>CM029601.1:32337900-33747549 GCA_017311375.1 Mytilus coruscus
AATTAGTGTAGGAATTCAAGCATCATTTGCACTTGAATCTGTAGAAAATGAAGCCAAAGTACTGAAACATATCTGACATTCGACCTATTGTTCGGGATTATAGTTGTGACATCATTTTCAATGTAAAGAAAGAAACACCATCATCAGGTATTAATGTGGTTTATTTTTCATGTTATAGAATTATCAATTATTTTTATTGCCAGTTCATTAGTAGATTGTTTTCTATATTGATTTTCTACTGCAGTTTCAGAAAAGAAGATTACAAAAGGAAAACATTTTGTAAAACTTACCAAAATTTACCAAATTAATGAAAATTGTTAAAATTGACTATAAAGGGCAATAACTCCTTAAGGGGTCAACTGACCATTTTGGTCATGTTGACTTATTTGAAGATCTTACTTTGCTGAACATTATTGCTGTTTACAGGTTATCTCTATCTGTAATAATTTTCAAGATAATAACCAAAAACGGCAAAATTTCCTTAAAAATTACCAATTCAGGGCAGCAACCCAACAACCAGTTGTCCAATTCATCTGAAAATTTGAGGGCAGATAGATATTTACTTGATAAACAATCTTGGTTGGTTGGCTGGGTCACCCATATTTTTAAACTAAATACCCTAATAAAGGGAAGTAACTCTTGAAATACACAAATTATTTACACCTAAAGCTAAGGCAATTGGTGTTAATTATCAGTGTGTTTGACACCCCAAAGCTGTCAAGTGAAGCCATGCACTGAAATGGGTCACTTGATTTGAGTTTAGCCACAGGTAGTTGAACTTAAACTTGTCCAGGAAGAATTACGTAAATTTACCAAGTGTTATTTCAAAGGAAAATCACTTATGAAATCAGTTTGAAAGCTTAGGAATGCACGGATGATTTGAAACGGGTTATTTTCCAAGAAGAATTACGGGTTATTTGGTCAGTTTGAAAGCGGGTGTCCCGGGTGACCTCTCAGAATTGTGAAAATCTCGGGTCACACCCGCAGGATCCGGGTCAGTTGACAGGTATGAATGAGATGTGCTAATGCTTATACAACTGAATACCAATTAACATTGGCCTACCACTAATGGTTCCCCTTAAACTGACCTAATCACAAACTAATACATAAAAACTAAGTAAAAGTTTCAAAGTCAATAAACTATGACTGAGGGGGCGGGGCCAAATAGTCGCCATGGAAATGAGATATGCCAATGCTTATACAACTGCATACCAAATATCATTGACCTACCACTAGTGGTTCCCCATAAACTGATGTAATCACAAACTAATACATGTAAACTAAGCAAAGTTTAGAAGTCAATAGACCATGACTGAGGGGGCAGGGCCAAATAATCTGCATGGTAATGAGATGTGCCAATGCTAATACAACTGCATACCAAATATCATTGACCTACCACTAGTGGTTCACCATAAACTAGACCTAATCACAAACTAATACATTGTCGACGCTGCCACCGCCGGAAACAGCATACCTATGTCTCTTTTGCTTTTGACTGCCAAGAGATGCTTCCCAAACTGCACATTCATTGAAAGCAGGGCATCATGTATGGTCTTTCTTGTATTTCAAGGGTGCAAAATAGTAAGCTTTTGAGGGACAAAGAAATCATTAACTTTGATTGTTAATTTGTGTAATATTCCTTCGGTGTGTAGTGACCAATAAAGTTATTCTCAGGGTCACTGCTATGATAAAACATTGTGAATGGATGGCAAATAAAATAAATATGCAAACAATAATGTATGTGAGGAAAAATTAGCAATAAAAATTAAATTAAGGACTTTTTGAATTCCCAAAAATTGGGTGAGTATAAAAATTTTGTTATCTAGAAACCAAAATTGTTATCAATTCTTTATCCAGAGCAACAATGTGCTACTCCCTCACCACACCCTACCCCCTTTTTTGGGTTATCCCCTCAAAAAATTCTGGGCAGGGGTTCTCTTTACCCTAGCTTAACAGAGAGATCTAGAGGACACATGACCTTTTATATTGGTAATTAAAAAAAAAAGAACAGCATTCCACTGTTCCATGCCAATGCACATATTTTAGTCTTTGGATGAGGCCTTATAATCTTATTTAACATGAGATTCAACTTTATTATAAGCTTAACTAAATACATTGTGACATAATTTAGCACTATAAATAGGAATAGGATATCCAGCATTTTCAGATGATGGTATAATAAACTTATGGTTAATTTTTGGTGTTCTATTTTTGTCCCATTCTCCATTGATTCCTAGAAAATTCCTCCATTGAATTGAAAAATAATTACTTTTGCAGTATCTTCTGTCTGTACAAGACTTCATATGAGTAAGCAAGGTTTTTATCTTTTTGCAGTATTTGATGTCACAATTCTTGTTCTTGTCCTGTTGACACTTGCAAGCATGGAGTACAGTGGTGATATATTCATGAATAATCCATCTTTCATAGTTCCTTATGTTAGCTTCCATCTC
The DNA here is from genome assembly GCA_017311375.1 of Mytilus coruscus. Taxonomy (NCBI): domain Eukaryota; kingdom Metazoa; phylum Mollusca; class Bivalvia; order Mytilida; family Mytilidae; genus Mytilus; species Mytilus coruscus. The sequence goes on from CM029601.1 coordinate 32,340,351, forward strand.
CATCAACTAAAAATACATTATTTAATTTTTTTTTTTCAATTTAGGATGGTGCGTAAAATTGATAAAAGACTCGTTTGACCAGGTTGGACAGAATGTTTCTTATACAAAGAAGAAAGGTCTATAATAAACATTTCAAAATACAGAAATATGAAATGCTATAAAAGATTGAGAGTATCCGAAATGAAGTTTCTGTCTACTTAATGTTTTTAAGTGTTCCATCCTAATGTAATGGAATCACACCTGACAGGAAATTATATTAATCAAATTCAGACAATTGATTCCATCATTTAAAATCTTTTCAGAAAAGGTTATTGAAAATTGAGATTTAAAAACTAATTATCAATTTTTAATTTTTTCTTTTTTAAATTTGAACATGTGCCTTGCATACTATGCTTTCCTGTCTAGTAAGTGTTAATTTAACTATTACAAACTTGCTTCGAAAATAAAACATATTCAGAGACAGAGGTGAATTTCTAACCAGCATTAATAAAAGTGTTTTCCTCATCAGAAATCCCCTCAATTTTTTTTTTACAATCCTTACAAGTAAACAGCTCCAGATAATTAGTCATGTTAAAGCAATTTTTCAAGAATGAAATAAATTAAATATGATTATATACTGCCACATGAAAGTCAGAATAAAGATAGTATCATAAATAGGATTTCCTTCATGTGTAATCCAGTTAAAATTTCTGGTTTTTATTTATTTACTCAGCCATGGCAGCAATGTTGGTTGGCAAACAGGTAAATCAATTACGAATATTAAACTAGATGATCTTAGTTGGTTGGCTAACAGGTTAATCAGTCACAAATTTAAAACTAGACAATCTTAGTTGGTTGGCAAACAGGTTAATCGGTCACAAATGTAAAACTAGATGATCTTAGTTGGTTGGCAAACAGGTTAATCAATTACAAATATTAAACTAGATGATCTTAGTTGGTTGGCAAACAGGTTAATCGGTCACAAATATTAAACTAGATGATCTTAGTTGGTTGGCAAACAGGTTAATCGGTCACAAATATTAAACTAGATGATCTTAGTTGGTTGGCAAACAGGTTAATCAATTACAAATATTAAACTAGATGATCTTAGTTGGTTGGCAAACAGGTTAATCGGTTACAAATATTAAACTAGATGATCTGTTGGTTGGCAAACAGGTTAATCGGTCACAAATATTAAACTAGATGATCTTAGTTGGTTGGCAAACAGGTTAATCGGTCACAAATATTAAACTAGATGATCTGTTGGTTGGCAAACAGGTTAATCGGTCACAAATGTAAAACTAGACAATCTTAGTTGGTTGGCAAACAGGTTAATCGGTCACAAATGTAAAACTAGATGATCTTAGTTGGTTGGCAAACAGGTTAATCGGTCACAAATGTAAAACTAGACAATCTTAGTTGGTTGGCAAACAGGTTAATCAGTCACAAATGTAAAACTAGATGATCTTAGTTGGTTGGCAAACAGGTTAATCGGTCACAAATGTAAAACTAGACGATCTTTATATAATAGTTGGTTGCTAATGGCCTGATAGTCAGAGATATTTGTGAAAATTAACCGAAGACAACAGATTATGGACGACAGAAGCAGAGTGATGGCATTAGCTCAGACTGGCCCGTTTGGATAGAAGAGCTAAAAAAAACAAATTGAAAAGTTTACCTTCTCTTCACTGGGATTATCTTCCACTTCTAACATATCATCTGGAACTTCTTTGACAGATGGCAATACCTTGGATACATCTACATCTGCATTATTTATGAGAAAAAAAACACTTTAAAAGGCCTGCATTGCTAGTCTGTCAACAACACCAACTTCAATAAGAACCAAAAAGTGACAACAGTGATTGTGTTTGTGTTTTGTGTTATATATAGTTCTAAAAAAATATTTATCTCTGTCGTTTCAGAAAAGAAGTTGAAATTGACCATTCAGAATCAAGAATTGCCTCTGTTGTCCATCTTGTCTGATCAGAGAAAACTCATTACAGTCTTTCTGTACATCATGCTTGCAAAGTTTGGTTTGGGTAAGCCATGCACTATATATGTAGTAACAAGGAAAAACTGAAAATTTCATTTCATATAGGCTTGAATGGGAAACTATGTGCGTTTTTTCCTACCATAATTACCACAAAATTAATATTAAAACAAACATATTGATTACAATACATATATCCTAGTCTCCTTCAGGGAGTAGACCTAGGGAGAGACCTAATCAGCAATGTGTTTAAAGTAGCCAGTTTCATTAATGCATTTTAAGCATTCTTGTGACACAGAATAAGAATATTCAGTATTGCTTAGAAGATAATAAGATATTTCTTACAACAATTGACAAGATACTAAGCTCCTCATGATACAAGAACCGTGTTACCTGTGAAAGAGGGCAAAGTCCACATTATTGTTCATGATACTTTTTGGTAATCCGATATACAAATTTGCAGGAAGTCATAAATTTTACAACATGGCAGCCTCTGTCAGGTTTATGCCCAAGTGCAAATGTTGTGAAAAAAGTGAAGGATTTTGGATATGGCTGTATATTGATTTCCTTACTGTCATTTCAGGTCTTAGTGCTCATTATAGTGACTTGTGTCTCAAAAGTATGAAACCAAGCCACTACCAATTAAGTCAAATTACCTAGACAATCTTTTTTAATCTCTTTTACATGACTTGGCTTGTTATTTACTTTATGTAAGAGTGACATCTGAAAAACAGAAATAATTATGTTGTACTTACCAAAAAAGATAACAAAGAGCTATTATCTTCCCTAAACATCAAGCATAATTACCCGTTCAATACTATTGGTAGTAATTTTTATAGCTTTTTTTTAAGTTTAGTACCATACATACAAAGTCTACTGAAATAAATTTTATGTAGAACTATGAATTCTAGAATCAATACAATATAGAACAATTTTAAGATAGAATAGAGAATGGAAATGGAGAATGTGTCAAAGAGACAACCCAATCAAATAGAGAAGTTCTCGCTCGGACACACACCCCATTATCTTGTATATCATAAGAGCATACACCTTAGTTTATAACTGAACTACAATTTTTCATGTTTACCTTGAAGGCTACTATAGTAAGTTTTATGTATAAGCATACACATTTAGAACCTGCTTACAATATGTCGAATCTGTAATTTTCTTGTTCAAGTAAGTGGTAAGTGGACTGTGTAGGTTCTTTTTGGTGTCATATGGTTTTTCATCACGGTAATCATTTGAGCATCATAACAATGATTGACACTAAAACAATATTAAACTTCAGACTTTTGATATCAATTCGATGTTCTGACTAAACCTGTTACAATGACAGAGCAGAATTCGAAGTTTATAATATAAGCATACTTATATCTGCCTTAAACTCTTTATTAAAGCAAAATCGTGCTGTCAAAAACTTTACTTTCATTATTAAAAACACATTTTCCCAATACTGGATGTTGACCAGACAATAGTAAAACATGGATTAGAGGGATACATATAGGTCGTGTACATGTATGTTTACATGGATCAGAGGGATACATAAAGGTCGTGTACATGTATGTTTACTAGGATCAGAGGGATACATAAAGGTCGTGTACATGTATGTTTACATGGATCAGAGGGATACATATAGGTCGTGTACATGTATGTTTACATGGATCAGAGGGATACATATAGGTCGTGTACATGTATGTTAACTAGGATCAGAGGGAGGGATGTATGTTTACATGGATCAGAGGTCGTGTACATGTATGTTTACTAGGATCAGAGGGATACATATAGGTTGTACATGGATCAGAGGGATACATATAGGTCGTGTATATATGTTTTCATGGATCAGAGGGATACATATAGGTGTACATGTATGTTTACATGGATCAGAGGGATACATAAAAGGTTAACTAGGATGTACATAGGTCCTGTACATGTATGTTTACATGGATCAGAGGGATACATAAAGGTCATCACAGGGATACATAAATGTATGTTTACATGGATCATAGGGATACATATAGGTCATGTACATGTATGTTTACATGGATCAGAGGGATACATAAAGGTCGTGTACATGTATGTTTACATGGATCAGAGAGATACATATAGGTCGTGTACATGTATGTTTACATGGATCAGAGGGATACATAAAGGTCGTGTACATGTATGTTAACTAGGATCAGAGGGATACATATAGGTCCTGTACATGTATGTTTACATGGATCAGAGGGATACATAAAGGTCGTGTACATGTATGTTTACATGGATCACAGGGATACATAAAGGTCGTGTACATGTATGTTAACCAGGATCAGAGGGATACATATAGGTCGTGTACATGTATGTTTACATGGATCAGAGGGATACATAAAGGTCATGTACATGTATGTTTACTAGGATCAGAGGGATACATATAGGTCGTATACATGTATGTTTTCATGGATCAGAGGGATACATAAAGGTCGTGTACATGTATGTTTACATGGATCAGAGGGATACATAAAGGTCATGTACATGTATGTTTACATGGATCAAAGGGATACATATAGGTCGTGTACATGTATGTTTACATGGATCAGAGGGATACATAAAGGTCGTGTACATGTATGTTTACATGGATCAGAGGGATACATAAAGGTCGTGTACATGTATGTTTACTAGGCAAAAATGAGATAAAAGTAGTTCTTTCCAAGTTATTTCTTCAAGAAAATAATTAAAATAAATGCAAGATAAAGGTATCAATGATATTTTTAGCATTTTTAACAATGGGATGCAAAATTAAATCCCATACCTGCACATTTGTACTAGTTCAAACAAAACGGTTCGGACAATTTTTCGCTTAAAACCTACAAAACTACCTTTTTATACAGAGTTTTGAAAAGGTCGTTCCTGACAACCCCAAATCGATAAGGACCAACAGTTGCGTATGTAGAGGCAGTCCTGATGACCGACTAAATTTTGGTGATTGTTCAATATATTTTTTAGGCTTTTTGGTTTTCACATAGCTTTTAAACTGGTAACTGCTGTAAACAAACTTTTGCAGCATAGCTCAAAATTACAGTAATATTTTTGATAAGGACCAGTTATCTAAGTGTTGATGGCAGCCTTCGCACCTGGTGCATGGCCCATTTCGTTAAAGAGCATAATCTTGGCGACTAAATGACAGTTGAACTCACTTAAAAAATTTCAAAATCAGTAAAACTTACTGGTTGACTAACTTCATAACAAGTCATGTAGCCATCAAAATTGGAACAAGTAGAACAGGAAGACAAAAATGTCACGGAATAGAAGTTCCTTCATAATAGAAGTTCCAAAAGGAAAAAGTATTCTGGAATATTATTTCCACTGGAATAAATATTACAGTATATGTTCCTAACGGAATAAATGATATAGAATATTTGTTCCAACAGGAACAGATATTATGACATTGTTTATAACAAAGTTTCTGGTGGAACATCTGTTAGGCGGAACCAATATACGTTGACAGACTGACAAGGAAAATCAAGATTTTCGAAGTCACAAAAGATTAATACTGTCGATAATTAAATGAGATAAATACAAAATTGACTTTGTACCCCATTGGATTTACATTCAAAAAAATTTTAACACAAAACCGATCGATTGGTTGAGTTTTCATTTTACAATAAAAGATTTGTGTCAAGAGAATGTTGCGTTATCACTCGGTTGATTTATTAATTTTTTATGTATTATGAGTCGACCAGTTGTACTTTTCGGTAGGTTTAGGGGTGGATATTAAAGGTAGATTTCTTTCTATTATTTTATTAAAATTGAAATATAAAAGGCTCAAAACAGCTGACGGATAATTTGATTGCAAGTTCACATACATAGAGTGGTCAGCTGGGGATCAACTGCTTGTTTTGTTTTTACAACAGAATCTGACATCTTTAATGAAAAAAATTAAAATTAGCCTTTACTTGGTTCACTGATATGTGAAAGACATTTATCGGCTTTTATTGGCCAACAATCATTCATGAGAATCTCAAGTTACAACACTGGACATTGAATATTTGTTAAACAAAATTGTGAAATTTTTTGATATAAATCATTCTCCAAAAACAGATCGATCGAAGCATAGAACATATAAAACTGTCTTAGTTTATAGGTCACCAATTTCAAAATTGAAATTCTACTATAAATAACTAATATTACTGCTGGTATCAAACTTTTGAAAATATAACTTATTTGAATTTTATCTAGTTTAGGGTTCAGTTCCCAAAATCAACCCACTCTCAATCATCTGTATTTATCATTTAAAAATATAAACCCAGATGAAACTGATAGAAATGATGGGCTTAACAGTTTTGTAAACTTATCAACCACTTAGATAGCTTTGATTGATATACAGAAAACCCTAGACATTGAGAAATACGTTATCAACTAAAATAAGCAGAGCTTTATTTGGCCAAGCAAATCTGGATAAAACAACAAATTATCAGATACATACTGTCCAGAGGGTAAGTTTTTCAGGGCTTATTTTTTAATAAATAATTAAATTGAGATTGTTGCACACAAGACTAATACACGAAATAATTAACAACACATTAATATATTGAGCCAATTTACTAAACCTACTTAACAGCTTCTTCGCTTGCCAAGTGTTATGATCCAGTCCCCTCCTCACCACCCTTTGCAGATTAAGCCAACATTTATGATTACAATGCTGGGCCATCTAACGGTAGATAAAAGTCATGCCCATTCTGACTATATCATTCCTGACCAATGGCAGCACTTGAACTCTCTTCAGTGTGGAGTTGTAAAAATGGTTGTGTCTAGTGTTTACAAATCTCTTGAAGCAGAAACCGAAAATATACATTGACGTTCCAACATTTCCACTAGAAACATACCCAGGAACTTCAATTAGTTGATAAAGAACTTTTAAATTGTCACTAAATATTGGAAAAGACTTGTTGCACAATCAGCATGTGGCACTTGTTTATTTACATTTTCTACATTTACACGTGATTATCTTAAAGGCGCTTTTTGATTGGATGCAGCCAGTTATAACTGCAAACTCCTTGTGGACCCCAAATTCCATCTTAATCTGCCATTGGTGGAGAGGAGGTGACTAGATTGTAACCCTTGACTAGCGAAGATGACTTAATAGTAATAGAGTTAAATTAAGTACCAATCACAGGACCATCAAATTTTCTCTCGGACCACCAGATTTGTAATCTTGGTGGTCCGAATGACCATCAGGAAATTTTTTTTTCGAGAACTCTGTTTAAAGTTATCATCAAACCATATTTTAATATGTATTTCTAAGAAACTTAATTCTTTTCGACTTAATTGATTATATGCAAACCAGTGAAATTTTAGAAAGTAATTTTAAATACACCGTTCAATGTCCTGTACAAATAGTTTACCACGCTCTGAACAGGAAAATTTCAGCTGTCAGACAACTAATTAACCTAAAGGGTATTACAGTAGGGCTTGTTTTTATAGTACTTATTCATCATGTCACTTTTATGACAGGAAATGTCGGACTGTTTTATGTAGATGGTCAGGTCAGAAAGATCACATAAACTTTACTTTTTCTCCAGAATTATGTAAAAATGGCAAACAAACTTTAGAAGTCGGATTAAGGCTTGGTACAAGAGGACTAGAATATAATTTATCGGACTTGTCCAGACAATACCAAGTATTTAGAAGCCCTGGTTTAACCTCAATTTTTGTACCTGTACCAAGTGAGGTTACCTTGATCAAGTGTTGTTCATTGTTATCTTTGCTTTTTGGTCCATTTTTCTGGAGAAGTCTGTGGTTGATGTGGTTTATTATACTGTTCAATATTTTTGATAAATCCTGTCATTCTTTTAATCATAGGAAAGACAAGAAAAAACACCATGCACATTTCTCTTACAAGCTAAGTTTTAGCTTTACAAACAATTCAAATTTCTTTGTATATTTTGTGGTATCATCATACATGTGCAAATCTTTATCATTTATGTTTTCTCATTTCCATGAGTTTCTCTGTTTTGAAATTGAGGCGAGGAAGACTTTTCCATTTTCACTCTCTTATACATCCAATTTTTGATAAATTGTTGTTTTACTTACCTCAGATGTGAGATCTAGCAACTTTTTAATGATGACTGTTCCTAATACTCTAATCTTCCTATTAGTTGTTGAACCCGGACTTGTATTAGAGTCTATGTGTAGTAATTCCTCAAATCTGAACAGCATTACGTCCAAAGGTTCCTCATATGTACTGAAAAAATTCACACAAGTAATATACTCTCACTGATTGGATTACTGATACAATGTTTCCACAACGTAAATGTGGGTGGAAAACTGCATACATTTTAGCCTTTTTTTAAATTTTCATGAGATCTTACGTCGCAATCGTGACACCATAAAATCAAAAATAATGCTTAATTCATTTATATTTCTTCATCTTGTGCATTTCCCTACATTATGTGCAAATTTGAAATAGTACTCAAGAGCCAAAAAAAATTATGCCTTATTGCCCCTTCTACTTCAGGTCAAACAGTCATGACTACACTAAATGTGAGTTACTACTCAATAAATGCATCCTAGCTCCATAACTGTAGGTATTGAAGTAACCAGCTTTGATTAAATTTTAGCTAAAGCAATTGTATTTAGGTTGCCCCTCTTTTCTTGAATAGGAGTAGACCGCCCATCTGTCAAATCTATGGGGGACATCCCCATGAGCGGCTTTGACCTTGCACTAGAAATCCTTCAATATGTAAAATCTCTACCTCAATACAGGCATTTGAGAACATATGCACTTATTCAAAATAATGGTACAAAAGATTAAAAAACATGAATAAGAGGTGCATTAGGTATCCTTGTGCTTAAAATGACCAGTGGACACTGGAGAAATTGAGAGGTATATAGAAGTTTTCATTGACTACTGTCCTCAAATCACAAAATATGTACAGGGTAATGGATTTTGACATTTTGAAGGCTAATGTTTGGAATTATCAAATGTTTTTTGTCAATGATTCAAAACTTGCATTACCAATACAATACAAAGAATTTTAGCTGCATAATAAATATTTCAAAAACCAAAACTATTGAAAATTATACTGGTGGTCTTCAATTTACTGACAATTAACAGATAAACCTTACTTGCACTGCGATCCATGGCCAGAAACAGTTGGTTTAGTAAAATTTAACTGTTGAAATTAGACTTTATAAATTTACTTCAATTGAAACAACCATTTGGAAATGTATTGACTATATCTAACATGTCAACAAGTTAATAAACAAACATGAACAATGTTAAAAAATTCATAAAACAAAAGAAAACGATAAAATCAATAGCAAACTCTGCTTTGTTTCTTACAGTTGTCTTCAAAAATTCATCATAATATTTAAACAATATTTATGCTGAAGGTTTTTAAGGGTAAATTCAGATGTTAGGTCAATGGCAACAAATTGTTATGAAGTTTCTTCCTACGGTCTAGAAAACACAGTGTTTGAATATTTAATGTAATCTATCCAATTTTCAAAATTGTCTGTTGTTAAACAATTTACTACCTTAATTACTTAATCAATTTTAATATGCACTCTGAAAAAATGCATAGCAAAATATACCATATTTTTTTTCTTGCAATTTTGACATGACATTCTTAAAGGGCATATGATACAGATTTGATCCTACCAATTTTTTTACTTAATTTGCCTACAAGCTTTTTTCATCTATAAAAATCAGATGTGGTATGATTGCCAATGAGACAACTCTCCATCAGAGACCAAATGACATAGAAGGTTAGCAACTACAGGTCATTGTACAGCCTTCAACAATGGGCAAAACCCATACGGCATAGCAATCTATAAAAGACCTCGAAATGAAAAATGTAAAACAATTCAAACAAGAAAACTAACAACCTAATTTATGTACAAAACAATAAACGAAAAACAAATATGTCAATTCAAGTATGTAATGAAAAAAACATACCTTCGTTTGTTACATTGAGGGATAAATGTGGTTGAAATTTTAAACATGTTCAACGTAATTTTATGTAACAATTCTTTGGAAATTATTCATTTTAATTAACCTTTCATGATTTTAGAAAAAAAATTCTGCAAATCTTTCTATATGTTCTGACGTTCATTTTATATACTTCCATAAACATTTTTTTTTCTTTGCAGTTGCTTTCAAATTGACGCAGGCTGTTGTCTGTGTATTTTCTGCATATTTTTGGATGTTGAATATGCAACAACACCAGAAATTTTGATGCATTATAATCTGCCCCTGCCTGCATTGTAAATCTACTATACCTTTTCCTGAAATCTACACGTTTACCATACAGATGTTGCAATCCTTCAGGAATGCTTCTCTGGAAATGGGCTAAAATTGCCTCATAAAATGGACCAAATCTATTTTCTCCCATTAAGTTAATCATAACATTGTCATTGCAGTCTGTTCTCTCTTTCCTTAGTTTAATAGATCTCATGCTAATTTGTCCTTCATGTGGTGTATAATTTTTCTCGACAAAATTTCTGAAAATAAAATTGAAACATGTAATTCATAGCCATTACAAAGGATAGTCAATATATGGAATTTATGATAACTGATATGGGCGCCAACAACTATTTATTAAATCAATGACTTTTGCATTTAGTTTAAATTACTAGCTATTAGTAAGACACATAACTTATAGCACTGTCTATAATTTACAAACCGAAAGTCTAAGTTGTAATATGTGCAAATAATGCTTTTGAAAATATCCATTAAAGCTCAACACAGCATGGCAGATTTTTGCAGGATTCTTCAGCACATGCTCATTTTTCAAATATTTTGTGGTTTTTATTGAACAAGGTGTTAAAAAAAACTTTTTCAATTTTCAATTACTAAGGAAAACATTTTTTATTTCAATGAAAAACCTTTTTGTCAATCAAGTGAAAATTAGTGTCTCTTTGCTCACTGAAGTCTGAGGTCTAGTATTGCACAGAACTTTGCTAACCAATGGAGGAATAATAATCCATGCAAGCTTGCTGTTCAGTGTGAGCCAAGGCTTTGTGTTGAAGACCGTACTTTGACCTATAATGGTTTACTTTTATAAATTTTGACTTGGATGGAGAGTTGTCTCATTGGCACTCATACCACATCTACTTATATCTAAGTACACCATTATATCAACATCCCACCTTCTACTCTGTCATAGAAGGGGGAGAAAAGTCACTGGATATATAGAATAATAGCATTTTTGTTTTTGATACTGACTTTATTAGCAAGAATATCAAGCAAGTCTGCTAGGGCGAGCTGATTTTCAAGCTGATAAAGCCATATTAAAACAAGAATGTGTTCATAGTACATGGATGCCCCACTCGCACTATCATTTTCTTTGATCAGTGGACCGTGGAATTGGGGTCAAAACTCTAATTTGACATTAAAATTAAAAAGATCATATCACAGGAACATGTGTACTAAGTTTCAAGTTGATTGGACTTCTTCAACTTCATTAAAAACTACCTTGACCAAAAACTTTAACCAGAAGCGGGACAGATGGACGGATGAAGACGCACAGACCGAAAACATAATGCCCCTACTACTATCGTAGGTGGGGCATAAAAATAATATGCCATTATTCTTTTTATCAGCAATTTATATTAACAATTTGGGTTTTTTTATTTTGTTGAGAATATGAAACTAGAGGCTCTAAAGAGCCTGTGTCGCTCACCTGTATTTTCTGATGCTTTGGAAATCATGTAAAATAAGGTTATTTTCTAATGCTTTGGAAATCATGTAAAATAAGGTTAAAATCATAATTTATAGTATTATATCTAAGATAATGGCAAAAAACAGCAAAATTTCCGTAAAATTACTAACTCAGGGGCAGCAACCTAACAACTGGTTGTCGGAATTGTCTGAAAATTTCAGGGCAGATATATCTAAATCTGATGAACATTTTTGCCAACAGTCAGATTTGGTCTAAATGCTTCAGTTTCAGAGATATAAACCAAAAACTGCATTTTACCCTATTTTTAGCCATGTCTGCCATCATGGTTGACGGGCAGGGTCATCGAAAACATTTTTTAAACTAGATACTCTTATGATGATTGTGGACAAGTTTGGTTACATTTGTCTTAGTAGTTTCAGAGGAGAAGGTTTTTGTAAAAGATTACAAAAATTTAAGAAAAATTGGTAAAATTGACTATAAAGGGCAATAACTCCTTAAGGGGTCAACTGACCATTTTGGTCATGTTGACTTATTTGTAGATCTTACTTTGCTGAACATTATTGCTGTTTACAGTTTATCTCTATCTATAATAATATTCAAGATAATAACCAAAAACGGCAAAATTTCCTTAAAATTACCAATTAAGGGGTAGCAACCCAACAACCGGTTGTCTGATTCATCTGAAAATTTCAAGGCAGATAGATCTTGACTTGATAAACAATTTTAACCATGTCAGATTTGCTCTAATTGCTTTGGTTTCAAAGTTATAAGCCAAAATCTACATTTTACCCCTATGTTCTATTTTTAGCCATGGCGGCCATCTTGGTTCGCTGGCCGGGTCACCAGACTAATTTTTTAAACTAGATACCCAAATGATGATTGTGGCCAAGTTTGGTTAAATTTGGTCCAGTAGTTTCAGAGGAGAAGATTTTTGTAAAAGATTACAAAATTTAAGAAAAATTGGTAAAATTGACTATAAAGGGCAATAACTCCTTAAGGGGTCAACTGACCATTTTGCTGAACATTATTGCTGTTTACAGTTTATCTCTATCTATAATAATATTCAAGATAATAACCAAAAACCGCAAAAATTCCTTAAAATTACCAATTCAGGGGTGGCAACCCAACAACCGGTTGTCCGATTCATCTGAAAATTTCAGGGCAGATAGATCTTGACTTGTTAATCAATTTTACCCCTGTCAGATTTGCTCTAAATGCTTTGGTTTCAGAGTTATAAGCCAAAATCTACATTTTACCCCTATGTTCTATTTTTAGCCATGGTGGCCATCTTGGTTGGCTGGCCGGGTCAACGGACACATTTTTTAAACTAGATACCCCAATGATGATTGTGGCCAAGTTTGGTTAAATTTGACCCAGTAGTTTCAGAGGAGAAGATTTTTGTAAAAGTTAACAGACGACGACGACGGACGATGGACGCAAAGTGATGAGAAAAGCTCACTTGGCCCTTTGGGCCAGGTGAGCTAATAAAAATGAAATAGTTAGTAAAACTATTTTTACGCATACATAACATTGTGAAATTCTTTGGTGGTATGAATGAAGTTGTTTGCATTTCATTGATAAATTGACACAGATAGACACGAACATGTAATGTTGCTGCAATGATACATGACATAATTGCCAAATATTTTCGAGTATCATGTCATGTAAGTGGTCTTGAAAATTTCTAAGCAGTGTGATCAAAGGGAAAATGTACAAATTGCTGATAATAAGGAATTATTTTGTGTTTTTCATTCTTACCTATTATACTTTAAAGCTACAGATAGCATCCTCTCCCTGATTGTTCCTTTACAAGATGCAATAAATAAACTGAACCATCTTTCTATATCCAACATAAATATCCTTTCTGATGTATTTAGTTGGTCTTTTACTGAAATCATATCATGAAGGTGAGATGTTGTCAAAAGACATTTATCAAAACCATTACCAAGGGTCATTTACTGTCACCTGGGAATTCAATCAGTTAACAGCTTGTGGAAATACAACATAAAACAGTTCATTTTATACTTATTATCTTAACATAAAAAGGTAAGTTTAATGTTCCTAATTTTTTCAAGGTGTTCTGAGAACACATGAGAGCTGAGACATTAATTAATAATTTTTTTAACATAAAGATGGAAAATTTAAATGAGTAGGGCATTATTGCCCATGTTTAGCCTAAGAAAATGAATTTTTTGAGATCTATTTCTAATTTGCACATTATATACATGATATATGGAAATGTATAAGATCAAGAAATATCAATAACTTACACAAGATGTTTGTTATGATGTTACAATTTCATGATAATTCAGAGTCTTTTTATGAAAAAGAAGAACAATGCTGAATTTATAGATATAAGAAGATGTGGTATGAGTGCCAATGAGACAACTCTCCATCCAAGTCAAAATTTATATAAGTAAACCATTATAGGTCAAAGTACGGTCTTCAACACGGAGCCTTGGCTCACACCAAACAGTAAGCTATAAAGGGCCCAAAAATTACTAGTGTAAAACCATTCAAACAGGAAAACCAACGGTCTAATCTATATAAAAAACGAGAAACACTTATGAACCACATCAACAAACGACAACTACTGAACATTTATGCAGTTTTTCACCCTTACTTCCTTTATGGAAACATTGTTTTGTTTTTTTTAAGGTCCATTGGAAGTTTATGTAATAAAGTTTGAAAGCATCACAAATTGTGTGTTTCTTACTCGTTAACTATAAAGATGAACCCTGAAAAAAATCAGTAAATAACTGTAGAACTTTATCAAAATCTTTTCTTAGGTAAGTTCATGGAATAATAGTTCTTGATCTTGACCCTTATTGATGTAGACAACAACTTCTTTGGCTGTCTTTGCTTCAAAGTCGCACAGGTTTGATTGTGCACAAGCCTTTTACAGTACTCAGGTGTTGACTCTCAGGTTATTTAATCAAGGACTCTGCCTGATTGGTGTTGAAAATTTAGATCCAACCCTCAAGCCTTCAGGGGCCTTTCTTACTCAGAAAATGTCTATTGTCTATCACTTTAACTAAATGCTTGGAGGATATTTCAATAAATATAAGACAAAATATAAATAATTATTTCAAATTGATCTTACCATTAAACAATGAATGAGCCATCTGAATGAATACTTCTCCTGACAAATTAATGTCCCCCTTGCGTAACAATTCAATGGCAGTTTTCATGTATTCTTCTTTTTTAGAAAGATTGTGTGAGGACATAAATGCTGCCTGATCTGTCAGAATACAGCTCTCATTTCCATTTGAACTAAAAATAAAATAAGTTGATACATGTAAAATATCAGTCTATATGTTTTTTCCATTTTCATTAAATAACGAATATACAATAGAAAATTCAATCACATTAATCTTGCCCATTCAAATATGAATCAAAGGAGATGTCTGGTTAATGTCAATTAGACAGCACACCAAAAAAATTAGATGTCATCATTCTTCTGCAACATTGAATTACCTAGCTAGATCTAAAAATTGCAAGGTAGAAAAGTTGTAAACTCAATTTAAAAGAGCTAGCAAAACATCCAAAATCAAAACTCAATTCCAATGTTTAGGGGTTTTTTTTTCAATCAAAAGAAGGGGACAGTGACACCCACTGGTAAAACTCTTGGCTAAGGAATGAAGAATTAATTTTTTCTTCAAATAATTTGTATTCCAGTAACAAACAAAAGCATTCCAAAGTCATGTCAAATCTGGTCTTACTCTGAATTAATGTTCTGATACAAAACTTCTACTAATTCTTCTCCCATCATTCTTATTGATAGCTGATCTGTCGACTTTTCACCTGAGTGTAAACCAAACGTTGGATCTGGATAACCTTTGGTTAGGTTAAGTGATGTACTTCCATTTCTAACCTTGCCTTAAAAGAAAAATGTAGAAGATTTAAACACAGTATCAATAATTTCAAATGTTTTTATAAAAACTGTTCAAAAATAAAATTTTATAATAGGGCAAAACAGTTTTTTGAGGAGCACATGCCTGCCTCACAACTACAGAACAACAAATCAGAAAAGCAATACTGTGACTTGATTGTAAGTGTTGCTCTCCACCTATTGCAGTTTATTCAAAATTCTGACCAAATTGCAATTTGTTTTATCAAACCAAAATGTTCAACAGGTCAGAAATTTAAACGAACTGTCGTGAAAGTGCAAGGTGATATAATAAAGCATACTTACAATCATACAAGTCTTTAATTCCACTTCATTGATATTATGAAAATCATTGAAAGAATTTCTATAGTATCGTTATTGTAATTGTCATGCTAAAGGTGATAGGTAGTAATTTTTTAACTTGATTTGTAACTTGCAATGGTTAAACTATAAACCAAATATTGAATCAATATCTTCAAACATGATGAAAAAGAGTGCGGAAAAATTACTTGCATGAATTTTTTAAGTCCTAGGACCATATATAACTCTGCACACAATTATCAGACCGGAACAAAACTCAAACTTGATCTGTAACTGGTCATGATAAAACTATATATAAAATATCAAATCAATATCTTCAAGAGTGAAGAAAAAAGAGTGTGGAAAACTGATTTGCCCGAACTGATGGACAGTCAGACAGATGGATGGAGTGCAAACCTATAGTCCCCTTCGGCTTTGCATGTAGGGGACTAAAAATTTAGACATCAATATCAAAAGAGTTCAAAAAAGGTAAATCATGGGTTAAAATAGGTTGGATGGTAGTAAATTTAATGCCATTGCACAGAATGTCACACTTTGGAGTTCAATACAGATACAATTGATTGGTTGATTGATTGGTGTTTAACGCCACTTTCAACACTATTGTGCTATTTCATGGTGGTCAGTTTTTATTGGTGGAGGAGCCAGAGTGCCCGGAGAGAACCAGGATCTTCAGTAGGAAAACTGACAATCCTAGTCAATTAAGATTGGAGTCGAGTGCACCTGCCCGTGCAGGATTCGAACTCACAACCTCAGTGTTGACAGGCTAGTGATACAGTAGTTCGACTACTTAGACCACTCAGCCACCGAGGCCCCAATACCGATACAAATATTGGTGTCAAGTATTTACATTAAAAATGTTGGATCATCTGCTTTCTGTTGTTGATTGATAGAAATGCTTCATTTATTTTCAATTTTTGGACAGATTTATAAATTATGTTGACAAGAGGTAAACTTCCAGTTATCATAGATGGAAATTTGGTGAAAAAGTTGTTGGTAATCATAGATGAAAATTTGGTAAAAAAGTTGGTATCTATTACTATCAGGTCTAATTAGTACAAAATGTTTATATGAAGTATCAAAGGTTTTGATAACCATGAATCCGCTGCAAATGTTTGCACCTGTCCTAAGTCAGGAATCTGATGTACACACAGTAGTTGTCGTTTGTTTATGTAATTTATACGTGTTTCTCGTTTCTCGTTTTTATATATACTAGACCGTTGGTTTTACCGCTTGAATGGTTTTACACTAGTACTTTTGGGGCCCTTTATAGCTTGTTGTTCGTGTGAGCCAAGGCTCCGTGTTGAAGGCCGTACATTGACCTATAATGGTTTACTTTTATAAATTGTTATTTGGATGGAGAGTTGTCTCATTGGCACTCACACCACATCTTCCTATATCTATATTTATAAGTGGTTCTAGATGGCTTATTTCATTCCATATACAGTTGAACCTCGTTGTGTTGAAGGGACCAGACCAAAGTATTCAACATATTCCAGGTTCATCTGAGGTCCAGTGTGTCGTCATCAATTTGGAATGCATGAAATACGGTATGACATTTGTGTAAACTAGAACAGTGTGCTTTTTTCGATATGACACTTTATGAATGTGTAATATTCAATCTCCATTTTTGGTCCTTCATAATAATTAAACACACGAGTACAGATACAAATCATGCACAAATAGCATCAATAGTCTACACTAATATTTACAAAGGTCAGTCACTATAAATCATGGATCACTCGCGGAACATAACAAGTCCTGAACGGTCTCTGATGAGGTCTTCTGCTTTACATTGAATTATCATAAATTTATCATTATTGTCTTAATCCTTTTATCTATTGTAATTAATGAATTTCAATTCTAACGATTCATTTATGAGCACTGAAGAGTAAATTTGCATTAATTTTACAATTGGAACTAAAAATTAAACATTGCAATATTGTATTAATAAGCATTGGAAGGCAATACTAGAAACTGGAGATATCTTTGTAGTTAGTTTCTATAATTAATTTCAGGCACTCCAGCTTCCTCAACAAATAAACACTAACTTCCATGAAATAGCCAATAGTGTTCAAAGTGGCTTTAAACACCAACAATCAATCAATCAATCAATCTTTTTTTATATATATTTCTCCCTTTTAAATCTACAGTGCTATATTTAGATGGTTAGTGCCGAAATCATTGGAAACTTATAATTGGGTAACTATAAAAGACAATTAAAAACAGAAACTGAGACAACTCTTATTGTAGTCTCAGGCATAAAATAAAACATTACAGGATTTGTACAGAACAAAACAGAATTATATAAGTAAGATACAAATGGCAAGCTATCAATGTAAAAACCAATCATAGCACCGAAATGCTAACTCACATTTCTCTTTTAAGTTCAACCACTTGTTCATATCTGGACTATCAATTTAATAAAAAGAGAAGTCAATTCTCTCTATGATTCTGAAGTATACATAGTGTGAGCCCTGGATTCATATTGATTGATTGATTGTAATAATAACAATAATAATAAATTCTTTATTTAAAGAGGGTAAACACAGTTAGTTACAATTACTAATCTTCCTGAGGCCCTCATATACAATACAAGTACAAAAAATAATATAAGAGAAAAAGCAAACATACAACATATTAACACAATTCAGATAGACATAATAGTTCAATGTACATGTACCATAATTAAAACATATAAAACAGTTACACAGATTGCATGTAGTAAATATATATAATATACAAATCAAAATCATACATTCTAAAAAGGATTAATAGTTGCAATCATTTCAAGAATGAATATTGGGACTGTCTCAAGTATTGTTTTATAATTTGTTTAAAAGAATAAGTGTTTTGCACTTTACGATTTCATATGGTAGTCCGTTCCATAAAACTGATCCAGAGTAAGCAAAGATTTTTAAACAGTTCAGTTTTCGCTTCGAACTATCAAATTACCATGAGTAACACCCTTAAAGCATAAGGATTATTAACAGATATAAGTTGAAACTTTGAAGTAGGTACTGTGGTGCTTCTTTCCATACATTTAAATAGCAATAAATATTTGTGGTATTTGATTCTGTTTTCTACTGTCATCCATCCAAGTTTTTAAATAAGGGGCTGATGGGGATAATGGGTCTGCATCAAGAATTAATCTTGCTGCTCTTTTTGAAGTTTTAATATTCTTACTATCCCTTCATTTTACAATCTCCCAAACAATACAGCAGTAATCGATGAGAGGCAGAATATACCCATTATAATATGCTTTCCTGGCATTAATATCTAAAAATTTCTTTAATTTAGAAAGAAGGTATATTCTTGATGAAATGCTAGCACAAATTTGATCGATTTGATTTGTCCAGCTAAGTGTGCTGTCAATTTTAACACCTAATAATTTCTCACATGATGAATTTTGTAGTGTTTCTGAATTTATTACTAAATTTGGTTGAAAAGATTGAGTTGATAACTTCTTACTTGTTCCAGTAACCAAACATTTTGTTTTTTGGTATTGATGAACATATTATTCATTTTGCACCATTCTTCAACTCTGCATAAATCTTCTTGAACCTCATCATGTAAATTTTCTATGCTTTTCCGGATTTATGAAGAGTAGTATCATCCGCATACAAGTCTGTTTTACAATTTTTAATGCAAAGGGAAGGTCATTTATAAATAAGACAAATAATAGAGGACCTAGTATAGATCCTTGGGGACACCAAATTTCACATCTTTTATCAGAATTAACATTGCAAATGTTTACTTGCTGTGTTCTATTACTTAGGTATGACCTGAAAACCTACTGCAGACTCACTGAATCCGTAAATAGCAAGCTTTAAGCAAAGAATGTCATGATCTACAAGATCAAATGCTTTTGAAGTCCAACAGTATTGTGTGTGCATGTGTACATGTGTATGTGTTACACTCCTTATATATTATACCCATATCTTCAAAAACATGGCACAGTAATTGTCCAGGATTTCTGCTGATGGTAAACTGTAACAGCTGTTGTAACTGTTCCTTGGTAAGAGGTAATAATGCGTCTGTCAAAGGACTATGATGAAAAACCTGAAATCAATAAATTCTTTATTTAGAACCAACTAGAGGATTTGACAATGAGCTCATAAAGTTACATCCTATCTCAAATTTACCATCTAGATGTTAAGGTAAATTACACTTCAACTTCGTACTTTATTTAGCTTTTAACTTTTTTGATTCGAGCGTCACTTGTGAGTCTTTGTAGATCAAAAGGGAGTCCGGCCTACTTCGGCGCACAAAATTATATGCCTGGTATCTTTGATGACTTTTTTTATATCTCTCTCAAATATCTATTCTGAATTATATTCCATCGTCAGAAGTTCAATGAATTATTCAGCTTTACATGGTATGTATGGTACAGTTCCTTTGTGTGAAGTTCAATGAATTATTAGCTTTACATGGTATGTATGGTACAGTTCCTTTGTGAGAAGTTCAAAAGCACTTATAAGGTTCAAGGACATATAAACAGAATAGTACATTGTAGATGGGTAAAAACTTGAGATTTCAAAATATCCCCTAAACTTTCTTATCCACAGGTATAATAAACTATCATACCTGTGGTAATGGCAACAATTACAGCACTGTTATTTCTTAATTTAAATTGTCAAGTTACTAGTTATAGATTCAAAATAATATACATTTTGAAAGTAGACTTAAAATGTTATCTTTTTATTACATTCAATAATTATGTATGAAAAAGATACAAGTCTCAAAAGTAAGTCACTTGCCAAGCTGGCACGTGGAATTTTAATTTGGCGAGTTGAAATGAAAAGCTGCTTGCCAATTTGGCGAGTAAGGAATAAAAAGGTTTCACACACTGCTAGCATGTTCTTATTTCAACTATGTCAGCCATGAAGTTTGGTAGGTAGGATAGTTGGACACAACAAGATATCCTAATGTTGATTGTGGCCAAGTTTTGTTTCAATTTGTTTGGCACAATATTTTCAGGGAGAAGAGTTTTGTATAAGTTAACAGACCCCAAGTAATGAGAATAGCTCATTTGACCCTTTGGGATAGGTGAGCTTAAAATTAGCAGCAATAAATCAAAGAACTTTCACAGTACTTCTTACCTTTGAAGGTTTTCTAATTCTATATACTACAGCTGCAACAACATGTCTACACCACAAAAAAAAACAAAGTGAACACTGTGTAGAAGTTATTCTTTGTTTTTCAAAGGTAACAGTCACACTTGCAGATTCCTCACTAAACTCAACAACTGCAGCCAACAAAAACCCTGAAATTGAACATGTTCACTAAATTGTACACTATTGACGACTTTTTCAAATATTATTAAGGAGGGTCTTGATGGGGTTTACAGAATAGGGAATAAAAGGCAAAAAGTGCTGAATAAAGTACAAAAAAATAAAGAATAGAGAATAATAGGGTGTATAATTATAAAGAATAGAGAATAATGAGCAAAATAAATGAAGAATTGAGAAAATGGTCTAACAACATGAACAATTAAAAGAAGAAAGAAATGAAGAACCCCAAATCCAGACCCTTAATAATTGTAAGATGCAAATTCTTACGATTAACAAAATTCACCATAGGCATAGAGCAGCATGGCACATTTGCAACATGTGAAAACAAAAACAAGTGGATAACATGAGCAACTTTGGATTGAGTAATGTGGTGAACATTGGAAATTTA
Source organism: Mytilus coruscus (assembly GCA_017311375.1). Lineage (NCBI taxonomy): Eukaryota > Metazoa > Mollusca > Bivalvia > Mytilida > Mytilidae > Mytilus > Mytilus coruscus. Next base: position 32,361,871 of record CM029601.1, read on the forward strand.
TTCTATGCACTATGTTAAAGAGTGAAATTACATGTAGATGGTTTTAGCCCCTTTACTGTCTTACAACATAACACTGAAAGAGTAATGTAAAATCTGTTATAACGGCTCTCAAATGGCTTTACTAGACCCTTTTGAGAATATTGCCATTTGAATCAAATTGAAAAAATTTTAAAACAAAATATAATCATTGAGACTTGAAATATTCTTATTTCAAATGATTAAAATTACTTCCATGGACTGGTACTTATTTTCAGAGCACTTTTCCTAAATTCATTGTAACATGTTTCATAAACTGCCAAAATCATATGAAGGTTTAACTCACCAATTTGCCGGATTCTTTTAACATGTCCCTCCTTAAACAGATGTACACCACCTGACCAATTATCTGATTCGAATTCAGTCAGTTCACTAATAACTCTTACATGTTCCTCATCTTTTGGAAATGCATTATCTGCTACCTTAGGAATAATAATTCACATGTTATAAAAACATTAAACTATTGAAAAGTAATTTTTGCCTCATACATGAAAGAGACAATGTTTTACTCTCTTGACAGATACTGTACAAACAATTGGTACATGTATTGTATAATCTAATAGGTTATTAGATTCCTTAGTGTAGGTGTCTCGTCTCTATGGTTTAACAACAATGGACCATGTACTATTTTCCACCCTCTGTACTGTTGGTTGTGTGAAATTTTTGTGAGTGATGTATTTTAGCTAATTTGGCGATTGAGATAAAATAACTATTTTTCATTAAATGGTTGTGTTTCATTCGTGTTCAAAAACAATTCTCCTTAGGAATGAAAGGATATGTGAGGTATTCATCAATGAGATGCCATTCCAACAACACAAACAACCCTTCCAACCCCCAATATGAAAAACAAAATTACTCAGATATAGAAAGTTGCATGTACAATGCATTCACAATAAGATTTCAGTGGCTGATTAACAAAACTTTCCTTTTCCTTAAATAAAGCTGCATTGAACTTGAAGATATCAATAGTAGTAACAATAGTTCATTTTCCTAATAGCAACTTTTTGGGGGATTTTAGAATATTTGTATTTTCATGTATGGAAACAAGTCAGACCATGGTAGGACAAATTAGACCCCCGCCTATAGAGGACAAATTAAGACCCCTGCCTATAGAGGACAAGTTAGACCCCTGCCGATAGAGGACAAATTAGACCCCCTCCTATAGTATTTTGAAAGGTTTTACATTCCACATCTCTTTTTATTTATAAATATATAAATCAAAATATAACACAAACAAAAGTATACATACAATTATGTTTGTTTGTTTGTTAGTTGGTTGGTTGGTGCTTCACCCCACTTTGAGTGGCCATGGCTATATCATAGCAGCCAGTTTTTATTGGTAAAGGAATCCGATATCATCCTGAGAGAACCACCAACTTTCAGCAAGAAAACTGGAAATTCTTATCAATTAAGATCCGAGTTAAACACACTTCACAATAAGCAGGGTTTGAACTCAGGACCTCAGAGTTGACAGTCTAGTGATTACTGTAGATAAACTTCTTACATGTAGACTACTCAGCCATCAAGGTACTTATTTTAACTGATTAAGAATGATACGTTACTGATAAAATTGATTAATGAGCCACACAAAAAAATAGGTGTGTTTCCAGTTGAATGCCCGAAGAAAATAATAAATAATTTGTTTTTCTTCAATTGATTTTATGAAGTTCTAAGAACCGTTTCGAATGTTTTTGAGAATGAAACTGTCTTGAACCTTTGTATATCAGGTTTATGATTGCATTTCATCAACCCAGCTGCGAGCGCACTAGTTATAAGCATGATAAGCTGGCCATTTGTTTATTATCATTAAGGTTACAAAAAAGCTTTTACAAATAGCGATTTTGGGGCAAGGAAGTGCTTTTTTCCAATCACAGCGATTTTGGGATATATGCTATAAGAATTTTTTTTCAGATCACACCGGAAATTACCAATTTAAAAATTTAAAATTTTTTTTTTTTCAGGGTCGGAGCCTATAATAAGAGTCGGTCGGGCAACCGGAAACACACCTATTTTTTTGGGGTCTTGTACAAAATTCTTCACTGAATTATATTTTAGTAATTATACCACTATAAGGGTCTTTTCATCCAGTGGTGGATTTGTTTTCTGCAGAGTACTACAGTCTACATGCTGTCCAACTTTTGCTGCAGCAAGGTCATATAGAGTCTCCTTACAATCTGTCATTGTTAATTCATTCATTTTAAGCCAATTTTACAATTCCATTTCCACTGAATGTACATACGATTTCATTCCTGCCTCATCATAGTGGTATTATTTATATGAAGACATGATTAAATATTCTGAAAATAAAATTATGATAATGAAAACAAGAGTGCACATGATGAAATGTCTCCGACTCGCATGTTTACTTATCATTGATTTCATGTTGAAAGTCTGTCATACCATAGTTTAACTACAAGTATAGCATAAACTTAATATTATCAATGTTCTATGAAAATGAGGCCACGGTCTGATGAACTATGCCATACAGACATGTACACGTTAGTGAATACAGCCTTACAATCATTCCATACACTAAATATAGTGGACCTATCCCTAGTAGTACATGTACAATGTACCTGAGAAACAGATCAAACCACAGAATCTTGACACTGACTTATGAACCATGAAAATGAAGTCAAGGTCATATGACCCCTGCCAGACAGACATGTACACCTTACAATCATTCATACACCAAATATAGTTGAACTATTTCTTATAATGTTATGAACAGAAAAATCGACTTTTGTAGCCAACAAAAGACACAAATCAATAATAAAATTTAACAAGATTTATTATACACTAGTTTACAAGAAGTATTACATAAAAAGAAATGTCAACTTAACTGTCAAAATATATGTCCAATCTTTTATCTTTTCTTTATCCGGAAATCTTCACGGGAATCCACAGAATATTATATCCAATTGGTCACAATCTAGTATGATGAAGTTTTCAATAAAAGTGTCAATCCAACTGCTGAGAATGTTGATGTCTATGTCTATCGATGTCTAAGTCTATCTATGTCTCTGTCTAAATCTCTATATTCAACTAACTTTTGGGTCTGCATTTAAATACTCAAACGGAAATTTCTAGACAATGCTAGAAATATAAATTACGCATCTTTTGTTATGATCATTCTGGAAACGTTATGTAAGTGAAATAGAAAGTTCTAATCATTCCATTAGTATCAAGGATTGTTCCAGTGATTTCTAAACTGCATAGTTGTAACACAATGTATTTTATTTTGTACACAATGTAAACATGTAAACATTCTTAGGCCACACAAAACAAGTTAGGCCAACTAAATAAATATAATAGTTACAATATCATAACACCTCCCCCCTTAAAAAAAGTTTGAGTGTAACAAAAACTTTTCATGAATAATATGTACAAAAATACATAGTATATACACAGTGTTTTAATAAGTTCTAGATAAAGCATCTGCTATTACATTATATTTACCTTTAATATGTTTTACAATAACATCATATTCCTGTAACAATAAACTCCACCTAGTCAATCTCTGGTTCTTGTTTCTCATTTTATGTATGAAGGTGAGAGGATTATGATCAGTATAAACAAGAATAGGATGCACAGTGGGATTTAAATATACATCAAAATGTTGAAGTGCAGACAACAGTGCAAAACACTCTTTTCAATAGTTGAATAATTTTTCTGATGTTTATCTAATTTTTAGAAAAATATGATATAGGTTTTCAACATTATCATCTGTTTCCTGATATAAAACAGCTCCAACTCCTACATCGCTTGCATCAACGGCAAGTTTAAATTGTTTTTCAAAGTCTGGAGTGATCAGAACTGGATTATTAATTAAAAGTGATTTGCTATTTTTAAAAGCGTTTTGACAATTTTCACTCCAGATGAATTTAGAATCTTTCCGTAAAAGATGAGTCAATGGTTGAACGACAGTAAATTTTCTGTAAAATCCAATCACGCCTAACATGCCTAAATATCTCATAAGTTGTTTTTTATTTGTAGGAGGAGGAAATTTAGTAATTGCATCCACTTTAGCCGTAATAGGTTTCACTTGACCCTGGCCAACTGTATGCCCTAAATAATCAACAGTGGCCTGGCAAAATTCACTTTTACCAAGATTTACAGTCAATTTGATTGTGACAATCTATCAAAAGTATCATATAAATGTGTTAAATGTTCTTCCCAGCTATCACTACATACAATAAGATCATCAATATAAGCATAACAACAGTCTAAATCTTTTATAACATTATTGATCATTCTTTGAAATGTAGCTGGAGCACTTTTCATGCCAAACGGCATTACAGTATATTGAAATAAGCCGTCTGGTGTGACAAAAGCTGATATTTCTCGAGCTCTCTGTGTCAATGGGACTTGCCAGTAACCTTTCAATAAATCAAATTTGCTCACAAATTTTGCTTGCCCAATATTATCAACGCAATCGTCTATCCTTGGAATCGGATAGGAATCAGATTTTGAAACAGAATTCACTTTTCTGAAATCAGTTACTGAAACGAAAAGTTTTATCTGGTTTGGGCACAAGCAGACAAGGAGAGCTCCATTCACTGTTACTTGGCTCAATAATATCATTGTCAAGCATATATTTAATTTCTTGTCTCATAAATTCAAGTTTGAGTGGATTGAGCGGTAAGGATGTTGCTTAATTGGAGAAGCATCACCAACATCGACATCATGACAAACAGCAGTGGTTTTGTTTGGCACATCTGGAAAAAGATTTTAAAAGAAAATACCAAGGCTTTTAATTTTCTCTACGATCGAAAGACAGATGTGCAAGTTTTGAATCTAAATTTGACAAAATTTCTGAATTTTTCAATCTAACTGTCTCTTCCATAGTTTTAGAACTAAAAGGTGGTTCAATTATATCTGGTTTGTCATAATTGTTCTCCAATTTAACCATGGCTAAAGTGGCAACTGGTGTACTCTCACCTTCATTAGTACGCTCAAAATATGGTTTTAACATATTAATGTGACACACTCTATTTTGTTTATGCCGACCTGGTGTTTTACAATATAATTCAAATCATTGATTTTACTCTCTATGGTATAAGGACCACAATATTTAGCTTGTAATGGATGTCCAGGGACTGGTAAAATACAAGTACCTTATCACCTGGCTCAAAACTCTGTCCCTGGCATCTTTATCATTCCATATTTTCATCTTATTCTGAACAGTTTTAAATTGTTCTGAGCAATTTGACAAGCAGTATACAATTTTTCTTTAAATCTAGATACATAGTCTAGAAGATTCAAGTCAGTGTGTTCAGTAAGCCATTTTTCCTTAATCAATTTTAAAGGTCCCCTTACAGTATGACCAAATACCAACTCAAAGGGACTAAAACCAAGGATTCTTGAACAGCCTCTCGGACCGCAAAAGTAAAAGTGAACACCATCATCCAAATCCCTGTCAAATTGAAGACAAAAAGTTCTAATCATGTTCTTCAATGTTTGATGAAAACGTTCTAAGGCACCTTGAGATTCTGGATGATAAGCACTTGACCTATACTGAGCAATCCCTAACTGGTACACGACTTGCTGAAATAAACCTGACATGAAATTTGAACCCTGGTCGGACTGTATAGACTTTGGAAGTCCTACTAGCGTGAAAAATTTGATCAGAGCTTTGACAATAGTAGGTGTCTAGATATTCCTTAACGGAATAGCCTCTGGAAAGCGTGGAGGTACACATGATTGTCAATAAATACGCATTTCCAGTCTTGGTCTTAGGTAAAGGTCCAACGCAATCAATGAGTACTCGGCTGAAAGGTTCTTCAAAGGCTGGAATAGGCAGAAGTGGTGCTGGTGGTATTTTCTGGTTAGGCTTACCAACAACCTGGCATATATGGCATGATTTGCAGTATTCTGCGACATCACTTCTTAGTCTTGGCCAGTAGAAATGCTGTAAGATCTTAAGACAAGTCTTCCTTATACCTAAGTGTCCAGCCAAGGGGGTGTCATGGGCAAGACCAATAATGTCTTGCCTATAGACCTTAGGCACCACCACTTGGTATACCACTCTCCATTCCTCCTCTGGGGTAGCATCAGGGGGCCTCCACTTTCTCATTAAAATACCGTCTTGATGGTAATAGCATTCGGCCACTTTGTCTGCTTCCTCCTGTGGTTGAGCCCTCTTGCAGAGCTGAAGAACCTCAGGGTCTTTATTTTGTTCTTCGACAAATTTCCTTCGGTCTAATGAATGGCTGCTTAGCCCATGGCCAAGGTCATAATTACATTCTTGCTAATACTAGGTGGTCTTATGACGGCCTTCTCTGAGCTACCGGGACCTTCAATGTCAGCTAGAAAGGTGTCAGAAAGGTCCATGTAATCAAACTGGTCTTCTTGCAAATCCTCATTTTGTTGTTTTCTAGCCATCGCCCTAGTAATGACACAAGCTGGATACAGTTCAGCATCATCTTCAGGTGATTTAACATCCACCACCGGTTCACTGGTAACAATTGGTTCAGCAACCACTTTGTTCCTAGCTAGATCATTTCCTAGCAATAATGAAACACCCTCAACAGGGAGATTAGGACGAACACCCACAACAACTGGTCCAGTTATCAAATCTGAATTCAGATAAATACGATGGAGGGGAAAATCTATACAACCTAACTCCACACCTTGTAACAAAACGGAGGCACCAACAGAAGTCTCCTCGGACAAAGGCAACACACCTTCTAACAATAAAGACTGAGAAGCTCCAGTGTCCCATAAAATCTTAATAGGCTGAGGAGTAGTATTATCAACAATAGAAACAAACCCATCAGACATAAAAGGTTTATAATCCTCTATGTAATCACAAAAACTGGACTTAAAAGCCTGACTCGCAGGACATTCCAACGTATTGGCAACACGGGTGTCGTACAAGCACTGGTCTTGGGCTTATTATCTCTTTCATTTTTCTTCTGGAGTCTAAAACAATCAGCCATCAGGTGACCATTCTTCTTACAATAAGCACAAGTCAATGACTTCTTCTCAAAAGTATTAAATTTTGGACTAGACATATTATAACTAGACTGACTCTTATTCTGTGCAACAGGCTTACTATCACTACGCTTAGTGCTTTGATTCTTGTAATTTCCACTCGAAGTATTAAAATTTTGTCCTTTGAAACTTCTTTTATGTGAAAGAGTATAATTATCCGATATAACAGCTGCATCTTGTAAAGTCTCAACAGTTTTGTCATCTAAATGTGTTTTTAAGTTTAAATGAACACACTGCTTGAACTCTTCTAATAACATCAATTGTCTTAAATTATCAAAATTTTTATTTATTTTCTTTGACGTAAGCCATTTATCAAATAGATCTTCTTTTTCCCTAGCAAATTCAACATAGGTTTGTGAATCAAACTTTTTATAAGACCTAAATTTCTGTCTATATGCTTCTGGCACTAGCTCATAAGCTTTCAAAACCTCTTTTTTAACCTTGTCATAATCAGAACTATTTTCTGATGAAAGTGCTGAGTAAATTTCAGCGGCCTTGCCCTCAAAAACACTTTGCAGCATTGTAGTCCAAAAAGGCTTAGGCCATTTCAAATTTTGAGCAATTTTCTCAAACTGTGGAAAAAATTTGTCAACTGTTTTTTCACAAAATTTGGGAACCAAACGTATATTTTTTGCTGCATCAAAATTATGTTCTGATTTTGATTGGAATTTAGTGTTGCTTTCTTCTTTTGCCATTTCAATTTTTATTTTCTCAATCTCTAACCTTTCTCTCATTTCAAGTTCTGCCTGTTTTAATTTAAAATCATCTTCTTTTTCTTTCATCTTCTCCATCTCTAACCTTTCCTTCATTTTAAGTTCTGCTTTTTCTTTTTCCAATTGTTTTAATTTAAGTTCATGTTCTAATTCAAGCTGTTTTAATTTGAAAGCATCAGATCAACATTTTCGACCTTGAGTTCAAGAGCCTCTTCACCTAAAATTTCTGCGTCAACTAGTTTGTCTATTACCAAATTTTTTATAATTTGTTTTCTCATAGATACTCTAAAGTCTAATTTCAGATGTCTAGCAAGCAACACTAATTCCTCTTTCTTTAAATTATCAAACCCCTCCAGGTCTGGCGTTTTCAAAAATTTACCAGCATCAAATGCCATATTGTAGAATTTTGTTGGCTAGTTCTAATAAAAATACCGAAAAAAATTTTAATAAGATATTAACGTTATCCCGGACATGAACCCCCAATTTCTGTTATGAACAGAAAAATCGACTTTTTTGTAGCCAACAAAAGACACAAATCAATAATAAAATTTAACAAGATTTATTATACACTAGTTTACAAGAAGTATTACATAAAAAGAATTGCAACTTAACTGTCAAAATATATGTCCAATCTTTTATCTTTTCTTTATCCGGAAATCTTCACGGGAATCCACAGAATATTATATCCAATTGGTCACAATCTAGTATGATGTAGTTTTCAATAAAAGTGTCAATCCAACTGCTGAGAATGTTGATGTCTATGTCTATCGATGTCTAAGTCTATCTATGTCTCTGTCTAAATCTCTATATTCAACTAACTTTTGGGTCTGCATTTAAATACTCAAACGGAAATTTCTAGACAACGCTAGAAATATAAATTACGCATCTTTTGTTATGATCATTCTGGAAACGTTATGTAAGTGAAATAGAAAGTTCTAATCATTCCATTAGTATCAAGGATTGTTCCAGTGATTTCTAAACTGCATAGTTGTAACACAATGTATTTTATTTTGTACACAATGTAAACATGTAAACATTCTTAGGCCACACAAAACAAGTTAGGCCAACTAAATAAATATAATAGTTACAATATCATAACAATAATATCTGATTAACTGACAAAATTACCAAAACTTGTCATTGACCAATGAATTATATATGAAAATGAAGTCAAGGTCATATGAACCCTGCCAGACAGACATGTACATCCTACAATCGTTCCATACATCAAATATAATTGACTTATTGCTTATAATATCTGAGAAATAGACCAAACCACAAAAACTAAACAGTCTAATTAACCATGAAAATGGTCAAGATTAGATGACACCTGCCAGTTGGAAATGTATACCTTACAATGACATACACCAAATATAGTAGACCTATTACTGATAGTATCTGAGATATGGACTTGACCACGAAAACTTAATCTTGTTCACTGATCCATGAAATGAGGTTGAGGTCAAGTGATAACCGTCTGGCATGCATGAGGACCTTGCAAGGTACTCACATACCAAATATAGTTATCCTATTACTCATAATAAGAGAGAAAATTAACATTACATTTTTGTCTGTATTTATAAATTTTCCCAAGCTTATTTTATATCATTACTTGATATTTGCCTGTTTATCTATTTCTAAATTATAATCCTTATTAAGGAAGTGTGTTTATTGCTGACCATTCAATTTTCAATTACTATCTAAAGAAGATTTATATGGCAGAGTGTTTAAAAACATTTTTGTTCAAATAATAATATTAATAAATAAAATTAATGAATCTGCATGGCTCATTTTCATGGTTCAGTGACTATTTGAAAAAAATCTTCATGTTAGACATTGAAAATGCTTGACAATTGCTAATTGTCATTTAAATTGGTTTTTTTTCTCAAGATAACATTTTTCTCTAAAACTTAATCAGGAGTTACTCCGGTGGGGAGAAGTTCACCCTCCATGTGTGTATATGAGCCGGCAGTATAACACTGCCACCCTTCTCTAATAAATCCATTGCATACATGTGACAGAGTTGTCAAGTCACGACTGGAGATTTTTTATTGACATATTTGTCGCTGTTTTCAGAGTTCATTTTGATGATAAAGCTACATATTTCCCCCTTTTTTAAAGATAAGAGTTTTAAACTATTTATGTATTCTCTCTGTATTGTTACCATGTGAAATATTTGTCAACACTCAGCTATACTATCTGTATGTGATTTTACTCCTTTCCTCATCTTTGTCATTGTCTTATATTTATTTATGTGTTTTAAAGCATTATTCCATTTTTCTAGCTTATTCTGATTTAGCTTAAACACTCACAGGACTACAGACTACTACTGGATGTTTAACGACCTTGACTGGCTGTTAAGCCCTCGCACGGTCGGCTCGGTGCCCGAAGGCGTTTGGTGAGCGTTTAAATAATTTTGTGCCATCGGTCAGGAACAGGTGGAGGACGCCATTTTGGTAGGCCGCCATCTTGGTTTTGTGAGTTGTTTTGGTTTTCTTTTGTTTACTATTTTGGTGTTATTTCTTCACAACGGCTGCTTTCAGGGCCAGATTGGTCAGCTTGGCAGCCCGCTAACCTCGATGATGAAGTACTGGTAGATGAGTCTCGGACGTAGTAATAAAGATGACAGGAAGCATTATCAGGACCAAAGTCGTGAGACAGTGAAATGAAGGTCCATCATCTAACACCTCGGATACAGCCCTTGGACGTCAGTCGGCATAACACTCCCCCATCCACAATGGGTTTTGGAGTGCATGTTGACGCGGGAATTTACGCACAAAACAAACGTTTACTGTACAGCGTTGGATTGGTTTCTGTCATCTAAAGTAGTAAGTCGTTGATCCATCCAAAAGTAAACCCTCATCGAAGATAGCGGGTAAAAGAGAGCTGACCCAGCACGTCCGTTCAGCTGTAAGGACTGTGACGAGGACTATAGAATAAGGTCAATACATATCTTATAAATTTCAATTTAAGCATTGAAAAGAAGTATAGATCTCTCAAATAATTTTCAAAATGATATTTTCTTATTTGTCCTAAGACATTTAAAATTGTTAAAAAAAAACATCCTTATATGATTCTTTGTTCAATTTGTATTTCATTCATATTCTTTTATCAATTTACATTATTTTAAGGAGGGTAACTTAAAACATGAAAAAACAAGTGAAGTAACCTGAAATTTCATTTAAGTGTTTTCAAATACACACAGCTTATATTACATTACAGCAGTTAGCCTGAGGTAAAAATCGTTGATTAATGTTATGTTTGACACCCAAGCTGTCAAGTGAAGCCATATAATTACACAAGTTCTTTGATTTACAGGTAAAAATTACCTTCATCAGTGACACACAAACATTATTAATGTTGACATCGATGGTAATAAAAAATAGAGACTGACAAATTTTTTGGGGTTGAAATTTTGAAAAAACGGAAGATTTGAATTATCAACGGAAGGGACGGAAGAGGGCTTAAAAATCTGGAGATTTTGATTCCCGTCGGAAGAATCACATGTCTGCATTGATTCCACTGGAGTTATTTAACAGCAACTACATTGGCATTATTTTGATACAATTTACTAAATTCTAAACCCTAACACGAAGTATATAAATACAATTGCATTTATTTTTTTAAGTTAGCTTTTGAATTACTATTCTTATCTGAATTCATTTGATTTGAAATACTTTTCCTTTTTGATTTCGTTTACAAACAATTACTATTTAATTCCATTTTTGATTGAACTTAACTGAAATACCGTTCTTTCTTATTTCATTTGACTATGTTTTACTTGAATGTTGTACATTTGTAATTAAATTGTTCAAGTTCTTTTTAATTTATGTTTCTGTTCAGCCAAAATCTGATAGCAGGTATCCCGATGATTGAATAGGGATGAAGTACTAGCCACTACAAGTCCCCAGGAGGTGTCGATACCATCCCCCTCCTATTTCTATAGTGATCCATTATCCAAAAAGAGAAGTTTAACCGTTCACAGAGACATATATATCAATTATATGATATGAACAAGTCTAAATTGAAAACAACGTTCAAACCTATGATTGCGTAGGATAAAAACCGCAATTTTTATGCATGTGCATGCAAACAAATTTCTTAGTAGAGGGGTCTAAATACAGCACAAACAACATTTTCCAAAAGACCAAAAAAGTTAATAAACAGCTGCGCCATGAGCGCATGATACGCCCGTCATCTTGTGTGTGAATTTTATGCAATAAGCATAAATAGTTTCTGACATACGGCATGACATGCGAAAACCCCTTTTTTTACAAAAAACTCAATACCTCTGAAATAAAATTTTGAATCAAAACCAAAAAGTATACAGATCTTTAGATTAATATAACTAAGAAGTGTGTAAAATTTTAAGCAATAATCATAAATCATTTTTGAGATACGGCGCGACATGTGAAAACCCCCTTTAAAAAAAAAAAAATCAATATCTCAAAAATAAAATTTTGAATCAATACCAAAAAGTATACAGATCTTTAGATTAATATAACTAAGAAGTGTGTAAAATTTTAAGCAATAATCATAAATCGTTTTTGAGTTACGGCGCGACATTGGAAAAACCCCTCCCCCTTTTTTTACAAAATACTCAATAACTCTAAAATAAAATTTTGAATCATCACCAAAAAGTACACAGATCTTAAGGTTAATATAACTAAGAAGTGTGTAAAGTTTTAAGCAATAATCATAAACTGTTTTTGAGATACGCGCGACGTGAAAATCCCTCTCCTTTTTAACAAAATACTCAATATCTCTAAAATAAAATTTTGAATCATCACCAAAAAGTATACAGATCTTAAGATTAATATAATTAAGAAGTGTGTAAAGTTTTAAGCAATAATCATAAATTGTTTTTGAGATACGGCGCGACATGTGAAAAAAAAAACACACACCTGTTTTAGTTACTAAGTCCTGTAACTCAAAAAGTTTTAATCTTATTTTCACCAAAAAGTATACAGTACGTTTGACCATCATAAGAAACAACTATGTTAAGTTTCATGAAATTTGGATAAGTCATTCTCAAGTTACGGTGCAACATGTTTACGCCGGACAGACAGACGGACGGACACCGGACATTTGTATACCATAATACGTCCCGTCAAAAATTGACGGGCGTATAAAAAGTATATTTTAACAAAACGCATTTGACTAGCAGGTCGAACAATTGATGATCTTAAACCCTGCTGACTGCCATTGGCGATTGCCAAATAAATGGATCAGACAATGTAACAAAATGGATCTTATAATTAATTTATTACCAAACAGAAAACAAAAACATGTGGAAAAGATGGTATACCGCAAACATCAGGGCATAAAGATTACCATTTCCCGTTTCCGGGGGAAAGTAAATTATTACAGGGGAAAGTGACATTAAAGTTGCTAATATCCCTTCGGAAAGTCGTTTTCCGGTAAATAATTTGTCCCTATTACTTGTTTGAATGTCAAAATACTTCTGTAAGATTCATCACATTTTTACGCGATTTAAACGTGTGCCTTTTGGTTTTTAGTTAGATCGTTAGGGGACTGGTTTAAATTTACGATATCCGGTTTGTAGCACGGGAACCAGTTTGTAAATATTGGGGACGCTCAGAAAATGAGCTTGCATAAATACTTTGACATTTCAAGCGCTAAAAGCAAAACAGAATACGATGTTAATGGGAATAGTATCCCCAAAAAACAGAAGGATAATGAATATGACAGGGAAAAAAGGAACAGAACCTACCAAGTCAAGTGGGGGGATGAATTTCCCTGGGTCAAATTCAATGAGGGAAAGATGTTAAATTTAAAAAAGTCACACAAAATTATCATAATCAGTTGACATGTTAAACCCTAAAAAGTATGCTCAGATTGCAGGATTTTGCACCTTAAATTTCAAAATTTTCTTGGGGGTGGGGCATGCCCCAAGACCCCCCTAGCAAATTGGACCCGCTTTGCAGGTCTCAACTAGGGATAGTGGATTTGCACACGGGAAAGTGAATTTTTTTTTATCAATTTCCCTTAGGTAAGTGGCCTGCCAAAAATTCTTCATGCCCTGAACATGAGGTGCAAAATTTTTACACCATATCCGGATTTCGACAATTAATGTCTTTTCGGTGATGTTAGGAATCAAAACGGTATTTGGAAGGCCATATAATTTACCTCAATTTAGGATATCATATAAACCCGAAGGCAAATATAATACAAGCCCAAACGAAAAAATATAAACAAGTCTAATTTGAAAACAATGTTCAAACCTATGATTGCGTTGGATAAAAACCACAATTTTTATGCATGTGCATGCAAACAAATTTCTTAGTAGAGGGGTCTAAATACAGCACAAACAACATTTTCCAAAAGACCAAAAAAGTGAAAAAGTATATTTTAACAAAACGCATTTGACTAGCAGGTTGAACAACTGATGTTCTTAAACCCTGCTGACTGCCATTGTTGATTGCCAAATAAATGGATCACATGATGTAACAAAATGGATCTTATAATTAATTTATTACCAAACAGAAAACAAAAAACATGCGGAAAAGATGGTATACTGCAAACAGGAGGTGCAAAAATTTGTACACCATATCCGGATTTCGACAATTAATGTCTCTTCAGTGATGTTAGGAATCAAAACGGTATTTGGAAGGCCATATAATTTACCTCAATTTAAGATAGACTCTTGAATTTTGAAAGAGTTGAAATAGGATGAACGGATCATATAAACCCGAAGGCAAATATAATACAAGCCCAAAAGAAATAAAATGCTTCGCTAAGCGCAGCCTGATACGACCGCAGAGGTCGAACCCTGAACAGTTTGGGTAAATTTGGACACGATATTCAAGCTTGATACTGTCTGAATTTGGATTGTGATCAAATTTTTGACATAATATAGGTTTCTGACACAATATAAATGTGGTCAAAGATCTTATAAATCCATTGAGGAATACTGTGCAACTGAAGATTTCTTCTTGAAACTTTTCAAAAATTTTGAAAAAAATTCCCCCCCCCCCAACTTTTGAAACCCCCCTTGGAGCAATAACCCCAAAACTCAATCCCAGCCTTTCCTTTGTAGTATGGAACCTTGTAGTACAATTTCAGAGAGATCCATACACTTACACACAAGTTATTGTCTGGAAACTAGAAAATGCTTGTGTTTGGCCCTTTTGGCCCCTAATTCCTACAAGTTTGGGGCAATTAACCCCAAACTCAATCCCAGCTTTCCTTTGTTATATGGAACCTTGTGGTACAATGTCAAAGAGATCCATACACTTACACACAAGTTATTGTCTGAAACTAGAACTAGAGGCTCTAAAGAGCCTGTGTCGCTCACCTTGGTCTATGTGCATATTAAACAAAGGACACAGATGGATTCATGACAAAATTGTGTTTTGGTGATCTTACTTTACTGAACATTCTTGCTGCTTACAATTATCTCTACCTACATGTATAATGAACTTGGCCCTGTAGTTACAGTGGAAAATATTTTGTAAAAAATTTACAAATATTTACAAAATTTATGAAAATTGTAAAAATTGACTATAAAGGGCAATAACTCCTTAAGGGTCAATTGACAATTTTGGTCATGTTGACTTATTTGTAGATCTTACTTTGCTGTACATTATTGCTGTTTCCAGTTTATTTCTATCTATAATAATATTCAAGATAATAACCAAAAGGTGCAAAGTTTTCTTAAAATTACCAATTCAGGGCAGCAACCCAACAACGTGTTGCCTGATTGGTCTGAAAATTTCAGGGCAGATAGATATTGACCTAATGAACAATTTTATCCTCCTCAGATTTGCTCTAAATGCTTTGGTTTCAGAGATACGAGCCAAAACTGCATTTTACATATGTACTATTTTTAGCCATGTCAGCCATCTTGGTTCATGGGCGGGTCATCGGACACATTTTTAAACTAGTTACTCTAATGATGATTGTGGACAAGTTTGGTTAAATTTGTCTTAGTAGTTTCAGAGGAGAAGATTTTGTAAAAGATTACAAAATTTACGAAAAATTGTTAAAATTGACTATAAAGGGCAATAACTCCTTAAGGGTCAACTGACCATTTTGGTCAAGTTGACTTATTTGTAGATCTTACTTTGCTGAACATTATTGCTGTTTACAGTTTATCTCTATCTATAATAATATTCAAGATAATAACCCAAAACGGCAAAATTTTCTTAAAATTACCAATTCAGGGCAGCAACCCAACAACGGGTTGTCCGATTCATCTGAAAATTTCAGGGCAGATAGATCTTATCCTGATAAACAATTTTACCCCATGTCAGATTTGCTCTAAATGCTTTGGTTTCAGAGATATAAGCCAAAATCTACATTTTACCCTATGTTCTATTTTTAGCCATGGCGGCCATCTTGGTTGGTTGGCGGGTCACCGGACACATTTTTAAACTAGATACACCAATGATGATTGTGGCCAAGTTTGGTTACATTTGACCCAGTAGTTTCAGAGGAGAAGATTTTGTAAAGTTAACAGACGACGACGACGGACGCCGACGGACGACGGACGCCAAGTGATGAGAAAAGCTCACTTGGCCCTTTTGGGCCAGGTGAGCTAAAATGCTTCTTTTGGCCTTTTGGCCCTTAATTCCTAAACTGTTGGTCCCATAACCCCTAAAATGAATCGCAACCTTCTGCTTGTGGTATTAAACATTGTGGTACTATTTCAGAGCAATGGAAATACTTATACACAAGTTATTATCCTGAAACTAGAAAAATGCTTGTTTTGGACCCCTTTTTGGGCCTTCAATTCCTAAACGATTGGGACCATCATCCCCAAAATCAATCCCAACCTTCCTTTTGTAGTATTGAACCTCTTAAAAATTTCATCGAGATCCATTCACTTTTTAAAAACTAAAGTTATTGTCCGGAAACCAATGTGTCTTCGGACGACGACGCAGACGACATCATACCATTATACGATCCCAAAAAATTTTTTGCAGTCGTATAAAAATATAAACAAGTCTAAATTGAAAACAACGTTCAAACCTATGATTGCGTTGGATAAAAACCGCAATTTTTATGAATCAGTGTTCTCGAAAACCGTTGGTCCTGTCCGCCAAAAATCGGCTAGGACCAACAATTGCATGTGTAGTGGCAGTCCTGATGACCGACAACATTTTGGTGGTTGTTCACTTTTGTTTTAACATCTTTACGGTATTCAGATAGCTTCTGAACTGGTTGCTGATGTAAACAAACTTTAACTACATCATGTACATAGCTCAAAATTACGGTAATACTTTTGAAAAAGAACCAGTCGTCGGTTTCTTTGGTATTCAGATAGTTTTTGTACTGGTTACTACTGTAATTTAATTTGTAGCATAGCTTAAAATTACGGTAATACTTTTGACAAATAACCAGTCATAAGTCATCATGGCTTCAGCATGGCCCATTTCGTTCAGAGAGGTAGTCCGAGATTACTCTGATGTGCAACGGCTGTTTTGCCAGACAAGCTGGGGCGGTCCTACGGCCCCAGCTTGTCTGGCAAAATAGCTGTTGGACGTCAGAATATTCTTGGACTATCAGAGAGGGTGCTAAACCAGAGGACTTTGTATTTGAACAAAGACTTTTACAGAGACTGAACATTTTTTCTATATTACAAAATTTTCAGCTGAGGATAAACATCAGACTTAGTCTTTTATTTCTATCATTTTAATGCACTTTTCACTGTAAATGATTGCAGGGACACAGCTTTAAACTTATAAAGCCTCGATGTAATTTATCATTTTGTTCAAGGCATTTATAAACCATAGGAACAGTTTACCCAAAATGTTGTGTCTGCAAATACCGTTGATAACTTTAAAATACAACTTGATCATCATTGGGAAGAAATTATTTTTATTACAATTTTTTATTGTTTCTTAATATGAGTGGATTGGCATTAGGAAGAAATTATATACCAGCTCTTATGATGAATTTGGACTTCTTTAAATATTAACTATTTAAAATTTGAATTATTCGTCAACCAATAGTGACCCATAAAATGCAGGATTGTTATGAGTTTAGCTTTTAAAACAAGTACGAATTTGGGTGGGCTAAAAAAGGATTGAATTTCCTTACACACGAGCCCTTAAAAGACTCTACAGGTCTTCTACAGGTAGTATAATGCATGAGACATAAAACAAAAATGAAATCAAGCATGTTATCAAACTGACAAAGTTTAAAAATTAGTGAACAATGCAAAGTTCAAACTTTCATTAAAACAACCAAACATATAACATAGAAACTAGGATGGAGTTAATATAGTATTGAGCAATGACTTTCATGTAACTAAGAGGTGTTTGATAAATTCAAGTAAAATTACAGGACCACCAGATTTTTAGTCTTGGTGGTCCCAATGACCACCAGGAAAAAAAAAGATTTCGAGAACTCTGATGCATGTGCATGCAAACAAATCAATTATATGATATGTATATATATTCGTCTCTATATATATATAAAGAGTCTAGAAAATCAAAATATCAATGTTAGAGTAGATCTGATTCCTCCACTGACCAGGACTGGAACCTGTACTTTTCACTTTAAGATATATATATATAGGTATAGGAAAAATTATCACGCTGAAAATGCACTAAATATTTATATTCCACAGCATGGACAAAATTTTATAACTTTTCAATTATGTAATATAGCTAGAAACTTGGACTAATGCTGACCAAAAAATATGTTTACCAGAATTTAATCTGATATCTTCAAGCAGTAGAAAAAAACACAAAAAAGTCAGACATCATTCTGGTGGTATCAACAGATTTGTAAAAAAATCTATAAAAAATGGAGTAAAATCTATTCATAATGAGCATTCTGATATAGCTTGGGTTAAACTTGACCATACATTCTTCAATTTACAAAAAGACATATATTTGGCTGCTGTTTAAGTATCGCCTGAAAACGCCAGTTGTAATGTACCAGATATTAATTCTGTATATGCACATTTACTATCTGATATTAAACCAGAATGTGTCCATAGTACACGAATGCCCCACTCACACTTTCATTTTCTATGTTCAGTGGACCATGAAATTGGGGTCAAAACTCTAATTTGGCATTAAAATTAGAAAGATCATATCATAGGGAACATGTGTACTAAGTTTCAATTGATTGGACTTCAATTTCATCAAAAACTACCTTGACCAAAAACTTTAACCTGAAGCGGGAGACGGCCGGAAGGACGAACGAACAGACGCACAGACCAGAAAACTTAATGCCCCTACTACTATCGTAGGTGGGGCATAAAAATATTGTAAACTAGGGGATATAATGGTGCAAGGTGATTTTATTGCCTACACAAATACCTTGCCAGACAATGTGTCATATGATGAATCTAAGCAACCATATGTACATTAGTTGATAATTATTATGTAGAAGACAGTATAATGCCAAGAAATAATCTTGACCCCAAACGTATTTAATAATAGTGGTAGATGTTTGCTTGATCTTTGTAAAGAAACAAGCCTTACAATATTGAATGGAAGAACGATTGGTGATTTACATGGTAAACAATCATGCATAACATATAATGGATGTAGCCTTGTTGATTATACACTCGTGTCTTCTGATTTACTTAGCTTAGTTGGTTATTTTGAAATCCATGACTTAACGTCACTACATGTATCAAACCATTGTCCAATCAGTTTCTTAGTACATTGTTTACTTTTTTCTATGTCACAAATTTTGTTAACTAAACATAACTGGATCCCATTCCAGGAAAATTTATTTGGTCGCCCGAAGCCATAGATTCATATATATGTCAAGGATATCACCAGTAAAGAACCTCAAACTAAATTAGCATTGTTTACAAATAAATCTTTTACTAGCAGTGATCGAGCTGTACAATCATTTACATCGATTTTATATGAAAGCTAAAAAAATCAGCAAAATTAGTCAACAAAATGCCCCAACTTAAAATAACAAAATCTAAAAGAAAGCCATGGTTCTCGGACTCTTGCAATGATCTGCACAACACGGTTAAAAGTTACGAAAACCTGGGTAACATTAAACAATTTTCAATACAATAACACTTACAGGAAATCTTTCTACTCCTGCCGCTCAAAGTATAGAAGTGCTTGTAAAAAGGCAGAAAGATCATACAAAAAGAAAATATGTTCCGAAATGAGTGCAAATGTTAATAAAGACCCGAAAACATTTTGGAATCTTTTACAAAAATTAAATCTAATTAAAGTAATTAATTAAAGTAAATCTTGTAATTATGAAAATTTTGAAGATTTGGCATAAGATGAATATATCAATTATTTTAAGAAACTTAATAAAACTCACCAGAGTTTTAACCCACTTCAAGAAAACATTCTCAAAAATTTTGAAACATTATTTAATGATCTTCAAAAACAACAGGACAGATGACTTGCATAAACACATTGAAACAAGTGAGATTGTAAAGGCAATCAAGTCTCTTAAAAATGGGAAAAGCACTGCTTCTGATCTCATTTCAAATGAAATGTTGAAAAATGGCATATCAATCTTAACAAGAGTGCACACGCTGAAATGTCTCGCCTTCTTTACTAATCATTGATATTATGTTGATAGTCCTAAATATAAAGCTTTATTACAACTGTCATATAAACTTAACATTAACCAAGTAAACTAAACATTGACCAATGAACCATGAAAATGAGGTCAAGGTCAGATGAACCATGCTAGGCAGGCATGTACAGCTAACAATTCTTCCATACAACAAATATAGTTGACCTATTGCTTATAGTTTAAGAAAAAACAGACCAAAACACAAAAACTTAACACTGAGCAATGAACCTTGAAAATGAGGTCAAGGTCAAATAAAACCTGCGTGACTGACATATAGATCATAAAATATTTCCATACACCAAATATAGTTGAACTATTGCATATAGTATTAGAAAAAAAGACCAAAACTCAAAAACTTAACTTTGACCACTGAACCATGAAAATGAGTTCAAGGTCAGATGACACCTGCCAGCTAGACATGTACACCTAACAATCATTCCATACACCAAATATAGTAGACCTATTGCATTCAGTATAAGAAAAACAGACCAAAACACAAAAACTTAACTATAACCACTGAACCATGAAAATGAGGTCAAGGTCAGATGACACCTGCCAGTTGGACATGAACACCTTACAGTCCTTCCATACACCGAATATACTAGACCTATTGCTTATAGTATCTGAGATATGGACTTGACCACCAAAACTTAACCCTGTTCACTGATCCATGAAATGAGGTCGAGGTCAAGTGAAAACTGTCTGACAGGCATGAAGACCTTGCAAGGTACGCACATACCAAATATAGTTATCCTATTACTTATAATAAGAGAGAATTTAACAATACAAAAAATGTTAACTTTTTTTTCAAGTAGTCACTGAACCATGAAAATGAGGTCAAGGACATTGGACATGTGACTGACGGAAACTTCGTAACATGAGGCATCCATATACAAAGTATGAAGCATCCAGATCTTCCACCTTCTTTTAAGAAGTTAGCTAACGCCGCCGCCGGATCACTATCCCTATGTCGAGCTTTCTGCGACAAAAGTCGCAGGCTCGACAACAAAACCATTACAAAAGCTATTTAACTTTATTTTAAATAATGGAAGTTTTCCAAAAGCTTTGACATGTTGGAATGAGTCTTTTTTTTTTAGTACTTCTACATAATAAACTGTTAACACAGAGATATGTCTCGCCTATTTGTTATTTTGATAATGCAAATGTTGAAATTAAAATAGCAATACTTTAACATGTAAGTTATGTAAATATTCAAAGTCAATGAACCATGACTGAAGGTACAGGGCTAATACAACTGCAAACGAAATAGAAATACCATTGACTTTTCATAAGTCGTTCCCTTTAAACAAACCTAAACACAAACATTAACTTATAAACTATGTAAAAAGTTTCGAAGTCAATGAACCATAATTAGGGGGTGGGGTTATATAATCTCCATGGAAATGAAACTTGCAAATGCCAATACATTTGCATACCGAATATCATTTACTTAACATTAGTGGTTCATCTCAAACTGACCTAATTACAAACTAATACATATAAACTAAGCAAAAGTTTCAAAGTCAATAGACCATGACTGAGGGGTAAGGACCAAATATTCTCCAAAGTAATGAGATGTGCCAATGCTAATACAACTGCATACCAAATATCATTGACCTACCACTAGTTGTTCACCATGAACTAGACCTAATCACAAACTAATACATTGTTGACGCCGCTGCCGCAGTCGCCGCTGCCGGAAATAGCATACCTATGTCTCGCTTTTGACTCTGTCCAGGCGAGACAAAAAGGGAAGTAAAAGCGACCCTGGTAATTATCGAGGTATATCCATTACTTCAAACCTGGGAAAATTATTTAATAAAATAATCCTCTCTCGCTCACTCCCTCATATTACTGTTAACACATTAATAAGCAATAACCAGATTGGCTTGAAAGAAAAAGGTCGAACTGCAGACCACATCTTTCCCTTGAAATCTATATATTGTCAGCAATTATAAATCCAAAAACAAAAATATTTTTGATGCTTTCATTGATCTTAGAAAAGCATTCGATACAATCTAGAGAATAGGTTTATTTCATAAACTACTTCGAAGTAATGTACCAAAAAATATTTTTAATATAATATTTTCAATGTACTCAAATACAAAATGTAGAATTAAATTTTGAACGATCTTAGCCCATCATTTGAATCAAATTGTGGAGTTAAGCAAGGAGATGTATTGAGTCTTCTTCTTTTTAATTTTTTTTTTATAAATGACATACTTAAAGACTTTGAAAATATCAATGCAGATCAAGTTGTAGTTAATGATGTTTCATTAAATGCTCTGTTGTATGCCAGAGTTCTTTAAAACCGTCGGTACTGACCGCCATAAATCGGCTAGGACCAACAATTGCATGTGTAGTGGCAGTCCTGATGACCGACAAAATTTTTGTGGTTGTCCACTTTTATCATGTTTATTTTACATCTTTTCGGTATTCAGAAAGCTTTTACTGGTTACTAATGTAAACAAACTTTAATTGCATAGCTCAAAATTACAGTAATACTTTTGAAAAAGAACCAGTCGTCGGTTTCTTTGGTATTCAGATAGTTTTTGAACTGTTAACTACTGTTATTTAACTTTTGTAGCATAGCTCAAAATTACGGTAATACTTTTGAAAAATAACCAGTAGTAAAAGTCATCATGGCTTCCGCATGGCCAATCTCGTTCAAAGATGGTGCTAAACCCGGTGTTTAAAGAGTGCAAACAACAGATAATGAGACATAAAACAAACATGTAATCAAACTGACAAAGTTTAAAAATTAGTGAACAATGCAGAGTTCAAAATTTAATTGAAAACAACCAAATATATAACATAGAAACTAGGATGGAGTTAATATAGTATTGAGCAATGACTTACATGTAACTAAGAGGTGTTTGATAAATTCAAGTAAAATTACATGTACAGGACCACCAGATTTTCTCAAGGACCACCAGATTTTTAGTCTTGGTGGTCCCAATGACCACCAGGAAAAAAGAAGATTTCAAGAACACTGGTATGCCGATGATATTGTATTATTATCAGATAGCAAAGAGGGTTTGCAAAATTGTCTCTATGTATTAAGTAATTATTGTTCCTCTTGGAAATTACAAGTAAATACAGAAAAAATCAAAAGTAATGGTTTTCAATTCAAATGGAAAGTCCTTCATTAACGAATTTTATTATAATGACGAAATCTTAGAGACACAGTCTTCGAATTTAGCCACAAGTCCGACGGTCCTGTCCAGTAAAATCGGCCGCGGACTTGTCAAATTTGTTGTTCAAAAGTCCGACTGGGCTTTTAGATTTTTCGGTAGTTGGTATGCTCTTTGCGTCTTTGGTAATTAGTGATACCAATAAATCGGTTTCTATTTTGCGCTTTTTCACATGAATTAAACGTATTGCGATTAATACTGGGTCGAGACGTTGTATTTATTTAATCACTTCAGAAGGAAGTTTAGTTCACCAAATATATAATGCTATAAAAATGAGCAATCCATTGGGTAAAAAAATTGAATATTATTATTCAAAATTTAGGTTTATCATATTTGTCAAATGTTAAACCCACTATCAAACCCTCTTTGGTTTTATAAAACAAAGAATAATTGACCAGGGTTTTCAAGAACAACATGCAAATATTTAAGCATCTCCAAAATAAACATTTTTCCAGAGTGTTCACAAAATGAGTGAAAGTGCAGCTTATGTTGATGATTTAAGAAATAGATCAGATCGATCCTCATTATGTAAATTAAGAGTAAGGCTTAAATTAAAATATTGTTTGTTTGCAGTTTACCGACCGACCTTCAAAAATCCGCCCGACTGTGAAAATTTTATTGCTTTTAATTCGAAGAAATTATTTTTAATACTTCTATTGACTCAATCCGGAATTTCAGGTCGTTTCCGGAATTGATTTAAAGTTATGTCAATTACACGTTTGAAGTTTGGTTTTTCTTCCCTTCCTGTCAAGCGTTCATCGGACCCTTTAATGGTAAAGCACATGGAAATTGTTTACAGGTATCCACGAAGTCATGGAGGAGTACTTTATTCTGTCGTCTTCTGTCAGTTTTTAATAATAAGACAAATAATACACAGAAAAGTTTAATAGTAAACTGTTTATACTGATTCAGGCAGAGTTGCACATGGAATGATGTCTTCGACGATCATATCATTGACGATATGATGCAGCGCCGGATATTCATAAAACCGACACGATAACCGTTTCTGTCTCAAACAAATCGGATACAGAATCTTTTGAGCAGGACTTTATGGAACCAATATCAGTGGTTCAACAATTCGACAGCAGCCTGAAGTATGCCATATTTTCTTTAAATCGTTGTGAAGACGACAAAGATGAAACCACTCCTCCGTGACTTCATGGATAACTGGCTTCCTGTAAGCACGTCTGTACGGTAGAAGTGAGCATTTGAAATGTTAAATCAATAAGAAGCCACACAAACTACACAAAGATGTAGAGAAAATGAATGGTTGGCTTGAAAAATAAATATATTCTCTCTATATCAAATCTATCTTCGATTGCAATGAGTATGCTCCTTTAGGATAAGGGGGGGCTGCCCCATTCATTGCAATTATTCTCTCTTACAATATTAAATATACCCAAACTATGTGAATTGAATTGAAACATGTCCTTATGTCATGAGCTATGCTGCCAATTTTTTTATGCAGTCAAAACATTTCTGTACAGACCATTTACTTTTAATGGGGTGCTAATGCCTATAGATTTCACCCCAAAGCTAGTCTGAAGATTTTTGTTGGTTTTAATTAAAGCCTGGCATCAACATATCTTTCAAGATATAACCTTATTACATATAATCAAATAAAGTTAAGAATATGAAGACAGTCTGATGTCTAATATATTTTTTTAAGTTGTCTTTTTTTTTCAATTGAGGAAGATTTAATGGCTGATTTTTTTAACACACTCCTACATTGTCTTTTGATTTTTGAATCTTTAATATCTACATTTTTCTGATGCAAATACTCTACTCATGAAAACATTCTAATAAAGATGCATATATGTCAGTGAATATGTTTTCAGTTTTGGTTATAAAGGTTTTTACCTGAAAATGCCTGTTCATTTCATGTTGGCTTTCATTGTTGTTTTGAAATGTTTTTTCTTCACAAGAAACTTGGTTTATGTAACTGCTTGTTTAAACTTTATTTTGGCTAATAAAATAAAATATTTTTCCTACCTACCGACCCTGCAGTCTGAAGGTACAGTCGGAAAACTGCAAACAAACATATTTTTAAGGTTGGCCTAAGTGCTCATAACCTTGCCATTGAAAGAGGAAGATATTTAAAAGTTCCCAGGAGTCAAAGAATTTGTGAAATCTGCAAAAGTGGTGAAATTGAAAATGAACAGCACATGCTACTACATTGTAGAGGGTACTCCGATATCAGAGAGACTTTTGAATTCAAAATGTCCAAAATTACCAAAAAAAGTAACACCCCTTTGTGCAATAAATATAAAATAAAGCTTATACTTAACAAGGATTTGTATAGTAAGATCTTACTATACAAATCCTTGTACTTAATAATAAATTTTACACGGCACTAAAACTATCTTCCTCTTTCTGAAGTACATGTATCATAACAATTTGTTTCAATGCGAGAAGTAATCTATTGCAATAGATTTTCATTATACATGTATTTTATATTCACATAATTGTTTGCATTTTACTATCATGTTTATCCATTTATTGTAAATGCCTTTCTGTTTAGTATTAAATTTATAATTAAGATCCATTTATTACATCGGTGATCCGTTTATTTGGCAATCGCCAATGGCAGTCAGCAGGGTTTAAGAACATCAGTTGTTCGACCTGCTAGTCAAATGCGTTTTGTTAAAATATACTTTTTCACTCATTTGGTCTTTTGGAAAATGTTGTTTGTGCTGTATTTAGACCCCTCTACCAAGAAATTTGTTTTGCATGCACACGTATAAAAATTGCGGTTTTTATCCAACGCAATCATAGGTTTGAACGTTGTTTTCAATTTAGACTTGTTTATATATACATATATATATATACATGTCTAAACTGTGTGACAACATATGCTAAATAAGAGTGAAAATATATAGATCAAGGAAAATTTAATTGGAAACAGCCTTTCCCCATGTAAATTAGTTTGTAAACCCCTCCCCCCTAAATCTACTTATCTTAATTCGAGGATGATGTGTGGAAATGAAAAAAATATGATATTATCAAAAAAATAGGAAGCTTTCAAAGCATTCTTTACTTTAAATTATTTTCATCTCTCGTGATATATTCCCAGTGTATGTTTTGTCTTCTTTTTATTTTTTGGCGGGAAACCAGGATTTCAACATTTGCTTTTTATATTGATCAAGATATCAATTTAAGATTGTGATCACACCAGCCACTGTGTAATAAGTTTGATATTGAACTTCTTAAAAACAACTATTAAATTAAACTTACGTTTTTACATTAAAAAGAAATGATAAACTGATAGACCCTGCTCGCTGACTTCTGTTGCTGAAACTGGAAACAGTCGGTAACCCTCGGCTGATTCCGATACCCTACATTGTTAGATGTCCCGAGGTGTGCCGAATGAAATTGGAAACTATTAGCTTTTCAAAATCCTTGTCTGAATGTATCATCTTTGAACTGATTCGACCCAAAGAGAAATTTTGGAAAACTTTATGCCGTGATATATTTGGAAACTTAAAGCAATTTAAGACCAGAATTTTTAATTGATAATTTTCAAATTAAATTAACTGAGATTTAGGCCGTTCATTGTTTTAAAAGATAAAAATATAGTCCTGACATTTATGCAGAACTTTGTGCAGAATCATTAGTTATCTTTGATTGATTTATTTTTGCAGGATTTTTTTTTTTTTTTTTAAACATCTTTTTCTGCCATGATATCGCAGGCAAGTTCAGACTTCATATATTTAGCATAATATGTTTCCCACATAAATGACTTAATATAGTGTGGTCATTTTGTAGTTGAAAACGTCAATTTTTTATCTGGTACAAATGTAACTGAAATTTCTTAACCAAAGATATAAAAGACACAGTGCATCTATGTAAACCAATAGTTATTGTCGTATACAAATATAAACATGGCAAAGCTGACTTGAAACTATAATCTGTGTTTTGTTTTACAAAGGATGTGAATAACATACATTTACAGTTGAATGAACAAAACTACACAACTATTCTGTATAACAAGCAACTAGCTGTAGTTGCTATAATCCCAGATCTCTAAACCTTCGTCCATAAAATGTCATACCACTATAGAATTCAAATAACTTATAAAAATGTCGTAAATATCCCACTGCGATCAATGTCACTGGACCTATATTCTGATCTGCTGATAAGCCGCTTGTAAGAATTACACCGCACGGTGACACTTAACACGACTGTCAAATATTGGCCTCTGGTACTAATTATAAATCACCATAAATCGTCTCCTGATATCTTGATATGACAATTAGCACTTGTCAAGCATTTTCTGTGTCTAACATTAAGATTTTTACTACATTCAGATTCCTTGTAAAAAAAATCAGTTGTATGTATTTTTTATTATCCTTTTTTGTTGGACACGTTTGGGTGAGGTAGATATCGGACACATTTCAGCAGAGAAAATAAATGGTCATGTTCTAGGGAAGCGAAAATGGTTACGTTTGGGCGATTCGTGATTTAAAGGACATGTTTGAGCAAAATGGACACGTTTTGGCTATTGAGACACATTTGAGAATGTTACAAGTATGTTAGATATATTATATTTATTTTTGAAGACAACTGTAAGAAACCAATTAGAGTTTGCCTTTGCCTTAATTGTTTTCTTCTGTTTTATAAATGTTTTAACATTGTTCATGTTTGTTTATACAACTTGTTGACATGTTCGATATAGTCAATACGTTTCCAAATGCATGTTGTTGGAAGTATTTATCAAGTCTAGTTTCAAGTAAAATTTTACTGAATGAACTGTTTCTGGCCATATATTGCAGTGCAATTTAGGTCTACCTTTAATTGGTCAACAGATCGAAGGCCAACCTTTTCAGTTTTTAATAGCTAGGTTTTTGAAATTCGCTTTGTGCAGCAGAATTTTTTGTACTGTATTGGTAATGCAAGTCTTGAAAAATTGACAAAAAAATTTGACGAGTCCAACCTATAAGCTTTCAAAATGTCAACAATCCACATATTTTATGATATGGCGACAGCAATCAGCCTACTAACCTTCTGAAAGTCTCCATGGTATATAATCAAGATATTTGAAAAGATAACTTTATAGAGAAGGCATGTTGTCAAAAATAGTATTGCAATAAATGTTAATAATTTTTATTTTTTTCAATGCTACATGTTTGTATTGTTTTCTGTCTATCGTTTTGTTATTTATATAGATATAAGAAGATATGGTATGAGTGCCAATGAGACAACTCTCCATCCAAGTCAAAATTTATAAAAGTAAACCATTATAGGTCAAAGTACGGTCTTCAACACGGAGCCTAGGCTCACACCGAACAGTAAGCTATAAAGGGCCCCAAAATGACTAGTGTAAAACCATTCAAACGGGAAAACCAACGGTCTAATCTATATAAAACGAGAAACGAGAAACACTTATGAACCACATCAACAAACGACAACTACTGAACATCAGATTCCTGTTGTTTTTATTTAGTAACAATCCTATTGTTTGGATTTTAGACTAATAAAATTCTTATTCTTATTCCATGGGTGATTTTTAGCACAAAGGTACATAATGCATCTCTTATTCCGATGTCACAAATGTTTTAATCTATAATATGCTTTGGTTTTGAATAAGATCATATGTGCTTAAATGCCATTTGAAATTCTTTAAATACCTGTTTTGAGGTACCGAGTTTATATATTGAAGGATTTCTATAGAGTATATAAGATCAAACCCTTTCATGGGGAAACCCCCCATATTTTCCTCATAAATTGGAAAGTTTGAAGGTATGCTTCTATTCAAAAAATGAAGGCAATCAAAGTACACTTTCTTTGGCTAAAAGTTAGTTTAATACCTACAATTATGGACCTAGGTCTAGGATGCAATTATTAAGTAGTAACTCCACATTCAGTGTAGTCTTGACTGTTTGACCTAAAGTAGTAGGGACAATAAGGCCTATTTTTTTTGGCCCAGGAAAAGAGATCTCGAGTCGATCCTTTCACATAATTCAGGGAAAGGAGAGATCAAGAAATATAATTGAATTACTCAAGATTTTGTTTATAGCATCACAAATCAATAATATCACGGAGCCATTTCTAAAAATGATTGGTTTACGTGTATATGATATGGTGGCCGGTTAAGGCCATTTCGCGTTTTCGCGTTTTCGCGTTTTCGCCTTTCATATTCTATAGGCGAAAACGCTAAAACGCTAAATCGCGAAAGCGAAAACGCGAAGTCGAAACGCGAAATCGATTTATTTCGCGTTTTCGACTTCGCGTTTTCGCGTTTTCGACTTCGCGTTTTCGCGTTTTCGACTTCGCGTTTTCGCGTTTTCGACTTCGCCTTTTCGCGTTTTCGCGTTTTCGACTTCGCGTTTTCGCGTTTTCGACTTCGCGATTTCGCGTTTTCGCGTTTTCGCCCTATAGAATATGAAAGGCGAAAACGCGAAAACGCGAAAACGCGAAATGGCCTTAACCGGCAACCATAATATCAAGCCTTCCTATAAGAAAAACAAATCATGCAAAATCAAGAGATAAGGGGAAGATGTACACACGAAAGAATTCTTCTTTTTAAGCATACACTGCGTTGTCTTTTCGACAAGCTGTTTCTGCTATGACATATTTTTCAATCTGTTTTCATAATTTGATAACTCTATACGTTCTGAAACTTATCTGATGAAAGATATAGGAAGATGTGGTGTGAGTGCCAATGAGACAACTCTCCGTCCAAATAACAATTTATAAAAGTAAACCATTATAGGTCAATGTACGGCCTTCAACACGGAGCCTTGGCTCACACTGAACAACAAGCTATAAAAGGCCCCAAAAGTATGAGTTTAGTTTCTTATAAAGTAGAAATAAAGACAATCTGGTTAAAATCAAGATCTATCGGAACTCGATGCGTGTTCCTCATATGAACATACAACGAAATCAGAGATCCGTATATTTTGATTAGATGAAAATAAGGATTAAATATTAATTATGTTTGTAGGCTTAACTTTTCTTGTCATGCTTGCATGAACTACGTACAATAGGCTGAGAAATTGAATGTCCAAAGATTCCATGTCATTTTTAAATAAGTTATTTAATGTTTACTTATTTAGTGTTATATCTCGTCTCACTATTTTTAATATTTACCACCTTTGATAAATGTTTAGTGACGATAAATTTTCACTTCTGTTCTCGTACTATGAACAACAAAATTATTTATTTTGTAAAAAATAAATCCATACTCCTTGTATACCTTACAACAAAAATATTTTTATTTACCTGTGTACGTTGTTTGGCGGCATTTTATCCAAGGTTATGGTTGTCTTTCTGATATTGTTTTACATCTAACCCCTTGTTTTATTAATTTTGTATTTACATTGTGTCATAGATCAAATGTATTCGTTCTATGTATATTCACTTGTTTTGTTAATATGTCTTTTGATTGAGTTAAGCCATTGCAATTGAAATTTTATAGTGTGTCTTTCTATGTTGTGATGTTGCACTATTGTTTCATGTTAGGGTGAAGGTTGGCGCCAATTGTTTGCACCTGTCCTAAGTCAGGAACCTGATGTTCAGTGGTTGTCGTTTGTTGATGTGGTTCATAAGTGTTTCTCGTTTCTCGTTTTTTATATAGATTAGACCGTTGGTTTTCCTGTTTGAATGGTTTTACACTAGTCATTTTTGGGGCCCTTTATAGCTTGGTGTTCGGTGTGAGCCAAGGCTCCGTGTTGAATGCCGTACTTTGACCTATAATGGTTTACTTTTACAAATTGCGACTTGGATGGAGAGTTGTCTCATTGGCACTCATACCACATCTTCTGATATCTATTTATAGGAAGAAGGGTTTTTTTGTTGTTCCTCAGATTATTAGTAAGTAACACATACGGGTGCGAGATAAGTCGGCCCGGAGACAACTCGGACCGTCTATGAAGATATCGGCCAACTGGTATGTCTTATATACTGACAATTATTGAGGGTTTTCTGGAGTAATTTAAATCAATCAGAATATTCCAAATCTAGACAAAAACTCAGTTTTTAATAATATTTCATGAATACATGAATCCGCTCTAAAAAATCAAAGTACTGAAGTACTGAACATCGGATGACCGCAAGTTCTTGTGGATGGTCCGACAAGCACTTGTCTCAGAAAAAAAATCACATCTCTATACCTGAAAGTGAGGTTAATGTACAGATATAATTTTTTTCTGGGACCAGTTCGTGCGTGGATGATAAATTAATGACAGGGAATTCAACCTCACCGTAATGACTATTATATTGTATTATATTATATACAAATCAGTATACTCTGGTTTATTGTTATATATTATATTAATAATTGTATATTACAGTTACATGTATAATTTTCATGCATTTGTATATCATTCTATTCTACTATATTAATAATAGTGCAGTGCAAGTGCATGGTGGACACTCTTCTGTAATAATTCGATTTTTCTAATAGAATGGATTTGAGTAGGCATTCGTATTTTCCCGCAAAAAATGTTTAATCTTCCATGCAGAGTTATCGTTCCTTGAGATTGCAAACGTTCTTGAGATATTCTTCCGCATGTGTGTGCATATATATTAATGATTTTTTTACTTATATGCATGTATATACATATAACAAAACATTTTGATATTATTAATTTATCTTCTTTCAAAAGTATTTGATGAGTATTCATTGAAGAAATGAATTTATAACAAGCAATAAGGGATGTTAGTTTGCACTTGATGATGTCTACGTATTCATCATGTTAATAGATCGGTTAAAAACCCAAAACGAAAGTTACGTAATGGAAATCTAGGCGATAGCAATACACCGGAATGCCCTCACGGTCATCCGCTGTAAAAATTACAAACAAAGGATATATTGGGTAAAAGTAAGTAGAAACTAATGAAAAACTACCAGCCTTATACGGGTGTAAACGGGAGAAATCTGACAAAAAGTTACTTGATTCCTATTTAAATAAATGTATGAATATTGTTGATATTCGCATATCACATCATTTGAAAATAATTTAGAAATAAATAAAAGAGTAAGTAATACGCCTATTTCTAGATTAAAAACAAAATTCAAGTACTATCAAAGCGTTTTGTGTTCGTACCGGCCGGCAAAGTAGCCAACAAATTATGTGATGGTGGTATGACGTAAATACTACACGGAAATCCTTAAGAATGAAATTATACATTCAACTACATTCAAGGCCGTACGCTCCACAGAGAGTCATATAGTAAATAATCATGTCACTACCACAGCTCGGCTTAAGGTCTCCTCGGAACATTTGAAGGTCTCCACTATGTATTGGTTACCTAAACTACACAAAAAACCCGTAAAATATCGTTTCATCTCGGCCTCTAGTAAGTGTTCTACTACTAAAGACCATCGAAACAACATCTGATACAAAAATTTAAGAATACTTTTAGATATTTGGATGATATATTGGCTCTCAATAATGACGACTTCAGTATGTATACTAAAGAAAGTTATCCTGTTGAACTTACTTTAAATAAAGCTAATACTAACAATGACCACTGCCCTTTCCTCGATCTTGATATCCATATCATTAACGGAAAGCTTAATACAAAAATTTATGATAAAAGAGATGATTTTCATTTCCTATCGTTAATTATCCATTTTAGATGGTGACGTTCCTTGTCACCATCTTACGGTGTTTATATATCTCAACTTGTACTATTCGCTCGTGTATGTAACAACGTTTCAGGTTTTAACGAAAGAAATTTATGTATTACTGAAAAATTATTACACCAGGGTTTTCGATATCACAAACTAGTCAAAACATTTACTAAATTTTATCATCGGTACAAGGACATCATTCGTAAATATAGCTCAACATGCAGACTTCTTATACGTTCAGGTATTTCACATCCAATCTTTTATGGTAATATTCTTTATAAAGCACTAAAATGTCAGTATTCACCTCAGAAGCTAACAAAACCTTTAAATAGACTTATTAAGAAGGGATATAGTTACGATACTGTTGTCAGGTCATTAAAGATTGCATATTTTGGCTTTAATATTGATTCACTTATAGGGTCTTTGCATCGGAACTAAACACATTTATTTAAAACCAGTTGTTGGCATGACACGGGTTATGCTCTTCTCATATATTTTATGATGGTATGATACTAAACCCTAACGGGAGGGATTGTGCCTGATATTCATATGATGAAGACATAATCTTTCAATCAGTTTAATTGAGGTCTGGAGCTGGCATGTCAGTTAACTGCTAGTAGTCTGTTGTTATTTATGTATTATTGTCATTTTGTTTATTTTCTTTTGTTACATCTTCTGACATCGGACTCGGACTTCTCTTTAACTGACTTTTAATGTGCGTATTGTTATGCGTTTACTTTTCTACATTGGCAAGAGGTATAGGGGAGGTTGAGATCTCATAAACATGTTTAACCCGCCGCATTTTGCGCCTGTCCCAAGTCAGGAGCCTCTGGCCTTTGTTAGTCTTGTATTATTTTACTTTTATTTTCTTGTGTATAAATTGAGTTTAGTATGACGTCCATTATCACTGAACTAGTATATATATTTGTTTAGGGGCCAGCTTAAGGACGCCTCCGGTGCAGGAATTTCTCGCTGCATTGAAGACCTATTGGTGACCTTCTGTTGTTGTCTGTTCTGTGGTCGGGTTGTTGTCTCTTTGACACATTCCCCATTTCCATTCTCAATTTTAATCTTTCGGTGCTTTTAACGAGTTCCTTAACTACTATCAAAGAACTTATCGTTATTTTTTGTAATAAAACATATGAAAACAGTGGAATTAACCATTTTTGGAGTATAAAAAATTCCTTGGATGTTTTAGATAAATTACGTGCATTTGATGGTCCTTGTGATTCGGTTGACAGTTTTGACTATTCCACTCTTTATACTACACCTCCACACAATCTTATCAAACAAAAGTTTTCCTATCTAATCAAATGATCGTTTGATAAATCTGGTTGCAAATTTATTTGCTGCAACTCATATAAAGCCTTTTTCTCTAATGAGAAAGGTAAATATGCTAGATATACCTACTGGAGGTGTGATGAGATGATTAAAGCACTAAATTTTCTCCTTGACAACATTTAAGTACGTTTCGGCAATAAAGTTTATCGACAGATTGTAGGTATTCATATGGGCACCAATTGTGCCCCTTTAATAGCAGACTTGTTCCTTTACTGTTATGAATCACAGTTTATGGCCAAACTAAGTAAAGAACCGTCTAAATTCCATTTAATTGATAAATTCAACAACACTTACCATTATCTTTATGATATGTTTTCGTTAAATAATCAAGAATTCTCTACTATACTGCTGAAATTTACCCAAAGGAACTTACTTTAAATAAATCTAATATCAACAGCAATAACTGTCCTTTCCTAGATTTGGATATTTCAGTATTACGCCAGAAACTCTACACAAAAATTTACGACAAAAGGGATGATTTTTTTTCCTTATTGTTAATTCTCCCTTTTTTGGACGGTGATGTTCCCTTGGCACCGTCTTATAGTGTTTATATATCCCAACTCGTTCGCTATGCTCGTGTTTGTAGTGACATTTTGGATTTTAATGAGCGTAATCTATGTATTACTAGTAAATTATTAAGTCAGGGATTTCGTTACCACAAATTACTTAAAACCTTTACTAAATTCTTTCATAGATACAAAGATTTGGTCTGCAAGTTTGGCTGTACCGGTAGAAAACTTATTTCAAACGGAATAGCACATACTAAATTTTACGGTGATGTTGTGAACCGAGCCCGGAAATTTAGATACGATCCAGGTAAACTTATCAATCCTTTAAATAAACTTATTCTAAAAGGTTACCTATTCAACACTGTAATTAAATCTTTGAATATTGTTTTTTATTGGTGTAAGTATTGATTTTGTTATCAGTAAATCAAAACCATACTAAATATTACACATATGTGCCTTCACGGTACTACAATCTGTCGATACTTATAGTTTGGCATTGCACAAGGTCATGTTTTTCTCTGATTGTTAATGACGTCTTTACACTAAATCCATTGGATGTTGGATGTGTACTGATTGATAATTTAGTCTTAGATACATGATTTTTTTTCATTAGTTGTTATTGGCTGTGAACTAGCTGTCAGTAGCTGCATGCGAGTACTCTCAGGTCTGTACTTAGTGCCTTTTTGTTTTTTGGGATGTATAAGTACCCGTCCACGTCCACTTTGTGTTTTTGTTAGATGTATTTCTATTTGTATCCATCTGATGAGTTAAGCCTTTTTCAACTTATTTTTATAGTTTGTTCTTATGTTGTACTGTTACACCACTGTTCCAGGTTAGGGGAGGGTTGAGCGCTCACAAACATGTTTATCCCCGCCACATTCTTTATGTGCCTGTCCCAAGTCAGGAGCCTGTAGTTCAGTGGTTGTTGTTGGTTCATGCCTGTCATATTTGTTTTTCGTAAACTGTTTTGTTATAAATTAGGCCGTTAGTTTTCTCAATTGAATTGTTTCATATTTTTCATGCCGGGGCCTTTTATAGCCGACCATACGGTGTGAGTTTTTCTCATTGTTGAAGGCCGTACGGTTGCCTATAATTGCTTACATCCTCTTCATTTGAACTTTGGTGGATAGTTGTCTCATTGGCAATCATACCACATCTCCTTATTTTTATAATATAACATGGCACGAGCGTTACTTCTATACATAAGAAATTATCAACTGTGCTCGAATCAAAACAGTTGGAAAGCCTAAACAAATACCAAGTGAAAAGCATTAATATCCGAAAATTCCGAAAAGTCAGTGTGTCAAATACGGATAAGGCAATCTGTATATACCTGGGGATAGTAAAAAAACTTAATGTTTTGTATGATAACATTTAATAAGCATGCAGTAATATTACATATATCAATGATATTTCATGTCAGCACAAAACTGCTGACTACTGAGCTGGTGATACCCTCGGGGACGAAACGTCCATTGGCAGTGTCATATACCCAGTGGTCCAGTGGTTGTAAAACTCATCAAAGCTCATAATTTGGTACGCCAGACGCGCGTTTAATCTATACAAAGTTAAAGGTATTAAAATAACCTAAAAATTCCGAAAATGTGTGCCGGGGCAAATATACGACACAATAAATATAAACAACTATAGACGTCATTATACCTGAATGAATGATAGGCAAGTTTATAGCTTCACCCCCATATGTCAAACTCTGAGTTCTCATTGAATTTGAGTTTAGATTCTGAGATTTTAAAAAGACACACTGAGATGAAATAAATTGAAAAACAAACACTGAGAATTGTTAACTACGCAATGAGATTTCAAAAATACACACAGAGATTAATATGCAAATTACTAATGAATATTCATGAGAAGCAGTGAAAAATCCAACAGATTAATATTTTGGTCTCCCGAACTCTTGTCATTATAATGAAATGCGGTTCCTACAACCAACATTCGTAATAAATTTCAAGACTTACATGTACCAACTTTTTTTGCTAACTCATATTCATAATATAGATATAAGAAGATGTGGTATGAGTGCCAATGAGACAACTCTCCATCCAAGTCAAAATTTATAAAAGTAAACCATTATAGGTCAAAGTACGGTCTTCAACACGGAGCCTTGGCTCACACCGAACAGTAAGCTATAAAGGGCCCCAAAAATGACTAGTGTAAAACCATTCAAACGGGAAAACCAACGGTCTAATCTATATAAAAAACGAGAAACACTTATGAACCACATCAACAAACGACAACTACTGAACAACAGATTCCTGACTTAGGACAGGTGCAAAGAAATGCAGCTTGTTGACTATAATTCAGATTATTACTAACAGTATATTCAGGATTTTTGCTTAAAACTGTTTCCTTTTGTTATGATATTGTAACTATCATATCTATTTAGTTGGCCTAATTTGTTTTGTGTGGCCTAAGAATGTTTACATTATATATTGTGTACAAATTATACACATTGTGTTACAACTATGCAGTTTAGAATTCACTGGAACATTCATTGATACTCATGGAAT
Organism: Mytilus coruscus; assembly: GCA_017311375.1. NCBI lineage: Eukaryota > Metazoa > Mollusca > Bivalvia > Mytilida > Mytilidae > Mytilus > Mytilus coruscus. The sequence continues at coordinate 32,399,311 of CM029601.1, forward strand.
GATTAGAACTTTCTATTTCACTTACATAACGTTTCCAGAATGATCATAACAAAGATGCGTAATTTATATTTCTAGCGTTGTCTAGAAATTTCCGTTTGAGTATTTAAATGCAGACCCAAAAGCTAGTTGAATATAGAGATTTAGAGACATAGAAACATAGATAGACATAGATAGAAACATAGATAGACATAGATAGACTTAGACATCGATAGACATCAACAGTTGGATTGACACTTTTATTTTCAAACTACATCATACTAGATTGTGACCAATTGGATATAATATTCTGTGGATTCCGTGAAGATTTCCGGATAAAGAAAAGATAAAAGATTGGACTCATATTTTGACAGTTAAGTTGACATTTCTTTTTGTGTAATACTTTTGTAAACTAGTGTATAATAAATATTGTTAAGTTTTATTATTGATTTGTGTCTTTTGTTGGCTACAATTAAAGGCGATTTCTGCCGTAACAGAAATTGGGGCTCAAGTCCGGGATCACGTTAATATCTTAATAAAGATTTTTCAGTATTTTTATTAGAACTAGCCAACAAAATTCTACAATATGGCATTTGATGCCGGTAAATTTTGAAAACGCCAGACCTGGAAGGGTTTGATAATTTAAAGAAAGAGGAATTAGTGTTGCTTGCTAAACATCTGAAATTAGACTTTAGAGTATCTATGAGAAAACAAATTATAAAAATTTGTTAATAGACAAATTAGTTGACTCAGAAATTTTGGTGAAGAGGCTCTTGAACTTAAGGTCGAAAATGTTGATGCTACCAAATTAAAACAGCTTGAATTAGAACATGAATTTAAATTAAAACAATTGGAAAACGAAATCAAAATAAAACAATTGGAAAAGAAGAAAAACAGGCAGAACTTCAAACGAAGGAAAGGTTAGAGATGGAGAAAAAAGAAAAAGAAGAAAGGTTAGAAATGGAGAAAAAAGAAAAAGAAGAAAGGTTAGAAATGGAGAAAAAAGAAAAAGAAGATGAATTTAAATTAAAACAAGATGAATTGAAATTAAAACAGGCAGAACTTGAAATGAGAGAAAGGTTAGAGATTGAAAAATGAAAATTGAAATGGCAAAAGAAGAAAGCAACATTAAATTCCAGTCAAAATCAGAACATCTTAATTTTGATGCAGCAAAAACATATGTTTGGTTCCCAAATTTTGTGAAAAACAGTTGACAAATTTTTCCACAGTTTGAGAAAATTGCTCAAAATTTGAAATGGCCGAAGCCTTTTGGACTACAATGCTGCAAAGTGTTTTTGAGGGCAAGGCCGCTGAAATTTACTCAGCACTTTCATCAGAAAATAGTTCTGATTATGACACGGTTAAAAGGAAGTTTTGAAAGCTTATGAGCTAGTGCCAGAAGCATATAGACAGAAATTTAGGTCTTATAAAAGTTTGATTCACAAACCTATGTTGAATTTGCTAGGAAAAGAAGATCTATTTGATAAATGGCTTACGTCAAAGAAAATAAATAAAAATTTTGATAATTTAAGACAATTGATGTTATTAGAAGAATTCAAGCAGTGTGTTCATTTAGACTTAAAACACATTTAGATGACAAAACTGTTGAGACATTACAAGATGCAGCTGTTATTTCCGATAATTATACCCTTACACATAAGAGAAGTTTCAAAGGTCAAAATTTTAATACTTGAGTGGAAATTACAAGAATCAAAGCACTGAGCGTACTGATAGTAAACCTGTTGCACAGAATAAGAGTCAGTCTAGTTATAATATGTCTAGTCCAAAATTTGATACTTTTGAGAAGAAGTCACTGACTTGTGCTTATTGTAAGAAGAATGGTCACCTGATGGCTGATTGTTTTAGACTCCAGAAGAAGAATGAAAGAGATAATAAGCCCAAGACCAGTGCTTGTACGACACCCCGTTTTACCCATACGTTGGAATGTCCTGCGAGTCAGGCTTTTAAGTCCAGTTTTTGTGATTACATGGAGGATTATATACCCTTTATGTCTGATGGGTTTGTTTCTATTGTTGATAATACTACTCCTCAGCCTATTAAGATTTTACGGGACACTGGAGCTTCTCAGTCTTTATTGTTAGAAGGTGTGTTGCCTTTGTCCGAGGAGACTTCTGTTGGTGCCTCCGTTTTGTTACAAGGTGTGGAGTTAGGTTGTATAGATGTTCCTCTCCATCGTATTTATCTGAAGTCAGATTTGATAACTGGACCAGTTGTTGTGGGTGTTCGTCCTAATCTCCCTGTTGAGGGTGTTTCATTATTGCTAGGAAATGATCTAGCTAGGAATAAAGTGGTTGCTGAACCAATTGTTACCAGTGAACCGGTGGTGGATGTTAAATCACCTGAAGATGATGCTGAACTGTATCCAGCTTGTGTCGTTACTAGGGCGATGGCTAGAAAACAACAAAATGAGTATTTGCAAGAAGACCAGTTTGATTACATGGACCTTTCTGACACCTTTCTAGCCGACATTGAAGGTCCCGGTAGCTCAGAGAAGGCCGTAATAAGACCACCTAGTATTAGCAAGAATGTAATTATGCCATGGCCAGACGTAAACAGCCATTCATTAGACCGAAGGAAATTTGTCGAAGAGCAAAATAAAGACCCTGAGGTTCTTCAGCTCAGCAAGAGGGCTCAACCACAGGAGGAAGCAGACAAAGTGGCCGAATGCTATTACCATCAAGACGGCATTTTAATGAGAAAGTGGAGGCCCCCTGATGCTACCCCAGAGGAGGAATGGAGAGTGGTATACCAAGTGGTGGTGCCTAAAGTCTATAGGCAAGACATTATTGGTCTTGCCCATGACACCCCCTTGGCTGGACACTTAGGTATAAGGAAGACTTGCCTTAAGATCTTACAACATTTCTACTGGCCAAGACTAAAAAGTGATGTCGCAGAATACTGCAAATCATGCCATATATGCCAGGTTGTTGGTAAGCCTAACCAGAAAATACCACCAGCACCACTTCTGCCTATTCCAGCCTTTAAAGAACCTTTCAGCCGAGTACTCATTGATTGCGTTGGACCTTTACCGAAGACCAAGACCGAAATGCGTATTTATTGACAATCATGTGTATCTCCACTGCTTTCCAGAGGCTATTCCGTTAAGGAATATCAAGACACCTACTATTGTCAAAGCTCTGATCAAATTTTTCACGCTAGTAGGACTTCCAAAGTCTATACAGTCCGACCAGGGTTCAAATTTCATGTCAGGTTTTATTTCAGCAAGTCGTGTACCAGTTGGGGATTGCTCAGTATAGGTCAAGTGCTTATCATCCAGAATCTCAAGGTGCCTTAGAACGTTTTCATCAAACATTGAAGAACATGATCAGAACTTTTGTCTTCAATTTGACAGGGATTGGGATGATGGTGTTCACTTTTACTTTTGCGGTCCGAGAGGCTGTTCAAGAATCTCTTGGTTTTAGTCCCTTTGAGTTGGTATTTGGTCATACTGTAAGGGACCTTTAAAATTGATAAAGGAAAATTGGCTTACTGAACACACTGACATGAATCTTCTAGACTATGTTTCTAGATTTAAAGAAAAATTGTATACTGCTTGTCAAATTGCTCAGAACAATTTAAAACTGTTCAGAATAAGATGAAAATATGGTATGATAAAGATGCCAGGGACAGAGTTTTGAGCCAGGTGATAAGGTACTTGTATTTTGCCAGTCCCTGGACATCCATTACAAGCTAAATATTGTGGTCCTTATACCATAGAGAGTAAAATCAATGATTTGAATTATATTGTAAAATACCAGGTCGGCGTAAACAAAATAGAGTGTGTCACATTAATATGTTAAAACCATATTTTGAGCGTACTAATGAAGGTGAGAGTAAACCAGTTGCCACTTTAGCCATGGTTAAATTGGAGAACAATCATGACAAACCAGATATAATTGAACAACCTTTAGTTCTAAAACTATGGAAGAGACAGTTAGATTGAAAATTCAGAAATTTTGTCAAATTTAGATTCAAAACTTGCACATCTGTCTTTTGATCGTAGAGAAAATTAAAAGCCTTGGTATTTTCTTTTAAAAATCTTTTTCCAGATGTGCCAAACAAAACCACTGCTGTTTGTCATGATGTCGATGTAGGTGATGCTTCTCCAATTAAGCAACATCCTTACCGGCTCAATCCACTCAAACTTGAATTTATGAGACAAGAAATTAAATATATGCTTGACAATGATATTATTGAGCCGAGTAACAGTGAATGGAGCTCTCCTTGTCTGCTTGTGCCCAAACCAGATAAAACCTTTCGTTTCGTAACTGATTTCAGAAAAGTAAATTCTGTTTCAAAATCTGATTCCTATCCGATTCCAAGGATAGACGATTGCATTGATAATATTGGGCAAGCAAAATTTGTGAGCAAATTTGATTTATTGAAAGGTTACTGGCAAGTCCCATTGACACAGAGAGCTCGAGAAATATCAGCTTTTGTCACACCAGACGGCTTATTTCAATATACTGTAATGCCGTTTGGCATGAAAAGTGCTCCAGCTACATTTCAAAGAATGATCAATAATGTTATAAAAGATTTAGACTGTTGTTATGCTTATATTGATGATCTTATTGTATGTAGTGATAGCTGGGAAGAACATTTAACACATTTATATGATACTTTTGATAGTTGTCACAATCAAATTTGACTGTAAATCTTGGTAAAGTGAATTTTGCCAGGCCACTGTTGATTATTTAGGGCATACAGTTGGCCAGGGTCAAGTGAAACCTATTACGGCTAAAGTGGATGCAATTAATAAATTTCCTCCTCCTACAAATAAAAACAACTTATGAGATATTTAGGCATGATTGGATTTTACAGGAAATTCTGTTCGAATTTTGCTACTGTTGTTCAACCATTGACTCATCTTTTACGGAAAATTCTAAATTCATCTGGAGTGAAAATTGTCAAAACGCTTTTGAAAATAGCAAATCACTTTTAATTAATAGTCCAGTTCTGATCACTCCAGACTTTGAAAACAATTCAAACTTGCCGTTGATGCAAGTGATGTAGGAGTTGGAGCTGTTTTATATCAAGAGACAGATGATAATGTTGAGAAACCTATATCATATTTTTCTAAGAAATTAGATAAACATCAGAAAAATTATTCAACTATTGAAAAGAGTGTTTTGCACTGTTGTCTGCACTTCAACATTTTGATGTATATTTAAATCCCACTGTGCATCCTATTCTTGTTTATACTGATCATAATCCTCTCACCTTCATACATAAAATGAGAAACAAGAACCAGAGATTGACTAGGTGGAGTTTATTGTTACAGGAATATGATGTTATTGTAAAACATATTAAAGGTAAAGATAATGTAATAGCAGATGCTTTATCTAGAACTTATTGAAACACTTTGTATATACTATGCATTTTGTACATATTATTCATGAAAAGTTTTTGTTACACTCAAACTTTTTTAAGGGGAGGTGTTATGATATTGTAACTATCATATCTATTTAGTTGGCCTAATTTGTTTTGTGTGGCCTAAGAATGTTTACATTATATATTGTGTACAAATTATACACATTGTGTTACAACTATGCAGTTTAGAATTCACTGGAACATTCATTGATACTCATGGAATGATTAGAACTTTCTATTTCACTTACATAACGTTTCCAGAATGATCATAACAAAGATGCGTAATTTATATTTCTAGCGTTGTCTAGAAATTTCCGTTTGAGTATTTAAATGCAGACCCAAAAGCTAGTTGAATATAGAGATTTAGAGACATAGAAACATAGATAGACATAGATAGAAATATAGAGAGACATAGATAGACATAGATAGACTTAGACATCGATAGACATCAATAGTTGGATTGACACTTTTATTTTCAAACTACATCATACTAGATTGTGACCAATTGGATATAATATTCTGTGGATTCCCGTGAAGATTTCCGGATAAAGAAAAGATAAAAGATTGGACTCATATTTTGACAGTTAAGTTGACATTTCTTTTGTGTAATACTTTTTGTAAACTAGTGTATAATAAATATTGTTAAGTTTTATTATTGATTTGTGTCTTTGTTGGCTACAATTAAAGGCGATTTCTGCCGTAACACTTTTCAAAAGTCTTTCAACTGTTACCCTGATTTCGCAAGGTAATTTTTGATATTTTTGTTACGTTTATATGCCAATCAAACTTAAAGCAGTCTTCGTATCACTTTTTCGTATCACGTGGAGTGTGATCCGAGATATATCTCTTCATGCAAGAAATAGATAACAGGCCACAACCATAAGAGAATCTCTTATGGTTGTGGCCTGTTACAAAGTATCTATTTCTTGCACGAAGAGACACACTCCGATACGAAAAAGTGATACAAAAACTGCATTAATTTGATTGGCTTATCCAGCATCATGAGACGATATTGCGACATTTCCATTAGCTATTCATTAGGTCATTGATGACTTTCAAAGGTTAAGACGATGTACATTTCGTGCATGGCAACGGACATATGATTTCTGCAATAATTTACAAAACACTCACACTTTTTACCTGAAAAATTCATTACATTCTGAAGCGTAAAAAAAGTTTTAAAATGTCTGATGTTAATTGACTCCGGAACAGGACATATGACGTCATACAAGTAATGAGAGTGTTGACCATATTAGAGAAATATATGGTGGCCGGTTAAGGCCATTTCGCGTTTTCGCCTTTCATATCTATAGGGCGAAAACGCGAAAACGCGAAGTCGAAAACGCGAAAACGCGAATTCGAAAAGTCGAAAACGCGAAGTCGAAAACGCGAAGTCGAAAACGCGAAACCGATTTCGCGTTTTCGACTTCGCGTTTTCGACTTCGCCTTTTCGCGTTTTCGCGTTTTCGATTTCGCGTTTTCGCCTTTTCGCCTTTTCGCGTTTTTACGATATACATATTATTATAACATAACATTCTAAATGTAATTGGAGACAAGACTACAAAGTATGTCATTCAAATGATTGTCATATTAATTTCATATCTGTGGTTTACCTTAAATATTTTCATAAATTAGACAATTCCTTTACATTCTTTGTTTCAAATACTCTAACAAGTCATTATCTTTTAAAAGTGTCAAATTTATAAGTCAAGCCACAATGTAAACTATAGGCGGTTTTGTTGTTGTAATTATATTTTGTTTATATACATCTATTGTTTACATGTGTATATTAGTAGATTAATTATGTTTTAGTCATGTAGTTGATATTGTATTTAGAGAGTCTTATTTAAAATCGGTTTAATCCAAATGAGTTACTCTCTTTAAATAAAGATATTATTATTATTATTATTATTATTATTATTATTATTATTATTATTATTATTATTATTACTGAACAAATTTAAAAACAGATGCATTTGTATAAAATGCCTTTGAGTATACAATTTGCTTGAAATTATATTTTTGACATTTTAAAATATATTTGTTAATTGACCAGATTCAGTTTCTCTATTTGTTTTGTTAATCTGGTTCTGACACGGGGAGGATTGTTGTTATTGTCTACCGCATTCAACAGTATATCCCTTGTCCCTTGGTGTCTCCTGTAGATGAACAAATTTCCATCTTTGAAAATTTGAAATATTAATCAATGCGTTTAGTAATATATGGGAAACACATTCTACATTTACATGAATTTTCCATAAATCCAGGTTACTTTTTGTTTAAATTAAAAGAACATGCGACAGGTTTAGGATATCTTTGCTAAGATCAACCTACGACAGTTTTGAGGCGAGGTCTTGGATAGTCCTAAGAGGATCATAAGACATGTTTTTAAATTTGTTCAGTAATTGTCAACAAAGAATGTAAAGAAATTGTCTAATTTATGAAAATATTTAAAATACGTCACAGATATGAAATTTATATGACAATCATTTGAATGACTTATACTTTGGCGAAAAGGCGTAAACGCGAAATCGCGAAATCGCGAAGTCGAAAACGCGAAAACGCGAAAAGGCGAAGTCGAAAACGCGAAATCGGTTTCGCGTTTTCGCGTTTTCGACTTCGCGATTTCGCGTTTTCGCGTTTTCGCCCTATAAAATATGAAAGGCGAAAACGCGAAATGGCCTTAACCGGCCACCATAGAAATAGGTTTAACAACTCTTGAGAATTGGATATCGTTAGATATAAACTCTCGTTATTTAATTTAAACTGAGACTACTATAACACAGTAGTCTCAGATTCAAATAATAATAATAAACTCGTCAAGGCTCGTTTTTTCAGTAATAAATTGAAATTAAATAGCTCGAGTTGATATCAAGCGATATCCATTTCTCACTCGTCATGAAACCTTTAATTAGTAGTCAAGTTCATTGGCGGATCCAGAACTTTTTGTAAGGGGGGGGAGGGCGCTGACTGACCTAAAAGGGGGAGGGGGGCGCCCGCTCCAGTCACGCTTCAATGATTCCCTATATAATCAAACAAATTTTTCCCACAAAAGGGGGGCCCGGCCCCCAGGGCCCCTGGATCCGCCTATGAAGTTTTTATATTACCATGTCTAATCACATCCCCTTAATTTGTACCTGTAAAGTGCGGAACAAAAAAAAACAAAACAAAACAAAACAAAACAAAACAAAACAAAACGAAACAAAACAAAACAAAACGAAACGAAACGAAAGAAATGAAACGAAGCATTTTTATCATTTTAAAGGGAAAATTTTAATTTCAAGGATCTACTAATATCACTCTGATTTTTTCTCTTGAAAATCTTTTTCGTTCAATTTTCTGTACTTTCAACCATGCGATCCAAAATTTACTGTACGTGAAGTCGTAAACATGTTTTCCGTTTGATAGGGGGAAAAAATCCTGCAATTGTTTTCAAATATAATGTCTCATATTCTCAACAAGTGTACGTTTTTGTGCTTTTTGATTTTTGTTGTTGACGGACAAATAAAATGACATTAGTGCAATCGACTTCAAATGAAAATATGATATATCACGGTATTTCAAGATTTAAAATGGGCTCATTTGCATAAGTTGAAAATTTACAAAATTTCTAAACTTAATTGCAAAATAAATTTTGCTTCCATTATCGGTTCCCCTACTGTATAAATTAGCAAAAATTGGAGTGGGCAAAAAATATATTTAATATTATAAAGACCAATATTTGAAAACTGAAACTTCCTTAAAATGGAACAATACTTGTTCCAATTTCTTTGAAACCTTTCGAGGATTAAAAACAGGGATACTTCAATAGTCAAACTCATTTTAATATTTTTATAAATGACCTGGATAATATCTTCTGTTCTGAAGACTCCATGGCCACCAAAACTAGTAGACTCAACCCTTGGATCACTATCTTTTGCAGATGATCTACTTTTGATGTCAGAGAGTAAAGGAGGTCTTCAGAACAATATAAATAAATTTAGTAGTTTCTGTGAAAATTGGCAACTTACTCTAAATATAAATAAAACTAAAACCATGATTTTACAGCAACATAGTGCCAAAAGTGTAGTTTCATTTCTTAACTATAATGGTAATATGATAAAAAATGTATTAGAATATAAATTCCTAGGAACTCTTATAAAGAGCAATGGTAACCTTATTTCAAGTTTAGAAGACCTAGCAAAAAAGCAAAACAAAGTCATGTTTTCTGTTTAAGCCAAGGTAGCTTCATTGGGAAATCTCCCAAAAGAAATTTCTAGGAATCTTTTTGATAAATTATAGCAAGATTGAATTTTGCAAATATAAATCCTTTATTTAAAGAAGCATTTATATTGCCAAAACTGCTGAACTTGCATGGTACTTATTCTTGGTATACATATGCCAAGAATATTTCACCCAACCCAGACCTTTTAGATAAAGTTAAAAGTTAAAAGTTGTATGGGCTTGAATGAAATAAACTCTTTCAAGCCCTTGATCAAAAATGAATTTAAAGAAAAATATAAAAATATTTTTGAAAATAGAATAAATAGTTTTGATGAAAATAGTAAACTGTTACTTTATAAAAATTCAAAACTTAGCCTGGATAGGGAATTTTATTTAGCTTTCAATCACTTTCCTATAAGAAAATGCTTCATTAAGTTGAGAATTAGTGACCATAATTTAGAAATAGAAAAGGGTCGCTATCATAAAATTCCTAGAAAGGATAGAATATGTAAACTGTGCCACTTGCTGGAGGATGAAAAACACTTCCTCCTTGAATATAAAATTAACAAAAAACTAAGGGATAATCTATTTGAAAATTGTTTACCTTCTCATAATTTTATGTCTCTTACCCAAGAATAAAAGGTAAAAGAAATGCTAAACCCTTCTTTCATGGAACATGTTAAAAATATTGGCTCCTTTATAAAACAGTCATTAGAACTAAGGGCAGAAGTCTTATAATTTTTGTCCTTATGTTCATTTCTTATAGAATTGCTAATTCTTTGCTATATTATGTTTGTTTTTAGTTTTGTTTTTTTGTCACAAACTAATTATGTTTATATGACAATAAAGATATATATTAAAAATATATTTTCAAAGAATACTTATCGAGGTAACTGGCTAGACACACAGTAGCTGTGTTTGCGGGGCTAGTGTTGCAGTTGCCTCCCCTCTCCCACAAAGAGCGATGCTCTTAATTTGTTTACGCCTTCTGTGTTGATTGCATGCAGTGCTCTAACACTGGACAGTCGGGGAAATGTTTTAACATTCTCGGCATGTCGGTTAAGTACAAAATTAGATTCAGCATGTCGGTTTAGTACAAAATAAGATTCAGCAGGTCGGTTTAGTACAAAATTAGATTCAGCATGTCGGTTTAGCACAAAATAAGATTCAGCAGGTAGGTTTAGCACAAAATAAGATTCAGCAGGTCAGTTTAGTACAAAATAAGATTCAGCAGGTCGGTTTAGTACAAAATAAGATTCAGCAGGACGGTTTAGCACAAAATAAGATTCAGCAGGTTGGTTTAGCACAAAAAAAGATTCATGCAACAAGGTCGGTTTAGTACAAAATAAGATAATTCATATCACATAAATGGTGCATGTCAGCGTCCTGAATATTCATGTGATATTTGCCACTGAACGTTTAGCACATACCCATTTATCTGAAGCTGTTGGCATTTTAATTTATATATCAACGGTATTTTTTATAATAACCAATACCATAAGAAACATTCAGATGGTTATGTGTCATTTTTCTAATGGTTTCAGAGAAACAAATATTTATGGGCGACTGCAACGAAAACTATATGGTATTGGTTTTATCAATTGTTGAAGGCCGCACGGTGACCTATTGGATTACTTACATCCACGTCATTCGAACTCTGGTAGATAGTTGGACAATCATACCAATATCATAACATAATATACAGCTTATATGGATATCAGAAATATGTCAGGTGACCAAATGCAAATTATAACAGTACATTTAAATAAGATCGGAGGCATACCTGCAAGTTATAAATAATTAAAAGGATTGTCAAGGATTTGTTTTCTACTGTAACAGCTAACTGTGGTTATAGCATTTGTATCTGATCGACACATAACATTGTTGTTTTCTACTGTAACAGCTAACTGTGGCCATAGCATTTGTATCTGATCGACACATAACATTGTTGTTTTCTACTGTAACAGCTAACTGGGTCCATAGCATTTTTATCTGATCGACACATAACATTGTTGTTGTCTACTGTAACAGCTAACTGGGTCCATAGCATTTGTATCTGATCGATACATAACATTGTTGTTTTCTACTGTAACAGCTAACTGTGGCCATAGCATTTGTATCTGATCGACACATAACATTGTTGTTTTCTACTGTAACAGCTAACTGGGTCCATAGCATTTGTATCTGATCGACACATAACATTGTTGTTTTCTACTGTAACAGCTAACTGGGTCCATAGCATTTGTATCTGATCGACACATAACATTGTTGTTTTCTACTGTAACAGCTAACTGGGTCCATAGCATTTGTATCTGATCGACACATAACATTGTTGTTTTCTACTGTAACAGCTAACTGGGTCCATAGCATTTGTATCTGATCGACACATAACATTGTGACATTACCTCAGTGATGCAGTACATTCGTCATTTCCTATTCATACCAATAAATAAAAGAAATATTTGAAAAATAGAATGCAAATATAGGCATGGGGGTTATTTGATATACATTTGCAATCAATCGACTTTGTCATTTGTGGGAACTTTATTTATAAAAAAAAGTTGTCACATTTCGGTTTTAATATAGGGCCTACAGAAAAAAATTGTTTTCGTTTCGTTTTGTGTCTTTCGTTTTTATTTCGTTTCGCACTTCAGATGCGGATCCAGGATTTGAAAAGAGGGAAAAGGGGGCGCAAAATAAGCAACGTTTGGAGTTGGACATGTAAAAAGTATATGCATTAACCATACATGTAGCTCCATAAAGGGGGGGGCTGGCCCCCTCCCAAAAAATCCGCCTCTGCACTTTGCAGGTACCTTGATTCATATACATGTAATCATTGAGTTAGTTGCTGTGTCATTCTGTCAGACACTATCCTTATACCTGCAGATCCAAGAACCAGAAAATTTCACCAACTCACTTTTAGACATACTATGTATACACCAAAAGATACATACCGGCACTCATTCTTTCCATTTACAATACCGTAATGGAACATATTACATTTGAAATGTTCAGACTCACTTCTGCTATTCTCTATACTCTCATTTAAATATAAAACCTTTTGTACATAATTTCAAACCACCGTAAAGGAGCATTAGCTACGAATTGAGACAAAAATTATGAAAGATTTTTTTTTAATTTTGAACATTTATTAAAGCAGAATGTAGAATATTTGGCTTTTAGCAGTCAGTTTAGTTTAATTACGTCAAAATATAGGCTAAAAACATTGCTGATGTATTATCAACTTGCAAGTCAATAATTTAACCTCATTTAAATCCGTATTCATGCAACCTTTAGTTTGACCTTTAGTAGAGATAAGCACGCATGTATTCAACATGTGGTTCACTCATTAAAAAGAAGGCACTGGTTACGATTACCAGCAAAAAGTAACAATAAGAAATAATTATTGTTACTTCCGAGACTAATTGCCGAAATGTATTGCTGGACAGAGACCCGACTTCATACGGAAATTGCAGGTAACAATAATATCATTTTTTATTGTAACCTGCAGTTATTGTTACCCGCAAAATATATTCAGACAGGCACTGATCTAAAGAATGTTTGGTTTGCGAGCAATATGTGAAATGAATTTAAACAATTAAATTATGATGTAAAAACAGTTTAACATTGGTTATATGTCTCTGGTTAAACTTCCAGATGTATTGACCTAGATATGACGTTCACTTTTGCCAAACGGAGTCGATTAAAAACAACTCACTATGGACGACTTTTGAATTATTCACTCTCAGTTGTCAATGTCACAATGCTTATGCTATTACATCATAGTATGCATCGATTGTTCAATGACTTCATTTACGCAGATTGATCTCGGATTAACCGGTGTAACTCATTCATTAAAAAAACCCGAGATTGGTGTATTTAGAATGGAACTGCTTATTTTGCGGTATAGACGTGCATATATATAGATCTATAGTTTGCGACGAATGTGTGGCCGGAGTGGTACCACCTGAAGTGTGTTGGCCTCATCAAAATTCTACCTAATGCTACATACTGGATATGCAGGAAGTGCCACCAAAATAAATAGCAAAAAGAATTGTAAATATGTCTAAATGTGCTTTAAATTTATCATTACTTTGTTCCATAATCTTTTTTCTATTCAGGCATATCAGTTTGTTCAGATATGTAAAACATATACGGGACAATAACAAGAAGACAGTATACAAAGTATCCCGATGCTACACACGTACAGAAAAGACACAATTTGTTTGTAAATGTAAAATTTTGCAGGTAACAATCATGACAATAACTGCAGGTAACAATAAAAAATAAAATTATTGTAACCTGCAATTTCCGTATGATATCGGCACTGTGGATATCGGGTTCCTGTCCGGAGACACATTTCGGCAATTAGTCTCGGAAGTAAATTATTTCTTGTTACTTTTTGCGGGTAATCGTAGCCAGTGCCTAAAAAGAAAAGACATTATTCTTATTCAGATAAGTTATTACAATTATTATGTCTCCGATTTAAATTATTTATGTATAATATCAGAGACATATAATACATGTATTATATGTCTCTGATAATATGTACTATAAATTTTGAATAACTAAATTTCATTTATTGATGTAAACACAAATAAACCAATGTATGGCCACCAGACTTATACGGACTTGTTAGGTTATTCCTATACTAATCTGTACCGAATCGACAAGTGGCGGATCCAGAAATTTTCATAAGGGGGGAGGGGGGCACCGAATGCCTAAGAGGGGGACCGCTCCAGTCATGCGTCAGTGATTTCCTATATAATCAACCAAATTTTTCCCACAAAAGGGGAGGATTACCTTTAATACTTACCACCTATTTAGGAAAAGATGTCTTGATAGAGTCGAAAGCACTAAACAGAGATCACTATTAGCATACCTGGCAGTCATACTCATAAAAACATCAAATGACATAAATCTCAACCCAGGACCTGAGTCAACTGTGTATCCATGTGGCACTTGTGACCATCCAGTAACATGGGACGATAGAGGAATAGTTTGTGACACATGCAATCAGTGGTACCATGTGTCATGCCAGTCGATGAACACTAAATCGTATAATGAATATGCAAATGACAGTACACTTGCATGGGATTGTATCACATGTGGATGTCCGAACTATTCAACACTATGCTATTCATTAATATTTAGCACATCAAACCATTACAGCGTATTGTCTGACACCTCTCTTACCAGTCCAACGTCTTCAAAAAATATGAGACCCTTACATGCTTCAACACCGGATAAAAACAAGAACAGAAAACCATCAAAGAAATCTGAAACACCACTAAGATTATTAATTGTTAACTTCCAATCAATCAAAAGCAAACAAGGACAAGTACTAAATCTGATAGAAAGCACAAACCCAGATATCATCTTTGGAACCGAAACATGGGTAGACAATAAGATCACTGACAGTCAAATATTCCCTCCTGGATATAACATCTTCCGGAAAGACAGAAACTGTAGTGGAGGGGGCGTATTAGTAGCTATTAAAGATACATATATAACAACAGCCGTACCTGAACTACAAACTGACTGTGAAATTGTCTGGTGCAAACTTGAACTCATTGGACACAAAGCCATATACTTGAGCTCATACTACAACCCCAAAACATCCAACGAGAATGGGTACTTAGAACTTGAGAAGAGCCTAACCAGAGCGAACAACATAAAAAATGCTTTAATCATCATGGCTGGTGATTTCAACCTACCAGGCTGGGACTGGAAAACCAAATCACTGAAGCCCAATACACAGCATACCAACATACACCATAAGTTCACTGACATCCTGGACGATTATGGCTTACAACAAATGGTAGAGGAACCAACAAGAGAATCAAACACACTGGATCTCATAATTACAAACTACCCAAACTGCTTCAACAGAGTCGAAACAATACCTGGCATATCAGACCATGACATTGTCTTTGCAGAGTTGAACACATACCATCTAAACAAACTCAAAAGCCAAGGAAAATATCTTTATATAAAAAAGCAAAGTGGGAAAACATCAGAGAAGATCTCAAATTGACAAATACTGAAATTACCAAGATGAACCATCATGAAAGTAGTACACAAGAAATGTGGGACTATTTTCAAGGCAAACTTGAAAATACTATAAATGCCAACATACCGCAAAAAACAGCTAGAACAAAAGACGGTAACCCTTGGATTACGGCAGACATCAAACGCCTAATACGGAAAAGAGACAAACATTACAAGAAAAAGAAAAAATCAGCTGATGCTATTAAAGCATAACACCAAATATAAAGAACTAAAAAGACTGGTACAGAGAGAAATAAGACGAGCATATTGGAAATATATAGAGGACATAATAACACCTGATCCCAAAGAAGACAAGCCAAACTGCATGAAACGTTTCTGGACATTCATCAAGCACAAAAGATCAGACGGAAACCAAATACCACCATTAAGGAACAATGGACTACTCCATCCTGACCCAGTTGAAAAGGCTAACATACTAAATAAGCAGTTCCAATCAGCTTTTTCTGAAAAAACCAACTTCACAGAAATAGAATTCAAAAACCGTTGTGACATGACCAACAACAACTACCCTTCACTTCAAGACCTGAACATAACAGAAAACGGAATAGCAAAACTATTATCCAACCTAAACCCATTTAAAGCTGCGGGTCCAGACACCATTACATCAAGGGTGCTGAAGGAATTAGCCATAGACATTGCACCAATCCTAACAACCATCTTCAGGCAATCCTATGAAACAGGTGATTTACCGGACATATGGAAAAAGGCTAACGTAAGCCCAATATTCAAGAAGGGAAAACGGTTTGATGCAGTAAACTACCGCCCAGTCTCGCTTACCTGCATTTGCTGCAAAATCATGGAGCACATCGTAACAAACCACATAATGACCCATGCTGACAAACACAACATACTGTATCCACTCCAACACGGATTCAGGAGAGGCCTGTCCTGCGAAACACAATTAATTGAGTTTATTAATGATATCACCATAAACATGGACGCAGGAAAACAAACCGACTGCCTTATAATGGATTTTTCTAAGGCCTTTGATAAAGTAAGTCATAGCCTACTTACACACAAACTGGATCAATATGGCATAAGAGGGAAAACCAATAGGTGGATCAAAAACTTCCTCGCCGACAGGAAACAAGTCGTAGTTGTAGAAGGGGAAAAATCTGATACAATCAACGTCGATTCGGGCGTCCCACAAGGATCAGTTCTTGGACCCAGTTTGTTCCTTTTCTACATAAACGACATGCCAGAGGGAATCCGATCAAGGGTAAGACTCTTTGCTGATGATACAATCATATATCTCACAATATCATCGAATACAGACAGCGACCATCTTCAGGAAGATCTAAATAAGCTTGCAATTTGGGAAAACAAATGGAAAATGGCATTCCATCCAGATAAATGTAATGTTCTTACCATAACAAGAAAACGTAAGCCTATTATAAAAGAATATGTACTGCATGGCCACACCCTCGAATCTCTAAATTCTGCAAAGTACCTTGGCTGCACCATCAGCTCCGATTTAAAATAGAATGAACACATCAAAAACATATGTGTTAAGGCAAACAAGACCATAGGCTTCCTCAAACGTAACTTGAACATCAATAACAACACAATAAAAGAAACTGCATACAAATCACTTGTAAGACCGACTCTAGAATATGCATGTACAGTCTGGGATCCTTATCAACAAAACAACAAAAACCAACTGGAAATGGTACAGAGGAGAGCAGCCAGATATGTCACTAACAGATATCATAACACATCATCTGTTAGTGACATGCTTAACCAACTAGAATGGAAAACCCTCGAAGACCGTAGGAGAACATCAAGGCTTACAATGATGTATAAACTTGCCAACGGGATGGCGAAAATTGACACCAGTAATACTCTCATTCCACCAGATAGGCTATCCAGAAACATCAACACTAATGGATACCAAGTACCATCTTGTAGGACCGAAGTGCGGAAGGAATCTTTTTACCCAAGGACGATACGAGACTGGAATGCCCTACCACATACTGCCACCAATGCAGGTAGTCTTGAATGCTTCAAGACTAACCTGCCTGAAATGAACTAGATCAACGCCAAGATGTTTTTAAATTCACTGTATATATCATGTATAGCACAATTCAAATCAATTTCAATAATTATTTTCTTCTTGTTGTTGTCTAAATTTTAAATGCGCATCCAAAGGGGTCAGACCTATAATCCGACAGTCCCATAATCCGACAGTCCTGTAGTCCGACAGTCCTATAATCCGACAGCCCAATAGTCCGACAGTCCTATAATCCGACAGCTCGATAGTCCGACGAGCGGTCACTTGTCTCTGAAATATATGCCTATATAGACATGGAACGTTTGTAAATTGACATATTTTTTCACACAGAAAATTATCAAATCAGTCAGTATGACGTCTTGTACAGGGCCGCACTGATCCCAATCGAACCGGATGAACTTTCGCACCCTACACGTACACACCAAAAAGTCCGTTCGCACCCTACACGTTTGGTTTTGTTTCTTTATGAAACAATGAAAAAAAAAATTATTTATAGCAATACACTAACCAAAACTCGATTTTTGTCATTGTTTCATAATAAATTGACATTCTGAAAACGTTTTTTGTTTTGAGTAAATCTTAAATCATGTTTTGGTTAGAGAATTGCTATTATTATATATTTTTTCCATTGGAAGTACAGCGATTTTTATTGCCATGCAAAAGGAGTGATAAGGTATTATTTTGATGACAGAAAAATTGACGCAATTTATTAAGATTTCATTTCAAATCATGAAATCTGAAACATCTTCTGAAAGTGTTATTGCATCTTGAAAATTTGAGATAATGACACTATTCCTATTTTATCAAAACTTGTTGCTCTTTTAAGAACAAGAAAAAAGATAAAAAAAAATAGTTATTGTTTCTATGTAATTCAATCCGATCACGGTAGTCGTTTCATATCGTCGGGGCGAACGCCCCTCAGATATGAGAAGAATACATCTAATACATGCGACATATCACATTCAACCACATTATACGTTATACATGCACGTGCATGCGCATGTACAAAATGTATGTTAACAGACATTCTCGTTATCAACATCGACATGATGAATATATTAAGGTACCATTTGATTTTTATGGAGGTTGGGGCTAGGATGAAAAATCTTGTCCTGTATTTTTTCTAGTTGTAATATCTGTCCTGCCTTTTCATTTTTCACTCTATTCGGTCCTGCCGTTTTTATAAGTTTATCCTGACTTTTTTACATAAATTGTCATTATGCCTCTTTTTATTGCCAAGTTGCTTATCCTGACTCCCTAATTTTTCAAATAGTATAGGATTTAATTTTTATACCATTTTAACGCATTTCACTTTTTAAAATTTTAAACACTGCTCGCGTTTCGGCAGTATGCTAATAAGCTTATATGAAGACGATGAAGATCCATATCCTTTGCAGCAACACGGCTTCGTATCGGACCATCGGACTGTCGGATTACCGGACTGTCGGACTATCGGTCTGTCGGACTACTGGACTGTCGGAATTTCGGAGTGTCGGATTATAGCTACGCTCCCCATCCAAAAGTGGCAAAATAATCAACTTATTGATGGTGGCCGCGTATTGGTAGAAGTAGAAGTAGAAGAGGCCCGGGCCCCTTGGCCCCTTGGCCCCTAAATGTTCATTCTTTATACCGTATGTCACCATGGTGTTCCTAGCAATGGAGGAATATACAGGACTACATACAGAACGTTTCCGGTTTGTATCGAAGATTAGTATTTTATGACCAGAACAAGAAGTAAAATATGACATGTAAATTACCTCTATCCTTTAGTTTTACTACTTCACCTTTAAGCAAAATCATTTCGTTCAAATAAGACACGCGGAAAAGAATTGAAATTATTTCCAAATGATTTTATGACTGATATATAATATGGGCGAAAAAAGAATCGGGAGGATGGGGAAATTTCCCGCCAAAATTATTGGTCCAGCGGTGTTCAGGTTTGTCTGTCCTCGGAGCAAATTTTGCGAGGTGTATGTGCCAAAATTTGTTGATTCCTTCTGATGAAAACATAAGGTTTGTTATCAGAACCCTATTGAGGTAACATTGAAATGCAGCAATTTGCTTCAAGTAATCGAGACAAATGTACTGAAAGTGAAAGTGAAATCCTTGTACAAATTTACGAACATCAGCATCCTGGGACTCTAAATTTCTCTGGGATTCTCTGGGATTTACGTAGTACGTAATGGGAATTCTCAATTTTTAAATCCATTTAAGATAAAATGGTCCAATATCACAAAGATATTTTATACCCATATCCAGAGACATATAAGATAAGATAAGATAAGATATTTTTATTCCAATTAAAGGGCCCATGAAGAGCAAAGTAATTTATTACAATGATTTTTATAATTGTTACAATAATGTTGACATAAATCATAAATATGAATTGAACTATTTCAATTCTTAGATGTTAAACCACAGCCAGATCTGAGCCATACACATAAAAAAGGCATAACAATATATCTATTATTAACAGGCAAATATTCTCAACGTCTTAAATAAAACAATATCTATACTATATTGATAGTTTTCTCCTTTCCAAACATTTATTAATATAAATAGCAGTATTTTTCAATACCTCTAGGTTTTCTTGAATAAAAAGCCAATTAAATTTGGCACTTGTGCTTAACTTTTCAAAATTAAGTATAATAAATTTGTATTATATGTCTCTGCCATGTCTAATATTAATAGACAATACTTATTCGAGGGTGGTAAAGGGGGGTGCTTGCATGGAAAAAACGTGAAATAAGACATAATTTCACGTTGAACGTGAAATAATTTCTGTCATGAACGTTGCACGAAAAATAAACACTTTGATGTGAACCTTTTGTGACTGAGTCACTGTCTTCTTGTATATATAAACTCTCTGTTTTACTTGATATTCCCGATTAAGTATACACATTTATGATATAAATGGTTTATGCCTTTTAAAAAAGTATATAACGATCTTCTTAACTTTTAAAATGCAAATATCCCGCAGACACGAAAGTGTATTCTTGATTTTTTTCATTGTCTTTATTAACAAGTCATGAATTTTTCTAGCATTCCACAGGGTCTGGTATTCGGACCCATTCCCAATGGCAAATACCCTACATTTTTCCCAATTTTGGAAGCAAAATTCCCAAACGATCTCAAAATTTATTTTCATCTTTATTATTCATGACAGCGATGTTCATTTTGTTCAACCGCTAGCTTTATGCCGAAAATCGCCAACAAATAATGTGTAAATCCGAGTAAAATCGTATCTGACTGACAAAAACAACATTGAAAAACAATGGATGCCATAAACCGGAAATGAAGACAATTTCAATACCTGGTCAGATTTCGGGGGCGGATAAGGGTAATTCCGGGTTTGCCGATCAAATACAATAAAAAAATAATAATTCCAGGCATGAGACAAAATACATGTCGATAATGAAATATAAACACTAGAATTGAAAACCAAAAGATATATGAAAAAAAAGGAAAAAGCAGGAAATATTTTATACAGAAACTCAAAATTACTTTAAGTTCACAAATTTTCACGTCAAAATCCAATAAAATGTGACAGTAATTTTCCTAATAATTAATAAAACATTAAGTTGAAATTACATGTAGATGTTTTTATAGTGTTAACATATAACTACAATTACAAGAGGTAATTTCTTGTCAATTTTGAAGGGCCAGTAAAATTCTGTAAGTTTCTTACTTTATTTTCACAATAAAAGATAACTTTTAATGAACTAAACACACTACCGTTGGAACTCGAGTAATAGTCGATCCGACTATTAGTCGGTTGACCTTTTCAGCTACAAATTCCAAGGATTTAGTCTTGACCCTCTAAAGTCGGACAAAATTTGGACATTTTTTTTGCAGCTGACAGTTACTGAACGCCGGTAAAACCAATGCAAATCCAGGAATTATATTCATTTTCTGCATGAATGTTTGTTTGGTTTGAATTTAGTTGATGTTGATCATGATATTTTATATATTATATAATTAATAAAGATGTATTCATTCCTCTTGTTTTGTTCACTGTTTCATTAGCCATGTGTTGTTTACGTAATGCATCAATGATTTTGTAGGGTATGACTAATAGCCTATTGTTTGAGAAAAGCGAACATAAACCAATATGAACCTGAAAAAAATTGAAAGTCAAACAAAATAATATTTTTTACAGCACACATAACTCAGTGTTAAATGAGCATGTACACTTTATAATTCTTATTATATTGTGATGATTAAAGGATTAAAAAATTAAGTGAAGCTCATCAACTTTATATTAAAATAACTCCAACTCATTAGTGTCATCTGTTTACCTATCACTGATATTTTCACACCTTTAGTGAATACAACTCTTTGTCTCTTAATTAGGGGTTATCAATGGATTATATTGGCTTGTCAATCAATTTTGTGATTTTTGTTTACCTGAGACATTTTAATGAATAATATTTTGATCTTGGGAGTGAATCTTAAAATTATTTTTGATTATTGTATGATTTATAAGTATTGAATTGATATCATGATATCACAATAATGACACAATAACTCCGCTGAATACATCCTTTCACATAGTTGGTACATTGTTATCTCCTTTTCGTTTTGGTTCTTGGCTCTTCTTTTGGGTTTATGAACAAACCATTTGACCATGAAAATCAATACCCAAACAAGAAACAGTGGGAATTTCAACACAATTTGCAGAGAATTGATAACAAAGAACAAATAAAACACAAGGACAGTATTGTAGTCTTTTATTTTCAACAAAAACTTTTATTTATTGATCTATGTAGGTTTGGCAATCACAAACGTAGTTTTGACCAGGAAATTCACTCCTGACCACTTTTCTCAAGCTTGGAATTTTCCTCTGGTCGCTGGATCTCGTCTATTAGTCGGTACCCTCTCTGGATTATGAATTTTACTCCCAATTTTCCGACTAATAAGCGAGTAGGTACGGTAAAACTCAAATCTGGTATATTTGCTGTTTTCCCAATTTCATTGAAAAGCGCGTGAAAAAAATCCCAAAACTGGCCAGGGTCCTTTTCCCAAAATACCCAGAAAAACCCCTGACAAGAATACACACGTTGTCATGTTATCCATGCCACCAGCTACCACGACTCGTGGTTAAAAGTATCAGAAATAGGAAGTTTGAACTGACAGATGATGGAAAGTAAAGCTCATCACTGTTAAGATGTTGATCCTATTTAAAGTCTTTCTTTTCATTTTACCAAAAAATTCAAAGAAACGGAAATGAGGAAGCATGTATCTAGGAGATATGAAAAGTGTTCACAAGTTAAAAACATATCAGATTTGAACTTAATATGAAGTCATTATGTAAAGTTGTTTCTTAGAAAAATCTAACGGAAATATTTGTTGGATTGACGAACAGAAGCACAAGTTGATTGTAATATATCCTTAATCCTACAGCTTTCCCTAGTAATTCATACCATGCAGGTCTCATTAGTCCTTTTATTTTTTTATGTTTTCTAACATTACAATCATGAACTAGAGACATATATGGCAATACAGCAATCCATCAACATATTCATACCAGAGAACTATAGTAGCATATGGTACAACCATTTTGAACTTATCGCAAACTGAATCAAATCGAAAGAATATGACAAAAATAAATATGTATGGCCCGTTACAAATTTGTTTAGACAATAAAATGTCAGTGTGATGTAGTTTAATACTTAATCAACAATGTGTTAGGCCAAATAAACAGGTCTATCAAGATCCCTGCCAAGTGTTTGAATTTTATTTGAAAAATACCGAGCACGCAAAATAAGCATTTGAAAATCACGATGCACGTAGAATTAAATAAGTAGAACACGTTGAACGAGGCACCTGTCTTGCACGACTGAAAGTCAAATAAAAAAGTAAAAACACTTTAAATGAAATAAAAAACGGCGATCACGTTGCGAAAAATCCCTTTACTTATTAGCACAAACACATTTACAATAAATGGTTAAGGCATGATATATAAAGTGGGGGGGGGGGGGGGTAGGATGAAATTTGAAAAAAAGGCAGGACAGGAGTTTTGAGTAAAAAAAATAAGCAGGATGAGCAATTTGGCAAAAAAAAAAAAAGGTAGGATGACAATTTATGTAAAAATTCAGGATAAACTGAAAAAAAAAAAGGCAGGACAGAGATTACAACTAAAAAAAATGCAGGACAAAATTTTTCATCCTAGCCCCCCCATAAAAATCAAATGGTAGCTCCCTAAGAAGGATTGGAATCTCGTGGGTTATCATTCTCTCAAGCTCTTACACGTCGAGATGTCGCGCTATTCGCCACTGCTACTTGTCACTTAGTATATCGGAACAATTATTCAGTAATTTTTTGTACACATGTATCGAGTTATTTTCTGGTTTTTGTTACGTATAGACAGTGTAGTGATAATAAGGGACTTTAATCAATCGTAAATGTAAATATACCCCACGCAATGAGTTGCCGAGGGTATAATGTTTTTGACCCTTCGTCTGTACGTCTGTCAGTCCGTTCGTCCGTCTGTCAGTCCGTTCGTCCGTCCGTCAGTCCTGTTTCTTGTCATCGCAACTCCTCTCAAACCACACAACAGAATTTCACGAAACCTTTTAGATAATAAGGACATACTATGTTGTTGTGCATATCGACAGGAAATTACGATTCAATTCTTTTTCTAGGAGTAACGCCTTTGGACTTATTTACTTTAATGTACTACTGCAACAGTTTGTCATCGCAACTCCTCTCAAACCACACAACAGAATTTCATGAAACCTTTTCAGATAATAAGGACATACTATGTAGATGTGCATATCGACAGGAAATTACGATTCAATTTTTTTTCCAGGGGTTACGCCCCTTTGAACTTATTTGCCCAATATACTACTGCAATCTTTTGTCATCGCAACTCCTCTCAAACCACACAACAGAATTTCATGGAACCTTTTCAGATAATAAGGACATACTACCTAGATGTGCATATCGACAGGAAATTACGATTCAGTTGTTTTTTCCAGGAGTTAAGCCCCTTTGAACTTATTTGCCCAATATACTACTGCAACCTTTTGTCATCGCAACTCCTCTCAAACCACACACTAGAATTTCATGAAACCTTTTCAGATAATAAGGACATACTACGTAGATGTGCATATCGACAGGAAATTACGATTCAATTGTTTTTTCCAGGAGTTGCGCCCCTTTGAACTTATTTGCTTCAATGTACTTCTGCAACAGTTTGTCATCACAACTCCTCTGAAACCACACAACAGAATTTCATGAAACTGTGTAGATAATAAGGACATACTATGTAGATGTGCATATTGACAGGAAATTATGATTCAATTTTTTTTCTGATAGTCCAGGGTTTATCTGTGTATTTTGGGAAAAGGACCCTGGCCAGTTTTGGGAATTTTTAACGCGGTTTTCAATGAAATTTGGAAAAACAACCAACATACCAGATGTTAGTTTTATAGTGTGTTTAGTTCATTCAAATTTTTTTTGTTGGTGAAAATAAAGTAAGGACTACACCTTCTTGGTTTTAAATATAACAACAAGGCATTAAAATTTATTTGAGTATAAAAAAATGAGTTCTTAAAGGATTGTTACATTTTTTGATTTTGACATGAAAATTTGTGAAAAATATTTTGAGTTCTGTATAAAATATATCCTGTTTCTATTTTCTTTTTATATATCTTTTAGTTTTCAATTTTAGTGTTGCTATGATAGCTGTCACATGCTTGGTTCTTTTAATTTTTATCTGACAAACCCGGAATTATAGCCGTATCCGTTTCCGGAATTGATCTGGTTTGAGTATTTTCCCACACTTCCTGTTTATTTATGGCAGCCATTGTTTGTAAATGTTGTTTTGTCAAATTATGTTTCAACTTGGATTTACACAGTACTTGTTGGCGATTTTTGGCATAAAGCGGTTGAATAAAATAAACATTTCTGTCATGATTAATAAAGATGAAAATGAATTTTGTGACCATTTGGGAATTTTGCTCCCAAAATTGGGAAAAATGTAGGGTTTTGCCGTTGGGAATGGGTCCGAATACGGACCCTGTGGAATGCTAGAAAATCCATGGATACAATTTTTTTCTTACACTTATTTTATTTCTCCAATGACAATGTGGAGATGTGGGGTATGTGAGCGCGCTCACTAAGGTTCTTTCATTATAGTTGATTCCCACTCAAGTTCCTTTTGATGAGAAAGCGTAATTGAAGTGTTTTAAACAGTGTTTTTATAAGTTAACTTCTGTAAATTTTAATTTCAGTCTACTGTCAAATCATTCAAAACAATTGGGGCCTTTCTTGTAAATGACGACATTATTGCTATATGCAAATTTGCTTCTTCCAAATCTATCAATTTCGGGAAATAGGTGCATAACCATTTTTGTGACAAGCTCAACTAATCTTACCACAAGAAGTGATTGTGAGCTGCTATTTCACCAATTACATAGTTCGAGAACTGACCACACATTTCAAGAAAAAGAAATTACTGCATTGTGTCCAAAATTTGTTCCAACTTCTCCAATTATTTTTAGAGGACATCATTGGTGAGCTTTTGTGCTACACATTGCATTTGTAAGTTCGTCAAGCATTAATCTGACACACAACAGTCAAATCTAAGTACAAATGACCTGTCCTTCTTGTATTATATAACCGGTTTCATTACAAGATATTGAAGATATGTTACTCAGTGTTTCCAGTAATAAAATTTCCACTGTAAGCAAATTTTTGAACTGCACTAATAACATTACATGTACATTTGTAAATCATGTAAATGCATATGGGAAATGGTTTAACAAACAGAACAGAAGAGGTCTCAAGAAACCAAGTGATACACTTTTCTTTCGTGTCAGAGAACTTGAAACAATTGTGCGTAAACTAATAAGTCAACCTTATAGGGCCAGCTCTCTCTCTGTCACAACAGTCTTGCAAAAAGTCATTCATACTGTCTTCAGAAGAGAGACTTGTGATAACTTGTCATCTATCACAGAAGACTTCGTTCATCTTTTTCTGACTGTACGTGGGTACGCTTTCTTGTCATCTATCACAGAAGACTTTGTTCATCTTTTTCTGACTGTACGTGGGTACGCTTTCTTGTCATCTATCACAGAAGACCTCGTTCATCTTTTTCTGTCTGTATGTGGGTACGCTTTCTTGTCATCTATCAGTATCACAAAAAATCTCATTCATCTTTTCTCTGACTGTACATGGGTACGCTTTTACACGAATTGAAAGAAATAAGATAAGTAACACTAACAGCAGCAAAGCTTCATCTGGTTTATATCAAGTATTAAGAGAAAAAGTTTCTAATTACTAGTCTGACTTTTCAGTGTGTTGAAACTTTCATATATGCTAGGTGTAGCTATTATGAATAATGTCTTGGTAAACATGATAACTAATATGTTCATTATCGAATAGTATATATACTTTTTGAACATTTTTGGCTTGTATTTACTTTATAGCATACATGTACATGTAAAACACCATGACTTTTGTCTATCATGATATGAAATAAACATGTCTTTACTTTAGAGTTTGTCTAAAAACTGATTTTTGCACATTGTTGTTTTATATATTGGACTGTTGTTTTCATGTGAGATTTAATAACTTGCTGTGCTGTATGGGTTTTGCTCATTGTTGATTACTGTACAACGACATACATGTAGACTACTAGTTGCTACAATCTTCATTTGATATTGGGTGGATAATTGTATCATTTGTGATCATACCACGTCTCCTTATTTTGCTACATGTACTTGTAGACATTAATCACACATATTTATATGAAAAACTGGACTAAGGCAATGGCGGGAGAGAGACATAATTATTATACACTCACCACCAAGGAGTTATAGCAGGTTCACAGAATGTTATATGAATCTGGCATGTAAAGGAATTTGATAAATGATATTCAATAATTAATTTTTACATTAAAACATAGACATCCAATTCAACTGGTATCACATCCATCAAGTCACTATCAAAGTTTCCTACACACACAGAGTAGCTCTCAAGTTTTGATAAAAGAGATTGAATGTTAACGATCCAGTGAAATATTGTTGGTAAATCTTTCCATAAATGGTAATCAGAGCAAAATTCTGGTCAATAGTCACATTCAGTTTTATCGATAGAGTGCCTGTAGATTGGTTCAACTGGATAATTTGAAGGTAGTCACAGTTTTGATTAAGTGTATATGATGTACTTGTGTATTTTTGTATACTAGTTGTTAAATCTTCAAAAGGCATTGTTGAACTAACAGGATCAGAATTATTGCTCTTTTCGAGTTGTATATCTTCAACATCTGGCTGTGTGTGAATTGATTCAATCTCTACGATCACTGCAGAATTTTTCAATTCTGTTTCTTTTTGAAGGAATGCTGTCAGTAAGTCCACATGATTAGTGTATGAATGGTCAACTGCTGTTGGCACGCAACTGCTTAGGCTGTTTTTGGGTTTTTTTTTGTGATAGGACATTTCTTCTTTTCTTCAGTGTAGACATTTTGGACAAGTTCTATCTTATGGCAGATCGACTTTTTAAAAAGAGTTATGCTCCTTGGAAATATTAGATTTATGGAAAATGGCCTCGTTAGCGCTCTAACAGGTACAATTCTTTATCGACTTTTTTAAAAAGAGTTATGCCCCTTGGAAATATAAAAACGTGGAAAGCGGGAGACATTGGAACTCTGTTCTTTTATTTTTTAAGAGTTATATTTTTATTAAAAGCCTTTATCTTTGCTTCATTTCAGCGAAGAAAAACATCATGTAAATATAATGTAAGAAATCAGCAGTTGATGGTTCCAGTTGCCTCAATAGTTCTTAAGAATTGGTGTTCAGATATTTAAACTTAATGGATACATACAAGACTCATTTGATGGAATCTCAACAATAATGGTATCTTCCTTATACAGCTTGGCGATACATAAAGTGGGACAGTATGTTGGATGTGCCTCCTTAGAAACTGTCAACCCACCATTTGATGAGCAGACACTTAAGCTGGTAGATATAAAAGATTTTTTTTTAGTTTATTTCAAGTGTGATAAATTGTAATGATAATATGACTGCAAAATCATCACTTTATATTAAGATGCAAAATGATATACTTGATTGGTCGTACTTTAAATTACATGGTGTTAGTGGGCAGTCACTTCCTATGTGACTATAAAAATTATACCCATGCTCAGAAGATGAGTAAATACTGTTAAAACCAACTTATTTTCAGGGATTTTTTGTTTCAAGTTTGCTGTTTACCTCATTCGAGTCAACTTCATGGCGATTTCTTCTTTTCGGTAAACGGACAGAAAGTCACAGGACAAAAAGTCACAAGACAGAAAGTCACACTACAGAAAGTCACAAGACAGAAAGTCACAGGACAAAAAGTCACAAGACAGAAAGTCACAAATCTGATAGGACAAAAGATCACAGGACAAAAAGTCACAAATAATTTGTTTAAAATTGTTTGAATATATAAAAAAAATTCTCGAAATAATTTTTTTTTATTACATATATTCATTTAACAGTTAAGGAAGTTGTTCATAAGCCTTGATGAATGAAGATTTTTAAATTTTGAACATGCAAAGAATATATGACACCATGAAGCCATTTAAGTACCAAGCCACTTTGACAAATTGTTTTCTTAACAATTATATGATCATTATTGAATTTTTTATAATAAATAATGTTTACAAAGTTGCTTAATATATATAATAATTCAGGAAAAATACATGTTTTTAAAATAAGTGTTTTCTTATTCAAAGAAAAATAATTTCAAAACTGAATTGTGACTTTTTGTCCTGTGACTTTTAGTCTGTGACTTTTTGTCTGTGACTTACTGTCCTACATTCTTATTTTCTTGATCTATTTATATAAGGTAAGATACAAGTGATACAAATTAGCGATGATTTATATTTGTTCCAGACCATATGAGTATTTGGACCATACTCATGGTCATGACCATATGAGTATATACTCATATGGTCTGGGTATTTAAACGTGCATTAGGTATCACCCTCCGAGGTGTCATAAATTAACAGTTTCTAAAAATGTGACCCATTTAATCAAGAGGTAATCATTGTGAAACTTATATTTTATGAAAAGAATTTTACTTGGTCATATGGCCAGACTTAAAAATATTTCTGTTTGCCCAAACCCTACCCACCAGTCTCAGGTGTGGGTAGGTAGGTTGGGAAATTCTTTTTTTTATATACTTTAAGAGAAAAATAGGGGTCAAAATTATTTTACCTTGTAAACAACTTTTAAAATGAAAGACTATTATAGAGTTTTGTATAAATTGTCAGACACATATATGCCAGGATCTATATGTACTATAAAGATCTTTTCTATTAACAGTTTTTTTCAGCATTCCACCTCAATGTCCACACTTTTTTCTGAATGTTTACATTGTAAATACAGACAAACATTTTAAATGAGTTTATTTGAATACAAAATTCAAATACAAAACACTTGAACAAAACACTGTTGACTGAACTTCTGTCATAATAATAACATTTTAAGTTTTGACTAGAAACATAATACTGAAATAAACTTGGACATAAATTCAGAATTACACAATATTGGAAAATTGAATGTCCTGTAAGTCCTGTTTAGAGATTCAAAATACTTATACAACTATGAACTGCACACTTAAAATTTGTAGAGTAAAACTGACGTTTAATGAATAGAATGCTTTAATAAAGATGCATGTTTTTTTTTTAACACAGTTTAGAACTAAAGGTAACAACTTAAACAAAGCTGAATCAAATTCCTGAACAACTTGGATTGGTTCCTCAAAATTGGGCTCAAACGAGTGTCCTGATCGGTCAGAGACAGTCACACAAATTTCATCAGTTTTCCGTAGCATAAAATCGTCATCACACACTTCATCAAACACCTCTTTCTATGTTTTTGTGCTTTCAAAACGATAGAGTTTGTTGGAAACTACGGGTTTTGATTTTTATCCAAATTTTATTTGTACTGATTTAGAGACGGTAAACATGTTGTTTTTCATCGGTATCAATTGGAGGCTTTTATACATAACACAAATTGTCCTGTGATAAAGCGCGGTCAGATCGGATCTGGTTATTCTATGCAACAAACTCAAGACGAATAGGGATACGACTAAAATCCGCCAAAGAAAAACCGCAAATTTTTAATAAAAAAAGATTTTGACTCAGGTGCTTTTTTATGGGTCGGTCGGGTTAGGGCAAACCAACCTATTCTTTTTTATGGCTTAATCAAGTTTTCCTTGCTAAACAGTATACATCGACTTCGACTTTGGAATTTAACTTCAAGAAATATCCAAATGAACTGTTAAACAAGAAGTCAACAGTTCAAAAATCACAGACACTTGGGACATTGCATCTTTCTTGTGTGTGTGTTTTAATTTGTTTTTAGTCAATTAAAATTTCTTAGATATTTAATAATAATAATAATAATATTTATTCAGGTAAAGGCAATATATACAAATACATAATTAGTTTTAGAAACAATGGTTGTGACTTTCAAATTATTTTTAGTTATTTTATGTGTGCAGGCTTTTGTTCACACATTTTACTATCACAGTATATTATACATGCTGTCCCTATATTCGTATGGTCCCAATACTCATATGATCCAGAACATACTCATGTTATTATGCCCCTGCCGTAGCGGAGGGGGCATTAAGTTTTACCCTTGTCTGTCTGTACGTCCGTTCATCTGTACATCTGTACGTCAGTATGTCCCGAAATTGGTTTCCGTTCTCTAACTTTAGTTTGCCTTATTCAAATGTTATGAAACTTATACACAATGCTTATTACCACAAAACACAGATCAAGTTTGAATGAGGGTGGCATCACTTTTACCTTTACAAATGGAAAAATTGCTGAATTTATTGTTTCCGTTCTCTAACTCAAGTTTGCCTTAACCAAATGTTATGAATCTTATACTCAATGCTTATTACCACATAACACAGGTCAGTTTGAATTTTACGGGCGTCACTTTTACCCTTCTAGAGTTATACTCAATGCTTATTACCACAAAACTCAGATCAAGTACCAATTTGGGTAGCGTCACTTTTACCGTTCTTAAATTATACAAGCGGGGGCATCATCTGTGTCCCATGGACACATTCCCCATTTATTTTTTTAATTACAAAAGCCACTGAAATAATTTGCTTACTTAAATAAGTTAGTTTTCAGTGTTACGAAATAATCCATGCTGCTTTGGAGTTTTTTTATGCCCATGCCATAGTGGAGGGGGCATTAAGTTTTACCCTTGTCTGTCTGTACATACGTCCGTCCATATGTCCTAAAGTTGGTTTCCGTTCTCTAACTTTAGTTTGCCTCAACCAAATGTTATGAAACTTATACAAAATGCTTATTACCACATAATACAGATTAAGTTCGAAATTGGGTGGTGTCACTTTTATCGTTCTTGAGTTATGTCCCTTTATAAACATAAAAATTGCTGAATTTTTCTTTTCCGTTCTCTGAGAAAAAAGCATAATCTCGACAAAGGGTCAGTAAGAAAAAACTTATATGTATTCTGAAATTATTGGATTAAATGTCTTCGATAGTTTCAGTGATTGTTGATTTTCTTATTTAAAGTTAGCCAGTGAAGCATTTCCCAAAGATGAGGAACATGTCAAGTTACTTACCGAACTTGTCAGTAGCAAAAACTGTAATTCAGAATGGGAAAAAGGTGAATCCTTTTTTCAGAAAGGACATGTAGAAAACATCAGACAAGTAGGTAAGTAGTGTAGAAATGCTGATATTTATATTTTATAATCTTTTTAGCTTGCTCAGTTTGGGTTTCTATTGCTAATGCAATCTCTTGGCAGAAATAATTTGTTCTTTTGGTTTAATTCATGTTTAATATATGGCAAATGATTGGCTTTATTTGCACCCTGCATTAGAATCGTGAAAGCATCAACTTAAGCATTATTTACACAGTTATGATTTTCTTCTTTATTTACTCTGTATTCAATGTAGGGTCCAAGACAAGGTACCGCATTGCACAACATTGTGCAGGAGGGGTCGATTTACTTACTTAATCCACCTTTTTTTGTTCCAATGTGTGCCGTTATTCTAGCATTTTGAATTTCAATCACTGGAGGTTTATGGTCCAGATTTCCTGACGCGAAGTCATTGTAAATCAGAAATGATTTTTTCATCATTGAAATTCGTAGCGTACCACGATTTCTTTTCATTCACACTGCTTACTACTCTAAGAATCACGAAAAACCTGAACAGTATAATAATCCCAGCGAAAACCATGTTGAATTGTTACAGGATGTTAACAAAAAACAAAATAATCGCCACGGATACCGGTAACGGAAATGGAACAAAATCCAGAAATCCTAAATTTTAAAAAAATCAAAAAAATCTGGGTGGCATGTTTTTCGAGGGGTGGGCGGGGATGAAAATCTATCAATTAATTTTAATTGGCCTTACATAAATAAACAAATTTGACAAAAAAACTAAAATATCAAAGCAAGGATTAATTGATATGATGATATCAAACTTTTGTTAAATGAGAATTTTGTGATCCATTTTCAGTTTTGTGTGTAATGACATAGACCTCCTCTAAATATGGGCCTCACTATTACTACAAATTGAAATTTGATGTAAATTGAATTAAAATATTCTGAAAAATCACATGAAGTAATAAATGTTGCCAAACTTCAGTTGAATAAATACATTTATGATTTTTTTTTCATTGCAGTCAGCTGAAAAACAAGACATTACAGTTCCCCCTTAACCAGCATAAATTCTTATAAATAATCATATTAAAAAATATGAAAATTTGTTCTAGGGTATTTTGATTGTGTAGATTTGATTAATTTGAATGCTACATTTTTTTTTAGTCCCCTACTGCCAAAGTTGAAGGGGACTTTAGGTTTGCACTCCGTTCGTCTGTCTGTCTGTCCATCTGTCAGTCCGGCAAATCAGTTTTCCACACTTTTTGAGCTCACCTGGCCCGAAGGGCCAAGTGAGCTTTTCTCATCACTTGGGGTCCGTCGTCCGTCGTCGGCGTCGTCGTCGTCGTCGTCCGTCGTCGTTAGCTTTTTACAAAAATCTTCTCCTCTGAAACCACTGGGCCAAATTTAACCAAACTTGGCCACAATCATCATTAGGGTATCTAGTTTAAAAAATGTGTCCGATGACTCCGCCAACCAACCAAGATGGCCGCCATGGCTAAAAATAGAACATAGGGGTAAAATGTAGATTTTGGCTTATATCTCTGAAACCAAAGCATTTAGAGTAAATCTGACATAGGGTAAAACTGATTATCAGGTCAAGATCTATCTGCCCTGAAATTTTCAGACAAATCTGACAACCTGTTGTTGGGTTGCTGCCCCTGAATTGGTAATTTTAAGGAAATTTTGCAGTTTTTGGTTATTATCTTGAATATTATTATAGATAGAGATAAACTGTAAACAGCAATAATGTTCAGCAAAGTAAGATCTACAAATAAGTTGTCATGACCAAAATTGTCAGTCGACCCCTTTAGGAGTTATTGCCTGTAATCTTTTACAAAAATCTTCTTCTCTGAAACTACTGAGACAAATTTAACCATACTTGGCCATAATCATTATTAGGGTATTTAGTTTAAAAAATTTGTCCGATGACCCCGCCTTCCAACCATCATGGCCAACTTGGTTAAAAATAGAACATAGGGGTAAAATGCAGTTTTTGGTTTATATCTCTGAAACTAAAGCATTTAGAGCAAATCTGACATGTGGCAAAAATGTTCATCAGATTTAGATTTATCTGCCCTGAAATTTTCAGACGAATCCGACAACCCGTTGTTGGGTTGCTGCCCCTGAGTTAGTAATTTTACAAAAATTTTGCAGTTTTTTGTTATTATCTTAGATATCATTATAATATCTAATATCTAATACTATTAATTATGATTTTAACCTTATTTTACATGATTTCCAAAGCATCAGTAAATACAGGTGAGCGACACAGGCTCTTGAGAGCCTCTAGTTTCTTCGTGCTTGAAGATATTGATTTGATATTTGGTATATAGTTTTATCATGACAAGTTACAGATCACGTTCGAATTTTGTTCTGGTCTGATGATTTTGTGCAGAGTTATGGTCCTTGGACTTAGAAAATTCACTCAAATAATCAGTTTTCCTCACTTTTTTTCCTCATGCTTGAAGATATTGAATGGATAATTGTTATATAGTTTTATCATGACAAGTAACAGATCAAGTTCGAATTTTGTTCCAGTCTGATGATTTTGTGCAGAGTTATGGTCCTTGGACTTAAATTCACTTAAATAATCAGTTTTCCACACTTTTTTTCGTCATGCATGAAGATATTGATATTTGTTATAAAGTTTACACCATGACAAGTTATAGATCAAGTTAGCATTTTGTTCCAGTACAATGAATTTTTAACCGGTAGGGGACTTTGTTTTGCCATGCAATAATCTCAGAATGCTTGTTTAATGGAGTGGTTAAAAGTCAGAAGTATCAAATTTAATTCAATGAAAAAATAGAGAAGAAATTATCTTGTTCTTTTATTACTCTGATTGCAGGTTTCATGATCGGTGCCTCTG
This sequence comes from Mytilus coruscus, assembly GCA_017311375.1. Classification (NCBI taxonomy): domain Eukaryota; kingdom Metazoa; phylum Mollusca; class Bivalvia; order Mytilida; family Mytilidae; genus Mytilus; species Mytilus coruscus. The sequence continues at coordinate 32,434,482 of CM029601.1, forward strand.
TGAAAAGTAACTATGATCACAATCAAGCCATTGCAAAAGTGGTCTTGACCTTTGAAAGACATCGAATAACATCTACTAAGTGCTCAATCTGCAAGGAAATGATTTGGTGTCGACACATTGTGGCTGTAATCCTCAAAAGAATTAAAAGTCCAGAAAAAGTGAGTATATTTAAATTTGATATTTTCAGCTCACTTGACGTGAATTTTACTGATATACAATGTTTTGGCTGAATACATTAGAACCATAGCTATAAACAGAAAGCACCACGGCTAGAATGATAGGACCGTGTTTTGAAAATAAAGGGCCGTTGGACCCCAGTGATTAAATATGTAGGATAAGCTGTCAAATAAGAAAAAATAGGATTAAAATATAATTTGTATATCAGCAAAGTTAAATTTCTATATGGGAAATTTTTGAGAGGTGAGTAATTGCTCCTTGGAACCTCTAGTTAGTATGTTTAATGTGTGAGAATACAAGACAGAGAATTGTAAGTCATGATTGTCTTGTTTATGAGCTGTTACAATAAGTTTCTTAAAGTCATATGATACTTCAAATTTTACAAAAATGTTGAATATGTTTTATATTCTTGAATGGCTGTTTTACTATGAAACATGTGTACTTAGACTTTTTTGAAAAGAAAATCCTTACATTTGTTTTATTTTACTCTTAACTCTCCGACAGCTTTTAAATATGCAGTGACTATAACCATGACCTTTCCTTAAAAATTTGCAACCACAAACACAAGTGCAAGGGAAAAACCCTGATAAAAGAAAAGGTACACAAGTGAAAGAAAGATGGTATTAATCGATTCTTGCAGACAAATTTCAATAAAACAAATCAATTAACCACTGTTATGGCAAAGTTTAATTAACAAATGTGAATACATGAAAAATATAAAAAGACAAATTTATATCACTCTATTATCTCACTTATTTTTCATGTGCTGCATGATTTTGTATGGATTGTTTATCACAACATGCAGAAGGAAACAAGTGGTAAACTTTTGTAACACAACCTGACTGTTATTAAGCAGCTAACGTTTTCAATAAAAAATCACAGAATGAAATATTTTTTGCAGATAATTAGATGTCATGGATTCATAATAAATTTAAAGAAATAAACGTGCACAGAGGACTTGATTAAGTATATATGCATGCATTGGTTCAATAATTTCTTAAACATCATAATTACCAGATACACATTTTATATAGCTTTAAGTGTACCAGATTGTGATAATATTTTGTAGGTGCCTGTACATGCTCCTCTGACAGATACACTTCTGACACTAACAAGAGAACAGCTTCAAAAACTCTTACAATATGCCATAAACCAAAGTCCAGGGGATATATTGTGCCAGATATTTGAGCATATTGGTAAGCTTAAGATGAATGAAAATGTGTTATTCACTTCTTCAAAAGAAAAATTGTAGAAAAATAGATTTTGATGTATTGCTTTATGTTTTTATGGACATCTAGTCTACCATGAAGGATAAATTATCTTAAACTTACAAACAGATCTTTGCTACAATCATCCCTTTGATATCATGTGCAATCTTCAAAACTTGGTGGGGCCTAGGTGGACAAGAGGTATGATAATGAACAACTTTAATGATCACAGCTGATGTCCCAAGCTGCTATCAGATATAGTTACAACCCTTGAGAAAATTTTTAAACAAAACATATTTGGAAGAATACTGTCAATGAAGTTGTTACCAATTGTTCATAATTGTTCATGATCATATCTGTTGTGATAAAAAAAAAAAGTATTTTAGAGCTATTCCAAAATTTATTGGGTGGGGGTGGGGGTGGATAAGAGTTGATGAGAATTATAAGTAAAATGTAAAAAATTATATTATGGGTGGTTGAGGACAAAAAAAGAAATGTATCCAAAGCTGCCCATTCATTTAATTTATGAACAACTATATTGCCATGAATTTTGTTATATTCATATTACTGATGAGTTGCATATTAAATTGATTTTGCATAATTTCTTCAAATTGATTGCAATTATATCTGACTGTATTTTTCTCTCTGCATGTTAGGAATTTGATTATACATGAAGTTGTATGTCGTTAAAAATCTCTGGTGTCATTATTTAAAGTCTTCTTAGTGACCTGAAAAATCAAGGATTATTATACCCCACGCAACGGGTTGCTGAGGGTATAATATTTTTGACCCATCCGTCCGTCTGTCCGTGTGTCCGTCCATCTGTCCGTCCGTCCGTCCGTCCGTCAGTCCTGTTTCTTGTCATCGCAACTCCTCTCAAACCACACAACAGAATTTCACGAACCTTTTTAGATAATAAGGACATACTTTTCAGTTGTGCATATCGACAGGAAATTGCGATTCAATTTTTTTTCTAGGAGTTACGCCCCTTTGAACTTATTTACTTTAATGTACTACTGCAACAGTTTGTCATCGCAACTCCTCTCAAACCACACCACAGAATATCATGAAACCTTTTTAGTTAATAAGGACATACTATGTAGATGTGCATATCGACAGGAAATTACGATTCAATTTTTTTTCTAGGAGTTACGCCCCTTTGAACTTATTTGCTTCAATGTACTACTGCAACAGTTTGTCATCGCAACTCCTCTGAAACCACACCACAGAATTTCATGAAACTGTGTAGATAATAAGGACATACTATGTAGATGTGCATATCGACAGGAAATTATGATTCATTTTTTTTCTAGGAGTTACGCCCCTTTGAACTTATTTGCTTTAATGTACTACTGCAACAGTTTGTAATCACAACTCCTCTAAAACCACACAACAGAATTTCATGAAACCTTTTTAGATAACAAGGACATACTATGTAGATGTGCCAATCGACAGGAAATTACGATTCAATTTTTTTTCTAGGAGTTACGCCCCTTTGAACTTATTTGCTTCAATATACCTCTGCAACAGTTTGTCATCGCAACTCCTCTGAAACCACACAACAGAATTTCATGAAACTTTGTAGATAATAAGGATATACTATGTAGATATGCATATCGACAGGAAATTATGATTCAATTTTTTTTTCTTATACAATTTTTTTTTCTTAAAGTTATTTTATTTCTCCAGTGACAATGTGGGGACGTGGGGTATGTGAGTGCGCTCACTAAGGTTCTTTAATGTGATGAAGATGCTTGATGCTAGCTTTTATTTTTATCTTGCAGATGAAATTAAGAATCCTAGATCTGTGATTAGCTGTATTCAAGGATATCCCGATCCGACTCTTGGAATAGGGGAAGATGAACAAAATACTGATCAATTACTACTAAAAGAAATAAGAAAGAACTTAAATAATGATTTACTTTATAATGACAACTACGAAAGGTATGTGAAATATTAGATGGTTTCTTTTGATATTCATTATAAAAAATATTTTGAAAACATATCAAGAAAACATACATGATGGTCTGAATTTTATTATAGGCCTGTTGAAATAGTATACAGTATATATGGTATTTCATCGATCTGTTATACATGTTATAAGCACATTTCTCAAGAACTGAAATTTGATTTGAATAATCCTTATAAACCATAAAAATGGAACTTGGTTAAAATTATGAAATTTAGAGAGATGAATTAGTTTATTGCTTATTCTTGATTACTAGGGAGATTGATTTTGCTGATTATTTAATATATAAAGTTGAGCACTTCAATATGTGAAAGAGATCATTAAATATTAACAAGTATGTGTGTTACAGACAAAAATCAGTGCATTCAACTTTTTCTAAAGGTGTTATTTCCCTTTGAATTGTAAGTTTTATTAAAAATTACATTGTAATCTCACTTACTTCCACACTTCTACATTTCCTGACACATTTTACTGAATTTATTATCGAAAGAATAAATTAGAACTGTCTTTCACGATTCCTTAAATCAGCTATCAAATATTTTTACAGAACTAATGCCCGTAGCAAATAGAAATTATATAGAAAATTTTAAAAAGTGACCAACAGAACAAGATGAACTATTAAGGCAACATGACTGAAATTGTCAGTGACTCATTTCACTTCAGGCCCTCGAACGATGATTTTTGTCTTGCCCAAGACGAAACTTGCAGTATGCGAGACACAGCATGGGTTCAAATTTACTTTTGGCAATGGAAGGTCCAGGACCTTTTACCAAAAAGACTGAAAGGTCCTCCTTTATTCTTAGAAGGTCCAATTTTAATTGTTCTTGAAAATTAGATTTATGAAAACAGAAAATGTTTACGTTCTCACTTTTCCTTAGTCATATGTTTGGTCTTTAGTCAGATCCTGTCTTTTGGGTTGCGTTTCATCAGTCCCCAAGCCTCCCCCTTTAAGCAAACAGTTTTCTTTCCATAAAGTTACATATTTTAAGATTTTGTTCTAGATTTATAGATTTTATTCAAACTGCTTTTTGAATATTTTTATGCTGCAAAATACGAAAGTCCATCTGGTGTAGCTAACTACTGGTGGGGAAGGTCCAAACCAGGAAATGGAAGGTCACAGACCTCAGATCACCGCTAATTTGAAGTCCTTCATTGGGATTACTATTGGGCGGCAGCTTAAACTATTTGTATAAAGCTTTATATTTCAGAAGATAGAAGACCTGGATGCTTCATACCTTGTGTTTTGAATTTCCGTCTGTCATATGTCCATTGTCCTTGACCTCGTTTTCATGGTTTAGTTACTGCTTGAAAAAAAATTATGGTTTTTCTGTCATGTGAATTTCTCACTTATTATGAGCAATAGGATATCTATGTTTTGTATATGGGTTTCTTGCAACATCTACATGTTCGTCAGACAGGGTTCACCTGACCTTGACATTTCATGGATCAATGATCAAGGTTAAAGTTACATGGTTCTATGTCAATGTTAATCTTTTGTGTTTTGGTCTGTTTTTCATGTACTGTAAGCAAATGGTTAACTAAATTTGGTGTATGGAATGATTGTAAGATGTACATGTCTGTCTGGTAGGTATCATCCGACCTTGACCTCATTTTCATGGTTCATTGGTCAATTTTATTGTTTTTTGTGTTTTTGTCTGTTTTTCAAATACTAATAGCAATAGGTCAGCTATATTTGGTATATGGAATAATTGTAAGGTGTAAATGTCTGTCTGGCAGAAGGGTCCGGAAACGGTCATATTTGCCAGTCATGTCCTAAACTGAAAGCTATTTGTCCTAAACGGCAGATTGGGATTTAGGACAAAATTTTTTTACAGAAATAATTTATGTCATTTCATTTAGATTGGGTTACTTGGTCTGGCAGATATCATCTGACCTTGTCGTCATTTTCATGGGTAAGTTTTTGTGTTTTTGTCTTTTTCAATCAGAATAGCAATCAGGGGTTAAAAAATTTTGTTACAGCTTACTAGCCCAGGGCTAATTGGTAGCAGGATATCACTAGCCCTGTTGGAAGAACTGCTAGCCCATCAAAACTGACCTGCTAGCCCGAGTATGCCTTGCAAATTCAGAGATTGCTGTATAATACAATGATTACATGTTACAAAATTATATCTGACAAAAGTCAGATTTCTTCTGTCAAAAAGGATTTACATGTATCTCATGTAAATTGCAATAAATTATTCAGAAGGAGGTACAATCAGTTTACATTATATTTCTCTGGTTGCATAAGCAATGTCCAATACCCCCATCCTGTACTGACAAATAGATATTGAAAGTACGGGAATGGCGACCTATACTGGTTCACCCAGAGTTATTTGTTCTATTTTAAAACATGTACAAAATAAGTTCAAATTCTTGGAATCCTGGATGACGTAGTTGAATCTGATTGGCTAAGATAGAATAGTGATGAGGGGATTTTCCACTTTCTAATTTGGAAACGCCAAGAATATTTTGGTACTAGTCCGTCGGGCATATTGGGTTACAAGTTTTGATTGCCCTAGGCCTAAATGCTGTAGTCCCGGGTGTCGGGCTAGTGGATTTTTTAACCCCTGAGCAATAGGTCAGCTATATTCGGCGTATGGAATAATTGTAAGGTGCACATGTCTGTCTGACAGGACTTATCTGACCTTGACCTCATTGTCGTGGATCTTAAAAAATGTTACTTAAATGTGATACTTGTAGTAAAACCTTACTCTTTAAGTCTTTCAACATAAAATCAATGGTCAGTATAGCAGGCAAGACATTTCCATGTGTTCACTCTTTTTAACCATTTTCTGTTATTTTTACCTAAACTATAGCAGATTCAGAGAAAGTGCAAGAAGCAAAAATGATCAACAGGACAAGATCAACAAGATAGAGACATCTATCAACATAACCAAAAATGTTTGTTCACTCCTTATAGTATTTTTTTTTTGCAGGAACTTTAGTAGATTGAGAGAAACTGTATATGGCAAAATTGACCAGGACAAGATCTGCTATTAAGTCAAGACGCTCCAAATTGTCGGTTGATTCTTTATATCAGTTATTACCCTTAAATGATGAATTTAAACCATTTTGTGTTTCTTTTGTAAACCATAGATGGAGAGAAACTGTAAAAAGGTAAAATTATCTGCTGGACACAAACTACAACTCAGTTAACATGCCTAAAATGGTCAGTTTACTCCTATTAGGAGTTATTGCCCTTGAAGGATGATTTTACAATTATTCGGCATTTTTTTTTGTGGAAACTATTTGAAATATCCTCATTGCATTATATCAATTTTATGCAAATTGACAGGTGATCATGAGCGATACAGGCTCCTTGGAGCTTTAAGTTATGTATTCAATGTATTTGCAGTAAGTTGCAGAGTAACAGCTTGTCAGATCAAGTCCAATTTATGGCCTCAGAAAATCTCTCTTTAAAAGAAAAAAACTTGAAAACAGCAATCTCCTTGTTACGAATTAAAGATGTCGACATGGCAGGAAGGATTCTTATACAGATAGCCCAGGCCTTATTTGAAGGTATGTTTTAGAATAGAAAGTTACTTAAGGTTATTCGTGATATTGACAATTTAGTTTACAAATTTTTTTTTTTGAAAATTGGAAAGCTAAGGATAGGGAAAACTAGTTATTCTTTTGTCAGATATTGTTAATCCTTCCTACTATTTAATTTTGTTACGTTATTTAGAACAACAAATCAGAAATTCCTCAAATTTTGTACCAATCTTCATTTGAACATACCCATCCATTGCTCATCAACTTCCTGTTAGTTGAATACATTTTGTGTACTTATATATTCTTACACATAATGACCATGTATGTGATTTTTGTCACATTCTTCTCAGGATCTACAAATCAAAGCTTCTTGAACTTTGGTATCAGGCTTTATATCATATATAATTAAGGGGATAATTAATCACTCATAGTTTATCTTGTAATTCAGTCTACCATGAGAGCCTCTTTACCATCATTCTTCATCCTTTGCCATTTGGTAGGCATTAACTTGAGAAAACTATAAGAAAAGAGATAAGTGTTTTAGCAATGCATTACTGTTAATCTTTGATTTCTATTTATTATGCCCAGCCTATGATAGTAGTGACCATTATGTTTTCTGGTCTGTAACTTTATCTATTTGTCCTGTATATATTAGGATTTAGTTTTAGGTTAAAGTACCTTACCATGAAAATGTTGTAAGATCAACTTAAAAGTTAGTTAACATGTTTATTAGGGCTCCGCCGAATGGCGGACGCCCTATAGTGATCAGTCTGTCCGTCCGTCCGTCTGTCCGTAACAAATTGTGTCCACTCTATATCTAGAGAACCGTTATGATTTCAAAGTTTATACTTGACATGTATATTAACCAACACCAGAGGGTGTGTCATAATGTATGTACAAATTCCTAGGTCAAAGGTCAAGGTCAAAAACTTTGGTTTCAGTTGAGAACCCCATGTCCTATGGTAAAGATCGTGTCCGCTCTATATCTTGAGAACCGTTATGATTAAAAGTTTATACTTGACATGTATATTAACCAACACCAGAGGGTGTGTCATAATGTGTGTACAACTTTGTAGGTCAAAGTTCAAGGTCAAAAACTTTGGTTTCAATCCTATCCTCCAGTTTTCGGTCAGTAACTCAAAAGTGCTTTGAGCAGTTTTCATGAAACTTTGGTGACTGGTTTGTATCTATTAGAATAACCTCCCTTTAGTTTATGACATTGAGGAGTTATGGAACTTTATTCTTTGAAAAAGCAACGGGTGTATCATGTGCTCATGGTGCAGCTCTTTATTATCAATGGTTTATCATGGTCATATCAACTTAAAAGTTAGTGTTCATTTTTATAGGTATTCAGGATTGATTGAACGTAGAAAGGGGACAATGTGAGCAGGGAATGGTAGTTTTGTTCCGATGATCGGAATTAGTCGAAAATCTTTTGGTTTGGCTTAGCGATGTCTATAATCGATTGGGATTTTGTTTAATCGATTGTCGTTATAGTTTCCGGACTTTTAGCATATCAACTTCCGGTCTGTTTCTGGTTTGCATTTTACATGCCCAGTCAAACAAATTGTAACGAAAAATATCAGTACATGAGGCCTAAAATAAAATTTCACTTGTTTGGCATTGCCGCCCGACCCACTGAAAAACTTGCCGCCCAAATAATTTTATTTGTGTTTCAGAAATTTATTTTTTTTTATTTAAAAAAAATCGAAATTGTGCCGGAATTTGATCGTATCCCCCGAGTTTGTTCCTGGCTTTACTTATTTCAAATCACGATCTTAAAAGCGCTTGCCTTACACTGTATTGGGAGCAAACATTTAAATGACATGGAATAGAAAAAGTCGGCCAAAAGTAATGTCAAAGAGGCCGGCAGGGGGAAGCATCTCCCTATGCTGCAATGCATTGGTTAAGGGAGATGGATTTTATCAAAAATCAAATTTTATTTATTCTTTGAAAGAAACGTTCTGAGAGACCTTGTAGAGGACTCAAATTTTATCTTTTGTAAAGCAGAAACAGTTGATGTCTGCTTGACTTTGTCGCTTCATGAGATAGAAGCTTTTCACCGGGACATCACAGGACAAATATGCGTGGCTCTTACATTTGTTGAATTTATTAGATATTTGAAATTTATCATTCACAAATTTTCCCTTGAACCAGAGAACAAAGTATCTACTATAGTCAGAACCACAATGATGCATTCAAGATAATTATGGCTGAAAGCACCAAAGCTAAAAGACCAAAATGGTCCCAGATTTACAGGTTTATAGTAGTTTTGTACCAATAGATGCTAGCCTGGTACAAAACATACATATTTTAAAGACTAGCATCTTGTGTCAATTGAAGTACTTCCCCCTTTTCTTACCTTTCTTCTTAACATGAATAAGATAATTCTTAAAACATAAAAGATACTGACAGAAACATATTTATAAATGTATCTAGTGTACTAGTGATGAATAAAATCCCCTCCTTTTCCACAATTCTAAGGGTTCATTAATTTATCTGTATTCATGTAATGCATGTCCAGATTTCTGTTAATCAAACAAGCATTACAACCCATTATTTATCTGCAAAAATTGTCTGTCCTGCTGCATATTTCCATTTTGAATTTATCATACGTTTTAAACCTAGCCCTGAAAAACCTTGCACTTGGATAATATTAGTATAAACACCATGTCTATTTGTGCCAACCTTCCAAATTTTTAATATTTTGCTAATTTGGTACAGATCCTTTATCCTCAAAACTTATCGAGCAGTAGGCGTGTTTGTATGGTAGTTTGTCACACCTTACATGTATGATTACTAGCCTCTAGGTGTTGGTTTGAGCCCTAGTTGGGCAGTTGCAAAATTAAGGTTTGATTTTCATGTCATGTGATAAGGTTAGTCAGTTTCCTCCCGCAGGTTGGCATTTTCCTTCAAGTACTACAGTTTAGTACGCCAACAAAACTGACTGCCATGAAATTACCCATATGGTGTAGAAAGTGATGTTTATAAAACCAAAGCAAACAATCAAAGTTTTAAATCATTGTCTATTTGTACAAGGAGCCGTAGTGGTTGAGCCATTTAAAATATGGTAATTTTACCAAACTATGACCACAACTTCAAGATGTGACATCAGGTCTCTGTTCAATGGGCAGTCCAACAATTAAAGTTCAATTTTCACGTCATACATTTTATATGGTTAATTTGTCAGTTTCCTGCCTCAGTTCTGTGTTTTTTCTGGGTACTTGGGTTAACTCTGCCAATAAAACTGACTGTCTTACATGGAATTATCCATATGATGTAGAATGTGACTCACGGTTGACCCCTTTCAAAGAAACCATCAGCATGTACACACAACAATGCTGCAATGCTTTAGACACCATTGATCTAGAGACTTCATGATTTATATGTATAAAGCTTTTAAATATATAAAAAAATAATTTCCCTACCTACCTACCCACCTGCTGATAGTGTGGGTCGGCAATGCCAAACAAACAATTTTTTAAGGGTGGCCTGACAATAACAATGTCGAACATCCTATAATCAAATGCATAAGCAATTTCTTTCTTTATAAAAGTGGTAAAAGCATTGACTTTACAGATTGATTGCATGTTATTTAAGATAAATAACGTTTTATATAATACTTTCTTTCACTTCCGGTACTTGTTACTCGAGAGCGTACATCAAATCAATCTGAATTTCGACAAAATAAATTTGTTGCTACATTAGAATGTGGTGCAAATTGCCTTTTATTAATGTGTCATCCATTTGTTGCGTTAAAAACGTCATATTCCTTTCCAAATTGCTTGTCAAACATCATTTATTTTTGGAAATTTTTCCGGTTTGTCTGCCATTGAAATATATACGAATCACGGATCGGATACAGACAACTATGAAAGAATTCCGTATTCTTACGATTATAAGTACAGACGCATGAATGACACAGCTGACAGGAGAATAATGATCACAAAAGTGAAAAATATGCATTCCATATGAATTAACAGACATTGATTAGTTCCCCTTAGTTAAATGTATATATTTCAATGCAAATGCATTGTTTTATTTATTGATTAATTTCAAATTGCTTAAAGTTAAATACTTTATATATCTTTTTTTTCATGAGAAGCATTCAAATATTGATAAGCTATGTATTTGAAATTATAATGTGAGTGATACCATTGAAATTTAGAAATGTTAGTGTCATTGTTGGTAATAAATGTTGTAATTATAAGACAAAATATGTTCAATCTGAATCTGGATTATAATTGATTTCCTGTTCTAATTGCTAAATAAAATATGAAAAGGAAACAAAAGATCAAACATGAACATATAAAACTCTGCAATGATATGGAATATATGCATTAGACAGGTAAAATGTGGCTGAATGCATGATTTCATATAAAAAAAAGAGCAAGGTATAATGATGCGATTATAACTGATAGTCGGTTGATTGCTGTCAACCAATAGTAATAGACAATCGGTTGGTAATTTCAACTGATTATCCAACACTAGGAATGGACACATTCTTGTTTATTTATGTACTGTTTACTCAGTCAGTATATGGGTCAATATCCACAAAAGTTGTGCGTAAACAAAAATCTCTGTGTAGCAGTCAGAGCTCTGACATAAACAAGTCAGAATAAAATGACTTCCATAGGTCAGATATAATTTGATGTAAGTGTTGTCTCCCTTCTTGCACTCAACAGAATATGACTTGTACAGGTCAGTTTATGTCAGACTGTAATTTATCATAAAATGACTTCCACAGGTCAGCTTTTGCACAAAATATTGTGACTTAATATCTTCATATTCTAATAAGATTTATGCCCTTTTAATGCATTTTGACTTAGAGAGGTCATTTTTGTTCTGACTTGAAGCAGTCATTACTACCACTTTGTTATCAATCTCCATAAAATATGGTGATAACTAGTTTCGAATTAAAGAGTTTAAAAAGTGCGGCTCATCATACCTTATTCTTTCCAGAATCTAAACATAATATATTTATCTCATCACATTCAATCATTTCAAAATACAAACAAAAACCAGGGGAGAAAAAATGGATCATACAATTTTCTGTCAATATCAAAAGATTTACAGAATACAATATTGATTACATTTACTAGTACCATGACAATACTTCAAATCTTCCAAGGAAAAACAAGACACTTATTCATGATAAGACTATGTTAATAAAAGATCTATTCTCATCCACTTTTAGGCAAATTTATCAAGAGCCAAACATTTATTATTTTAATATTTCAATTAAGGTAAATTATTACCAGAATACTGTTGTGCAAACTGACTCAAACAAGTCACATTATGTTCTGACTTCAAAGAGTCAGTCAAAACTAAACTTATTTCAACTTTTAAGTCTAGTATTGTCATATTGATTTAAAAATGTATGGGAAAGCCAGATAAAAGACATAGGAAATAAGGTCCCCTAAAGTCACAATGAGAACTATAAAAAAAATTATTTAGTATATTCAATATTTAAATGTATTTTCTTTTAAACAGGTCAAATCATGTTTTGACTTAAAACAGTCAGTCCAAACTAAATTTATTGAAATTTTTAAAGTCTGGCACTGCCATATGATATTAAATGAATGTATGGGAACGTCAGATAAAAGACATAGGAAATATATGTAAGATACCTAAATTAAATAACAATTTGACTTAATTGTTTCTAAAAGTTATCAAATAATAAATTCAAAAATGGCAGATTCAGAAGCAGGGATTAAAGGAAGTACACCTAGCTTTGATTGGAAATTTTGTTCTGCAAACAAACTTGAACAGGTCAAATCATGTTCTGACAAATTGACTTAAACAGGTCAAATGAGCATGCTCTGACAAATTGACTTAAACAGGTCAAATCATGTTCTGACTTAATTTATTGAAATTTTTAAGTCAGGCATGCCATATGATGTTACTGTATGGAAAAGTCAGATAAAAGACACAGGAAATACATGCAAGATCCTCTAAGATAAATAACCATTGGACTTAATTGTTTCTAAAAACTTATCAATTAATAAACTCAACATTGGCAGATTCAGAAGGGGCTAAGAGGAAGAACACCTAGCTTTGACTGGAAATTTTGTTCTGCAAACTGACTTGAACAGGTCAAATCATGTTCTGACTTAAAAGAGTCCGTCAAAACTAAATGGCTTGCAACTGTAACAGTCGGGCATTGTCATTATCATGATGTGATTGTTAAAATGTATGAGTACAACTAGGAAAAAAATCACAAAAATTAAGTCACAATTATAAGAACTATATAAAGTTAATTTGGTATATATTTGATATCTTAATATTTCATTGAGGTAAATCCTGTTGTGCAAACTGACTTGAACAAGTCACATTATGTTCTGACTTCAGAGAGTCAGTTTAAAAACTATACTTTATAATTATTGCAACTTTTAAGTCTGGAATTGTCATATGCATTTAAGAATGTTTGGGAAACTCAGATAAAAGACACCCAGTAATTAAGTCACAATAATGAGGACTATAACAAAATGTATTTGGTATATTTAACATTCAAATGTATTTTGTTAACAAATTTCATCAAATTATCTTAAAATTTTATTCTATTTATGTATTTTCATAACTTTTTTTCTGTTAAGTTAATATATTGAACTTTTGGTTTTAAAAATATTATTTTAAAACCATTTGACTGAACTGTTTCTTTAAAAAAATTATCAATTAATTAACTCAACAGTAGCAGATTCAGATAAAAGGGGGCTTAGAGGAAGAAGACCTAGTTTTATTGGATTTTTTTCTGTAAACTGACTTTAACAGGTTATATCTTCTTCTGACTTCATAGAGTCAGTCAAAACTAAATTTATTTCAACTTTTAAGTCTTGGATTTTCATATTGATTTTAAAAGTTTATTTGGTATATTCAATATTTAAATTTATTTTCTTTTAAACTGGTCAAATAATGTTCTGACTTTAAAGAGTCAGTCAAAACTTTATTTTAACTAATTATTACAACTTTTAAGTCTGGCATTGTCATATGCATTTAAGAATGTATGGGAAAATCAGATAAAAGACACCCAATAATAAAGTCACAATAATGAGGACTATAAAACAAAATTATTTGGTATATTTAATATTCAAATGTATTTTGTTAACAAATTTCATCAAATTATCTTAAAATTTTATTCTATTTCTGTATTTTCATGACTTAACATATGGAACTTTTGGTTGTAAAAATATTATTTTAAAACCGCTTGACTGAATTGTTTATTAAAAAATATCAATTGATTAACTCAACAGTAGCAGATTCAGATAAGGGGGCTTAGAAGAAGAAGACCTAGTTTTGATTGGAATTTTTTGCTGTAAACTGACTTTAACAGGTCATATCATGTTCTGACTTCAAAGGGTCAGTCAAAACTAAACTTATTTCAACTTTAAAGTCTAGCCGATTTCCATATTGATTTTTAAATGTATGGAAAGCCAAATAAAAGACAGATGAAATAAGGTCCCTAAAGTCACAATAATGAGGACTTCATAAAAGTTTATTTGGTATATTCAATATTTAAATGTATTTTGTTTTAAACTGGTCAAATTATATTCTGACTTAAAAGAGTAAGTCAAAACTATACTTTTAACTAATTATTGCAACTTTTACGTCTGGAATTGTCTTATGCATTTAAGAATGTTTGGGAAACTCAGATAAAAGACACCCAGTAATTAAGTCACAATAATGAGGACTATAACAAAAATGTATTTGGTATATTTAATATTCAAATGTATTTTGTTAACAAATTTCATCAAATTATCTTAAAATTTTATTCTATTTCTGTATTTTCATAACTTTTTTTCTGTTAAGTTAATATATTGAACTTTTGGTTTTAAAAATATTATTTTAAAACCGTTTGACTGAATTGTTTCTTTAAAAAAATTATCAATTAATTAACTCAACAGTAGCAGATTCAGATAAAAGGGGGCTTAGAGGAAGAAGACCTAGTTTTATTGGATTTTTTTCTGTAAACTGACTTTAACAGGTTATATCTTCTTCTGACTTCATAGAGTCAGTCAAAACTAAACTTATTTCAACTTTTAAGTCTTGGATTTTCATATTGATTTTAAAAGTTTATTTGGTATATTCAATATTTAAATTTATTTTCTTTTAAACTGGTCAAATAATGTTCTGACTTTAAAGAGTCAGTCAAAAACTTTATTTTAACTAATTATTACAACTTTTAAGTCTGGCATTGTCATATGCATTTAAGAATGTATGGGAAAATCAGAAAAAGACACCCAATAATAAAGTCACAATAATGAGGACTATAAAAACAATTATTTGGTATATTTAATATTCAAATGTATTTTGTTTACAAATTTCATCAAATTATCTTAAAATTTTATTCTATTTCTGAATTTTCATGACTTTTCTTCTTGTTAAGTTAACAACCTGTGAACTAACTTGAACAGGTCAAATCATGTTCTGACTTAAAAGAGTCCGTCAAAAACTAAATGGCTTGCAACTGTAACAGTCGGGCATTGTCCTTATCATGATGTGATTGTTAGAATATATGTATACAACTAGGAAAAAAATCACAAAAATTAAGTCACAATTATAAGAACTATATAAAGTTAATTTGGTATATATTTGATATCTTAATATTTCATTGAGGTAAATCCTGTTGTGCAAACTGACTTGAACAAGTCACATTATGTTCTGACTTCAGAGAGTCAGTTTAAAAACTATACTTTATAATTATTGCAACTTTTAAGTCTGGAATTGTCATATGCATTTAAGAATATATGGAAACTCAGATAAAAGACACCCAATAATTAAGTCACAATAATGAGGACTATAAAAAGTGTATTTGGTATATAGAGCAAGACCTAGTTTTGATTGGATTTTTTTCTTTCTGTAAACTGACTTTAACAGGTCAAATCATGTTCTGACTTCAAAGAGTCAGTCAAAACTAAACTTATTTCAACTTTCAAGTCTAGGATTTTCATATTGATTTAAAATGTATTGGAAAGCCAGATAAAAGACAGATCAAATAAGGTCCTCTAAAGTCACAATAATGAGGACTATAACAAACATTTTATTTGGTATATTCAATATTCAAATGCATTTTGTTTTAAAGATTTTCATCAAATTATTTAAAATTTAATTTTTTATTTCTGTATTTTCATGACTTTTCTTTTCTGTTAAGTTAACAAATGAAATTTGTGGTTGTAAAAAATAATATTTTAATAACCATTTGGCTGAATTGTTTCTAAAAACCTTATCAATTAATTAACTCAACAGTAGAAGATTCATATTTAGGGGGGGCTCAGAGGAAGAACACCTAGCTTTGATTGGAAATTTTGTTCTGTAAACTGACTTTCACAGGTCAAATCATGTTCTGACCTCAAAGAGTCCTTCAAAACTAAACTTATTTCAACTTTTAAGTAAAGTATTGTCATATTGATTTAAAAATGTATGGGAAAGCCAGATAATAGACAGAGGAAGTAAGGTCCCCATAAGTCACAATAATGAGGACTATAAAAAATTTTATTTGGTATATTCAATATTAAATGTATTTTGTTTTAAATAGGTCAAATCATGTTCTGACTTTAAAGAGTCAGTCCAAAACTAAAATAAATTTATTGAAATATTCAAGCCAGGCATTGCCATATGATATTAAATGAATGTATGGAAATGTCAGATAAAAGACACAGGAAATATATGTAAGATACCCTAAAATAATAAACCGTTTGACTTAACTGTGTCTAAAATTTATCAAATAATAAACTCAAAATGGCAGATTCAGAAGCAGGGCATAAAGGAAGTACACCTAGCTTTGATTGGAAATTTTGTTCTGCAAATTGACTTAAACAGGTCAAATCATGTTCTGACTTTAAAAAATCAGTCAAAAACAAAATTTATTGCAATTTTTATGCCCCATTTATGGGCATTATGTTTTCTGGTCTGTGCGTCTGTCCGTTCGTTTGTTCGTCTGTTCTTCCGTCCGTCTGTCCCACTTCAGGTTAAAGTTTTTGGTCGAGGTAGTTTTTGATGAAGTTGAAGTCCAATCAACTTGAAACTTAGTCCACATGTTCCTTATGATATGATCTTTCTAATTGTAATGCCAAATTAGAGATTGTACCCCATTTTCACGTTTCACTGAACATAGAAAATGATAGTGCGGATGGGGCATCTATCATGTCTATGTACTTAGGACACATTCTTGTTAAGTCAGGCATTTCCATATGATATTAATGATATGTATGGAAAAGTCAGATAAAAGACACAGGAAATACATGCAACATCCTCTAGATAAATAACCATTTGACTTAATTGTTTCTAAAACTTATTTATTAATAAACTCAACAGTGGCAGATTCAGAAGGGGCTAAGAAGAAGAACACCTAGCTTTGATTTGAAATTTTGTTTTGCAAACTGACTCAAACAGGTCAAATCATGTACTGACTTAAAAGAGTCCATCAAAACTAAACATGTAAATGGATATCGTAAAATCTGGTTCATAATTTTGAAAAGATTGAGAGATTAATGAGTCTATATTTTGTTGTTCCGACTCACAAATGTCACTATGTGACAAATTTCGGAATTTTGTCTCCTTTTGAATGATTCCTATATGTTGTATGGGTGCCATAACTATCACTACAACATGTACAAAGTCATCACATTCTAATGACTTGACCTATTACTGTATTTACTAATTTAACTACATGTATGTGATTGCAAGTGTATTATTAATTAACTAAATGTTTATTACTTATAACTACATTGTAAACCTCTATTAAAGAGGTACTAAACGCACATAACAAGTAATTCTTATCTAAAAGTTCGAAATAATTGATAAAAATGCAAAAACCCGATGCAATTTGGTCCACTAATAACAGAGATAATAGCGTGTAAAGTTCAACTATTTTACCTTAGGAAAATCCAATCAACGCTACTTCGGAAACAGCACTGAAACCAAATCTACCGGAAGTGACGCACTGTGGGTCACTTCTTGGCTTATCTAAGCGTTGTTTAATAAATGAACTTTCTTCTGATCGTTGATTTAAAGCACTGCCAATGAATTTCGCTACCCTTCAAGGTTCATTCTTAATTATGACTAATTTGTCAAAAGGAACAAAATATGTTTCAGAAGGGAAGTGTATTTATAACGTGTTTCAACAGAAAAAGGGGGATGGGGTTGGGGTAATTCAACATTGAGTTTTCAATTTAAGATAATGGTCCTGATCGTAGAACTGAGATAAATTGACGGTCAATATATTATATTCTAGCTATTTATTAAAAAAATTATTGAGTCGAGAAAAATATGGTTTATATTTACATGTACGTAAAGTTGCATAACATCTTGACAAGATATGACGGTAGAGAGCGGTAGAGGCTTCTGTTCCATGTAATAAAAATAATTAATGGCAAGTTAAAACCGGGTATATGCAAATCCTTTTAATTATGTTAATTATCAAACTATAAAGTTTATCACTTTATAAACAACAGGTGGCATTTCTGCATGGCCATGTTGTTATTTACCTGAGTGGAGGGATAATAGCTACTGTTTGATCTTTAATTATTACCTGACAGGATGTTTACTTATCAGTAGTGTCAAAGTACGGACTATTTTAATTACCACATCAACAGGTGATCGAGAGGATTAATATTTTTCTTGTTTTGGTTATTTGTTTTTCATTTCTTAAATTTCAAATGAAAGAAAATGTCAATATTTTAAAAGCAGTATGGTATAATTTTTTTATTTAAAAAAAAATTGCTGTGATCATAACATTTAGGATTTAGGACACAAGTAATTTGGGAATGCACACCCCTTTTTCTAAATTTTTTTTAATCAGTGGCTTTTGTTGTAGTTTTAAATGCTCTTAGATGTTTTAACCTATTTAATAATTCTATTGCTCTTATATTTCTACGAAATAGGTTTTCTATCTTATTTTCTAATAACAAAAAAAAAAAATATATATATTTACATATAAAATAGGCCTGTCAGTGGCGGATCCTGAAATTTTTATTAGAGGGGGCCCGCTCCAGTCACGCTTCAGTGATTCCTATATAATCAACCATTTTTTCCATAATACATATTCAGTTTTTGCTAAACCAGTCAAGCAGAGTACTTAAAATTCTCCACATTATCTGGAGAATAAACTTATATAATTTTGAAATGCTGCTGTAACTAAAGTCCTTCGGTAACTAAGTAAGTAAGAGAATTTTTATTGTTTTGAAACTCAGAAAACCCACATAGTTTAATTTAACAAATCAACAAGTTACGCCCTCCGTCGTCTTTTGGAAGCACGTGTTGGGAGTGTCCTATTTTTTTTTCGCCATGGAAAATAACATGCACGGTTCTACTTCTGCTTCTACCGCCACTTTAGGATGCACATGTTAATATTTTATAGAAAAAAAGTTGATTTGTCTTCTTCCAAATACTGCCCACATTCAACATGATGAATATTCTGGCAAGTTGTGCTTTTGGTTTTTCAATACTTTTCTAATGATAAAAATTTGAATAAAATATTTATGCGATTATCAAGCCTCGATAAATGTATAACAATATTCTCAGTGTAATAATTATCACCGATATATATCAAAACTGTTATTTTACTTAAGCAAGCCGTGATCTGTTTACATACGATATAACGCACGTATTTAATCAGGGTGACCCACTGTGCGTCACTTCCGTTGGGTATAAGTAGTGAGTTGTAGTGGCGTGTTTTATTAAATCGTTCAGGTGTTCAAATGACAAACTGACAGTAATTTGCAAATATCTCGATAATTACAAGATGAAGTTTTATCGGGTTTTGCATTCTTAAACGTTAATTACGAACTTTAGAATAAGACAAACATGATTTTAGCGTTTTAGTACCTCTTTAATCAATTATCTTTACTCTGGTTATTTATTATATAAGAAAACCTCTGCCTATTACTATATGACTGTAATCTAAACTCTGATTGTTAACATCCTGGATTGGATATCTGCATGACCATTAAACTCATGGTATGCCCATTTTATTTTAGGATATAAAAGTATTGTTTTTCAATATTACATTTTCAGACACATTGAATTGCGAAGACAACGTTCAATTTGACTTTAGAATTTAAAGAGTTTGTAAGCAAAATTTTGGGAAATTTAATAATAACTAAGAATGTTTAAAATTAGTTAAGAAAAAGCCGACATTATTAGTGTTAAAAAAATGTTGACGAGAAAATACTTAGAAATTAAGACCAAATTTGGTGACTTTGTTGTCCTTCAAGAAGCCGTAATATAATCCATAATATTTTCACTGTTTTTTAAATACATGTAAAAGTTGAAAGATAACTATCTATTTTTAAATAGCTTTATTTCAAAACACTTATAACTTTGTAATTTATTTTATTCTTAATATATATTTTTTATGGGAACATAATCTTGTCAGGGTTTCTTATGGTACTAGCATGACAAGTGCATTCATATTCTAAAATACTCTAAACATTAAAAAAAAAGTCAGTATCTTCAGATGATTCTGAGTCTTTCTATAAGTCAGAACATTCAGACTTTTATAAGTCAGAACATTCTGACTTTTATAAGTCAGAACATTCTGACTTTTATAAGTCAGAACATTCTGATTTCCAATGTTCTTCTCACTTCTGTAGAAACAAAGACTATCTATATTTCAAATAAGAGGTAAATGCTTCATGTGGCTAAGCATCTGGGGTAAGAATTATGGATGTGTAATTTCGTAGGAAATATATGCCATGTAATTAATAAGATGTGATGCATGTGAGAGGAAAATAATACTGAATAGACAATTCTGTTTGCTGAAACACTGATAAATATAATATGTAAAGGTGGTCTCTCAGCACATTAAAATTATTGTAACAGGATGCTGTTACGAAGTCTCAAACAAAGCTCCCATAATTCGTCATTCCATGGTCGCCTGACATTTGGCAAGTTCCAGTACAAATTGGTTTGGTCTAGTAAAGTGATATGCATAAGTGACACCTAGGGATTGACCCTGCATGTCATTCAATTCTTCAAATGACGAACAGGAATATTATATGGTTTAGGGGTGGTGATCCAGACCATTTCAAAAAGGGGGGTGGGGGTGACCCCAATGGACTTCCCCTTTATTTCATTTGATTCGTTTTATTGTCCAATACAATAATATATACGCTTTAGGGGTGGGGATCTCGACCGTTTACAAGTTTTCAAACAGGAAGGGGTGGGATGACCCACAGGGACTTCACCTATATTTCATTTGATTTGTTTTATTGTCCTATGCAAGAATATATATGGTTTAGGGGTGGGGATCTCGACCGTTTACAAGTTTTCAAACATAAGGGGGTGGGGTGACCCCAGGACTTCACCCTTATTTCATTTGATTTGTTTAAATGTCCCATACAATAATATATATGGTTTAGGGTGGGATCTCGACTGTTTACAAGTTTTCAAACAGGAGGGTGGGGTGACCTACAGGGACTTCACCTATATTTCATTTGATTTGTTTTATTGTCCTGTGCAAGAATATATATGGTTAAGGGTGGGATCTCGACCGTTTACAAGTTTTCAAACATCAGGGTAGGGTGACCCCAGGGACTTCACCTTTATTTCATTTGATTCGTTTAATGTCCCATACAATAATATATATGGTTTAGGGGTGGGCGACCTCCCAGGACTTCCCTATATTTCATTTGGTTTGTTTTATTGTCCCATATAAGAATATATATGGTTTAGGGTGGGGATCTCGACCGTTTACAAGTTTCAAACAGGAGGGGGTTGGGGTGACCCCCAGGGACTTCCCGTACATTTCATTTGATTTGTTAAATTGTCCCATACAAGAATATATATGGGTTAGGGGTGGGGATCTCTACTGTTTACAAAATATAAGAACATTCGCAGATGGCAGGGGGTGGGGGTAAACTCAGAGACTAACCCGGAATATTTCATTCAAATCATTTTGACATTATTAAAAGGAATATATATGGTTTAGGGGTGGGGATCTCAACCATTTACAAGATATAAGATCATTCTCAAATGACAAGGGGTGGGGCGACGCATAGAGACTAGCCTGGTATATTTCATTCAAGTCAATAATACTTTACAGAGAGAAATACATTTGGTTTAGGGGTGAGGATCTCGACTGTTTACAAAATATAAGAACATTCTCAATTTGCAGGGTGTGTGGTTTATCCCCAGAGAGGAGCCGGTATAAACGTATTTACACTTTTGGTATTTAGCTATATTTTGCCTCCGAATGACCTTAGATCTACTCCGAATCACCTTTTGACGTCAGGCAACAATCATTTTAATTGTGACGTCAAATGTTTTGAATTATGATGTCAAAGTTTACGGAACCTGTGTGATTTTACGTAATGGCGGACAAATTTGCATACAAGTGTAAATACGTCTATTTCATTCTAATCGATTTGACATTACAAACAGGAATATATATGGTTTGGGGTGGGGATATCGACTGTTCACAAGATATAAGAACATTGTCAAATGACAGGGTAGGGGTGATCCTGGAGACTTACCCTACATTTCATTTGATTTGTTTTATCATGTTCCATGTTCATAACTGAAAACCCGTTGTGTGAATCTCTTATTGTTCTTAATTTATAATCATTTTAAAATAAAAAAAAAAAATGGGTTCTTTAGTTAAACCCTCCTTCCTTTTCTTTTATTAAAATTATTCTCATTTTCCTTTCATTTTCATTAATATCAATATTCAGAATGATCGTTTTTCCTCAACGTTTTTCTCATTGGGAGAAACGAAAAACAAAGATACATGTATAAGCCGTAAACTCAGAAAGGTTAAAAAGTCAATTCATGATTGAGTTTAAAAATAGAAAAATCACGTGATGATGTTCAGCTCGAAGCAATAATTTTACTTTTAAAATTGCACTGACTGGTTAATAATGTTAATACTGTTTAAGACAACACGAGTTATCTCCGAAAATAACAATTCATTATCATAACAACATTTTCTGACCTGAACAAGTCAGAATTGTCAAACACCAGGTCATCTCAAAGATCACGCGTCCGTATTTACAGGTCACGCGTCTTCGTGTAACAGCAAAAAAATCACTTGCAAAGAACTTCTTTATAGGCAAAAAATATTAAAATGGCCATGAAAATACGGAGGCAATATGTATTACCTTTCTGAAAATGACCACATTGACCTAGATTTTCACTAAAATACGTAAATAATCATTATAATATTGAATGACTGCTCGTTCGAGACACTTCCAAAACAACGACTGTCAAACACGTGATATCTCGCAAAAAACCATGTGATCGTATGTGTCGTAGATCGTGCAAATTCAAAATAACTTCTGGTTTGATGGACTCGATGGAAAACTACGCAAAACAAAAATTGACGCGTACAGGTCAGAATTTCAAAACACTTTCTGACTTGAAGAAGTCATTTTATTCTGACTTGTTTATGTCAGAGCTCTGACTGTGTAGTGATATTGGACATGTTTCTATTTTTAACAATTGACTGAGCTTAACCATTTGTGTTGATTTGAAAAGTAGAGGACCATAGAATAAATGTGTAAAAACTATGCAGTTATTAAATGTATGCAAAGTATTACATTTTCAAAGAACTTATTGTGTGAAAAAGGATTTTTACCACCAGGAGATGCATCACGAAAGGATTTTCGGGTGTGCTAATTTATGGAAAAATGAATCACACTTGCACTCGAAAATTTAACCACATATGTGAAAATGTCTCAGCTTGAAATGAGCCATCATGCATATCCAAGTTTACGATATGGACTGTGCTACAGAGGAAAACGTTACCATTACCGCCTATGTAAAATCAATTACGATATTGCCCCATATGAGCTGCATAGGATAGAAATTAACCTTATGCAAAAGAATATCAATACATCTGTTAACCTATTTCAGGTTGAAAAATCTCTTTGGAAAGTCTGCAACTGTTTGAAAATGAGTTCTTATAAGAACCCTACAAAACAGACCAATATTCATCTTTTATTTCGCAATTGAAAGTTCCAAAATCAATCAAAGTCTTATACATATACATGTATACGTGCACTTGCACAAGGTCGATTTCTATTCGACACAGCTCATATGTTGTGAGTCATTTCCTTTGTTTTCCTATGAATCAGCGCAGATGTATGGTATATGTCATTGAGGCAGCATTTCAACCACTCAGTGAAGAATACATTTCTGTTATCTAAATAATTATATATTCCAGGGTATGAAAATTTTTCAAATGACTTTGGTCATTTTGGTGGACTTGAAAAGTCAGGGCAGAAAAGATTCAAACAGATAAATTCATGACAGAGGTCATGGCATAGATAATCCTGAATCAGTTGTTGTATAGTAATAATTAGCAATTGTTAGCCTGATATCAGGAGTGGGGGTATTAAATGGTGTAATATTGAGTGACTGTGTTATTACATAATAAGTATGGCAATCAGTGTAATATTGATTGACTGTATTATTACATGAACAGCATGGCAATCAGGATTAAGTGACTGTTCACCAAAAATAACAATTTCTTACAAGAGGATGTTGAAAGTGTCCAATCTTGATATATTTTCATATTCAATCAGACTTAATTTTGGAATATCATTTTAGTCATTTCAATTTAGAATCACATGTGACTTGTAAATATGACTGTTTCCTGATCGTTTGTATATACATACATATTGTTTTTTTTCATCTTGTATACATATGCATACAATTGTATACAATTAAGTTTTCTTTACACCTTTTATCTCACCTGGCCGAAGGGCCAAGTGAGCTTTTCTCATCACTTGGCGTCCGTCGTCGTCCGTCGTCGTTAACTTTACAAAAATCTTCTCCTCTGAAACTACTGGGCCAAATTTAACCAAACTTGGCCACAATCATCATTAGGGTATCTAGTTTAAAATTGTGTCCGTGACCTGCCAAACCAACCAAGATGGCGCCATGGCTAAAAATAGAACATAGGGTAAAATGTATATTTTGGCTTATAACTCTGAAACCAAAGCATTTAGAGCAAATCTGACAGGGTAAAATTGTTGATCAAGTCAAGATCTATCTGCCCTGAAATTTTCAGATGAATCGGACAATGGGTTGTTGGGTTGCTGCCCTGAATTAGTAATTTTAAGGATTTTTTCAGTTTTCGGTTATTATCTTGAAAATTATTATAGATAGAGATAAACTGTAAACAGCAATAATGTTCAGCAAAGTAAGATCTACAAATAAGTCAACATGATCAAAATGGTCAGTTGACCCTTAAGGAGTTATTGCCCTTTAAAGTAATTTTTACCAATTTTTGTAAATTTTGTAATCTTTACAAAATCTTCTCCTCTGAAACTACTGGACTAAATTCAACCAAACTTAGCCACAATCATTATTAGGGTATTTAGTTTAAAAATGTGTGTGGTGACCCAGCCAACCAACCAAGATGGCTGCCATGGCTAAAAATAGAACATAGTGGTAAAATGTAGATTTTGGCTTGTAACTCTGAAACCAAAGCATTTAAAGCAAATCTTACGGGATTAACTTGTTTATCAAGTAAATATCTATCTGCCCTCAAATTTTCAGATGAATTGGACAACAGGTTGTTGGGTTGCTGCCCTGAATTGGTAATTTTAAGGAAATTTTGCCGTTTTGGTTATTATCTTGAAAATTATTACAGATAGAGATAAACTGTAAACAGCAATAATGTTCAGCAAAGTAAGATCTTCAAATAAGTCAACATGACCAAAATGGTCAGTTGACCCTTAAGGAGTTATTGCCCTTTATAGTCAATTTTAACAATTTTCATTAATTTGGTAAATTTTGGTAAGTTTTACAAAATGTTTTCCTTTGTAATTTTCTTTTCTGAAACTGCAGTAGAAAATCAATATAGAAAACAATCTACTAATGAACTGGCAATAAAATAATTGATAATTCTATAACATGAAAAAAAACACATTAATACCTGATGATGGTGTTTCTTTCTTTACATTGAAAATGATGTCACGACTATAATCCCGAACAATAGGTCGAATGTCAGATATGTTTCAGTACTTTGGCTTCATTTTCTACAGATTCAAGTGCAAATGATGCTTGAATTCCTACACTAACTTATACAGACTTCATCCCTTTCACAGGTAATGCCTGCCTCATATTATATTTAAAACTTTAATAGAATATCAGAAATTTTGAGAGAAAATTAATCAACCATGCAAGATCTAAAACTTAATTAATATTGTTCAAATTGTCAATTAACTATTAAAAAAAAATTCTCATTAAAAAATATAGTTCTTCATTTTATATTTTATCAGAAGTTTAGGAAAAAATTGAATTTAATTGTGTCCCTTGTTCTCATTTCCTGGGATAAATCCAATACAAATTAAAGTATTGGTATTGAATTAATATTTAAGAAATATTTCAAACCTTACCATTTTCTTCACAAGAATGAAGACCATATTTTCAGTGTCATGAGTATCAGTCATCATATTTGTTGTACTTTGTTGTTTAAAAGTTGAATACAAAAAAGATCAACAAAGCAATTCAAAACCACTTGAATTTTGCAACAACAAATGAGAGTTTTAACGACCTCAGCTGGCTATACAACCCTTGCACAATCAACTGAATTTTGCAGAAATCATTAATAGGAAAGATTGCCCTTAAATGATAATTTTTATTACCTTTTGTTTTTTGGGGGTGTTAAGCAACAACAAAACTTCACAACAAACTTTCTCATCACTTCGCATTTCGTTAGATAAATTTTACAAAATTCTCCCTGAAACTACTGTCAAATTAAACCAAACTTGGTTTAATCACCACTAGGATATCCAGGGACCACTGTGTATGATGACCCTGCCTGCCAACATGGCACATATGGCTAAACAAGGTGTTCAAAGTTTAAATTTCGTTTGGTTAAAAATAGTTTTGTAATTTTAATGTTCTATTTGCTACATGTATGAAATGAAAACATTTCTGTGATAATAGTGTATATTTCAGGTCCAAGACTTAGCCCGTCATCAATGTCATATAGGTTAGATGTTGAAAGATGGTTTAGCCTGTTTGTGTCTTCATTTGAAGGACAGATTCGACATGACATACTCACTGTTGCACTGGATATTAACAAGTAAGCCTTTAACATCTTTGAATTCTAATTTGGTCTAATGTGAAAACAATTTTTAGCTCACCGTCCGAAGGAACAGTGAGCTTTTGCCATCACTTGGCGTCCGTCGTCGTCCTTCTGGTGTAAACTATTTCAAACATCTTCTCCTCTGAAACTACTGAACCAATTCCAACCAAACTTAAGCTGAATGATGCTTAGGGTATCTAGAATAAAGTTTGTGTTTTATTTACTGTTTCGTCAAATAACATGGCTGCCATGGCTAAAAATAGAACATAGGGGTAAAATGCAGTTTTTGGCTTATATCTCAAAAACCAAAGCATTTAGAGCAAATCTGACATGGGGTTAAAGTGTTCATTAGGTGAAGTGCTATCAGCCCTGAAATTCTCAGTTGAATCTGATAACCCATTGTTGGGTTGCTGCCACTAAATTGGTAATTTCAAGGAAATTTTGCAGTTTTTGGTTATTATCTTGAATATTATTAATGATAAAGATAAACTGTGAACAGCAAAAATGTTCAGCAAGGTAAGATCTACAAATAAGTTCATATGATCAAAATTGTCAATTGACCCCTTAAGGAGTTATTGCCCTTTAAGGACAATTTTACACAATTTGTTTATCATGTTTTCTAACTTTAAAAAATCTTCTTCTCTGAAACTACTGAACCAATTCCAACCAAACTTAAGCTGAATGATTCTAAGGGTATCTAGAATAAAGTTTGTGTTTTATTTTCTGTTTCGTAAAAAAACATGGCCGCCATGGCTAAAAATAAATAGGGGTAAAATGTAATTTTTGGCTTATATCTCAAAAACCAAAGCATTTAGAGCTAATCTGATAAGAGGTAAAAATGTTTATTAGGCCAAGCTCTGTCAGCCCTGAAATTTTCAGATGAATCTAGCAACCCATTGTTGGATTGCTGCCACTTAATTGGTAATTTTAAGGAAATTTTGCAGATTTTGGTTATTATCTTGAATATTATTAATGATAAAGATAAACTGTAAACAGCAAAACTGTTCAGCAAAGTAAGATCTACAAATAAGTTTGTATGACAAAAATTGTCAATTGTCCCCTTAAGGAGTTATTGCCCTTTAAAATCAATTTTTCACAATTTGTTCATTTAGTTTGCTTACTTTAAAAAATCTTCTCATTGAAACTGCTGAATCAATTTCAGCCAAACTTGGGCTGAATGAGTTTCAGAGTATCTAGTATAAATTTTGTATTTTATTTTCTTGTACGTCAAGAAACATAGCCACTATGGCTAAAATGAAACATAGGGGTAAAATGCATTTCTTTTATTTGAAGAAAATATGACAGATACAAAGAACATTTCAATTGAAGTTTTACGCCATTCATTAATATATATTGAAAAGCAAAAATAATCATTGATGAAAGATTTAAGCAAAAAAAGGTGAGTGATTCAGGCTCTTGAGAGCCTCTTGTTTTTATACTTTGCCAAAATGTAGTTAATATATTACGCTTTTTTGTTTCAGATATGATAAAAAAAGCTTTGGTCACAGAGCTTTTTTTCAAGCTACACAATGTGCAAAATTCTTAGATTTTGTAGAGATAATATATGAACAAGGAATTTCCTTGAATCTGGAATAATTTTGAATTCTGGAAAATTGATAAGAAATGTAGGATGAAACTTAACCCAATTTAGGAGGGTTAGCCATGCATGACTAAGGGGGTTAGTTAGTTAGTTCATACTGAACTATTAGTGAAAGTAACGTGAACCTTAGCCCTATTTAGTTGTGTTAGTTTTCATTATACATTTCAAATCAATTTTCCAGAATTCAAAATTATTCCAGATTCAAATAATTCCTTGTTTAAGAATAAAACCACTTTTGCATGAATAGAAAGAAAATTTTAACAAGAGAGTAAACAATAGAATGTTCAAATATTTCAAAGGGTCAACTTTAAAAAGTCTGTAAGAATTTACCAACAATATTTTTAATTTTTGTACTTAATATTTCAGTTATTGAAAAAAAATACTATCTTGCAAAATGTCAAAATTATTTTTCAGGCTTTTTTGTTGGAATAGCAAAATTGATACTTCACTATTTGATGTAGAATAATAGTAGAATCTGATAGATAAATGACGAGTCCTTCTGGATATCTTACATATGATATATTTATAAAAAGCTACAATTTAAAAAAAAATATAGTTGGAAGTCTTTGAAAAATTTGTAAATTTAAGAGATAAGAAAATTGTGATCTATTATGAAACACATACATTGTATTATTAGCATTAGAAATAAGTAAGAAATGTATATGAATAAAGTTGAAACATATAAATTCTTTTTTGGAACTGTCAGACACCTTCTTTCTGTTTTACTTTGAATTACAAGTGGGGGTATGCTGAGCATGAAAAGGCGTGTGTACCCTCTTGTTTCAATTATAGAACCTATTACCTGTGCTTATTTATTTGTACTAGTATAATCAGGGTCTCCATATTTATTTGTACTAGTATAATCAGGGTCTCCATATTTATTTGTACTAGTATAATCAGGGTCTCCATATTTATTTGTACTAGTATAATCAGGGTCTCCATATTTAAGTGTTATGCTTGGATAGTTTGATTCAGCACTTTTATATTTGTATGTTTAATTGAAAAACTGGAAGAGAAAGACAGCTGATGATTTAACCCTGTCTATTTTTTAGGGAAACTATGTATTTGTTTTCGTTGTATCTTATTGATTTTATTTTAGAAGATCATCTAATGCTGATGGAAGCGTGATTAAGAAGTTTATATTTAAAGACCAGCAAACTACCATGAGAAGTGTTTCTTTGAAGACAGCTGGTAATTTCAATCCTAGAGATTATTTAGGAGAAAACAAGAAGGCCCCTTTTTATGAGCCAGTGTTAGCATGCCTTTTGCAAAACACACCTGCAAATTTAGAAAATCTATACAGTCAGAAAGTGCCTTTATCACAAAGGTATGTTTAGCATTTTAAATATATCAAAGGTAGTAAGAGATATAAACAATCAAAATTTATTTGAAAAGGGTTCCACAGAACTGTGTGTCTCGACTTGGATTGCTACTGTCAGTTTAAAAGTGAAATGTTGATTAACAAAAAGTCCATATATCAGTAAAATACAGAAAAATTACAAAAAATTAAACCAAAGTGAAATGTTGATTAACAAAAAGTCCATATATCAGTAAAATACAGAAAAATTACAAAAAAATTAAACCTTTTTCTTCAAATTCTATTTCTTGATCTTAAAGAAGCTTATTCCCAAGTTTCATAACATTCAATGAAGGTTTAACAAAATTACTGATGTCTAAAAAAATGTAACCCAGAATTTACATAATTGATATTAAACCGCAAAACAAACTAAGTCCACATATCAGTAATATACGGAAAAATAAAAAAAATACATAAAATTTATATTCAGACTTTATCTCTTAAACATTTTTAAGAGCTTCTGTCACATATTAAATTCTATGAAGGTTTGGCAATGTAAATTGATGTCTAAAAACTTTTAACCCCAGACAGTAACTAAATATAAACTGCAAAAAAAAAATTCCATTCATCAGTAACATACGAAAACAAAACATTTTCAAAATTTTACTTTGAATACTGCTTAAAAAAAACTTCTGTCCAAATTTCATAAAATTCCATGCAGATTTGACAAAGTTATTGATGTCTGAAAAACTATCTCCTTTATATTAATGTTAACAATGAAAAAAACTAAGTCCATTTATCATTAAAATATGGCAAAAAAATTTTCAATATTTTCAAATTTTTGTTCTAGATATCGTCTTTTGATCCTAATAAACTTCTGTTCAATTAATATAAAATTTTCTAGAAGGTTTGACAAAGTTATTGATATCTACAAAAAACTTCCAACCACAGCCAAACCTAAATGTTGCCACCAACACTGCTGAAATTTGAGATTGCTATGTCTTGCTTCCTCATCAAAATGCCACAGGCTTGAAGGACTGAAAAGTTTATTGAGCTATTTTGAAAATATAAGAAATTGTTTGGGACACATTAAGCTTATTTTTAATTTATAGGTAGAGCAAAACTAACGTATTGTGGATTCATTATTATTTGTGGGATATCAATTTTCGTGGATTTCGTCGGTATAGGTAACCACAAATTTAAATGTACACTAAAGTACACATTTTCTGTAGACTTGAGTGGATACTTCAGCAAAACCACGAAATCAAATATATATGAAAATGCAATATTCCCTGAATCAATGAAAATTGGTATCCATGAAATTAAATGTATCCATGGTATGTTGTCAGTGAATGATGTAGGCAATATTGAATTGCAGACTAATATTATATTTGAACTATCTCCCATTGTAGCCCATATGAAGAACCGTTGGATGTGATGCTTTTTCGCTTTGAGAAGTTGATACAGATTGACCAGTTTATGAAAGATCCTTCAGTAAAAACCAAGACATGTTTATTAGGGGCAGTGATCCTTAGAAAATTAATCAAACTTTCCACACAGGTAAAATAATTTTATTTTCAGATTGAATTTAAAATATTTGTTAATGGCACATAGATATTCATCTCCATATTATGGTAAATAATATGCTGAATATTCCAATGACATCAGACATGAGGTAGATTATGGCTTCCAAAAAGGTCATATTTTCCAGTCATGACTTATAGAATTTAGTTTTGACTTGCAGGTGTACTGCTTAAGCAGTCATCAAATTTAGATTTGCCACTTGAATATATTTCAGAGAAAAAAAATCAAGGTTAAGGACATCTTGACTTGACGTTTTCCCTATCACAGATGATACACTTTTCCGATCATAAAAGTGACATGAGGAGTAATTACTATAAAACAAGCCCTAATTGAATACCCCCTCACCAAAGTAATTATTACTTTGAAGATGAGTTGGTTGATTTACAGCTAAGATTTACCTGTTGGCCTGACAGGGAGACTATAAAGTATTGATCATCGATCAATCTTTTTGAAATTGTTAACCACAACTTATTTGATAAAAAAAGTACTGAAACTGATTAAATCAGAGCTCTAGATAAGAATTCACAAATTGGGGTTTTACCACCATTTTAGCTCACCTGGCCCGAAGGGCCAAGTAAGCTTTCTCATCACTTGGCGTCCGTCGTCCGTCGTCGTTAACTTTACAAAAATCTTCTCCTCTGAAACTACTGGGCCAAATTTAACCAAACTTGGCCACAATCATCATTAGGGTATCTAGTTTAAAAATTGTGTCCGTGACCTGCCAAACCAACCAAGATGGCCGCCATGGCTAAAAATAGAACATAGGGTAAAATGTATATTTTGGCTTATAACTCTGAAACCAAAACATTTAGAGCAAATCTGACATGGGGTAAAATTGTTGATCAAGTCAAGATCTATCTGCCCTGAAATTTTCAGATGAATCGGACAATGGGTTGTTGGGTTGCTGCCCTGAATTAGTAATTTTAAGGATTTTTTTCGTTTTCGGTTATCTTGTAAATTATTATAGATAGAGATAAACTGTAAACAGCAATAATGTTCAGCAAAGTAAGATATACAAATAAGTCAACATAATCAAAATGGTCAGTTGACCCTTAAGGAGTTATTGCCCTTTAAAGTAATTTTTACCAATTTTTGTAAATTTTGTAATCTTTTACAAAATCTTCTCCTCTGAAACTACTGGACCAAATTCAACCAAACTTAGCCACAATCATTATTAGGGTATTTAGTTTAAAAATGTGCGGTGACCCAGCCAACCAACCAAGATGGCTGCCATGGCTAAAAATATAACATAGGGGTAAAATGTAGATTTATGGCTTGTAACTCTGAAACCAAAGCATTTAAAGCAAATCTTACAGGGATTAACTTGTTTATCAAGTAAATATCTATCTGCCCTGAAATTTTCAGATGAATTGGACAACTGGTTGTTGGGTTCTGCCCTGAATTGGTAATTTTAAGGAAATTTTGCCATTTTGGTTATTATCTTGAAAATTATTACAGATAGAGATAAACTGTAAACAGCAATAATGTTCAGCAAAGTAAGATATACAAATAAGTCAACATAATCAAAATGGTCAGTTGACCCTTAAGGAGTTATTGCCCTTTAAAGTAATTTTTACCAATTTTTGTAAATTTTGTAATCTTTACAAAATCTTCTCCTATGAAACTACTGGACCAAATTCAACCAAACTTAGCCACAATCATTATTAGGGTATTTAGTTTTAAAATGTGTGCGGTGACCCAGCCAACCAACCAAGATGGCTGCCATGGCTAAAAATAGAACATAGGGTAAAATGTAGATTTATGGCTTGTAACTCTGAAACCAAAGCATTTAAAGCAAATCTTACAGGGATTAACTTGTTTATCAAGTAGATATCTATCTGCCCTCAAATTTTCAGATGAATTGGACAACTGGTTGTTGGGTTGCTGCCCTGAATTGGTAATTTTAAGGAAATTTTGCCGTTTTGGTTATTATCTTGAAAATTATTACAGATAGAGATAAACTGTAAACAGCAATAATGTTCAGCAAAGTAAGATCTTCAAATAAGTCAACATGACCAAAATGGTCAGTTGACCCTTAAGGAGTTATTGCCCTATATAGTAAATTTTAACAATTTTCATTAATTTGGTAAATTTTGGTAAGTTTTACAAAATGTTTTCCTTTTGTAATCTTCTTTTCTGAAACTGCAGTAGAAAATCAATATAGAAAACAATCTACTAATGAACTGGCAATAAAAATAATTGATAATTCTATAACATGAAAAAAAACCACATTAATACCTGATGATGGTGTTCCTTTCTTTACATTGAAAATGATGTCACAACTATAATCCCGAACAATAGGTCGAATGTCAGATATGTTTCAGTACTTTGGCTTTATTTTCTACAGATTCAAGTGCAAATGATGCTTGAATTCTTACACTAATTTATACAGACTTCATCCCTTTCACAGGTAATGCCTGCCTCATATTATATTTAAAACTTTAATAGAATATCAGAAATTTTGAGAGAAAATTAATCAACCATGCAAGATCTAAAACTGAATTAATATTGTTCAAATTATCAATTAACTATTAAAAAAAAATTCTCATTAAAAAATATAGTTCTTCATTTTATATTTTATCAGAAGTTTAGGAAAAAATTGAATTTAATTGTGTCCCTTGTTCTCATTTCCTGGGATAAATCCAATACAAATTAAAGTATTGGTATTGAATTAATATTTAGGAAATATTTCAAACCTTACCATTTTCTTCACAAGAATGAAGACCATATTTTCAGTGTCATGAGTATCAGTCATCATATTTGTTGTACTTTGTTGTTTAAAAGTTGAATACAAAAAGATCAACAGAGCAATTCAAAACCACTTGAATTTTGCAACAACAAATGAGAGTTTTAACGACCTCAGCTGGCTATACAACCCTTATGCAATCAACTGAATTTTGCAGAAATCATTAATAGGAAAGATTGCCCTTAAATGATAATTTTTATTACCATTTTGTTTTTTTTTGGGGTTGCGCAAAACAAAACTTCACAACAAACTTTCTCATCACTTCACATTTCTCGTTAGATAAATTTTACAAAAATTCTCCCTGAAACTTAGTTACTGTCAAATTAAACCAAACTTGGTTTAAATCACCACTAGGATATCCAGGGACAACTGTGTATGATGACCCTGCCTGCCAACATGGCACACATGGCTGAAATAAAACATAGGTTTCAAATGCACTTTTAGTCTTATATCTCTGAAACTAAACGACAGTACAACAGTTGCATTTATCATGCATCAATTGTAAATAAAAATATCAGGTGAGCGACACAGGGTCCTTGGAGCCTCTAGTTTTATGTAATTGGGTGATAAAGTTTTTAATTGCATTATCAATTCCAATTCACCCTCAAGCAAATATCAAATTGGGTTTTCACCACCAAGCTCCTTAATGTATTGGGTTTTTCATCAACACAATATTGAATATTTAGGCATGTTATAATCACATTATATCAACCCCAGATGTGTTTCCATCTTAAATGTGTTTCTTTCTTTGTATATGTGCTTAGCTGTTTTATTTGGTTTATTCACTGACGAGCAATTGTACGTTTAATTTGTGTCCCGCTGGTGTCACTTTAAACGTTCTGTCAGTTTTGTGTTTTCTCAAAACTTATGTAAACTGCAGCTGGTTTTATAAAAATAAAAAGTAGTTCCCAGATTTAAGATATACCCCAAAACCTTGAGATTTATAGGGTGGTTTAATGATGGAGACCACATTCAACTTAAATTTACAAATAATTCTGCAACATCAAGTAAATAAATGACAATGTTATACTGCACTTGCCAATAAGACAACTATCTTAAGCATCCAGAACAATTAGACCAAAACAAAGAAAGTGTCAAGCTGCATAATTTGACGTAAAAAACAGATATGTGTATTCATTCATCAACTAAAATGAAAAAAATAATATATAAACTGTTTTTGTTTAATTCAATTTACATAAATCTGGGTTAAGTTGTCCCTTATCAGAACTTTTGGTTTCTGATGCTTTCCAACTACATATCATGTCATAATTAATTTGGCCTTTCACTTTTTCCAACTGATTTCGTTTTGACTAAACCCCGCTTTTATCGTTCTATAGCAATGTTCTCGTTAAGGCACGCAAACACGCCCGTGCGTTCAATGGACGCTTCCTAAAATCTCTAGCTGAGTCTTGTTATCATCATAACTTTCCCTCAGCTATCAAAAGAAGCGAAAACATGCTTCTATTCAATATTTTATCAGACATTTACTTTCGTTTTAATTCATTGTATGTTATGATAAATCCCGAGCAATTCGAAAAATATGACAGCATGTCACACGCTAATTGGGTAAACGCAGAGAAGATCAAAATGTTTTCATATACACGTGTACCTTTTGAGCAACGGAAAATTCCAACAGGGACCCATTACAGCTACTTGATGCAGGGCTCTATTTTAAGAACGAAAGGACATTTCCAATTATAAATATTATAAAAATAGATTTACACGACGACTGTAATCAGATAAGGGTAAATAATGCAAACGATAGCGAATAAAAGCGTTAAGAACTCATGGTTTTGGCATATAATTGGGTTTTCCTTTGAATTAATTGGGTTATTTGTATTGCGTGATCACGCAAATACGCAGCTTATCTTGAGCTCTGTTAAATGATAAAAATTAAGAGGTTAAAGAGTGAACAAAATCTAAAGAACCACATGGTCTACATAAGTACAAGTCTGAGCATGTGCACAGGCGTGAAATTCTATTGTGTATCCAAATGCTTTCAATATGATGATAAATGTAGTTTAAGATAATTGATACCATGTATCTTATGTTCATTTCAAGTACTGAGGATTCATTATTAGTCCCCTACCGACAAAGTCGAAGGGGACTTTAGGTTTTCACTCCGTCCGTCTGTCTGTCTGTCTGTCCATCCGTCAGTCCGGCAAATCAGTTTTCCATACTTTTTTTCTTCGTGCTTGAAGATATTGATTTGATTTTTGATGTATTGTTTTATTTTGACAAGTTTAATACAGATCAAGTGTAAATTTTGTGCAGAGTTATGGTCCTTGGACTTGGAAAATTCAC
The DNA here is from genome assembly GCA_017311375.1 of Mytilus coruscus. Lineage (NCBI taxonomy): Eukaryota > Metazoa > Mollusca > Bivalvia > Mytilida > Mytilidae > Mytilus > Mytilus coruscus. Next base: position 32,470,894 of record CM029601.1, read on the forward strand.
TTAAATAATCAGTTTTCCACACTTTTATTGGTCATGCTTGAAGATATTGACCTTGATAATTGGTATATAGTTTTATCATGACAAGTTACAGATCAAGTTTGAATTTTGTTCCGGTGTGATAATTTTGTGCAGAGTTATGGTCCTTGGACTTCGAAAATTCACTTAAATAATCAGTTTAAGTTATAGATCAAGTTAGCATTTTGTTCCAGTACAATGAATTTTTAACCGGTAGGGGACTATGTATTGCCATGCAATACTCTCAGAATGCTTGTTATTGGTGGGATACCATTTTTTGTGGAATTAGTGGTTATATGTAAACCACTAATTTAAAAGTTAAACAATCCACGAAAAATGGTACCCACAAAAGTAAATGAATCCACAGTATTTACTTGAAGAAATAACGTGGAGAGAATGACTTAAACTCGCTGCTTGACAAAATTACATGGATTTTAGCTTTCATCTCACCTGCTACGAAAGTCGCGAAAAGTGAGACATAGGTGTTGCTTATAAGACGATGGAGGATGCGTCAACAATTGTTAAGTTTTCTACTCAAGTCAGTTTGATAGGAACTATTTGTAATAGATCAATGATTTTTTGTATAAAGTTGCATTACTATCAGTACATATCAGTTTGAAAACTTTATGAGGCCCTTACCCCTGATCCTAGTACATGGTCCAGCGACTTTAAATTGATTAGCAATGTTGCTGTCCATCAGATTGTCTTATTTCGAATTTTCTGCCAACAGACAAGACATATCTCTGTCTATTCTGTCTTTGTTCCGATCTTTACTGCTGTCAAGTCAACATCCGGTTTTAGAAAACATGTGTATTAAAACTAAAGTAAAAATCTTTCAGTGTGTTATTGGGATAAAAAAGAGTTAAGCTCAAATGTAAATCTGCTGATGGTCGAACGATGAACTGTCAGTTGACAGAACTATTACAGTACAAACTTTATATCAGTTCACAGAATCCATATTGAAAGTACTAAGTTATCGTTTTCATGTCAGTTATTGTCTGAATGTCCTTGATTCCCCAGTGTTTACCATGATTGCCTTAATTTACAAAGTCTTAAGAGAAAAAAAATGTCTGGCAGGATCAAATTTTTTTGAAAGCCCTGAAGTAGATGCACTTGAATATTTTATAAGAATTGATGTTTCTTAAATGTTGCCATGGAATTGTAGGATTAGACTGGAAGATTGGTTGGTGATAGTTTTTGATGATTTATAAGATATTCTTCTCTTTTTCAGTTTTCTAATGTTGGTAGTAGTAAAAATGAAATAGAGGAAAAAGAATCCAACACAGACTGCATAGGTATACATCTAAATTCCCTAACACTATCAACTTTGTTTACATAATCCCCTGCAAACAATGTTTTGGTGATATATAGAAATAACCCAGTCCGTTTGTTTGCATGTCTGTCTGATATTGATGAAACTTTACATAGTTGTAGAACACTTATTGTGGATGTGTATAAAGGAAAATAAAATCCCAGTCGAACATGTTAAAGGTGAGATAATCATATTCATTTACTTTAATACTAATAATATTGTTGTGCATGGGTATCCTTTTTTGTCAACAGTTCTAGTTTCTGGTTGACTTGATTAAAATTTCTATGCCTCCGCCGTAGCAACAGGGGCATTAAGTGTTACCCTTGACTGTCCCTCCGTCCCATTTTTCGTTTCCTCATTCTAACTTTAAGTTTGCCTCGTGCAAATTTTATGAAACTCATACACAATGCTAAAAATCAAAACTTGCAGACAGAGTTTGAATTTGGGCAGCGAGTCATTTACCGTTCTAGAGTTATGCCCTTAATAACATGGAAAATTGCAATTTTTTTTGTTTCCGCAGTCTAATTTAAGTTTGTCTCATCCAAATTTTATGAAACTCTCACAATGCTAAGAACCACAACATGCAGACAGAGTTCAACTTTGGGTTTTGAGTCATTTACCATTCTAGAGTTATGCTCCTTTTTAACTTGGAGAATTGCAAAGCTTGAGCGGGGGGATTCGTGTCCTCAGACACATTCTTCTTATATTTTTTAAATGTTTTTGCTAACCATTAAATACTTGTTGAAACTTGAAAAAAAAGGCTATGCAGGAGAAGAATTACAATTGCACTCTTAAAGAATATTCTAGAAATCAAACTCCTAGTTACTGGCCAATATCAAGGAAAATCTCAAACAATATCATTGTCTGTCATGAACCTAACTTATTGGCCAATATCAAGGAAAATCTCAAACAAAATCATTGTCTGTCATGAACCTAACTTATCAGACAATATCAAGGAAAATCTTAAACAATATCATTGTCTGTCATGAACCTAACTTATCGCCATATCAAGGAAAATCTCAAACAATATCATTGTCTGTCATGAACCTAACTTATCGGCCAATATCAAGGAAAATCTCAAACAATATCATTGTCTGTCATGAACCTAACATTTGCCAATATCAAGGAAAATCTCAAACAATATCATTGTCTGTCATGAACCTAACTTATCGGCCAATATCAAGGAAAATCTCGAACAATATCATATGAACCTAACTTATCATTGTAGGTGATTGACTGAAATGTATCTGACTTTGAATGGACAATTAAAGTGATGGGTCAAGCCAGATTGTTTGGCATGCCCAATCCTGATCAGATATAGATGAATATGATATTTTTAGCATTTGTCAAGTTTTCACATTATTTATTACAGATGTAGATATTTCTGACATGTTACCAGATGTAGAGGATATTCCAGATGAAATCATAGAAGTCTATAAACAATCAGAGGTTAGTCAGAAATATCCAAATCAGATGTTAGTCAGAAATATGCAAATCAGAGGTTAGTCAGAAATATCCAAATCAGAGGTTAGTCAGAAATATGCAAATCAGAGGTTAGTCAGAAATATCCAAATCAGAGGTTTATGCAAATCAGAGGTTAGTCAGAAATATGCAAATCAGAGGTTAGTCAGAAATATCCAAATCAGAGGTTTATGCAAATCAGAGGTTAGTCAGAAAAATGCAAATCAGAGGTTAAGTTAGAAATATGCAAATCAGAGGTTAGTCAGAAATATCGAAATCAGAGGTTAGTCAGAAAATCCAAATCAGAGGTTAGTCAGAAATATGCAAATCAGAGGTTAGTCAGAAATATGCAAATCAGAGGTTAGTCAGAAATATCCAAATCGGTAATATTTGATTTTGCCTTCTTGTATGTTTCAATCTTATCATTAACATATAATTTGGGAAAAAACTCTCAAGTTTGCCTTCTAAATAAAGATTCCTTTGAGAAATTGTAAATGTATGTTGATTTCCATGAAGGAAAAGTGCTTGTCAACAATGCAGCTGAGATCTAATTAACAATATTTGGTATTAACTGGAAGCAATATCCTATGAAAAAGAAAGTTTTTAGAAAAAAATGAAGGCATATATAAGAATATCAGAATCCCATTGACAAAAATTATTTTTGCATCACAAAATTATCTTACTCCAGCTTTTAATAACCATTCTGTCAGGCCATAATCTTGCCGCGAAATGACGATTTAAGTCGCCAAAGAATTTTGAAAATCGCTAAATCTCGCCAGCCGACTGACTTCATAGCGAAGTCAAATCGCTACCAAAATCGGTAAAGGGAGACAACTTGTGATTGACAAGTCTCACAGGTAAAAAATGGCGGCTGACACGGAAAAATCGAGATTTTCAAACGACCCAGGACTAATATTGTCAACGATCAAATTAATAAATACAACGCCACTTTGAACATCCTTGGATATAACTTTCAAAACTATTCAAACAGAAAACTGACCGTCAGTTTAAGTTATCATTTTCGATGATTTTCATCTGAGGATGTTGCGTAATCACTCAGCTGATTTGTTTTATTTTATAACTTACACGAGTCGATCAATTTTACTATTCGGTAGGTAAAAGGTGGTAATTAAGGGTAGATTTATTATATTGATTGAATAAAAATTGAAATATAAAAGGTAGAAAGACTGCTGCATGATGGATAATGTGATTGCAAACGTACGACACCCGACACGGTTGTGATCAGCAGTGGATTTTTTTCTCACGACCATTTCGTTGATATGGATGATATTTTTTTAAAAATGATAGAAATTAGCTCTTTGTCGGATAATTAATATGCGATTGAAAGATATTTTCATTTATAGACTTGCAATCTTCAACGATAATCTCAATTTACAACTAACATAATGTCCTGTACATTCAATACTGTTTTACAAAATAATGACAAGTGGTGATCTAAATTAAATTCCCAGTCATGTGAAATTCATCAGGTAAATTGGGAGTTATATTTTTCTGGACTTTTAAAATAAATTGAGGCAGATGCACATGAATTTAATGCATCATAATCATGATAATATTACTAGGCTACTCCCTCATGTCCCAATCAACAAATTTTATTTAGAACACAATAGTATCAATAAATAAATAACAACTATATATTGTCTAAACCTTTTATTTAGAACTTTCTTTATATACATTGTGTACAAAAACACATGAAAAACTGCAAGTATATCTTTTATTGAATATATATAAAACAATTTCCTTAGTGATAAGCATAAAACACGATGCAACCGAAACGGTAATGGAATCTCACTTCTCCAAGAAATTGACCACTTCTCCTTCTCTCTTGGAAGGAGAGTCACTTCTCCTCTTCAAAATCCTAGATTAGGCCCTGCATTCTGTAGTTCGAAATTGAGCACAATGCTGGAGCCATTAATTATTTTCCTCAAGAATATGCAACACACTTTTTAATAGTTTTAAGTGGTTACACTATAGATAGAATACAACCGAAATAAAAAAATGATCTGTAGAAGTTATATGGAATAAATCATCATTTCTATGTGTACAAGCAAGTTTTTGTGGTAAAACTTTTGTATGGCTGGAACCTACATAACCTATTTTATCTGGTTCAACATTTCTCAGTACTAAACTAATGTCCTGCTTTAAGTTGAAATGTTTGACCAGTTGACATTTATGAAACAACACTTTTTTATGCAATAAATATTTGGTAACAAATAGTTGAGTTTTAGTGCTAATTAAACAAGAGAAGGTTAATGGTTGTGACTGCTCCAATCTAACCAAAGTTTAAAACATTTTAGCAAAGAAGACATTTAAATGTGCAATAATCATTTTCAGAGCTCAATACAAGCCTTTACCAGACGATCAGAAATAATAATCTGGCCACTGTATATCATGTATGTCATTAGATAAATTGTCAAAAACTGTTAGTGATATATATATCCTAAAAAGATTTTCCTTTTTTCAGAGAATGAAATATTTGAGGAAATTTACTTTACTTGGATTTATTCTGTGATGGCAGTTACAGATCAAATAGATATTAAAAAAAAAAATTACTATAAATATGCTAAAGAAGAATTATTTTGATTTAGGTGCCAGAATTTCCAGATATGGACAAAAGGATTCAGATGAATTTAAAAGAACATTTGATGAATCTACTTCATGCTTACAACTGTCAACAGCAGAAAATCAATTGTAACGACCAAATATGTAAACATTTGAAGTATATCCTGACACACATGCAATCCTGCACAGACGGAAGATTATGCAAAAGTATTTGTTGTTTTTTATAAATTTGTTACACAAATCAAAACAGTAGCTTTAAACATTAATTCATAAAAAAAATATGTCTATATCGTAAATTTTTTTAGATGAAGCATTTTAGATTGAGAATGTTGTGCCATAAAAGAATGTGTTTTTCTTATTGATAATCAGAATGATAATTTCCATATTTTATAATCTTTACAATAACTTAGAGAGAAAAAGTATATTGTTTATATGCCCAGGGTTTTAGCTAGGATTTTGAGGGCTGTAGTCACTTTTGCCCGAGATGTAAAGAACCTTTTTGGGTAACAGCAAGGGACTGAGGACGTATATATTACTAGCTATACATCTTTGAAGGACTAAGCCATGCTGGGCAGTTATTGCATGGTTTGACTGATGTGGTGCTTAAATATGAAGATCATATTATATTTTCTGGTCTGTGTGTCGTCTGTCTATTGGTTGTCCGTTTGTCCATCCACCAAGTATGATTTTAAATTTTTTGGTTACAGTTAGTTTTCCATGAAGCTTTGGTCACATCAACTTGAAACTTAGTTTACATGTTCATTTTGAGTTTACTTTTTAAAAATAAATGACAATTCTGACCTGATTTCACCGTTCACAGAACATGGACAAAGGATAATTCAATAGTGGGGTCGTGTCCCATTAACTCATATTTTTGTTTTTTTCAGACAAAGAATGCTTTAGGAGTAGGCTAATGTTACAACACTGGAACAGTTGTAACAGAGTTGAGTGTTCAGTATGTTCTCCATTAAAAACAAAAGTCGTGATGACAAGTGTGATGAATTTTGGTCATGTGAACTGTGACAGGTGTAAATTGATAAGAAAGAATTACTGCCATTATACATGTACTCTTCCATGCTTGATGTGTGCTGCTGGGAAGACTATAACAGTTAAAGAAAAAGATGGCAGCTTCTGCTTGCATTTCATACGTCAGCTCAATGGTGAAGATTGTTCTGGCCACAAATGCAGATACTGTCATCACATGAAGAATACTGAGTCTGGAACAAATTCCAAGTCAACAACATGCTTAACAATTTGTGACAAACCAAACTCCTGTCGACTTTGTTCCAATGAATCGACATTGAATAAAATAACATTAGGTAAGGGCTATTCCATTAAGAAGGATGTGGAATGGTAGGAAGGTCATGTTTATACCCCTGTCTGTCTTTGAGGTGTCTGTTTGTCTGTTGGTCTGTCTATCCATTCCACTTCGTGTCAGATGCATATGTTTTGTAGGATTGAACTTAGGTTGACCAAACACGGTATGCTGATATATCATGGGATGGAGGTTTGTCTTCTATCAAACTCTGGTCACCCTGAACTTGACTTTGACCCCTATGATAGTAAAACATTGTCTGATATGTGTTCATTGCATCACTATTGTACTGTAGAACTTAGAGATTGACTTAATTGTATGATATTTTACCTTGAAATGTTCTGCTGGAGAAAAAGTCCACCAATTTTAAACACAGATGTAGAATAAAATATGAAGTATGAAAAGTTTGGTCCACCCTTATTATTCTGTCATAAATTTTAAATGAGTTGCCTGATGGAAATACTGGAAGTTCAGAAACTAAAATCACATTTATTAAAACTCACATTTGGGATGGTCATCAGGGAATCACAATGAATGCAATTATATCTGAATTTCAGTATACAAACCTTAGACTTTGTTCCTGAGTATAGTTCTGTCAGATTGACCTATCAGTAACGATGTGTTAAGGGCTTTTCCAGAAAATACTATGTCCCCCCCCCCCCAGGGACGGCACTTTTTTTTTAACCTCCACCACCCACAGAAATAAAAATAAATTAGAACAACACTCCCTTTGCATTTTGGTATTTCAAATACAACCACCCACATAAAATTCAAAAAAAATTGCCTTCCCTGGGGCGGACATTGTATTTTCTGGAACAGCCGTAACCTAACACAAAGGCAGTGGTTATATAAAATGAATGGCTGAAAGCTAAATATTTCAAAATGTCATTTTCTCAAAACTGAATTACACAGCAACAACTACAAAAGATGCACAAGGGGTGTGGGTATTAGTCATGCTCTAGTCATATTTGAAATTGGGTCATTGGTAATTTTTGATTGTATGCAAACTTAATGTATGGTTGTGGGTGTATTTTAGAAGATCCTTCCTACGCTCCAACATCCATTTTGATGAAACAATCCTATGGATAAAAATGATATAAGCTATTCATATTTTATTTTTGGACCAATTATTGACAAACGTTTGAGATTTTTTGTTGAGATAACTGAAAATTACACATACAAATAATGCTATCTAAATTAAGAATAATATTTTTGTTATGCAGAGCTCATCCTTTTGCAATTATCTCAAAATTTTTTTTTTTAATTTACAGTAGTAATTATTGAACATTTTGCATGCTTTTAAATGATTAAATAATACCCACATTTGTTTTAAAGACACAGAGATAGTGACAAAATTTATGGTGAAAAAGGACCAAACTTATGGTGCTGCATACAGGGCTTTGGGACTACAAGGTTTTGGCAAGGGCATCCAATCAGATTACAAAGCCAAAGGTAAAAATTTGTACTGTAGTAATTCGTTCTTTTAACATAGACGTTAATGAATATAATATAGTATAAGATAGGATTAACCACATTTTGCCTCCTGAGACTAAGTCATTGATGCAAGACTATAGCATACCGTTTCCAGTGTTGCAATTTCAGCTATTGTTAAAGTTGGTGATTAGGTTAGTTTAAGGGAAGTTATTGTAAGTCCATGATATTTGGTATACAGTATAATTACAAATTACATTTCCTTGGAGATAAATTTGCGATGGTTTATTGACTTTTTTTGTGTTGAATACGACCTCATCTTAAAGACTTTGACATTTTTGCATTCAGTTTGTTTACCATGACATGTCATTGATGACTTTCAAAGGTCAAATGAGACTCCTTTTCTTCAATGGCCTCAGAGATATGTGATATCTCTAAAACTTTTAAAACATTTAACTTTTTTCACCAAAAATATTGTCCTATTAAATTTCCTTAAGAAGCATACAATAAACTTTCAAATGTTTGATATAAACAACTGATGACTGAAGCAGACCTATAACATCAAGCTGTGTGTTGATTTAAAAGTTTCACTAAACAAATGAAATTGTGACCGTTATATAAATTGTACGGTTACCACAAGGTGATATTGATTCAAGTTTTTACATGCACTTCAACTACATTTGTAATCACCTGCATGTATTTCAACAAAAAATTATACATACCAGGAAATTATTAATAATAAGCTCACAGGGAAAAATCTATATAGACAGTATTTTGTCTATATTGAAAATTTTAGTATTTCTTTTTTTAAATGACAAAATTTTTATCTGGTCTAATGATATATTTTTATATATTAATATTTTCAGAGACTGGTAAAAGTCAGTCACCATGCAGGGCTGGTGGGAGGAATAAAAAGTTGAAATTAGACAATGGTACTGGTTGGAAAGACGAAGTAACTTTTGGTTTTAGGAATCACTTTATTGGTAAAATGTAAGTTTGTTACAACTAAACCCATGCAAATGTAAACCAGGTTTACTTGCAAGAAGTCAGTTCTATTCTTAATTCTATCAAGAGCTGTTCCATAATACATAAGGTGTTGAAACCAAACTTTCTGAGGAGGAAATATGGTAATCTAAGGTATGGTTAAAAAAGCAAGTTGTTCTACCTGAGTAATATTGATTTGAGTACCTTAATAAAGTTTAATTAATTAATTAATTTTAAAATGAAGTGAAACGTTGCAAGAAAATTGGTTAACACATAAAAGGTTTTGGTTATAGATTTATGTAAGAGTCAAATTTATGTCCATCCTCAAATCTGTGTCTTTAATCAAATCCATGTTGTAGCCTGTATTGGGTCATAGATGTCTCAAATCCATGCCTTTTTCACCAAGTATGTTTGAAATACATATGAATGGAACCTTTTGTTTCATATGTATGTTCAGCTCAAAATGTTTTACTTGATCATTTTTCTTACTGAGTTTGTTGGACTATATTGTTTGCTTAACCAGTAATGGTTAAAGGTTTGCTGACTTATAGAAATAAGTTCATAACTTGTAAAAGATTTGAGTTTGTGCAAAGGTTTTAAAATAAAATAATTTGTTAACTCGAAAAATAATGTCTGATAGACCTTTAAAAATAAATATTTATACTTCAAGGATTTAAGAATAAAATTATCTCTCATTTAGAACAACAATTGTAACTAACACATGGTGACCAATTTGCATATGTAATGAAAGATTTGAACATAAAATTGAGAATGGAAATGGGGAATGTGTCAAGAGACAACAACCCGACCAAAGAGCAGAAAACAGCCGAAGGCCACCAATGGGTCTTCAACACAGCGAGAAAATCGTGCAACCGGAGGCGGGCTTCAGCTGGCCCCTAAACAAAAATGTGTACTAGTTCATTGAAAATGGACGTCATACTAAACTCCAAAGCATATAAATGAACTAAAATTTAAAAACATAAAAGACTAACAAAGGCCAGGGGATTCTGACTTAGGACAGGTGCAAAAATGCGGCAGGGTTAAACATGTTTTGTGAGAACTCAACCCTCCCCTATACCTCTAGCCAATGTAGAATAAACAAACACACAGCAATACGCACAGTAAAACTCAGTTTAAAAGAAGTCCGAGTCTGATGTCAGAATAGGTAACAAAAGAAACTACAAGCAAAATGACAATGATACATAAATTAACAAAGGACTAGAGTGGGTGGCGCATATTCGCCATGGACACATTTTCGCCGTTTTGCTATTTTTTCTGTAAAATGTGTGTGCCTTTACCCAGTACTTGCCTAAATAGATGGTAAAGGCTGTTTGTAATGTTCGAACGGTTGATATTCCTCTTTACCCCATTTCCAAGGTTATTCGCACATACAAAGAAATACGCAGGTATTTTAAACAATTTTTGGCTATTATGTAAGATTTATATGGCAATCATGCGCAGTCTTAAAGTAAATATTTGTGAGAAAAATCGTAAAAGAATGATCTCTCAAGCTTATTCGTGTAATTACAAACATTGGTTTTTATAATATACCAGGATAATGAGGATGGTCATATCATACATTATGTGTAAAATGTGTCCCCCATGGTACACGAACAACTTGATTTCCTCTTTGTTTGCGTTCAGTTTTAGAACATCTAACCAATGTTTTGAAGATAATTCCTTTATCAAACATTTTTTCATATAGTAAAATTTCTGAAACCTACATAAAAGTTCCAAATATTCGAATGTAGGTTGGATGTAAGTAGAAATGAACAAATTATGCGGCGAATATGGGTCACTCACTCTACTAGCAGTTACTGACATGCCAGCTCCAGACCTCAATTAAACTGATTGAAAGATTATGTCTTCATAAATATTTTATATTATATCATATAATATGATGAATGTTCATACCAATTATACAGCTCAGGTTTTATACTATGAATAAATACTGTTGTTTTTTATCATCATCATTAAGTATGGGTAAGTTTTCCCCTATTTTCAGTGTACAGGCATTATTACCAGTATCGTCACAGACAGGTTTGAGTGATTAATGTACCATTTTTCCTATTTTCAGTGTACAGGCATTATTACCAGTATCGTCACAGACAGGTATGATAGTGATGAATGTTACAGCGTACTGTACAAGAATAGAACATGAAATATTCCAGCAATCAAGTAGTCAGGTATGATAATATGGAAGGAGAAATTTATAAATGGGGAATTAGCTACAAATTAGACTACAAATTGAAATATGATTTTGTTTCAAACATTCATAAAAGCAGAATATAGAAATAATATTTCGCTATTGGCAGTAAGGTTGGTTCTACTTCTTTAAAATAATCTAAAAACTTCGCTTATGACTTATTGGCTTGCAAGTCAAATAACAACTCCATTGAAAAGAAAAGAATGTCAACATTAAAAAGTGAAACATGGAAGATAGCAGGAATAACCATTTCGTTGAATGATCCTGCCCACAAAAAAATCATTATACAGGTAAAACGATGATATACATATAAATTCAATCTATAACATCAAACCAAACAGACCTAGAAAAATTGTCATTTTACTATAGCACATGCTTGTTTGTTTATTTATATTTATACTTATGTTTATATCAAATTATTTGACTGTCAGCTGTCTTCAGGGGTAATCTTGATGGATAATTAGAGTGTGTTTGTTCTAGAATATGCAAGAAATGCTAATACATTTAATTCAAGGAGTCCATGTTCTTTTACAATTTGAATATACTTTTTAGTATGTTGTAAATCAAATATGAGAATTTGGGTCAAAGCGGTGAACATGAATTTGACAGCTAAGGCCACACCAATTTGATTAATAGTTCTTTGGATTTTTCCGCTCTTGTTTTGGAGAAATTGACTTTTCAATAATAAAAAAAAATTACCGCTTCCGCAAATTTTTAGTCCGCATGCCGCTCCAAACTTAGTTTCTCCTTGAAATTTTTTTTCACATAGATGCTTTTCTGTTGCATATAATGATTCTATTGTTTTAAATGCAAGTGTGATATATCGATTTGTAAATAAAAGGTCAAAAATCGGGATGCCAACATGCAGTTGTGTTTGGGGGGATTTAAAGAGTTCCAACGAGACCAAGGTGATGCCGTATTGTGATTGGCATGCTCATAATAATTAGTGGTGTGTAATTGGTTGAACCACTTCTAGTCAAACTAAAGAGTTTTAAATGCATTACAACTTTTAGGAGCAAAAGGAAAGAATATTTTGCTCAGTAAGAAAAATGCATGTGAATGGGGTGACAGGTATTTTAAGGGAATATTTTAATACATTTGGATCTACATATAACAATATAACTATCTTACTCAGGATGTTGTTTTAGAACAAAGCAAGAACTATTCACCTCACTCATTATTTTGATCCTAAATATGCATAAATAGTTCCAACTGGATGTCAAGCAGCCAATAAATAAAGGCAACAGTAGTAAACCACTGTTCAATAATCATAATTCGATTAAGCAAAAAACAAATCTGGGTAACAAACTAAAACCGAGTGAAACACATCAACTATAAAAGGAAAACAACGGAACAATAGAAACACTGAACTACCACAATAAACAATCATTACCATATAATGAAAACTATCATATATCTTTCAGGGGCTTATTTTTGGATACATACACATATTTTAATTTTATTCAACATGTGTCGTTTACCTAACATATACTTCCTCTTGTAAAACTGCATCTGCTATGCTTCCTAAATATATATATGGATTTAAATGAAAATTCACATAGACAAAGCTTACTTGAAGAAATTAACCAAAATTAACTAAACCACAGTGAGACAAGAAAGTCTGTTATGGTACAGGCACAAAAAAATCAAATTATATGCATTAGAGCATCTGCTGCTCCTCGTTTTTCTGTGAAATAACCCAGTTATAACATGTACAAAAATTGTACAACTTCTAAATCACACAATTTAAAAAAAAAATTCTACCGCTCGCTTCACTTGTAGAGTACTCGCCTCCAAAAAATTCATTTTCAAGAAATACAAAGAAACAAAAAAATTGCTCGCTCGCCCCATATTTTTTGGAGCTTTTGTCCAAAGAACTATTTATCAAATTGGTGTGGCCTAATGCCCCTTTAATGCAAAAATGAACACAGTGCTGAATTTGATAATTAATCATTACGTAATTAAGGTTAAGTTTTATTTTTTTGGAAAATGAATAATTGAAAGGCATTTTTATGCCCCCGCAATGCATATTGTTTTACCCCTGTCCATCCGTCTGTCCCATTATGGGTATATAGTTATTCCAGATAACTCCTACAGTTTGAATGCTAGGAAGTTTTCACTTTGCTGGCTGTTTGTACATATATTGAAGGTGTGCATGTGGTCAGGGTTTTGATTTTTATTCGAGCCTGCAACATTTATGTTGCGAAAGCGAGACATAGCGATCCTAGATTCCGTTTTCTATGTCGGCTGTGTCAACATTTAGGTTCAGTCTGTGGTTAAAATTTTTTTAGACATCAATAACTTTGTCAAACCTACATGGAATTTTATGAAATTTGTTTATGACCAAAATACAGTATCCAGAGCAAAATTTTGAAAATATTTATTTTTATTTTTCCGTATTTTACTGATAACTGGACTTAGTTTTTTTGTTTGGCCTGTGACTTTCGTGGCAGTATTCGAGACATAGGTATTACTATCTGGTGGCGGTGGCGTAAACTATTTGTATATTTCAGAAGGTAGAAGACCTGGATGCAAGGCTTCCAAAACGGTCATATATTCGGACATTTGTATAATGTCCGTAAAAGTCCGCTGGGCAAAGCATGAAACGGTCATCTACTTTTTAGTTTTCAAGGCTTTCTTAAGAGACGGTCATTTTAACATAATTCGCGATCTTTTAGACCCAACTTTTGCCTTTAACAGCCACACATTTCCGGTCATAAAAGTGACATGATCATTAAGTACTATCAAAACAACCCCTACTTTAATCAAGGCTAATTAGTTGTCGGACAGCTGAAATTTACCTGTTCAGGTGACAGGTAAACTATTTTGAACAGGACATTGATCGGTCTATTCAAAGTTATTTTCTTACATTTCAGCGGTTTGCATCTAATTAATTTAGTCAAAAAGATTTAAATTATCAGAAATACGTTTACAAATATGATTTGATGAAAAAATTAAAAAGGTGAAAATGAAAAATCGTCATAACCACGTTGTTTGAACCAGAGACATCTCCTTTTGAACTAGAACACGTAAAGCATGTGCAAAGGTGTGAAATTTAATTATGCATCCTTATTTCTTCAAAAATGCTTAAATTGTCATTGATACCTTTATCTCATGTTTATAATTTCTTGAAGAAACAACGAGAAAGAGCTACTTACACTCATTCATGCTTTGCAAACGTACACGGAATTTACGTATCCGTCTCTGGTCCATGTTTTACCATTGTAACGATAACATCCGGTATTAGATTTAAAATTCGTAAGGGTTCCGCGGAACCCAGTGTCTCGCCTACTTTTGCTGTTAATCGAGGCTCAACAAAATGAGGAAAAAATTAATAAAAATATTCCTCTCTATACTATCTTTTGATTGTAAGTAGCTTCTGTCCAAGTTTGGTAAAATCCAGGATAATTTATGAATCTAATAAATGTTTTAAAACTTGAACTGCAGACTGTATGTAATGTTGACTGGAAGAAAAACTAAGTCCATTTATAAGCTAATTACGGAAAAATGGAACAAAATTTTATCAAAATTTTCTTCTAGATATTAGCTTTTGATCATAAACAAGCTTCTGTTCAAGTGTGGTACAAATCCAGGATAGTTTAAGAAAGTTGTTAAAATTTTAAAACTTTAACCACAGAGTGAATGTAATGTTAACTGGCAGAAAACTAAGTCCATTTATAAGTAAAATACGGAAAAATGGAATTTTTTTTACAAAATTTACTTCTGGATACTATCTTATGATCATAAACAAGCTTCTGTCCAAGTTTGGTAGAAATCCAGGATAGTTTAAGAAAGTTATTAAAATTTCAAAAACTTTAACCACAGAGCGAATGTAATGTTTCCTGGCAGAAAAACTAAGTCCATTTATAAGTAAAATACGGAAAAAATGGATTTTTTTTTTTACAAAATTTACTTTGAATATAATCTTATGATCATAAACAAGCTTCTGTCCAAGTTTGGTAGAAATCCAGGATAGTTTAAGAAAGTTATTAAAATTTCAAAACTTTAACCACAGAGCGAATGTAATGTTTCCTGGCAGAAAAACTAAGTCCATTTATAAGTAAAATACGAAAAAATGAAATTTTTTTTACAAAATTTACTTTTGAATATAATCTTATGATCATAAACAAGCTTCTGTCCAAGTTTGGTAGAAATCCAGGATAGTTTAAGAAAGTTATTAAAATTTCAAAACTTTAACCACAGAGTGAATATTTGTGGACGCCGCCGACGACGATGACGACGACGCCAACGGAATGTAAGATCGCTATGTCTCGCTTTTTCGACAAAAGTCGAAGGCTCGACAAAACGAAAGTAAAGTTTTTGACAACGTTATTTTGCACAAATAAAGAGTCTAAGGCAGACATAAGTACGCTGATGTTGCACACTTGAATTATGCGCTGCCAATTTAACAGTTTACGTCAGAACTTCAATTTGAATCAAAGACAGTTTAATATGTTTTTTAATGTCAATCATTGGGATGGCCAACTCAGCAACTGATTACCATAATTGCCTTTTGTTTATTTAGTCTTAAGGGATTAAAATCGGATAATATATAAAATGTCCGGCTGGCTAAAATAATTTTGGAAGCCCTGCCTGGATGCTTCATATCTTGTATGCAGATACCTTATGTTACGAAGTTTCTGTCTGTCATATACCCATTGTCCTTGACCTCATTTTCATGGCTCAGTGACTGCTTGAAAAATAATTACAGTTTTTTTGTCATGTAAATTTCTCACTTTAATGAGTAATAGGATAACTATATTTGGTATATGGGTTCCTTGCAACTTCTACATGTCCGTCAGACTGGGTTAACCTGACCTCGACCTCAATTCATGGATCAGTGATCAAGGTTAAAGTTACGTGATTAGGTTTGTTTCTCAGATACTACAAGTAGCAGGTCAACTATATGTGGTGTATGGAATGATTGTAAGGGGGACATGTCAGACTGGCAGGTGTCATCTGACCTTGACCTCATTTTCATGGTTCATTGGTCATTGTTAATTTTTTGTGTTTTGGTCTGTTTTTCAAGTACTGTAAGCAATAAGTCAACTATATTTGGTGTATGGAATGATTGTAAGGTGTACATGTCTGTCTAGCTGGTGTCATCTGACCTTGACCTCATTTTAATGGTTCATTGGTCAATGTTAAGTGTTTGTGTTTGGTCTTTTTTTCAAGTACTATAAGCAATAGGTCAACTATATTAGGTTAATGGAATGATTGTAAGGTGTACATGTCTGTCTAGCCGGTGTCATCTGACTTTGACCTCATTTTCATGGTTCATTGGTCAATATTAAGTTTTTGTGTTTTGGTCTGTTTTTCAAATACTAATGAAATAGGTCAACCATATTTGTATCATCTGACCTTGACCTCATTTCCATGGTTCACTGGTTAACATTAAGTTTTTGTGTTTTGGTCAGTTTTTCAATTACCATAAGCAATATGTCAACTATATCTGGTGTATGGAATGATTGTAAGGTGTACATGTCTGTCTAGCCAGTATCATCTGACCTTGACCTCATTTCCATGGTTCATTGGTTAACATTAAGTTTTTGTGTTTTGGTCTGTTTTTCAAGTACTGTAAGCAATAGGTCAACTATATTTGGTGCATGGAATAATTGTAAGGTGTACATGTCTTTGTGACAGTTTTCATCTGACCTTGACCTCATTGTCATGGATCTTTAAAAATGTCAAGTTTATGTGATACTTGTAGTAAAACCTTTATCTTTAAGACTTTCAACATAAAATCAATGGTCATTTCAGCATGCACACTCTTGTTTACAGTTAACATTCATATTCAGTCTAAGGTTAAAGTTTTTCAGTCATCAATAACTTTGTCAAACCTTCGTGGAATTTAATGAAATTTATAAAGAAGCTTGTTTATAACCAAAATACAGTATCCAGAGCAAAATTTTGAAAATATTTATTTTCATTTTCTGTATTTTCTGATAAAATCATAAATGGACTTATTTTACTGATAAATGGACTATTCTTATTTTTCTGTGATAAATGGACTTAGTTTTTTTTAATGCCCCATTGATTATGCCCCATTTATGTTTTCTGGTCTGTGCGTCCATCTGTCCGCTCGCTTCGTAGCGTTCGTTCGCCTGTTCGTCCGTCTGTCCGTCTGTTCGTCCCGCTTCAGGTTAAAGTTTTTGGTCGAGGTAGTTTTTGATGAAGTTGAAGCCCAATCAACTTGAAACTTAGAATACATGTTCCCTATGATATGATCTTTCTAATTTTAATGCCAAATTAGAGATTTTCCCCCATTTTCACGGTCCACTGAACATAGAAAATGATAGTGCGGATGGGGCATCCGTGTACTGGGGACACATTCTTGTTTACATTTAACAAGTAGATATTTTTTTTTAAACTTAACAAGTAGATGTAGTCTGGGGTTAAAGTTTGTTACACATCAAATACTTTGTCAAACCTAGAATTTTATGAAACTTTTTTATGATTAAGAGATAATGTCTGAAGCAAACTTTTGAAAATATATTTTCATTTTCAGTATTTTTCTGATAGATGGACTTAGTTTTTACAGTTAACATTTACAGACAGTCTGGGATTAAATTTTTTTGACATGACAAGTTTGTTAACCTTCATGGATTGTTATGAAACTTGAACAGAAGCTAATCTTCTAGACCAAGAAAAAGCATCTAAAGAGAAAGTTTAATTTTTTTTTTAAATTCTGTATTTAACTGATAAATGGACTCACTTTTTAAGTCAACATTACACTTTTACACTGACAGCAGCAATCGTAGGGGAGACACAGGGTTCCACAGAACCCCTTACGATTTTATTGATATTTGCTCTTTTGGGAGATAGTTGAACTTTGTCATTTTTGAAGTATATACTTGCATAAGAGGTGCATAGCGTTTCCAGATATCTCCTCCTATAGTTTGAATACTAGGAAGTTTCCCAGTCTCCCAGACAATGATATCTCAAAGAAAGTCCTATATTGACTTTGTTATAATACAGTTACTTCAGAGTACTTCAGAGCGGAGTGCAGGGGCATCACTTTATCTAGTTTACTTTTTAGAAAATCAGACGGGGGAGAAATGTTCAAATGAATATAATGAATCAACAGTATGACAACATAGGGTTTTGACCCAGATTGAAGGGTTCACTAAATATGAAAATGTGGTAACGCTAGCAGGACATGATGTCCTATAGACAAATATTCTTATTTCACATGTACAGTTACTCTAGTCTTTTTTACCAATATATTAGTCATTTAGCACACTTTTTATCAATCCTTTACATAACCATTTAGAATAAATTTAAGAATATATTGACAATTGAACAGTGAAGAATCAGGTGGCAAGATTTGTTGAAATATAAGCTCTATTTAAAGTTGTTTGTGTCTGACTTAAAAAGTTATGGAACTTTGTTCATTAAAAAATGGGATTAAAACTCATCACTGCTTTATAAAGGATTATGAGATATTTTTACACAATATCATAATGATGTTGATTGATCTAAATTTTGTGATTTTTACAGGAAGAATACCTTCATTTACTCTTAGATAGATTGTATAAAATCAAAGCAGACATAGAACAACCACTCTTAGATGCAGTGTGTAAGACAGACAGTGAAGGAAATTCTAAAGAATCATTGCAACAAACAGGTATTTTATTTTAACTTTTGAGTCATTATTAAGGCCAGGATTTTTTAATTGGTTGGTTTATGGAACTTTATTGTGGAAAGTTTGTGTCAGTCAGTAAGTTTATCAATATTTAAACCAGAAATGTACAATTGTTATCATGCATGCCTGCAATACAAATTAATTCTTAGAGTAACGAAAATAGATGATGCCATAGATCATGTGATAGGCTTTTGCATATGGGATAAAACCCAAGGAAATTGAGATTTGTTTATCTTCAAATACATGTTTACCGGCAATAAAGTTGTCAAAGCTAGATGCAAAATAATTATCAACTAATTGCAAACCAATGTATTTATATTGATATTCAAATATGAAGTGTGATAAAATTTTCAATATATATGCATTTAGCTCAGATCCACAGATGTACATATTTATAGCTGTTAGTAACTCCTATGTAAATCCACATATTTCATAACCTATATAAATACTATATTGCTATGTCCTTTAGGCCAACATTGTTTAATTTTCTGTTTTACAAACCCACAGACTTTTTTTTTTTTTCTGATAATTGAAATAAAAATAAAAGAGGTTGCTGTTACATTTTTATTTTTTTATTTTTGCCGATCGCTTAAATTTTGCTGTTGTGAAAATAAAACATCAACACTTGACCGTAACTTTAGTATAAGTAAATAGAAATCTATGAAATTTAAACACAAGGTTTGAAACCACAAAAGGAAGGTTGGGATTGATTTTGGGGGTTACGGTCCCAACAGTTTAGGAATAAGGGGCCAAAAAGGGGCCCAAATAAGCATTTTTCTAGTTTCCAGACAATAACTGGTGGAACAGGTTATGGATCTCTCTGAAATTGTACCACAAGTTTTCATACCACAAAGGGGTGGTTAGGATTGGCTTTGGGGGTTATGGCTGAAACAGTTCAGGAATTGGGGGCAAAAAAGGGGAAAAACAAGGGTTTCCTGGTTAATGGACAATTATTTAAGTATTGGTCTTTGGATCTTTATGAAATAGATATTGGACTATTAAGCATTATATAAGGGATAGCATTCGATTGATTCATGATATTTTACAGTATATAGAAGAGAACAATATTTTTGGATAACTGCTCTTTATTGATTTTGAGAAAGCTTTGATTCTTTATGTTGGGACTTTTTGCTATAAGTATTGCAATTTTTCATGCTATTAGTATTACAATTTTTTTCATATGCTGAATTTAACTGTGTATTTGGTTGTTGGTCCCATTTTCTAATTGGTCCAAATTTTGGTCCTAAGGCTATAAAATTTGTTTTGTTTGATTTAATTGACATTTAATTTAAAAGATAATAAATACAATGTTATATTTGAATTACCTCCCTTACATTGCTTTTAAATCAAGTAAAGTTGTCTGCTAGTTCTAGTATGAATTTTTTTTTAGCTGTTTCTAGAAACATTAAATACTGTGATGGAAGTGTATATAATATAATAATAGTGTATATCAAAAGGTTCAGTAATAAATTTGTTTATTTGTTATCAATATCATTTGTTTGGGTTTTTTTGGCATTAAGAGTTACCTCCCTTACAATGGTTTTGTTATAAAGAAATGTTGTATTGACTTGAGGTGATTAGCTGTCAATTTATTTTTAGAAGTTACTATTAAATGCTGATGAAGGTATACTAATTTTAGCCATGATTATGTATGTCATTTTCTATTTTAATACTTTTATGATGTATTTAAATGTGTTTTTATGGTTGCAAACTCCATTGGAAATTTGAAGAATTAAGATTATAACCATATCTTAAGCGAAAGAATTTTTTTGGAAAAAGGTTTAAAAAAATGGAGGGTGGGGACAATTTTTCTCTTCTAGATTTCAGAAATTAAAAGAAAATTTGCAAAATTGGTCCAGTCGACACTAAAAATAAAAATAAAACCGTTATTCAAATATTTTTTTTTGCCAAAAAAAAGGGGCGATTGTTTGTGTCGGTTCAAATACAGATTTGACTGGGTGAATAGTAAAGCCTAATTTATCCAATAAGGTGACTGTATCAGAAATAAAAAAAAAAAAAATATTTTGGTTATCACTGGTTTTATAATTTGTTTGTGTAAAATTTATTTCTAACTGCACCATATTTGTTTCATCTGGTTATGGGGTGGGGGTGTCAATTCGCAACAGCATAGTGTATTGCACAAAAGCAAAAAATTGAATATAAATTCAAATCATATAACCAATTCTAAGTTCTTTGACTACAGTTATTCTGTGTCAGAAACCTATTATGTGTCAAATATTTAATTACAAACCAAATTCAGACCTGTATCAAGCGCGAATATTGTGTCCATTTTTGCCCCAACTGTTCAGGGTTGGACCTCTGCGGTCGTATCCAGCCGTGCTCGGCGAAGAAATTTATTTCTCTGTGGTATGTTTGCTTTTGAGAAATGTGCCATGTACCAATCAAATAGATGTAAGCATGGCTACTCATAGGGTCTCGTTTAGTGGATCAGATGAGGTTTTACTTTCCAATGACAGTCATTATACTATTTAAAATACCAACTAATTAGCCACTTTTGGTGTTTTAAATAGGATAGCAACTGCCATTGACAGTAAAACCTCATCTGACCCACTAACAAGCAGTATTGATGCATTGAGTTTTGGTAATATGATTATTTTCTACAATCCATAAAAAAATTAAATACAAGGATAGACTAATATTTACGCTATTTGTTCTTTAAGATGTTGATGAACCAAAGGCAAAGAAAAGAAGGACATTACCAGATACCAGTGATGAAGAAATAGAAGAAGTTAACTATGAAGGACTTACTGAGGTACTAAGAAGAAAGCCTTGATTACAAAAATAGTCTCCTCTTTTCAAAAATATCTAAATTTAGTTCATAAATTACATTAGTCAAATAACTAATCACTAACAATCCTTTTTTGTTTATTGCTTGTTACCTTTTTAAAAAAATCTTATCTGAATCTACTTGACTTATTAAAACTAAAAATAACCATAATCAATTAGAGTTTTTAGATCCAGGTTTTGTCCTATGATCCAACTTGCCATTTGTCAAAATAGAATGTAAAAGTAAAATTCAACTACAATACGATAGAAAAATTATGAAAAGGACAATAATAAGTTTCACAATAACAGGGAAATATGATTCACAGTTGTGTTGGATAATCCCTCTTACTATATCAACATGAGTTCAATTCGTAACAAGGTTGTAGGAGTAAAATCTTTAACAAAACCTTGAGAAAAATAACAGGTAATTGATGCAAAGCTGTAAAGGTAATGATGTATTTATAATTCCTTTAAAGAATTATGATATTTCCCAATCACCACCAAATATTTTTGCCACTGTTATGAAAAATTTCACCAAAAAAACAACAAAATTAAAAAAAAAAACCCAATTTAGGTCCAATTACTACCAAATATTTGGAATATAGCCCAATTTTGACCAAGCATCAGGTACATAAAACCAATAACCATAAAATTGCTGTATATGTTCTAAGCTGTAGACAACTTGCTTGCTTAATCCTGTTGCCCCTTGGTGGAGCATAGGCCACTAACGATCTTCCTCCTATTTGTTCTGTTTCTTGCTAGCCTCACCAGATCATGCCACTTCTACCCTTCTTTCTCCATCATCGGCTGCAATGTTTCTTCTCCAGGTGTATCTTGGTCTGCCCCTGCCATGCTTTCCTTGTGGGTTCAACTGTAAGGCTTGCCTTGCCTTTAAACAGTAGGTGATATTAATCTTAAAAATCAGTGGAAGTTTAAGTAACAATTAGTTATGCCCTTTGTACTTCCTTTACAATCTTGGTGTACTCTTGATTCATTTATTTTCGTGGGTACCAATTTTCGTGGATTGAGGAAAAATTGTATTTTCATAGATCATACCTGTCAACATCTGAAACTGAAAATGCAGGTCATGACCTGCATTGAAGAAGAAAATGTCAGGTCATAACATGTACAAACTTTTTTGGTCCAATTTTAGTATTGAGAGTTTTTTTTATATACGATAACATATACATGTACCACTGAGTTTCCTAAAAATAATCACTTTTGTTTTTGTTAAGTATATAAATAGTTATCATTAATTAAATATCTTTCTAAAGCAATGCCCTTTTATTGTTTTATTCACAATAGTTTACTTCTTCTTGTTAATGAATGTCATAAACCCCAGCTATACATGTAATTAGAAATCAATATTATAGCTTATGTGCTCCTATACACAGGAGGAAGATAAATAGAAAGAAGTTAGTGTGTTTCCTTTCAGTGTAATATCTAGAGCATATGGATTTGATTTAAAGCTTTTACATTTATGAGATAACAAAATTTATTCTCCCCACCAGAAATGTATTAAAAGGTTCAAATTGTTTTAAAATGATTTCTACAGGATATTTGATATTTGCAAATGACAAATCTTTTAATCAGGACATAGAATTGTATGTCAAGCTTGACTGGCTTCATCTTTCTGTGGTACAATTAACCAACAATCCTCGAATTTTTACTTTTCAATCAAATGTAATGTTTCAATTGTTTACCTTTTCAAAGGAAAAACGCTGAGAAAATCGAAAGTATATTTGACTTCTAAATACCAGAAGCAATACCGGTCAGAAATACGGGTGAAAACGGGTCATTTTTTTTGAAATTCCGGGTTGTTGTAGCCACCCGGCAGGTATTTAAAAAAAACCCGGGTAAGGAGTGAATTCTAGGGTGTGACCCGGAGGATACAGGTCAGTTGACAGGTATGATAGATTTGTTGCTATTCTGCATACATGCCTATATGTACATAAATTAGGCCGTTAGTTTTCTCGTTTGAATTGTTTTACATTTGTCATTTAGGAGCCTTTTATAGCCAACTATGCGGTATGGGCTTTGCTCATTGTTGAAGGCTGTACGGTGACCTATAGTTGTTAATTTCTGTGTCATTTGGTCTCTTGTGGAGAGTTGTCTCATTGGCAATCATACCACATCTTCTTTTTTATACCTATAGAACATTTGTACTTCGACGAAGATTGAAATTCACAGTTCACCTAAACCCACGAATAATAAGGAATCCAGTGTATTGGTTTTAATCGTTCAAATTTTGAATCATAGCTGTCTCCTTTATTTTTGATTAACCATGAATACAGGTATTAGAAAATTATGAATTAAAATGTCTATTTGAATGTCATTTGTTATTCAGAATCAGCTGAAGTACTGTCAACTCTATGTATCAACAAGAGTGCTGCAGACAGGATATATTCTTAACATGAACATCATGATTCAGGCGATTGTCTTCAGTGGTGCTTTCCAAGCATTTGAACTATCCAACATGTCTGACTCGAGGACCATCAGAGAAAGCAGTGACAATTTAAAGAAAGAACTTGCATCAAAGTTGTTACCGAAATACCAAAACCAAACCTTATTCCAAGCATTATCCTGCTTATACAGCTATGGTCTCCAGCTATGTTATGGCCTACCCTTAACCTTTACCACATTCCTGGTAACTTATGGTGGACTCTCAAAAGAAGATAAAGCATTGCTAGCCATTCAGGCTTTGACAGAATCTGACCGCCCTTTAACAGATACTGAGACTGAAGAATTCAATGGTAGGTTAATAGGAAAACATTCATATGCCTATCAACTTACTTGGTCTTGTCCTTTTTTTTTTTTTTTTAGCTCAACTGGCCCAAAAGGCTAAGTGAGCTTTTTTCATCACTTGGTGTCCGTCGTCCGTCATTGTCGTCTGTTAACTTATACAAAAATCTTCTCCTCTGAAACTACAGGGCCATATTTTATCAAACTTGGCCACAATCATCATTGGGGTACCTAGTTTTAAAAATGTGTCCAATGACCCCATGCCAACCAAGATGGCCGACATGGCTAAAAATAGAACATCAAATCCTTGTCATTACTTGTAAACAAATGATTACTTGAATTTTCTAATTACCTTTGGAATTATCAAAATGAATTTTTCTTTTGTTTAATAAAAGTGTGCTATATAGTTTTCAACACCTCCAATGTGTCCAATACACTAATGGTTCATGAGGATATCTCCTTGTTCACTTATTATTAAAGTCACATTTCACATGTACTTTTGAAATTGTTTAAACTTATTTTATAAAATTATATCTATATGTTGTTTCTGAACCCTTGTAATGTGATCTTAGAAACAACTTATTTGATCTTATTGGTGTATTACTACCTGCTAAATTCAAAATTGTAGAATTATAATGAGTGAATCAAGTGTCTTGAATGAAAATACATAATTTAAAACATTTTTGCTAAACCATGGTATATTGAACCCCTAGCTACCATAAAAATCTAACCCTTTGAATGCCATAAAATTCTTAAATCTTTTATTAAAGCAAAATGATCTATTCAGTTTTGACCCCCTCCTGCCATGGTATATTGACCACCCCCTTTACACCTTCAATTTCAAAATTATAGCTATTCTAACTCCTTTATAAAGTAATAATACTCCAATTAGTAGTTTGTATGTATTTTCAAGCTTGAAAAGATATTTTGAAAATTTTACTTAGCCATGGTCAAACTTGCCATGGTATGTTGAACCCCTTCTATAGACCTCAATTTTCAAAATTGTAGCTATTATGACTCCTTTACACTGTTATAATACTCCAATAAGTAGTTTGTATGTATTTTACATGCTTGAAAAGATGTTTTGAAAATTTTACTTAGCCATGGTATTTTGACCCCTGCCATGGTATATTGACCCCTTTTTTACACCTTCAATTTCAAAATTCTAGCTATTCTTACTCCTTTACATAATAATAATACTCCAATAAGTAGTTTGTATGTATTTTACATGCTTGAAAAGATGTTTTGAAAATTTTATTAGCCATGGTATTTTGACCCCTGCCATGGTATAATGAATCCCCTACGATAGACCTCTAATTTAAAAATTCTAGCTATTCTAACTCCTTTCATAGTAATAATACTCCATTAAGAAGTTTGTATGTATTTTACATGCTGGAAAAGATGTTTTGAAAATTTTATTTAGCCACGGTTTTTACCC
The DNA here is from genome assembly GCA_017311375.1 of Mytilus coruscus. NCBI lineage: Eukaryota > Metazoa > Mollusca > Bivalvia > Mytilida > Mytilidae > Mytilus > Mytilus coruscus. The sequence continues at coordinate 32,496,813 of CM029601.1, forward strand.
CTCCTGCCATGGTATATTGACCCCCCTTTACACCTCAATTTCAAAATTCTAGCTATCATAACTCCTGTACATGTAATAATACTCCCAATAAATAGTTTGTATGTATTTAAAATACTGGAAAAGATGTTTTGAAAATTTTGCTTTTAAATTTAACTGAGCCATGGTAATCTGACCCCTCCCCTTTTTACCATGGAAAATTAAAACTACCCTATATATATATATATGTTATAATTTCAAATAATTAAAGCATTCGAGCTCCATGGTCTAGTTATAATGCTTCAATAAGTATTTTGAATGAAATTTTGTTGGTAAAGACTTCAGAGCACTCATACCAAGCAAAGATATTTGGGTCTCTAAAACACAAAAGGACCTCCTTTGTGCACAAAGGAGCACAAAGGACCACAAAGGAGTTTGATATGAGCACAAAGGACCTGAAATTCATTTCAAAACATAAAAATATTGTAATTCATGAAGAAAAATGTAAAAAAAAAAAATCAATTTCAATAAAAATTGCGATTTTAATAATGTACGATTTTTAGTTATCACCGGTATCGGTTTGGAACCGACTTTATATCCGGGTTAAGTGATAGTTCGTGTATGTGAATTTTTAAATAGTTTAAATATATTAACATAAATGATAAAAATGTCAATTATTATTCTTGATATTTTATTGTTGTAATTTTTCAAGGGTAAAGCATTACCAAAACTTCGAAAATTATATAGGATAGCAATGTGTTGTTGTTGTTTTTTGTTGTCTCATATATCATCACTTTGTTTTCTTACGTATGATAATATTTTAAGTGAAGTATAAGAAAACTTGCATTATAACAAAAAGTCAAAACTTTATATTTCCAATTATGATTTATTAAGATAAAACAAACATGATAAATAAATACATATGATTTAACAATAACATTTAAAATTTTGGTTTTGTCCTCACTGCAGCTGTCCTTGGCCGGTGACGTTGACCAGGCTTCTTGGCGAGACGTTTAACCTTCGGTATCGCAAAACCATTTGCCGCTCTTAACATATTGTCACTAAACTTTTTGTCACTGGCAAGCTTTCTGTAAAGCACTTCTTTTTCAATTTGGGAAAGACTGTGCCATTTGGAATGTTGTATTCTGTGTTTCTTGAAATTTCCAAAAAGTTCATAATTGCCGTTGCCAATTATACTGCGTCTTAAATCTGTGTGGTGAAGTTGTATCACATTATAAATTTTATCTAAAAGTTCTGGTAATTGATGAGGTTTATGTGCTTTGTGCAGAGTAATCTGTCCGGCTTTGAGAAAACGCTGTCTAATGCAACTGTCAAACCACCTTCATCGTCGCTACCAAGTTTGACGTCGAAACATTGCACTTCCGTTAGTATCCGAGCTTTGAAGTGTGAAAAGAAAGTGTGGTAAGTCTCCATGGAACCGTCCCAATGGAAAAACACTGGCCCAATGAATATTGGATGGTCACGAGTTGACTTCGAAATGACCTTTTTGGTTTTATAAACAAAGTTTGTCACAAAAACTGAACCTAAATTGAAAGTTCTGTCAACACCAAGGACTTGCAAGTGTGTTTTAATGTCAGCTATCTGCTCAGACGTGTAACATATGATGGATGGTGGCTTACTGTTATCCTGTGTATATACAACCTCTTTCACAAAGTCATGATCATTTACCATTGACAAAATGTGTAGCACTTCATCGGCTATGTTGGCTTTGGCAGCATGGGAAACCTGTTTTTTGTTGTAATGTTTTTTTGTATGGACTTGTTGAAGATCTTTCGGTGCGTTATCAGGGTCTTTAAGAACCATGTCCTGATATATTTCGATGCAGGATTTCTTATTATTGAGTCCCTCGGTTATACGATTCATTACTGAAGGGTCTGTACGTATAAACTCATGTGAGACGTGTTTGGCATTACCATGTGTTGTGTTGGTAGTTGGACATGAGCCTGTATACTCGACAACGGCTATATGTTGGCGATTCTGAAATGTTGATGGTAGTTTGTTAAATGCACTGACTCGTTTTTTGAAAGTTTTGTCCCTTTTAAGAGGGATGTAGTAACGGTTAAGTGTTAAAACAGAGTCTGGATCTGGTTGAGGATTGTAAGCCACGTATGTTTTTGCCTTTCACTTGTTTCTCGTAGCAATATAGTCCTCTTTAACAAAAGCAATGCGAAGAGTGTTATTAGATTGCACAACAAAAGTAGTGTTCACTGTATGACCACCATGACTGTCCCAGGCACCACAGTTGTCAGAGTACTGAGAAGGCTGACCATTTAATTTGCGTTTACATTGTCTGAATTGTCTATAAGAAAATATGCATTGTCTTTCTGGCCTTTTGGGATACTTGGCAATGGAGTTGTGTTAACATCGATAATTGCATGATACAAGTCATTTACTGTTAGATTTTTGCCATTTGTAAGACTGTTAGATGACTGTTGCACAGATGCGTTTGCAGTTTGAGTCAATAATGTAGAAGCAGAATGGGTTGCTGTTGATGTTTGCATGGTATTTGCTTTTGTTGTAGAACCTGGTATAGGTGATAAGTTTGGCAAAGGTGATAACAATAACTTTGAAGGTGTGCTTTTGACGGCACTTGGAGGAGATGACGCCTGAACAGAAATTGGCGAAGTTGGTGTTGGTGATGACAATGGGTCACGTTGGATTCGTCTCTTTTCGGAGCAGATGAACCGAGTGGTGGAAAATCTGTAGTGCTATTAAGAGAAGGAGGCGACGGTGAATCAACCCGATAGTTTCTACTTGTCGTTGTTAGAGTTTTGAGGAGCGGAACAAAGTGGTCAGCATACCAGTAGTGTTTAGTTTGATAGCCTTGAAGACGTGTCCACATAACTGTCAAAGTATCAGTATCTATTGATGGCTTTTGTGGCATGACAGTCAAGTTTAAAATTTTAAAGGGACGATCGTTAATGCCGTTCATAGGTGGATACACTGATTTTATGGGCACACCAATAACATTTGCCAAAGCAAATATTGACCATATTGATGAGTAACCCCCTGGAGACGCACAAGAAAACACCGAGGCAACATAATTGGGTGATACTGTCATCAAACTTGGAGTTACGGGTAAAGACATGATACGGACTTTTAGTCTTATCATTTCTATGGCTGTACGAACACGCAACTCTGTTGAAAATTCTTGTGTTCCGCACAATGACACGGACACTGAATCGAACAAGCAACCGCCATTCGAGAAAACCTCATACGGAGTTCCAACGTCGTGAAGACGGCACTTTGTCAGAATATTCTGGGCTGTCTGGTCAACTATGAGTGATCCTTGATTGCATTCCGACGGACGCACAAATATGGGCATATTTCTGTACTCTGTCTTTGCAGCTGTAACTAAATAAGCATAGCCATTGGCTGCTTCCTGAAGAAGAAGAAAATGAAAGTTATATTGTTTATTTAGAAAAGGTTTTTCTATTGCGTATACGTCAATTGGTCTGAAAATGTCTGAAATATCAGTCACTGGTCTTTAAACATGACGCATAAAAAATGGTATAGGAGAAAATCTTTAATTGCTATAACAGCGTTTTTAGACACAAAGGAACGGTATGGCAGTATTTCTAAAGGTAGGAAATGGGGTTGAATTTTTTCAATCCGTTTTTCAGAAATTTCAATATACACTTTGTTTTATCAAATTTTATTCTGCACAAAAACAAAGTATTTACCGAAATTTTCTTACTTGACGAATAATATATTTCTATGACGAAAGGGAACGGTATGGCAGTAATTCTAAAGATAGGAAATGGGGTTGAATATTTTTCAATCCGTTTTTCAGAAATTTCAATATATACTTTGTTTTATCAAATTTTATTCTGCACAAAAACAAAGTATGTACCGAAATTTTCTTACTTGACGAATCTTAAATTGCTATGACGGAAAGAATCTAAAGGCACCAAGGGAGCAGTATGGCAGTAATTCTAAAAGTAGCAAGTGGGGTTGAATTTTGCTATCTGTGTTTCAGAAATTTCAATATATACTTTGCTTTATCAAATTTTATTCTGCACAAAACAAAGTATTTACGAAATTTTCTTACTTGACTGAATCTTAATCAGAACAAAATGTATACACAGCACAATGAAGAAAAGTCTGTAGAGCTGTCATTTGGTTATTTGTGTCGTTGGGTTGCTTGTTACTGACATATATACATCTTCTCAATTCATTTATTTGTATTTTATCAGCCTGATTAATGGATAATCAAAATTTGAAATAAAAATTGGATATTGAAATGAAATTAATTATTTTAACAAATAGTTTCTGAAATTTACTTTCTGCTATGTATGTGTTCATACATAAATGGTTATATATATAATTGAAAAATCATATATCATTTCGAAAATTTTAACATTCGCAATATCAAAATTTAGACTTTTGCAATAGCAAGTAGATATTTTGCATATGGTTAACTATTAAAATAATTATACGAAAAGAAATAAATACCGTATAAAGAATCATCTACGCTAAGTAGCTTGTTAATTAGATTTATCATATATTGAGATAATTGATAAAAAAAATAAGAAGGAGTTCAGTTTCCTTAAAGCAATGCTGATGAAAATAAAATATTTAATTTAAAATTTATAAATTGCTTTGAAATTAAACATAATTTTAAACAAACTTGAAAAAGAGTATACCTGTTGAAGTCTAGATAGACTTGACACGTAGTCGTATTGAGAGTGATTCATGTTGAATTTGTATAGCTTTGAATGTTTCAGTGAAAAACTCTCTTATTTTATATTATTTTATTTCTGATAAAATTTTGAGTAAAATGGTTTATATTTCTCATCTTTTAACTTCAATAGAAGCGTCTTTGATCTACGCTTGTAAGATCTATATTTAGAAAACTTGTATATTTTGCATATGTCTGAAGTTTTGTTTTGTTTTTTAATATATTAATACATATAATTGTTTTTCAACAATGTTATTGTTTTTAAAGACGGTCTTTGAGCGCTGATAATTAACTGTAAAGATTATATAACGCTTTGTTCATCCCAAGCGCAATCAAGTCCTCATTATACAAAACTTATTAATTGTGAAATTGAAATCTTTACAAACAGTGTTAGCTTAATTTTTTCTCTCGGTTTAATGTCCAGTCTTTATTTATATGTTCATGTTTTCTCAATACTTTTCAATATATAATTATAGGTATACTAACATCTTATAGAAAATGGCGTAATCTTATGCATATCCGTGCGATTCGGAACACGGTTTCGTAAATTTTCAACTTTATATCGATTTAACTCGAGTATTTTAATAAAATTAATATTTTTTTAGAAATGCCTTTCCCCATTTAATAAACAATTTCAGGTCCTTTGTGCACTTATCATACTCCTTTGTGCTCCTTTGTGCACAAAGGAGGTCCTTGATGTGTTTTAGAGACCGAAGATATTTCTTTTAACCAATCATGGAAAATTGACCTCCCTTCTTGTATGAATGATTTTTAATCTATGATCAGCTTTAGAATAATGTATTATGTTCTAATAATCATCTAGAATGAAAAAAACAGGGGTTCAATTTACCATGGGGTCAATTTTCCATACAGGGGTTCAATTTACTTTAGCGGTATTTTGACCCTGTGGTCAAATTACCATATGACACCGGTCAGAAATACGGGTGAAAACAGGTCATTTTTGGAAATTCGGGTTGTTGTAGCCACCGGCGGTATTTTAAAAAACCCGGTAAGGGTGAATTCTCGGCTGTGACCGGAGGATACGGGTCAGTTGACAGGTATGATAGATTTTTGCCAGTCTGCATACATGCCTATATGTACATGAATTAGGCCGTTAGTTTCTCGTTTGAATTGTTTTACATTTGTCATTTAGGAGCCTTTTATAGCCAACTATGTGGTATGGGCTTTGCTCATTGTTGAAGATTATACACTGACCTATAGTTGTAAATTTCTGTGTCGTTTGGTCTCTTGTGGAGAGTTGTCTCATTGGCAATCATACCACATCTTCTTTTTATACCTATAGAACATTTGTACTTGACGAAGTTTGAAATTCACAGTTCACCTAAACCCACGAATAATAAGGAATCCAGTGTATTGGTTTTATCGTTCAAATTTTGAATCATAGCTGTCTCCTTTATTTTGATTAACCATGAATACAGGTAATAGAAAATTATGAATTAATAAAAAATGTCTATTTGAATGTCATTTGTTATTCAGAATCAGCTGAAGTACTGTCAACTCTATGTATCAACAAGAGTGCTGCAGACAGGATATATTCTTAACATGGACATCATGATTCAGGCGATTGTCTTCAGTGGTGCTTTCAAGCATTTGAACTATCCAACATGTCTGACTCGAGGACCATCGGAGAAAGCAGTGACAATTTAAAGAAAGAACTTGCATCAAAGTTATTGCGAAATACCAAAACCAAACCATATTCCAAGCATTATCCTGCTTATACAGCTATGGTCTCCAGCTATGTTATGGTCTACCCTTAACCTTTACCACATTCCTGGTAACTTATGGTGGACTCTCAAAGAAGATAAAGCATTGCTAGCCATTCAGGCTTTGACAGAATCTGACCACCCTTTAACAGATACTGAGACTGAAGAATTCAATGGTAGGTTAATAGGAAAACATTCATATGCCTATAAACTTACTTGATCTTGTCCTTTTTTTTTTTAGCTCAACTGGCCCAAAGGCCAAGTGAGCTTTTCTCATCACTTGGTGTCCGTCGTCCGTCATTGTCGTCTGTTAACTTATAAAAATCTTCTCCTCTGAAACTACAGGGCCATATTTAATCAAACTTTGCCACAATCATCATTGGGGTACCTAGTTTTAAAAATGTGTCCAATGACCCCATGCCAACCAAGATGGCCGACATGGCTAAAAATAGAACATAGCGGTAAAATGCAAGTTTTGTCTATTATTTTGAAAACTGTTATAAGTAGAGAAAATCTGTCCGAAGCAGAAATGTTCAGAATGTTGAGCTCTACCAATTGTCCATATACGTCAAAACTTTCAAACGACTTCTTACAGGAGTTATTGCCCTGAAATGACAAATTTTACCATTTTTTGTTGAGCATGCAACTTTTGTCGCAAAAGCGAGACATAGCGATCCTACATTCTGTCGGCGGTGGCGGCGTCCACAAATATTCACTCTGTGGTTAAAGTTTTTGAAATTTTAATAACTTTCTTAAACTATCCTGGATTTCTACCAAACTTGGACAGAAGCTTGTTTATGATCATAAGATAGTATCCAGAAGTAAATTTTGTAAAAAAAAATCTTTTTTTCCGTATTTTACTTATAAATGGACTTAGTTTTTCTTCCAGTTAACATCAAAAGATAGTATCTATAGGAAAATTTTTAATAATTTTTCCCCATTTTTCTGCCAGTTAACATTACAGTCACTCTGTGGTTAAAGTTTTAAAATTTTAATAACTTTCTTAAAATATTCTGGTTTCTACCAAACTTGGACAGAAGTTTATTTATGATCATAAGATAGTATCCAGAAGTAAATTTTGTAAAAAAATCCTATTTATCCGTATTTTACTTATAAATGGACTTAGTTTTTCTGCCAGTTAACATTACATTCACTCTGGTTAAAGTTTTAAAAATTTTAATAACTTTCTTAAGCTATCCTGGATTTGTACCAAACTTGGACAGAAGCTTGTTTATGATCAAAAGCTAGTATCTACAAGGAAATTTTGTAAAAATATATTTGCTGTTTTTCCGTATATTACTAATAAATGGACTTAGTTTTTCTTCCAGTTAACATTACATTCACTCTGTGGTTAAAGTTTTTAAAATTTTAATAACTTTCTTAAACTATCCTGGATTTGTACCAAACTTGGACAGAACGTTGTTTATGATAAAAGCTAGTATCTAGAAGGAAATTTTGTAAAATATATTTCCTGTTTTCTGTATATTACTTATAAATGGACTTAGTTTTTCTTCCAGTTAACATCAAAAGATAGTATCTATAGGAAAATTTTAATAATTTTTCCCCATTTTTAGAAAATGCGCGATCAATTTTCTTTACCATTGGCCAGACTCGATCCGCATTGAACTCGGTTCCGTATTTTACATACTTAATGTACTATGCAGAATTTTCATTCTTTAATTTCTTAACCTGTCATACCTGTCAACTTGCACGATTCAGGCTTGAAATATTCGATTTTGACACCTTGTCACGATTGCAAGATCGAGTAAAACCTCTAAAACACGATTTTGTTAAATTCTACACAAAAATAATGATTGTTCCCAATTTGAACTTTCCTCAAACTTTTCCCAAGGAGACAACTGTGATCAGCCAATCAAAATCGTTGTTTCTCCTGATCTTTGGGTATTGTAAACCTCAAATGTGCTAAATTTTGAACTTGTTAGGAACTCAGAATGGCTAGAAATCGTGATCATGGCAGACCAATTTTCAATTACAAGAAGGTTCTTACACAGCTTAAGAAGTGAATCATGACTGATTGACAAAGTTCAAAGATACAGTTCAACCATAACCATAATAAACAGTAGCTAATGGACAAATTTTACACTTATGGTAACAGATCATACATGTTGTCATTCTTGAAATTAAATTACCAAATCAATTAAAGTACAATGTTCTATCTTTTATTTTCACAAGGAATCAGATATATTTCCTTCTTTGTGCATATTTTATATTTGAAAAGTCAACAATCACTTTAATATTCCTGTGACCAATAATCTGATAATCCACCTTTAAGGTTCATCTAATATACAGCAAGGCCGTAACTACCATTGAGGCAAGTGAGGCAATTGCCTCACTAAAATTCGACAGTGAAATATTTTTTTTGTGTATTTGTTTATGGTAATTAAATACGAAATATAGTCATTTGGTAGATATAAGAAGATGTGGTATAAGTGCCAATGAGACAACTCTCCATCCAAGTCACAATTTGTAAAAGTAAACCATTATAGGTCAATGTACGGCTTTCAACACGGAGCCTTGGCTGACACCGAACAGCAAGCTATAAAAGGCCCCAAAATGACTAGTGTAAAACCATTCCAACAGGAAAACCAACGGTCTAATCTATATAAGAAACGAAACACTTATGAACCACATAAACAAACGACAACCACTGAACATCAGTTTTGTTTTCATCATATGTTTTTCTGTCTCAACCTTGATTCCTACAACTTGACATCGTTCCTTTTAAATTATTCTTCCTGCATATAACTCTCAGTTACCGCTTGATGTTTCTCGATTACATTAACCTAGTAACCGCTAATCATCATGGGTCTCTGTTAAAACAGGCTCTTGCAGAAAAAGGAAAAGCATTACCGAAGGTGAGGATGGAATAATTCTAGTAAACTAATGGATGTTATTTGTGATCACAACAGGTGTTAAGGGTTCCAGTATTGAATATATTTTCATTGGAACTAATCCAAAAACTATAAATAGACTGACAAATCAAGTACTGGGGCACCACATGGGAGCAGTCCTGTCTGAGTATTCATTTCCGTTTTCCCAAACTTTATTCGTTCTTAAAATTTGAAAGAACATAATCCAATTTTGACATTATCGAGGAATGGTAGGACCTGAAAACTGTATTTCGTGTTTTATAATTTGGGACTACGGATTTCGTGTCTTTCAATTCGAATTTCGGATCGGACCCTCTTTCTACCCCTCGTTATGCGATTGTTGATCTAAAATATCTTTCCACTGACTATTTCCAGAAATAATCTAAGCAGCGAAAACTTCAGTCCAATTTCCCGTATCCATAAAAAAAAAAAAATCCTAGAATAACATAAAACGGTATTGTTATATTCGATTTCGTATCCATAACATAAAAAGGTAGAATGTGGCAAAAGAAGAACCAAAATAATATTCCTAAAATAACATAAAGTGACATATGGGTTACCCCCATATCTCTGAATCCAGATGACAAAGTTATGATTATCCCATATTCCTGAATGTGAAATGGCAAAGTAGATTCCAATATATCCGTTTCAAGGCTTAAAACTGAAAAGTGATATTTAGCTCCGTCTGCATTGAAACGGTTTGAAATCAAACCATAACATCTTCAATCTATGCAATGATGTCAAGCTCTCTGGAAATGCAGGATTTTACACCATTTATCCAAGACCCCCTCTAAATTTTTTGTGGCGATCAGTTTTGCCTCACTAAAATAATATGCCTAGTTACGGCCTTGGATTCAGTAGGTAAATTAAGTAAAAATCAAGACTTGCATCACAAATATCCCAATATGAGAGACAATGGCGTCATTTTTACTTAGAGCTTTCAGCTCTTTGATGTTGAGCCTGTGACTAGCAGCAAAAATAGGCAAGACACTGGGTTCCGCAGAACCCTTAGGAATTTTTTTCATTTTTGCCTATTATCTTGAAAACTATAATAGATAGAGAGAAACTTTAATTGCAAAAATGATCAGCAAGACAAGTTCTACAAATAAGTCTGCAAGATCAAAATTGTCAGCCGACTCCTTATTAGAGTTGTTGCCCATTGATAATTATTTTTACCAATTTTTGCGTTTTACCTTATATCTTAAAAAATTATAATAGATAGATAGAAACTTGAATAAGCAAAAATGATCAGCAAGACAAGATCTACAATATAGAGGAAATCGTCAGACGACTCCTTATTGGAATTATTGCCCTTTAATGACAATTTTTACCATTTTTTTGGCGTTTTGCCTTACATGATAAAAATTATAATAGATAAATAGATGCTTTAAATCACAAAAATGATCAGCAAGGTAAGATCTGCTAACAAGCTGATATAGGTAGTAGACTGTCAATCTGTATAGGAGTGATTGCCCTTAAATGAGGATTTTTTTTACTCTCTCCTTTGTGTTTTGAGCAAAAACTAAAGAAGATAGAGAAAAACTAAACAGACTAAATGATCAGCAATACAAGATCAGCAAAACAGAGTCATGAATTCTATTCTCGTCTATAATGTTGGAGAGTGTCCTTTGTTGAATATGCACATAGACCAAGGTGAGCGACACAGGCTCTTTAGAGCCTCTAGTTTATGTTGATTTAGAAGAGTTATCTCAGTTTATGGTTGTTAGGATATATGTTAGCTTCCTTAATAAGGTTCTTCATGATCTAGGTATTAATTGCAAATGGATAAGTGGTGATGCAGGCTTCTTTTGTTGTTTTCATGTCTGGAACTTTTTTGTCCTTTGACATAGACTTTGATATTTGGCACAGGGGTGCAGCACTTCAAGATTTTCAAGGTCAGATGATTTTTAGCTCACCTGGCCCACAGGTTCGTTAACTTTTATCAAAGTCTTTTCCTCTTAGTGTCTTGTCATCATTAGGTTATCTAGTTCATAAAATGTGTCTGAGGACACTCCTCTCTTTTATCTTGAAAACTATAATAGATAGATAGACACCTTAAATAGCAAAAATGATCAGCAAGATAAGATCTACAAATAAGTCAACAGGGCTGAAATTGTCAGTCAACTCCTTATTGAGGTCTTGCTTTTTAATGACAATTTTATAAATTTTAGATTTAACGTTTCCGAGTTACAGGGTTTTATTCATAAAAAGGGGATTTTCCAGTTTTCGGACAATAACTAAAAGATGCTTTCAGCAGCTCTCATGAAACTTTGGTGAATTGTTTATATCTGTTTATGTAAGCTCCCCTTAGAATTTTATAAATTTTAGATTTTACATTTCTGAGTTATGGGGTTTTATTCATTAAAAAAGGGGGGATTTTCCAGTTTTTGGACTATAACTCAAAAATGCTTTCAGCAGTTCTCATGAAACTTTGGTGAATTATTTATAGCTATTGATGCAATCTCCTATTGATTTTCATAAATTTCAAATATGATATTGATAAGAAATTGAACTTTATTTGTTAATAGTCTGACAACAGATTTACTAAGTATTGCACAACAGCAAGAAATCTTTAATTGAATATAAATTCAATTCGGTTGGACCTCTGCAGGCATATCCAGCTGCGCTCAGCGAAGCAGTTTATTGCCTATTATCTTGCAAACTATAAAATACAGATAGACACTTTAAATATCAAAAATTTGCAACAAGACAAGATCTACAAACAAATTAAATTTTGCAGAAATCATTAGTAGACTCTTCATAGGAGTGATTGCCCTCAAATGATGATTTTTTACCCTTTTCTATGTTTTGGGCAAAAACTAAGGAAGATGGAGAGAAACTGTTAACAGATCAACAATACAATATCAACAAAAAACAGATTTTGTTATCAATTCTATTCTAGTCCACAATGTTGGAGAGAGTCATTGTTGAAGATGCACATATACCTAGGTAGCGACAAAGGATCTTTTGAGCCTCTAGTTTTGTGTCCCAATTAAAATCAAATATATTCTTGCTTGCCATGGCCATATCCTTTTCAAAGCATCTAATGTTTTACCGAGGGATCACATGCCACCCCATATTTAATGAAATGTGAAATATCAAAAATGGTTCAGGCTGACACCGCTAAACCATATATAATCTTTATTGCCTTGATGTGAACTTTCTAGTTGACCATACGTTTGTCCATGGGTCCATCCTTCCCATATAGGGAACCTGGTTTGTCCTGCTAACTCTTACAGTTTTCAATCTAGATCGTTTAAATTCTGTTGGGTGTTAGTACATATAATAAAGGTGTGCATATTATTAGGATTTTAATTTTTTCTACATTTCCACAAATGACAGGTTGTTGGAAACACTCATTTTTTGCTTATATAAGTCATGCAGGGTATTTGGTTTGTTTGGCTAATTTTCCTACAGTTTTCAAGGTAAAACTTTTATAAATGTAGATTGTTAGTACATATAATATGTGTGTGCATATCATCAGGATTTTTATTTTCTGCAAAATGTTTTGCTTATGAAAGAATATGTACCCTTTTTAGCGGGTCATTATATTTATGAATGAAGCTGTGGTCTTTGTCTAGTCTTTCCTGAGTGACTTTTAGAGATGAAGGAGAGACACTAGTTTTAGTCCACTTAAACAGTTCCAACTAGTTATGATTTTTTTATACGCCCCTTTCAAGTTGTATTATGGTATACTGTTGTCTTTCTGTCGGTCGTCAATACTTCAGACAATAACTCAAAAACACCTTTACATATTTTCATAAAACTGGTGAATTGTTTATATCTATTGACGTAAAGCCCCCTATTGATTTTTATATATTTTAGATTTTATGTTTCCATGTTGTGGGATTTTATTCATAAAAGATGGGTGATTTACCAGTTTTCTGACTATAAAAAACATTTACTACAAAATTACTTCGAACAATTTTCATGAAACTTTGGTGAATTGTTTATATATTGACCTAATTTCCCTTTTTTTTTTTAATTTCTGATTTTACTTTTTGGAGTATTGGGAGATTATTCATAAAAAAGGAGGGATTTTCCAGTTTTCAGACAATAGCTCAAAAACACTTTGAGCAGTTTACATAAAACTTTGGTTGCTTGTTTATATCTATTGAAATGAGCTTCCTTTTGTTTTTTATAAATTTCGGATATGACATTGGGGAGTTATGTAACTTTATTTATTGCAAAAATGGTTGAAAACTATCCATTTTCCACACAAGGTTATGGAATTTTATTCCTTCATATTTTGTGTCAATGGGTACCACTGTGTGTGCATGTTGGTTTTCAATTTGAGCAGTGCACAATATTTCTAGTTGATCATATAAATTCATTTAAAGCATAATGGACCCTCATCCAAACATCAAAGATGTGATGGATGTGGGTCATTATTTGAATAAGCCGTAAGGCTTTGAGGGTTTAATGTGAATATTTGTCAACAAATTAGCCACGTGTCTTTGCTATTTAAAGAAATAAAAAATTTCATGCACGGGTGATTACCAGCATGATATATAAGCCAATACATCCATGTCCCCGCGCTTTTTAAAGAAATTCAATATAGTAAATGTATATGATTTGTGAGTTTAAATATGGGTGGGAAATAGGAGGGAAATTAAACCCTCAAAGCCTTACGGCTTATTCAAATAATGACCAACATCCATCACATTTTCGATGTTTGGATGAGGGTCCATTATCTATCATAAAGCCTCCAGGCTTTTTCGTGTTTAATGTGAATCTTTAAAAATTGAACAAATCATATCGGCTAGAAATAAAAAATCATTCAAAATAAACATTTATTAACGAAAAGAATCCCAAAGTCATACACGACTTAAATCACTGAAAAATGTCAATCACTTCAATCCAACATTATGAAAAAAAACAATTGTCCATTCCATCAATGCATCTCGTCTACGAATCTTGGAATCAATGATCATTACCACTTCCTGTGATTGCTGCTAAATAAATATATAATGTCATATAGAGTCTTATGCCAACACTGTATTCGAAAAGGAAACGGAACAATCTCTGTTATAAAATCTAAAGAAAGTTTTTGCATTTGTTCAATTAGCTGTCTTCAATACATCACCTAAAGATAGTCCTGAAGAATATGCTTTGGAGGTTGATGCTCCTCTGTATGAATGAGCAGTGAATACGGATGTGTCAATACCAGACAAGATCAACACTTCCTTTAACCATCTTGCAATAGTTGAGCTTGTAACTTGTGTGTGTAGTTTATATGAAATTAATAAATTGTCAGATTTTCTGCTATTTTTTGTTCTTTCTATATATGATTTAAGTGTGTTGACAACACACAGCTTTTGATTTGTAAACCTATCTAATCTAATAAATTTCAATTTCTGACCTGGTTTTGATGTTTTTAATAGCTCATCTATTGTGAAAACTACGTAGTCACCAAAATCTGATAGTAATCTCAATTTAAGAAAATGTAGAGTTTGAACTCTTTGAGCTGTACATAATGCTAAAAAAAATGCTGTTAGTTTTAGAGTTAAATCTTTCAGAGAAAGATCATTTGTTGGCCACAAATTTGACAAAACTACCAATAGTTGGCCAACATCCCAAGTAAATGCATATTTTGGTTTAGGAGGAAATGCTCTAAACATACCTTTCATAAAATGAATTATTGTTGAGCTATCTTTCAAAATATCATTACCACAAACTGATAAGGTTTCAGAGATAGCTGCTTTATAAGAACCTATAGTATTATATGAAAGTCCATTTTGAGCTAAGTCATTTAAATAATCTAAAACTTCACTTTCAGATGGGTATAAGGGATCTGAACCCCTTGCACTACACCAAATAACCCATTTATTCCAGTACAAGTCATATTGTTTGGAGGTTGATTTACTCCAAGACTGACATGATTTTCTGAGCTTGCTCAGAAATCCCTTTACATCTGAGGAAACGCCCGATATAGTACAGGCGACTAGAAAATGTTTTCTTTTTCTCAATGGATGAAGACTGCGGTTGTGAACCAGACGTAATAAATTTTGTACATTTGGTAGCACTTTTGGTACAGCAGTCAATAAATTCAACAATTTTGGAAACCAACATTGAGTATTCCACATGGGAACTATTATTATAGCATTGCTCACCTGATCGTCTTTGATTTTCTCCAAAACTCTGCTGATTAAGCTGAAAGGAGGAAATAAATATGGATTAAAATTAGACCAAGAAATAGTCAGGGCATCAGTAGCTACTGCATTTGGATCTGGGAACCAAGAAACATATTCAGATAATTGCTTATTTAATCTGCTAGCAAACAGGTCAATATCAGGTGTAAAACAAATTGTACTCAATTTTTGAAATACCTTTTCATGCAATTTCCACTCTGTTGAATCACTAAAATTTCTAGACATAAAATCTGCAGTGGTGTTTAATTTTCCTACTATATGTACAGCAGTTACATAAATATTTTTACTCTCACACCAGAACCAAATAGATTTTGATTCAAGAAATAAAGGTATAATTGAACCACCTTGATTATTTATATATGCAACTGTTGTGCTGTTGTCAGACTTAACACATAAATGAGTGTCGTGTAGATTGATACATAGACTCCTTAAAGCAAAATTTACTGCTTTGATCTCTAAAATATTAATATGCAATGCAGATTCTTCAGCAGTCAATCTGCCACCTGTTGTCTCTTGTAAAAATTTTGCACCCCAACCTGATTTTGATGCATCAGTTTCAATATTGTAAGATATTTTTCTGGTCTTATACTTTTACCATTTTTAGACTTAATGTTACTGTGCCACCATCTTATTTCTGAGATTGATTCTACTGATAAAGACATTGTATCATCAAAATTATCACCAGAAGCTGCAAGAGATTGAACTTTATCTCTATTTAAGTACCTATAAAATAAAGGTGCCAACCTAATTGCATTTTTAGCTCACCTGGTGCAAAGGGCCAAGTGAGCTTTTCTCATCACTTGGCGTCCGTTGTCCGTTAACTTTTACAAAAAACTTCTCCTCTGAAACTACTTGGCCAAATTTAACCAAACTTGGCCACAATCATCATTGGGGTATCTAGTTTAAAAAATATGTCCGGTGACCCGGCCAACCAACCAAGATGGCCGCCATGGCTAAAAATAGAACATAAGGGTAAATTGTAGATTTTGGCTTATATCTCTGAAACCAAAGCATTTAGAGCAAATCTGTCGGGGTAAAATTGTTTATCAGGTCAAGATCTATCTGCCCTGAAATTTTCAGATGAATCGGACAACCCGTTGTTGGGTTGCTGCCCCTGAATTGGTAATTTTAAGGAAATTTTGCCGTTTTTGGTTATTATCTTGAATATTATTAAAGATAGAGTTAAACTGTAAACAGCAATAATGTTCAGCAAAGTAAGATCTACAAATAAGTCAACTTGACCAAAATGGTCAGTTGACCCCTTAGTCAATTTTTAACCATTTTTCGTAAATTTTTTGTAATCTTTTACAAAAATCTTCTCCTCTGAAACTACTATGACAAATTTAACCAAACTTGTCCACAATCATCATTAGGGTATCTAGTTTAAAAAATGTGTCCGATGACCCCGCCCGCCAACCAAGATGGCCGACATGGCTAAAAAATAGTACATAGGGTAAAATGCAGTTTTTGGCTCATATCTCTGAAACCAAAGCATTTAGAGCAAATCTGTCAGGGGTAAAATTGTTTATCAGGTCAAGATCTATCTGCCCTGAAATTTTCAGACCAATCAGGCAACACGTTGTTGGGTTGCTGCCCCTGAATTGGTAATTTTATGAAAATTTTGCAGCTTTTGGTTATTATCTTGAATATTATTATAGATAGAGATAAACTGTAAACAGCAATAATGTACAGCAAAGTAAGATCTACAAATAAGTCAACATGACCAAAATTGTCAATTGACCCCTTAAGGAGTTATTGCCCTTTATAGTCAATTTTTTTACAATTTTCATAAATGTTGTAAATTTTTACAAAATATTTTCCACTGTAACTACTGGGCCAAGTTCATTATAGATAGAGATAATTGTAAGCAGCAAGAATGTTCAGTAAAGTAAGATCTACAAACACATCACCATCACCAAAATACAATTTTGTCATGAATCCATCTGTGTCCTTTGTTTAATATGCACATAGACCAAGGTGAGCGACACAAGCTCTTTAGAGCCTCTAGTTTGCTGATGTAAACAGACCAATTAAGTGAGCTACTGATCTAATTGATAATGAATTTGAAGTTAATATCTCTGAACAAGATTTAAAAATTTTTTCAATTTTGTCATTAGGCAAATATACCTTGAAAGTTATAGAGTCAATAACATGACCTAAATATTCTATCCTTGTAGAGGGTACTAATGAGGATTTTTCATAATTTATATAAAACCCAACTTTTGAGAGCATAGTGATCAAAACACCAGCTTGAGATAGACATATTTTTGATGAACTAGCTTCGATAAGTGAATCATCAATATAATGAAATGCTGAAATTCCTGTCTTTCTTATATGTGAAAATATAACCTTCATTAGTTTAGTGAAAACTCTTGGAGCTGATGAAATTCCAAAACATAAACAGTTGAACTGTTTAAGTTTTCCTTTCCATTGAAATTTTAAATATTTTCTATATGATTCATCAATTGATACTGAAAAATATGCATTTTGGAGATCAAGTGACACAAAATATGAGTTTTCTGAACTGAATTTAAGACATTTTCTATAGTCTCCATTTTAAAATGATGATATTCAATAAAATGATTAAGTCTTTTCAAATTAATAACTGGTCGAAAACTGCCATTTTTCTTTTTCACCAAAAATATATTAGATAAAAATTCTTTATTTTCATGCTTACATTCAGATATAGTGCCTTTTTCTAACAAATCTAAAACTTCATCATCAACTATTGCATTTTGCATTTTACCAAAATCGATCACTTTAGGAGCAGTATACTGAAAAGGTCCTTTCCAAAATTCAATACGGTAACCGTGAATTGTTTCTAAAATCCATTTATCGGATGTAAGCTTTTTCCATTCTTTCTTTTTTGTTTGCAAAGTACCTGCTTTAAATGAAACATTTACACTTACGTTTACGTTTGGAATTTTCTTGGTCTTCTTTGGTAGCCTCTCTGGTAGCCTCCCCCTCTTGGCTGGTACCATTGGGACGTCTGGCCCCTCATACTGGGCCTTCCTCTTGAGTTTTTTGACATCTGTGGTCGGTATTGACGGATGTTAGAAGCATCACTTATTTCCTTCATTCTTTTTCCTACATCATTAGGGAAAAGTTGTTCTCCTATTGGGCATGTTGATGAACAAAGTTGTTGATAGCGTTTGTTCACATATGGTCTAATAAAATACCTTCTCTTGATATTCAACTCAAAAAATGTGTTACATGAGAGAGCTAAGGCCTGAGCCACATGCTGTTTTGCCTTTGATAAGTCAATACGACAAGTTTTAAACATTTCAGTGAGATTAATCAGAGGAACAATAGCCATCCCCAATACTTTTTGAACGTCCTGAAGACTTTTATCGCTTTGTTGAATATTACTGAACAAGCAACTCCAGATTTCAGGATTTATCAAAGGAGGCACCAGACTTTTACAATTCACTGGAATTTGTGTTTCTTTTATGAAAGAAGATACGTCAGCTTTTTGCGTGCAGGCAGAAGTTACAAATTTTGAGGAGTCGTCAGATACCGCCTCTGAAAACTTCGTTTGGTCTTCAAAGATTTTAGGCATTTCAAAGCCTTGAACTTCAGAATTATCAATTACAAATTTTTCCGAAAGCTGATTATGATTGCTAAACACATCATCAATATTTAACTGCCTCTCGGGCACACCAACAGAATCAAAATCATATTCCGAGGCCTCTTAAAATTGTTGATTTTCATCAATATCCGGTTCACATGTACCGGTCTTGCTAGTACTTGGAACTTCATCAGAAGTACGCTTAAAGTATTCTGATACCAATTGTGCAATTAAACTAGGATCAATTGAATTTTCTACATGCTTCTTTTTAGACTTAGGCTCAGACTTACGTTTTTTCATGGGTGCTTTTCCTTTCAAATTTTTACCCGGACCTTTACCTGGTCCTTTTTCCCCATCACGAACCCGACCTCGTGGTTCCTTAGCTTTTACTTCAGCCTTTTTCTTACACTCTTTTTCATTCATTTTTCTGTCATTTTCAAAACCTGAAAAACTTTCATCAAGTTCGTTCTCTGAGTCAAACAATTTAACTATTTCTGTGGTGTCCAGACAGGATTTTTCACCTTCACTCTCAGACATAACCGAACTTATATCACTATATGACCGAGCCTTCAGCAACGGTTAACAAAGTTGAAATATAAAAAATGGAAGAGAAACGTTCTTCAATTCTTACTTCACGTGGCCTTTGTGACAAAAAAGCGCGGGGACATGGATGTATTGGCTTATATATCATGCTGGTAATCACCTGTGCATGAAATCTTTTATTTCTTTAAATAGCAAAGACGCGTGGCTAATTTGTTGACAAATATTCACATTAAACACGAAAAAGCCTGGAGGCTTTATGATAGATAAAGACAGGCATATCATACGCTGATGGCACAGCTCTTTATTAAATTAAGGTACCCATACCTGACTGAGTATTAAAAGAAAGTTTTTAAAAGTCTGAAGTTTTCCAATACTTCATAATCATGTCATGAATTTTGCATTAACACCCTGGTCTTTTTAGCAGTCACATGGCCATTCCTTAACTGTATTTGAATCCCTTTCTTCTTTATATATCAGGTGATGCTACAGACCATTATGGTAAACTAATGAAGGTTTTATTCCCAACAGAATATAACAGATTTTATACAGAACTAGCAGAACAGGTACATATTTTAATAATACTGTCAACATTTATTTTTCATTGCATCGAAGTTTTTGTATTGGCTGCATGTTTTTTCCCCCTGTCACTAGAGGAGAGAGCAGGTCTAGTAAAGACTCCACCAATCTAAAACACATGGAATCACTTGAAGGACATCTAGATTGTATCATTAGTAGCTCCAACATATTTCAATCAATGCACATAATTTAATTGAGGATGTGTATCTCTTATTCTGGACAGATTTTGATATGTTTATACTTTGCTTCCAAAGGATGGGGGAAACTTATTTTCATCTGTCCTTCTTTCCTTCAATCAGACCATAAAATTTTGGTCCCATTTTTCTGGGGAACTTTAAATCAGATCTTCATTAAATTTGATTTCAAGCTTCATGTAAGCATGCTTTACTTTGTGATGCATTCATTGCATTCATCACTCATCCACTTCTTATTAAGGGCTGTTCCAGAAAATACTCTGTTCCCATGGGGAAGGCACTTTTTTTTTTTACCCCAACTACCCATAGAACTTTATTCAATTTTGGAGAACCAACTACGTAATTTGACTTATGTAAAGACCAACAACTCATAGAATTAAAAAAGATATTGATTACCCACCACACATAGATTTTTTCATAAAGACATAAAATGCAAAAATATTGGTCAGATTATTAACTTGACACATAAAATTTGATATGATTTTATATCAATAAATCATGTTTATTCATCTCAATATTTGTGATTTTTATTCTTGCTGTATAGAACACATACATATATTGCATATAGGTTTAATAGGCAACCAAAGTTTATCATGCTCCCGTAGAAGGGTTGATTTTGCTCAATATGCATTGGCCCTATTAGTTGTGGAAAGATTTTGATTTTGATTTTTGGTGTTTTAACGCCACTTTTAAGCACCGCTTTTGGGCTATTTCGTGGCGGCCAGTTTTTATTGGTGGAGGAAGCCGGAGTGCCCAGAGAAAACCACTGACCTTCGATAGGAAAACTGACAATCCTAGTCAATTAAGATTGAGTCGAGTGCACCCGCACGAGCGGGGTTTGAACTCACAACCTCAGTGTTGACTGGCTAGTGATTACAGTAGTAACTACTTAGACCACTTGGCCACCGAGGCCCCTAGTTATGGAAAGATTATTGTGCAATATTTATTAATTAATTAATTTCCTAACCATTGGGATCTCTTTTATTACACCCACAGAGTATGAATCATAAAAAAAAAAAGAAACTCAAACAGTATTTTCCTTTTTTTATAAATTAATTAAATTTTTTATAAATAAAGGACATGTTTAAAAAAAAAAAAAAAACATATAAAGTAAATTTTTATTATTTCAGTTCTTAGTGCACGTTGAAACAGTGAAGGACAAGGCTTTTGTAACAGCAGCTGTAGAGCATTTTATGGACCACTTTTATCGATTTCCAGGGGCACACCATAGAACTATTCTACTTGATTTGGTAATAAAGTTTATTAAAGAAAAATGGATTTCTCGCTCTGATAAATATTATCACAGTTATGCCACCAAAATGTACCAAATGCTGAAAAGACTGTTAGATTCTAGTAGTGGTTTTGCTGAAACAATAACGGTTCTGCTCCTGGAAAGCTGGTCATGTGTATGTAAATACTTTATGCCAAAGGTCATTAAAGATATTTTAAAAGATATAGAGAAAGTTGTGGAGAGTGATGTTTTTAAAGAAACTGATCAGCTTCTTAAACTTGTTGAAACTTATCTGTTGGAAGAATGTGTTCATGACATCGAATGCGGGACATTGATTAAGATCTTTTACAAAGATGAGAAAATATTTGCATCTAGAGTACTTGGAAAGATCAGGGACAACAAAGACAAGTACACACAAGAATTGTTAATGAAACTGAGCAAATATGCAGAGGCTATATCAACACGTTCCCACTTTTCAGAACCGTCTTCAGCTAGTAATTCTTTACTGCTGATGGCATTAGAAGCTTGTTCAAAGAAATGTAGGGCCTGCAAGGTAGTAGGTTCATCTATAGAAAGTAGGCTTCAACTTTATGTACCTACAGAAAAGGAATTGAAGTACTTTGTAATCTTTTTTGAGGTTATAGGATCCTCTGTGAATAACAATTTGATGAATACAATTGAATTCTTAAAAGTTTTAGATAAGATGAAGATTATTTTTATTTCATCTTATGATCTTATGATGGAATTTATTAATTTGGTAAAGAAACATGAGGTTCAGGAGAAAGTAATGAAATTGCTTGAAGATACTATCGTAGAATGCTGCCGTGAAAGGTTTATTGAAGAAGTTCGCAAAAGTAATTATAGCAAGCACAGTATATTAGTTGACAATTTGATAGAAGCCTGTCGTTTATGTGTAGACAATGTAACCAATGGGAAGTTACTATTTCAAGAGCGTGTTATCAATCATTTGTTGGAAAAATTCAAAACAAAAGAAAAAACCTGTGAGAAAATAAAAGCACAATTCTCTTAAAGATAAATTTGGCCTGATTATGATGTAGGATATAGGTTTGGCAAGTATGTCATGAGGGCGTCATAGTATGGAATGTTACATATGAAATGTTGAATAGAGTCACATTGAATTTTTCATCCATGGATTGGACAATTGTTGGACTGTTTCATTGTTATATAAATAGAAAGTTTTGTGTAGCATAGGACTGATGTAATACCATCTATATTTTCTTTAGAGAAAATACTGTAAATACAGAAGTTATTATTTTGGGCTTTTATTTTTGATAATATTATAAACTCCAAAAATATGAGTTTAATTAATGTGAATCATGAAATGCTGCATTTGAATAATGTGATTAGGATTATAAATGTGAGTTGATTAATATGATATCAATTCTGTCTGCACACTGTAAAGAATAACCAAGATGACATATATGTAGATAGATGTTCAATTTGGCCCACACTGTTTTAAATGTACATATCAGAAAAAAACAAACTGTTTAATGTACAAATTGGAACAAATGATACAGTTACATTCAGTATTACTCTTTGAAGAGATATTGCGTTCAGATTTAAGTGCTCAAATTATGGAGGATGATATGATTAAAAACCCAACGAATCTTTGTTTCTATTTTTACATGCTGCGTAGTCCTAGCTGTAATCTTGATGGTGGATTGTTTGATCTGCTACACAAGTAATGTGATGTATTATTTTTGCCCATGTCTGCCCACCTTTCATCTTCACATAGGTTACATGCTGTGCTAGCCTAAATGCTTTTACAAACTTAAACCTTTTTATTTTGCCGAATATGTGTACATATGCTAAAGATGTTCTATTGTCCATATTTCATTTTAGTATTTTTCACAGAAGAATGGGAAGATCTTCATGTTGTTCAGATTTTTAAAATGTTTTCACAGAATTATTGGTTGCTAAGCCTAAATTTTCATGAAAGTTTGCATGTACTGCACATGCTTTAGATTCTCTATAATTGCTCCTACTAACGGTCATATCTTTTCATTTTCCAGAGGTTTTACATTTAACAAAGTTTTGTATAATAAGCCACTTATAATTTTCACCAGATGGAATTTATACTTCTAAACTCCTCTTGCAGAATTTGAGTCGGAATTTTTTTTATTCAGTAGGCTACCTGTACACATATGACTGATATGAGATGTGCATATTTTTAGGATTACCATTTTGAAGAATTTTCTTAAAATCAAAGGTTATTGAACTCTGTCATTGTTCACTGTATTGCTAAACAGTACATGGTTTATGATGTCAAATCATTCATTTAAGTGTTACTATTCTTAGCTAATATTACAAACATGTATTGGGGGCTTGGTGGTGTTGAATACCATCATACATGCACTTGAGACAACAATTTTTGATAAGAATTAAACATCGCTGTAACAAAAAAAGTACTGTTCATGTATTTGGCTCATTAACATGCTGGACTATATTTTTTGTCTAGCTTTTTATATATAACTGCACCTTTCCCTCCATTTCTCTTCTTTTAGCTTAAAGAGAATAATAATTGCTGTTGTTTTTCATTTGTTTGTTAGTGTGATTCTTTGTTTTTAAGTTTTTAATTTTTTAATTATTCATTTTTGGCCATATTGTAAACTAAACTAGTGACCTGATTTAAATGGAACATTTCGAAAATCTAGTTCCTAATGGCATTGAACAACTTTTTTTAGTGTATTTCAAAGATTTAACCTTGAAAATGATTTATGGAATTTTCTATTTCATAAAATGGACTTGAATGCAAATTTATTAAATGTTTCTTCCTAGATGTTTTTGTGCACCTCCCATTTCCCTCGTTTTTGATCAGAAAGAGTATTGGGATTTCGTTTGCAATGGCAAAAGACAGATATTGTCATATTTATCTACTGTAAATGAGGGGACTAGTGAATAAATTAGTACGCTGAGGTAACAGGTTTGGTTTGGGTTGTTTTTTTGTTTGTTTTGTTCAATATATAATATCTTAGATATGCCTTGTATATAGTGATAATGACAACAATATGACGAGTGTTGATCTAAGAAATATGACAAATATGTGTTGTATGGGATAACCAATATTTTCAATGATGATGGTCATATTCAAATTAAATTTACTTTGAAGATTATTAGAATTGTGTAGCTCATTTTTATCATACAATCAGATTTCAAAATTATTGTCGCTAATCAGCAAGAAAATTATCTATGCAGGCAAGTTACTGAACTATGCAAAGGCTTTAATATGAGTTATTTGTGTATTAATTAAGAAAGGATTTTACATGTAACTAATTTGTTATATTGATTGTTTAAAATCAGTTTTGTTCCACATTGTATGTTAATTATTATATCTTGTTATGTTGAAGCTTCATTTTCATATTGGAAAATAATCTTACCTTTGAGTTTGAGAAGGTCTGTTAAAATATTAATGTATATTGTAATTTCTATGGTTTAAAAACGTAATTTATGAAAAGTTTGTTTTTATACACCCGTTTACGGGACGTATTATGGTATACCGTTGTCCGCTTTAACCAATCTGCATGAAACTTTTGTGAATTGTTTATATCTATTGACGTGAGCTCCCTTTCGTTTTTTATAAATTTTAGATTTTAAGTTTCCGAGTTGTGGGGTTTTATTCATTAAAAAAGGGTGGTTTTCCAGTTTTCGGATAATTACTCAAAAACACTTTCACCAATTTGCAAGAAACTATGGTGAATTGTTTATATCTATTGACATGAGCTCCCTTTCGATTTTTATTAATTTTAGATTTTATGTTTCCGAGTTATGGGGTTTTATTCATTAAAAAAAGGGGGATTTTCCAGTTTTCGGACAATGGAGTTTTATTCATTAAAAAAAGGGGGATTTTCCAGTTTTCGGACAGCACAAAAATGCTTTCAGCAGTTTTCATGAAAGTTTGGTGAATTGTTTATATCTATTGACATAAGCTCCCTTTCGATTTTTATAAATTTTAGAATTAATGTTTCCGAGTTATGGGATTTTATTCATAAAAAGGGGGTGATTTTCCAGTTTTCGGACTATATCTTTAAAGTGCTTTGAGCAGTTTTCATGAAACTTTGTTGACTGGTTTATATCTATTAAGCTAACCTCCCTTTAGTTTTTCATAAATTTCTGAAATGACATTGAGAAGTTATTGAACTTTATTCTTTAAAAAAGCGACGGAGTATCATGCACTCATGGCGCAGCTGTTTATTTGTTTATGCTGTTTCAAAAAATCTTTAAGAGTCTACGGATAATTATACCCCTTAGCATAAAATTATCCATATTTGAGTTATGAGCTTATGAGGTATTCTATAAGTCTGATATAATTGTCCCTAAATTAGAACACTTCACAGGAAAAATTGTATTTAGATAGAGCAGGTATGATTTTTTTTTTTAATTGCTTTTAATGTCTTAAAGAAATACACTACAAAATTACTCTTCTTGGGCCACTCATGAAACTTCAAAAAGAATAGAATTAAAAAAATTTAAAAGATGTTTTCGAAACTTTTTGTCCTGTAAAGTAATTAGTGTACAATTTGTATAAATGTACATTTTTTTTTCTCAATTTGAGGCCTATTCCATTAAAATGAATGTGGAAGGGTTAGAAGTGGCTTTATGGGCATGGGTTATGGATCCATTATGGTTGTACATCCATTTGTTGTATTCAATATTACTCGTAGAAAGTTTATTGGTTGTGAAAGGTGGTAGGGGTACCTGAAGAATCTTTATTCTCCACATTGATTTTGCTGGGATGGCCCTGAAGTTTTAAAAAGAATCAAGAACAGAATATGGTCAAAACATGAACGACATTTTCAAGATTGTAAGTAAATACTGCTGTTTTATGCTTAGTTGATTGTGTATAAATCTAGTTTATTGTTTTAAAGGATTTTAAAAGCAAGTTAAGGTGGCTGGGGCATCTTAATTAAAATTGATAGAATTTTTTAATAATTTGTCAAAATGAAGTTTTTATCATGCTTTTTTCAAAAATATAATAAAAAGTATGGGTCACCGAACTTTTTTTCACGCTAGAGGTTGTGCAAAATTGTCAGATTTTGTATAGATTATGCATGGAAAATCAAATTTTGTGTGATAAAAAGAAAACTACTTGATAGAACTTTAAGATAAATTGTGAGAAGATAGCTCTTATAAGATGCTTTCAGATAAGAAAAAGAAAAAATGGGGTCACCGAACTTGCTACATATCAAAATAGGTAAATTCACAACACTTTCTGTTATAAAAATTACTTTATCTGAGTTATCTCCCCTTATTTAGCAAAGTTGAAAAAAATCTACTCAAACACAAATAATGTTTTTTTGAGAAATTACAGCCGTAATTATGATAAAACACACAATTTTCTATATTTACATCAACAGTCTTTTACATAAATTACATACTACTCTCAAAATTTGCACATTTCATGAAATATCTAGACCAATGTTATCTGCTACTTCGAAATCCAAGATGGAGGAAGACACCCGAGCCACCTTAATTGGTTTAAAAGATGTTATAAGAGTGAAATTGTGATGTACATATTTATTAATTGAGAAATGTTTGTTTTTGATGATATTGTTTACTTTATCAATGCTTTATAAATTATGTTTTAGTTTTATTAGGTTTATCTTGATTTTGGTAGCTGTTGATATTTTTTATGCTGTCTGAACAGAATTTTTATGTTTTAAAGGTGTTCTAATGATGTAGAGAGTAGTTTTCATCTTTATCCATTTCCACACTAACTTAACTTTGCCGCAATTAAATCTTCTTAAAACTTATAATCAATGCTTATTACTACCAAACAAAGATCAAGTTCAAATTTGGGTAGAGCCACTTTCACCGTTCTCAAGTTGTGTCCCTTTATGAATGGTAAAATTGCTGAATTTGCAGTATCTTTACAAGAGCATGGACACATTATTCTTGTATTGATTATCATATCATAATTAAACTATTTTCACCTTCCCCCTATTCACATCCTTGAATAACTGAATGAGAAAGAGCATATATAAAATATTAACCCTTTCTGTTCTTCATTCTGAAAATTGAGGAAAGTATTTGAACAAATGATAAAAGAGGGACTGAAAGCAGGTGAAGAGATGTGATCTTGATTCAATATACAGTCGAACCTCATTGTGTCGAACTCGGTTGTGTCGAAAACTCGGATGAGTCTAAGTAATTTTTCGGTCCCTGTAAAATTCCCGTTTGATCAATGCATAATTACCTCTGATGAGTCGTACTCGGTTGATTCGAATACTCGGTTAAGTCGAGTAAATTTTATAGCCCAGTCGATGTAAAATTAATGTAATTGACCCCGATGTCTCGAAGTTCTAAAGTAAGAATTTTCGAAAGATGCAAACCTAATGATAAAAATTCAAATCGGATGTATTTCTTATGCAACCTAATCATTTTCAAAAGAGATTAAAGCTGAGTAAATATATTTGTTTGTATAACAGTTAAAATGACATGTTTATGGTGACCGGTAATTAACACCTTTGTTGATTGTTCAAGCAGAATGTTAGTGTGTTGAACATTTTTCACAAGAGATAAAAACGAAACGAATTTAAATGACTCTAGTGGAGATTAAATGAATCGTTAGATTTAAAACTCATCAATTACAATAAATAAAAGGATTAGGACAATTATGATAAATTCATGATAATTTAATGTAAAGCAGACGACCTCATAAGAGACCGTTCAGAACTTATTTCATGCCGCAAGTGATTTCATAATTTATAGTGACTGACCTTTGTAAATATTTGTGTAGACTATTGATTTTATTTGTGCATGATTTGTATCTGTACTTGTGTGTTTAATTATTACGAAGGACCAAAAATGGAGATTGAATACACAATCATAAAGTGTCATATCGAAAAAAAGACACACTGTTCATTGTATCTAGTTTACACAAATCTTATACCGTATTTCATGCATTCCAAATTTATGATGACACACTCGACCTCGGATGAGTCGAACCTCGGATGAGTCGAATACTTTGGTCCGGTCCCTTCGACTTCGACACAACAAGGTTCGACTGTATTAAACTTTCTTTTATTGTATATATAGTCCCATGTTTTTAAGAAATAGAATTTATTACATAATAAGTTTATCCTTGTAGTTTAGAAAGCATTAATTTTCATTTTTGTCAACACCTTGTGCCTCAATTTACCCATTGTGTTCAAAAACCAATACAGATTGGTGTCAATAAAACTACAATCATGGTATTTCTAGTAATAAATGAACAATGCTATTTTTAACCTATGATATTTTCTTTTTTTTGCCCGCATATGAAAGAAGAGGGGAATTAGGTTTCTGGTCTTTTGCTCCCATTAGTCAGTCTGTTTAAAGTTATGGAGTCAAGTAGTAATGGGTGCCATAAGAGGACTTTTCAGGTCTAGCCTGGGATCCTGGCTCACTGATCGACAGTAAAGCCAGGCGAAATACAAGGACATGGTTTCGTCAGTTGGATGTTAGAATGATGCATCTTGGGATAGCGTCATTTCTTGACACATGGCGGGAAATATTTATGTTGTCACGAATTTATTGAAAATTATTTTTCATTTCATATGAAATGCTAATTTCGAAAAATTGGCGTGGATTGAATTACACCTAGCCCTATCGACGAAGTATTAGATTGGGTCAGGTTGCCAGGCTATTTTCAGGTCCTTTTATACTAGTAGCTTAATATGTGGTACAGATTTTGCTCATTGATAAAGGCTGTACAGGGACCTTTAGTTGCTAACAGCTACATCATTTGGTCTCTGGTGGAGAGTTGTCTCATTGTCTCATTGGCAATCACACCACATCTTATTATTTTTATATTGCTTACCCATCCAGAGCACTGACTCAACTTGATTTTTTGAGGGAGTTTTTGTTGCCTTATCCTTAGTTTTCTGTAAAGAGTTTTGTGGACTGGGTCTTTTCATCCTTTATGTTTATGCTAATGTTTTCTGTTTTTTCTCAACTTATTTTTTTTTTTGCCCTCTTTGTATCTTCGTAATGACTGGTTGTATGCAAAATAACACTGTTTTGATTTTTGTTAAAACTGTGCTTTTTAGCAATAATTTATTTTTTAGGTTAATAATGAAGATGACAAAATATTAAAATATAATGTTTATATCAAATGTTATTGCTTTAGTATACTCCAATGTGCTGTTGCACATCTAGTATTTATGATAGTATTCATCTGAGTATCTGATAAGCATGGTCTCCTTTCGCGGTCTTACACTAACAGAGAGTGTATTTCTCGATAATAGCCGATGATAGTGGCACTGTGTCATCTTGTTCTGTTTTGTTAGACACATGTTTTTTTTGTCCCCCTCATAACGCTGGGGACATGGAAATACCGGGCGTCTGTCCGTCCGGTCTTGTTACCACTCTCACAGGTACAATTCTTGCCAGATTTTTATAAAACTTATACTGTAGGTTAATATCAGCAATATCTTGAGCAAGTTCTATAATGGTGGCCGATCTATTTTTTTAAAAGAGTTATGCCCCTTGGAAATATAAAAATTTGTGGAAAATGGCCTTGTTAGTGCTCTCATGGGTACAATTCTTGCCAGATTTTTATAAAACTTATACTATAGGTTAATATCAGCAATATCTCGAACAATTTTTATAATGGTTGATGATCAACGTTTATTTAAAGAGTTATGCCCCTTTGAAATATTAAATTTATGGAAAATGGCCTTGTTAGCGCTCTCACGTGTACAATTCTTGCCAGATTTTTATAAAACTTATACTTTAGGTTAATATCAGCAATATCTTAGACAAGTTCTATAATGGTGGATGATAGACTTTTTTAGCTCACCGGGGCCCAAAGGGCCCCATGTGAGCTTATGCCATCACTTGGCGTCCGTCGTCTGTCCTCGTCGTCTGTCGTCGTAAACTATTTCAAAAATCTTCTCCTCTGAAACTACTGGGCCAAATACCTTCAAACTTAAACTAAATGTTCCTTAGGGTATCTTGTTTATAAATTGTATCCGAAGTTTGTATCCATCGACAAACATGGCAGCCATGGCTAAAAAAATAACATGAGGGTCAAATGCAGTTTTTGGCTTATATCTCAAAAACTAAATCTTTTTGAGCAAATGTGACATGGGGTAAAATTGTTTAATTGGTCAAGATCTATCGGCCCTGAAATTATCAGACGAATCGAACAACCCATTGTTGGGTTGCTGCCACCGAATTGGTAGTTTTAACAAAATTTTGCAGTTTTTTTGTTATTATTTTGAATATTATTATAGATATATATAAACTGTAAGCAGCAATAATGTTCAGCAAAGTAAGATCTACAAAAATGTTAATATGACCATAATTGTCAATTGACCCCTTAAGGAGTTATTGCCCTTTAAAGACAATTTTACACAATTTGTTCATCAAGTTTGCTAACATTTAAAAATCTTCTCTGAAATACAGGTGAGCGATTCAGGCTCTTGAGAGCCTCTTGTTTAAAAAGAGTTATGCCCCTTGGAAATATAAAATATGTACAACGCGGGGGACATTGGAACTCTGTTCTTTTATTCCAACAGTTAGAAACCGCTAAAATTACCTCGGTGAAAAAAAAAGATCTATTTTAAATTTTCGTTTGAGTTTAGCTGTGAGACTTAAAATTTAAGGGTCAAAAAGGCATTTTTTGTTAGTATTTTGCTAAAAATGTTTTTATCGCCATACTACTGTGTAATTTTATAAATATTACCTGTTACCTGTTAGTGCCACTTCCTTTCCACTTTTATGTGATTTCAGACATGTTGTTCTTGAGTTACAGAACTTAGATTTGTTAGCTGAAATGGACTGTCAATATTGTTATTATATTTGATGTTCCAGACTTAGATTAAATTAAATGATTTAGAGCATGTTTATTGATGACTCAATTTGTTATTGGATTCCTACAAAATAATCTATACAATATTTGACAAGACAAACTATTCAATTAAAAATCACATGACTTAAAAAGTAGTGTTTGGTGTATAAATACAAAGTAGTGCTTGGTGTATAAATCTATCTATCCAACCGACATTTATGGACATAGGAAGAAAACTCCAATTCAAATTATATTCCCTTAATTTGTTCATTTCTCAAAACAATGCATTTCACAGTGCAAAATGAAAGCAATCTTTACCCTTCTTTGCTCACAAATGCTTTCATTTTCTGTTTTTAATGATGATGGACTTAATTTAATTACAATACATAAATAAATGAGATGTGGGGTATACATCAATGAGACAACCCACAGAAAATAATTTAAAAGACATCTAGAGCGCAACATAGTCTTCAAAAAAAAAAAAAGTTCTATAAAATATGTCAAGTTCTAAATTGTCCCGAGTCTATAAAAGTTATCAATGAATATAACTGAAAAAAAATTTGACACAACATAAAATTAACATAAGTCTTTTATTGTTACATCCCTACATCAATATTCTGCTCAGTCCCTCGGAAATTTGTATAGGCTCAAGGCTTACGACCTTTAGTATAAACAATATTTTATTTAGAAAACAAGTAAATAAACTCAAACAGCAATACAATGCAAGGATTGGAAAACAAGTGACAAGTCACTTACACAAATTCCTCTCCTATGAGCTTTGGACCAAACTTATTTGCATCATCACAATGAGAGGAAAACTTATCAGCAATGTCACAATAGGAGGGCAGACTTTACAAAGCATACTTGTAAGACAACCAAACATTAAAAAAAATGTTGAATGGACAATGAAAAGACTGTAATATAACAGCAGCTGGACATAGTGTGAAGCTATTGCAACCTGCAGGTGATATTTTACAATATAAATGTGCAAAACAAAACTATAAAGATCTTTAATGAGAACATGTCCCAGGTCAAGGCCACAAAATTGCCTTAACTCTATATAATATTATATACTGCAGCAGTGCTATTTGCACAGTCAAATTGTATTGACCGTATAATCATTTGTGATATACAGTCACTGACCGTATATCTCCTTGTTTATGACGTTGACAATGCCTTTCGGTAGAGTTTTATTTATGACGTCATTAAAAGTACAGGTTTGCGGAATTTTTACGTCGTTCGCTCCAAATTAAAAAATGATGGTTTTTACCCTAAATATTTCATTTGGAACAGTTGTAGGAGTTGCAGTACATAAAGAATAACCATAAATTGTCTCGAAATATAAATTTATTTGTACTCGGCTCAAAACAGGATAGAAATGCTCGGCAAAGCCTCGCTTTCTACCTGTTTCTAAGCCTTGCACAAATGAAATTATATTTTCGAGACAATGTATGGTTATTCTATATGTAAAAAAGGTTTTATTGATGATAATGTTTCTAAAGCAGGAGGTGTAATTATAATGATGGTGGAGTTCTTCCTCTGTCCAAAATTTCTATCCGAAACTGCTCCTGAACTGCTTGACAGAATTTTATAAAAAAATTTCATAGAATCAATTCTCACATGATTAATTTTTGGGGTATACTTTGGGATGACATGGAAGTTTGTCATATCTGCACATTTTCTGTCTAAAGTACACATTTGTATCCGCTTCTCCTAAATCTCTAATAATAATTTAATAAGACTTTCTCAGAATCTTTTTCATATAATACCATTGTGCACTTCTTATTTTGTTTTTTGGTCTGATTTGTTTTCAGGGTTTCAGGGGTGTTTCTATGATATTTGAAAGAGGGGATGTACAATGAAATCTTTCGCGGAGCGGAGCGAGGTGAGGCGAAAATTTTTTTGGACCTTTTTTTTGCTATAAAACATAAAATTGCCATATTCAATACAATATTAGCAAATTACAATAGTTTTTTTTTTCACCTGGACCCGCCCCTGGGTTTCCCTTACTAAAGCAAGGACTATACCATTGCTTTATTAAAGGGTACCCATTTTGTATCCAAAACTCCTCCTCAACCCTTTATTAAAATTTATTTTTGCAATTTGTGAAAAAACTTTTAATCATGATATTGTTTTTGATCTAAAGGAAATATGTAATTCTATAAGTGAACCAACACCTGAAGTGGTGATTGTGCGGTAGGGTAAAAACGAGTGGACACCGCTAGGTATTTACAGTTGTCTTAAATTAAATAAAAATATGTCGACACGAAAGACAACAACACTCAAATGTTTACTGCATGGAACTCGTTTAATTGGTCGACATGTTTCGCCAGCAAACATGGCGTCTTCAGGACAAGTATATACATGAAATAAAACAGTGAAGTACAAATATTGCAGTTATTGCGGTTAATCGGAAGTAATGTTACAATAATGGTTGTTATGACGACGTTATCGATAAGAATAGAAAGTGAATTTGAAATAAAAATAGTTAAATTGAATAGAAAATGAAAGTAGTCAATAAACGGTGGTAGGCT
Source organism: Mytilus coruscus (assembly GCA_017311375.1). Taxonomy (NCBI): domain Eukaryota; kingdom Metazoa; phylum Mollusca; class Bivalvia; order Mytilida; family Mytilidae; genus Mytilus; species Mytilus coruscus. The sequence goes on from CM029601.1 coordinate 32,530,697, forward strand.
GCTATTCACACACATCTGTATACAGTCTTATTGGAGGTTCCTAGTGGTATTGTTAATAGAGATGATGAAAGTGGATGATAAAATATATTTAATTTCCCAAATGGACAACACCTCACTGGTAATTCCGTACCAAATCAACTGGCTTCGCCCTAGGAGGTACTGCTTCCAATTGTGTCGGGAATATTATGAGGTGTATGATCACCGCTGGTATTGGTAGATCTGTGTGTGTGTAAATATCTAATTTGTTTGTAAAATGTCTACGGATCGAGTTTGGCTTCATAAATATGTTGTGTGGTTCCTTATGTTTCTGGTTCCGTTATCTTTTCTCTAAATGCCTGGTGTACTATGTGTACTCATGTGTTGTGTGTTAATTTTCCGTAATAGAGGAAATATATTAAAATGTGAAAATGATATCAAGCTACTGGAAGTGACACTAGATTATAGGCTAAATTTGGATAAATATCTATCTGAGATTTGTAAGAAGGCCTCTCGTCAAGTAAATGTTCTTAAACATATTGGTAGATATAGATTTGGTTGTTTAACAAATTAGTTTCTTTTATTTTGTCTAATCTTAATTTTTGCCCAGTCACCTGGCATTTTTGTAGTGAAAAAATACAGTTAAGATGGAAATATCTAAGAGAGAGCCATGAAGTTTGTTTATGAGGATTATAATGGCTCATATGATGATCTTTCACATAAGTCAAAACTTCCATCTCTTAAAGTCAGAAGATTACAAGCAACAGCTATAGAAACTTTTAAAGTTATAAGCAAAAAGAGTCCATCATATTTAAATGATTTCATTAATATTAAAAATCATAGATATTCCTTTAGATATAGAAATACAGTTGAACAGCCCTAGGTTAGAATAACACGCTATGGCATCAATTCTTTTGGCTACACTGTGAGCTGCAAAAATTTGGAATGAACTACCCCAGAGTTTTAGAGAAGAAAACAATTTTAACCAATTTATTAAACTTATTGTTACCTGGAATGGTAGTTCATGCCAAATGCAATGCCTGCATATAATTAATGCTTTAATTTATTGTGCTTTTCTGCTTAATGTGCTATAACTGCTTATGTGTTTTAAACGGCTTTATATGCTTTTAATAATGATTGCTCACTGTACTTTTGATATTTCTGTACAGTATAAAATAATTTTCAATTTTATGTCCTTTATATTGTCAGACATATAGAGTAAAAATTTGGGTTAAAACAGCTTCTGTTGTAGTATGGATCAAACTGATATTGCAAAGTCAGGAAAAATCAGGTGGAGTCAAGAAAAATGTATAGCTATCGTCCAGACAATAAGTATAGATCAACCCAGACAACAAAGTTGAGAACATCATCTGAATCTAGTTGCTGAACATTTACCAACAACGACAACTACAAACATATTGACATACAGGTATATTACTTCAAATTATAATATGTAAATTATTCTGAATTACAAACTTTTATTACTTTAGTCATCCATGATGTTATTTATTGCTAGTGTCCATCTTTTAATTCATAAAGTTACAATAGATATCCTGTTTCAATAAAAATATGTTCATGTTCGGTAATCATTGTTGCAAACAGTGAAATGAATTCAGTGAAGGCAGATTAATAATTAACATTAGTATAAACATATTTTCACAATGTTGTTTTTACTTGTTTTTCATTTTTCTTTTTTTAATGTGAAAACGTCAGAACTTAGTACATATAACATTGAAACATGGAACTTTTACTATATCAACTATCGTGTAAATAATATTGCTTTTGTTATAAAATGCACATGCACTACTCATACCCATATTTCTATTCTGCTAAAAATTCTATTTGCTAAAATAAAATAAACTATATGATCACAAATCACATCTTTTTTTAAGACGATTATATATGGTAATTTGATTCCATGTAATAGTTATACAAAAGATACAAATCAAATATAGACCTTTCCCATACATGCATAGGATAATTGTGCAGTGTTCTGTAAACAATGTAACAAATCTATATATTAACTAGGCTGTATATTCATTTTTTAGAGAAAGAAGATGTTTTGTTTCCATTAAATGGGATCACAAAGAGTATATATAATTTGATATATGTGGTTATCCTGATCCACTTCTACAACAATTATTAATGGAACATTATTTACTATATATATTCTTACTTGCTTCACATCCAGTGACAAATCTTTCATGCATATTAAGAACTTGAACAAGTTATCAGTGTAATGCAAAAGGTAGATTCTAGATGCAAGGTCTACTGTAGTATTGGACTCTTGATATCTTATATATATGCTTCATGTAATGTCAAGAAATTATGTGAATCTGGAATAATTTTGAATTCTGGAAAGAAATGTATGATGAAAACTTACCCATTTTAGGAGGCTTAGCCATGCATGCAATTCAATTCAATTCAATGCTTTATTAAAGTCTCATCTCTCAACAAGTACAATCGATATTTATAAATTGTAAAATAATACTAAATGAAATGAAAGCCATTCTATACAGAACTATTAAAATGCATAGATATACTACATTAAACAATATGAAATAATAAACTATTTACAATATATAAAATTTCTACGTCTTCTTAAAATCAAATAACAGGTTTTGGCACACACAGGTATCATATTTACATCTGAGAATAAAAACACTAACTTTTGGTTGTCATCTAAAGTATTAAAATTTTCATTCAAAGTTTCAGCAACATAATATAAACAATATTTTCGTATCTCCCAGTTTCAATCCTCAGTGGGGCAACACCACATCTAAATTTGGCGAAAGCAGTTTTGCGACTGAAAGGCAAAGCTATTTTACAGTATTCTTCAGGTTCAAAATTTTCTGTAAACAATTTGTGAGTTCGTAGCTTATTGCCACCTCTACCCGATATAGATTTATCAGAATGTAAAACAGGGCTCCAATTATGTGTAATTTTGACATAAAATGTTTTACAACATAATTAGTATCAGTATTTTCCTGACACAGTAAATGACTTAAATTCAGTTCACAGAAGGTTTTCCTAACTAAAAAGTTCAAGTTTTTAACACTTAGTCATGTATACTTACATTTGTTCTATAAATAAAGCTTTTGAACTTGAACTTGTATTATAACCGCTGGTTTACAAAACCCCATATTAGGGCTGTCAATCAAAAGGAGAAGAGTGTGCCTAAGGTTTTATAAAAGTCAATATAAAAATTAAAATATGATAAGTAATTTTTTTAACTGTTTCCATAAACAAACAAATTAAAAAGATAATTGATTTTGCGTTGTCACATAGCTATTGTTTTGTTTTATAGTGTGTGTAATTATTTGAATGCTTGATTAACCCCATCAGAGAGTAGTTCAGGTTTACACTATACTTCCGTTTACCATAAATAGATTTTATGGTACTTTGACCTATAATGGTTTACATTTATAAATTTTGACTTGGATGGAGAGTTGTCTCATTGGCACTCATACCACACCTTCTTACATCTAATTATAATAGTATATATTTCACGTCATGATCAGCCAATCAGAGAGTAGTTCCAGTTTACACCATGCAACAGTTTACTATAAGAATAGATTTATAATCACACATGGCCGTAGAGTTATAACTTGTTTTTTTAAATGCTGGAAGTATTTCTAACCAGAAGGATTTTGATAAATGAATAAAGAAATGTTAAATACTGTAGATACATGGATTATGCATTGACAAGTAAAACATTTGACATTCAGTGAATGTTTATCTTCATACATCTACCTGAACAGTACAACTTGAATTTTACTTTTATGATCTATATTTAGTGAGAAAAAAAGTGATTTTAGTCTAAAGATATTAGGTTAAAAAAGTAACGTCTTTTTACAGCTGAAGTGCCAATAGAGGTTGAGGATGATTTATTTACAGTTTTGACAGTATTATTAGCTATCCTGGGACTATCTGTAGCCTTTTTTGACAGTATTATTAGCTATCCTGGGACTATCTGTAGCATTTTTTGACAATTCAGCAAACCTGATATTAAAAACAACTGGGTAAGTATATTGATTACAAAATTTTGAAACTGCTTCAAGTCTGAATGTTAGATGTATGGGTTACGCTGAATAGCTTTACATATAAAATTGATGCTTTATTTCAGGATTTCCCTTACTCAAGCAAGGACTAGACCATTGCTTTATTTCAGGAAATAGGATTTTCAGATTTGAAATGTTTTTGGGGTCATTTGGCAGAATGGGCACATCTAAATGCTAAGATGGAGATAAGGTCAATGAACATTAAATGGGCTATGTGCAGATTTTGGTAAAATTTTGCATACGACTTTGGCTTGTTGAACTACAACTGAAAATCGAAAAGATAATACATTTATCTCTTTTATTCTCTTTTATTCTGAATTCTTTCAAAATATATAAGGATTTGTATAGAAAGCACTTAAAATCGACAAAATCTACATTTTACAGCTTATAAAGCAGTGACATTACGCTTTTTTAGACGTTTTGTGGTGTTTTTTCTCCTAGAACACCACTTTGAATGAAGTATACTGTGAAAGCGAAGTCGGTGACACTATTATTATTTCACATCATTAAAACCGAAATTTATGTATCAACAACATGTAATTCTTTGAAGAAAAATCCTATAATTTATGGGGTTAAAGGTAACAAAGACTTATGAATAATTTCAGATAAACTACCCTTCCGGAGCAGCTCCTGATATCACTCATTGTAAATATTAGTCCTAGATTACAAATAAAATCCAGTTACAAGTAGTTTATATTACAAAATAAATGATGGGAAATGATTTCCTAATATTCCTGTTATAAATCTGATTCTTCATGTATGGAGAGTGCTACCCTCTCTGCACATCATAAACACTTGCAACAACTTTGAGGGTTCCACAAAGTGGCCTGTTGCAAGACAAATTGTCTGCCCTATCCAACATCCCCTCATTTCCCAGTGAATAGAAATTTATGCACTTCATCCTAGTTGAACAACTTTTAAACAGAACCTACCTATTGGATTTAATGTTAATTTGTTCTCCTTTTGATGATGCATCAGTCAGTCAGTCATTATATTTTATTTATATTTCATTTTTAAAAAGCCATAAAGGTCTCAAATCAAGATTATGACATTAACACACAACTATCTATAAAGTAGTTAAATGTAAGTATAAAAGTGTCTACATTTCTTAAATATTTGTTGTTAGATAAAGTTATTGTTTTGTCAATATTTAAGGTTTTTAATAAGTTTAACTCCTAGGTAAATAAAGAGATGTCATATGGTTTAAAGAGATACTCATCTGTTTGTATAACACCTGTTTGATATGTTATTAAAATCATGTGCAGATTTATTATTTATTTATTGATCTATTTAATTTCTCCCATTAAAGTGGGCCTTTTATGATAAAGTTTCATCTTCTTTGTAGAAAAAAACTTTTCCAATTTGCTGAGCTGGAAAAGTTGGATCTCAGGATGAGTTTTTGAACAGGTAAGTCATCACATCATATTATAGAAAAAAAAAACAGGAAAAAGATACCAATGGGACATTCAAAACTCATAAGTCAAAGATAAACTGACTATGTCACTGCCAAAATAGAATGACAATGAAAAGACAAACTAGTTTACAAAGCACTACATAAAAAAATGAAGACTAAGCAACATGAACCCTACAAAAAACTCAGGTGATTCTAGGTGCTACTCTGGAAGGGTGGGTTATCTGAAATTATTCATGAGTTACATGTGTTATTAAAAATGTAAGGTAATGATGAAAGTCAGCTTCATTAGAAAAATTCTAGCAAACTGTACAAGCTGAAAATGATTATATTGATGCAATAAGAGGAATATCGCCTTCTAAACAGGGAAGTTTGTTATATCGAATTTAAAATCCTCTCTTTTATCCTTTATTATCAATCTAGAAGCTATTATAAGTATAGATTCTTCCTCCCCAGCCTGTTGATTAATGATATTTAGCGATTCAAGATAGGTTAAAAATTTGAAAAATTGAAAATTTAACAATCGAAATCGAATTAATATTGTTTTCAACAGGGTATAGCGGTAGAGTCTGTTTTCCTAACGATTTAAAGGAAAATGCAAAATGCAATGGTCTTTAAAGATATGGTGGTAAATTATATACAACAAATTTAATTAATAATACTTAAGTCGTGATCATTTATCAAACTGATCAGAACTGGTTTAAATGTTTAAAGAATCTGTTTTAAAGAAATTATCTGCCCAAAGTTAACAATGTTTGATAATAATACTAGTACAATAGATAGAGGATTTATTGATTTTAATGTTAATCATATTTTCAGTGCTTTTTTTCATACTGTCACACCCACTAGGTAGAATAAACTTATCCAAGCTTATCATCACCATGCATGGAAAGTCAAGTAGATTGACTTACACAAAAGGATCACAATTTGAACAGGTGGTTTGTCATCTTATTAGTGAATCTGAGTAATTGTTGAAAATTTAATAAAATATTTTACAAAAAAACACAATTCAATAATGCAATACATGTATAATCTGAAACTTTGTACTGTAACCACATATTTCAAATGGCTACTGCAAATAGTTTATGAAGTTGGACGACTGTAATGATTTATATAGTGCATTTTTGAGATTTGTGAAAAGCAATGATTTTAATGGTAAGTGAATCTACTCTTAAAATCCTTTTGAAGAGTAATGGTAAAATTCCGGTAAAGTTTAGTTTCCGTTATAATCCTTTTTAAGACAAAGGGTTAGTGTGTTGATTTCCTAAATACTTGGGTTAATCATCTGTCTTGTCTATCGATCTTTACATGACCTATATCTTTACTACTTCAGGTACATGTATGGTACATGTAATTGTTAAAAGTTTCTTATGTGAATAAATTATGTTATTGAAGTTCTTTACAACATATAGTTTATCAACTATGCCTACAATAGAAGAGGGGCATTATGTTTTACAGTCTGAGAGTCAGTCCTGTAGCAGGTTAAAGTTTTGGTGTATGGTAGTTTGTGGTCACATCTAGTTAGTACACATATTCATTATGCTGTGAACTGTTTAATATATATATGGAAAATTAAGGTTGACGCAGATTTCACACTTCACTGAACATGGAAATGTGATAGTGTAAGTGGGACAAATTGTCCTGAGATAATTCTCTATTTGGTCAAAAATGCATCCTTTTGTACCACAACTCATTTGCACAATGACAATTTGAAAATCTACAGGGAAGGTTCAGTTTTCCATGGTAGGGGGCTTAATTTTCCATGGCTGAGTAAAAATGATTGAAAATATTTTTTTGTAACCTGTTTTATTAGTACATTGTACCACATACTTATTAATGCATTTCTACTTTAGGTGTCAGACCACCAATTCACCCACTCCAATATTCAACTTATTCAAAAGTATCCCTTCCCTGACAAAAATTAGTGCTTTTGATGTCATTGTCAAAGAGAAATATATTTTGACCATTTTGAGCTAAAATTCACTTGTCCATGAGTTTGCATTAGAAATTGAGGATTAATGCGCTCTATAGTAATAGTATACTAATTTAAGATTTCCAGAAAAGCAGGGGTTATTTTTAGTAGTACTTGGCTTCCGAAAGGTAGTTCTTCATTACAAGACTTTAAACATTGGTTGAAAATTGACATGTAGAAAAGTGAATTGTGTATGATTCAGGATATACCTGGTTTCTATGAAGTTAAATTTAAGGTAAAATATTTAAAAAGCTGTGAAAATTGCAAAATTTTGTTGAATAGATAGGGATTTTGAGATGGTGGTCTGAAAAGCGCTGAAACCAAAAATCAGAAACTGATTCATTGTTTTTCTTAACTGATCAATTGAAATGCAGGTAGCCACACATTTCAACATTTTTTGGGCAAAAAATTCACATATTGCCAGATTAGCACCTAAACCTGAATTTGTACTATTTTTAGCTTTTTCCACTGTTACAATATGCATGCATATAAAAAGAAATGTCTGAAATTGTTATCAATGCACAGTAAGCTGTTTCTGTGATATAAAACAGTTTAACATTGGTTGTTAACTACCAAAAAAATTGTCTTCATGAAGATTTCATGAAATTATTGGATTTTTACCTGTTATATTATTGTGGCATTCAATATATTTGGCAGAAAGTATTGCCTGATGTAAAAACTGCATAAATTCACTCCAATCCCATAAATTGTCTAAAAGTGTTCTACCTTAAATATTATTGACTTATAGTAAACGAAAAATGACCATAACTGCATTATTTATCAAATATTGCCCCATTACTGATAACTGATAAAAAAAGGGGGGGTATTCCTTAACACTTCATTACCTCTGATTTTTAACTAAACTCATGGTAAAAGTTGAAAAGAGTCTTTAAAGCAGTTGGGCAAACAAGAAAAAATTAACCAAAATTGATCCTGATATTGAAAGCTATATTATTCCTATAGACCGAAATTAAATTTCAAGTATTTTCTATTCAAGTCATACTTTACAGTCAGTTTAAATTGAGCTGTGAATTTTGAAATATAAGTCGCATTATGATAATTTATGATTTTATTCAATACACATTGATCAAGGATTAAGAATAAAGCAAAACAAAAGACTTCTGATAAACTTTTTTGTCTCTTTAGGTGTCAGACCACCAATTCACCTACTCCAATTTAGAATGTATGTAAAAGTATCCCTTCCCTGACAAAAAATAGTGCTTTTGATGTCATTGTTTACTTAAACTAACAAACAAATTTGCAGAAATGAAACTTTTGGTGAAAGAGAAATATATTTAAATCATTTTGAGCTAAAATTTACTAGTCCATGAGTTTGCATTAAAAATCGAGATTAATGCACTCTATAGTATACTAATTTAAGATTTCCAGAAAACCAGGGTTTATTTTTAGTAGTACTTGGCTTCCGAACAATAGTTCTTCATTACAAGACTTTAAACATTGGTTGAAAGTTGGCATGTAGAAAGGTGATATTTGTATGATTCAGGATATACCTGGTTTCTATGAAGTTAAACTTAAAGTAAAATATTTAGAAAGCTGTGAAAATTGCAAAATTTTGTTGAATAGATAGGGATTTTGAGTTGGTGATCTGACACTTATATAACATAGCTGGAATAGATATAACAATCAGAATATCTCGGGTCTATAGAGGGGGTTTAATTTTCCATGCCTAAGTAAAAATGTTTAAAAATATTTTCTAACATGTTTTATTCCTATCAAGTACTTATCAATGCCTTAATACTATATATAACATTTGAAAATTTGGGGTCTAAAGGGGGTGGTTCACATTTTCCATGGTATTTTTCCATGTCTAAGTAAAAATGTTTAAGAATATTTTTTAACATGTTTTATTCCTACCACATACTTATTAATGCATCATTGCTATATAAAGTAGTTTTAGGTCTACAAAAGGGGGCTTTTGAACCCCCTCTATAGACTTCAGATACTTTATATAGTTATAATGCTTAACCTAATGTACGTTTGATATTCTTTTAAAGGAAATACAGGGGGTTCAATTTTCCATGGGGGTTCAATTTCCCAGTATGTAAAATTGACCCGAGGTTCAATTTATTATATGGGACTTTGACCCCAGGTTTAATTTTTAGGGGTTCAGTTTTCCATATGATACACAGGGCTTGGACCAGACAGTTTACACTAGTGGAGTTGAAGTGATTTAATAGCAAATTTCAAAAGTATGCAAATAAAAATTATTAACAGTCATACAACATAATTAAATTAAAGTCTGAAATTTATTATATAAGACACAAATATAATCTCTATGGCTGAATTCCCTTATTTGGCACAATTGATACATTTGAAAAATAATATTTGGCACAAATGATTCATCTTGAAATTGCAATTGCAGCAAAAGAACTTCAACCAGTGTTTTTAAGACAAACAAGAATATTTAATAATTTTTGATAGAAAACATACAATTGTTGGACTTCCCGTTTGAAACCTCTTTTTTTTTTACTGTAAAAGAAATTTAGAATCTCTTATCTAAAAAAATTCCATGCCCCCCTCAAAAGATAAATGGACAATGCTTAACAAAGTGTTTTTTTCAAAGTTATTGCTGATTTACAATTTTTTAAAAATTATATAGGTACGGCATATAATTGTATGTTGGTATTTTAAATGTAAAAATACTCTTTTATGATAATTGGCTGATGTTCAAGTATGACCTGGTACTTTGTTATCTCAATATGATCTTATATGACCTTGGTTAAGGCAAATAAACAGATAATCACTTATGTACTGTTCTACTCAAAGACTGAACTGAACTTTAATAATAGACAAGAAAATTATGTTGATGGAGAATTCAGGATTTTCAAAAGGGTTGGGTTCACTGGATAATTTTGACTTAGTTGACATGGTAAAAGAAAAAAAAATGTAATGATAAAACATATTTCCAACCATAAATAGGAACCATGGCCACCTTTAAGATTAATTCAAAAGGTGGACGTGGGGTATCATTTACTGAGTTTTGCTTTCAGTAGCTCTAGTTCCATTTGACTATCAATCTATTAAAATAATTATACAATAGCTGTACACCATTTACCAGCTGGGGCTGCTTTGCTTGAAGTTGTACTTGAAAAATGTGTCCATTGTAAAAATCAATTCTTAATGCATACAGAGTGCTCATTCAAACCATAAAAATCCTTGACATATATAAGACTGAACTTCAATTGAAAAGCAAACTGAACAAGACTTTTAAATTCTGTAGTTATTATATATCATCAATATTTAATAATTCAGAATACCTCTATTTGATCATTTACTGTAACTGTAACCAGTATCATAAGGACCAGAATTTAGTTAGAAATATTTGATTTGATCTGAATAATACTGTAACAGTGATTCTTTACATAAGACATTAACTGCTCCCTGGAGCTTCTATAAGTAAACATTACAAGTTAAAAACCAAGTTTATATAGCAATTAATATATCCATAGCAGTTTGTTATAATTTTAATAATTCTACTATATGACACTCTCTGGTAAAATATTTGTGGTTTGGTTTTACATGCAAGTTTGTCAAAAAAAAAATTTCCTCCACAAAATGTAAAAAGAGGGGTTATAAAAACTATTCAAACAGTGAGGTTTAATCAATCAGTTTTCTGAATGGAAATGTGAATAAAGACATCATAACACCTTAAAAGATCCAATTGGATTTAAGATAGGAATCACAACTAACTCTACCACAATTTATTTATAGCCACAATGTATTGTGAAAGTCATTGGATTCACATATAATTTTATGTAGTAAGTTAACAGTATACTTGTATTTGTATGGCCCCGCAACAAAGTTGTCTGGGCCATATAGTTTTACCCTTGTCCGTCATTCTGTCATTCAGTCATTCTGTCATTCTGTCATTCCATCATTCTGTCATTCTGTCATTCCGTCATTCCGCAACAAACCATTATACGCAATTTTTTTCTAAACGCCTTCAGATATTGGGCTAATTTTTGGTATGTGAGTTAACCATGATGAGTTACAGATCAAGTTTAAGTTTTGTTCCGCTCTGCTAATTTTTGCCAAAATTACAGACTTTGGACTTCGATAAATTGTTGAAAATCACAGTTATACAGACTTTTTTCTAAACGCCTTCAGATATTGGGCTAATTTTTGGTATGTGAGTTAACCATGATGTGTTACAGATAGAGTTTAAGTTTTGTTCCACTCTGCTAATTTTTGCCGAAATTACGGGTTTTGGACTTTGAAAATTGTTGAAAATCAGTTATACAGACTTTTTTTTTCTACGCCTTCAGATTTTGCGCTGATTTTCTATATGTGATCTACCATGATGAGTTACAGATCAAGTTTATGTTTTGTTCGGCTCTGCTAATTTTTGCTGAAATTACGGACTTTGGACTTTGATACATTGTAGTTATCCAGACTTATTTTCTAAACGCCTTCAGATATTGGGCTGATTTTTGGTATGTGAGTTAACCATGATGTGTTACAGATAGAGTTTAAGTTTCGTTCTGCTCTGCTGATTTTTGCGGAAATTACGGGTTTTGGATTTTTGAAAATTGTTGAAAATCACAGTTATAAATACAGACTTTTTTTCTATAGGCCTTTAGATTTTGCGCTAATTTTTGTCTCGCCTGCTATTTCTTCGCAGTATGCAAGACATATGTATTACTATCTGGCGGCAGCGGCATAAACTATTTGTATAAAGCTTTATATTTCAGAAGGTAGAATACCTGGATGCTTCATACCTTGTATGCAGATACCTTATGTTACGAAGTTTTCGTCTGTCTATATGTGGTGTATGGAATGATTGTATGGGATACATATCAGACTGGCAGGTTTCATCTGACCTTGACCTCATTTTTATGGTTCATTGGTCATTGTTAATTTTTTGTGTTTTGGTCTGTTTTTGAAGTACAGTAAGCAATAGGTCAACTATATTTGGTGTATGGAATGATTGTAAGGTGTACATGTCTGTCTAGTGGGTGTCATCTGACCTTGACCTCATTTTCATGGTTCATTGGTCAATGTTAAGTTTGTGTTTTGGTCTTTTTTTCAAGTACTATAAGCAATAGGTCAACTATAATTGGTGTATGGAATGATTGTAAGGTTTACATGTCTGTCTAGCTGGTATCATCTGACCTTGACCTCATTTCCATGGTTCATTGGTCAACATTAAGTTTTTGTGTTTTGGACTGTTTTTCAATTACCATAAGCAATGGGTCAATTATATTTGGGGTATGGAATAATTGTAAGGTGTACATGTCTGTGTGACAGTTTTTATCTGACCTTGACCTCATTGTCATGGATCTTTAAAAATGTTAAGTTTATGTGATACTTGTAGTAAAACCTTTATCTTAAGACTTTCAACATAAAATCAATGGTCAATAAAACAGGCGAGACATTTCAGCGTGCGCACTCTTGTTAATATGTGAGTTTACTATGATGAGTTAGAGATCAAGTTTATGTTTCTTTCCACTATGCTGATTTTCATCTTGTTAGATCTGCAGTACATCCACTTCCTGTTTGGTGATAGTTTGAAATTTAACTACTCATTGATCAAGGAAATTTTTCATCAAACTTGTATTGGTTTTGAGAGCTGGATACTATCCATGCAAGTTTGTGTCCACATGTGTTGTTGAAATTGCAGATTTTTCAACTTTTTGAGACAGGGCCATTCGTGTCGTTCCGACACATCTAGTTTTTTTTACTTTTAACCAAATTGATTTTTCACTTATAAAAGTTAAAAATGTGATATACTAAAATAGTAATTACCAGTAGTGAAGGATCGAGTATTTATATAGAAACTTATAGATATTAATAAAGAAAGTACTGTGACATCATGAGATTGTAAAAATGGGGTGGCTGCTTTTTGATTAAGCATGTTAACAGTGATGCCACCTTGAAGCTTAAATCGCAATCACTGTCTTTGTGGGCATTTTTTCCGTAATATGGCAAGACTATGGATTAATGTCTATAGAACTTTGTTGAAAAATAATCATTATGTGTACAATAAAGTTTGTGACTTTTTTGTAATATTGCATTTTAAAACAGCTTAGTGTTGTATCCAGGTTATCAAAAAGTGAAGGTGGTGGACCACCTATTATTTGTAAAGGAGCGACTGTAAAAATTATGATAGTTATACTAAAAAAAAAAACAAATGTTTTCCCCTTCCCCAACTAATGATCCACTTCTGAGATATCATTTAGAACTAAATATACTGTATTCATGCTTCAATTCACCAGTTAAATCAGGATGACTTTTGATTATCTATTGAAGTTAATAGTAGAAAAGGAAGAAATGAAGAAAAACTGAAATTTTCTAACAATAGATTGGATTGATAGATTTTAGATACATGTATAAATAAACAAAAATAGAGACATTTCCAGTCTAACCGGATTGTTGACCAGTGGAATAGTAGTAAAAGTACTGGATGACAGAGTTTTTCTCATTGTTGAAGGCCGTACGGTTGCCTATAATTGCTTACATCTACTTTATTTGAACTTTGGTGGATAGTTGTCTCATTGGCAATCATACCTCATCTCCTTATTACCTCACCTGGCTCAAAAGGGCCAAGTGAGCTTTTCTCATCACTTGGCATCCGTCGTCCATTGGTCGTTGTCGTCATCATCCATTAACTTTTACAGAAATCTTCTCCTCTGAAACTACTGGGCCAAATTTAACAAACTTGTCCACAATCATCATTGGGGTGTCTAGTTTAAAAAATGTGTCAGATGACCCCGCCTGCCTACCAAGATGGCCGACATGGCTAAAAATAGAACATAGGGGTTAAATGCAAGTTTTGTCTATTATTTTTAAAAACTGTTATAAATAGAGAAAATCTGACATCAGTACAAATGTTCAGATTGTTGAGCTCTACCAATTGTTTATATACATCAAAACTGTCAGATGACATCTTATAGGAGTTATTGCCTTTGTATGACAAATTTTACCTTTTTTTTTTCATTTTTGCCTATTATTTTGAAAACTATAATAAATAGAGAGAAACTTTAAACTGCAAAAATGATCAGCAAGACAAGTTCTACAAATAAGTCTAACATGGTCGAAATTGTCAGTCAACTCATTATTAGAGTTATTGCCCTTTGATCACGATTTTTACCAATTTTTTGCATTTTTGCCTTATATCTTAAAAATTATAATAGATATATAGAAACTTAAAAAGCAAAAATGATCAGCAAGACAAGATCTACAAATTAAAACATTATAGAGGAAATCGTCCAACAACTCCTTATTGGAGTTATTGCCCTTTAATGATGATTTTAACCATTTTTTTTGCGTTTTGCCATATATGATAAAAATTATAACAGATAAATAGTCACTTTAAATCACAAAAATGATCAGCAAGGCAAGATCTACTATTAAGTCAAATTTTGCCGAGTTAGTAGACTGCCAATCCTTTATAGGAGTGATTGCCCTTAAATGAGGTTTTTTTTTTTACCCTATTTTGTGTTTTGAGCAAAACTAAAGAACATAGAGAGAAACTAAACAGACTTTATGATCAGCAATACAAGATCAACAAAACAGAGATTTTTGTCATGAATTCTATTCTCGTCTACAATGTTGGAAAGTGTCCTTTGTTGAATATGCACATAGTGACACAGGCTCTTTAAAGCCCTTAGTTTTTGTATTGTTTACATTTGAAATCATACCACTTCTCATTATTTTTATTTTGTGTTTCAATACCTTTTATGAAATAAAATTTGCAATATTTGGCATTTTGCAAAATTGATAAGATTTTTACAAAAGAATTAAATGGGAAAGAAAATTGGCCACAGCACAGAAGATTCAAGGTACCTGTAACTTCTATAATTATTATATTAATATCATTTAGTTATGTAGTGTGTTTGTTGAGTTTCTGAAGGTTTTTTTAAAAAAGTTGTTATTTTTGTGAGATAAATTTTCTTTTTTAATTTCATCCTAACTTAATTCTGTGATAGGATATTTAAATTATTATTCTTAAGTAGTTGTTGAATTAAATGGATTTTATGGTATTGTCATTTTGATTTACCTCAGTGGTTAGCCATAGATGTTTAAACCCAATACATCTATGGGTTAATTTTTAAGTGACATGACTGAGCTTTATTACACCTAAAAGTTTTTAAGTGTTTGAAAATTATTTTTTTGGTGTATTGATACAAATGATTAAAGGGAATAGTGACAGATTGAAGTACCATAGTCCTTATTGGTGAGGCTATGTACTGTATATTCTGTCCATTCAACAAAAGGGAGGTGAAATAATTTAAAACTAATTCAGTAATCACCCATAAGTAACTAAAAGGAGGTGTATATAGTGATGCACAAGTCTGTCCCTCACAAGTTTGGTTTCTACTTGACCAAATCTTTTGAAATTTTATAACAATACCATGGCCCATGGATACTGGTCAATTTCGGTTTTGATGGTTTTGACATGTACCATTAGAGAGTTATACCCCTTATTTACCTTAAAAGTTGGGTTTTCATGGTTTCCCTATAATAATGATTATACGACTTTGCTCAATCTTTTGAAAATTGAGATCAGTAACTACCCATAGACCTGTGTCACAAATAAAGCCTCATTGTGTAACAGTTTTTGTCTCGCCTTGATGGAGTCAAAAAGCGAGACATAGGTATGCTGTTTCAGGCGGCTGCAGCAACAATGTATTAGTTTGTGATTAGATTAGTTTATGGGGAACCACTAGTGGTAGATCAATGATATTTTGGATGAAGTTGTATAAGCATTGGCACATCTCATCTCCATGGAGATTATTTAACCCCGCCCCCGCCGTCATGGTCTATTGACTTTGAAACTTTTGCTTACTTTACATGTATTAGTTTGTGATTAGGTCAGTTTAAGAGTAACCACTAGTGGTAGGTCAATGATATGTGGTATGTAGATGCATTTGCATTGGCACATCTCATTTCCATGGAGATCATTTGGCCCTGTACCTTCAGTCATGGTTCATTGACTTTGAATATTTGCATTTAGAATTACTTATTAAAGATATTTTTATTTCAACATTTGCATTTTACTATCAAAATAACAAAAAGGCGAGACATATCTCTGTGTTGACAGTTTATCTAACATTTCAATACAATTACATAAATAACGTACCCAAGTAGATAGAGACATGCACAATTTTTCACCCAGAAGAGTTCAATTAGTTGTTGTTCTCCTCAATAAGTTTACAAACAAATGAAAATTATTTTTGGGATTTTATTTCATTTTGAATTCACTGCATGATAAAAGGTTGTGAAGCACTAGTAGCCTAAGGCTTAAAAAGATAGCAAGAAAAGTAAACCATCATCATACATATTGACATTTATTTCTGAATATCTGAAAGTACTTCAGTAAAGTGTGTGTAGGTTCCTGGTCATTGTAAGAAAGTGATTGTTCAACCTACACAGCTCATTCAGTTCTGTACATGTTATAAAGAATGAAAGGCCTTTCAAGTGATTTAACTATTGATAAAAAAAACTAGTCAATACAAGTATTCCTATTTCCTGGGACCAATAGACTACATGGTGAAGATACGATTTCATAAAAACTAATGAACATCTTATTTGAACAACAAACATATTTGATCCAGAAAATTAAAGTATACACTAATATTATAATCAGATAAAGTTTTCAAATTCACAATGAAACTAAGATGTAACTTCCTATATTGGAGTAGACAGCTATCTTGATATAAAGGATAATTAATTACTCTAAATAAAATAATTATTCATATGATATTGATCAGAGACATATAATACAATACGTCTCTGATATGATATAATATACAGATGAGGAACAAACTGAATCAAAATATATATATTGTAAATAGGGCTTTTGTATTTTTGGCACAACAATTTGGACATACATCCTTGTGTTATATCTTTTACAGCCATCATACATCAAATATCTATCAAATGTCTGCAAGGTGGGCTTGCTACATTTGGAAAATTTTAAAATTCAGTAACATAAAAAAAATTTATATAATATGTATGATTATCTCTATAATTTATAATTTGGTTTGTGAAAATAAAGATATATATTTTCAGTCAACCTTTAGCCTAGTGAAGTGCATAAGTTGGCATATGGGAGCAGAATAGAAAAGCTGGATGAAATAGACATGATTGATAACTGAAGTGCTAGTTCTTAGTTTGTTGTTTCTTATTTCAAATACAGATGTTTGTTTGATATTTACAAAATACAACTCAGCCAGAGGACCCGTAATAGGAGTGAAAATACATGCATGTTTGTATATAGCAATAATACAGATTGAATTGATGGACAAAACTTAAATATAAACAGGTAGGTCGTATTCATTTTAAGAAAATTTTGCATGGATTATTATCAGCTGTCAAGATTGAATATAAATTTTATGAATTAAATTGGTAAACCTGTACAATGTTGATGGTTTAGATAAATTTAAATATTTAAAGAAGTGTACTAAAACTGACCATTTCTCAACAGATTTATTCAAATTCACAAGTCAGAAATTTGTCAGTGGGAATATTTGACGTGAATAACTGATGTGTGTCTTATGGTTTGTTATATCTCAAATTGTTATTTTTTAATGTTCATGTATATTTCTTGGATGATTCTAATGTATCAGATTTTATTCGAAATAATATTAGTTAGTTTGCTTGTTATTTAAAACTATCATATATGGTACATCTATATAAAACTGGGCCCTAAAACATATTAATTTTTACAGCATTCCCGACGCGATTGGGAGTAGTACCTCTCGCCAAGGGAAGCCAGTCGAAATGGTACGGAATTGCAAGTAAAATGTCGTCTATATTTGGAAATAAAGACTTTAATTGAACACAAAGTTTACACAGAACACAACTGACAATAATTATTGTATAATTCGTTCCACTGTGCATTAGAGTGCTAACACATGATGGCAGAATAATTTTAACAAACATTTTAACAACAAAAACATTGTATTTTTATTTTATTTTATTTTATTTTAACAGTTTACTTACATATATACTTACTTTCACTTCCTCTTTCAATTGCTATTTATAACGTTACTCACCATAGCAACATTGTGACGTTTTAATTTTCTCAACCCGATTTTGTACCTCAGCATGATTTTATGTATTGTTTTCTATCCTGACGACAGTGGCCTAGCCACCGAAACATATAGATCTCAATAAATTACTGGAGCATTCCTTAAAGTGTTGTTGTTACAGGACCTTCTACATAGATAATAATTGTTTTTCAACAGTAGTAAAGTGGTGGAATGTTTTTCTGTAATGATTAAAAGGAAAATGCAAAGTGTAATCTTCCGTGACATTGGGAAATTACATATGACATATTGAGTCAACTGGTCATAACTGTTTTACACCTACAAAGAATATAACTTTAAATAAAGAATCTATTGTTTTTTAAGCTGTTGCATCCACTTTAATTTGTAGAAAAAACTAGTCCAAGATGAAGTGCATTTAAAGTCAAGTTGATTTATTTAGACATAGTTTTAACTATTTTTTAGTGTATCTGAATAATTGTTGAAAATTTGATATATTTTTTTATTTAGATAAAACACAATTAAATCATTTAGTATATATCCTTTTACAATTTCAAACTATTATTTTAGTAATCAAATAATTATTCCCTTTGATTTAACTTCATTACTCTCTAAAAGCTGTATATTTGAATTAATTCATTTCTTTAAAACATTTTTGATAGGAAAAAGGCAGAATTAAATAGCTTTGTAACCTGTTATAGATGTGGTTAAACCTACTTAGTTAAATCAGATAAGAGGTTACTATATACACTCATGTAAAAGTATTTTTAAAGATCACTTGATGAGTATTTCAAAGAAAATGAATTTGACACTCTGATCTTTTATGGTTGGTTTAATATTGTATGGGAACTTGACTGTCAATAGACATTTTGGTGAAATTCTAACAGACAGGTCATATGTTTTAAAGAGATAACAGCTAGATTAGAAACACCTGTTTATCACAATTGAATTTAATTTATATTTTATAAGTCAAAGGAGATGATATCTATTATCATAAACTGAGGTTTACTTCTGTCCTTTCAAACCATTAAGTTTTGTCACATTTAAAAAAAAGATTGTAAAGTTGGCACAGCAAAAGTGATGATTGTTTTGATTTTATGATATTATATATTATCTGTTTGACTGTATTTACTAAAGTGATTACCTGTGGAGGAATTGTAAATAAAGCTTGTGTTTTAAAAAAAGATTGACTTAATTGAATTAGATGAATTGTGTGTATTGTAACAGGTTATTAAAAGAGAGAGTTAACAGGTTGAAGTACTAGAGTCCTTGTTGGTAAGTTTATTTATTTTAGGGACTAACTATCAAGTGCTCATGGCTATAATGATTTTTAAATTCACCTTGTCCATTCGTTAGTCCAACAAATATTTTCCTCACAATTTTCTCGGGTACTTCAACCACTTTGAATTTTTGTCTGACTCAAAGAAATGTATTGAATTAATTAAAAAAATTTCATCCCATACTTACATAGTACTATGTACTACTGAACCTCAATAATGATGAGTAGTAAGTCTAGACTCCTTCTTCTGTTTTCCAATACTTTCATTTAGGATTGGAGTACATGTTTTAGCACGATAAGGTGAGCATTCTTATTTTTGTGCCCTTATGCCCCAGCTGTAGCAGAGGGGGGATTAAGTGTTACCCTTGTTCGTTCCTCCACCAATAAATACAGGCTGTCACCATATAGCCAATAGTGCTGAAAGTAGCACTAATCACCAAACAATCAATCAAGCAATACTAGTTTTCCTTGCAAATCTCTACTTTAATTTTCAGTTATGATCATCACATTATAAGTCTATGAGGTCATCATGTAATTTTGACCTTAAATAGATTTGGTTATTCTTTAAGGCCCTTTGATCCTATAGTTCATTGCCTCTATAAGTAGTTATGTATCCTAGCTTAGGCTTTTTCTTTTTTTTTTTTTTTAGGGGGCATAGCCTGATAGAGTTTAATCCAGAAAAGCGCTTCATATTTATGATGTGTTCATTTCATTTATCTTGTGAATATTCTGTTCATAAAAAATTTGCTTTGGAAAAGTTTAGAATAATTCCAGCAGAACAATATTTTTCAATTGTATCCAATTTCATTTAGGATTACAAAATTACAAAATAATTGCATACACTACTCAGATTAGAATATATTGTTGATAGTGTCAGTGTAACAATTCAAAAAAGTGTTCTTTATTTTTTTAAAGTTGGCAATCATCCAATTCATATAAGATTAAATAATGAAAATATGATATTAATTACCAGGTAAACATCTTAATCATAATGTCATTATTAAGACTATAACTGGTTAACACAAGACTTATTGATTTCAAAATTTTATCTTTTTTTTTTTGCTTCAGTGGTTATCCACAGTGAAAACTGACATTAGTAATAGCCACTTTAAAGGTGTTTGAAAGATTTATCTCATTGAAGGTGAATAAATATTTTTATTCCATATTGATAAAACTTTAGTAGGTTTTTCTATATGAATGGGATTTTGAATAAATAAGCATATTCACCTGCGGAAAAAGTATATTCACCGCGCAAAATGTCGCATGCTTTTACGTGTTTAAATGTGGTAAAAAAGTTTGATGTATAATTGGTTTGGTAAATAACTTCCATTACATTCATTTCTCTCGGAATATGGAATAAAACAATTACTGTCTTTCGTTTCGGTAAATATGTGGTTTAATTGACTTTTGATAAACTGATATTCACTTCGGCCATTGGCCTTAGTGAATATCAGTTTTTCAAAAGTCAATAAAACCACATATTTACCTCACCAAAAGACAGTAATTGTATAGTATTATGACACATAATTCAAGTAGAAGTTTGACAGTTTGAATATCGAAGTCTTTCTGGGAAAAGCTATTTTTGTCTCGCCTTGACAGAGTCCAAAAGCGAGACATAGGTATGCTGTTTCTGGCGTC
This sequence comes from Mytilus coruscus, assembly GCA_017311375.1. Lineage (NCBI taxonomy): Eukaryota > Metazoa > Mollusca > Bivalvia > Mytilida > Mytilidae > Mytilus > Mytilus coruscus. The sequence goes on from CM029601.1 coordinate 32,552,046, forward strand.
GGCGGCAATAGCGTCGGCGTCAACAATGTATTAGTTTGTGATTAGGTCTAGTTCATGGTGAACAACTAGTGTTAGGTCAATGATATTTGGTATGCAGTTGTATTAGCATTGGCACATCTCATTACCATGGAGAGTATTTATCCTTGTCCCCTCAGTCAAGGTCTATTGCCTTTGAAACTTTGGTTAGTTTACATGTATTAGTTTGTGATTAGGTCAGTTTATGACGAATCACTAGTGGTAGGTCAATAATATTTGGTATGCAGTTGTATTAGCATTGGCACATCTCATTACCATGGAGATTATTTGGCCCCGCCCCCTTAGTCAAGGTCTATTGACTTTGAAACTTTGCTTAGTTTACATGTCCTAGTTTGTGATTAGGTCAGTTTATGGGGAACCGCAAGTGGTAGGTCAATGATAGTTGGTATTCAGTTGTATAAGCATTAACACATCTCATTTCTATGGAGAATATTTGGTCCTTACCCCTCAGTCATAGTCTATTGACTTTGAAACTTTTGCTTAGTTTACATGTATAAGTTAGTGATTAGGTCAGTTTATGGGGAACCACTAGTGGTAGGTCAATGATATTTGGTATGCAGTTGTATTAGCATTGGCACATCTCATTACCATGGAGATTATTTGGCTCCACCCCTTCAGTCAAGGTCTATTGACTTTGAAACTTTGGTTAGTTTACATGTTTTAGTTAGTGATTAGGTCAGTTTTTGAGGAACCACTAGTGGTAGGTCAATGATATTTGGTATGCAGTTGTATAAGCATTGGCACATCTCATTACAATGGTGATTATTTGGCCCCGCCCCCTCATTCATGGTCTATTGACTTTGAAACTTTTGCTTAGTTTTTGTCTTGCCTTGACGAAGTCAAAAAGCGAGACTTAGGTATGCTGTTTCCGGCGTAGGCGGCAGCGACGGCGGCGTCAACAATGTATTAGTTTGTGATTAGGTCTAGTTCATGGTGAACCACTAGTGGTAGGTCAATGATATTTGGTATGCAGTTGTACTAGCATTGGCACATCTCATTACCATGGAGATTATTTGGCCCCGCCCCCTCAGTCAAGGTCTATTGACTTTGAAACTTTCCATAGTTTACATGTATTAGTTTGTGATTAGGTCAGTTTATGGGGAACCACTTGTGGTAGGTCAATGATATTTGGTATGCAGTTGTATAAGCATTGGCATATCTCATTTCCATGGAGATTATTTGGCTCCGCCCTTAGTCATGGTCTATAGACTTTGAAAATTTTGCTAAGTTAACATGTATTAGTTTGTGATTAGGTCAGTTCAAGGGAACCATTAGTGGTAGGCCAATGTTAATTGGTGTTCAGTTGTATAAGCATTAGCACATCTCATTTCCATGGAGAATATTTGCCCCGCCCCTCAGTCATGGTCTATTGACTTTGAAACTTTTGCTTAGTTTACATGTATTAGTTTGTGATTAGATCAGTTTAAGATGAACTGCTAATTTTAAGTCAATGATATTTGGTATGCAAATGTATCGGCATTTGCAAGTATCGTTTCCATGGAGATTATATAGCCCCACCCCTGATCATGGTTCATTGACTTTGAAACTTTTACATAGTTTACAACTTAATGTTTGTGTTTAGGTTTGTTTAAAGGGAACGACTTATAATAAGTCAATGGTATTTGGTATGCAGTTGTATTAATTAGCATTGGCACATCTCATTCCATGGAGATTGTTTAGCCATGTACCTTCAGTCATGGTTCATCGACTTTGAATATTTGCATAACTTACATGTTAAAGTATTGCTATTTTAATTTCAACATTTGCATTATCAAAATTACAAAAAGGCGAAACATATCTCTGTGATAACAGTTTATCATGTATAAGTTTGTGATTAGGTCAGTTTTAGGGGAATTGTTAGTGGTAGGTCAATAATAATTGGTATGCAGTTGTATAAGCATTAACACATCTCATTTCCATGGAAAATATTTGGTCCTTACCCCTCAGTCATAGTCTATTGACTTTGAAACTTTTGCTTAGTTTACATGTATTAGTTAGTGATTAGGTCAGTTTAAGATGAACCACTTATGTTAAGTCTGATATTTGGTATGCAAATGTACAAGCATTTGCAAGTTTTATTTCCATGGAGATTATATAACCCCACTCCCTAATTATGGTCTATTGACTTTGAAACTTTTACAAAGTTTACACGTAGCCTGATAGAGTTTAATCCAGAAAAGCGCTTCAGACGCAACAAATTTATGATGTGTTCATTTCATTTATCTTGTGAATATTCTGTTCATAAAAAATTTGCTTTGGAAAAGTTTAGAATAATTCCAGCAGAACAATATTTTTCAATTGTATCCAATTTCATTTAGGATTACAAAATTACAAAATAATTGCATACACTACTCAGATTAGAATATATTGTTTGATAGTGTCAGTGTAACAATTTAAAAAAAGTGTTCTTTATTTTTTTTAAAAGTTGGCAATCATCCAATTCATTTAAGATTAAATAATGAAAATATGATATTAATTACCGGGTAAACATCATAATCATAATGTCATTATTTAGACTATAACTGGTTAACACAAGACTTATTGATTTCAAAATGTTATCTTCTTTTTATGCTTCAGTGGTTATCCACAGTTGAAACTGACATAAGCAAGAGCTTATGGACTATATTCATTTTACTTAAAAGGGATGTGGAGTGTATACATCCTCTGAAAATATAACATAATGAACAAAACAAAAGTAATATTTCTGAGATGCATATATATTATATTTACTTTGAATGGGTCCTTATTATTTGTGGGTGTTTTTGATGTATATTTTAAGTCATGTTTTTCTTGCAAGTCCTTTATAACAAGACTTTGGCCTCTTCCCATTGTAAATAATTAGTTGTTCCCTTAGTCAAAGTAGCAAAAAACTGTTGTAATTAAAAAAATCTATTTTGGATTATGACATTATAAGTTATGAATTTATTGCCCATAATTCATGGATTATTTATTGTTGTAAGGTCAGTTTTGGTCAAACTTTTTATAATCATAACAGTTTTTCACTACTTTGAGATGGGTGGGTGGTCACCTCCAACTGTTTTGCAGCGTTATGGTCCTTGATTGAAGAAAAGTGCATTTATGTTGTTATAACTTGAGACCACTTTAACTCCTTGAACCAATCTGGGATTAACACATGAAGGGACTTAAATCTTCTAGTTGTATTCAACAATTATTAATAACTTGATTTTTCAGTGTCATGGAGCTACTTATTTACTTTGATAAGTATTTCTTGCTGAAAGTTTATTTTTATTGCTGATAAGGTGAAAACAACTGTCAAAAAGGCATAATTTTGAAGTTGAATGTCAGGTTTCAGGCTCCTATTATCCTCTTATTTAGTTCATTTTGTCCTTTTCCTCAATTGTGATTTTGTTATTACTAATACATATATTCTTGTGGATATTAAGTCACAAACACTTTGAAAGTTAAAAGGAAAAAATATATTTGGTTTAAACCTTTTTATTTTATAAACTTGAAATAAGAAAACATATTTGTAACCTTTAATATGGTATAATTTTAAACTGGTTTAGATTTCAGAGCTCTAGATATGTCTTGCGCAGTAACTTTATACAAAACCTTGAAAACTAATTTTCCAATTCAATTAATACATTTTTGATCAACCGTAGTAAATCAATGAGACAAGGCTTTTAAGTGATAACTTAGCTGTAATAACAAGGCTTAGTTATTACAGGCATTTAACTTATTACATGAGACATTTGGGAATGACTAGGAAGCTTGCACAGAACCTCATTACATGCTCTTATCATTATTTATTACAATAAATTAAAATACATTGTGATATATGTAGGAGAAAAGGCTTTGAAGAGATGTAGAGAAGCTGTAATAACACCCTTTAGTTATTACAGGCATATTTGCATGATTGGCAAACTATGGACTGTTATATCTTTCTAAAGTTTAATATACATAAAGACAATTATAATATCATTAGAGCTAGTACACAATTTAACAAAATAAAGAATGTATAATGCCCCTTTAAAACATGTAACGTACATATGTTATCACAGATTTTTGATTATTTAGCCCTCAATAACAAATGTATGTTATTTTTCTCTAATAACTTATTTAAGTTAGACCCTTGACTGATGTAGTGGGTAGAAGGATAGTATTTTGTAAGCTTTTCTCACAGTACTTGTAAATATGAAATTTTAAATATGCAGTTGTAAAAGACCAGTTACGGTATTTCTTGAATATTTTGTAACAGACAGGCCATTTTGGGAATACCATTTATGTGTAAACGGGACAATTAAAAAAAGTTTGTTTTAGCACAAAGTCACAGTCTTTCAATCCTTTGATTTATCAAAAGAAATTGAGTTACTAGTTTGCCTAATTTGAACAGATATGTTATAGATATTAGGACCAGTAACAATCACTTTTGAATGTACAATGTATTTAATTTTTAAACTTTCAATGAATAGGAACTTTAATAAGTATATAGATTGTTAGACAAGACATTTAATAACAGTACTTGTAAATATGAAATTTTAAATATGCAGTTGTAAAAGACCAGTTACGGTATTTCTTGAATATTTTGTAACAGACAGGCCATTTTGGGAATACCATTTATGTGTAAACGGGACAATTAAAAAAAGTTTGTTTTAGCACAAAGTCACAGTCTTTCAATCCTTTGATTTATCAAAAGAAATTGAGTTACTAGTTTGCCTAATTTGAACAGATATGTTATAGATATTAGGACCAGTAACAATCACTTTTGAATGTACAATGTATTTAATTTTTTAAACTTTCAATGAATAGGAACTTTAATAAGTATATAGATTGTTAGACAAGACATTTAATAATATCCTGTATCTTGACGTAATTATATTGTGAGTGCGCATGTCAGATCAGAGCTGTCAAATTACTATAATTTACTGGTACTTGTTTGGAGTCTATGGCAGTCTTCAGTAAAATGTGACCTCGTAAGTTGATAGTTTGTCTCTCAACTGTTTTATTTTTCAAAAATGTTATGAAAAGTTTCATATATGTGATAGTTATTCTTGTAAAAACTTTTTTTCCCATACAAGTTGATGGATATATACAGATAAAATAAAACTGAACTTAGTAACGCCGATTTCCGTTGATAAGGCAGTGAAACATTGTTAGCTTATCGTGTAAGAGAATATGCGGATTGCTAACTTTTAATAAAGTTTCATCGTGAATGAATCGGTGTATGTTTTTTTTTATGTAGATATGACTAAGACCTGTCGTGATGTAGGTTGTAAAGATCGTAACATGTTATTAATCGTTAACACTAAAATGCAGCTACAAATATCCGACAAAATAAATCTTTCACTTCTATGTGTGTATATATATAATCTGCAGTAAAAATTAAAACCATTCTTATTATTTCAATTTTTCATTCTTTCTACTGTAGTAGATACGATGACGGCTTACCTTGTGAGAATACAAAAATCACAAAAAGAAATAGAGTATCAGATCATAAATATATTTGATCTAGATTTTGTGTATATTCCTGTTTGACAAATATATGCAGTGATCTTATGCCTTGTTTGATTTTCCCATGGAAGTAATATAAATATTACTTCCATGATTTTCCTTAATCAAGGTCATGTGCAAATTAAGTTGGGTAATAAAATGTCGACATCAAAGAAACATTGAGACAGGTGAATTAACCTGGTCATCTGGTCATGGTAGATTTCTGGTATCCAGCGGTTATTACAAGGTGCATGCGGTTAAGGATAACAGTGATAATTAAGACTACCAAAATTTGTTTTAAACGAAACAATTAACAACAAAATGTTGATGTTATGAGCAAGATTAAGAAAATAATTCAACAACGCGAACTTAACATTCTTTAAGGTGTATGAATATTCATTGATTGAGGTGACAAAGATTTCAGGACATCTTTTTTTTTAAATGCACGATGGGCAAACTTGAAAGTAAAAAAAAAAAGTTTTATGTAGTACATATTAATAAAAGATTTGAAAACATTAACTCTCTGAACAACTTATTTTAACATGTTTTTGAATAATTTGGTTACTGTCAAAAGGAAAACATAAAACACTCAAACGGAGAAATAAAATAATTTTTCACACAGGTTGATGATTTTAGATTATAATATCATTCTACATGGCATACATCATATACATCTTATTATTCATTCTACTAACATATCTACATAATGTACATGCATGTCGTGAGCAGCAGCAATCTATCTTCTTTTTTCTCCATTGATTACCTTCAATGTGACCGTCCAAATTTCTGCAGTTTGAGAATTCACCGTACATATTGACTTTGCAATTGTTTGTGCACCAGAACTCATAATTGTGGCACATAAGTAGTACTGAAGCATTTCAATAATTTGTAGAGAAGCTATAGATACATCTCGTAAAATGAGTATTTTCCTTTTAGCGTGTGTAACATGCAGTGAGTTCTATCTAAGTCAGTGTGCGCAGGTACGTGGGAATTCTTGTTTTCCAACGAAACTGTTGTCAATAATTCTGGCGTTACATGACTTTCGTGAAACTTTTTTCGATTTTTCTACAATTTCTGTACAAGATTAATCTATCGGTCAAAATATGACACCTAATTGAAAATTTATTACTTGTATATGCTTTTAAAAGTTCACTCAAAATGTACAATATACTTTTAAGTAATTGTATAAACGTCTTGCCTTGTACCGGGACTTTGAAAGATATTACCAATTTTTAATTTTTTTTTAATGACATATAGTACTCAATATATAAAGTTTGTTTTAATCTTGGTCATAATATGGTTAGAGTAATAGTCCCAGGTTTTGATACAATTTTAATTTCACCCAAAATGAAATCATCAGATTATCTCAATTTTCGATAAATTTTAAAATATATGTATGGACAATGATTTGTATAGTAAGACTAAACAAATCCTTGGTATGGATCAACTTAATGTAGTAAAAATTATTAATAAAGTTAAAATAGTTAATTCGGATTGACATTTAACGGAGATAAAAGATTTTATCTTTTTCACACCCCTTGTCACCTGAAAAGAAATGTTTATTGCCAATAATTTTTCATGTTCCCCTTGGTTATACAGCGTATTGATGAAAAAGCGTCACCTCGAGTGATGCCCGGATGCTGTATCTAAGGAGCTGCTATGTCACGCCGGATAAGAGAATATATAATTTTTTGATCTGAATGTCTATTTGCACTTGCGTCAGTTCATCAGTCTTGCTTTTGGTTAGCATATGACTTTAAATTAAATAAAATTTATTCAATATCAACTATCAGTCAAAATTTATTTATTATTTGAATTATTTAATATTTATGTCAACAAAATTGTGTGACCAAATTTGATGGTTGAATGATCATTGATTCAGTGTGCATGTCAAATTTTCTTGAATAACCTCTTATCAGGTATGCCAATGCAACACCTAAAGAAACCAAATACAAATGTTAATTAAAAATTGTCATCAAGATAAAAAGAAAAATATGGCTATACAGAACAGCAGCTTAAACAGTTTAACATCAACTTTTATAAATGAATTGTAGATTAAGAGAAATTGAAATTCACCTAGTAATAATACTGAACTGATGAGGATAATATAAACTTGTGGAATAAAACATCATTTGTAGATAGATGTGAGGTAAATGTCACATCAACATGAACCAACATCATTAAATGCACAAATATGTTGAATAATTAAAATGTATGTAAAAATGATGGTTGGATATTAATTTGCTGTTCGTTTAATCACAATAAAGATTTTGAAAGAGGTCATTTGATATAAAGAAAGTTGAGTGATGTCAATATAATATAGATTTTTTTCAGTAAGGCCTTATAAAATAATTCCCGCGTTTCTGCTAACATGCTGAAATTAAAAGGTGTAGGTAGGAAGGCAAATAATTCTATTTTTGAAAATGATTTTGACTGGATTAAACAAGGGAAATCATTTAACTTTGATAGTGCTTGTTCAAAAATGACAAAAAAATGTTTTACGGTATGCCCTAAAAAATGGGTAGGAAGGGTTAGCAGAAAAACAAGTATTATTTTTATTTAGCCTTAGTAAAAACCTTGAACCCATGTCAGATTAGGAGTGTTTTGTACTAAGGTTAAATGGTCACTCTTATATATGTTACAGGCATTTTCTAAATAAAGGCATTTTACAAAATGAATATTTAATTTCTAAGACTTGTATATCATTTGATCACAAAGAATTATTGCGATCAATTTTAAATTTAATTGAAATTATTGATTTAATTGTTTCCTAATACTGGACAAACTGTAACAAAATATTGAATAATTCTTTTTAGTCATATGTAATTTGAGACACATTATTTCAGGTGCTGATTGCAATTGTTTGCTGAAGTTTATTTTTATACGGAATAAGGATGAGCTCCTTTCACTACTCAAAAGATGAGTTTTATCGACGCCTTTTCATAGGTATGACAATTGATAGATGTTACGATCTGGAATATGCTCGCTTTTTTTCATTCTCAAAATGTCCGCCAAATTTTCTTCGAAACTTCAGTTACATTAAACTAGCAGCAGCTGGATTTAATTTTGACAGTGAACAGACTGTGTGTAAATGTTATAAATGTGGTGTTACTTGGACAGACAATAACTGCAATAGGGATCTAATGGAAGTCCACAGACAAATATCTCCAACCTGTCATTTTGCATGTAGTAGAATCAGGGAACCCACATCTGCAAATGTAAATTGTCCATCTATTGGGATTAGAAGATCACCTGATGTTGAAAGTCAAGATGAACCCAGAAGTGAGGAAACATTCAGAAGTAGTCTTTTATTGGATACTGGTTATAGTTCATTTGCATTAGTAAGTTGTTTAATATGTGAATCCTTCCAAATGGCTACTTGGAATTTAATTATTCATTAAGATTTTGAAACTTTTACCTCTGAAGGTGTAATACCACCATTGTTTTTCCCCTATTAGTCTTTGTTGTCAGAATAGCACTTTTCCAAAAAATTGTGCAGAATTTATCTTTGTTTCAAATAAAGAAATACTTGGCATGAGTGAAGTTTTATCCTGTCCAGTACTGCAGACAAAATTTCACATAACATTTCATTGCATATAAGATAATAACCATCACTGGAAGTTGACCAATCAAATTTAACCCCTTTCTTTCCTGTTTACAAGCTTTAGTAACCATGTAACTTCAAGTTTCCAAATATTTCATTGAAACACCAAATAAAAAAGAATGATGCTTTGAAACACCCAAGAGATATGTTTATGACTAAGAAATTTTGTACTGCAATGAAATGTAGAATTAATTTCCTACAGCTGTCAAACTCAAGGGAATATTTTTTTTCAACCCCTTTTTGTATACAACCGGATGTGATGTACTATGACTTGGTGGTATTACACCTGAAACAGATTGACGAGGTGGGAGTAATCTTGGTCCAAAAAATGTTGTATTCTCATACTTCGTAATTGATTGTAAATTATCCTTAAAAATAATGTGATATGTATATGTTTATGAAAAATGTTTTTGTGCCCCCACCGTAGCGGAGGCTGCATTAAGTTTTACCCTTGTCCGTCTGTACTTCCGTCCGTCCATCCGTCCGTCATACCGTACGTCCCAAAATTGGTTTCCGTTCTCTAACTTTAGTTAGCCTCAACCAAATATTATGAAACCTAAACACAATGTTTATTACCACAAAACACAGATCAATTTTGAATTTTGGTGACGTCACTTTTATCGTTCTAGAGTTATGCCCCTTTACAAATGGAAAAATTGCTGAATTTTTCATTCACATTCTTTAACTTTAGTTGCCTCAACCGATTGTTATGAAACTTATACACAATGCTCATTACCACAAAACACAGATCAAGTTTGAAATTAGGTGGCGTCACTTTTACTGTTCTAGAGTTATGCCCCTTTACTTATGGAAAAAATTGCTGAATTTTTTGTTTCCGTTCTCTAACTTTAGTTTGCCTTAATCAAATGTTATGAAACTTATACACAAATTTGGGTAGCGTCACTTACAGTTCTTGAGTTGTGTCCCTTTATAACGTTATATGCAAGCAGGGTAATCATCTGTATCCAATGGACACATTCCCCATTTATTTTTTTTAATTAAATCAATGATGATTATTTTTATTAGATTGTCATTCAAGGATCTCAATCTACCTATGTTTTTATTACACCCCTATGTAACAGTTTTTGTTTTGCCTCAAAGAAGTTGCAAAGAAGTGTGCAGTTTTCCTTTTTTGTTTAATATATAAGGGAGCTACTATTTGATTTTTATGGGGGGCTAGGATGAAATTTGAAAAAAAAGGCAGGACAGGAGTTTTGAGTAAAAAAAGGCAGGATGAGCAACTTGGCAAAAAAAAAAGGCAGGATGACAATTTATGTAAAAAAAGTCAGGATAAACTAATAAAAAAAGGCAGGACCGAATAGAGTGAAAAATAAAAAGGCAGGACAGAGATTACAACTAAAAAAAAATGCAGGACAAAATTTTTCATCCTAGTCCCCCCATAAATATCAAATGGTAGCTCCCTAAGCTCTTCATCTTTTTTATAAGCTTTGGATTTTCAAATATTTTGGCCTCAAGCATCACTGAAAAGACATTGATTGTCGAAATAAGCATCTGGTGCAGAAAAAGTGGTACAGTTTATGTTATTTCATCAGAATAACCCATATATTATAATTTTAGTTACTTTGTAATCTCTCTAATACTACATTGCAGACCAGTCACCTTTTACAAGCATTTCCTGAAGAAACTTGGATCATTGGTAATGGTGTTACATGATAATAGCTTGATGTCACAATAACATGATCTTATAATATTTTTTGTTGTAAGACTTTAAGTCAAAGTACTGCTAATCACTTTTGATGTTAACTCCAAAATGACCTAACTAGCTTGTGGTTATAGTGTTTTATATATAATGTTTTTTCTAAATTGTAGCCCATGCCAATCCAAGAAGAATCCAATTTACAATCATTTCAGCAATGTAGCAATGCAGAAGAAAGTCGTAATGATTTTATATATACAGACTATAATGTAAGACTCTCATCTTTTGGCAATTGGCCAAAAACACAAACCCCAGCAGATTTAGCAAGTGCTGGATTCTTCTATACAGGTACAGATGATGTTGTAAGGTACTTCTCTTGTGGAGTAGGCCTGAGACAATGGGAGCCACATGATAATCCATGGATGGAGCATAAAAGGCACAGCCCTGAATGTGATTTTGTTGAGAGAAACATGGTAAATAGTACATAGTTCTCCGAAGCTTGACTTATCAATAAGAAAAAATGTCATCTTTTGACAATTGGCCAAAAACACAGGCCCTGGTAGATTTAGCAAGAGCAGGGTTCATCTACACAGGTAATCAAAGTTTGAACCAAATTTTGGATAGGGTCTCATAGTCAATCATACCACATCTTCCTATTTTATAACTTTATTGAGTAAATACTTCATACTTATTAAGGAATAGAAATTATATACTCATTTATTGATGACATAATTCCATATCTAAATTTCCTACTGTCTGTGATCGTCTGTTATTTTTTTTCAGAAATCTGACATGGCTAAAATATTCAGAATTTCAAGATCTTCTTTCCATTCATTCTGTCTTAGATGACATCTTATAGGAGTAATTGCCTGGTGTCATATGGTATTTTGAATCCCCTGAAAAGTAAAACCAGGGTCAAAATACCATATGGAAAATTGACCCAGGGTCATTATACTGCTTGGTATTTTGACCCAAGGGTCCTTTTGGTATACCATTGTCCGTCTGTCTGTCCGTCCATCCGTCCGTCCGTCCGTTGTCAACATGTCGGACATTGACTCAAAAACGCTTCAACCAATTTGCATAAAACTTTGGTGAATTGTTCATACCTATTGATGTGAGTTCCCTTTTGTTTTTTTTATAAAATTTAGATTTTTCTTTTCTATTTTAGATTTTACGTTTCCGATTTTATTTATAAAAAGGGGGTGATTTTCCAGTTTTTGGACAAAATCTTTAATTCCTATACATGGTATTTTGAACCCCACCATGGAAAATTGAACCCCCCTGTTTTAGATAAACAGTATTGTAGATTGTCTTATGTACAATATGTTGGCTATATTTTTTTTTTTCAATTGGAGGTGTATAGGAGGGGGTTCAATATACCATGGCAGGGGGGCCTATTTTTAGGCCAATAATTCAAAATTTTGGGGTAACTTTCACACATCTATGCAAGAAATGTGATAATAAATGAGTAATTGAAGTATTCAAGCTGAATGAACTATCCATATAAAAGTTTACTGACTTCATGGAGGTTTCAATAAGTCCTTACGTAAAACTAATATTTACACCACGCTCTAGGGAGGGACAAAATGCTTCCCTTTAAGTGAATAATTTGTTGTTACTGCTTCAAAAATAATTTCTGTTACTTTTAACTGTATATATATATATATATATATATTAAAGTATTTCTTAGGAGAAAAAGTCAGAAAAAGCTCCCCAAAACACTGAGTATTGCTTGTTCTGTCTACTAACTAGTATTCATGGTAGAGTCCAATTTTTTAGGAATTTTCCCTTTAAATGTATTTTTTAGGCTCAATCCACTCAGAATATTTCATTTTTGCAATATTTCACTGAAACAGCATGAAATTTTTAACAAATGAGAGTACATACAAGGTCAAAGGTGCATGTGCAGCTTCTCATAATAGGAGTAATACCACCATTGTTTTTCCCCTATTAGTCTTTGCTAAATAGCTCTTTTCAAAAAATTGTGCAGAATTTATCTTTGTTTCAAATAAAGAAATGCTTGGCATGAGTGAAGTTTTATCCTGTCAAGTACTACAGACAAAATTTCACATAACATTTCATTGCATATAAGATAATAACCATCACTGGAAGTTAACCTATCAAATTTTAACCCCTTTCTTTCCTGTTTACAATCTTTAGTAACCATGTAACCTCAAGTTTCCAAATATTTCATAGAAACACCAAATAAAAAAATGAATGGTGCTTTGAAATAGCCAAGAGATATTTTTATGACACATAAATTTTGTACTGCAATGAAATGTAGAATTAATTTCCTACAGCTGTCAAATTCAAGGGAATATTTTTTTTCAACCCTTTTTTGTATACAACTGGATGTGATATACTATGATTTGGTGGTATTAAACCTGAAACAGATTGACTAGTAGGGAGTAATCTTGGTCTAAAAAAATGTTGTAGTCTGATACTTCATAATTGGTTGTGAATTATCCTTAAAAATACAATGATTTTTATTTAGTTAGGTCACCTATTAATTGTGAAAATGGATTTAAACTTATTTTTAGATATGTGATATGTTTATGAAAAATGTTTTTTTTTGTTATTAAATCAGTGATAATTATTTTTGGGAAATGACGTAGTCAATTTTACAATACCATTGACCAGCTTCCAAGCCGCTTTTCGAACTCGGTTCCGTATTTTACATACTCATCTTGATAACCATACGAAAGAGAATGCTCTTTATGAAGATTTAAGAAGTTTTTAAGAATCAAAAATTAGTAATACGGTTATATCCACGCGGTGCGTATGTATTTTGTTAAAGTTACAGCTGCAGATATAGGTCAAATATCGGAGGGTAAAGAACAAAATGGCGGCTTTTGCAGAAGTTTTTCTGTCAAAAACACTTTATTACTTTCTGGATTTTTTCACTTTAAACAGAATTAAAAGATGCAGAAACTTAATGAAAGGAGTAGACAGTGCTCAATTAATCATACCAAAAGTATTCAAGGAAAGTTTTACCCTTTCTCTGACATCGTGGTCCCGTCCATTTTTTGAAACATCTACGATTATTTCATTACTTTTTTCGAGTTTACAACTAAACTGTTGATCCTGTATTGTTTTGAAAAAACAATCCCGTTGTCCAGGGGTTCATAACAAGCCCGTATTTCACGATTACTTGTTCTTGCGTCGCTTCCCGTTGTCCAGGGGTTCATAACAAGCCCTTATTTCATGATTACTTGTTCTTGTGTCGCTATTTTCAAAATCGAATAGAGGATAACTAAACGAAAAATTCTTGTAAATAAATATAAAATATTGAGATTTGCCATCCACTTTTCAATATCTACTAATTAAATATTATTCTCAAATCAATGATAACAGTGGATGGCTTGGATTAGGAATGGCATTTAATGATTCACAGAGAAATAGCCATTAGTCCTCAGTTTGAATTGGTGTAAACAGGAAGTTGTGTATTAGAGGGGGACAATTTTCGTGCACAAAAATGCTAAAACCAGTATTGTCAAATCTTGTAAAATATTTCTTGTGGCAATATTTCAAATATTCATAAAATTACAAAACACAACTTTTAAAGGTGGGTGTAATGTTTCAATTGGCAAACATTTCTTTATTGATTTTCCACCTTTGATAATAAAGAAAAAAGATTTCTGTCATATTCATCTTTTAATATAAACAAATATGTTAGCCTTTTTAAACATATCTTTAATAACATATCAGTACTTATGGAAAGACATATTCCATTTCTTTCTTTGATATTAAAGGATATACCAATTTTAATTGCAAAATTGTAATTTGATAGATGTGAATAAAAGTTAATGAACAATTTTGTCACTGAAAACCTTCTTTGAATATGTGTCAGTAAATTAAATAATGAAGCTGTAAAGGATATATAACTAGTTTATAAGTCAAACAAGTAAAAGTGAAAAAAAAAGAAAGATATACCTACTGTGCTACATTTGGGGATTGGTGGTAATGAAATCAAATTGTTTAATCTATCTTTGCATTTTAATTTTTAAAGTTTAATTATAAAAATGTCACTTATTTGCATTTCTGTTAATGCACATGGCACATGTATAAAGAAATGCAGGTCTTTGTCTATTTACTATAATATAACTAACATGGTAGTTATAAATAAATGAAACATCAAGTAGTAAACATGAAACTTAAGGTGAAACAATCTAATATTGCAATCTAATAAAATGATCCTGGGGAGAACATTGGATTGTATTGCTTTCAGTAATTATATAATACACCTTGCCTAAGAAATAGGTCTAGCTAGGTCCTTCTAAAAAATGAGGTTAAAATGATGTAAAATTACCATATTTACATAACAGCTGCATTTTTTGCATTTAATATATATCATATATGAGATTAAATGCACATGGTGTTAATTACAGTTACCACCCTAGGCATTAATTTTGATAGGTGGCAGCAAATAAGGCAGATTGGCCTATATATGTGGTGTCCACACATCTACTCTGTTGTTCCTAAGTCTAAAAATTCTGCTCGCCCTCACTGGCTAATCCCCAACATCTTTCTTTTCTAAGTATTGATCAGCAGCTCCTCTAAGGGTTAGTAATGGAGCACTTTATATATAGTCCAGTGGCTTAGTCCTGTCTTTTTTGTCTCACTTATTTTCGTATTTATATTATTATTATTATATTTCTTATATTTTCTTGTAAGCCACCAATCCACAACTCCTCTTTTTCCTATGGTGCCTGAAAACAATGAACCGGTTTTGTTCATTGCTGAGGTCTGTTAATTTAAGTGACTTATAACTGCTAACAGCCACATTATTTGGACTCTGGTGGATAGTTATCAGACTATTATCTCATTGGCAATCATACCACATTATCTCCTTATTTTAGTACGGGTTAATTATTTGAAATTAATGACTAACAAACATTAAATCATTTGAAAACAAATAATTCTTCAATAATTTATGTTGTCATTTTAAGTTTTTATTTTCTATATACTAGTATATTAACAATAAGTAGTATAAATGGTGTCATTATGTTTGTAATTGTCAAACTAGTATAACAATACTATTGTCTTAATCCACAGAAATGGATCATGCTTTAAGTAACAGAAATAATGATGTGTATGATGATGTCACTAGGTCACCTGTAACTTATCTCTTAAATAAGGACTATGTGGGGTATAAGTGCTTGCGTACTATAGGCTCTTCATAATCATTTTGTTAAATAATTCTACAAAGAAGGGGATATAGTCAGTTAATGTATCCTTGACTAAGAATAATGAAATTGCAAGAAACAAATTCACATATTACTTTGAATTTTGTAGATTGTTCAGGTAGTCTTGAGCTATATCTTTGTACAACAGAACAACCAGTAGTCATCATCACTTCACTTCACTTCACACATATATATATATATATCTTGACACACAAATAAAAAAGCCATAGACATTGAAAACAATTCATATCTATTCTATTGTCAGTCAGCCTAACTACCATGAACTTAAAAGTCTCCTAAGATTCAGTAGGTAAATTATATGAAAATCAAGACTTGCATAAAAAATATACCAATATTAAAGACAATGGCGTCATTTTTCCTCAGAGCTATCAGCTCTTTGATTATTAGATTGTCATTCAAGGATCTCAGTCTGTCTATGTTTTTATTACACCCCTATGTAACAGTTTTTGTTTAGCCTCGGAGAAGTTGCAAAGAAGTGTGCAGTTTTCCTTCTTGGTTTAATATATAAGCTCTTCATCTTTTTTTATAAGCTTTGGTTTTTCAAATATTTTGGCCTCGAGCATCACTGAAGAGATTGTTGAAATGCGCATCTGGTGCAGCAAAATTGGTACCGTTAATGTTATTTCATCAGCATAACCCATATATTATTATTTTAGTTATTTTGTAATCTCTCTAATACTACATTGCAGACCAGTCACCTTTTACAGGCATTTCCTGTAGAAACTTGGATCATTGGTAATGGTGTTACATGATAATAGCTTGATGTCACAATAACATGATCTTATGATATTTTTTGTTGTAAGAATTTAAGTCAAGTACTGCTAATCACTTTTGATGTTAACTCCAAAATGACCTAACTAGCTTGTGGTTATAGTCTTTTATAT
The DNA here is from genome assembly GCA_017311375.1 of Mytilus coruscus. NCBI lineage: Eukaryota > Metazoa > Mollusca > Bivalvia > Mytilida > Mytilidae > Mytilus > Mytilus coruscus. Next base: position 32,568,885 of record CM029601.1, read on the forward strand.
ATAATGTTTTTTCTAAATTGTAGCCCGTGTCAATCCAAGAAGAATCCAATTTACAATCATTTCAGCAATGTAGCAATGCAGAAGAAAGTCGTAATGATTTTATATATACAGACTATAATGTAAGACTCTCATCTTTTGGCAATTGGCCAAAAACACAAACCCCAGCAGATTTAGCAAGTGCTGGATTCTTCTATACAGGTACAGATGATGTTGTAAAGTGCTTCTCTTGTGGAGTATGCCTGGGACAATGGGAGCCACATGATAATCCATGGATGGAGCATAAAAAGCACAGCCCTGAATGTGATTTTGTTGAGAGAAACATGGTAAATAGTACATAGTTCTCTTTGTTTTACGAAAGCATGACTTATCAATAAGAAAAAATGTTATCTTTTGACAATTGGCCAAAAACACAGGCCCTGGTAGATTTAGCAAGAGCAGGGTTCATCTACACAGGTAATCAAAGTTTGAACCAAATTTTGGATATGGTCTCATAGTCAATCATACCACATCTTCCTATTTTATAACTTTATTGAGTAAATACTTCATACTTATTAAGGAATAGAAATTATATACTCATTTATTGATGACAAACCCGTAATTCCATATCTAAACTTCGTACTGTCTGTGATTGTCTGTTATTTTTTTTTCAGAAATCTGACATGGCTAAAATATTCAGAATTTCAAGATCTTCTTTCCATTCATTCTGACCAAAACTGTCTTAGACGACATCTTATAGGAGTAATTGCCTGGTGTCATATGGTATTTTGAATCCCCTGAAAGGTAAACCCAGGGTCAAAATACCATATGGAAAGTTGATCCAGGGTCATTATACTGCATGGTATTTTGACCACAGGGTCTTTTTCCTATATGGTATTTTGAACCCCACCATGGAAATTGAACCCCCTGTTTTAGATAAACAGTATTGCAGATTGTCTTATGTACAATATGTTGGCTATGTTTTTTTTTAAATTGAAGGTGTATAGGAGGGGTTCAATATACCATGGCAGGGGCTCAAAATACCATGACTAGGTAAAATTTTCAAACATCTTTTCCAGCATGTTAATACATGGCAACTACTTATAGGAGTATAATTACTCCTTTTAGTAATAACACTCCCAATAAGTAGTAGGTATGTATTAAACATACTGGAAAAGATGTTTGGAAAACTTTACTTAACCATGGTATTTTGACCACCCTGCCATGGGATATTGAACCCTCCTATACACCTCCAAATTCAAGAATTATAGCTATTCTAACTCCTTTAGGGATCATAGATTTATTCTTACGAGGAAGCTCCGAGCATGCTTGGAGGATGCTCGGAGCTTTTTAAGTATGCTCTTCTCAGCAGTTTATGTGACAATAATTATCATGATCCATTAAGATGTCAATCAAATCTACAGCACTTCTATAATAAGGAAAGTAAAGCATAATAGAGGAAGCTCAATTAACACCTGTGTAAACATCTGGTCTATTCAAATGCATTTTGCATGAAATTTTACAAAACTATAAAATAGATTAGAAATTCTTCATCAGTACTGAGAAATGCTTGGAAAAAAATGTCAAGTTTCCACAAAAGTAAAAGTCATTAAAATATTTTCTTATTATATTGAATAACCATTCTTTTAATAATAAAAAATTCTTAAATTTTATAATTAGATTATATAATTTAGATATAGTTTATACTATATGATATGCTACATAGAAGTCATCAAGACACAAACAACAGTCAGGTGGCGATACTAAACAAGTTATTGTTTTAGTTACTTATATTTTTTTGTTTTAAAATTATTTAATAACTCAATAGTTATTTTAAATGTCAATCGAAGCATAGACTAAATGTAGTTTTAAGAATTTCTATATAATTTTATTAAATAAAATTAAGTATTTATCAAATGTGAGATGAGTATAGAGATAAAAGGTTACTTCAAAAATTAGGACAAAACTATTACATGTATTACTTTTATGAATTATTTTATACATCTTTGAAATTAATACTTATAATTATTTATGGAACATATGTTATTGTTTTAGATTTCACATTATAAATAACTTCAAGTCTTAATTAAATCTCAAGGTTCCATCTATTTATATTTGTCTACCATTAAGATTTTAAAGGAAAATGATATTTTAATAGTCCCAAGAGGACAATCTTCGACCCAGAAGCATGGCTCAGAAAGGCAATTAGTGTTTCAGAAGGATTAGTTTTATATTTCATGGAAAAAATAACCAGATGTCTGTGAAAATTTGTTAAAGCTATTAAAACCTGTATGAATGGACACATAAAAAAGAATTTAAAATAAGTTTTTTTTATGCATGAAATAGAAGTAATATATGATATAGCATCGTTTTCAACATAAATTGTAAAGGTAATTTTGAAAATGAATTGTTTAAGTAATGCCCTAACTAAACAATGGTAATAGTTTTTTTTTTAAATAGCAAACTTACATGTAGTTCTTTTATAGTAAATTATGGCTACTTTAGGAAAAGTTGTAATTCATTATTGGAAGGCTGGTTTGAGGGGGTAATATCACTATTGTTTTTTCCCCTAGTACATCTCTTTTTAATTGACTTTTTTTTTAATTGTGTAGAAATTATCTTTGTTTTAAATAAAGAAATAATTGGCATGAGTAAAGTTTTATCCTCTCCATTACTACAGTGAAAATTTAACATAAAATTATTTTTCCCCCATAAGTCTTTGTTTAATTTGCCTTTTTTTAAATGTGCTGAATTTATCTATGTTTTAAATAAAGAAATACTCTACATGAGTGAAGTTTTATCCTGTCCAGTACTACAATGAAAATACAACATAACTTTTCATTGCAGATAAGATATTAAATGTCACCAGAATTTAACCAGTCAAATTCCTCTCCCCCTTTTTTTCCTGTTTACCACCTGTAGTAGCCGTGTTCCCTTAAATTTATAAAATATTTTATAGCAACACCAAATAGAAAGTTTTACTGCTTTGAAACACCCAATGTACATTTTAACTTTCTGCAATGAAATGCAGGGTTATTTTCCAACAACTGTCAAATTAAATGGAATATATAAAAAAAAATCAACCATTTTTGGCTTGAAACTGAATGTACTATATTTTAGTAGTATTACACCTTGAAAGAATTTTGACAATATAACAGAGTAAAATGAATGGATTTTAGTTCAGCAATCCTCTATTTCCTTTTCTTGAATGACTTTTTAATATATATAAACAACTTCTATCAAAAGGAAAGTAAAGCAATGTAGAGGAAGCTCAGTTAACACCTGTGTGTAGAAAGTCTTTTTATATAGGTCTTTATCAGTACATACTATCAATATAAAACAGATCCTAAAAATATAAATATTTATACTGAAATTTTTTCTATAAGATTCAAACTTTTTTTCTTTTTAGATTCATGAGTATAATTATAAAAAAACCCAACATAAATCAAAGTAAATAAGAATTTTAGTCATAATTATGTTCATTAGTATAGGAAATTGTGGCAGTTGTTTGGAGTTGAATTAATTATTTTTACTTGTTTTATGTTGTTTAATATCCAATTTATACAAGTAAAATATGATCACACAATTTAAAAATAATATTGATACAAGTCTCTCTGCAGTCTGTCCAATAATACTGTTTAGAAATCTGTGTAGATGCAAAACATTATTATCAAAGGTTTATATCACAGCATGATATATTATATAAACATTATAGTTCGAGGAATAACCCATTTTACAGTTTCAGTAGGGATAATTATCTTAGAGCATCCTCTTTTATGCTCCATATTGAATATTTTGTTAATATTAAATGCTGTATGCTGTTAAATAAAAACATCTTCAACAATAATAACTGATTCCAATTTTAAATACAGTTATCAAAAAATAAGATAGAAACTGATGATATTAGATTATTTTATATATGGTAGATAAACAATAATTTAACCCCTACTTTAAAGTGGTATAGTCGTGACTACCTATTGTCATGTTCCTAAAGTCATGACAGTCGTATGCTGAATCAGAAACGATTTTAAGCAAACCAATTGAACTTTAATTACTATACATCTTTAAATATTTGTAATTGAGGGACCTAGAATATATATAAGTCAAGTCTGCAAATTATTCAAGAAAATTGCCTGTTCTCTAGGCCTCAAACAATCAAACTTCTAAACTGCCATTTTCCTAACTTGAAATAAATTATTTAAAGAATTTTTAAATGTAGTTTTAATATATAGTATAAAATAACGGTATGTTTAAAACTGGTATTCAATTGACTTAAAGCATTAGGGTATCAAATCAAAATTCTAAATTTTAAGCAGACAGCAGAATAGATTGTACAAATGACTTCTCAATTTGATGATGATTTGCTCTTCTGTTCACATTTATAAATAGAGAAAGGAGGTTTATATGAAATGGAAATCTTGCAATTATCATTCAGGGATATCAAATGTAATTGTGACTTTCTGCATTTTGATTAAGCTTAAAAGTGATAGTTGACAAAAATAAGTTGACATTTTTTTATACAAATCAATGTAATGAACTAGAATTTAAAATAAAAGACAAAAGGGATTCCAGAATAAAGTATAATTTTTTGTTGTAAAGTTTTTGGTCCACTGAATACATTTAATTATCATAAAAACAAAATCAAAAACTTTATTCAAGAAAAAGATATAGAGGATTGCTGAACTAAAATCAATTTATCATAATTATTATATTGTGAACAGTCTATCAACCCAGCCTATGAATTACAACTTCTTCCCAAAGTAGCCATCATTTTCTTTTAAAGAAGTTTGCTATTGCATATAAAGTTTAACGGATCATTATAAACCTATTACCATAGTTTGTGTCTTTGGTGACTTTTATGTTTAATTTTATATAGAATAAATTTAAGCTATATTTATATTTTAAATATAAAATTTGATTTTTTTTTGTATTGAAAAGAATGAAATAAGAAAATATTTTAAAAACATTATCTTTCTGTGAAGACTTGATATTTCTTGCCAAGCATTGTACAGTACTATTGAAGAATTTCTAATCTATTTTATAGTTTTGTAAAATTTCATTCAAGATTTATTTGAATAGACCAGATGTTTACACAGGTGTTAATTGAGCTTCCTCTATAATGCTCTACTTTCCTTATTATAGAAGTGCTATAGATTTGATTGACATCTTAATGGATCATGATAATTATTGTCACATAAACTGCTGAGAAGAGCCTGCTAAAAAGCTCCGAGCATCCTCCGAGCATGCTCGAAGCTTCCTCGTAAGAATAAATCTATGATCCCTTACATAGTAATAATACTCCCAATAAGTAGTTGGTATGTATTAAACATGCTAGAAAAGATGTTTGGAAAATTTTACTTAACCATGGTATTTTGACCCTCCTGCCATGGTATATTGAACCCCCTCCTATACACCTTCAATTTCAAAAAAGCTATTCAAACTCTTTTACATACAAATACTACTTCAATAAGTAGTTTGTATGTATTAAACATGCTAGAAAAGATGTGTTGAAAATTTTACTTAGCCATGGTATTTTGACCCCCCTGCCATGGTATATTGAACCCCCTCCTATACACCTCCAATTTCAAAAATTGTACCTATTCTAACTCCTTTACATAGTTATAATACTCCAATAAGTAGTTGGTATGTATTAAACATGCTTAAAATTTTTTACTTAGCCATGGTATTTTGACCCCCCTGCCATGGTATATTAAATCCCCTCCCATACACCTCCAATTAAAAAAAATAAAGCTATTCTAACTCCTTTAGATAGTAATAATACTCAATAAATAGTTGGCATGTATTCAACATGCAAGAAAAGATTTTGGAAAATTTTACTTAGTCATGGTGTTTTGACCCCCCTGCCATGGTATTATGAACTCCCTCCTATACACCTCCAATGTCAAAAATTGTACCTATTCTAACTCCTTTACATAGTAATAATACTCCCAAGTAATAGTTGGTATGTATTAAACATGCTGGAAAAGATGTTTGGAAAATTTTACTTAGCCATGGTATTTTGACCCCCTGCCATGGTATATTAAACCCACTCCTATACATCTCCAATTTCAAAAAATTAGCTCTTCCATCTCTTTTACATAGAAAAACTACTTCAATAAGTAGTTGATATGTATAAAAACATGCCTACAAAGATGTGTTGAAAATTTTACTTGGCCATGGTATTTTGAACCCCCTCCTATACACCTCCAATTTCAAAATTATAGCATTCTAACTCCTTTACATAGTTATAATACTCCAATTTCTAAAATCAAATTATTTCAAACTGCTTTTCAAAGTTTTAATACTCTAATAAATATATGGTATAATAAAACATGTTGAAAAAGATGTTTTGATTATTTTACTGAGCCATGGTAATTTGATCCCTCCCTTTTTACCATGGAAAATTTAACTTCTGTAATATGTTAGGATTTCAAACAATCAAAGCATTTAAGCTACATGGTCTAGTTATAATGCTTCAATAAGTATTTTGAATGAAATTATGTTGGTAAAGACTTAAAGAGCACTTATACCAAGCTTTAGCCATGGTATTCTTTTTACCTACCATGCAAAATTGACTTTCCCTTTTTGTTTGTCTGATTTTCAATCTATAATAAGCTTTAAAATAATGTATAATGTTCTAATAATTATCTAGAATGAAGAAAAAAACAGGGGGAGGGGTCAATTTTCCATACAGGGTGGGTTCAATTTACCATAGCAGTATTTTGACCCCGGGTCAATTTTCCATGGGGTTCAAAATACCATATGACACCGTAAATGACTATTCTCACCATTTTTTTGAAATTTTGGCTTTTATCTGAAAAACTATAATAGATGGAGGGAAACTATATTCAAAACATGATCAGATGGACATGATCTACACATTAATGTAACATGGCTGAAATTATTTATCTGCAGGGCATGGTCAAAATTGACAAGTGACTCCTTATAGGAGTCATTGACCTTGAAAGCCCATTTTTCCCACATTTGTGTTATTTTGTGGAAACTATAGAAGATTGAGAGAAATATAGGAAATAATGATAAAAAATTAGACATTGCCTTTCAAAGACACTTTTCACTTATGTTTTGTAGAAACTTAAGTATGCTGAAAGAAACTTAAAATAATTTAAAATGACCTAAATTGTCTGTTAACTCCTTAAAGGAGTTATTGCCCTTAAATGATGATTTTTTTTTTATACGCCTGTTTGGGACGTATTTTGGTTTACCGTTGTCCATCCGTCTGTCCGTTCATCGTTAACATGTCAGACAATAGCTCAAAAATGCTTTAACCAATTTGCATGAAACTTTGGTGAACTGTATATATCTATTGAGGTGAGTTCCCTTTTGATTTTTATAAATTTTAGATTTTATGTTTCCGAGTTATGGGGTTTTATTTGTTTAAAAAAAAAAGTGATTTTCCATTTTTTGGACAATAACTCAAAAACACTTTCACCAATTTGCAAGAAACTTTGGTGAATTGTTTATATCTATTGATGTGAGCTCCCTTTTGATTTTTATGAATTTTATATTTTACATTTCCGATCTTTAGGGTTTTATTCATTGAAAAAGGGGGATTTTCCAGTTTTTCGGACTCTTACTCAAAAATGCTTTGAGCAATTGTCATGAAACTTTAGTGAATTGTTTATATCTGAAGATGTACGAACCCTTTCGAATTTTATGTTAATTTAGGTTTCCATTTCTGAGTTATGGGATTTTATTCATAAAAAAGGGTTGATTTTCCAGTTTTCGGACAATAACTCAAAAGTGCGTTGAGCAGTTTTATGAAACTTTGGTGACTGTTTTATATCTATTAAAATAATCTCCCTTCAGTTTTTTATAAATTTCTGATATGACATTGAGGAGTTATGGAACTTTATTCTTTGAAAAAGCGACGGCATATCATGTGCTCATGGCGCAGCTTTTTATTAACCATTATATTATTTTTGTGTTAAAAAGATACCAGGCTAATATTTATTAACCATTTTGTTATTTTTGTGTTAAAAAGATACCAGGCTAATATTTATTAATCATTTTGTTATTTTTGTATTTAAAAGATACCAGGCTAATATTGATGTACACTAGACATGCTTCTCTTTAACATAAGCCTCATCAGTGACACTTGAATAAAAACAGTTGGAAGCCCAAATCAAATACAAAGTTTGGGAGCATTAAAAACCAAAAGTTCCAAAAAGTTGTGCCAAATAAGACAAAGGCAATCTATATCTTGGGGTAGAAAACCTCGAAGTTTTTCTAATAATTTGACATTTTATAAAATGTAAATGAGAAGGTCCGGTAAGGACTAATTTTGGCCTAAAATTTGAAGTACATCTAATGAAAGATTTTTGACATTTTTTAAACACTTAATGTCTACCTCAGTCAATTCAATTAAGATTTTAACTGATTTGGTCATTAAAGATGCTCAAATTCTAGCTTAAATAGGAAAATCTATCAAATATGCCATAAAACGTCACTTTTCAGATGTTTTTTGTCTGAAATGTAAGTGGCCGCATTCGTGTTCAGGTTCGACCTTTATATATGTTATGTAATATCACCAAGTTCAACATACATTTAAATTTAAGACTGAACACAAGTGCAGCCACTTCCATTTTAGACAAAAAAACGTCTAAAAATTAGCACAAATGTCAAAATTGTGAAGATTTCTGTAATTTTGCATGAATTAATGATGCTAGTACCTGATGCATGTGCATTGTATTGCCAAAATAGCCAATATTTATGTAGCAATAGTACTCTACTTTCCAATAAATAGCTAAAAGTTAACATTTTAACAAATTTGTTAAAAAGCTATATTTTTGGCGAAAGGGGGTCTTACCGGGCCTACTCCTTTACAGAAAAATGATCATATAGTACTAACTACTGGTCTGGTAATACCCTTGGAAGTGACATGTCCACCAGCAGTAGTGTTGACCCAGAGGTTATAAAAACTAATCAAAGATACCATGCTTACGAATTTGCACGATAGACATAAGATCTGCTGCACATAATTATGTTTACTATAGTAGATGGAGAGATATTTTAAAAACCTAAAATGATCAGTTGAACGTGAACTACATATTGTCAGTATACTCCCAATAGAAGTTATTGCCATTGAAGAAAGATATTACATTTTTGGTTTTTTCTTGAAACTATTTGAAAGTTCTTATTGCATAGTACCAGTTTTATGAACAATTGACCGGTGAGCAATACAGGCTCCTTGAAGCTTCTAGTTATATTGAGTAAATACTTTGCACTTATTGCGGAATAGGAAAATACTCATTTATTGATGACATCATATCCTATGTATATGTATGTATGTTAATTGTTAGTTTTTTTCTTTATTTCAGCCAAATAGATGGCGTGATAGAAAAACATATAAACTCTTGACTGAACAACCATTACAAAATAGTGAGGAAAATGGTAAGTTTTGATATTGCAAAACTTCAAAATTTTAATATACGACTATAAAAGACATTTATCAGTGAAGTGGATAAATAATTTAATAGTATAGTAACACTAATAAGAAATACTCTGATACAAAAAAAACTTTTTGGTAGGAAAGTTATGTTGAGAATAAACTTGAAGTTTATGGACGTTTATCTATTCTTGTGTCCACAGTCTGTAAAATCTTTCTTTGCTCTGTAAATAGGTTGAATCTTTCATTTCATCTTCACAAAATTTTGTACAAAATGCTTACCAATGAAGACATCAAGAAATCTATTGATATAGTACTGTTGCTGTACTATGAAGAAATAAGCTGCTTAAAAGTTTACTGGTTAAATTATACTAATAAAAGTTTGAAACATTAGTTTGACAATTAAATGAAATAATTATGATCACCTGCTGCAGATAAAAATAGTTTGTTATATAATGAAGTTAAATTGGGTCAGGACATTATTAAAGTAGACAACTTTTTATATGAAAATTTTGAAATTATTTATTTTCTTGGTTTTAAAATATAAAGACTTTCAGAGTTTATTATTATTGCTAATACATCAAACAGTTATGATAAATTGCAATCATCACTGCATGGTGTTTTGACATTCAAATTTCATCTCTGATAAAAGAAAGCTTGTATATGACCACCAAACACTCCAGTCATCTTATTTTTAATAATTTTTTATCAAGAAATATGAATTGGTGATCTGTAACAATTGGAACAACTCTTCTTTCATAATAAATCAAGGAAACAACATCACATACCATATGCATGCCCTTTAGGTGTTTACATCCCAGTGTCGGATTCAGGTTGGACCTCTTTCCCCTCTGTAGAATATACCAGTTTTCTGGAATTACACCCCCTGTGAAAATCCTGGATTTGCCTCTTGATACTGGTCTTCTGGTCTCTGGTGGATAGTAGTGTTGGATAATCGGTTGAAATTACCAACCGATTATCTATTACTATCGGTTGATAACAACCAACCGACTATCGGTTATAATCGCATCATTATACCTTGCTCTTTTTGTATATGAAATCATGCATTCAGCCACATTGTACAAGTCTAATGCGTATATTCCATATCATTGCAGAGTCTTAAATGTTCATGTTTGATCTTTAGTTTCCTTTTCATATTTTATCAAGCAATTAAAACAGTGAATCAATTAGAATATAGATTCAGATTAAACATATTTTGTCGGATGATTACAACTTTTATTACCAACAATGACACTAAAATTTCTAAATTTCAATGGTATCACTCACATTATAATTTCAAATACATAGCTTCATCAAAATTTGAATGCTTTTCATTAAAAAAGATATATATATGTAAAGTATTTAACTTTGAGCAATTTAAAATTAATCAATAAATAAAACAATGCATTTGCATTGAAATATATACATTTAACTAAGGGATCCAACCAATGTCTGTTAATTCATGTGGACTGCGTATTTTTCACTTTTGTGATCTTTATTCTTATATCAGCTGTGTCATTCGTGTGTCTGTACTTATAATTGTAAAATACGGAATTCTTTCATAGTTGGTCCGTATTTGATCCGTGATTCGTATATGTTTCAATGGCGGACAAACCGGAAAATTTACAAAAATAACGATGTTTGACAAGCAGTTTGAAAAGGAATATGACGTTTTAATGCAACAAATGAATGAAACATTAATAAAAGGCAATTTGCACCACATTCTAATGTAGCAACAAATTTATTTTATCGAAAATCAGAATGATTTGAAGTTCGCTTGAGTAACAAGTACCGAAGTGAAAGAAAGTATTTCATAAAAGTTATTTATTTTAAATAACATATTACCAATCTGCAAAGTCAATGCTTTTACCACATTTGTACAGAAAGAAATTGCTTATGTCTTTGATTATAGGATGTTTGACATTGTTATTGTAATCTACTGATATTTTTCTTTACAATTTGTTTGACTGCACATGTAAAATGCAAACCGGAAACGGACCGGAAGTTGATATGCTAAAAGTCCGAAAACTATAACGACAATCGATTGAACAAAATTCCAATCGATTATCGACATCGCCAAGCCCAACCAACTGATTTCCGACTTATTCCGATGATGGGAACAACACTAGTGGATAGCTGTCTCAATGGCAATCATACTACATCTTTTGATACATGTATTTCATGGATAAACCATATTTATATTCAGTTTATGTAATATCTTTTATTAGTAAGACTTTTGATCTTGAAGAAATTATTATTTGTAAAACAGGCAAGCCATTTTGTAAAAATATTAAAACAGAAGATGATGTGGGAAAGTTCTAATATATTTAAGAATTACACCCTGGATAAATCCAACTGTTGTTTTTTTTATATCACGTTTTAAAGAAGATGCAAGGTGAGACTAAGGCATGCTTTTTCCAGCAGCACCAGGGGTGTCATCAACAATTCATGGTTTATTGACTTACAGTGTTTATCAGGAAATGTACACATACATGCCAACAAATGCTTTCCTTAAACAAAATTCCTTAAAACTTCTATAGATTGTTCTTTGAGATCAATTCAATTATTTTGAAGTTTATAGTGTGAATTTCAGACATATATTATCAATTTGTTGGTTCAATGTATCCGATTTTAAATATATATATTTGCTTACACATGTACATGCTTTTGCTCTAAATTTAAAGGTGCTATAGCCAATCCCACAGACGATGTTGTTACTGAATTTGACAATCAATCATCACGAAATTTTTCTACACAGATTATATCAGACAATAACTTTGATCCATACATGGGTAAGTGTATTTACTTGCATGTGCTATAAAAAGAACATATGGGTTAAAATTAGTCGTATTTAACATTTAGTATAGAATATATTAGTAAAATGCATATGATTGTTAAATATTCTGAATTGAGATACATTATATTTTGTTATGTTGCATGCATTCAAATATATACTCTCTAAATTATTTCAAATACATGCAGTATCTGTGGCCCATTTTGTTTATATTGAAAGCATTGAATTAGAGAGGATTCTTGATTTGTGGCTTTTAATAATTTTTGTTTACAAATTTATTCATAAAAAATCTCTAGATATAGCAAACATAATAAATCTATATGCAGTTGGACCTTGTAATGTTGAAGTTGAAAGGAGGACGAAACGATGCAAGGATCAACTTATTTGAGATCTGAGTGTTACGTCTTAAATTTGGAATGCATGAAATACATGTATGGGATTTGTAAACTGTAAAATATTTTGTGCCTTTTTTTCCATATGACAATTTATGATTGTGTATTCAAGCTCCATATTTGTTGTGTGTATGGTCCTCTATAACTTAAACTGAGAACAAATTTAACTTATTTGATTCTATACTAAGGAAAAATAAATGATTAGGTAAGAAAGCATTACATTTATTTTCATGAAATTAAGACAAGCACTACTACTAACTTTCAAAAGTAAGCATGAGTTATTAATAAGACCATCATAATAATTAAACACACAAACAAACAAATACAGATTTATTTTATTATAGAATCACCAGCAGCCCTTGCTGTCTTACAGACTTGGTCAGCAAAACCAAACATAAAACAGCTTGTGAAAGAAACTTTGGCTGCACTTCGTTATGGTAAATACTGTTGTGATAAATAGCTTTTTAAAATTACTAGCTTCTTACAGTATGTTTTTTTATTGTCTAATTGGGTTTGTTTGAAAATGCTGATGAAGGGGAGATAATCTAATGTTTTTTTTGTTATAACCTTGCAATGAAGCATCATGTAAATTGTTTAAAGCATTTTTATAAGGTATGTGTCAAATTTATTGGAATCACTAGAGCATGACCTATTGAAATTGAAGTTGTTATTTTTTAATACTGTTTTAGAACCAAGAGAACATAGTTAATCATATGATTGCTCATTAGTTTAACGACAAGTTAAACAACAGACCCCTGTATTTTCAGTCCTTTTATTTTCAATTAAAAAATTATGCATTAGAAATTTAATGATCTTTGATGATATTTCCTTTCCATTAGAAAACAAGATAATAGATATAAGAAGATTTGGTATGAGTGCCAATGAGACAACTCTCCATCCAAGTCACAATTTGTAAAAGTAAACCATTATAGGTCAAAGTACAGCCTTCAACACGGAGCCTTGGGTCACACCGAACAGCAAGCTATAATGGGCCCCAAAAACAACTAGTGTAAAACCATTCAAACGGGAAAACCAACGGTCTAATCTATATAAAAAACGAGGAACGAAAAACACTTTTGAATCACATCAACAAATGACAACCACTGAACATCTGTTTCCTGACTTAGGACAGGTGCAAACAAATGCAGCGGGTTTAAACATTTTAATAGGCGCCATCATGGTTGTCTTACTATATTTTAACAAATGTTTCAATTTCAATGTGATGATGTAGCAAATAACCACAACAATGATGACAATATAAGTCACATTTATGTGCAAGGTAGCAAAGTTTACCATTAGTTGTTAATCTTTCTTTTGAGATTAACAGAAGGTCATGAATATGGACATGCTTCTGTAGAATTAGAAAGTCAATAGATTTTTAGTTAGCACTGATCATTGCAATTAGTATATCTCTCACGGAGTGTGGATGGTTCTTGTATACTGCATTGATCTTGTCTATCCATCTTTAATTTTCTTTATATATAAATAAGCTACTGTTTAAAGTTGTGACTTTATAAGGCTGAGTTAAGCTGTAGAAGGGATTCTCAGACCTGACTTATAGGTAGTACCTGTTTGATGATATGTAGAAGTATTCTTGTATAAAATAAGTAAAATTCTTTGTCATATAATACTCAGCTACAGAATTTATTCGAGGTGCTCCTGACCGGAAAAATGCGAAAGAAAAAAATCCTTGAAAGTTAAAATACCAGAAGTTTAAAAAAGCAAATTGAATTACCTCCCTTGTGCTCGTTGATTCCTCCCTCGAAAATTGGTACCCATATTTTAATCAGGTACTCATGAGCGCATTTCATGGGACGATACGAATGAGTGACTTTATAGAGTTTAATCCTGATCTTGATTACTATTGTTGCAAATGGTCTTGAAATGTTTTACAATGTTATTTATCAAGCTCAATTTCAACTACGATGCAAGAACCACTAATCTTGAAAACTACTGATAATCCTAGAAAAATCCTGGAAAAACCCTTGAATTTCATGTCTGAAAAAGAGTGGTAACCCTGCTAATAGCAAGTCTCCACATTTTTTTAGATTTTTTTCCCAGACCCATTTACCAAATTTTTTCAAATAAAAAAAACCCCGAAAACCGTCACCCGATGACTGACCTTAAAAAGGGGGATATGTAATAAAGCTTCATTTTGTGTCCCAATTTGTGATACTAGTATTTTTTTATTCCCAAGTCAGTTAAGGTTTTTTACTTTTTTTATTAGACAAGCAGTGCAAACCATCAGGTGTACAGATTACAGGAGTTATTTTGTTGTTAGAAGATCGAGATAAAAAGATACAAGCTTTAAAAGAGCGTAGGTATTCATAGTAAATTTATAGAGAAAAAAAAAGTAAAATATTACTATTACCAGTTCTGTGTTCTAGGAGGTATTGACAGTTATACACATTTTTACATTTGGCAATAACATGCATGTTGAAAATTAAACTTTATAGAGAAAAGCTGCTGAATTGGTCAGCAAATCAAGATCTATAAATATTTAACAACCTGGTCAAACTGTCAATAGTCTCAGAAAAGGAGTTCTTGTCTTTGAATTACAAGATTGGCAAGTTATTAATGTTTGGACTATTTTGTGAAAATTATTTAGATTGAATAACTCTAATCACCAAGATTAGATCTACAAATAAGGCAAAAATCACTGAAATTGTTAAACATTTCCTTTTAGGAGTTATTAGCCTTAAATTTGCTCTTTTCTCCTCTTTGGATATAATATTTCAAATTTTATTAAAGATCATGAAAATAAGAGCTACAAATAAAACAAATCAACTCTTTCAAGGAGTAATTGTCTTTAAAGGTTTGATTTCTACCTTCTTTTTTCTTCCTTTTTACTATTAATTTATATATAAAACTGTTAAAGAAACTTCAAGAGAGAAACTATAAACAGCAAAATGATTACCAGTATAATTTCTTCAAATGAATCAAACTGACATAAATTATAATTGAATCCTTGTAGTAGCTACTTAAATGACTATTATTATCCATTTTTTTGGGTTATTTTTTTGAAATCTATTATAGAAAAGAGCAAAATCAAAAGCTAAATGTAAGTAAGATCTACAAATAAACAAACACAACCAGTGTCATATAGTATTTTGAACCCCCTGAAAATTGAACCTCGGGGCAGAATACCATAGGGAAAATTAACCCTGATGTCAAAATACCATAAGATAACCTGAACCCCTGTATTTCCTTAAAATATTTGTCAAATGTCAAATAAATGTACATTAAGTTAAGTACTATTACTGTATAAAGTAGTTTGAGAAGTTATGCAAATTTGAAAATCTGAGGTCTGTAGAGGGGGGTTCAAAATACCATGGCAAAAAAGATGAAAAAATTAGAATGCTATTTTTGATTCAGCCATGCTGGATCTATGTGATCACTCTGGATTTGGAGATGGTGCAAAATTCTAAGTTGAAGACATGTCATGAAAATAATTATGTGTTTCTATGACTTGCAGAAACTTTATACACCATTTTGATCATCAACTGTCAACTTTTAATATGTTATTTGTCCTTAAATTAAGAAAAGGTTGGGCGAACAACTTCTTTAATTTAGATATACACTTGCATATAGTTCCTTTGTAAATCAAAATTTATATTAAATTGCCATTAATTGATTAATGTCGAAAATGTGATTTTTCAAATTTAAGCAGTTGATAAGAATAATGAAAGTGTTTTATCAGTATCTTCTGTTTCTGTAAGCCATTGAGTAAAATTTGGTTCAAGATGTGTATTGATATCAGAGTTGATTCCCACACTTTTTTGAAATGCTATTATTCTTGCATTAGGCAAATGAGATTATTTATACAATACCAGTATGATGGACAACTGTCACGATTTTCAAACAATTACTCTCAAAGGTGTAAGTATTAATTGGATTAAACTCCACTTAAATGCAGTCTTAATTGACCACAGTTATATTAATATATCATGACAGTTGATAATCATACCGGTATTGATGTCAAGAATTTGTGTATTCAATTTATTACACATCTAACTGAATACACAAGATCTTGACCTCAATAATCAGTGTCATAATCATCTGACATAAGTTAATAATTAAGGTCTATTTAAGTTACAATTATCAGTAATTTGGTTGAAGCAATAAACACAATTGCATAACTCTTACCTGAGCATTTTCTGCAATAAATTTATTTGTATATTCCCCATTATATTGCTATTTAACAGTAATTGGAATAATTATCTCAGCATTAGATTTTTTACATATATATTTGAATACAGGAAATGTATTTTTTTCTTAATGAAGAATGAACACCAATTTAGATAAAAGTTAGATATCTAATTTTGTTGTTGTTGAGAAAGTGCATTTTAATGCCTCTTACTGGGAATTATTAAGCCAATTATTAATAATGGCATATAAAAAATATGCTTCACATTTGAAGATTTCCCTTAACATTCTTGTCAAAATCATTGAATTTCAAATGTTTCTAAAAAAAGATGTAAAAATATCTGACAGTGTCTTCACTTGAAATACCAAAAAAATTGCATCAATATTGCAAAATTCTCCATCTTTTTGCAATAGAATAGAACATTTACAGTGAGATTATGGAAATGAAGATAACAAAATTATTGATAAAAGTATGGTTAGAAAAAATGTCAGACTAGCTACAAAATTGGCTGAATCACAACATCCATGATGCTTTGATTTTGCCAATTGCACAATTCAGCCTCTTATTCTATCGCATATATATATATATATTATTAATGTACTTGATATACAGAGGCAAGTACTGAGTAAACACAAGGTCTTTCAGTAGTTCAATTTAACTGTCGTGGCTGAATATTATCAAAGGTCTTTGCAGATGAATGACTAATTCAGGCAATATTGATACACCTAGTTATTTGAAAGTAAATAACATGTTATATATGGATAAAAGGAGATGTGAGGTATATTTTAATGAGACAGCAACCCAATGAAAAAAATAGCCGAAAGCCATCTAAAAGTCAGCATACCTGTTTCAACAATACACAGAAATGTAAACAATATGCCACACTCTAAATCATCCCAAGGTATCATTATAAATTTATAAGTTGTGAATAAATTTTTGAAAATCACAGATCTGCAGTCCACACCAAATTTATCAGATAACATCAAAAACATTTAGATGTGACAAAATTTTTGTAACGCTTTTTCTTTATTGACCTTTTTAGATATACAAAGTTTGGAGTCAGATATAGATGCTAGAAACAGATCTTCATTGACAAAGTGTGGTATATGTCTGACTGAAGATAGAACAATGGTCTGTTGTCCATGTGGTCATTTCTTTTGTTGTGAAGCTTGTTCAGACAGACTTCAGTCAAATCAAAATCCTAGATGCCCTTTATGTCGTCATGCAGTTGAAAGCTTTGTTAAGATGTTCTGGGCATAGCTGATGTGTTTATTGTTAAACATTTTATTATTGTGATGATATTTATTACTTTACATTTTTGTTAAAACTTGGATTACTGCATGCTTCTTATGACCACACAAAATTAAATACATCTTAACAAACAGTGTTAAATACAAAACGTTTGTTATATTCATGTGTGTAGAAACAACTCATCAGTTACTCAAGTACCTTGGAACATGTAAATATCAACATCATTTATCAATTATGTCTTGTGTCAACGAAGTTGAAAAAACAAATCTGAGGTGTTCTGTTTCCTGCATCGGCTGATGCCGCTTCAACAATGTATTCATTTAACAGAAACACTCAGATATCTGCATTGAAACCATATTCTCTAAATAACAGAAACATTCAGATGTCTCTGCATTGACACCATATTCTCCAAATAACAGAAACATTCAGGTATAAAGATTAGTTTGAACATTTTTATCCAAATAAATTTGACAGCCGTTTCTAAAATATAGAATAAGGATAAAAAGTGATAGTGGTAACTTTATGTATTCAAGGAATGTTGATAAATAGATATTAAAAATGGATTCCAAAAGTGGACCCAAGACTGATAAAATCGATATTTCTTGTTTAAAGTTATAAAAACTTCTCAAAATGAGAAATGTTGTTTGATTTGCCAAATCCTTCTATAAAAGAGGAGACAGGATGGGGTTTTCTTTTAATATCACAATTCGATGGTACCAAAAAAAAAAAAAGAACACAGAGAAGACAGTGGTGAAAAGAAATAAAAGTACATTTCTTCTTCATGTTATCTAAAAAAAATATAACAATTAATTATTAGAACTTCAAATAAAAGACCTTGTTGCTTGAGTAAATTTTATCAATCGTGATTTTGATTGAATTAAGTCATTTCGACTGGCGTTGATTTGGTTCACGACCATCAGACAATTGTTGAATAAACAACCAATTATAGACTAATGGTTTAATTGATTTACACAAGTCATTAAGATGATTACATAATTATATGTTCCATTGGATCTATCTCTTCTATGTGTGAATTAAATAAAAACTTTTTTCCCCATGATATAATTTCCAAGTTATCATAGAAAATAACTTCGTATCTATATGCTGATGCTGCTTTACAAACAGTACCAATCATACTCCTTTTCGTATCGTTTTAAAATAATTCATCTGAATGTTACTCCAATATAAGGCATAATTCACTTACCTGCTGTCATTAAGCATTGATACTTTTTACAAATTGCATCTATCCTGATAAAAAAAAAATCACCAAATCCTGAAGGTAGTATAAATTATTCATTATTTTATTATGGGCCGGATCTACTTGGGGCCGGATCGACGTGGGCTGGATAACCTTGGAATGGATCGACTTTAGGCCGGATCGACTTGGGGCCGTATCAGTTTGGGGCCGGGACGACCTGATACCCTCTACATTAAACATTGAACTTTTGTTTGTGCAGCCATTTGTGTCCACTGGCGTGTGCATGCCAGATTTTATGGTGATTTCATCACATATTAGTTTCCACAGTCTGAGTTCATTTCTGCATGGCCACTCATCTGTCTAAATGTCCATTAGTCTGTTAACATGCACGTCCACCAATCTGTGTATATGTCCACAAATCCGTTTACATGTTCACCAGATTGTGTTAATACTCACCAGTCTGTCGACATGCCTACAAGTTTGTCTATATGTCTGCCTGTCTGTGTGTCTCCGCAAGTCTCACTAAATGTTCACCAGTCGGTCTGTACGTTTCAACCAGTCATTCGACATGTTCCCCAGTCTATCGATGTGTCCGCCAGTCTGTCTATGTGTCCATCAGTCTGTCTACGTGTCCACCAGTCTATATAAGGTCCACATGCAGCATTTCTACATCAGTCTTTTTGTGTGTCAACTAGTCTGTCTATGGGCCCACAGTCTTTGAATATGTTCACTGGTCTGTTAATGTGTCCACTATGATTGTTTGATAACGCTGAACTATTTAAAAGAAGAATCCTTCAATAAATATTTAATTTCCAACTGACGTCGCCGACGTTGCTACAAGGGGAATTAGCTTCTCGTGTTACTAGGGGGAAGAATTGGCCTTATTCTGGATTCCCCCATCACACTGAGGGGGGAAAGTAGGACCATACCAATTTTTCCGGGGGCTGGATCGATCCAGTTCTTCCCCCCGGAAAAATTAGCATGGGGAAAATGGCTATAGGACACCGGTATAGACAACTGACTTCGGGGACGACAATTTGATTTTTTCGGAAGGAAGGCGATTTTTTTTGCGGACGGATTATATATGTTCATCTATTGACAGACTGGTTTTTTATTTAATTGTAAAATTATTTTCAGTTTTGTACACATTTGTTTCCAGCATTTTGTGTGACAGAATATTCATTCTCATATTGTCATACTTTCTGTTCTTACAAGGCCAGCACACTCATTTCTGAATTCATCCTCATAATTCCCTCCGAAAAATCAAATTGTCTACCCCTTAATACTAATCAAATCAGCTGTACCTTTTCTTTTTATCATTAATTAGTATTTTATTCGAGCTAATCGCTCTAAATTGCTATAAAATTATACTTTGGCAATCGTCCTTACAATGCACTCGGATAATATCCGTTGAGGAGGTGTCACGCCGCCTCCACAGTGGAAACAACGAACACAGTCGTCTCGTCCTGTAAGAAAAAAAACCAGTTTTCTTCGACACTAATGAAAAATGCAAATATATGAATGTTTTTAATAAATCAGAATTTTTTTAAATGCTATTGTTATTTGTGGAAAACTTTTAGTGACGTACGAATTAAGTTTTAATTAAATCCCCACTCGGATAATATCCGTTGAGGAGGTGTCACGCCGCCACCATAGTGGAAACAACGAACACAGTCGTCTCGTCCTGTAAGAAAAAAACCAGTTTTCTTCGACACTAATGAAAATGCAAATATATGAATGTTTTAATAAATCAGAATTTTTAAATGCTAATGTTATTTGTGGAAAACTTTTAGTGACGTACGAATTAAGTTTTAATTAAATCCCCACTCGGATAATATCCGTTGAGGAGGTGTCACGCCGCCACCACAGTGGAAACAACGAACACAGTCTTCTCGTCATGTAAGAAAAAGAAAAAAAAACCCAGTTTTCTTCGACACTAATGAAAATGCAAATATATGAATGTTTTAATAAATCAGAATTTTTAAATGCTATTGTTATTTGTGGAAAACTTTTAGTGACGTACGAATTAAGTTTTAATTAAATCCCCACTCGGATAATATCCGTTGAGGAGGTGTCACGCCGCCACCACAGTGGAAACAACGAACACAGTCGTCTCGTCCTGTAAGAAAAAAACAGTTTTCTTCGACACTAATGAAAATGCAAATATATGAATGTTTTAATAAATCAGATTTTTAAAAATGCTATTGTTATTTGTGGAAAACTTTTAGTGACGTACGAATTAAGTTTTAATTAAATCCCCACTCGGATAATATCCGTTGAGGAGGTGTCACGCCGCCACCACAGTGGAAACAACGAACACCGTCGTCTCGTCCTGTAAGAAAAAAACCAGTTTTCTTCGACACTAATGAAAATGCAAATATATGAATGTTTTAATAAATCAGAATTTTTTAAATGCTTTTGTTATTTGTGGAAAACTTTTAGTGACGTACGAATTAAGTTTTAATTAAATCCCCACTCGGATAATATCCGTTGAGGAGGTGTCACGCCGCCACCACAGTGGAAACAACGAACATAGTCGTCTCGTCCTGTAAGAAAAAAACAGTTTTCTTCGACACTAATGAAAATGCAAATATATGAATGTTTTAATAAATCAGAATTTTTTAAATGCTATTGTTAATTGTCGAAAACTTTTAGTGACGTACGAATTAAGTTTTAATTAAATTCCCACTCGGATAATATCCGTTGAGGAGGTGTCACGCCGCCACCACAGTGGAAACAACGAACACCGTCGTCTCGTCCTGTAAGAAAAAAACAGTTTTCTTCGACACTAATGAAAATGCAAATATATGAATGTTTTAATAAATCAGATTTTTTAAAATGCTATTGTTATTTGTGGAAAACTTTTAGTGACGTACGAATTAAGTTTTAATTAAATCCCCACTCGGATAATATCCGTTGAGGAGGTGTCACGCCGCCACCACAGTGGAAACAACGAACACCGTCGTCTCGTCCTGTAAGAAAAAAAAAAATAAGTTTTCTTCGACACTAATGAAAAATGCAAATATATGAATGTTTTTAATAAATCAGAATTTTTTTAAATGCTATTGTTATTTGTGGAAAACTTTTAGTGACGTACGAATTAAGTTTTAATTAAATCCCCACTCGGATAATATCCGTTGAGGAGGTGTCACGCCGCCACCACAGTGGAAACAACGAACACAGTCGTCTCGTCCTGTAAGAAAAAAACCAGTTTTCTTCGACACTAATGAAAATGCAAATATATGAATGTTTTAATAAATCAGAATTTTTTAAATGCTATTGTTATTTGTGGAAAACTTTTAGTGACGTACGAATTAAGTTTTAATTAAATCCCCACTCGGATAATATCCGTTGAGGAGGTGTCACGCCGCCACCACAGTGGAAACAACGAACACAGTCGTCTCGTCCTGTAAGAAAAAAACCAGTTTTCTTCGACACTAATGAAAATGCAAATATATGAATGTTTTAATAAATCAGAATTTTTTAAATGCTATTGTTATTTGTGGAAAACTTTTAGTGACGTACGAATTAAGTTTTAATTAAATCCCCACTCGGATAATATCCGTTGAGGAGGTGTCACGCCGCCACCACAGTGGAAACAATGAACACAGTCGTCTCGTACTGTAAGAAAAAAACCCAGTTTTCTTCGACACTAATGAAAATGCAAATATATGAATGTTTTTAATAAATCAGAATTTTTTTAAATGCTATTGTTATTTGTGGAAAACTTTTAGTGACGAACGAATTAAGTTTTAATTAAATCCCCACTCGGATAATATCCGTTGAGGAGGTGTCACGCCGCCACCACAGTGGAAACAACGAACACAGTCGTCTCGTCCTGTAAGAAAAAAAACCAGTTTTCTTCGACACTAATGAAAAATGCAAATATATGAATGTTTTTAATAAATCAGAATTTTTTTAAATGCTATTGTTATTTGTGGAAAACTTTTAGTGACGTACGAATTAAGTTTTAATTAAATCCCCACTCGGATAATATCCCTTGAGGAGGTGTCACGCCGCCACCACAGTGGAAACAACGAACACAGTCGTCTTGTCCTGTAAGAAAAAAACAGTTTTCTTCGACACTAATGAAAATGCAAATATATGAATGTTTTTAATAAATCAGAATTTTTTAAATGCTATTGTTATTTGTGGAAAACTTTTAGTGACGTACGAATTAAGTTTTAATTAAATTCCCACTCGGATAATATCCGTTGAGGAGGTGTCACGCCGCCACCACAGTGGAAACAACGAACACAGTCGTCTCGTCCTGTAAGAAAAAAACCAGTTTTCTTCGACACTAATGAAAATGCAAATATATGAATGTTTTAATAAATCAGAATTTTTTAAATGCTATTGTTATTTGTGGAAAACTTTTAGTGACGTACGAATTAAGTTTTAATTAAATCCCCACTCGGATAATATCCGTTGAGGAGGTGTCACGCCGCCACCACAGTGGAAACAACGAACACAGTCGTCTCGTCCTGTAAGAAAAAACCAGTTTTCTTCGACACTAATGAAAAATGCAAATATATGAATGTTTTAATAAATCAGAATTTTTAAAATGATATTGTTATTTGTGGAAAACTTTTAGTGACGTACGAATTAAGTTTTAATTAAATCCCCACTCGGATAATATCCCTTGAGGAGGTGTCACGCCGCCACCACAGTGGAAACAACGAACACAGTCGTCTTGTCCTGTAAGAAAAAACAGTTTTCTTCGACACTAATGAAAATGCAAATATATGAATGTTTTAATAAATCAGAATTTTTTAAATGCTATTGTTATTTGTGGAAAACTTTTAGTGACGTACGAATTAAGTTTTAATTAAATCCCCACTCGGATAATATCCGCTGAGGAGGTGTCACGCCACCACCACAGTGGAAACAACGAACACAGTCGTCTCGTCCTGTAAGAAAAAAAACCCAGTTTTCTTCGACACTAATGAAAATGCAAATATATGAATGTTTTAATAAATCAGAATTTTTTAAATGCTATTGTTATTTGTGGAAAACTTTTAGTGACGTACGAATTAAGTTTTAATTAAATCCCCACTCGGATAATATCCGTTGAGGAGGTGTCACGCCGCCACCACAGTGGAAACAACGAACACAGTCGTCTCGTCCTGTAAGAAAAAACCAGTTTTCTTCGACACTAATGAAAAATGCAAATATATGAATGTTTTTAATAAATCAGAATTTTTTTAAATGCTATTGTTATTTGTGGAAAACTTTTAGTGACGTACAAATTAAGTTTTAATTAAATCCCCACTCGGATAATATCCGTTGAGGAGGTGTCACGCCGCCACCACAGTGGAAACAACGAACACAGTCGTCTCGTCCTGTAAGAAAAAAAAACAGTTTTCTTCGACACTAATGAAAAATGCAAATATATGAATGTTTTTAATAAATCAGAATTTTTTTAAATGCTATTGTTATTTGTGGAAAACTTTTAGTGACGTACGAATTAAGTTTTAATTAAATTCCCACTCGGATAATATCCGTTGAGGAGGTGTCACGCCGCCACCACAGTGGAAACAACGAACACAGTCGTCTCGTCCTGTAAAAAAAAAACAGTTTTCTTCGACACTAATGAAAATGCAAATATATGAATGTTTTTAATTAATCAGAATTTTTTTAAATGCTATTGTTATTTGTGGAAAACTTTTAGTGACGTACGAATTAAGTTTTAATTAAATCCCCACTCGGATAATATCCGTTGAGGAGGTGTCACGCCGCCACCACAGTGGAAACAACGAACACAGTCGTCTCGTCCTGTAAGAAAAAACCAGTTTTCTTCGACACTAATGAAAATGCAAATATATGAATGTTTTAATAAATCAGAATTTTTTAAATGCTATTGTTATTTGTGGAAAACTTTTAGTGACGTACGAATTAAGTTTTAATTAAATCCCCACTCGGATAATATCCCTTGAGGAGGTGTCACGCCGCCACCACAGTGGAAACAACGAACACAGTCGTCTTGTCCTGTAAGAAAAAAACCAGTTTTCTTCGACACTAATGAAAAATGCAAATATATGAATGTTTTTAATAAATCAGAATTTTTTTAAATGCTATTGTTATTTGTGGAAAACTTTTAGTGACGTACGAATTAAGTTTTAATTAAATCCCCACTCGGATAATATCCGCTGAGGAGGTGTCACGCCACCACCACAGTGGAAACAACGAACACAGTCGTCTCGTCCTGTAAGAAAAAAAACCCAGTTTTCTTCGACACTAATGAAAAATGCAAATATATGAATGTTTTTAATAAATCAGAATTTTTTTAAATGCTATTGTTATTTGTGGAAAACTTTTAGTGACGTACGAATTAAGTTTTAATTAAATCCCCAATCGGATAATATCCGTTGAGGAGGTGTCACGCCGCCACCACAGTGGAAACAATGAACACAGTCGTCTAGTCCTGTAAGAAAAAAAAAAAACAGTTTTCTTCGACACTAATGAAAAATGCAAATATATGAATGTTTTTAATAAATCAGAATTTTTTTAAATGCTATTGTTATTTGTGGAAAACTTTTAGTGACGTACGAATTAAGTTTTAATTAAATTCCCACTCGGATAATATCCGCTGAGGAGGTGTGACGCCGCCACCACAGTGGAAACAACGAACACAGTCGTCTCGTCCTGTAAGAAAAAAAACCAGTTTTCTTCGACACTAAGGAAAAATGCAAATATATGAATGTTTTTAATAAATCAGATTTTTTGTAAATGCTATTGTTATTTGTGGAAAACTTTTAGTGACGTACGAATTAAGTTTTAATTAAATCCCCACTCGGATAATATCCCTTGAGGAGGTGTCACGCCGCCACCACAGTGGAAACAACGAACACAGTCGTCTTGTCCTATAAGAAAAAAACCAGTTTTCTTCGACACTAATGAAAAATGCAAATATATGAATGTTTTAATAAATCAGAATTTTTTAAATGCTATTGTTATTTGTCGAAAACTTTTAGTGACGTACGAATTAAGTTTTAATTAAATCCCCACTCGGATAATATCCGTTGAGGAGGTGTCACGCCGCCACCACAGTGGAAACAATGAACACAGTCGTCTCGTCCTGTAAGAAAAAAACCAGTTTTCTTCGACACTAATGAAAATGCAAATATATGAATGTTTTAATAAATCAGAATTTTTTAAATGCTATTGTTATTTGTCGAAAACTTTTAGTGACGTACGAATTAAGTTTTAATTAAATCCCCACTCGGATAATATCCGTTGAGGAGGTGTCACGCCGCCACCACAGTGGAAACAACGAACACAGTCGTCTCGTCCTGTAAGAAAAAAAACCAGTTTTCTTCGACACTAATGAAAATGCAAATATATGAATGTTTTAATAAATCAGAATATTTTTAAATGCTATTGTTATTTGTGGAAAACTTTTAGTGACGTACGAATTAAGTTTTAATTAAATCCCCATTCGGATAATATCCGTTGAGGAGGTGTCACGGCGCCACCACAGTGGAAACAACGAACACAGTCGTCTCGTCCTGTAAGAAAAAAACCAGTTTTCTTCGACACTAATGAAAATGCAAATATATGAATGCTTTTAATAAATCAGAATTTTTAAATGCTATTGTTATTTGTGGAAAACTTTTAGTGACGTACGAATTAAGTTTTAATTAAATCCCCACTCGGATAATATCCGTTGAGGAGGTGTCACGCCGCCACCACAGTGGAAACAACGAACACAGTCGTCTCGTCCTGTAAGAAAAAACCCCAGTTTTCTTCGACACTAATGAAAATGCAAATATATGAATGTTTTAATAAATCAGAATTTTTTAAATGCTATCATTATTGTTATTTGTGGAAAACTTTTAGTGACGTACGAATTAAGTTTTAATTAAATCCCCACTCGGATAATATCCGTTGAGGAGGTGTCACGCCGCCACCACAGTGGAAACAACGAACACAGTCGTCTCGTCCTGTAAGAAAAAAACCAGTTTTCTTCGACACTAATGAAAAATGCAAATATATGAATGTTTTTAATAAATCAGAATTTTTTTAAATGCTATTGTTATTTGTGGAAAACTTTTAGTGACGTACGAATTAAGTTTTAATTAAATCCCCACTCGGATAATATCCGTTGAGGAGGTGTCACGGCGCCACCACAGTGGAAACAACGAACACAGTCGTCTCGTCCTGTAAGATAAAAACCAGTTTTCTTCGACACTAATGAAAATGCAAATATATGAATGTTTTTAATAAATCAGAATTTTTAAATGCTATTGTTATTTGTGGAAAACTTTTAGTGACGTACGAATTAAGTTTTAATTAAATCCCCAATCGGATAATATCTGTTGAGGAGGTGTCACGCCGCCACCACAGTGGAAACAACGAACACAGTCGTCTCGTCCTGTAAGAAAAAAACCAGTTTTCTTCGGCACTAATGAAAATGCAAATATATGAATGTTTTTAATAAATCAGAATTTTTTAAATGCTATAATTATTGTTATTTGTGGAAAACTTTTAGTGACGTACGAATTAAGTTTTAATTAAATCCCCACTCGGATAATATCCGTTGAGGAGGTGTCACGCCGCCACCACAGTGGAAACAACGAACACAGTCGTCTCGTCCTGTAAGAAAAAAAAACCAGTTTTCTTCGACACTAATGAAAAATGCAAATATATGAATGTTTTTAATAAATCAGAATTTTTTTAAATGCTATTGTTATTTGTGGAAAACTTTTAGTGACGTACGAATTAAGTTTTAATTAAATCCCCACTCGGATAATATCCGTTGAGGAGGTGTCACGCCGCCACCACAGTGGAAACAACGAACACAGTCGTCTCGTCCTGTAAGAAAAAACCAGTTTTCTTCGACACTAATGAAAAATGCAAATATATGAATGTTTTTAATAAATCAGAATTTTTTTAAATGCTATTGTTATTTGTGGAAAACTTTTAGTGACGTACGAATTAAGTTTTAATTAAATCCCCACTCGGATAATATCCGTTGAGGAGGTGTCACGCCGCCACCACAGTGGAAACAACGAACACAGTCGTCTCGTCCTGTAAGAAAAAAAACAGTTTTCTTCGACACTAATGAAAAATGCAAATATATGAATGTTTTAATAAATCAGAATTTTTTAAATGCTATTGTTATTTGTGGAAAACTTTTAGTGACGTACGAATTAAGTTTTAATTAAATTCCCACTCGGATAATATCCGTTGAGGAGGTGTCACGCCGCCACCACAGTGGAAACAACGAACACAGTCGTCTCGTCCTGTAAGAAAAAAAACAGTTTTCTTCGACACTAATGAAAATGCAAATATATGAATGTTTTAATAAATCAGAATTTTTTAAATGCTATTGTTATTTGTGGAAAACTTTTAGTGACGTACGAATTAAGTTTTAATTAAATCCCCACTCGGATAATATCCGTTGAGGAGGTGTCACGCCGCCACCACAGTGGAAACAACGAACACAGTCGTCTCGTCCTGTAAGAAAAAACCAGTTTTCTTCGACACTAATGAAAATGCAAATATATGAATGTTTTAATAAATCAGAATTTTTAAATGCTATTGTTATTTGTGGAAAACTTTTAGTGACGTACGAATTAAGTTTTAATTAAATCCCCACTCGGATAATATCCGTTGAGGAGGTGTCACGCTGCCACCACAGTGGAAACAACGAACACAGTCGTCTCGTCCTGTAAGAAAAAACCAGTTTTCTTCGACACTAAAGAAAAATGCAAATATATGAATGTTTTAATAAATCAGAATTTTTTAAATGCTATTGTTATTTGTGGAAAACTTTTAGTGACGTACGAATTAAGTTTTAATTAAATCCCCACTCGGATAATATCCGTTGAGGAGGTGTCACGCCGCCACCACAGTGGAAACAACGAACACAGTCGTCTCGTCCTGTAAGAAAAAAAAACCAGTTTTCTTCGACACTAATGAAAAATGCAGATATATGAATGTTTTTAATAAATCAGAATTTTTTTAAATGCTATTGTTATTTGTGGAAAACTTTTAGTGACGTACGAATTAAGTTTTAATTAAATCCCCACTCGGATAATATATCCGTTGAGGAGGTGTTCCATAATTGGAAGGAAATGCATATAGAAGAAGAATGCCCAATTTATTTTGGAGGAAAAGATCTTGAATGTGCAAAGTTCTATAAATATCTTGGAATTACATTTACATCTAGTGACAAGTTTAAGAAATGTAAAGATGAATTATATAAAAAGTTACTTAAAGTATGTTTAAAGTTACAGAGGTGTTTGGCCTCGTCTAATCCTAGTGTAACATTTTGTATACATCTGTGTGATCATACAATAAAACCAATTATTTTGTATGGCTGTGAAATTTAATTACGATAACTTAGTTATATTTTTCATAGAATTCAATGAGATACTAAATTGTATGTAAGCCAACAAATGAGGAATCTTTGTTAACGATCTCGTAATTGTTCTTATTTTAAAGTTTGTGAACATTTTGACGTATAAAAATTCACTACGAAGAATAAAATAGTATCTTGGAGGTTAAGATTTTTCATCATAACAAAAAAAAGGAAATAATGCTAAATGAATAAATCTAATGCGTCCGTAGCGTTTTTCTGGATTAAACTTAATCGAGAACGCTAAGTCCCAAAAACTTGAAAGCCAGGGTGTATACGTACTTGAACACGTGACAAACTATACGACTGCAAGGGACATGAAAAGAGAAGCCTAAGATAAGAAACTTTGAACATTTGAGTCTAAAGTTTTGTCTAGAATGGACATGTTAAAAAAAAAAAATCCTTCAAATTTAATGAAAACATATTTGCTGTCATTACTTGTGAACCAATCTCGATAAAATAGAGTATCTCTGTGAAGGGTTCCGCAGCTATCCTGATTCCTAGTAGTACACTAGTCAAGTTTCAATGGAGAAGAAACTTTAAATAGAAATCACAATAACAAAGCGCCTTTGGTGTAATTTGTTCTCAAAGGACAAAATAGAGAAATTTAATACATTACCTTCCTCACTTTAGTCATATTAACATGGTTATGATCTCACTTATTAGTCCCTATATATGAGCTATCAATCCATTGATATTTGTAAAATAACACGTTTTTCCAAGAGTATCCCAATGAAAAGATCTTACAAATAAGCTGAAGAATAAAAATACTATATACAATGTCAAAAATTTAATTCCCAGTCTCATTTGCCCTTTATACTAGAAAAACACCTCATGCAACCGACCTGTATCATTTAAAACTGAATGCTCGAAAGAGCCTGTGTCGCTAACCTAGGTATATGTGCAATGGGTACAATGGACACTCTCTAACATTGTGGACCATAATTCATGACAAAAATCTCTGTGTTTACAGTTTGTTTCTATTTTCTACATTTTCCCAAAAACAATAAAATCTTAAACAATTGTCATTTAAGGCCAATACATCCTGTAAGAAGATAATTAACTGACGATGTCTTCTAAGTATGCTGACCTATTTGCAGATCTTGTCTCGCTGATCATATTTGCTTTTAAAGTTTCTAATCATCTAATAAAGTTTTCTAGATAATAGATAAGAAAAAATCGAAAAAAACTGTCATTTAAGGGCCATAACTCCTATAAGGAGTCGACTGGCGATTTTGACCAATTTGACTCTTTTGTAGATCTTGTCTTGCTGAAATGTTTTTAAGTTGTTTTCTTCCTATTCAAAAAAACGTAACAATTGTCTCTTAAGGGCAATAACTCCAATAAGGAGTCGACTGACGATTTATGCTATGTTGACTTACTTGTTTAAGTACAAAATAATGAACGAAAACAAATATGTAACACAGCAACAAACGCCAACCACTGAATTACAGGCTCCGGACTTGGGACAGGCACAAACAGAATATGGTGGGGTAAACTAGTTTGAAGGCACCAACCCTCCCCTAACCTGGGACAGTGGTGTAACAGTACAATATAAGAACAAACTATAAAAATCAGTTGAAAAAGGCTTAACTCACCAGATGGATACAAATAGAAATACATCTAACAAAAACACCGAGTGGACATGGACGTGGACGGGTACTTGTACATCCCAACAACAAAAAAGACACTAAGTACAGATCTGAGAGAACTAGCTTTGAATGTTTTACGGTCTATATCGCAACTATGTTCACCTTTAATTAATAGCCTTGTCGCAGATGACATCATACATGTTCAGTTTGCTGTAGTCACCACCCTCTCTCCTTTTCTCCGTATGAATTATCTCTCGATTGTTTGTTTTACTTTAAAAAGCATTAGAGTTAGGCTTGCCTACTCTCCGGAACATTCGAATTGACTCTTGATTCCATGTGAGACTCGAGTATATCAGTTGTTCTGTGTAGTGTGTTCTAGACTGTTTTTCTTCTCGCCATTTTTCATTTCATTTGTTTGTTTTAACTAGTGATTTTTTTATTGGCCCCTCCCTTGGTTTCTTCTTACTTTTATTGTCAAAGTTTATAATGAACATACTACGCCAACATTTTGCAAGTTTTAATTAAGGGCATACAAGATATTCTTATATGCATTATCAAGGAACTGACCTACAAGAGCATTGATCTCCCCTTATTTAATAAACACCCATAGAAAAGATGAATGGTTGGTGCTGAAGATTGTTTAAGAAGAATATACCTTCATGATGTACTCTTTTAAGATATGAAATGATAAAATGATTCTGAATATCAATTATTGATTTTTGTTGTTTTTTCAA
The DNA here is from genome assembly GCA_017311375.1 of Mytilus coruscus. Lineage (NCBI taxonomy): Eukaryota > Metazoa > Mollusca > Bivalvia > Mytilida > Mytilidae > Mytilus > Mytilus coruscus. The sequence goes on from CM029601.1 coordinate 32,600,738, forward strand.
AGTTTTAGTCCAGTCCAATCCAAGAAATGGGGCAGCCATCAAATATACAAATGTCTCTGGAATGTAGAAATGCAAAAGAAAGTCATAATGATTTGACATCTTATACAGATTTTAGACGCTTATTTTTTTTAAATTAGCCAAACACACATGCCCAGATAGATTTAGCAAGAGCAGGGATCTTCAACACAGGTAAACAATACATAATAGTTCTCTTTGAATAATAATAATAAAAAAACAAACAAACCATGACACATTAAAAAGGAAAAAAGTTACAACAATAAGTGGTAGTAGTGAATAATTTAAATCCTTGATCATTATAAAATGAAACTTATTTATTTTGCATATAAAGGAATAAGAAACGCAATGAAAAGATTGATGCAGCCCAATAATCGAAACATTTTGAATGAGCTAATTAATGATCGACTTTGGTGAAATCAACTAATTATGTCAAATTGCCCAAGACAGTCTCTGTGTTATATTTGTTGCGTTCTCAGATCTTTTGCGGACATTTTAAACGATTATTCGGGTATTACTACTTCTCCATTTAGCACTCACCATTAAGGCATAAGAGTCCAGACTGATCGACCTAGAGTCAGAATAATTATTTACGGGTTGTCAAGAAAATGTGGTGTTTATTAACTTTGTGAGCAAACTTGTTTATAATCTAACAAAACGTGTCAATGAAGAACAAAGATAGGTCTATCCATGTTAAAAAAATTATGACATCGCCATAATTGTGCGTGTAATACTTACCACTTGACTTTAGCTATATTATTTTTTAACATCTCATCCGAATTGCAAAAAATAAAAAAAATTAAATAAGAAATTAAAAATTAAATAAGAAATAAAATAAATTGACGTTAGAAAATACAACAACAAAAAAAGAAGTAAAATGACCGGATTTCTATATGTTCTATAATATAATACTGTTAAGATAAAAATTCTGTTCTAAACTTAAACTTTTGAATGAAAACTTTGAATAAAATCATCATGCATTTAACGTGAAAGTAGTATACATTATGAAGTATGAAATGTTGTGAAAAAAATTTTCTTTTTGTTTTCCATACACGATAAAATCATGGGAAAACAAATCCTCCCCCTCCCCCCCATAAAAATACACCGTTTGTAAGCTTGATTAAACTTCTTTTATTTGCTCTTAGTTGACCGAGTACCAGAATATTCTACCACATTGTAAGTAACCGGTCGAAAAATCATGCCTCCGGAGTCAAAAGTTGTAATATGAAAATAGTCTATTGCTATTCAACAATTTATTGAGACATACACATAATTGCAAAACCACTGACAATAGTAAGTATTAGATTATTCAATAACTGCAACATAAATTCTGTACACTCATGTACATATATATATAAAAAACCTCAAATTCATTTTTTTATCGCTTTCATTTGGACCTAAGGTTTGACCTTCAATAACCTACTAGAATGTCGCCCCATTTACTTTGCCTTGATTTACGACTTTTTTTAGTTTAAATATATTAATTCGTCATCATTACAAATATATCATCATACAAAAATACACTATGATAATAGGATTCGGAAACAAGTTGTACGTTACGGTAGCCCATATTTTAACTCGTTTCCTTCAAATACCAATTAACTCCAATTAACGATTTCATAAACATAGAATGCAATGTTACATTGATATGGAATAATTCTGGTATAGAATTAGAGCTTGTGAGCAAGATAAAGTAGCTTTGTGTTCAGTATGACTGGGACATAATTAAGAAATAATATCATAACTCCTGACGTCACATTTTTTACAATGAAATAGTAAATAAGGGTTGGTTGTTTATTAACCTTAGGAATGTCTTCCGGTATTTATAATTTATAAATATCGATTGTACTTTAATAAATTTTTAAACATTGAATTGAGCTGAATTGGTATAATTCTTATTTATACCTGGTGATTTTATTTAAAGTTTTCATTGAAAGGTTTAAAGATAAGTTATGTCTTCGAAAGTTTATTGACACTATCGTCACTTTTCTAACCTTTACTGAATATCCTGGTCGCAGATAACCTGATCAGTTTGTTGTAGTCACAACCCTCTCTCTTTTTCTCTGTATGAATTATCCCTGGATTCTTTTAACTTTAAAAAAGCATTAAAGTAAAACCTGCTTACTGTCCAAAACATTCGTATCAACTCTGGGGTTTAGTCAGACTCGAGTATATCATTTATCAAGTATATTCTGTTTAGTGTGTTCAAGACAGTATTTTTTATTTCGCCATTTTACATTTCATTTGTTTTTACTTGTGATTTTTTATTGTCCCCTACCCGTTGATTTCTTCTCACTTTAATTGTCGATCAAAGTTTAAAATGGACACACCACACCAACATGGTGCTAGTTTCAAATAAGGGCATACGATAGTCAATTCTGATATTTATTCTTAAGGCACTGACTATTAATCGTTTTTATAAGAGCATGAATCCTCCCGCTCCCACTAATTTTAGTAAACACACACACACACGGGAAAGTTGAATGGTTTACGCTGAAGATTGTTAAAGACAAATACACCTTCATGATGTACTTTTTCAAGAAACAAAACTACTAAATATTTCTGAATGTTAATTATTGTTAATCCTTATAAAAAATTTTATTTTCGTATCAATTGAAGTCAAAGTACTGCTTATCAGTTTCTTCAAAGGTATTCACTCTTGATGTTAACTCCAAACGTCTTAGCTGTATTTAGCTGTTATTTACATTCACGGTGCTTCAATATATTTTCTATAATTTGCAGATTTTTCGTAAATTTGTTCAATACCTTGTATCAATGTGTCCTGCTTGCAGGGCTCCTTCTGGCTTAAGTGCCAAGGAACTTATTTTTATGTTTAATGTCTGGTACGTGTTCTTTGCTTAGATCATTGAGATCTCCCTCTCTCTGATTCTCCTACATATCAATAGTGGTATCTTGGTATGGACACCATACATACTACACAAAAAGTTTCAATTAAGGACATTCACAGGTCAATTCTGATATGTGTACTTAAGGCACTGACCATTAATCATTTGTACAAGAGCATGGGTCTTCTGCCTCAATTTTATAAACGCACTCAAGGAAAAGATGAATTGTTGCTGCTGAAGACTGTGAAAAAAATATGCATTCTAGTCTATATTATATGTGAGTCTTTTGTAGACAAAACGCGGGTCTGGCATACACAAGTTAAAGCCTGGTATCTATGATGAGTTTATTTATATCCAAGATATAATTTTCAAGGTATAAAACCATCAAATGATTCTGAATGTGAATTATTGTTTTTTTTTTATATTATATATTTTATCCAGGCCAATCCAGGATAAAAGAAAGCCATCAAAAATACAACACACTCTGCAATGTAGAAATGCACAAGAAAATCATAATGATTTGATATAATAGAGACTATAGAGTAAGACGAATAACCTTTAACAATTTGTCAAAACACGACAATTGGTCAAAAACACGACAATTGGTCAAACACACAAGTCCACCAAAACTGTACAATGCAGGATTTTTCTACACAGGTAAATAGTAATTAATAGTTTTCTATGTATAAAGAAAGCATGGCACATCAAAAAAGAAACTAGGTTAACATCAATGAGTAGTAGTAGTGAGATCATTTAAATCCCTTGTAATAACTGAGATTAATTATCCAATTAAATGTATTATACCATAAACAATGTATATGTTAACCAATCTTATTGCAATAAATTAAGTACAATTTGAAATTTATTTATTTATATTAACTGAATACTAATAAAACATCAATCTATGTCTAGGTTAGTCTAGATATACTATGAAATTTAGAGCGAGGGGCTTGCCCCGAGCACTTAATTTCATAGTATATACCTTTTCATAGACTATCCAATTTAGCACATATTTACAACTCGAGTAATCTTTTAATTGGTCTATTGATAGTTTATTTTGGCTGACTACTTGTATCACAGGTGTTTGTAAAACGGAGCTCATTAACGAAGTTTTGTAAATCTACTCACTAGTATCGATCATTGTTAATTATGTGATTTCAAAAGGCCCTTGACTCCAGATTGAAAAGATGGTAGCTGCTGGTGTAAGTATGTTTATTGGTATAAAGCGGTGTTTTTACTAAACATGTACTTTTTGTTATTGTTATGCGTTTACTTTTCTACATTGGCTAGAGGTATAGGGGGAGGGTTGAGATCTCATAAACATGTTTAACCCCGCCGCATTTTTGCGCCTGTCCCAAGTCAGGAGCCTCTGGCCTTTGTTAGTCTTGTATTATTTTTACTTTTAGTTTCTTGTGTATAATTTGGAGTTTAGTATGACGTCCATTATCACTGAACTAGTATATATATTTGTTTAGGGGCCAGCTTAAGGACGCCTCCGGGTGCGGGAATTTCTCGCTGCATTGAAGACCTATTGGTGACCTTCTGTTGTTGTCTGTTCTGTGGTCGGGTTGTTGTCTCTTTGACACATTCCCCATTTCCATTCTCAATTTTATTCTTTACATGGTAAGATGACAAAATAAATTGACCAAAAGCAGGCAATAATTTAATTGCAGTGGAAGCTTTACATGTCTTGAAAACAATTTTCAATTTCACAGTAAAACTAAAGCTATAATAAATTTGAAACATATAGATAGTATGCAGTGGCGGATCCAGGTAGGGGAATTTAGGGGTTGGAAAACCCCCATTTTTGGACGATCAATGCTTTTGAATGGGACATATGGTTGGACTCCCCTTTTTTCCTCGGTTGGAACCCCCTTTTAAAAATGACTGGATCCGCCCCTGGTATGTACCCATAGATAGTCTGCGGATGGTCATTAGAAAGCAACTACCAATAGATCAAAGATACTATAGGGTTATGTTTTTTTTTATTTCAAAGTAAAAACTAAAAGATGTATCAGAACATGTATATACATATATATATATAGGTGGCACATTCTCTTCAGACATTATTACGGTTTTGCAATTCATGACATCGTCCTGAACATGCATGAAATATTTGCCACTGGACATTAAGCAACCAATAATCAATCCATTAATCAATTCATGACGAAATAGATCAAGTTGCCTTAATTTCCCTTCACAAGGTTTCATAGTACACACTTTTTTGTGTACAAAGTAATTGCATGGATGATAAATTATCACAATTTTAAGATGGCGTTGTACTCTAATCAAGATATAAAGAACCATATGTGTTACTCTTTATTTAAATGAAAGAAATTTGCAATTGTCAAAAACATTTTTTAGATCCAAAGATTTTAATAGCAGGATATTTAAAAATCAATGTGAAAACTATATTACAAACTGTATAATTTAATTTGGAACACAGCATTTTATTTCAAAATAACCAGTGGCAATTTTTGTTTTAATATCTTGATTACGATACAATGAAATCTTAACCTTGTTGTCATTCATGCTTAGTTACTTAGTACACGGAAAAAGTATGTACTATGAAAATTAGAAGGCAAATTCTAGCAATTTGATTGGACGAGAAGTTGTAAGTATGTGCTAATGTAATAGAGCTCTTCCTGTCCGTCTTAAAGGGAAAAGTTCCTGTGTAGGACATTAAACACTCCCACCAAAATCTTAATATTAGATCTAATTAGGATCCTCAACAGTGCATCAATTATTTTTACATCATTGAACAGATAAGGTTACCGCTTAAGTGAGAATTAAATGCATAATTGTTATACCTTGTTTTACCTTGACCTTTTTAGCTGTTAAAAGTCAAACTGAAGTCTAGGTAATCAGACTGAAAATATGCTTTAATTGGTTATAAAACAAACTTTATCTGACAAAGATTTCCTGCAAAGTTTACTTTCCATGCCTTAATATGTATCTTACCTTAATTGATGTATACTTATCTAAGCATCTTTGTGTCAAAATATATTGCTCTGTTCCCGGAAAGAGTTGTTGTAAGCGGGCAATTGTTAGCTTACTTTGTCAAAAGAGCCAGTGTTAGATTCATTTTTAGCACTCGGCATCTTGAATCTGTCTGTTGTCATGATCTCTCAGATAATTTTTGTTTCGCCTCGAGGAAGTCGAAAAATCCAGACTTAGGCTTGCTAATTCTGGCGGCATCGTCACAACAATGAATTAGTTTGTAATTAGTCAAGTTTTAGGGAAATTACTAGTGGTACGTCACTGATATTTTGTATGCAGTTGTATCAGCATTGGTACATGTAATTTCCATGACACTTATTTGATCCCGACCCTCAAGCATGGTCTTTTGACTGAAACTTTTGATTAGTTTACATGTATTAGTTTGTGAAGAGGTCAGTTTAAGGGGAACCGCTAGAAGTAGGTCAATGATACTTTATATGCAGATGTTTTAGCGTTTATCATGGAGATATTTTGCCCATTCCCCTCAGTCTAGGTCTATAGACTTTGAATGCATTGTTATCATTGTTTAATTTATGATTAGGTCAGTTAAGATGAACCCCTAATGTTGAGTCAATGATATTTGATATGCAGTTGATTAGCATTTTCAAGTCTCAGAGGAGACAAACCAAATCAAATTGAAATGAAAACAATTGTCAAATATCTTGAATATCATAATAGATACAGAAAACCAGATTGTGACACAAATGTTCAGAATGTCAAGACATACATAATTCTATTTCTATTAAATTATCAGACAACTCCCTGTAGGAAATACTTCCCTGAAACAATATTTTTGTTTTTACCAACTATAATGTTATTGTTTACTGTTTTAATACGTTGATATATAGATAGATAAACTGAAACTACAAACATGATCAGGAATACAAGATTTACAAAATGCAAAATAATTGAATGCATTTAATAAATCCAAATAGGAGATGATGCCCTTAAATGAAAATATTTGACAAATTTGAACAAATAACTCAAAAATATCTAGAAAACTGTAATAGATATCTAGATAATAGGTATTATCAACAAATAAACAACAGAAGATCTACAAAACGGTAACATAAATCTAAGTAAATTACTGTTTTAATGCTTCGCCTACAATAGTAGAGGTGAGTTTTGTTTATCGGTCTATCCGCTATCAAGATAAAGTTTTAGTTAAGGGTAGTTTGCGGTCACATTATCTTGCAACTTAGTACACGTTTTAAAAATTAGAAGATGTGAAAATTTTGCTAATGGGATGAATATCCAACCGCCCAAATGGCATGGATGTCAGAATTTTAAGGTCTTAACGTACTGATGATTGATTGATTGATGTTTTAAAGCCAATGTCAGGACTATTGTCCTATTTAGTGGCGGTAATTTTTGTGTGGAGGAAGCCGGAGTACCCGGAGTAAACCACCCAACTTCGGTTGGAAAACTGACAATCCTAGGCAATTAAGATTTGAGTCGAACACACTTGCCACGTGCTGGACTCGAACTCACATCCTCAGTGTTGATAGGCTATTGATATACTAGTTCGACTAGTTAGACCACTCGGACACCAAGGCTACCTTAAACAATGAGCAAAACCCATACCATATAGCAAGCTTTTAAAAGCCTGATATATGTTATTATGAAGTGAATGTATAATATGTTTATCAAATTAGGGTTTTGACCCCTGATTTCACGATTCACTGAACATAGAAATGTGATCGGTTAAATTTTTCGTTAAAGGTAGGTTACAGTTTGAGAGATGTAATATATCCTAGCAAGATATTATGAGTTATGCATTTTCTTATTAATCATTATTCATATTTTATTCAAAGATCTCTGACTTTGTAACTGCTGAATCAGCTTAAACAAAAATTTCCTTGGATGGTTCTGAGTAATATTTTGTCTAGATTTTACGTTTTGGATTCAATTTCTGTCTTTCAATTAAAATGTCTGTCACAACTCAGAATGGAACATACGAGTACAATGCAAATAATTAGTTAGTTTTTTTATCCCAATTTTTCGAGCCCTATGAATGAAGAAGAGAAAAGGTTAATTAGTAAATTATTACCCTTGAATTCTATTTGAAAAAATGTATACAATTATTTGAAAATGAATAATTTCTTTCCTGCAAAAAAACCAACCCATATCATTACCAATACTTGTGAAATTAACTATCAGTATGGCTTAATTGTAGTAAGTAAGGGATCCAGGTTCCTAATAGCCTCTTGTTACTTGGTTTTTAGTTTGTCATGGCCTTTTCCTCATCGGTGATTTTGTTACTACTACTAATATACACACTTAGAAAAAATTGCAACCAAAAAAAATGGATACAAAATCAGGCTTGGCATTATCACGATTATGGATGGAATATATGCTTTGCAAAGTAGTAATGATGTAAATATGTACCATTGATGACTACACGTGCATGAAGTTGAGAGAAGGGTTTTATTCAGTGATCTTTGCTTACAGTACCTGTAAGTTACCAATAAAAATAGTTTTTTCTTGAATATTCTTTAACAGAAAGGCCATTTATATTAGGAATGTTCTTTGTTTGTTAAAAGGGGTTACTCAAAATGCGTGTAAGCACACAGTCTCAGTCATTGAAACATTTGACTTATTCAAAGTTTGCCTGATTTGAAGGGACATGTTAAGGATCTTAGAACCAGTAACAATAAGTTTTGTTTGTAATCATGTTTGTAATGTTCAATGATTTGAAACTTTTAGTTAAAATTCTTGAATACATTAATTAATATATACAATGTAAGTTAGATAGATCTTCACACAAACCAAGCTATTTAATAGGATCATTTATTTTTTCAAAATTTTATGAAAAGTTTCATATATATGAATGTCATTCATGTTAATTTTTTTTATCTCATACTGGTAAAATTGTACTTGACCTATTTATTAATGTTCGCATGTTTTGTTTTTGTATTTGTTTTGTTTTTCATGGATTTTTTTGTTTATAGCATGATTATATGATTGAAGAAGAATCATCACTTTTTTAAACACATCATAGCACCGTAACATGGATTTTTTCGTAGACATTCAGTAGAGGACTGATTATCAAATTACTCTCATGATATTAAAAATAATCTGAAGAACTTGTCAATGTAACCTTCAGATTGATATAGGTGTTAAGGAATTATCATATTTTATGCAAATCCTGATAACGCAGGGCATATATAGTTTTTAGTCTGAATGTCGATTTTTACATATGGTGTATTCAAAATCTTATAGTTGAATGATAATGATTTAGACGCTTGTGATGAACATTATGAAAGTATGTTATTGATTCAGTGTGCGTAGCATATTTTCTCGAATAACTAACCTCTTTCAGGTATACCCATTGAAGACATTAAGAAACTACGAACAAAAGTAACATAAACAAATATCTTCAGGATAAAAAAATGAATAAGGCATAAACAGAACAGCCAAAAGTAAGATGTTTAAGAGGTCATTAAATAGAAAGAGAGTAAAGTGATGTCAATATAATAGAAAACTTTGTAGTAAGACCTAATTAAATGATATCTGCGTTTCCGCTAGCATGCTGAAAAAATTAGGGTTTGTACGTAGGCAAACGCTTTTTGTTTTGTTTAATGTTTTGACTGGCTTAAACAGAGTAAACAGTATAATAAATTGTTCTAATAAGGCCTTTGAAAATAGTGGAATTAATTACTTTTGGAGTGTCAAAAACTCGTTGGAAGTACTTGATAAATTGCATGCTTATATTGGTGATTTTGAATCTGTTCAAAGTTTTGATTTTTCTACCCTGTATACCAGATTGCCTCACATTCTCATTAAGAAAAATTCACACACCTAATTAAATGGGCATTTAAAAGTCAGAATGTGAATACATATGTTCTAACTCTTTAGGTCATTTTTAGTAGCAATAAACAAAAGAACTATGTCAATTGGACATGCTTTGATACTATATCTGCCCTTGAATTTTACTAGATAATATTTTTGTTCGCTTTGGAAATTCCGTATATCGTCAGGTTATCGAAATTCCAATGGGGACTAACTGTGCACCACTTATTGCGGACCTGTTTTTGTATTGCTATGAGTTACAATTTATGACTAAAATCAGCAAAGACCCATCGAAACAACATCTGATACAAAATTTAATAATACTTTTAGATATTTGGATGATATATTGCTCTCAATAATGACGACTTCAGTATGTATACTAAAGAAATTTATCCTGTTGAACTTACTTTAAATAAAGCTAATACTAACAATGACCACTGCCCTTTCCTCGATCTTGATATCTATATCATTAACGGAAAGCTTAATACAAAAATTTATGATAAAACAGATGATTTTTCATTTCCTATCGTTAATTATCCATTTTTGATGGTGACGTTCCTTGTCACCATCTTACGGTGTTTATATATCTCAACTTGTACGATTCGCTCGTGTATGTAACAACGTTTCAGATTTTAACGAAAGAAATTTATGTATTACTGAAAATTATTACACCAGGGTTTTCGATATCACAAACTAGTCAAAACATTTACTAAATTTTATCATCGGTACAAGGACATCATTCGTAAATATAGCTCAACATGCAGACTTCTTATACGTTCAGGTATTTCACATCCAATCTTTTATGGTAATATTCTTTATAAAGCACAAAATGTCAGTATTCACCTCAGAAGCTAACAGAACCTTTAAATAGACTTATTAAGAAGGGATATAGTTACGATACTGTTGTCAGGTCATTAAAGATTGCATATTTTGGCTTTAATATTGATTCACTTATAGGGTCTTTGCATCGGAACTAAACACATTTATTTAAAACCAGTTGTTGGCATGACACGGGTTATGCTCTTCTCATATATTTTATGATGGTATGATACTAAACCCTAACGGGAGGGATTGTGCCTGATATTCATATGATGAAGACATAATCTTTCAATCAGTTTAATTGAGGTCTGGAGCTGGCATGTCAGTTAACTGCTAGTAGTCTGTTGTTATTTATGTATTATTGTCATTTTGTTTATTTTCTTTTGTTACATCTTCTGACATCGGACTCGGACTTCTCTTTAACTGACTTTTAATGTGCGTATTGTTATGCGTTTACTTTTCTACATTGGCTAGAGGTATAGGGGGAGGGTTGAGATCTCATAAACATGTTTAACCCCGCCGCATTTTTGCGCCTGTCCCAAGTCAGGAGCCTCTGGCCTTTGTTAGTCTTGTATTATTTTTAGTTTTAGTTTCTTGTGTATAATTTGGAGTTTAGTATGACGTCCATTATCACTGAACTAGTATATATATTTGTTTAGGGGCCACCTTAAGGACGCCTCCAGGTGCGGGAATTTCTCGCTGCATTGAAGACCTATTGGTGACCTTCTGTTGTTGTCTGTTCTGTGGTCGGGTTGTTGTCTCTTTGACACATTCCCCATTTCCATTCTCAATTTTAGTCTGACTTTAATAATAGGCCCTAAAATTAGGATAGGTAGGGTTAGCGCGAGTATTTTTCTATGAGGCTTAAGTGATGACCTTGAGATGTAAAGTTAAAAAATAATGTCAAATTGGGAATGTTTTATAGTAAGGTTAAATGGTCAAAGTTAGAGATATATAACTATTTTGTTACAATGCTTTTGCTAAACCTAACCAATCCTTGACATATTGTTCAATGGACACATATATACTTGTTTATTATCTATGTATTTCCGAGGAAATAAAAAAAAAAAAAAAACATTTTAAGATTTTTACAACAAAAAGTCAAAGGCTACTATATGTATTACCCATCACAATGACAAGTACTCATTAAAGACACTATGTAAATATATCAATGATCATAGTGAACACAACAGCATTTATTGTGATAGGACGAGTTGTTGTCGATTGTAAAGTTAAAACTAATCACATTGGGAATGTTTTGTACTAAGGTTAAGTGGCCACAGTTAGAGATATATAATTATGTTGTTACAATGATTTTGCTAAACCTAACCAATCCTTAGCATGACATCTTGTTCAATGGACACATATTTACTTGTTTATTAATTATGTATTTCCGAGGAAATAAAAAAAAAAAAATTTAATAATTTTTACAATAAAAAGTTAAAAGCTACTATATGTATTAACCAGCACAAAGACAAGTACTCATTAAAAATACTATGTAAAGATATCAATCATCATAGTGAACACAACAGCATTTATTTAGATAGGACGAGTTGTTGTCGATTAAAAACATGGATGTCATACGTAATGCTGATGTTTTTGTACATTTTTATTGATACAACCTTGCATCTGAAATTTGGTCTGCTTAATTTGATATAAAACAACATTTACATTGCAGGTTATTTTCATATATAACTGTATATCAAACTTCTCAGTGGCAGACTCAGGTTTTTCAAAAAGGATTTTTTGCCTACAAAAGACTCACCAGTGATGCTCGAAGAAAAAAAGTGAAAAGGCCAAATAAAGTATAAAGTTGAAGAGCTTTGAGGAAATTTCTTGAAATTTGATTCTGAATTAAAAAAAAAAAAAAAAAATGACACTAAAAATGTGATAGACATAATGAAGGTATAAATCTTTAAACCAGATAAAGCAAATACCTTGCATCCGTATCCCAAACCAGCATCTGCAACTCAGATGAGGTAAGAAATGATTAACTATAATTTCCCCTCAATTCATCATACAAACAAATGGAGATACAGGTAAATGTCAGACATTTTTACATAAAAATATTATTATTTATCAGCAAAAAGTTCAGATTTTGCAATTTAACCAGAAAAAGACAAGATAGAACAGCGATTCATATTGCCAAACAAACGGAGTGATAAGGCATCAAATTAATGACAGAAAAATAGACGCAATTAAGATTTCAATCAAAATCCATAACTACAAAACAGAGTTGCTGCATCTGGAAAATTGGAGAAAACTAATAGCTCTTTTTAGAACAAGAGAAAAGATAAAATATGTATTTATTACTTCTATGTAAATCAGATGTAATCCTCTCATATCCTCGGGTCTGAGGCTTACATCTAATACTTACTGATTGAATTATTTTGATAATTAGTATGTCAGGAAAAATACACCTTGTAATTAAAGTACTCGTACATCTAATACTTACTGATTGAATTATTTTGATAATTAGTATGTCAGGAAAAATACACCTTGCAATTAAAGTACTCGTACACTAGTCATGCTAGTAGTTATACTTTTCAAACTTCTGACATGTTCTGGTTAAACAAATTTTGACTTTAAAAAGAGGTAGGGCCATTTTCCCGTGTTTGTTTTCATTTGATTAGCTAGGTAAATCATGTTTTTAAATAGCCCGATAGATAATAATTATAGTATACGAAAACACGTCACATCATCTATTTTCATACCTTGAACAGGTATTCCTACAATAATCAAGGCCAAGACTATTGATTTTTTTGTTTATCAAAACCAATATTGATTTTGTTTGTAAATGCCCCTGAGGAGCATTAAAATATGAATTATCAACTAATAGATATTCAAAATTAGTTTTGTATTAAAAAAATATGGTGCTTCAGTTAGCGTGTTAATGTTGGTAGGTGATTTGTAGTGAACATGTATTTCACAGCTTTGTTTAACTTAAAATTAACAAAATATTAAACAAGAATGTGTCCATAGTACACGGATGCCCACTCGTACTATCATTTTTTATGTTCAGTGAACCATGAAATTGGGATAAAACTGTAATTTAGCATTAAAATGAGAAACATCATATCATAGGGATCATGTGTACTAAGTTTCAAGTTGGTTGGACTTCCACTTCATCAAAAACTACGTTCCAAATTGACCAAAAACTTTAACCTGAAACGGGACAGACGGACGAACGAACAGACGGGCGAACGAAGGGACGGACGGACTGAAGGCTGGACGGACAAACGAACGAACGGACGCACAGACCGAAAAACTGAATGCCCCTAAGTGGCGCCTTAAATAGGGGGTTAAATATAAATACAAGAAACATTTAATAATCTAGTTATCTGATATAAATCAGCTAATCTGATTCAAGATCGGTCTCTGTTTTAATGCCAAGAAGCCAAAGAAATAGGACGCATTTAACTGGGATGTTGTTTTCCTCAATCTGGATGTATGTATATCTATACACTGTTCCAGCTTTTAAGGTTTACCGTCTATATGAACCGGACAACAGCTTACACCAGTTGGTACTAGAACGGCTTGCGTAACAAACACATGTAATCTGGTCTTTTCTGCATGGCATTGTACCAAATGGATCGACCATATGTTGTGATACAGATTCAACACTTTCTTGATGTTTTACCTACAGTCACGATTTATAGTGTAATTGATTATTTCTGTGGTGTTGTTTCATTTTCTAATGACTTAGGTTGCGGTGTAGGGACGGTGGTACAATGTAACAATGCCAATACTAGTATCTACACAGTTGGTGGATTGGCGATAAATTACTGTCTGCATTTGTTACATGTCATACCATTTTCTAAAACGTTCTTGTTCAAGATTTATAAAAAAAAATTTTGTTGTTTTGAAATTATTCTGCTATGGCCTTTTTTCGTTATGTGTATAACACACACAACATTTGGGCTTCATTGCTATATAATCAATTCTCGTGTTATTGGTTATGTACAAGCACCTACTTCAGTGTGACTCTTTGAATTAAACAAACATCCGAAAAAATGTGATAGAAACATAACATTTTAATATTTCAACATAAAAAATGAGAAAAATTAGCGTGAGAGTTGAACCCCATCTTAAAAACAATCCATTATTTACAGTTTTAAGCGCTACCGATGAAGCCACGGGCGACACTTGAAAATATAGTCGATATTAAACAGCTATATAGATAAAATTTAGTGATGTTCCACTTTTTATTAAAAAAGTTGTTTTTAGGTATTAGGGACACACTAAACCAATTTCATTTTTGAGGAAAATAGTTGTATAAATTACAACAACAAAAAACATAACTTTGTTTTTGGTTTGAAGTGTCCTTCTAGGGGGATTCCCTGTTTTTCCAACCTAAAAACACGGTAAATTCCGCATATTTGACTTTCATCCTTTTTTGGAGGTTAAATTAACTATTTTCCAGACATAACATAATACATAAAAACCGAGATATTGACCAAAAAACATTTTTATTTCATGTTTTTATCGTAAATTTTATTCTTTCAGTACTTTTTGAAATTGGCCCTTCTGTGAAAAAATTTCAGGGGAAATTGGCCCTACCTCTTTGTTAACAATTGTAAATTTGACATTTAAATTTTATTTTCGTTACCTTTTGAGTAATCATGTGATACGATAAGGCCAGAATCAATTTGCGCAAATGAAAGTTTTTAAAAGGTATAAATTACGCAACTCCCTACCTTTCTCATGGTTTGAATTGCGTCAATATATGGAATTAAATTGCGCCACATTTACTTGTATATTTATTTTACTCCTCTGACTACGTGTTATCGATATACATAGAGGATAATGCGTTGTTTCCTCCTTCAGTGTTGGCTGAAATTCCTTCAAATTCTAGAAAAACAAATAACGGATCTGAAGCATTCCAGTCTCATTACAACGAAGAATTTTG
This sequence comes from Mytilus coruscus, assembly GCA_017311375.1. Taxonomy (NCBI): domain Eukaryota; kingdom Metazoa; phylum Mollusca; class Bivalvia; order Mytilida; family Mytilidae; genus Mytilus; species Mytilus coruscus. The sequence goes on from CM029601.1 coordinate 32,616,119, forward strand.
TGCTTCACATCGGTCAAAGTTTGTGTTTTTAGATACTCTCACAAAGGTTCAGGCCACGCCATAATTAAAATCCGAAGTGCTGGCTCAAACGGTGCGAGAGGTCGACATGACTCGGAAAAAGAAAATTTTGCTCTAGAAAAGTACCAAAAACTAGTGAGAGGTGAAGGAGAAGGAGAGGAATGTGTTTCTTTTTAAGTTACAAATACCAGCCTTTGTTTTAAAGTTGAACAGAGACATATTATAGTTTTAACTGTGTATATATCAGTGAACGTTTTACGTCAGCATATGTTTTTTTTTTTATTAAAATGTAAAGTGCGGGTCCAAGCCCATATAAAGTAGAAGGGAAGTCATTCATTTAAAAGATATATATATAAGTAAAAATAAATAAATTGATAAAATTGCTGCAATTGTATGATTGTTTTATTGGTGCAAATGAAACCTATAGTTTTCAAAATGAAGTAACGCAGAAGTAGCGTTGTGGCGCAAATGATTTCTTTTTTGGCACAAATAGATATCGGCCAGATATAGATTGCTTGGTGTTTCCAATTTCAAATTTCCAATAAATAGTCCACGCCTTCAAAGACTTTGTAAAAAGTGCAAAGTTCCCATGAATCCCATTTTTTTTTCTAAAATAAAAAATGATTTTAGGCGTCTTTTTCAATGATTTAAAAATCCGATACAAAGATTTTCTGACAAAAAAATAAAATATATCCTATGATCAAACAGTCTATGGAACTGACGATAGGGGCACTTAAGGTCATTTTGTTGTGTGTTCGGTATTTTATTTTATGTAAATGTCATAATGAAATTGTTATTAATTGTAATCGTTGATTTGACTTTGACCCTCTTATGGATGTAATTTGTGCTTGATAAAAAAATTAATCCAATTTTACAAATTTAACAACAAAAACATAGCACATTTATAATGAATTGTTCATTTATGGGATATATAGGTGGTGCTATGTTATGGTTATCCTGTAACCATGTTCAAAAGGAATTTTCGGCTATTAAAATAAGGTCTCAATAAAACTGTAAGCTTGATTTTCATGAACAAAAAGGTGGTTTTCAAGAACAATTTTCTGTAAAAGAAAATTCTGTATATTGATAGATTTTTTTTTCTACGTTGTACTGAAAAATACCCCTAAAAAGGTTTAATAAATGACCACCGGCAACGTTAGTCTGATTATGCCAGGCTGAGAAATATACAACACAATGAAATGTACCTTACCTGTTGAAACCCGCAATCGATGGTGAACGAATTCGTTTGAGTATGGACTAAAATATCAACAAGAAGCATAAAACATAATGATTTATAGGTTAAAAAAAAAAAAAAAAAAAATTAACAAGTGAAATATGTTGATCCAAAGAAATAAGTTTGAGTCGTTCCACGCTTCGTTGTATACATTGGAAACAAGAACAGGTTGAAGAGGTCCTATGGATACGGCAACTTCTATTTAAAAATTCATGAGGAAAAGTGATATCGGGTCAGTGACTGTATATGACATAGAAATATACAGTCAACGCATTTTGACTGCTCAAATAGAACAAGTGCAGTATAAAGAAATATTACTTTTCCATCTCAAGAACTCTATTAAAAAAAAGAATCTGTGATCAACCTTTTTATATCTGCATATTCTTAAAAGCAATAAAAATAAGATCTATATACAGGTTGTCTATTAGTTATCAACACGGGTTAGGGTATTTAATTGGTGGTGCATAGGGTATTGTATGGTCGTAGTACATGTATTCATTAAACATCAGGTAGTTGTACCGTTATTACTGTAACAATAATATATTCCAATCTCACCTGTGCCCACGGCAAAACCAACATCCAGGATGTACACAAAAAACTAATGAAGTAATATTGCGTAATAACTATGTCTTATCAATCCCCCATGTGGCGTGACACCTGAAGCTTACAACTTCAAACGAGACCTGAAATTGCGAAATTCAATCACATGTACCGCACACCTGTGACCTATGATGAACTCATGGCATGGCACCCGAGACCCAAACTCTGGATTCCTTACGAAAGTGGGAGGAAAGAAGTGTAGTTTGGGCTTGTTAAAATGTCCCATCTTTACACCTCTTTTAAGTCTGCGTGTCATTCGAAAAACAGAAAACATCATGTCAATATTCTTTTTAAACTATATTGTTAAATCCATCGGCATCACACATAATCATTGTTTATCACTGTCATGCGTTTTGTTGGATAATAATCGAAACTAAATTTGCGCTTCACCCATATATGTCAATATGAATGAAAGTAACCACTGACGCAGTAGCCTCGTTCTGAGTGACTTCCGGGATGGAAATATGAATATTTGACAGGTCATAAATCGTTGCATTAAAATCTCATTAAAATTGCATATTTTACCAAATATTTGACACTTAAATTGCTATCGATGTATTTTTGGGGAAGATTAAGTATAAATAAGCATTTTGAAACACAAATTGAAAAGAAAATCGTGTCATGTCTCCTTTAAAGACACTATGTAAATATATCAATGATCATAGTGAACACTACAGCATTTATTGCAGTGGCGGATCCAAGGGGAGGGGGTTCCGGGGGTTGGAACCCCCTTTTTTTTGGCCGGTCAATGCATTTGAATGGGGACATATGGTTGGAACCCCCCTTTTCTCCTGGGTTAGGAACCCCCTTTTTAAAATGGCTGGATCCGCCCCTGTATTGCGATAGGACGAGTTGTTGTTGATTAAAAGTAAAGTTAAAAACTAATCACATTGGGAATGTTTTGTACTAAGGTTAAGTGGTCACTGTTAGAGATATATAATTATGTTGTTACAATGATTTTGCTAAACCTAACCATTCCTTAGCATGACTTCTTGTTCAATGGACACATATATACTTGTTTATTATCTATGTATTTCCGAGGAAATAAAAAAAAACATTTTAATATTTACAATAAAAAGTTAAAAGCTACTATATGTATACTAAAGAAATTTATCCTGTTGGACTTACTTTAAATAAAGCTAATACTAACAATGACCACTGCCCTTTCCTCGATCTTGATATCTATATCATTAACGGAAAGCTTAATACAGAAATTTATGATAAAAGAGATGATTTTTCATTTCCTATCGTTAATTATCCATTTTTAGATGGTGACGTTCCCTTGTCACCATCTTACGGTGTTTATATATCTCAACTTGTACGATTCGTTCGTGTATGTAACAACGTTTCAGATTTTAACGAAAGAAATTTATGTATTACTGAAAAATTATTACACCAGGGTTTTCGATATCACAAACTAGTCAAAACATTTACTTAATTTTATCATCGGTACAAGGACATCATTCGTAAATATAGCTCAACATGCAGACTTCTTATACGTTCAGGTATTTCACATCCAATCTTTTATGGTAATATTCTTTATCAAGCACAAAAATGTCAGTATTCAACTCAGAAGCTAACAAAACTTTTAAGTAGACTTATTAAGAATGGATATAGTTACGATACTGTTGTCAGGTCATTAAAGACTGCATATTTTGGCTTTAATATTGATTCACTTATAGGGTCTTTGCATCGGAACTAAACACATTTATTTAAAAACCAGTTGTTGGCATGACACGGGTTATGTTCTTCTCATATATTTTATGATGGTATGATACTAAACCCCTAACGGGAGGGATTGTGCCTGATATTCATATGATGAAGACATAATCTTTCAATCAGTTTAATTGAGGTCTGGAGCTGGCATGTCAGTTAACTGCTAGTAGTCTATTGTTATTTATGTATTATTGTCATTTTGTTTATTTTCTTTTGTTACATCTTCTGACATCGGACTCGGACTTCTCTTTAACTGACTTTTAGTGTGCGTATTGTTATGCGTTTACTTTTCTACATTGGCTAGAGGTATAGGGGGGAGGGTTGAGATCTCATAAACATGTTTAACCCCGCCGCATTTTTGCGCCTGTCCCAAGTCAGGAGCCTCTGGCCTTTGTTAGTCTTGTATTAGTTTTACTTTTAGTTTCTTGTGTATAATTTGGAGTTTAGTATGACGTCCATTATCACTGAACTAGTATATATATTTGTTTAGAGGCAAGCTTAAGGACGCCTCCGGGTGCGGGAATTTCTCGCTGCATTGAAGACCTATTGGTGACCTTCTGTTGTTGTCTGTTCTGTGGTCAGGTTGTTGTCTCTTTGACACATTCCCCATTTCCATTCTCAATTTTATATGTATTAACCAGCACAATGACAAGTACTCATTAAAAATACTATGTAAAGATATCAATCATCATAGTGAACACAACAGCATTTATTGAGATTGGACGAGTTGTTGTCGATTAAAAACATGGATGTCATACGTAATGCTGATGTTTTTGTACATTTTTATTGATACAACCTTGCATCTGAAATTTGGTCTGCTTAATTTGATATAAAACAACATTTACATAGCAGGTTATTTTCATATATAACTGTATATCAAACTTCTCAGTGGCAGACTCAGGTTTTTCAAAAAGGATTTTTTGTCTACAAAAGACTCACCAGTAATGCTCGAATAAAAAAAGTGAAAAGGCCAAATAAAGTATAAAGTTGAAGAGCTTTGAGGAAATTTCTGGAAATTTGATTCTGAATAAAAAAAAAAAAAAATGACACTGAAAATGTGATAGACATAATGAAGATATAAATCTTTAAACCAGATAAAGCAAATACTTTGCATCCGTATCCCAAACCAGCATCTACAACTCAGATGAGGTAAGAAATGATTAACTATAATTTCCCCTCAATTCATCATACAAACAAATGGAGATACAGATAAATGTCAGTGAGACAGCAGCCCAAAACTCACGAAAACCAATTATTTGAAAACAACTATAGGAGAAAAGTTTGAGATTTGAATGATGATAAGGAAATTCCCAACTAAGTCAATTGAATAGAGCCGACCATACGAAACCTTCATGGATAGTCAGGGTCGTTAAACACCGCCTAGCAGTAATTGAGTAACATCTCTTTCCAAAGTCTTCGAAAAATATTTCACCTCAATATGCTTTGCGCTGCTTTTACAATTACAGACACTTATGTCCCCTTGACTAAAACCCTGGATTTGCCCCTAAGCATATTAGCCTGATGGTGATTGACATATGGATGTTCCATAAATTATATTCTTTACATAATTTTATAATAGGCCACACCTAGATGTATTGGTTATTTGTGCAGTGAATGCATCGTTTAATGAAACTTGAGTTGTTATTAACCTGGTTCTCTATTATACATTGTGTATATTCAATTGATTTATTCAAACATTTATTTGTATTTTTTCCACATGAAAAATTATCCTGTTATAAATCATCCTCCAGAGAGTCTACCCTGGAACATTTTTTCCTCTGCCTTTGGAATATATTCATGTAACAATTTAGAGCAGTCAAACATTACGAAGAGGAGGTTTCCTGAGGAGAATCTAGGAGAATAATCACTAAAGTTTTTACTTTGGATACAATATGTTACAACAGTAATATTTTAAGTAGGATAGAATACAGTAAAATACTTTTGTTCAGGATAAAGCATTTTGTATCAAAAGATTCTGAGTGTAACTAAAATTTCCTCTATATAAAAAAGATCTAGTATTAAAATGTGAACATGATAGATCATCTACGTTGCTTTCAATTTAGAGTGATTAGATCAAATTAAAAATGTGGGCAAAATCAACACATATAGTTGATAATCTTAAAATTGTAAAATCAACCAGGTCACTGTTACACTATTTACATAAAATGTTATCATTTGTCAGCAAAAAGTTCAGATTTTGCAATTTAACCAGAAAAAGACAAGATAGAACAGCGATTCATATTGCCAAACAAACGGAGTGATAAGGCATCAAATTAATGACAGAAAAATAGACGCAATTAAGATTTCAATCAAAATCCATAACTACAAAACAGAGTTGCTGCATCTGGAAAATTGGAGAAAACTAATGGCTCTTTTTAGAACAAGAGAAAAGATAAAATATGTATTTATTACTTCTATGTAAATCAAATGTAATCCTCTCATATCCTCGGGTCTGAGGTTTACATCTAATACTTCCTGATTGAATTATTTTGATAATTAGTATGTCAGGAAAAATACACCTTGTAATTAAAGTACTCATACACTAGTCATGCTAGTAGTTATACTTTTCAAACTTCTGACATGTTCTTGTTAAACAAATTTTGACTTCAAAACTTTGTTAACAATTGTAAATATGACATTTAAATTTTATTTTCGTTACCTTTTGAGTTATCATGTGATACGATAAGGCCAGAATCAATTTTCGCAAATTAAAAGTTTTAAAACTTATAAATTACACCACTCCCTACCTTTCTCATGGTTTGAATTGCGTTAATATATGGAATCAAATTGCGCCACATTTACCTGTATATTTATTTTTCTCCTCTGACTTAGTGTTATCGATATACATAGAGGATAATGCGTTGTTTCCTCCTTCAGTGTTGGCTGAAATTCCTTCAAATTCTAGAAGAACAAATAACGGACCTGAATCATTCCACGCTCATTACAACGAACAATTTTATGATTCATATCCGTCAATGTTTATGTTTTTAGATACTCTCACAAAGGTTCAGGCCACGACATACATTAAAATCAGAAGTGCTCGCTCAGAAGGTGCGAGAAGTCGACATGACACGGAAAAGAAAACTTTGCTCAAGAAAAGTACTAAAAAACTAGTGAGAGGTGAAAGAGAAGGAGAGGAATATATTTCTATTTAAGTTACAAACACCAGCTTTTGGTTTAATGTTGAACAGAGACATATTATAGTTTTAACTGTGTATATATCAGTGAAAATTTTACTTCAGCATATGTTTTTTTTTTTTTTTTATTAAAATAACTAGCTCCGCCAGTATGTAAAGTGCGGGTCCAATCCCATATAAAGTAGGAGGGAAGTCATTCATTTAGAAGAATGTGTTGCTTCATCAAATAATTTTAATTATACATAAGTAAAAATAAATAAATTGATAAAATTGGCGCAATTGTATGACTGTTTTATTGGCGCAAATGAAACCTATAGTTTTCAAAATGAAGTGACGCAGAAGTAGCGTTGTGGCGCAAATGATTTTTTTTGCCAGAAATATATATCGGCCAGATATAGATTGCTTGGTGTCTCTAATTTCAAATTTCCAATAAATAGTTCACGCCTTCAAAGACTTTGTCTTTTTGTTTTTTAAAATAAAAAATGATTTAAGGCGTCTTTTTCAATGATTTAAAAATCCTACACAAAGATTTTCTGACAATAAAATAAAGTATATTCTAAATCCAACTACCAGCCAGCAAATGAAATCGTTAGGCTCCTTCATCAAACAGTCTATGTAACTGGCGATAGGGAACATTTAAGCTCATTTTGTTGTGTGTTCGACGTTTTACTTTATGTAAATGTCATAATGAAATTGTTGTTAATTGTAATCGTTGATATGACTTTGACCCTCTTATGGATGTAATTTGTGCTTGATAAAAAATCAATCCAATTTTACAAATTTAACACCAAAAAGATAGCACATTTATAATTAATTGGTCATTTATGGGATATTTAGGTGGTGCTATGTATTGGTTATCCTGTAACCATGTTCAAAAGGAATTTTCGGCTATTAAAATAAGGCCTCGATAAAACTGTAAGCTTACTTTTCATGAACAAAAAGGTGGTTTTCAAGAACAATTTTCTGTAAAAGAAAATTCTGTGTATTGATAGATTGTTTGTCAATTTTCCACGTTGTACTGAAAAAATACCCCTTAAAAGGTTTAATAAATGACGACCGGCAACGTCAGTCTAATTATCCCATTTCATAATATTCGTTTGTTTCTTCTATATCTTAAAATGTCAACATCAAGTAATTCCCTCACATATTGTGTAACTTTAATGATTTTGTTCTTGTTTACAGGAAAGTACTTTTACGATATTATCACGAAATAAGTTCTTTAAATGAGTACATTTCATTATGCGTAAACAAAAATATTTTAGACTTCTTGAGTCAGAAATTGTCTATAGGTAATGTATGTTCTAGTTCATGCAACTTTGTAATTTTTCCATCCAATGAGGAACCGAAAATAAATAATGCATTGTTATATGTATTGTCAACAAATACCCCAAAAAGCATGTACATACACGTATGAGGTACACGGGGCCTTTAACGATCTTACGAATATCTATTTATAGTACATTCCCCTTAAGGCGTCACAAGGATTTCCATACTATAATATATAAGCATTTTTTTATTTCCTCTTTTTTATATAACGTAAAACTAGTACCGTATTGATGCAGTCATGATAATAAGGTCACGAGGCATTAAAATTATTTCAGGTTGCACTTTGTAAATACAGCTGTCTTTCAAACCACGCCTCTTTTGGGGAGATATTTAATATTCATAGACAATTAATTTTGTTTACGTACTGGTTCCCGGATATGATCTCTATGTTTCATCTCACAGAGACATAACTTGGGAATGTTACCAGTAAATATACATATTCATAGTGATCAAGTTGAAGTCTGTGGAAATCCTTAAGTCAAGGTTGGGGTAGTATAGAAATTTAATGTAAGTTAAAACTCTTAGAAGTTCGGGCATATAAACGTTGAAAATATGCCGCACAGCCCTATATTTTGACCTTTGTAAAAAATAGTAGTGCATATAAACTTTCCATTCTAGGATATATTTTTTTTCAAAACTTCATAGTAAAAGTGGTACAGTTTTAGCCGTGAAAGGAGTTCCTATGGAAATTGCATTGTTGATATTTACAGAAATGCAACCTATATTGGGTAAAAAAAGGGAACCTACAGAATTTCACCAAATCTGGTTTATCTCAGAGATTTTAATGAAATTAACTCAAATATGAAGTTTTATAAATATTTCATGAAGATTGAGAAAATCCTGGGCCTTAACTATGATGACTCAGCATAAATTCACAGTTTACAGTATGCATAGTTTAGTTAAAGCCCTGAATGCAAAATAAATTCATTATTTGTGCATATTAGTAATTTAAATTGTTAAGAAGTGCTTATATTTACTCTTCGCAGTCATTGAAACTCATAGATCCTTCATGAATATTATTGAGGGTGTTTTATCCTGTCGATAACCCAAAAGTAAGCTGTATCACCTAAATGTGCTTTTTGTGATCACGGCATAAAAAATACAAGCTAGAAATACAAAATACCTCAATAAAACTTACAATAGTGTGTTCTATCCTAAATATTCCATATTGCTAGAAACAGCAGAAAAATTTAGGAAAATTAAGGCCCCAGGGCATAAAACAGATAAAATGCCTACCCCTGGGTCATAAAACAAATAATTTAACTTGTAAATGCTATGACTTTATTGTTTTAAAGGTCTTTGTATAGAAACCAATAACTGTACTTAGAAGTTATGCAAAATCAGATGTTAGCAGTCATTTCTATAAAACTTTAAGTGAATTCATACATCAGACTGGTATCTTCATACATACAACTTTTGCCAATATGGCTTTGTTTAAACACTTCTAGTTCATATATTAGCTAAATTATGTTAGATATATGGTAAGAGATGATACTGTTGTGTTAAGATTTCTTAACTGACCATTTGAGGCAGTAATTGTGAACTTTCATTGACAAATAGGCATACAGTAAGATGTGGACTGGAGACAGAGGCAGGGTTGGACACTTTATATAATCTTGAATGTTGGAATGATTAGCTGCTAAACATTACATTTATAGTGTTCTGAAATGCTTTCAATTTGTTATCAAAATAGTTTCAAACAGGTTCTAGACATTTCATGTCAAAAACATGCTCATAGGGTAAGCTTCCTATAATTAAAGTCTTGTTTTCAAATTCTGTATAAAATTGATACAGGGGTGGGGGTATAAAATGTACTGTAAAAGAAAACTAAGAGTATATGCAGTGATTTCTTTCAGGCTATATTTCTGAGATATAAGTATTGTTGTGAGAAAAAGTGTTTTTAGAAAGTTTTCTATTGGAATAAATGTTAGTATAGGTTGTACTTTGTAAATACAGCTGTCTTTCAAACCACGCCTCTTTTGGGGAGATATTTAATATTCATAGACAATTAATTTTGTTTACGTACTGGTTCCCGGATATGATCTCTATGTTTCATCTCACAGAGACATAACTTGGGAATGTTACCAGTAAATATACATATTCATAGTGATCAAGTTGAAGTCTGTGGAAATCCTTAAGTCAAGGTTGGGGTAGTATAGAAATTTAATGTAAGTTAAAACTCTTAGAAGTTCGGGGCATATAAACGTTGAAAATATGCCGCACAGCCCTATATTTTGACCTTTGTAAAAAATAGTAGTGCATATAAACTTTCCATTCTAGGATATATTTTTTTTCAAAACTTCATAGTAAAAGTGGTACAGTTTTAGCCGTGAAAGGAGTTCCTATGGGAAATTGCATTGTTGATATTTACAGAAATGCAACCTTCATAAGGTATAATATTTTATTTAATAACAATATCGGGTAACTATATAATACTATAATTTGTGTTATTCCTTTTGTTATTTTTATGTTATTGATGAACACTTGTGTGCCTGAGTTTTTGACTAAATATTGAAATCTTGTAAATTCTTCTTTAAATTTCATAAATTAATTTTGAAATGTGCAGTGTTAACATAAATTAATAATTCAAATTTAGATAAAATAGAAGCTGATGTCTATATTTACAAATATCTTTATTTGTAAGTGATATGTTGATGAATTAACCATTATGAGGTACGCTTGAGACAAAAAGTTCGGAAAACCAAAAATAGAAATTAATTACAAAACGGCCTAAACAGAACAGCCAAACTTTATCTAAGGTCAAGTTATTTACAAGGTATATATATTTTAACCATAGTAACAGGATAGAAAAATTCATATGTCTATGAATGCTGTTGTGAAATAACGACTCCCTTTGTTGCAATGATTATGTTTTTCTTCTGTGTTCATGTAATTACGCCTTTTACAAGTATACTATTGTTTTTATCGATACATTTGTTGGTATGGAATAGAAGGGTACGCACTTATTCATTTTCCTTGAATTTTCTTTTCTCTACACTGAGTTCCAAGAAACGCGCCATCATCACTGAAAAAATTCATATTTATAGGCAGAAATAATTAAAAGGTTGATCTAGCAGGATATATATGCATTTCATGTACGCCGATTGATTTTAGTTTGTAGAAAACTGTTACATAGAATAATAAAGAAACTGTGATTTTAGTTATCGTACACATTCTATGATAATTCATTTTGCGAATTTCGAAGCAATCAGAAAACAGGAAAAAATTAAATGAAATGTGTTACCCTGATACTGTTCGCACATAAATTAGGCAAATTCTGACTTAAATATAAATCATCATAATAGATCTAAATCATGAGTATTATTGATACACAGACTCATAGATCCTATAAACTTGCATTTAAAAACTAACAACGGAATTTCATTAAAATAAAAATTTTAGTTCAGGTGTACTGAGAATTCTACATTTTTAAATGACCATGTTTCAGTGAATACAATTATGATATACATTTATTTCATTTTGGGGAAAATTATTGACAAATCGCAGAACTTTTATATAGATATTTTGATATTTTGAATTTGGAAAAAAAAGGCAATGTATATTGAAATTTAAAAACAACATTAACTGAAATGACAAGGTGAAAATCGATATTGAAGATGGAGATTGGTACGCTCTCTGAGACAAACAAATGTGTATGGTCCTTAGTATTCAATACATATACTTTCCGTGAAAATAAAAGATGCTCTAAGAAAATATGCAAACGTAGAATAAGAACTGATCGCAAATGTTAGAGTTTTGTTTACGGGAACAAATGAGCACAATCGTAAAAAAATCCATGAAAAAACAATTAATTTTTTTAAAGACTTTGCTTTTACATGCTAATGTATGCGATTGAATTATGTATTTATCAATATGATAAATGTTAACAACATTTTCGTAAAGGGCAAGGTAAATTCAGGATTAAACGTAAAGATGTGTACGTTAAATATTTGATTTGATTTTTGGTGTTTTAACGCCACTTTTAAGCACCACTTTTGGGCTATTTCGTGGCGGTCAGTTTTTATTGGTGGAGGAAGCCGGAGTGCCCGGAGAAAACCACCGACCTTCGATAGGAAAACTGACAATCCTAGTCAATTAAGATTGGAGTCGAGTGCACCCGCACGAGCGGGGTTCGAACTCACAACCTCAGTGTTGACTGGCTAGTGATTACAGTAGTAACTACTTAGACCACTCGGCCACCGAGGCCCCTTGTACGTTAAATAAAATACGTAATACCTATTGTTCGCGCAAACGTAATACTTGTCAAAATTCATATTCGCGCTATGTTGGTCGGCGGTCTTTTCGAGACCAGAAATTTGTTAATTAATTTTTGAAACAAACTTTGACTCTTGAAAATTCATCATCCATTTTTTCACCTCATTTTTATAACCCTATAAACAATCTGTATATGTATTAACTGTTTGTGCGTTTTTCTTACACAATAATGCATATGATTAAAATGACAAGAAATATGTTATTTATAAAATAACATGATTATAACTGTAAAAAAAAGAAGAGTTTATTGACCAAAATGTAGCCTCATGATTTATTTATATATGCAGACAGAAGAAAATGTGGTCATAGCATGACATAAAAAATACAAGAAAAGAACTATTTTGTTGATAAAATTTTAAGATGCAAGTATTCATTACTATGAGTTTGTGCTACAATATATTTTATATTTCATTTTATATATTTTGTTACTGTTTTATCTCTAAGTTGTGAGATCTCCTTCGTTTCTGCTGCAAAAAATGTGGAAATTATACATGACGACTTTTTATTATTGAAATTTTGAATTATGAACGAAATCATTTAAATTTCTAAACACAAAAAAGATAATATTTAATCATTTACAGTTAACATGGATTTAATTTTTTTAAAGCAACATTCTAGATCACCTGAAATGTCATTTCAATAAAATGTGCACTGTTTTTAGAATACAGTAAATATTATAAATACAATGATCTATCAATGCAATATTCAAATAGTGAAAGGAATAGAAATAGGGGAATGTTTTGCCAAACAGGCCTATTCATTTGTATTTTGATGCTATCTTGGATTTCTTAAAGCACTTTAATGATGCCATTTCTCAGTTTAAGCCATTGGGCATTTTGTGTTAACTTTGAACAACAGAAAAAAATAAGATACTTATCTTAAATTGAAAAAAATAGTCAGATAGCTTGAATTCAATATTATAAATATAAAAAAAAAAAGAACAACATTTTCATTTTCGCCCAAACATTTATTAATTTAAAACAAAGGGTTGCATACCCGAATCTACTATGATTATATATTTTTTGCATAATAATATACTAACTTTCATCAATAGCTTTGCCAGTCTTTAGCTCTTAAATATACCCCTCCCTCAATGGAAGAGGGTATACTGGTTTCCCTTTGCCTATCCATCATTAACACATTTCTGTCACATTTTCTCACAAACTTCAAGTCATAGCTTCTATATACATGACAGCAAGCTTTATCTGGTTATCCAACACTGTGTGGCGCGTTTTTAGATCATCCTGTTTTGTACTTTTTGTTTCCCAAGAATACTTATCTTGACCCAGATATAATTGAAGTAATATATATAGCTCTCAGAATATCTGCTTTGTTCAATACCAACACTATTTCTATGCACAGATGATAGTGATTTCTCATTCAGCTGTATGAAGAAATGTAAATTCTTTTTATAATTCACAAGTTGAGTTTTCACAAGGATTTTCCAAACCGGTATCACCGAATAATATGGAAAGCGAACTAAATCGCTTTGGATCATTTTCAGTGTGCCATCAGATGATCTTCTCTTTTACTAGACTTGCAGCTGCTGGATTTTCTTATGACGAGCAAAATTTGCAAATGTTTTAAGTGTGGCATATTTTTTCCAGACTGGTGTTATTTAAATGATGACATCGTTGAAGATCATAAAATAATTTCTCCCCATTGCAGTTTTATACGAAGTATGGACAATGTATCCAGGTCTGTAAGTGTTAAGTTTTCTTCTGGTGTGATTCCTATTTCTACAAATGTATACGTTTTTGATTGAGTTAAGCCTTCCAATTGATGTTTTATCGTGTGTTTTTCTATGTTGTGATGTTATACTATTGTTTCAGAAAAAGGGAGAAGGTTTGGTACCATTAAAACGTTTAATCCCGCTGCAAATGTTTGCACCTGTCCTAAGTCAGGAATCTGATGTACAGTAGTTGTCGTTTGTTTATGTAATTTATACGTGTTTCTCGTTTCTCGTTTTTTATATAGACTAGACCGTTGGTTTTACCGTTTGAATGGTTTTACACTAGTACTTTTGGGGCCCTTTATAGCTTGTTGTTCGGTGTGAGCCAAGGCTCCGTGTTGAAGGCCGTACATTGACCTATAATGGTTTACTTTTATAAATTGTTATTTGGATGGAGAGTTGTCTCATTGGCACTCACACCACATCTTCCTATATCCAATCAAGCAGAACAACACAGAAATGAGGATACAATTACAAAGCAGACACCTACCTGGTTCACCTGGCACAAGTCATTTGGTGGAATCTGGATATAGATCTGGGATACTAGTAAGTTTTTTTTTACTAGTTTATCATCTGAAATGAAGCTGGAGGAATCTGAAGTATATATCTGGTTCAATCCATTTTTGGCTCCCAGAAAAAAAAAAAACAAATGAGCTCCAATGCTTGTTATCACCATTTTTGTGTTTTGGTAGAAATTATAGTAGAAAGGGAAAACTGTAAAAGCAAACAATTTCAGCAAAATACGATCTACAAATTAGTCAACATGGCCAAATCAGAGAGTTGTTGTCTTTAAATGGAGATTTTAGAACATTCGAGTGTCATTACTTCCGTTTAATCGTTCCCAACTCTGAAATGTAACGGGAAGCTTATTTTAAGCGTTTGTTTGTGGCCTCAGTAATATGTTCATAAATCTAAGATATAACAACACCAGCCATTTCCCCTTATTGATAGGATATAAGTTTTTAAGAGCCAAATGTGATACTACATATTGTTACATTAGGAAATGTGTTAACACATATATATATATATTAGGTATCCTAAATTGAGGTAAATTGTATGGCTTTCCAAATACCGTTTCGATTTCGAACATCACTGAAGAGACATTAATTGTCGAAATCCGGATATGGTGTACAAAAACCTTTGCACCTTTTGTTTGCGGTATACCATCTTTTCCGCAAGGTTATTGTTTTTATGTTTAGTATTAAATTTATAATTAAGATCCATTTATTACATCGGTGATCCGTTTATTTGCCAATGGCAGTCAGCAGGGTTTAAGAACATTTGATGTTCGACCTGTTAGTCAAATGCGTTTTGTTAAAATATACTTTTTCACTTATTTGGTCTTTTGGAAAATGTTGTTTGTGCTGTATTTAGACCCCTCTAACAAGAAATTTGTTTTGCATGCACACGTATAAAAATTGCGGTTTTTATCCAACGCAATCATAGGTTTGAACGTTGTTTTCAATTTAGACTTGTTTATATTTTTTCGTTTGGGCTTGTATTATATTTGCCTTCGGGTTTATATGATCCGTTCATCCTATTTTGATTCCTCAAAATTTAAGAGTCTATCCTAAATTGAGGTAAATTGTATGGCTTTCCAAATACCGTTTCGATTCCTAACATCACTGAAGAGACATAAATTGTCGAAATCCGGATATGGTGTACAAAAACCTTTGCACCTTTTGTTTGCGGTATACCATCTTTTCCGAAAGTTTATTGTTTTTATGTTTAGTATTAAATTTATAATTAAGATCCATTTATTACATCGGTAATCCGTTTATTTGGCAATCGCCAATGGCAGTCAGCAGGGTTTAAGAACATTTGTTGTTCGACCTGTTAGTCAAATGCGTTTTGTTAAAATATACTTTTTCACTTATTTGGTCTTTTGGAAAATGTTGTTTGTGCTGTATTTAGACCCCTCTAACAAGAAATTTGTTTTGCATGCACACGTATAAAAATTGCGGTTTTTATCCAACGCAATCATAGGTTTGAACGTTGTTTTCAATTTAGACTTGTATATATATATATATAGGTCAGTAAATATTAAGTAAAGAAAGACAAATATTACTTTACTTACTACAAGATGTCGTTAATTGAAATTGGATACCCTGCATTTATCATGCTTTTCAATAACATATGGTCAAATCGCTGAAAACCCCCTCCTAAATTATTGAAAACTATTATTCTTCATTGACAATAATATTTTGGTGTAAAGTAGATACACACATTCGGGCTATCGCATGTATCTAATACATACAGCTGTTCCATTCCATAGGGAACACACTTCTGACATAAACCATATAATTTTGCATAGTTCATGAAGATAGTTTTATTCATTTCAAAATTTATCTCATTTATATATTAGTTTATTCAATTATATTTCAGCCACTTTTTCATGAGCAGTCATCACCAGAACCTAAAAAACTTGGTAAGCTTTAAAATTGAGAATGGAAATGGGGAATATGTCAAAGAGACAACAACCCGACCAAAGAGCAGACAACAGCGGAAGGCCACCAATGGAACTCCAACGCAGCGAGAAAATCCCACACCCGGAGGTGGTCCTCGGCTGGCCCCTAAATACAATTGTGTACTAGTTCAGTGAAAATGGACGTCACACTAAACTCCTAAACACATAAATGAACTAAAATTAAAACACATACAAGGCTTACAAGTGTATTATACTCACTATTTACAGTTTGAAGTAAATTTATGTAAATAAACTCATCATAGATACCAAGGTTAAAAGTTTGTACGCCAGACGCACGTTTTGTCTACAAAGACTCATCACTGACGCTCGAATCAAAAAAGTAAAAAAGGCCAAATAAATTATGAAGTTGAAGAGAATTGAGAACCCAAAATTCCGAAAGGTTTTGCCAAATACAGCTAAAGTTATCTATTCCTGGGGTAAAAAATCCTTATTATTCCGAAAAAATCTTTTTGCAAACAGTTGAATAATGATTATGACCATATATATAAAAATTCATGTCAACACATATTGCTGACTACTGGGCTAGTGAGACAACCTCCACCAGCAGTGGCATCGACCCAGTGGTAGAAAATAAATTCATTATAGATACCAGGACTAATATTGTGTATTCCAGACGTGCGTTTATCTACAAAAGACTCATCAGTGACGCTCAAATAAGAAAAAAAAAAAAATAAATAAATAAAATGGCCAAATAAAGTACGAACTTGAAGAGCATTGAGGACTCAAAATCCCTAAAAGTTTTGCCAAATACAGCTAAGGTTATTTCTTCCCGGGGTAAACAGTTAATTTATAATTATGACCATATCAATGATAATTCATGTCAATACAGATGTGCTGAGTACTGGTTTAAGTAAACTCAAGTTAATAGTGTGTGACATGTGAATAATCACCTTACTTCTGATGGTTCCAGATGCACAAATCTAGATCAACCAATACAAAAAGTTAAAATCCAAATAATGAAAAGCAACAAAGCAAAAATAGGGCACTATTAAGGACACAAAAATACCAGAACTTGCTACGCATGCTTATTTTGTTTTGCAGCTTTACTGTGCGAAAATTGTTTTCACTTTTATACACAATTATTACCTGCATATTCATTTTCATCCCGTCTTATATAAGGTTATCTATTTTCAGCACTTACTAATGTAGGTTATTGTTTTTTTAAATCCTCACCCCCCTTGAAAATCAAATAGTAATCCACCGAGGTATTTTATTCTGAAAATTTTAATTTACATGATATATTATAATATAGATAGGTCAAATGAGTTTGTTTTGCAATATAAGGCTTTCGACAAGTAGTTATGCGTTTTAAGCTTTACTTTGCGAAAATTTATTTTCACTTTTGTACACAAATTCTTGTTCCTGCATATTAGTTTTCATTCCGTCTGATGTAAGGTTATTTATTTTCAGGACTTATCAATGCAGGTAATTCATTTTCAAATCATCCTCCCCTCGAAAATCGAATAGTCATAAGGCCTCTACAATAACTTTTTTTCAACTTGCCCAATAGGACAAGTACATACCAAAACTTACTTGTCCGAATAGAATTGTAACTTGTCCAAACAAATCCTTCATATTAATCTTTTTTGCTTTTTAGGTTGATTCAATGAACAAAATGAATTAAAACAATAGAACAGAATTTGATTTATATCTCTTGATATCCTTTTTCAAAAATATAAGTCGAGAACAACTGAATCTAGTCATGTCTAGTTACAGGACTTAGGTTCTAGTTTTCATCAATGCCAAAGACGCATTAGACTCTGCACATCAGGCACAGTCTGGTAGGCCTGTCAGTCTACATTCATTTGGTTTGTATCCCGTTTTTTTAATTTGATAAAATATTGCTTAATATGATTAATGCCTTACTACAATCAGCTTTATTTTTAATATATTAAAATGTTTATTCAAAAACAATCAAATATTGTTTGTCTAAATATGATCAAATATGATTTTCTGAATTCTATGGTCAATAATTTCTTCATTTTTATTTTTAAAATATTTTGGTTGAATAAAATTTATCATATATTTATTATAAAGCAACAGAATAACTAAGGAAACGAGGTTTCTGTTTTGTCTTGGTCCCTAAATGTCTCAGGCAAACAATGCCGAACTGTCTATCAAACATGGAGCCTATTCGTTTCCGTGCCGGTGTCGAACTGTCTTGTTACCGTAAATACAGGAAAACGGTACTATTACATTTTCCCAGCATTAGGTTGGCCTTTTGTGTACCCAAGGAAGGTGAAGGAAGTCAACTTAGGAGCGCTGGGATTGGATGTAAGAGTACAATATATTTTTTTATTTATCTATGAATAACTGCAGTGTGTATATTTACAATATAAATTTTGAAACCGATTTAAATATTTTCTAGAGAATTATTCGAAAAGACTTCCAAAATTTCATAAATTCAATGTAAAATGACGGTGGGCATGAATAACATAAACAAGCTCTGTTGGAAGTTGGTCATAATACTATTTGGCTTCAATTTTTAAAACAGAGTAATAAAGTACTAACAACACACATAACTGTTTTGTCCAGGTTTTTATTATAAAAGTGGTAAATTTAGAAAATGTTAGTATTGTCGCCTATGGCAGAATAAATAGTACCGTTTTCCCTACAAAGCGCACTGCTGATTCTGATTGGTAAGACTGGTTTCCGAGAATAGTATGCCTTTATCTGTTATAAAGTATCTGACAAAGAACCAGTTTTAAATTATCGATCGCAAGTAAACATGTCAAATTAATATTTGTTTTTAACTTCTTGTCTTCTTTTTGTTTATTACTTTGACCATCAAATTTGGATTTAATTTATTTTCTACAGAATGATTTTACTTGTCCCGTCGTACAAGCTTGATAAGGCTTTTACTTGTCCGACCTTTTTTTCCTCTGGTACCGGACAATCGGACAAGCGTTATTGTCGAGCCCTGGTCATCCACCTAAGTATTCTATTTAGAAAATTTTACTTCACATGATATATCTTAATATAAATAGGTCAAACGAGTTTGTTTTGCAATATAAGGCTTCCGACAAGAAGATCTGTATTTGAAACTAAGTTCTGATCAATGGTTACTGTTGTATGAAGGTAGTTTATCATGCACTAAATATGTATTTGCTTATATTATAAGGGTACTTGTTTTAAAAAAAGTTTTGCATATTTAGTAACGGTAGATTTACCCTATTTATATTTCTGGCCGATGCATATAACTTAATGGCTGACATGGGCTTCTCATGCAATTTGGTGGGAGAGCCATATCAGCTATAAAGTGTAAAATCCTTATTGATTCTCTCCTGGTTTGAAGAGTCCTGCATAATGTGAGTCATTGCTAGAAACAATACGTCTCTGTTGGAAGTTGAAGAAGCCCAGATGTGGTTACAGGAATTATTTAGATGTTAAAAAAAAAAAAAAAAAATCATGAACAATCAAATGAAAAAAAAAAAAAAAAAAAAACACAAATAAATAACTAAATTGTCTGTATTCAATTGCTTATTCTTTTTACTCGTTCCAATTTGATAGGCTAAATATGTGATCAATAGATCGTTACATAGTATTTTCCATATGAAGCCATGTATCATACTTTGATCCATATAGAGACCTTTGGCTAAAGTCCTTTGCCCGACATATGAATCTCTGGCTGATACGAGGGTTGATATGGAAAATGCCATGCAATAATCTATTAAGTACGATCCTTGTTGTCCCTATCATGAACTAAATATGTTTTGCTTATATATAAGAAGGTTCTGTTCACCGGGGTGGGGAGGGGTGGGGTAGGGGTTTGTCTTTTCATGCAATTTTGGGTACAGACGTGCAGCTGGGATTTTCAAAAACACCCCCATTCATATATTAAAGTCTTATGAATATCACGACCCATGAATATATTTCATTGCAAAAACTCATTCACATATTTCTTAGTTATCCCATATACAATTTTGACATATTAAATTGGTTATAAACGATAAAACAGCACATTAAAACTAAGATCTAATCTTATAAAAATTACTGACATTTTACCTTGGTGAAATTGCAACCCATTGATATATCTGAAGTATTAAAAAAAGGACCCATTCCAGCGCACTGTGTCTACCTTCATATAGGAATAGAACCCCTCGTGGTGCTGTTCAAACCATGGTGTCCTAATCATGAACTTATGTATTTGTCTATATATATTAGAAGGTGCTGTATAAACCTTGGTGCCCCTATCATGCACTGAATGTGTATTTGCTCATATTTTAAAAGGTGCTGTATGAACCTTGGTGCCCCTATCATGCACCAAATATATATTTGCTTATATAGTTTAGAAGGTGTTGTATGAACCTTGGTGCCCCAATCATACACTGAATATGCATTTGCTCATATATCATAGAAGGTGCCGTATGAACCTTGTTGCCCCTATCATGTGCTGAACATGTATTTGCTAATATTTTAAAAGGTGCTGTATGAATCTTGGTGCCCTATCATGCACTGAATGTGTATTTGTTTATATTTTATAAGGTGCTGTAGAACCTTGGTGCCCCTATCATGCACTGAATGTGTATTTGCCTATATATTTGAGAAGGTGCTGTATAAACCTTGGTGCCCCTATCATGCGCTGAACATGTATTTGCTTATGATTTAGAAGGTGCTGTATGAACCTTGTTTCCCCTATCATGCGCTGAACATTTATTTGCTTATATTTTAGAAGGTGCTGTATGAACCTTGTTGCCCCTATCATGTGCTGAACATGTATTTATTTTAGAAGGTGCTGTATGAACCTTGTTGCACCTATCATGCGCTGAACATTTATTTGCTTATATTTTAGAAGGTGCTGAATGAACAATGTTTCCCCTATCATGCGCTGAACATTTATCTGCTTATATTTTAGAAGGTGCTGTATGAACCTTGTTTCCCCTATCATGCACTGAATGTGTATTTGCCTATATATTCTAAGAAGGTGCTGTATGAACCTTGGTGCCTCTATTATGCACTGAATAAGTATTTGCTTATATTTAAGAAGGTGCAGTGTGCACCTTTGTGACCCTATCATGCACTGAATACATGTATTTATTTTTGGTTTTCCCGTTTGAATGGTTTTACACTAGTAATTTTTGGGGCCCTTAATAGCTTACTGTTCGGTGTGAGCCTAGGCTCCGTGTTGAAGACCGTACTTTGACCTATTATGGTTTACATTTATAAATTTTGACTTGGATGGAGAATTGTCTCATTGGCACTCATACCACATCTTCTTATATCTATTTGCTTATATTTAAGAAGGTGCTGTAGCTTATCCAGACGAGGTGCTTACAGATTTAGATATAGACTTGACAAACACAAGTGGATCAACAAATATTATTTCAGGAGAAAATACTCATCCATACCTTGGTAAATATAAGTTTCCAATCTTTCATTAAATACTATTCATTAATAGGAGTCATCTATGGTTAATAACGTTTGCGAGTATTGATATTTTGTTTCAGATGTATTATACATTAACCCTAAGGCTTAAAAGTTGGCCTGAATTATCCTTTAAACTTGGCTAAGTTAATTGTGAAGCATGTAGCCTGACGACAAAGCTGTAGAAATACGTAGGAATTATTTATGTCATCTTTCCCTATTTTCTTCCTCTGTGTCACTACTAATATTTCTCTGCATCTTCTTGAAATATCTTGTCAGAATATAGCCAAACTTGCAGACATTCTTAAACAGGAAATGAAGTTTGTGCATTTTTTTCAATATTTGATCTGAGTGATCAGTCTTTTTTTCCATAGTAAACAAACTACTTGTCATTTTATTTTTGTGATCCCGAAATCACCTTAACATTATTTCTTTACAGAATCTACAGCTGCACGAGCAGTTTTAGAGACAGCTACTGGCCCAAACACCAAAAAGCACGTGGAAAAAATTCTAAATGCACTTTGTTCAGGTAAATATTCATTAATATTTATTATCGCTATTTTACGAAATTTTCCTTTGATCTTGCTGACTGATAATTTTCTTTCTCAGTGGAGTCGAGTGATATGAAAAATTATCGCTAGAAACTAAGGGCCCACGTGCCCGTTGTCAATGAAATTAACAACGTCGTCATAGGTAAAACAGCGATAAACAGATTATCATTGGTCATCTCAACTTGATTGCTTTTCTCACTTTCGCCGTACCGGCTCAAGCGAGAAAATCAACCTCGTTGAGATAACCAACGATAATCTATAATTATCACTCAAAAGAGAAATGCACAAATCTATTTGAAGAGCCTATATTAAAGAAGAAGTTTAATAGTAAAAAGTATTTGTGAAAATTAAATAAAGACATTGCATAACATCACAAACTCTGTATAAACACTGTTTAAAACGGCATGCAAACATTTTGATGTATGTTTCTTTGAAACTTGTATTATAGTGTTGCTTTTTGTTGACATTCATCCCAAATCTCTTGTTATTAATAGAAAATTAAGCACTAAAGCAAGCATGTTATATTCTATAATAGTGGTAACAACCTTTTATGATTTACATGTAACATATAAAAAAAAAACATTCACTCTCAAAGCTTGCACTAAAAACGGATTTCTTTATAAAGGGTTTTTAAATTCCAGTAGTTAGTTTGTTATACAAAGATAAAAGTTCATTGAAGAGTTCAATAAACTCATCATAGATACCAGGCATTAAACTGTGTAAACCAGACACGAGTTTCGTATACAAAAGACTCATCAGTGGATATCGAATCCAAAAATCAAAAAGGCCAAAAAAAAAAGTACGAAGTTGAAATTCAAAAGCACACTAATAGTCCCCTAATACATTTAATAGAACGTTTACCTTAGTTGTTTTACTATAAACCACTTGAGGGATCTTAATTGGATAGTTCGAGAAATTATGAGTGATTTTTACAAGTATTTAGTAAGTAAAAGGGAGATTAGAACTGAATGATATATTTATGATAGCGTTTGATATTATATTCTACAGAATAATAAATAGCTTTAATAAATTCTCTGACTTCAGAACCAAAAAACGAATCAAGTGCAGTGCAAATATATGGTGTTTTGTTGGTGATTGAAGAGCATGAAGAGGAACTAAAAAAGCGTGATAAGGAGATTGAAAAGCGTGATACGGAAATTGAAAAGCGTGATAAGGAGATTGAAAAGCGTGATACGAAAATTGAAAAGCGTGATAAGGAGATTGAAAAGTGTAATATGGAGATTGAAAAGCTTGAAAGAAAGAAACTAGCATCAAAGAATGGTAACTAGCTATCATTTTTTTTAGCAACCTGATGTTTTGCAGGTTATAGATCCAAAATTTCCCTTCTTATGTGTTTTTTTTTTTTTTATCAGATTTGTAATTGCTCCAGACTTAAAAAAATTAAGGTATGTCCACGTGTTTTAAATCACATTGACATGTCCTCATTTTGCAGTACTCTATATTGGTTCAGATTTGTTTCTATCAATTTTGACTAAACTAGCAAGTAAATTACATGCAAAAACAAATCACTGTTATGGAGTCAGATAACTAGAGAATTTTATCCACACAAACTTTATCAACATAAAAGAAAATTCATTACCAATATATAAAAGGACTACAAACTAAAAGAAACGTTGATTGGAAAGCGGTATACGGAAGTTATTAAATGTAGTGACTAGATTCTGATAATTTTATTAAAATATCATCTTATATACATCAAAAAGATAAATAGTACTATATAACTGTCAATTTGATTGAAACTATTTACTGACTCCTTAAAGGAGTTATTGCCATTAATTGATAACTTTTGAAATTTTGTCTATTTTGTTTCTATTTTTAAGGCCAAACTTAATAATGCCTATAAAAAACTATAATTTACAATCTTGAACATTATGAAAGACAAACCTAAATTGTAAACTGCAAAACTGATCTGTTATACAAGGTCTACAACGATGTTATTTCATGAGACAACATTACTAAATGAACTTTACTAATTAAACATAATTCAAATATGACCACTGCTCTCATTGCTAGAGTCTTCATTTTTGTCAGATCTTTAAACTTGAATTTTCGATTGGGGCTTGAAAAATCATAGCGATTCTTGTCACATGGATATCTTTTATTTCTTATTTGATTAGATGAATGTGGGGGCAGTTTGTTTTGAAGATTTAGTTAATGTTTATCCTGTTTTTTTTACATATAGTTAAAATACATTCTGGTAATGTGATTCTGGTACTGAGGGGGAAAATAATGTATTGATCTTGATGTCACTTCAACAGAATTGTTAAATTTAGAACAAAGGCGTCAGTATACGTTTTTTGTTTATGTCTCAAAAATTCTAAGAGATAAAAAAGAAGAATCAATTCTAATATAAATTGCATTCTGGTAAAAACTGAAATTTGGTATCAATATTCACATGAATACAAGATGAGCAATTGATGCTCCTTTTATCTTATTGTTTCACTTACATTTTTATCTATTTATGATTATGATTCATAGTATCAATGGTCTTAATATGGTTGCTTCGTATATTTCAGAATTGGAGGACTTAATACACAGATCTGTGGTATATGCTGTACAGAAGTCAGAAATATGGTGTTTTTTCCCTGTAGACATGTTTGTTGTTGTGAAGAATGTGCAATGAAACTTCAGGAAAATTTACCAGAAAATCAAAATACAGCATGTCCAATATGTAGATGTCGGATAGAAAGATCTGTTAAAATTTTCTGTTTATAATTGTTATTACTGTGCTGATACTATTTATTTGTTTTCATTGTTGATTATGTTATTTACCTTTTTACTTATGTTGAAATAAAGTCCCACTGTGAAATTTAAATAAAAAAGTTAAAAAGAGAATATCGCTGACTTCACAAATTATTAAATCCCGTTGTGCAATCTAAGAATGATAAATGTTTTATGACAAATTGACAACTTTTGATGGCATCAGTTTGTTTACTTAATAATATGAATAAGCCAATTTGACTAGGTTACCAGTCAGGGGATTGCAAACAGACTGTGACCTCAAACACATTCAAAATGATCCTCTTTGTTGATAACTATAACTTTTTTAGTATGATTGGGTAAATCAGGGACCATTCGTCAATGTGCAGTTTGAGAAACATAGGTTGAATGTACCATCTGCTCGCTTGGTTGGTCTGTTATACCAAACACTCCCTTTATGACTATTTTTGACTTGCTTTCTTTCTAATTTGTAGAAGTAAGTAGCTGCATCATTTCCTTGATAGCATTCAGATAGATGTATTTTTCATTTTAGCTTATTTGGCACTTTTTGTCATTAAGTTATCTGTTTATAGACTTGTAATTGTTTATTGACCCCTCCCTTGGTTTCTTCTTACTTTTATTATCGATCAAAATAATCATATGAAGATGTGCTATGATTGCCAAATTAAACAACTCTCCAAGAGACCAAATGACGTAGAAGTTAGCAACTACAGGTCACCGACCGACCGTCAACAATGAGTAAAACCTCAAAACCTCAAAATGACAAATGTAAAATAAATCAAACGAGAAAACTAACGGCCTAATTTCTGTACAAAACAATAAACGAAAAACAGATATGACATACAGCAACAAACGATAACCACTGAATTACAGGCTCCTTACCTGGGACAGGTACATGCAGAATGTGGCGGGGTTAAACATGTTTGCGGGCGCCAAACCCTCCCCTAACTTAGAAAAGTAGCGTAACAGTACAACATAAGAACAAACTATAATAAAATGCTCCGCAGGGCGCAGCTTGATACGACCGCAGAGGTCGAACCCTGAATAGTTGGGGCAAGTATGGACACAACATTCAAGCTTGATACAGCTCTGAATTTGGATTGTGATTTAATATTTGACACAGCATAGGTTTCTGACACAGAATGAATGTGGTCTAAGAACTTAAAAATTTTAAATTGGACATTCACCTATTATGATCCAATATCCAAAATCTAAATACATGGTTAGATTCCGCATATCAAAGAACCCCAAGAGTTCAATTTTTGATGAAATCACACAAAGTTTAATTTTGGACCCTTTTGACCTCAATGTGGACAAAGTTGATAACGGGGCCCAAAAATCAAAAATTTAAATACATGGTTATATTCAGCATATCAAAGAACCCCATATATTCAATTTTGTTGAAATCAAACAAAGTTTAATTTTGGACCCCGATTTGGACCGACTTGAAAACTGGGCCCATAATCAAAAATCTAAATACATGTTTAGATTCAGCATATCAAAGAACCCTAAGAATTCAATTTTGTTAAAATCAAACTAAGTTTAATTTTGGACCTTTTGGACCTTAATGTAGACCAATTTGAAAACAGGACCAAAAATTAAGAATCTAAATACACGGTTAGATTCGGCATATCAAAGAACCCCAATAATTCAATTTTGATGAAATCAAACAAAGTTTAATTTTGGACCCTTTGACCTCAGTGTGGACAAAGTTGATAACGGGGCCCAAAATCAAAAATATAAATACATGGTTAGATTCAGCATATCAAAGAACCCCATATATTCAATTTTGTTGAAATCAAACAAAGTTTAATTTTGGACCCTGATTTGGACCAACTTGAAAACTGGGCCCATAATCAAAATCTAAATACATGTTTAGATTCAGCATATCAAAGAACCCTAAGAATTCAATTTTGTTAAAATCAAACTAAGTTTAATTTTGGACCCTTTGGACCTTAATGTAGACCAATTTGAAAACGGAACCAAAATTAAGAATCTAAATACACGGTTAGATTCGGCATATCAAAGAACCCTATAATTCAATTTTGATGAAATCAAACAAAGTTTAATTTTGGACCCTTTTGACCTCAATGTGGACCAATTTAAAACGGGGCCCAAAATCCAAAAACTTAATACACGGTTAGATTCAGCATATTAAAGAACCCCAAGAGTTCAAGAATAAAACCCCATTGAAATTGGTCAAGAAATAAGCAATTTATACAAAGTATCTTCTTTGCACAATACTGTGTAATTGAATATTTCTTGCAATTGCACAATACTGTGCAATTGAATATTTCTTGCTATTGCGCAATACTGTACAATTGACAATTTCTTGCTATTGCGCAATATTGTGCTATTGGATATTTCTTGCTATTGCGCAATACGTGCAATTGAAGATTTCTTGCTATTGCGCAATACTGTGCAATTGAAAATTTCTTGCTATTGCACAATACTTATTATATAATAATTTACACATCCTGTTTGGTGTGTTTCTCCTGCCATATCATTATTATTTGCTTTTAAATATAAATCAGAAATAACCAACTTAAAATGGAAAATTTTAAAGAAAAAAAAGAAAAAAAGGAAAAAAAAAAAAAATCCCCCAATTTTTGAACCCCTTATGATTCATCACCCCAAACTCAATCCCAGCCTTCCTTTGAGGTATGGTACCTTGCAGTACAATTTCAGAGAGATCCATACACTTGAACACAAGTTATTGTTTGGAAACTAGAAAATGCTTATTTTTGGCCCCTAATTCCTAAACGTTTTAGGCAATTACCCCAAACTCAATTCCAGCTTTCCTTTGTGATATAGAACCTTGTAGTACAATTGCATAAAGATCCATACACTTACACACCAGTTATTGTCATGAAACTAGAAAAAGGCTTGTTTTTTGCCCCTTTTTTGCCCCCTAATTCCTTAAATTTTGAGGCAATTACCCCCAAAAATCAATCCCAGCATTCCCTTTGTGATATGGAACCTTGTGGTACAAAGTCAGAGAGATCCATACACTAACACACAAGTTATGTCTGGAAGTTACAAAAATGCTTATTTTTGGCCCCTTTTTGGCCCCTTATTCCTTAACTGTTGGTACCATAACCCCCAAAATCAATCCCAACCTTCCTTTTGTGATATTGAACCTTATGGTAAAATTTCATAGAGATCCATTCACTTAAACTAAAGTTAGAGTGCGAAAACCAATGCGTCTTCGGACGACGACGACAACGCTGGACGACGACGACGCCAACGTCATACCAATATACGACCGCCAAATTTTTTTGCGGTCGTATAAAAATCAGTTGAAAAGGACCTAACTCATCAGATAGATACAAATCACAAAACAAGTAACAATTTTGTTTTAAACATGTAAGACAAAGAACAGATGTGATAGTACTAACAGTTATTGAAAGCTAGTTCAAAGCCAATAACAACTACCAAAAAAATCATTTTCTAAGATTAAAACATCAATCAGTACACATCCAACATCGAATGAACTTAATGAAACATGGTCTTATGCAATGCCAAAATATAATAGGTATCAACAGAATGTAAGACCGTGAGTTTTTATAAATGTATTGCACTTATTCAAAGTTTAAAAAATTAAACTTATTTTTTTCATTTAAAGGAACAAGCAATACAAGGAAAAATGGTTGACGAAACCAAAAATTTCAATATTTAATGTATGATGTTTTTAAAAATATTCTCTGTATAATGATCTATTTTGATGGAGTCAAACAAAATAAAAATTGCCGAAGACCATCTCGCTATTATACGTAGTTGTGGCGTTCTCGAATCGTTTGCGGACATTTTAAACGGTTATTCGAGTATTTTAACCTTTTCTCAATTTAGCACAATTCAACTCGTAATCAGATTATAGTTTACGGATTATCTGTCTTCCTGTGGAGAGTATTAAATTTGTGAGCAAATCGTTCATAATTTGACTAAACGTGTCGATCAAGAACAAAGATAGGGATATCAATGTGCATTGCATACTTGCCTCTTGACTTTTATTATATATCTATTCATCAAAATAGCAACAACAACAAAAAAGAAAAAGAAAAATTGTCAACCAAAAAAATATAAAAAATAGCTAGTAAAAACAACCGGTTCTCCATATGTTCTATAATATAATACGGTTTATTTAACAATTTCGTCCTAAACTTAAACTTTAAATAAAATCATCATTCACATAATAATGCAAATTATGTGCATCAATAATATTAAAGAATATAAAATGTACAAAACAAATTGAAAAAGAGACACTCGGGCAAAGATTTTGATTACTCTTTACTGAAATAAATGTTCAAATAAAATACATGTAACAATTTCGAATTTTAAACTGAAACCACAAATCGCACATACCCAGCTATCCTAGAACAAATAAGACAACTACCGAAATCTAAAATTATGTTTTTCAAGGCTGTATTCGTAACGTGGCAAAATAATTTCATTTAATCATAACTATATCAGAATTTATCATTTTTCCTAGATGATCAAAAATCTACCTTTTTGCAAATACCAGAGTAAAGTAAATTGTTTTATATCATTCAAATTTCCAAAATTATTATTTCAGAAATTTTTTTTCTGGACATTTTGAAACATCCCCCCCACCCCCACATGAGTAAGTCCTAATACATTAAAAAATCCAAAGCCTTATTATGGACCATGTACTGTTACATCGTTGTCCAATGCAAGAGGAAGGTTGGAGCGCACACAAACAAATTTTAACCACATTATTAATATACCTACCCCAGTCAAAGAACCGGAAGTCGAGTGGTTGTTATTGGTTACTCACTGTCATGGTTGATACTCCTGGAGCTGTTGATATTTTCGTTTATTTAGGTCTTTCCTTTTCAAAAGGAAAGACCTTACTGTATTTCTTCTGATTATTATTCTTTTTCCGCCAAACTTTGACGAAGTTAGCAGCCTTAACCGTAAGACGTGTCGCTTTCATGTTTACACTTTGTATCGGTGTCATAAATACCTATCCGGAACTCACCCTGTGAGTCGAAAAATTTTGTCGGTTCGGAGTAATCCCTCCGAAACCTAAAAACCTTGTTATCATTCAAACACCGTAACCGTTAGAGGTAGAAAAAAAGCGATGGGTGATATTTGTTCAGGACCAGACCCTGGTTCTTCGTTACATTTGGTTCGAAAAGATTCAACAACTCATTGGTAGGGTTATGCCCCTATGAAATTAACCGGTGTCGGTTGGCCACCAAAACTCAGAAACCGAAAGTCGTAGACAACTAGGATCTTCACCAATCATCATCATTTCATGTGACTTTGAAAAATTCCTCAAGGTCAAATTGGTATGTTGACCTTGACCTTTGACCTAACACCTTGTTATGGGATAATCTCAGAAACCTTAATACTTACAGAAGTGTTGAATAGTGGAAAATGTTTGGGTCATTAATGCGCAACTTTGTTACATTTGACCGAAGAGATTTGACTTTTCTGTAAGGGGCATAACCCCTGTTTTAAGTTTCTGAAAAGTCAAAATCAGCTTTTACTATATAACCAAAGGTCCTAGACCCATGGGGTCTTCAGCAATGACATTGGAGACTAATGAAGTTGACAAAGGTCAAAGGTCAAGGTCATGTCCCAGAATTATGTGTTTTTGACCTTATTTAAAGGATTTTTAGTGTGTTTTAAAGGTTTTTAAGGTTAAGACCTTTGACCTTACACCTTTTTATTGGATATCTCCAAAACGGTTAATCTTACAGAAATAGTAAATAGTGAAAAATGTTAAGGTGACTAAGGCGCAACTGTTTTACATTTGACCGAAGAGATTTAACATTCTTAAGGGGCATAACCCCGTAAACGGTTTCTGAAAAAAAAAATTAGCTTTAACTCTTGAACCAAAGGTCCTAGACCCATGGGGTCTTTTAAATTGACATTGTGGACCAATGACCTTCACAAAGGTCACAAAGTTAAAAGTCAAGGTCATGTCCTAAATAGCGAATTTGTTGTTTTTTGTCGTATTTTTACAGTTGTATTTGTGTTTAAGAGCTTTTCAATGCATTCTACGCCTATTGGAACATGTATTTTACATATCGAAAAGGAAAGACCTCTTAATTGTTCAAGAACAATTGACATTTTAATTTTTTACATTTTGTCATCCCAGGACATTTTTATAGATACATGTAACTGTACTAGTGATCTATACCTCATTGTTCTTTGGTCTTTGATGGATAATTATCTCATCGGCATTCATTTCACATTTCCTTATCTTAACACCAATATCATTTCAATCCATAATTGTTTTCTATCAAGATTTAAATTTCAAAATCCTTTTTTGCACTTCTACTAATAAAACAAGGGTATACCATTATAAAGCATGTAAAGATTAAATCTACGTTCCAGAGATGATATCCACATGTATAAAATTTAACATTTTAAATTTTATACATGGTAATTGGAAAGGAATATATTATGCATGTTGCATATCATTTTAATTCAAATATTATGTTAATGCAGTCATCTTCTTTATAAAAATTGAAAATATCAAATATTTCATTCTTTTATTTCCCTAAGTATAACACCAGACCTTGATAATATGGAAACTTGTAAATAAGTATCTATATATTTTTCTCTTATTGCTTCGCATCACGGTGCGGAGCTATTAGTTTCAGTCGATATACACGGCATCTGGAAATAATTACTTATCACATAAAGA
This sequence comes from Mytilus coruscus, assembly GCA_017311375.1. Taxonomy (NCBI): domain Eukaryota; kingdom Metazoa; phylum Mollusca; class Bivalvia; order Mytilida; family Mytilidae; genus Mytilus; species Mytilus coruscus. The sequence goes on from CM029601.1 coordinate 32,647,981, forward strand.
TTCTGATTGGTTTCTTTATGATTCGGCTGAGATATAACAACAGCTATTGGCTTAAATGAGATAAAGAATTACAGACTTTTCACGTCTCAGGATAAGACATCAAATGCCGTAAAATTAACTATGTGTATTTCAGTTCCGATCTAGTGTTATTAATTCATGTTCGTTTTATTATGCAAATATTGCACACTGAAATTCAATATTGAAATATCAATTTTTTACTGTTTATTTGCTTTGTTAATCTGTAATATGCACGATTTGTTAGGCTAAACAATGTTCCTATACAATGTTTACAAAAATGCATTACCTTTATTTTATAACTTCTGCCAATCTGTGCACACCTCCAGAGAGGCACACCTCGAGAGCCGTGTTTTGTAAATGTTTTAAATTTCAACAAGTAAATCGAATTTTTTTTAAAAGCATGGGTGTATAACGTACAACACTGAACAGCGAGTTTAAAATTTTAGAAAAGTTCATCATAATATATATACAAAAATTGATATTCCAAGTCTAAGACATCCATTTTATATCAATCGATATCTAAAAATATCACATTTCCAATACTTAATCAACAACCACATGCACACGTATTAATAATTACCTTAAATTAGGATAGAGCGAAGCAGTCTACAGCTTTTTAAAAAGCTCAAACTTGTTTCAGATTTTATTTCAGAGTGACAATGCAATACTATAAAGGTTAAAATATAGGACAAATTAATCAGTGGTCCTTGTTTCCACGAAAGAAAGAGGGAGGGGACCTTTACCAACGTATGAAACAAGTACCTGCGCGATCAGTGACTACATTTATTGATGGATTACCTAGTGTTAACACATTAAGGCTAAACCTTTTCTTCTTGCCTTTTGATAATCAGTTGTCCTATATTAAGCTAAATAATCTATTTTTACCACAATCAAGTCGACGAAAGGTGATGGCCTGTATAATTTAAAACTGATTTCACTAAACATGGCGCATTTCACCTTACTCTCTGGATCTGTAGCATCTACTTTTGTCATTGGAATATTGGTGTACCTTCTTGTTGTATTTATTCGATGCTTCGTTAAGTACCAGCGGAAGAAGAAGTTTTTTGATAATCTTCCCGGTTATAGTGTGGCCGAAAAACACTGGCTTCGTGGACATTTATCACTGGTGAGTAAACTAAACCAGCCCTAATTTTTCTTAAACTTCTCATTTTTATACATAAAAGTCAGACACTGACCCACACCTTTTTATATTGGAGGAAAGCCTTTTTCATTACACCGATATGAACCCATACTAGCACTGTGTATAATACAGGACAGTGAAGAATCAATAACCGTCACTGACTAGGAATATGAACATCTGTGAATGAGACCGGCTTAACGTGTGGTAGGGTCAATCTTGTATGAGACCGGCTTAACGAGTGGTGGTTCAATCTTGTATGAGACCGGCTTAACGTGTGGTAGGGTCAATCTTGTATGACACCGGCTTAACGTGTGGTAGGGTCAATCTTGTATGAGACCGGCTTAACGTGTGGTAGGTTTAATCTTGTATGAGACCGGCTTAACGTGTGGTAGGGTCAATCTTGTTTTGTAATTTCTTATCCCTATCCTTTTAAAATTACAATCAATGGCAAACGGGAAACAGTCGCTCTCTAAATAGCCTATGTAGCAAAGACGAATACGAACAAATGATATCACAAAAAAAAAAAAAAAAAAATACAAAAATAACCCCAAAACATACCAAAAACAAAAAACTTTGACAGGCACGTTAATCATATATTTTAAGACCTTTATATTTTGATGTCAGAACCTCTGGAATTTAAGGCAAATTATTACCTTTCTATAGAAATATATGAGATCCTTTTAAGGCTTTCTTTTAATCTAAAAATGTTGATCTATGTGGAGGTATTGGAATAGTTAAGAATATTATTAACAAAAATATCAAGGCCATAAAATCGAACTGTGGATACCTTTCTGACATACCCGAAGAGCTCCTTTTGCCACTTCCGAGCCTAATATATGCCAAACACAAGAACAAATAATAGCTTTAAAATTTGTTTATCTGTTTGTTAATTATTTTGCAGTTCTTGTGCTCTGAAATTATTCTTGTCAATTGTTCTATTTCAGTATATCAAGAATAACAGTATTGATTTAAATGGACTGCAAGCTCTCGTCACAAGGTTTCCAAAATATTTTCGTATATGGTTTGGATTCTCTAGACCGAGTATTCAACTTGTTCACCCAGATACTATTAAAATCATGTTAAAAACATCAGGTATGATATGGATGATTTTATCCCATCTCAGCCGCTTAGCCGTATTAAATCAACTTTCCATTTTAGAAAGAAAATTATTTTCGACCTACTCGTTATTTGAATAATTAAAGAATACAGAATGATGTATTTTGTGTTGTTGGATTGATGTCTCATTGACCTTTACCCCTGCTCACCTATTATTCATACCTAAAAAGTGGAGCAGGGACGATAAAGACAAAACATCGTGGGCAAAGAAAAAAGGACGACCAGACAGCCACTAGTCCGAAAACCCCACATAGAAAATAGAAAAAAAATTGCATATTTAATACCCACGAAAAACTGTTGGTAAATTCCATTTACTGCTAAAGAGCAAGCTGTCCAGGCTCCTCATATGAATGCTGCCATTTCTCTCATACATGTAAAAATTTAATGTAAAGACAAAAACGACAAATGGTGGACACATTTCGCAAATAATTCCGCCCAAACCGGTTATAGGGGTCTTCTTAAACTTGCAGTGAGATGAGAGTCTTTGCTCCGTGTTGAAGGCCTCACTGTTACTTTGAGATGAAGAACAGCAATAAAAGCAATGTTCCTTTGCTTTTTGTTTTTTTTTTCTGTGCATTTTATAGTGTGTTTTTCTATGTAGTGATGTTACACTATTGTTTCAGAAAAAGGGTGAAGGTTTGGTACCATTAAAACGTTTAAACCCGCTGCATTTGTTTGCACCTGTCCTAAGTCAGGAATCTGATGTTCAGTAGTTTTCGTTTGTTGATGTGGTTCATAAGTGTTTCTCGTTTCTCGTTTTTATATAGATTAGACCGTTGGTTTTCCCGTTTGAATGGTTTTACACTAGTAATTTTTGGGGCCCTTTATAGCTTACTGTTCGGTGTGAGCCTAGGCTCCGTGTTGAAGACCGTACTTTGACCTATAATGGTTTACATTTATAAATTTTGACTTGGATGGAGAGTTGTCTCATTGGCACTCATACCACATCTTCTTATATCTATATACTGATTTTGCGTTTTTGAGAAGACGTTACTAAGTTGTAAAACTTGGGTCTGATCCGTTTGTCATTTTGAACAATAAAATATGTTTAAACTAACTAGCGATAGACGTTTTTAATCTGACAAATCAAAAGTATAGGAAGTGAAACGGTGTGTAAGTATAGCACAGTCGTTAGAAAAAATGTAGTTTTGGTGTGAAATATGCAAATCTAGACTTCTCCATTTGCATTACGGGGATGCATAAATTCTCGGTTTTGTCCTGTTGATTAAGAATAGATTGTTATTAAGAGTGACATGCTCTCTCCACGCCAATGTTAAAAGAGACAGTGATGAAGGTGACTTGTTGAAAGCAAAATTTCTGCAAATACTTGCAATTCTATTTCTTGCAATTGGCAGTCTTGATCTCGAGATTCTTACAATCAATTTATTATTATGAATAAAAAGGAGTCGTCTTTCTTTGCTTGCTGTTAATATAAATATTACAAACTACTGAATTCGACATAACTTTTTAACACTAATAACTCCAGCTTTTATTTGTTTTTAGAACCCAAACCTCTTGGAATTGGTGGTCCCTATAGACCTGCCTTACCATGGTTAGGAGAAGGATTGCTATTAGCCGGAGGAGCCAAGTGGGCACGTTCCCGTAGATTATTAACCCCAGCTTTTCACTTCGAGATACTGAAACCGTATCAGACAATCTATAACACCTGCACAGATAAATTATTGGTATGTTTGTATAGTGTGTCACGATACCAATATTTCCTCTTTCTACAATTAAGGATATACAAGTTTACAGGATTACGGTCCAAAACAAAACGGTATCAGTAAAGTACTATCCTGTCATCACAGTCTTAACTAATACCGACTACCGATACGAACGTGTGTGTACTTCAATGATCAATACGACGGGTGCCACATGTGGAGGAGGATCTGGTTACCCTTGCGGAGCACATGGAATCACCCCTGATTGGGAACGGGACCTGAGTAGAGCAGTGAACACTCTGTAGTAATTAATGAATGTACTTTTTTGTGTAATTAGTTTTTATTTCACCATTTTGTAATAAGTGAGTATTGTTTTATTTAAGAAGGAAGAAGTTCATGTATTTTATTGGAATCATAGATATATAATGAATGATATGATGCTAGTATTTTTTATTTCAGGGGCTTATAGATATATACGCAGAGACTGGGGAAAGTTTTGAGTTATTCCAATTAATAAGTAACTGCACATTAGATATCATACTACAATGTGCATTTTCGTATCAAACTGATTGCCAAAAAGACAGGTACACTATACACTATACATATGAATAAACAGAAATGTTGACTGAATGTCAATGAGAATTAATCTTATAACTAGTATGTAGAGTACGTCTTTAAATGTTGAATTAGAGTCAAAACTGTATTAAAATTAGCTCTTAAATCACCATAACTCTAGATAACTTGGGAATACATTTCTGTTACAGAAATCGACACAAAATAATTCAATAAATACAACAACAAAATTATCGCTTATCAATGGTAACCGGATTCTTTGAACTTGTTGATGTTTTGGTGCTACAATGAAAGAAAACTGAAGGGTCAAGTTTGTTGCTTAGCTGAACTGCAAAATCTTCTATCAAAAATATTTGGATAAACAACTTGAAAATTGTATGAAAAACTGGTAATAATAGATTTATAATTGACTTTTGACATTTGTCGGTCTTGTAACAGTTAAGCTGAATTTATTTTATTCCGATTTTATGTTAGCGACTATCTCTTTGCACAGCTGAGAACATTACTCGATCTGCAATTTCATCATTATAGCAAACATTACAATTTTGCATCTGATACGTTATCGATATTAACTCCCCTGAAGTTTGTCTTTATTTCATACTGAAAGTATTTAACAGCTTTCCGTAAAAAAATAATTGAATTTTAAAACTTTTATTCTTTGAACACACCAAGAAATTTGATGTATATTGATTATTATTTTTTTTTCTTTTCAGAGATCAGCACCCCTACTGCAGAGCAATATCTAATGTAGCAAATCTTATAGGTGTTAGAAATAGGCAAGTGTGGGAGAAAATGAAAGAAATAAAAACAATTACATTGATTGACTTATAGACCAGATCGAAGTGTTATTTTTATGCACATTCAGTTGGAAAAAGAGTATTACATTCTATTTGCCTAAACTAATTCCTTAACATTTTCATATGGCAGTAATATATAAATCATTTCGATTCCATTCACCTTTCAGGACAATCATATTTAATCTTGAATTTTACACCAAGATAGTATTGTCAATGCAAAATGATAGTTTTCAATAATTAAGGAGGGGGTCTTTCGGTGATTTGACCATATATTATTGAAAAGCATGATAAATGCAGAGTAACCAATTTCATTTAACGACATCTTGGTGTATATGTTTTTGTGGACTGTTGTTTATCTCTTTTTGGTCGCAATATTGTCCGTCTTTCTTTTAATAAGGATTGTGATTGCCTCTTGATATCTCTTTATAAAAAAAAATTGCTACCTGATTATAAAAAGTATTTTTCGCTGGACGTTCATTAATAATTAAACCATCAATCAAACAACTGATTTATTTATACACAACTGTAAGTATTAATTAAATTGTGGAAAATTGTATCAAGGAAGTTAAAGTTTTTTTGAAAACTCATAAACTGGTTACACATAAATATATGTTCAAGGTTTTTTCCTAATTTATCGTTTTGCTAAATATTTTAAATCTACTTTACAGAAGTATATTATATTTAATGGACTTCACATGGAACATGAGCAAACCAGGGAGAATCTTCAATAAAGATTGTGATTATATACATGATGTTGCTGATAAAGTGATTGAAAGTAGAAAGCAAGTTTTGGTAATGGTGAACGTTTTCTATGTATTCACATATTGAATTTTCCGTTTTGTACAATTCACTCAAGAGTTTTCTTTGTACCAAGGTTCATTACAGAAAAACAGGCTCCTGCTTAAACTTATTATGTATTTAAGAAGATATAGGGCTAACTTCAATAAGACTGCAACAAAAACACAAGTAAACCAAAATAAACTATCATGCGGCATTCAAGAATTGACCAGCATCCGTACCATATTAAAAGGTCTAAATCATCTATTACGAGGTGAATCAGACACCAACATCAAATTCTTAATCGACAAAGCACAAATATAGCCACGAACGAAATTCCTGAAAGGCGCATACATTTTGGCAGTGGATTTTAATATCATTTATTTGATAGAAATTATCTAATTATCGATTTTAGCTAAAATATAGAGACGAATTATCAAGGTTATATTCAATTAATAAAAGGATAGCGTATAATTCAAAACAGAAAATGCACTTAATTCAGTAGTATTATAGAACACAAAATGCGAAGGGCCATCACTTCGACGGTAAACGAGTATAATTGATTGTCACGCATGTGGCAGGGTTTCCCAAAAGGTCATAAGGGTGTAGTTGTAACGTTATGCAGTCAATGACCGTCCCATTACACACATTTGTATGGTCCACGAAGATTGAGGTCTGAAACAGAAAGACTGCAATGCAGATAGTGCAGAACAAGTTTGAACCGATACTAGCCTGCATTTTGGAGAATAGCTAAACGATATGCTGAAGGTTTATGTGATCAAGATCTAATTGCATATACACTTCACATTTACCAAAAAAAAAAAGAAGTAAAAATGAAAAGCACGTTATTGTCAATTGAATCATATCAGAATGACATGTATATCTTATTATTAATTCAATAGACATGTTGTAGTTGAGCTATTGATTATAGATGAAAGTCACGTAACCACGGAATCTAGTTTTTTTATTCACCTAGTAGTCTTCGTTACAGGCGCGAAACAAAATAAATGAAAAAAGTATAGCATAGTATTTACTGACAATTTTACGAAACAATATACATACACTGCTTGTATCAACCGAAAGGTGCGAAACAAAATAAATGAAAAAAAGTATAGCATAGTATTTATTTACAATTTAACGAAACAATATACATACACTGCTTGTATCAACCGAAAATAAAACAATTAACAAATGATTTATTAGATCTTTATGAAATAAATTTTGAAATCATATTTACTCGCTATGGATTTTTCAGGCAGCAGGAATACAAGAAAAGAAGAAATATTTAGATTTTTTAGATATACTTTTATCTGCAAAAGATGAGACAGGAACAGGTCTTTCCCAAGCGGAAATCAGAGCTGAAGTGGATACTTTTATGTTCGAAGGTTCGTATTTTATACTAGCAAGACATTTTCTTTTTATAGAGGATTTTTTTTTAAAATTGACAATGTTAATTTCAGTTCTAGTGAGAAAGTAATCTCAGTGAGATATAACTTAGTTTTTCATCAATACAGAGAATAATATATAATCAAGAGTAATTGGAAATACAAATAACGTAAGTAACGTATACTTGTACCATTCAAAACTACAAATATTTGAATTCACATTTACTTGTACCGTTTGAAAATACAAATAATGTAATACATTTACACGAATGCTCCTAGTAGCACCGGTGTGAAATACAACTAACAACTAAATTAATTAAGATGTATCTAAACCGTTAGGAAATACGAATAATGTAAACATTTACACGTATACATGACGAAAAACACGAGCCGTTTAGAAAAAAAACCATTTACATGTACCATTTGGAATTGCAAAAAATTTTGTAATAAAGTTACCTGTACCGCTGGAAATATTAATAATGTAATACATTTATACTTACATGTACCATTGCAAATTCCAAAAAGAACCAACTCGCAATACATTTACATGTACTGTACCGTTTTGAAATATGAATAATGTAATACATGTACCTGTCCCATTGGGAAATAAAAACAATGTAATACATTTAACTGTATCGTTTGGAAATACCAGTTATGTAATACACTGGAATACATTTGGTAAAAAATGTAATGCACAAATATCGCAAGTACATGAAATTACGAAGTAACCGATATATATGCATGAATTAATATAATGTGTGAGAATAAACGCTACACTAACTTCACAAACGATATTTTTTGGAATATAATATATAGTCATATATTAATGATGGATTATTTATAGATCAAAATCATTCCAATACAATATGAAGATCATTGTTTCATTCAATGACAACGCACGAGAAAGACCAATCTCTTGCACTTTCAGTCATAAGAATCACAAAGTATAATAAACCCATCCAACATCTTCATTCTGTTACACATGAGAAGTAATGTTTGAATTTTGTCTAACACAGGCCTTCAATCATCAAATCTAATTAGAATACCATCTGTAATTTCGTTATTCTTAGAACATTCCGACGAGTCAAGAAGGATCTGCATTGACATCAACGTATCACAATTCTTGCAGTAAAAATGCAAATACATTGTATTGCAAAAACGGAAGATACCAAAAGAATACTCAAACTCATAAGTCAAAGGCAAACTGACAACACTATGGTTAAAAAAACGAAAAACGACGAAAAGACGAACAGCAGTGTACAAAACACAACACAGAACAATAAAGACGGAGTCACAACAACCCCATAAAAACCATGGGTGATCTCAACTGCTCCTGAAGGGTAAATATATCCTGTTCCATGTTACACCCGTCGTGTTGCACACATTGCCTCATTGTTTGATTTTAGGATGATACCATTCCTAATACTTACAGTCAGATTTCGAATGATGAGTCAAACACTACTGGTAGTATTGTGGTTATTTGATTCGCAGGTGTTTTTGAGACAGGATTTTATAACCATTTTTCTATTTTCTATTCACTAGGCCACGATACAACGACAAGTGGAATATCGTGGATTTTATATGAATTGGCAAAAAATCAGTCATATCAAAAGTTGTGTCAGCAAGAGGTAGATAAAGTACTGAGGGATAGTAATGACTTTGTTACTTGGTATGTCCTTAATGTAACTCACAGTGATTAAAAATATAGTAATAACAAGTTAGATACACACATTTTCAAATATATTACACAATTTAAATAAACAGAAATAATCATGACAGACTTTAACAAAAACAAAGGTACATAACTCTTTCATGAAGTAGTATTAACAAATAGTTCATTTAGGTAATGTGCCCGTAACATATTCCTTCAATATTAGACCGATATTCCCATGCATTCAGGACGGAAAACAGATATCCCAAATCACATTCTTATTTCGTATCACGAAAGCACCTATTGTGCAAAATTACATGATATCGAGGCAAATTTGATGCACCATATTGGATGATGTAGTCATCTGGTTAGTGGAGCTAGAAACAACTTTGAAAATAAAATATCAAACGTCGAACATAAAGAGCAATAAATGTAAAATGCCAAAATAGCTGCAAAAACTACTAAAGTAATTGAGGATCTAGTAATCACTTTCCATTAGAGGAATAACAGTTTTACATCTTTTTGTCAACTGAAACCTCTCAAGAATTCGTATTAAAATTCTACCATTTCATTTCAATATAAAAACAGTTGTAGTTTAGTGCAATTATGAATGAACTTGAGGACTTGAATCCAACAATAGTACATGTACAATCGAACTAAGAGCAGAATTTTAAATTACCAACATAATAAATGAAAAAAGTATAGCATAGTATTTACTTACAATTTTACGAAACAATATACAGACACTGCTTGTATCAATTAACCGATCAGCTAAATCTATTTTTTTGTAATTTGATGCATGAAATGCACATTTAAAAACGTATTTCTCGTCGGTGTCGTAATACGATACAGCTGAAGTATGTTACATTGTAAAAGTCTTATATTTCCATGGTTTTATCAAAAAAAATATGTGTAGTCAGTATATTTTTTTTTAGATCAAAATGATTAAAACTACTTTAAATGATGCTTAAGCAATCGCTTGAATATATTACTTTTTTTTTAATTTAGGGAAAACCTTCACCAATTGGATATTTTAACACAGTGCATCAAGGAAGGAATGAGAATACATCCACCAGTACCTATAGTATCACGACAATCAACAAAGGAAATGACTATCGAGGGCATAACATTTCCCAAAGATACTGCATTTTCTGTCAATATATACGGTTTACACCATAATCCAACTGTATGGAAGGACCACATGACCTATGACCCAAGTCGTTTTTCGAAAGACAGAGACTTGGTGCTGGACTCGTTTGCCTTTATACCGTTTTCAGCTGGACCAAGGTAATGCAGTATTTGTGTTGGTTTGACATTTCAAACATAAGACATTTTATACATTGAAAGCTGATTTCAAAGTGATTGTTTACGCTTTTCAACAACATATAAGTATAATTCTAAACAATTGCCTTCATATTGGTCTGTTTTTATTTTGACGCAATATTCAATTTTGTCGTTCTAGCGTTAAGGGACTTGATAATAGTAAAACAAATTGATATTAGATAAAATTAAGCATGTCTAATTATAACCACAGTAACTGGTCATGGATTTTTCTGAATTATTTTGCAATGTTTTGTTCTTTAAAGAAAGCCACTTGAGATTTTGAGGGTTCTTCAGTTATAAGACGTTAATGGTAAAAGCTCACTTTATCTATTTTGACTATTTTCAAATAGTCGAGATAAAAACAATATCGATGTTAAATGCATTAAGTCTAGTTTCATTCACTAATTCCACAAAAAAACCAAATCTTACAACCAGTAAAAAACAACCTCCCTTTCAATTTAGCAATATTTTCTATACAAGAAATGTTTTCGTATTTGTTGTTGTAGAGATATGGTACTTAAATAGGCGAAAAAGGCGGACAGGCGCAGCTGTTTGTAATTTTTTTGTATAATTGCCTGTCTATTAAACAAGCATTTTTTTCATTACAGTGACAACGTATTCAATACCTAATGTACTAAATATGACACATTACTGGTGTTGTCGAGGAAACGATCCTTTTAAAGGAATCTTTTATATTGCAATTGAATAAACTGTTCTTGAAATTTTTATAATTAAAGTTTTATTTTTCATCGATATGGAAGACGCATTCATACTCAACTGCATTTACAAAAAAGGTACTGAAAATTGCCTGAAGATTTTACAGAGTTCGTAACACTTCAAAAGATGTTTCTTATGTTTCAATATACAATCATTTTCATCATTTCTTTGGAAAACTAATTCTATACATTTTCGTAATACTTAATCATAGAATTAACAAGGTCACTACTGGTATTTCAGAAACTGCATAGGACAAAATTTTGCCATGAACGAAGAAAAAACTGTGATTGCTAGAATTCTTGAAAGGTAAGTATATGATATCTATTAAAAAAAAAATGATGACAATTTTATGTATTTTATGAAGATCTTTGGTTCTGTGGAAATAAGACAACTGTAAAAGTCAGCAGCATGATGTGTCAAAACTGCAGAAAACGTATACTTATATAAAAGTAGGCATCATGTGAGATATTTGATCAGTCCAGCGTTAATTTAGTTTATATGTTCCTCTAGAAATGCAACCAATAGATATAGGAAGATGTGGTGTGAGTGCCAATGAGACAACTCTCCATCCAAATAACAATTTATAAAAGTAAACCATTATAGGTCAATGTACGGCCTTCAACACGGAGCCTTGGCTCACACCGAACAACAAGCTATAAAGGGCCCCAAAATTACTAGTGTAAAACCATTCAAACGGTAAAACCAACGGTCTAGTCTATATAAAAAACGAGAAACGAGAAACACGTATAAATTACATAAACAAACGACAACTACTGTACATCAGATTCCTGACTTAGGACAGGTGCAAACATTTGCAGCGGGATTAAACGTTTTAATGGTACCAAACCTTCTCCCTTTTTCTGAAACAATAGTATAACATCACAACATAGAAAAACACACGATAAAATATCAATTGGAAACCAAGACTACAACTGGATCCTTCTTCACTTTACCCGATGCCCAAATAATAAGTCGATTCTTAAGATATCGGAGGCATGTAAATGGTCACTTCTCCTCATGCCATAGTATTATACACTTGAATGATTTCAGTGCTTACAACACGTATTTCTGTAATAACCGTCATCAGGTAATCAAGAGTCTGAGCAGTTAAATCATAAAACTTCTGCGAGAATTATTATTAAATGACCCTAACCCTTAATAACCGAGTCAACTTTGCCTTAGTGAGTTACAACCTTAGTTTTTAATGTTAAAATATTACTACATGTAGTAATATAACACCGAATTTGTGGATCAGTATATATCACCGAATGATATTTATACTCGGATTTATTAATGTCATGAGTCACACGAGGGTCGACACTTGAACAGAAGCTGATTTTCTTTCTGAAACAGAGTTCAGTTCCGATTTTGTAGGGTTTATATTGCCCAATATTTACTATTCTGTGTTGTGTTTATGACTGTGAATTTTGTATTTTGTCCATGGTGTTATATGTTTTTCTTTGGCTTCCGTTTCAACTAACATTATTAAAACTGAAAAAAAACGAATCTCATTTGATACATCATATGCTTATTTAGAAAAAATATTCTCGTAAGAGGTACTTGAAACAAAATTTAAGCCATCAAAACGTATAACAAGTTGAAAATCATAACCTTAAAGTAACACAAAAAACTAGAGGATTTTAAAACGATCTTATGAAAACCTGTTAATCGTAATGTTAATGTACATCAATTTTGTAGAAGTCATTTTGAAAGAGATCAATATGACGACCATAAACAACAACAATACTGCAGTGGTACCTTTTATATTCAAAGACCGCCAACACATACTTTTTTGAAGGAACACATGCGGAAGTTAATAAATTGCACGTACTATCTCCAACACATATATCATTCGTAATACCATAATTGACTTATAGTCATATAAACCTATGTGTTTAGCTGGTATTCAGTTTGTGTACTCATTCGTTCATGCGGTATATCTTTTTATATCTCTCAGGTATACCCTAGAGCTCGACCGAAACCACATTGTGGAGGAACATATAGCACTCGTGATGAGAGCTAAAAATGGAATCCATTGCATAGCTAAGAGGCGAAAATAAATGATTTGCTAAGTGACGGTGAGGACAGTTGTCTACACATATGTACGTCCTCTCTTATTACCCAACATGATAACAATTTTAAATGCTCTATAAGAACAAAAAAGTGAACGATATTTTGAAATAATGAACAAGGTTTGTTATGACTTAATATGTTTTAAATATGATTGTTAAGTATTTCTATGTAATGTCACAATTATTTCAAGATATCCCTAAAACCCTACGAAATGTATTTCAACAATCATTATAATTATGTCGAATAAAAATTTCTTTGTCCTGGATTTTGTTTTATTTAAAAGATTAGATTTTTAAAAATAAACACCCCCCCCCAAAAAAAAAAAAGAACAATAGAAGCACTGGGTCGAGTGCGCTGCTGTTGAACTGTTCGAGGGTATAATCAGATCAGAAGTTAGGTACTGAAATTATAAAAAAAAACATACTTTTAAATACAAATGCATTATCTTTCTTAAATTCTCCGTTGATTAATTTAGAAATTATTCAGAAACTAAGTTTTCCTCAGGCAAAGTTAATCTTAAATGGATTTTCCAATTATTTTAGGTCTCAAAAAGTAAAAAGTCAAAAATACCGAACTCTAAGGAAAATTCAAAACGGAAAGTCCCTTATCAATTGGCAAAATCGAAAGCTCTAACACATCAAACACATCTTATAGCTCCTCACGTATTGAAGTGGTTCATTCATTAAAAAGAAAAGAATGACTTGCGTGCACAATTGGAAGCTTGGTATTTTTTTTATTAGTATTTTGACGCAAGGTCCAACAAACTTGCAGTATTAATCCATCAGAAAGGTAGGTAGATAGTATATGGTATAAAATATATATAGATCTGTTTAAAACTTGATTCCTCTACTTAAAATAATGCAGTTGAAATAAAACACTTATCTAGAATAAACTTTCATGGTAAAATGGACAGTTTCATCAAAATGACGGTTGATACATTTCTTTACAAAGTCCATCAATCAAGTGAGCACGTGAAATGTTCCGGGAGATTAAGATTTTTAAAACCTTTGATTCAAACATAACTTCGTATTGAAATACAATGCAACTTCTGTCATTAAAACACGATTGGAATTCAGTTCAGTTACGACTTCGATAATAGCATAAGACATGTGAATGTAGTAATTAAATATTGCTTTCAATTGCCAACATCTGAATAAACAATTTAATTTGATTAAACCTGAACAAGATGCAAATAGTAACTGTATTAACACTCAAGTTGGGTTTTCCTTTTTTGAAGGCCGTAAGGTGGCCTATATGACTGAATAAATGAATAAATAGTTTATTAGAGTACAACCTGAATATATACAATATAATGTACATTGAGTATTAGCCGAATGATTCAGCCAGCCAAATAAGCTTATGATGCACTGTCATGTTTTAACTTTATATATAACTTAATTGTTTATATCCACATCATTTTAACTGTGGTGGAAAGTTGTCTCATTGGCAATCATACCACATCTCTTTATTTTTATATAGATAATGGTTTGATTTGACAAAAAAGTACAAAAATGTATTGACAACATTATAGTTATCAATTTTACTACACCAGGTACGTTTTTTATGACTGTATCTTTCGAGGCCAACCAATTTGAAATACAAATAATATATACAAACGTTGAAGAGTATGACACATCTAAGTATGACGATTTGTTAAATAATATTGGCAAATAAAACAACATGGCATTGTCAATTTGTTTTCAACTTATGAGTTTGAATATCCCTTTGGAATCTTTTGCCTCTCTTGCAGTATCAGATCAGTTTTTTTTAATAAAAATATTACCTGCTTTATTAAATATCCTGTTTTCTAAATGTAATGTTGTAAAACGTGTGTCATGTTTAAAACAATATTGAATTTAAAAGGATTACCATGACCAACTTTCAATTTTATTGCATATTGAAGGTGATTTTTTATGTTAATTTTCTAGCGTAGGCATTCAGTCTCAAGATTTTTAACGGGAGAAGTTTGAAGGTTCCTGATGGCGTAAGGAGTTGAAAATTATAATCCGTTGTAAATTTTTCTATTGTTATTTAGTTTATAATGAATCTGTAATGTTCGGTCTTTATTTTTTTATTTTGACTTGTGACATATTAGAATATTGATTACATATCAAGAGCCTTTAATATGATTACTTCAATCTTCTTTTACTAATCTGTTGCATTTGATGCTTAGTTAAGTTATAGAAAAGTAAGAAAAGTGTTTCTTAGAGGGACGCAAACATATGTGATTATACAGCCCAGAAAGTATTGAAAAAAATTGTAAGGCAAAATATTTTACAGCATAACGAAGCTCTATCAATGTCAATATTGAGATTTTCCACTTAACTAAAAGAAACTTATATCTACATCACAATTCAGAAAAATGACATCTTGTTCTCAGTTTGCTGAAGCAGAGCAAACTGTATCCATCTGATGATTTAAGCCTTTTTCAACTGATTTTTATAGTTTGTTCTTATGTTGTACTGTTACACCATTGTCCCAGGTTAGGGGAAGGGTTGAGCGCTCACAAACATGTTAAACCCCGCCACATTCTTTATGTGTCTGTCCCAAGTCATGAGCCTGTTGTTCAGTGGTTGTCGTTGGTTAATGTCTGTCATATTTGTTATTCGTAAATTGTTTTGTTATAAATTAGGCCGTTAGTTTTCTCAATTGAATTGTTTCATATTTTTCATGTCGGAGCCTTTTATAGCCGACCATACGGTATGAGTTTTTCTCATTGTTGATAGTTGTCTCATTGGCAATCATACCAGTTCTCCTTATTTTTATATTAATAGAATCCAGCCAACATAGGTAGTTAGTAGCTGGTAGAAAAACACGTCAAAATCATCCTTTTATCATAAGATAAAATGCTCATAAGAAATAAATACATTTGAAATACAATACATACTGATCGTTTTTGGAAGGTCAGCGAAATACTATACAGATGGATAACTTTTTTGGCACCTAGTAACAGATAACGATCGAAAGTATGATGATAAAAGAGTTGGTCTCCAGATTTTTGCAGATCACTACAGGAATTTACCCACAGGAACTTACCTTAAATAAATCAAATATTAACAGCAATAAGTGTCCTTTCCTAGATTTAAACATTTCAGTTTTACACCAGAAACTCTACACAAAAATTACGATCAAAGGGATGCTTTTCTTTCCCTATTGTTAATTTTCCTTTTTTGGACGGTGATGTTCCTCTGGCACCACCTTACGGTGGTTATACATCCCAACTCGCTCGTTATGCCTGTGTCTGTAGTGAAGTTTTGGATATCAATGAACGTAATCTATGTATTACTGGTAAATTACTAAGTCAGGGATTTCATTACCACAAATTACTTAAAACATTTACTAAGTTCCTCCATTGATACAAAGATTTGGTTTGCAATTTTGGCTGTACCTGTAAAAAACCTATTTCAGACGGAATTGCACTAAATGTCACGATGATGTTGTTTATCGAGCTCGGAAATTTATATACGATCCGGGTAAACTTATCAATCCTTTAAATAAACTTATTCTAAAAGGTTACCAATACAACACTGTAATTATATCTTTGAATATTGTTTTTAATGGAATAAATATTGACTTTGTTATCAGTAAATTAAAATCATACTAAATAGTTTTGTTATACACATATGCACTTTAACGGTACTACAATCTGTCGATACCTTTATTTTGGCATTGCACAAGGTAATGTTTTTCTCTGACTGTTAATGGCGTCTTTACACTAAATCCATTGGATGTTGGATGTGTACTGATTGACATTTTAGTCTTAGATACATGATTTTTTATTAGTTGTTATTGGCTTTGAACTAGCTGTCAGTAACTGCGAGTACTCTCAGATCTGTACTTAGTGTCCTTTTTGTTTTTAAGGATGAGGGATGGATAAATACCCTGCCACGTCCGGTCTGTGTTTTTGTTTGATTGTTCTGCTTTGTATCGATCTGATGAGTTAAACCTTTTTCAACCGATTTTTATAGTTCGTTCTTATATGTGTGCTGTTTCACTACTGTCCTAGGTTAGGGGGAGTGTTGAGAGCTCATAAATATGTTTAACACCGCCATATTCTTGTTGTGTCTGTCCCAAGTCAGGAGCCTGTAGTTCAGTGGTTGTCGTTGGTTCATGTCGGTCATATTTATTTGTTTTTCGTAAATTGTTTTGTTATAAATTAGGCCATTAGTTTTCTCGATTGAATTATTCATATTTTATATGCCTTGGCCTTTTATAGCCGACTATACGGTATGGGTTTTCTCATTGTTGAAGTCCGTACGGTTGACTTTAATTGCTTAATTCCACTTCATTTGACTATACGGTATGGGTTTTTCTCATTGTTGAAGTCCGTACGGTTGACTTTAATTGCTTAATTCCACTTCATTTGAACTTGGGTGGATAGTTGTCTCATTGGCAATCATACCTAATCTCCTTATTTTTATATTAGCAGGCTGAAACAGATCACTGCTTTCATTCACCCGTAGCATTTTGTCGCCGATTTATGGAACTGTTGAGGAATAATATCAAAGCTTCTTTTCATTTCCACCTTTTGACTTTTGTCTTTTGGAAAGTTACTTAGAAGAAAGAGAAATGTATTTATGCTAAGATTTGTGATCAGCAGTTTTTATGAGGGAAAAGGTCATTCGCAGTACGCTTCAACTCACCATAGATGTGCACACGTAGCTACCCGTATATTCTTAGACAAAACAATTACACTATCTTCACTCTACATCCTAACAAGTTCAACTAGTGATAAAATTAAACGCTTAAAAACTACCTTATCCTTATATTCGGTTGAATCTGATGCTTTTTTCCCCTAGAAAAGATTATTTGCCTATTAACATTACCACGTACGATTCTTCTCTTATTCTTTGTCTCGCAAAAATCTCTGTGGAATGATCTTTTTGTCACGAAATAGAAGTTCCTTCATAATATAAGTTCCAAATGGAAAAAAATATTCTGGATATTATTTCCACCGGAATAAATATTACAGTATATGTTCTTAACGGAATAAATGGTATAGAATATTTGTTCCAACAGGAACAGATATTATGACATTGTTTATAACAAAAGTTTCCAGTGGAACTTCTGTTAGGTGGAACAAATATACGTTGACATTTTTACAATGACACTTTAGAATTTTTCTTCTGTTAAAAAAAAGACTCACTTATCTTTGTTTAAGAATGTCTTTAGAGACGATTTACAATTGAGATATTTGAAAATGTCCTTAATCTGATTTTATCTTGAAAGCAAGCACAATCTTCTTTTTATCTACGGAATTACATCTCTAACGCAGATGACAAAAGTATGGATCATGATACAAATATCAAAGATGAAATATCCATAGCTACTGTTTTTCATCTAAAGGACGGGGATATATTACTATCTGAAGATATACTCCCAACAAACCTGGTGAATATTTGATATCAATTTAATTAAAAAAATGGAAATAAAAATTGATTGTTTTGTGTTGTCTGTTTAACATACAGTGGCAACTATTTCATGTTTAAAAGTCAACAACGTCCAATTACCCAACGCATGCCCTCTTTAGTGTGAGTTTTACTGCCTGATGCAGATGCAGAAGTCAAGGTGACCATTATTCCTTACCCAAGTTGAGCTTCGGGGTTCCAATAAAAATACAATAGACCTCTGTATATAAAGGACCTAAACCTTTTTGTTTGAGACATTGATACGACACGCCAGATAACTCTTTAAGCCCTTTGTCAGCTCGTGACTTACATACATTCCATCTACTTAGAAATTAGCAACTGCCATTGACTTTTCCAAATCCCAGCAAAGATCATACATATTCTTTTGATTATAAGCATCAATTCCTCTTTTCAGACGTGTTTTCAAAACGTTTGAATGTACGGTCAATGGTCGCCTTGTTTGGTTCCTTGAATGAAATGAGTTATTAGCAAGTAGAGTTAATCGACAGGTTGTATGTATTCCTATGGGCACCAATTGCGCCCCTTTGATAGCAGACTTGTTCTTTTACTGTTATGATCACAGTTTATGACCAAACTCAGTAAAGACCTGTCTAAATTCCTTTATTGATAATTCAACAACACTTACCGTTATCTTAATGATATTTTTTCGTTAAACAATGAAGAATTTTCTAAATATACTGCCGAAATTTACCTAAAGGAACCTACTTTAAATAAATCAAATATACACGGTAATAACTGTCCTTTCCTAGATTTAGATATTTCAGTTTTACACGGGAAACTTTACACAAAAATTTGCGACAAAAGGGACAAATGTTCGGTGTTTATATATCACAACTCGTTCGCTATGTCCGTGTCTTTTGTGACGTTTTGGATTTCAATGAACGTTATCTATGAATTACTGGTAAATTATTAAGTCAGGGATTTCGTTACCATAAAGTACTTAAAACCTTTACTAAATTCTTCATAGATACAAATATTTGGTTTGCAAGTTTGGTTGTACCTGTAGAAAACTTATTTCAAACGGGAAAGCACATACTAATTTTTACAGAGATGTTGTTACCGTGCTCGGAAATTCAAACACGATCCGGGTTAACTAATCCATCATTTAAATAAACTTATTTTAAAGGTTTCTAATTAATTAATTCAATACTGTAATTAAATCTTTGAATATTGTTTTTATTGGTATTGATATTGATTTTGTTATCAGTAAATTAAAATCAAACTAAATATTATTTTATATACATATACACATCATGGCTCTACAATCTGTCGATACCTGCATCTTGGCATTGCACAAGGTCGTGTTTTTTCTCTGACTGGTAATGACGTCTTTACTCTAAATCCAGTAGATCTTGGATTTGAACTGATTGATATTTAAGTCTTAGATACATGATTTTTTTAGTAGTTGTTATTGGCTTTGAACTAGCTTTCAGTAACTGCGAGTACTCTCAGGTCTGTACTTTGGGTCTTTTGTTGTTAGGGATGTATAAATACCCTGCCACATCGAGTCTGTGTTTTTGTTAGATGTGTTTCTGCTTTGTATCGATCTGATAAGTTAAGCCATTTTAACTGATTTTTCTAGCTTGTTCTTATGTTGTACTGTTACACCATTGTCCCAGGTTAGGGGCAGGTTGGCGCCTTCAAACTGGTTCAACCCCGCCACATAATGTCAAGTCAGGAACCTGTAATTCAGTGGTTGTCGTTTGTTGTTGTATATCATATTTGTTTTTCGTTCATTATTTTGTAGATAAATCAGGCCGTTATTTTTCTCGTTTGAATTGTTTTACATTTGTCTTTTAGGGCTTTTTATAGCTAACTATGCGGAATGTGTTTTGCTCACTGTTTAAGGCCGTACGTCGACCTATAGTTGTTAAATTCTATGTCATTTGGTCTCTTGTGGAGAGTTGTTTCATTGGCAATCATACCACATCTTCTTATTTTTATATGTAATACGTACTCTTGATTCGTTGAATTTTCTATCAGTATCAGCTTCTCAAAAATGAACGAACACGTGGTGGCAACCTCCCTACTGAAGACATCGGATTTAATGATTCTATTCCGAGTTGAAATGGCGACGTGTTGATACATCTTACAGATCCACTTGGACACCCTTTTTAGCATAGATTCCGATAGGAAAAGTCCAGGTGACCATAATTATATAACCAAGTAGTTTCTTGGGATTTTATTTATGGTGAAAGACATCTGTTTTGTTTTTTTGACGAGGAGTGTTTATTAAAAGAGTATGCATGAATATTATTACCGCCTAAGAAATATTTCACCTTTTTGTTTTTACCTTCATTTTAAAGATATCCCAAACCTTTCTCAATATGGTATGGGAGTCAAGTTAGATCCTTATGATTGCCAGAGGATCTCATAGACTGCCCACGTATCCTCTGAGCTTGAGATACGAATCTCGCTTATATTGTCATTTGTAGGATATTTGTTAAATCTTCGTTCATCCTTTTTATGGGCTTGAATAGCTTAATCGCAGTCATCTGAAAACCAGAGAGATATTTTTCTTCTGATTTAAATGGGTCTTAATCACACATTTCTTCTCTCGGTTATACATTTTGATATTGCAAGTTGTCTTATGTTGAACAATCTGTGATCAATAAATGTCAAACAGTACTGTAATTACATATCCTAACTGATATCGAATTCTATTTTTGCTCCTACATATAAGCAGTCTGTACAGCTTGTACAGCTTGATAAAAAAAAAAAAAAAAAAAAACATGTGTGCCATGAAGAAGTGCTTGCAGCTTAATCTTTGTTTTTTTAACTAAACGGAATCGAGATAACCCACCAGAAAAAACCTAGGAAACAACAGAAAAAAGAGAAAATTATTTCACCCACAGGTAGCAATTTCAACCATACAGAACCTAAAAATCGGATTAAAACTAACATTCTAATGCATTTCGTTTAGAACATTAATTTTCATTGGACGTTGACAAATATTTTTAAGGGTTTGATTCCAAGTTCTACCAGTCCGTAACTAAGGAAACCCATCATTTTGAATACCGAATTTTAATTTGTAATTTCTCAAGAAAGTTTGCAACAGAGGCACATGTTGTGCTTCAAAATCTTGTTTTGTCAATATTTTAACCATTCAGAAGCGTATAAATATGTCTAATGTTTATGTTTGACATCGGGAGTACACCTATGACGTCACATTGTTTAGTTGCCAAAGACGATGTAACAGTTTCGCGGACTTTTTATTTATGGCATTTTAAAACCAAAATATTTACTAAAATATAAGTTATTTAATATGTGGCATTAGAATTGAAATACATACTCTGCTAGGTGTCGCTAGGTAAACTCAATTTGCGACAGTGAAATCTACGTTTTACGAAGGCCAAGCTTAAAATACAATACAGTTATGTCCTTACGTAGCTGTAGCCCTTTTCACAAAAATCTTAAGTGTAAAATTTATCGTAAGTCTAAAATATTCCTTAACAATTCAACTAAATATTTTTATCGTAAGATTAATTTTACACTTAAGATTTTTGTGAAAGGGCTACAGAATAATATTTCATGTATCATATATATTAAATCAAATGAAATGAAACAATTGATGTAACTCGCACATTATTGCGACATAAATGTACTATAATGTCATCAGTTAAGGTCTTTAGGTTTTAAGAATCAAGATAATAAAAGAAAAACAAAAAGTAAACTCATGAACTCCAAAAGGTGAAAAAACAGTGTTTACAGGGTTTTACAGTCATTAACACTGTGAGTATGATTACCTTATTGCTGTTTCTAGTACAAATTTTGAACTCCGTGTACTGAGTAAAGTTTTATTACCAAAAGGACAGGAGCGCTCTGTCGACAGGTTATCAAAATTCTAAGAAGGAAAAGCAAACATGTCTCAGCACACAAACCACCGAACAGAAAATGTATCAGTCAAAAGAAGGGATAATTTTAGGTTCTCCGGAAGTGTCAGCAGTTCATATTCTAATATGTTTGCCCATTTCAAGTGAAAATACGTTGGCAAAGTTTTAATAAGGTATGGAAGATTGATTTGTTGTTGTTTGACTAACGTGCAATGGCTATATACAATATATGTACATTGTCGGAAAATATAAAATTTATTTCTATGAGCTTTAGAAACAGGACGAAAAGCGAGGCTCGCCGAGATTTTCTCCTGTTTCGCAGCGAGTACAAATAAATTTTGTATTTTCCGACAATGTACATTTATTGTTTTTATCCTGAAATTTACACCCAAAACTTGAAACTTTAGTTGTTAAAATCTAAATCATTGTCTCTAATTTTTCAAAGACATCGACATAGTTTAAACGCGGACCGCGAAGAGGACCCCAAAATGAACTGGTACGCAAAAAGAAATATCCACATTACCGCTTGCTCAACATGGAAGAGGGGTAACAGGAGACTTTATTTGTACAAGTGCAAATAAAGCAAAAATTTAGTTGTGTACCTGTTATTTGTACAATAGTTGGCTGATTGCAGGATAAAATATTTTATGCAGCAGATGGAAAGGAAAAGACAAGAGCTATATTAAACTGTCGGCTGATTAAATTGAACATAAAAGAGAAAATAAACAACCAGCGTGAAGCTATATAAAACAATACTTTTGAATATCTATTTAGGTGCGAATACACGATACATAAGAAGCCACCATTTCAACATTTTTAAAGTTAACAATGACATTTGTAACATATTTAGAATAAACATAAATAAGAGTAACACTCATTAAAGTTGCATGTGTTAATTTCGTTATACCGGTAAGTAAGATCATTTAATTTTTTTTTTATTTCAGCATCAAAGTCAATTTGATATCTTTAATTAGAATCTTGTTTAAACACATTTGCAACACCAATAGTAGTCGAAATGTCAGACGTCTATTAAAAGTCAGCCTCATTACAGTTTTATGAATTTACCGAAGATCGTCGTTGCCTATGGGGATATACAAGATTTAATCGAACATCCTAACTGATGCTAATGATCATACACATTTAGGATGATTTTGCTTCCAATAGATGTGCTTGGATTCGTGGATCAGGTGAACGCTACTCGAAATATCCCCGTCAGTCTGATTGTGTTCTGTCGGTAGCATTTTACAATAGGGCAAATTTCTTATATCATTTATTCTGCAGAAAAAAACTCTATATAACATGTCTAGGTTGTGACCAAGGTCAACCGAATAGGTAATCTTCGAAAAGTATTGGATGATAAGAGGGCAATGAAATACAGTGGTTATTATTACTCTTATTTATTAGCCAGTTACTGGCTGTAGATGTATCGTGGGAAGATGTTCTTAATCTAATTTCAAGTTTTTATGTGCTTCATAAAATTTCTTCATAGGGCATGAAGTCGGTCAATCATCAATTTTCAATACAAGTAATAATTCATTATCATTCTGATGTTGTTTGTGTTAATTCCCCGGAGCTTAAAAAGACATTATTTTATTTTCCAACCAAGGAGAAATAGATTTTTATAAGAATGATCTTTGTATTGTTTAAAAACAACCCAAAATAAAATGTGACAAATTTCGAATGACAAAGGCCGTACACATAAAGTTTAGGTATGATGAGCCTATGCCCTACTAACAACATTATAAAACGTTTAACTTCCTGTTGTTTTAAAAAATCAAATGCTTAAAGCAACTCCCTTTTGCATATATAATGATTAACACTCACAACTTAACTCGGTTTCTTGTAAATACATTGTACTTTTAAGAATAAAACGTAAAAAATAATTTTGTTATAAGTAAAATAATATTTCTGAAGTTGAACCATTTCATTAAACAAATTATAAACGAAATATTATTTATGTTTCAATCATTTGTCAAAGATATCGGAGAAATATCGATTCAATTATTAGCTTAATATAGCCTCAGTAGAGTTTATTCTATATAAAACCTTGTTCACACAATACTCAAAACAAGGAAATATAATAAGAATTAAGAAAATCTATTTCTCTAATAAAAATATGTTTCAAATTAAATTTCACATATTGATTAAAATTTTAAATAGATTTCAAATACTTAAGTACAAAAAATAAAACAAAATGTGTATATGTAAAATGCAAGACAAACTGCAATTTCTAGTTGCTTAGTAATTTTCACTGTAAACCTACTGCATATTTTACGGAAAACAGTCCGATTCAGCTGATACCTGATCTGGCATGGTCGTTTGCCGGTACTACAGCTTTATAGATACTGTAAGTCATCTTGGTGCCGATTCGTTAATTTTCACATTATATATATATATATATATATCTTTTGATAAAAATTCATGCTAACACTCTTTTATTTCTTCAGTAACAAAAGTGCACTAATATCTTACGCTACTGTGTAAATATCGATTTATGACTTTTGAACAGCAGTATACTACTGTTGCCTTTATGTAGTTCTCTATGAGTACTGGTTATTCGAATAAAAGGAACAGACTCCCCTGCATATCTAAGATATTTTCTTTTGAAATAGTTTTGTTTTATAAACCAATTAAAACAATTAAGATCAAGTATATTCTCATTAATTCATTGTACACCAAAGGTGCATACATGTTTAAAGCAAATTGATAATTGACTGCATTTAAAATGAGATAAGATTAGTCAGTACTATACAATAGATCTGAGAATATGTTTATTTGATTAGGTCTGTTCCTCAGTATATATTCATGAAGTTTCCAAAAGCAGATTCGATTTAATAAGTGCAAATCTGATTGTCATATATCAAATGGTGTTGGCCTTATTTTTAAGTAAATTTTGAAAATTCGAGATTGCATCTTATTACAAATGGATAGGAAGAAACCACTAAATTGTATGTTGATTTATTAAAATGATATATATCCGTCTGACATATTTCAGGCTTCAATGGTCACCTTCAGTTCGGATTATGCTTTATATATTATAAATAATGAATGTTAACTTAGCAGTATTTGCTATTGTTTCAATTAAATTAATAAAAATCTGACATAGTGGAAACATTCATACTGAATAATGACCTTCAATTTCACGTTGTTTACAGTTTTCGTTATTTTTCTCTACTTGCACAATTGTGCATTCACGTCTCTACGATTTTTGAAAATTGAAATCCTAAATGATAAACTGAAATTCAATAATTGTAAAAAATAACCCCAATAAAACTGCCTTAACTGATCTTTGAAACACACAATAGGTACGAATCAAATTTAGGTAAGAGGCAATATAGCCCAATCACCTTTCGATTTATTGAACAATTTGCTAGTTATTTATGAAGCAATATGGTAAAGGCTTTTTTTAAATACCGACGAAGAAATAACCTAATGATGTAAATTTTTAGAACTAAATTAGTTGTATACATGCCGAGAATGATTCTGGCAAATGTCTTTTGCTACCTCCGTTGCCTATTGATTTCACTTTCAAAGACTCACAACTCATTCTGCAAAGCCTACTTGCCTATTATTTCCTATTCCGTAATTGTGACTCTCATTCAATGTTGCAACCTCCGGTCTTTTTTATTGTTCCTATACCCCTATTTAATAATCATGATTTTACGGAATGGAAAGAAAATTATTAACATCGCAACTTCTAGGTTATCCACGTGCTTAAATAAACGTATTTGTAATGCCACTACAGCCAGATTATTTAACAAAAATGCACGTGGATATCGACAAATTTTCCCGTGCAATGCCAAAATGACTAACCTGTTTTAGATTAACTTCTCAAAATACTGTAAGGTCAACAGTGAACGGGAGAACTTTTTCGCTCTCCTTTTCCTGTCATATTACCTGAAAAACTCAAAACCTGATATATGTGGTAACTTGAACCAAGTGTGGTATTCAATATGTGGGACAGACGGGACGAGAGTATCACAAAAGAAATCAAGAACACCTTTACCGCTTTCGTAGACCCAACAAATTCAAAAGTTTGGTATATCAACATTTCAATAAGCATAATCACAATCTTAAATTTATAAAATTCCAACCCCTCGAAACCGTTCAGAAACAACCAGGAGAATCACACAAGCAATTTGAAAAATCACGTGAAGTTCGCGATTATTTTGGATAAAAAGACTTCAAACAGCTTATCCTCTCGGTCTCAATGATAAAATATTAGGACAGGGGAACATATCTAAAACTTCTATCGATGTCATTAATATTGTTGATAAACGACTTAGAAGTAATAGGTCTCATAGTAAACGCAAAAACCGTAATCAACGTATTAAACATCGTATTAATTATACACTTGCTGATCTGTTATCTATAATAAAAAATAATGGCAGATATCAAGTATTATGCAAACTGGGTCAGATCCCAATAAGTAAATTATATGCTATTTTTCTGGAGTGTGATAAAATTTCTTTTTTTAGCCCGTTTTATGAATACACCCGTATTATTACAGCCTTTTGTCATCACAGGCTGTTTCCTAGTATCGATAAACCTGAAAATCATAAACGACATTTTCTTAAATTAAAATATATTAATAGAGGTATTGATTTTATTAACTTATCTAGCATATTCAATGACTCTTCCGTCTATAGCCAAATACCTCCATATTTTGATAATATAGAACCACCCATTATTTCGTATTCTTATAAAAAACCGAGCAGAAGTTTGATTTTTAATTATACGTCAGTTGCATCAGACGTCAATATAGAAAATAATGTTCCTTCCACTTGAGACTGTGAAACATCTAGTTTTAGATATGTTCCCTATGGTCATGTTATTACAGGAGACCTCAACATCGTCGAAGACCGTGAGGTCATAACTTTTCTAAAGAAAGGATCGAAAAACCGTCCTCCATCTATAATAGATTAGAAACAGTGTCGTCAGGTCATTAAAGACGCTCTATCTGCCTACTGTAAAAATTGGTGCAAACGTGAAAAATCTGATAAAAAATCTCTAGACAGTTATTTGAATAAAATTATGAATACTGTTAATATTCGAATATCTCATTTTGAAAACAATTCTGAAATCAATAATAGGGTCCATGATATTCCCATTTCTAGAATAAAAAATAAACTCCAAGTACTCGCAGAGCGGTTTGTGTTCGTACCGGCAGACAAGGCAGCCAATAATGTAGTGGTGGTATGACGCATATACTACACGGAAGTTCTTCAAAACGAAATGATCAATTCCTTTACATTCAGGTCCGTACGCACCACTGAGAGTCAAATCGTTAACAAGCATATCACTGCCACTACCTAGCTTAAAGCCTCTTCCGAACATTTGACAGTCCCTACCATGTACTGGTTACCGAAATTACACAAAAAACCATTTAAATTCCGTTTCATCTCCGCATCTAGTAAGTGTTCTACTACTAATCTATCAGTGCTTCTTACTACCTCCCTTACTACTATCAAAGAACTGGTTATTAACTTTTGCAATAAAGCTTATGAAAATAATGGTATGAATTATTTTTGGAGTGTTAAAAATTCTTTAGAGGTTTTAGATAAAATACATGCTTTTGATGGTCCTTTTATTTCTGTTGACAGTTATGATTTTTCTACTCTCTACACTACACTTCCACACAATCTAATAAAGAAAAAGTTTTCATATTTAATAAAATGGTCTTTCGAAAAATCTCATTGTAAATTTATTTGCTGTAACTCGTTTAAAGCCTTTTTCTGTAACGAAAAAGGAAAGTATGCTAGATACACTTACTGGAAATGTGAGGATATGATTGAAGCTTTAAATTTTATCCTAGATGACATATATGTACGTTTGGCGATAAAGTGTATCGTCAGGTAGTAGGTATTCCTATGGGCGCTAACTGCGCCCCTTTAATAGCAGATTTATTCCTGTATTGCTATGAATCTCAGTTTATGACCAAACTCAGTAAAGACACATCATTGTTACATATTTGGTTGATACATTCAACAATACCTACCGTTGTCTGGATGATATTTTTTCTTTAAATAATCCAGAGTTCTCTAAATATACTACCGGAATTTACCCAAAAGAACTTACTTTAACTAAATCTAACATAAACAGCAGCAGTTGTCCTTTTCTAGATTTAGACATTTCAATTTCTAAAGGGAAACTCCATACTAAAATTTACAACAAAAGAGACGATTTTTCATTCCCTATTGTTAATTTTCCTTTTTTAGACGGCGATGTGCCTTTGGCTCCATCATACGGTGTTTATATATCCCAACTCGTTCGGTATGCCCGTGTGTGTAGTGATGTCATAGATTTTAACGAACGTAATCAATGCATCACTGGTAAATTATTAAGTCATGGATTTCGTTACCATAAATTACTTAAAACTTTTACTAAATTCTTTCATAGATACAAAGATTTCCAAGTATTTGCATTCAGGTATCACAGATCAAATTTATTCGTTCATTGTGTGTTAAGTTACGTTTTTTGATTGAGTTAAGCCTTCCAATTGATATTTTATAGTGTGTTTTTCTATGTTGTGATGTTGTACTATTGTTTCAGAAACGGGAGAAGGTTTGGTATCATTAAAACGTTTAATCCCTCTGCAAATGTTTGCACCTGTCCTAAGTCAGGAATCTGATGTACAGTAGTTGTCGTCTGTTTATGTAGTTCATACGTGTTTCTCGTTTCTCGTTTTTATATAGATTAGACCGTTGGTTTTCCCGTTTGAATGGTTTTATACTAGTAATTTTTGGGGCC
Source organism: Mytilus coruscus (assembly GCA_017311375.1). Lineage (NCBI taxonomy): Eukaryota > Metazoa > Mollusca > Bivalvia > Mytilida > Mytilidae > Mytilus > Mytilus coruscus. The sequence continues at coordinate 32,677,225 of CM029601.1, forward strand.
CTTTATAGCTTGCTGTTCGGTGTGAGCCAATGCTCCTAGTTGAAGGCCGTACCTTGACCTATAATGGTTTACTTTTATAAATTGTTACTTGGATGGAGAGTTGTCTCATTGGCACTCATACCACATCTTCCTATAAATATATATTATATCGGATACCTGAAATCAATGACAAGTGACACTGTGCTTTTCAAAATATGGGATGATTATTGTATTAGTTCAACCCCATCAAACCGCTTTACACATATCAATTCTTGGATCATTTGTAATGACCAATATTGTATCACCTTTACATTTTGTCTATTAAAAATCCGTTTTATCAAAAGAGAGACGAGATTGCAATTGCATTAGGAGCAGACAGTGCAATAAGGTTATTAAAAAAAAATATTACTTGATATATTCCCAAGACATAACTGGTACTTTCCACTATCGACAAATCAAATTACATCATAGTTAACTGTCAATTTATGTATGTTGGAAATACAGTATGCAGCAATCATTTGGTGATCTCTTTCCATTTCAAGTCATAAATTAGTGTTTATCCTTAACAAGCGTTCCAGTCATCAACTATGCGTAACCCCTCCTCAACTTCTGTAAAACCCCAACCAGAGGGAGCTTCTGCTAAAAACTTCCTGTTGTTGTAGATTTGTCTGTTAGGAATGCGTATGTCTTATTAAGGGAATTATTTTATTTTCTGAACAGTAATCCGAACACCTAGGCGAAAAAATAGTGGAAGGTTTCCTGACCGATCCTAATTTTGACTTTCTAACCTAACCATTTTATGAGGATATCTTGAAAATCGTTTGACCAACTTACCGTGTATTGATATCGCTTACTTATTTGATCAAGAAACAAGAAAAGGAAACAATTTATTACATCACGTACATCGCCGTTACTTTGTTTATTTAAGGTATAAACCACTAATTCATTGCATTATTGCTTTCTCTGTTTAAATTCTACAATTCGGAAGAACAAAAACCGATATTTCTGATCTGCAAAACAGGCAAAATATATCTTCTTATTTCATTGCGATTACCAAATAACGAGGATGGAACCAACACCAGGTCACCGTACGACCTTCACCATTGAGTAAAACCCACAATGTATAGTAAGTTTTTTAAAGGCGACGACGAGACAAAATTTGAAACAATTCAAAATAATAAGCTAATGACCTGATTTATGAAAAAACGATAAAAGAATAACAGATATGACTGCAACAAACGCAAACACTGTACTACAGGCTACTGGCTCGGAACAGGCATATTCTGAATTTGGAATGATTGATTAATGTTTGTGGGCGCTCATCCCCTTTAACTTGGGATAATGGTGTAATAGCAAAGATATGAACAAACTGACAAAACTAACAAAAATATAAAGTACTGATTTAAATGTTTTTCAGTTAATGGTAGTTTATTAAAAGTCTATTTTAACTAATAAAAAACTACGTTTCTCCATTATCCATTATAAATAATCAATCAGTACACATCCAACGGCTTAAGTATAAAGACTTCAATTAACTGTCGGAGAAAAGCATGACCTTGTGCAATGCTAAACTGTAAATATCGATAACGGCATCTTACAACCTATACAGTGTTAAATTTTTAAAGACTAAGTTTATTCAAAGGGTTTATATCTTTACATAGGATTTATCTAAACTTACGGAAACTATACACAACATTGCCGAAAAAAGGATGGGAATTCACGTTTGTAATATGGTTTTACCGTTACAGCTTGACTTTAATATCAAATCTTTGTATCTATGATATTATATAGTAAAGGTTGAAAGTTATATATGGTAATGAAATCAATGATTTAACAGTTTATTGGTTATACACAGATTACGTTCATTTAAATCTTAGACGTCACTACAGACACGGATATAGATATCGATCACTTGGTCAGATTGGACCACAGAAAATTCACCCTATAAAAGAAAAATTTAGAGAACACAAAACTCGTCTCTTTTGTCGTAGATTTTTGTATAGAGTTTCCCGTATAAAACTGTAATATCCAAATCTGAAAAGGGATAAATGGTGCTGTTTATATTAGATGTATTTGAAATCAGTTCAAAATATGATTTGGGAATAAAATAATTATTCAAAGCAAAAATTTTATCGACGTTACGGTGTATTAAATGTATTTAATGAAGGCAAAGTAGTGCACCGATGTTCAAATCTAATGAATCGAGTATAAAAGGACAAATCTAGGTAACACATAAAATCTGAGGGAATCGCATGAACTCCAAAAGGAGCGAGACCGGTTGTGTCGACAGGGTAAGCGTCTCCAGCTATTCATGCATCACCCGCCATGCGAATCCACACTCAGTCAAAATGACACAATCGGGAATTTAAGACGGATCTGTACCTGATTTTGCACATTACAAAACAGGAACATGTCTGTTATTTAAGGGTCACTATTGATATGTGGATATGTTCCTTATGTCGTTACTACAATACCCTTCCCTTTTCACGAATGTGACCTACCGAATTAGACTATTTACCGGATTTGTAATAACATAAGCAACACGACGGATGCCACATGTGGAGCAGGATCTGCTTACCCTTCCGGAGCACCTGAGATCACCCCCAGTTATTGGTGGGGTTCGTGTTGCTTAGTCTTTAGTTTTCTATGTTGTGTCTTCTGTACTATTATTTGTCTGTTTGTCTTTTTATTTTTAGCCATGGCGTTGTCAGTTTATTTTCAATCTATGAGTTTGACTCTCCCTCTGGTATCTTTCGTCCCTCTTTTTTTGGCCATGTTGTACATAGAAATACCTACAACCTGTTGATAAACTTTATAGTGAAAGAAGTTGTGAAGGGAACAAATAACAACTTAAAGGTGACTGGGGGAAGAAGGGGGAGCACCTGAGATCACCCCCAGTTTTTGTTGGGGTTCGTGTTGCTTAGTCTTTAGTTTCCTATGTTGTGTCTTCTGTACTATAATTTGTCTGTTTGTCTTTTTATTTTTAGCCATGGCGTTGTCAGTTTATTTCCAATCTGTGAGTTTGACTGTCCCTCTGGTATCTTTCGTCCCTTTTTGCTAAATTTATTTATAAATGAATTTTATCATGTGCTTAATGGAAAAATAAAATTGGGTTCATTGACTATTTAAAAAATTTGAAGGGTTAAAGTTATTTTGTTCAAGATTACTATAGAAATGATAAGGGAAATGAATGCTAGTTTTATTGAAGAATTTCACATGAAACTAAATAGTGTTTTTTATGTTTGTGTTCTTTCCATTGCTTTAATAGTCTTTTTAAGAAATCAAAAATAAAATTAACAGGTCACCGTCTAGTTAAGACAAAAAATGTACATCATTAAAAATAATGAGCATTTTTTTCAAAAATGAGATAACTCTGTCTTTTACACATTTTGCAAAAAAGAGGCGAATGATACCAAAGGGACATCCAAACTCATAAGTCGAAAATAAACTGACAATGCTATGGCTAAAAAAGAAAAAGACAAACAGACAAACAACATTCTTATTGTGCTCACCATATTTTGGGGCCATATATAAACAGACAAGGTTTTAAAGACTTGCTATATCTTATATACTTGTAAGACCATATATAATATATATAACATTTTAGAATAAGGTCAATTGATTACACTTTAAATTTGGCTGTACCTGTAGAAAACTGATTAAAAACGGTATTTCACATCCTAAATTTTACGGTAATATTGTACTTAAAGCGCGGAAATCACTATGTGATCCGTGTAAACTCATCGAACCTTTGAATAAACTTATTAGTTCAGGTTATCTTACCAATGTTTTAATTAGATCTTTGAATATAGTTTACATTGGCACTAATATCGATTTTGTTATCAGCAAATATTCTTTTCAAACGGGATGTTTAAAGACACACCCACGTTCGTTTTGATCTATAAAGAGGTTAAACTCCTAACTATCCTACTGTCTGTCGATACATTTATTTTTGGCATTGCACAAGTCATGTCTTCTTTGACTGTCCATGACGTTAAAATACTAAATCCCTGGGATGTGTTTTAGTTGATTTTAGTCTCTGATGCATGATTTTTTATTATTAATTGTTTTGGCTTTTAACTAGCTGTCAGTAACTGCGAGTACTCTCAAATCGTACTTTCTTGTTTATTTGACCTGTTGATACTAATTGTAATGCTTTTTGTTATTTAATGTTATTCGGGGTTATATATGGTCTATATACCAGCTTTGATAAGTGTTTGGTACTAATATAAATTTCCACTTCGTACTATGAACATCAAAATTTTTATTTTGTAAAATATTTCCATTCTCTATTGTAACTGTACACGTATACCTAACAACAAAATTATTTTCATTTACCTGTGTTTAAAGTTATTGCAAATGGCTGATATTTTGTTCGAGCATATTGTTTTTCTTAAATTGTTTAACATTTCATACCGATATAACATGTTACTTTTATTATTCTTCCCTTAGTTTATTTATTTTGAATTTACATTGTATCACAGATCAAATTTATTTGTTCAGTGTATGTTCAATGGTGTTAATATGTCCTTTGATTGAGTTAAGCTATTTCAGTTGATATTTTATAGTGTGTCTTTTTATGTTGTGATGTTACACTATTGTTTCAGAAAAAGGGTGAAGGTGTGGTACCATTAAAACGTTTAAACCCGCTGCATTTGTTTGCACCTGTCCTAAGTCAGGAATCTGATGTTCAGTAGTTGTCGTTTGTTGATGTGGTTCATAAGTGTTTCTCGTTTCTCGTTTTTTATATAGATTAGACCGTTGGTTTTCCCGTTTGAATGGTTTTACACTATTAATTTTTGGGGTCCTTTATAGCTTACTGTTCGGTGTGAGCCAAGGCTCCGTGTTGAAGACCGTACTTTGACCTATAATGGTTTACTTTTATAAATTTTGACTTGGATGGAGAGTTGTCTCATTGGCACTCATACCACATCTTCTTATATCTATTCATTATATATTAGGTCATTTACAAAGCCTTTTTTGAATCCCAAATCTTGATAGTTGAATGTTTTCGATTAAATATAAAAAATAAACACCCAAAGTTAAAATATAAAAACGACAATATTGTGTTTAATATAAATTGTATTGTAATGAAACTTTTCATGAAGATTTTTACAGTGTAGTGTACTACTTTTAGGAAAATTGATGCCAAAATTATAGAAAAAACTACCAGCTCTTACACAAAATATGGACTATATTATGTCAAAGGGGGCTATAATTTAGTTTGACAGATCCATACATACTAATGTTTGCCTTTTTCAACTGGACCAAATCATTAATTCACCTCAAAATGCATTACCCAAATTGTTTTTGCATATAATTGCATCCCTTTAATTACTATGGTATGCATTAAATATATAAAGAAATAAATTAGGAAGGTCTTTGAAAAAATAAGACACTGTCCACATTAGATACTGTATTTGTAGACACTGAAAATAACAGGATGATTGATAACTGTGTACCAGGACCAATTGTCAGACATTTCGATTGAATTGTCATATTAAACAATAAAAAGAGGTATCTTTCTTTAATACAGAGAATTAAAGTGTTATTTTCATTATACATGTACTTTAAACCAGGGTTCTCATTAAGGCAAGTCCATGAGTCTTGGAAATCTGTCTGGACTCATCTTTTCAAAACTGGTAAGTCCTAAGAAGCATCAAGATTGTAGAATAAATATTGTATCAACTGAGCACAAATATATATTATCATTCTATATAATTTTATAACCAAAAATTTTTAAATAATCTAAATTTGATGTCATTTCCTTGATCTATTTGGTCATGTGGACTGAAATAATAAATTATATAGCAAGAAAATATCATCTTCTTACTGTTGGACTCTCCTTCAAAAATCCTTAGTGAGAACCCTATTTTTAAAAACATTAATCTATCAAAATAGAAAGTTATGTTGTGTACAATACTGTTTACTTTTGCTTAATTAGTGACAGAAGGATCCTATATTATGCAGAACCATTGTATGATGGCATTTAAATGTAGAAATATGGAATGATCACAAACTTTATATGTACACATTTTATTTCCAACGTGTTTATGAAGTTTGTATAATGGCCTTTATTGACTGGTTAACTACATATTTTCTTTGTTGTTGCATGGTCCAAATGACTGTTAATGTTTTTAAAATTAAAGTACATCCATTTTCATAAAAATGTATATGTTACAGTTATGAATAATAAAGAAATAATAAGTGAAATACACATTGAAATAACATGAATAACCTTTTACATTTTGCCACTGTGGTAATAATTAAAAGAACTATTTTTTAATCCAAAATGATTGAGCATAACCTGATTTGAATTAATCTTCATTGTAGAATTTTTAATTCTGTCCTTAAAAAGTGTACTGTTCTAGTAAAACACATACTGGTATAACTTTATCAATTATGGCTTTGACATAATAAGATTTTGCAAGAGAACAACATTTCAATCCAATAGTAAATAAGATTTGCAGTTTGATATGCAACGTCACCCTATCATGGCTAGCATTCAATATCCAACACAGCTTGATACGTGCTAAGTTTTATGACGTCTAGGAAGGCTATTTTATGTTTTTGCTGCGGCGCACAGGTATTAGGGCGAACGTGAGTCAGGGCGAACGGAACCGGATTCTCTCGGGGCCTTTTTGTTCACGAATTTAGTGGAAAATCATTTCCGTTAATCATGTTAATGAAACGTTTTCAGAAGATTTTATGGTCGCGAATCACTCTTGTGCTAAGATCATTAGCAGACAATGTAAAATACTTTCATTAAAGTATATATCCGTTTTGTTTACAAATTATTACCTACATCTTATGTATATTTCCTGGTCCTTTTCTCATGGAAAACAAGTGTGAAACTGCTTCATAAGCTACTAAAATGAAGATCGTTATCTATTATTTTCGATCTGCGTTTCAGTATTCAAGAAAAGCAGCCCGCGTGTTCGATTATTATGAATTATCTGGTCGTCGTCTCCTCACCTGCAAGAACATGTAATTTTTCCTCAAACAGAAGTGCATTTGCAACAATAAAAATTGCAATAATAATTGTTATATGAAACTTTAAAATTACAGCTTTCAGTTACAACACTCTTTGGTAATATAATCAGATAAAATAGACTATTCATAATACTGTTAAAGTACTTTTATTCGTGGGGTACCAGTTTTCGTGGTTTTCGTGGATGGCTTTATCCACGAATTTAACTGTCCAACGAAATATAATAACTGTTTCCAGACATGGAAAGATCCCCATATAGGTTTGATTACATGGATAAGGTCATATAAACCAACGTACTATGAACTAAATATACATTTTTTTTGTACAACTTCAGACCGGATTTTACCCATTTAATCTTTAAAAATTCTAAAATGTGCGACTGTTAACAATTTAATTCTCATGAGAAATAATTTTTGATCGGTGAAAGTCAGATTTCCGGTGATGATATGCGATAATGAAATGTTCCTTTTTTCATAATTCTCATACGAAAAAAAATACTGATTTCAATTTGGGCTTTTTTTTGTCATAATAATTGATTCTACAATTCAAAATATTATGAATTTGTTAGTAATGAAGGACGAACAAGTGAGTGAAAATGAACACCTTATTTAACAATGCTTCACAAATCATTATAAAACAACATATGATTAATATCACGAATATTCGATTCTGAAGTCTTCAAATTCGTCATTCGATTTTTTTTTCTTCAGAAAACTAAAATCCACGAATTTAAGAATCCACGAACATGTTACTTTTGCTGAAACCACGAAAATTGATACCCACGAATAAAAATACTTTCACAGTAATCAAAATCAATTGTTATCCCTTAGGGTGCAATCAACAGTTTTTTTCTATGACGTCATATTTTGAGTGACCATGGATAAGTGACCCTTAGTGGTGACATTGTTAATAAAGATACATGTATAAAACTAGATATCACTGGAATCAGAATTTTCTCTAGTTTATAATGAATTAATAATAAAGTGTAATTTTAACATAATAAAACAAGTTTTATCCAGAGAAAATGAAAAAAAAACCCAATCTCAACATGAAAAACCTTAAATCAGGTCATGTGGATACCCATGTAGGCATGATACAGTCACATTTCAGATAATCAAAACTGTATGAGTTTCATAGATTTTTACCTGGTCTTTCAAAAAATTCTAGCTTTAGGGAACGTTCGCCTGCTTCGAAAAGAGCTACAGTAGCTACAAATAAGTTTTCAATTTTCACTACCAAAAAAAAAAAAAAAAACCAGGAAGTTTACAGTGTTGTCTCTCCTTAAAACATGTACAAATGTATATGTAATCTAATTTTAAAAATTATTTTAATCATTCAACCTGTTTTAATAGAAAGCTAATTAACTAATTTTTACCATCAAATACAAAAAACATGATACTTTTTCACCAATTATGTAAATAAAAAGGGATTTCCCTCCATGGCTATTTTAGTCGGGGAATAACCCCTAGTTTTTTTTATACGAAACTGTTTATAGCACCCTTATTACGACAATAAGTACGACTTGCGATAACATTGCGCAACATCCTGCGCAGTAGACGCGAAAATTTAAACTCGCGAGCCACTTTAATCATCATATCATAATTCCAGTACGTATATCTATCATATTACCCTTTCAATTCAAAAAGGCTTTATTTGAGTTGCGCTAAACATTTTTATCATCAAATGTTACAAAATATAAATAAGATGTGGTATGAGTGCCAATGAGACAACTATCCATCCAAGTCACAATGTGTAAAAAGAAAACAATTATAGGTCAAAGTACGGCATTCAACACGGAGCCTTGGCTCACACCGAACAGCAAGCTTCAAAGGGCCCAAATAGACTAGTGTAAAACAATTCAAACAGGAAAACCAACGATCAAATCTATATAAAAAACGCAAAACGAGAAACACTTATGAACCACACCAACAAACGACAACCACTGAACAACAGGCTCTTGACTTAGGACAGGTGCATAAAAATGCAGCGGGTTTAAACGTTTTAACATGCGCCAACCTTCACCCTAACCTGAAACAGTGGTATAACATTACAACATAAAAAGACACACAATAAAATACCAATTGAAATGGCTTAACTTGATCAAAAAGAAAATACTGAAAAAATTAGTAAATTTACACTGAACGAGTAAGTATGAATTATGACACAATAAACATAAAAAAGATGCTTCAATGTCAAAAATACAACTTTAACCTAGGACAAAATGGCGTAAAACAAAGTAACGTACCCAGGTAAATTTAAATATAATAGTTTTGATGTTAGGAGTACAGAAACATTTATTACAAAAAAAAATTGTTATTCATAGTAGAGTACAGCAGTGAAATTTTTTTCGTCATACTGAATACTTATCAGAGGTGGTACATAATAAAAATAGTAAGACGAGATAAAACACAAAATAAGTAAACATTGAATAACAGAAATGCATTACAAATTGTGTCAACAGGTCAATTAACACAAAAGTACGATTTGAGTGTACTCTCAGTTACTGAAAGCTAGTTAAAAGCCAAAAACAATTAATAATAAAAAAATCATGCATCAGAGACTAAAATCAATTAAAACACATCCCAGGCAGGGATTTAGTGTTTTAACACCATGGACAGTCAAAGAAGACATGACTTATGCAATGCCAAAATAAAAGTAAGGCAGAAGGATTGTTAGGATTTAACTTTATAATAAATAGTTATGATGGTATGTATAAATAAAACAATTTCTAAATAGAAAATAAACGTGGATGTATATATACATCCCCCAAAAAAAAAAAAAAAAACATTCGAAAAGAATACAAATTTAGTTATGTTTTAATTTGCTGATGACAACATCGATGTTAATGCCAATGAAAACAATATTCAAAAATCTTATCACAACATTAATAAGATAACCTTTACTAATAAGTTTGTTTAAAGTTTCGATAAGTTTACACGGATCACATAGTGATTTCCGCGCTTTTAGTACAATATTACCGTAAAATTTAGGATGTGAAGTTTTCTACAGGTACAGACAAATTTACTAATCAAATCTTTGTATCTATGAAAGAATTTAGTAAATGTTTTAAGTAATTTATGGTAACGAAATCCCTGACTTAATAATTTACCAGTGCTACATTGATTGCGTTCGTTAAAATCTATGACATCACTACACACACGGGCATAACGAACGAGTTTGGATATATAACACCGTAGGATGGAGCCAAAGGAACATCGCCGTCTAAAAATAGAACACTTTTGACTAATAATTTTAAATATTAAAAACTGCACCAAATTCTAAAAGAGGGTACATTTTGCCTGTTTGTCAGATCTGAAGTACCTGTTTTAGTACATCCGAAGTTCCAGGAACCAGTTCTTTCTTATATGCCATTAAAGGTATGTTGATTTTTCAGTACAAGACACCATAAAGTGTTGCTTTGACATGCAATGATTGTCACTTTATTTGAACTTAAAATAAAAGAGCTGTGCCTGCTTGAAATTGATGAATTTAACATAGAAAGCAATGGGACCATGAATTAGTGGTGTACTTCCTATTAAGCCATATCAGCATCCTGCAAAGATGAAGATGCTATTTCCATATTTTTTAGTATAATCCGCCAACACATTTTAAAATACCCTGTATACAAAAATAATAGTTGTTAATTGTATAAAACAACCTCTCAACTACAAAAGGTAATAAAATAATTATATAGGCATCCCATATTTTTAGAACCAATAAAATTTGTTCAGCAGAATCTGCTACCCATAGAGATGAAATGAATCCGTATGCTTGAAGTAAGGTTAGCATATGTTGATACTATCAAAAGCAATTTAATAGAAAATAAAATAAAAGCTTAACTTTTCCCAGAACATGGTGAAATTTCGTAAAGTAACATAAAATGATTATAAAAATTCTAAAGATATCAATAATTTCATCAAATAACAGCATATGAGAATTTGAAATTGAAGTTGAGAACCCATTTTGTGCTGTATATGTAACAAATCGTTTTGTTCAAAACAGGGTGTTAAAAGACATCTAAAAGAGCAACACAACATTTGCTTAATGGAATGTACCATACTATCATACATGAAATTGAATATTATGTCCAGAATAATGCAACACATAAATGTGTATACGAATGAAAGTTAAAAAAGGAAAATTAACAATAGGGAATGAAAACCGTCTCTTTTGTCGTAAATTTTTGTATGGAGCTTCTTTACATCCGACCATAATTCCATATAATCCATTTCCTATTAAGCCATATCAGCATCCTGCAAAGATGAAGATGCTATTTCCATATTTTTTAGTATAATCCGCCAACACATTTTAAAATACCCTGTATACAAAAATAATAGTTGTTAATTGTATAAAACAACCTCTCAACTACAAAAGGTAATAAAATAATTATATAGGCATCCCATATTTTTAGAACCAATAAAATTTGTTCAGCAGAATCTGCTACCCATAGAGATGAAATGAATCCGTATGCTTGAAGTAAGGTTAGCATATGTTGATACTATAAAAAAGCAATTTAATAGAAAATAAAATAAAAGCTTAACATTTTCCCAGAACATGGTGAAATTTCGTAGAAAGTAACACAAAATGATTATAAAAATTCTAAAGATATCAATAATTTCTATAACAGCATATGAGAATTTAAAATTGAAGTTGAGAACCCATTTTGTGCTGTATATGTAACAAATCGTTTTGTTCAAAACAGGGTGTTAAAAGACATCTAAAAGAGCAACACAACATTTGCTTAATAGAATGTACCTATACTATCATACATGAAATTGAATATTATGTCCAGAACAATGCAACACATAAATGTGTATACGAATGAAAGTTATGATAGATCCGAATTTTATTCAGAATGCACCATCAGGGAGCAGCCATTTGATTTTTAGGGGGTTTGGGGGCGGGGGATGGTCTAGGATGACAAATTTTGTCCTGCATTTTTTTAGTTGTAATCTCTGTCCTGCCTTTTTATTTTTCACTCTATTCGGTCCTGCATTTTTTTTTTAGTTTATCCTGACTTTTTTACATAAATTGTCATCCTGCCTTTGTTTTGCAAAGTGTCTCATAATAGGGAATGAAAACCGTCTCGTTTGTCGTAAATTTTGTATGGAGTTTCCTTTAGAAAATGAAATGTCTAAATCTAGGAAAGGACAACTACTGCTGTTAATGTTAGATTTATTTAAATTAAGTTCCTTTGGGTGCATTTTGGTAGTATATTTTGAGAATTCAGGATTATTTAATGAAAAAATATCATCAAGATAACGGTAGGTATTGTTGAATGTGTCAACTAAATGTAACAATGACGTGTCTTTACTGATTTTGACCATTAAAGGGGCTCAATTAGTGCCCAAAGGAATACCTACTACCTGTCGATACACTTTATCGCCGAAACGTACATATATGTTGCCCAGGAGAAAATGTGAACTTTATTTAAGCTTCAATCATATCTTCACATTTCCAGTAAGTGTATCTAGCATACTTTCCTTTTTCGTTACAGAAAAAAGGCTTTAAACGAGTTACAGCAAATAAATTTGCAATAAGATTTTTCAAAAGACCATTTAATTCAATATGAAAACTTTTTCTTGGTAAGAATGTGTGGAAGTGTAGTGTAGAAAGTAGAAAAATCATAACTGTCAACAGACTATTTATACAATTTAAACAAGAAAACTTCTGTTTGATAAATTTGTCTCCAAATAAAGTCATAATTGTGAACCTTATTTAAAGGATTGTCAAACAAAAACACGTTTTTATTTTAAACATTCAAAGCGTTTTTACATCCGACCATAATTCCATATAATCCATATCTTTAATTACACATGTAGTAAAAAGTTCTTTAATACTAGCCATGGACTAGTGAAATGAACAGAATAATTATTTGTAGAAAACTTTCTAGAAGCTCAGATGGATCCATATTTGATTGCTTTTTGTGTGAAGTTTGGGTAGCCATTAGATATTAGGGACCTCCATATGTTAGTAGAAACCTAAGTTGTAATAGACTATCAACTAGTTTCAGATCGATACTTTGTGTCTGGTGTTGTTTTAAAAATCAAACCAAATGTCCCTCTTTATAGTTTTAAAGTTGCCAAAAGTGGTTGAACTTCATATTTCATAATATACCAATGTCTCTTATTATACTGTATTGAATGGCTCTCATTCTGTACTGCATTGTTTTATAGTTTATAATTGTACATTGTACTTGTTTAGAGATGAGACTTTGATAAAACATTGAATTGTGTTGTTCTTGTATGACCAATCCGGCATCAACAAAATTTAACACTGAGTCTGATCTTTATGCACAGTAAATCATTTAATGTGTTACCAAGTCAGGAATATGACAGTTGCTTTCAATTCGTTTGAAGTGTTTGAGTTTTTGATTTTGCCATTTGATAAGGGACTTTCCGTTTTGAATTTTCCTTGGAGTTTGGTATTTTTGTTATTTTACTTTTTACCAATATCTGGTTTAATTTATTAGAAGGTAGTCTTTAGCGTTTAAACCCGCTGCATTTGTTTGCACCTGTCCTAAGTCAGGAACCTGATGTTCAGTGGTTGTCGTTTGTTGATGTGGTTCATAAGTGTTTCTTGTTTCTCGTTTTTTTATATAGATTAGATCGTTGGTTTTCCTGTTTGAATGGTTTTACACTAGTCATTTTTGGGGCCTATTATAGCTTGCTGTTCGGTGTGAGCCAAGGCTCCGTGTTGAAGGCCGTACTTTGACCTATAATGGTTTACTTTTACAAATTGGGACTTGGATGGAGAGTTGTCTCATTGGCACTCATACCACATCTTCTTATATTTTATATCTATTTAAGATTTTGACAACGAGGAAGTCAAGTAACAACACAAAAACACAAGTTCTTCATTTTTATATTGTTTTGTGGAATGTTGTTTTCTAGCATTTCTTCGACTTAGGAAGAACTAATTAAGCTTTGACATATTGTGGTCTTAAGTTAGTATATGTTTAATAAAACAATAACCGTACAACTGTGACTGGATTGCTTCCCTAGAGCTGTATATACTTAGCCAGCCATAAGCGGTTGAGATAGAGAAGTACTTCTTTAGCCTGAGCTCAGTCGCTTAGAGCGCTGACTTGAAATACAGAGGTCCCGCGTTCGAGTCTAAGAGGAGACAATGTGATTTGATAATAAGAATCATGCTCCACATATGGATTACTGTTTTTCAGTAATGTGGAAACTGTCACAATTATTAATTGACATATTACTAATATTTCAACTAAAATTACAGCTAGAATTATTTTAAACGTACACGATATTCGAAAACCATCTATTTAAGGAATCTGGAATAATTCCGTTATTTAGAGAATACTTTACCACAATTAATCATTAATGTATAAATCAAAACATGAATTGGCACCAACAAATTTATCAAATCTAAGTGTGCCTACAAATAGTTAATAATCTTATTGTTTCTAAATATGATACAGAATTATACAAATCAAGCTTTTCTGATAGTGGTCTAAAAGTTTGTAATTCACTCGCCAGTGCAATTAAATTATCAAAAACTGTATCTGCATTCAAATATTCCAAAAAGTCATCATATTTCAACAAGGTGTTATATTTATAAGTTTAGCCACAACGTATACCATAGCTGTTTTATTTTTGTTATATATATATATATATATTGTTAATAATTCAATTTCTAAATTGGTAGCTTGATTATCTTTCATTCATATAGTTAAGATTGTATCTTGAGAGCCTTTTTGATTTTTAAAAATTCCAAATGTCTTACTCTCTTTGAATAAAGATGTTATCATTATCATGCTCTCCGGTTACATTTGGTGCCCAACTACAAAATTTACAGTGGTTAGAGATGATATCTAGCCAGGGTATGTGTTGTGAGAGTAGACATGGTATGATTTCTTTTGAGGTGGTGAAGTGTGACGGGATTGCTTCCCTTGAGTAGTAGATACTTATCCAGTTATTAGCAGTTCAGCTAGGGAAGTACTTCTTTATCCAAAGCTGGTTAGAGCGCTGACTTGAAATACAGAGGTTTCGAGTTCGAGCCCATCTAAACATATGTCGTAAAAGTAATATACAATAGAAAACATTCATATGTATTCAGCTTCTTTTTATATATTATCCAGTGAGGAAATCATCAAAATAAGTAAGCCGTTTCAACAAATGAGGCAGTAACAGATTTAGCAACTTTAAAACTTTCCTTATGTTTTTCTAGATAAATCACAGAAAAGTTCAGTAATCTTAATGTACTAATGTAATTTATCTATCTTATTTTCTTTTAACTATTTTTTTTTTCCCAAATTGAAGAGCTATAAACCAAAACGAACCTAAAAAATAGCCAAATCCATCTAAGGCCAACTTTGCCTGAGGGAGTTGAAACTTTAGTTTCTGTATAATTTCAAAATTTATAAAAGGGCAATTTTAGATAGTTTGTTATAAATCATGTCAGTACCGAGGTACTGACTACTGAGCTGATAATACCCTCGGGGACCGATAGTCCACCAGCAGAGGTATCGACTCAGTGCTGTAAAAAAATGAAAACGACACGTTATAATATTCTCATTACATAAACTTTACACAAGAGATACTTGTTCATAAAATTCATCAAAATGTTTTCCAGATTTTATCACCAATAGGCCCGAGACCACAATTAATTCCTCTATCAGTTCTTTATAACGTTTTGTCGTATTAAAAAAAAAAAATCCCTATCTTTTTTGTCAAATTTTTTGTGTGTGTAATGTACAGTACAAGTCCAAAAATGTATCCGATTTTCAGAAAAATTGCATGTATACATCATACAAATTTGGCCAATACACATCCATACCCCTATAGGCAAGTCAAGAGATGTTCCGAAAAGTGTAAATATTACCTTTTTGCACCTGGCCTAATCACTCTTTCCTTATCAAAATCAGTTAAAATAAAACATCCAAAAGTTTATTTCAGCTCTCTTTCATTTTCACCCCAGAAAAACTTAGGAATGTATGAGAAAGGGAAAGAAAAAAAAATAAAGAAAAAATACACTATAATTAAAGGGAACTATATTCGTGGACAACGAAAAGCGGGATCATTAATTGTGGTCTTGGGCCAATATCGGGATTTATTGTTGAAATCTTGTTCCACTTGCGTGAATTCAATGAAAAAATATCTCTCGTTTTGGTTAAAAGACTTACATATAAGGATTGATTTGTACTATAATGTTGTTAGATATTTTTCTGATTGACATTGGAGGATGTAGAACACGTGCTGAGTTAAAATGATTGTTCAATATCGTTAATCGGAATAATAAAAGTAACACAAATAATCAATCGATAAATTAAGATTAGGACGCAAAGTTGAACTTCATTTGGCCTTTTGAACTATTTTTTTTTATTCGAGCGTCTCTGATGAGTCTTTTTTTATGGAACGTGCGTCTGGCGTGCACAATTTTAAGCCTGGTATCTATGATGAGTTTATTGACCCAATTATATTGGTATTATGGACGACAACTACAAGTTACCTAATATTCAGAAGATGGCTGCACCAAAGAATGATATGTAACAAAATTATGCAAATCCGATGTACAATATTCACAGTACTAAGTACAGGCCAGAATTAAATACAAAAAGCCGTCGCTTTACATCCTAATATTTTGGGGCTAGAAATTCATACACATACATGTACATGTATTATAATTACACATGCTCAAGAAGACAATCAATTCCCGTTATACGTATGTGCATCGGGAACTTTTTATTCATGTTACAATCACCTGTACCGTTTTTAAATACATCTACCTGTTCAATTGGGTAAAGCAAACAATGTAAATATATTTACTTGTAACATGTGGAAGAACCAATAATGTAATACCATAAAAAGTGTAATGCACAAATTTCAAAATTACATGAAATCACGAGGTAACCGAAACACATGTATGAGTTGAAAAAAAACATAGTCTGAATATATTCTACACTAACTTCACAAACGATGTTTATCAAAATTAATCCTAATCAATATGAAGATAATTGTTTCATTCAATGACAACGTACGAGAAAGGCCACTCTCTTGAACTTTCAATAGAAAAAATTCCAAAGTGTTAGAAATCCATCAAACTCAGTCATTCAGAAATTTACCAGACATAAGTCTATCACACTTGAAAAGTAATATTTGAATTTTGTCTTTCACAGGCCTGCAAACATCAAATTTAATTAGAATATTATCTGTGATTTCGTCATTCTTAGAATACTTCGACGAGTCAAGATTTATCGGAATTTACACCAATGTATCAACATTCTTGCAGTGAAGAATGGAAATATTACAAAAAGTTGAAAGATAACAAAGGGATATTCAAATTTAAAAGTTTAGGACAAACTGACAACGCCATGGTAAAAAAAAAACTGAGTCTACAAAACACGACATAGAAAATTAAAGACTGAGCAACACCAACCCCATAAAAATTCCGGTGTGATCTCTGAAAGGGTAAACAGATCCTGCTCCACATGTGGCATCCGTCGTGTTGCTCTTGTAAGCACAAATTGCCTCATTGTTTCATTTTAGGGTGATACCGTTTCTTATACTTACAGTCACATACCGAGTGGTGAGTCAAATACTACTGGTAGTATTGTGGTAATGTGATTCGCAGTTGTATTCCTAAGACAGGATTTTTAACCATTTTTCTATTTTATATTCATTAGAACATGATACAACGACAAGTGGAATATCGTGGATTTTATGTGAATTGGCCAAAATCAGTCATATCAAAATTTGTTTCAACAAGAAGCAGATAAAGTACTCAGGGATAGTATTGACATTTATAAAATGGTATGACCTCAATGTAAATCATTTCACAGTGATTAAATATAGCAATTACAAGTTAGATATAAACATTTTCATACACTTTACATAAGTGAAATTAACCGAATAAATCATGGCAGGCTTTATCAAAACAAATGTGCAGAACTCTTTCTTGAAGTTTAACAAGTAAGTCAGTGATTTGTTTTAAAGTATATATAAATCATGAACGCATCAGTGGCGGATCCAGAAATTTTCATAAGGGGGCTACTGACTGCCTAAGAGGGGCCCGCTCAGTCATGCTTCAGTGATTCCCTAAATAATCAACCACATTTTTCCCAAAAGGGGGCCTGGGCCCCTGGAAAACCCTCTAAATCCGCCACTGCCGTATTCTCCTTTCGTATAACGAAAGAACAAAATAGCAAAATTAAATGATACCGAGTTTTTTAATTTGATGCACCATATGAAAATTTTGAAAATTCATCTATTGTTAGTGGAAAAAAATCAAACGTCAAAAAGCAATATATGAAAAAAAAAAAAAAAAAAATGCCCACAAAATGGCTGCCAAAATTACTAATAGTTGAGGATCTAGTATTCCTTTCCATTAGAGGGGTAAATCAAAGAATTTTACTAGTTTTTCATCTTTTTTTCAACTGAAACCTCTCAAGTATCAAAATCAAACTGCTACCACTTCATTTCAATATTCAGTTGTAGTGTAGTAAAATTGTAACTGGACGCAAGGTATACTCAGTGACTGGACTTAAATCCAACATTAGTATCATAGAACTAAGAGCAGAATAAAAATTACCAACATACGACCAACTATATTTTATTTTGTAATTTGATGCATGAAATACACATTTTGAAAATTCATTTCACGTCAGTTACGTAAAACGATATAGCTGAAGTGTGTTAAATTGTGACAATCTTATATTTTTATGGTTTTATCAAAAGTATGTAGTCAATATGTTTTCGATCAAAATGATCAAAACTATGAAGCAATAGAATGAATACTAGTATTTCATTTTTTTTAATTTAGGAAAAACCTACACCAATTTGATACTTTTACACAGTGCATCGACAAGCAACAAAAACACAGGAAATGACTATAGAGGACATAACATTTCCCACAGATACTATAATATTTTCTGTCAATATATACGGTTTACACCATAATCCAACGCTATGAGGAACAAATGAGCTATGACCCAAAGTCGTTTTTCGAAAGACAGAGACTCAGTGCTGGACTCGTTTTCCTTTATTCCACTTTCTAGCTGGAACAAGGTAATAAAGTATTCGTGTTGGTTCGACATTTCAAACATAATGCATTTTTAACATTGCGAGATTATTTTAATGTTATTGCATACGTTTTTCATCAACGTATAATGGTATACAATTGCCTGCTTAGCGGTTCGTTTTTATTTTGACGTAATTTTCGAATTTTGTCGTTCCAGAGTTAAGAGACTTGATAATAGTTTGGACCAGTAAATTATTAGAAAAATATTGATCCCAAGCTTTATAGGTGAAAATTTTCCAGCAATAAAGGGAAAATATGTTTCAGCATTTTCTCTAATTGCATGTTTACCATTATTTTGTCATACTTTGATATATATAACTGTTTCAAGGCAGACATATCCTTAGAAAAATAAAGTATTATCCTTGAGTACACATACATACTTCATATTGATTCAGTATTCAATGATCAAGAAACAGATTGTTTCTTTATAGATCTACATGCAAAAATATTTTATAAAGATTATGGATATTAAATGTACATGTTTTATATAATCTATTTTATTCTAGAGTAATATTATTTGAGAATTTCTGTTGAGATCCATTGTCAGTTATATGTGTGTGCTAATTTTTCTCCATCCTAAATAGATGTTATATATGTAATAGTTAAATAAAGATAATGTATCTGAAGACTAATGATGAACACTGAAATGTAACAACTCCTGGCCACTGGCATAATTATGATGCCCATGACAATGTTTATCACAAATGGAAATATCAAGGTATTCTATAAAAAGACTTCCCATTCACCAAACATGCAATTTTTATTTGTATGTAGGTAGCAATATTACATGGTAATAAAAAAATGAGGAAAAATTAATAAATAATTAATTAAAAAAAAAATAATCAAGGCTTTATTTAGAGACTGAGTGAAAGGGTATCTTTGTTTCCTTATGTTCTTCCTCTCATATCACTGTAATAGGATTATGCTAGGTTGAACAAATTGATATCAGAATTGCATATTTCCTTTTTTTTCAGAGGTTTTTAACTCTATTTTGATCTTTGGCCTGACAGTGATTGCAAACTTGTCATTTTAGTTGTGTGTTGTCTCATTTCACAAAAGGGAAATTATAAAAAACTTTTAAGGGTAAAACATGCTACACAGAGGAACAAGTGATCAGTATGCCTGAGTTTCTTATCGACAATATTTTGTTGAATTTGAGGTAGACTTTTCAACAAATTGTCGGCATTCCTATGGGAACGAACTGTGCGCCTCTCCTTGCCAACCTCTTCTTATCTTCATATGAATCGGAGTTCCTTCAGACGCTTGTCAAAACAAGAAAATCAAAGAAGCCAGATTATCTAATTTCACTTTCAGATATATTGATGATGTTCTTTACATTAACCATTCGAACTTTTGTGATTGGGTTCCATTAATATATCCCCAGAACTAGAAATTAAAGAAACAACAGACACGGCTTCCTCCGCCTCATTTTAGACTTATACCTCGAATTTGACATACATTGTCATCTCAGTATCAGAATCTATGACAAACGACACGATTTTAATTTTAAAATTATCAATTTCCCCACCCTAGTAGCAATATACCAACTTCACCTGCATATAGGAAATATACATTTCCCAACTTATTCGGTTTGCAAGAGCTTGCAGCTCCTACTCAGACTTTGTTAAACGTCACCAGTGTCTGTGCAGAAAGTTGATCAACCAGGGTATGTCAGAGATCGTCTCGTCCTTTTCTAAAAGTTCATCGGAAGGTACCAAGACCTTGTTAGAAGAGTTAATGTTAAAATTACGATTAGGTCCCAGTGCCTAAAATCCCTCGATCCTTTATGGGTTGATTTGGCATACATGAATAAAATACAAAATTAGTAAGCAATGAACGAGGTTGTTAAATGTGATATATGCTTTTTGTGCTTCTTTGTTAAATATTTGTTTATTTTTGTTGATTGTGATACGGTGTTGACTGCTGTACCCTATTTTGACATTTTACCTATTATGTCTGTTTGTTTTATTCACG
Organism: Mytilus coruscus; assembly: GCA_017311375.1. Taxonomy (NCBI): domain Eukaryota; kingdom Metazoa; phylum Mollusca; class Bivalvia; order Mytilida; family Mytilidae; genus Mytilus; species Mytilus coruscus. The sequence continues at coordinate 32,698,208 of CM029601.1, forward strand.
CATCGTTGTCAGTATAATGCAACTGTCATACAAGTGAGAGGTTTAGCGCTATAAAACCAGGTTCAATCCACCATTTTCTACATAAGAAAATGCCTGTACCAAGCCAGGAACATGACAGTGTTGTCCATTCATTTGATGTGTTTGTGCTTTTGATTTTGCCATTTGATTAGGGACTTTCCGTTTTGAATTTTCCTCGGAGTTCAGTATTTTTGTGATTTAACTTTTTACAGAACATTTTCAGAACTTGCCAGGCCTTAAGAGATATAGAGCTTGGCATACGACATGGATACCTATCCACCATTTACAGTCCCTTTGAGTTGTCATGTCTGTATTTAACAAGATATATTATATTTTGAAAATTTCAACAGAAAATAAAAATTTCAACTCTTATTATTAAATGAAACCACCAGTCCCTAAAGTGCTGAATATGATAAAAAAAGCACTTTCAGGCTCCAACAGAAATGTCAAATTACTTCATAGAACATGTGTACATATATATGCAATAACAGTTATTGTCAATGCCAAGAGTATCAGGATGTATTCTAGGTGTGACAGCTACTAAGTATTTGTCAACTTAAAACCCAATCCCCAATCATGTATATCAAATAACTGAATATTTCTAAACATGCAATAAACATGATAAAGTAAAATGCCAATATAAAAAACCTGAAAATTGCATTTCATTTATGGTATGTAATTTTGTATCTTTAAGCGGAAATAATGTAATCAAATTAAAAAAAAATTACAACATAAAACAAGGCCATGGGGTATGAAAAATAATTGCATAATGGTATAAAAAGCTTTTTTTAAAGTCTAAATTGCACCATATATAAAACCATCTTGACCTGATATATAATTCCTGATCAAATGCAGGTGCATGCAGCTAAATAATTGTAAACATAGAATGGACTAAATCATCATAAATATGGATTAATTTAGGTAAACTAGATGTAGATTGAACAACGTATGAAAGATTGCTTGGAGATGAACAGGGAATAAGCACAAACAATTATGTTATAATGTGATATCATCTTCATTCTTTTGCAACTACATCTGTAAGCCACAAAATAAAGGTCTGACTCTTCAAATTTGTTTTCCTCTGTCTTTTATCTATGGTTTATCAGATCTTAGGATGTTTACACTGGAGTCATGTCATCCAGGACAAATCCTGACATGCTAACAGATGACAATAATTTACAACTGGACTTCCCAAAAGAATGCACTTATTTAAGGATATGATTGGTAGCTTTCAAATTATATACATATATTCTTATATGGATAATGTGCTGAATTCCGAATATCTGTGTGATTTTTAAGAAAGTAGACAACTAATGTTCACATTTTGTAATTTTGTGTACTGAAAAACATCATTGAGGCATGAAAAGGAAAATAAATCACAAAAAAATAACAGATTTTATTCATTTCAATGACATGTTGACTGTCTTTTACTCTGTGACAAGTTTGTCATATTTCTTCTGAGCTGTTTTGGTCAAGAGCAGAGAAGTTTTAAGAAAAAATAATAGGGAGTAATTGCGCGGCCTTACCAAATTGTGATGTGTATTGAACTTGTGCTCGAGTGTAAACAACGATGGTAACGTCATGTGACCACCCCAGTTCGGTTCTTCATATTCCAGTTTATCAAAATAAACCAGTCACATTTAATTTTCCTAGGTAAACCAGGCCTGTGTCACTTTGTTCCGAGCTGAAAATTTGTCAATGACAGTCGAAGTTGAAAATGGCGGTTCCGAAGATTGAAAATTAATGACTTGAATTTCTTTTTCAACAATATATTACTTTGATTTCTTATGTTTTTCTCTTGATACGTTTGGTTTCATAAAATCTCACAAATTCGCGATTTCCTACTGGGTCGTCTTCCACGGGGAAATAATTTTCTGCGCAGCGACATCTGTTGACGGCTTTCTCAGAAAGTATCCCTACTTGATTCTCGGATAATAAATCCGGGGTTTAAATTGACAAATCAAGGATTTGCTGTCCGGCTGTTACAGTGTTTTGTTCTTTAAAGAAAGCCACTTGCGATGTTCAGGGTTCCTCAGTTATAAGACTTTAATGGTAAAAGCTCATTTTTTGATTTTGACTATTTTCAAATAGTCGAATTAAAAACCATGTTCTGTGTCTAATGCATAAGTCTAGTTTCATTCACTTATTCCACTTAAAGAAACAATCCTACAACCAGTAAAAAATTACAACCTTTTCAATTTAGCAATATTTTTGTATTTGGCACATTTTCGGACTTGTTGTAGAGATATGGTACTTAAATAGGCGAACAGGGCGGACAGGCGCAGCTTTTTGTTGTTTTTTTTTTAGGCAGAATTGCCTGTCTATTAAACAAGCATTTTTCTTCATTACAGTGACAGCGTATTCAATATATAATGCACTAAATAAGACATGTTATTGTTTTTGTCTAAGTGGGAAGGGTTCTTAACTGATAAGCCATTAAGCGTCGTACTTTCGTACTATGGTTAACGCCAAATGAAGTAAACACCTCGGAGATGCAAGTGCTTTTTGAACAAGGTATTGTAGTGACGAGTGGAATGAACATTATTTTACTCTCGTTTACGCTTTTTAACTTCGTATTTAATTTGTTACGCTCGTTTACGCTCTTTAACTTTGTACTTTATTTGGCTTTTAACTTTTTTGATTCGAGCATCACTGATGATTCTTTTGTAGGCAAAATGCGCGTCTGGCTTACCAAACTTGGATCATTGATGACTTCATTTACACAAGGTCTAACAAAATTGTAGTTTTATGCAATCCAAAGGTAAAACTTAGTATATAATTAAAAATATAGCCGATCTGCCCACGTTAAAATTTTTCAGGATATGTTTAAAACTGGATTCCTCTACTTCTAATAATGCAGTTTAACTCACGTATCTAGAATATATTTGGTAAAATGGACGGTTTCAAAATGGAATTTGATATATTTTCATTAATCAAGTGAGCAAGTGAAACGGTCCGGGCAGTTCACGTCTTTAAGACTTTGTTTCAAACATACCTTCGTATTGAAATGCAATAGATCTTCTGTCATTAAACACGATTGGAATTCAATTCAGTTACGACTTTGATAATCGCGTAAGATAAGAGATGTGGATGTAGTAATTAAATACTGCTTTCGATTGTCATTACCCAAAGAAACAATTTAATTTTATTAAACCTTTAAAAGATTAAAATATTAAGTGTATTGACGTTATCCTACACTCAAGTACAAGTGTGTTTTCCTCACTATTGAAGGTTGTACGGTGACCTATAATTGCTTATATTCACGTCATTTTGACTCTGGTGGAAGTTTGTCTCTTTAGCAATCAAACTACATCTCTTTATTTTCATGTAGATATTGCTCTGATTTGATATAAGTACAGAATTGTATTAACAGCATTATACCAATTTTACCACACAAGATACGAATTTCGCGAATCAATGACTATACCTTCAGTTTTGCTAGAGTCCAAACTATTAAAAGGCCCACATGCATTTACAAACGTTGAAGAATATGAGGAACTGTTAAACAATATTGGTAAATGAAACAATATTTTCATATGTACATGTAATCAGTTTTTCATCAGATTTTGAATATAACATATTACTTCCTTCATTAACACGATTAAATATCCTGTTTTCTTAATATCCTGTTTTATTATACTTCATGTCAAAATGCCAGATTTTGATTGGTTAATACGAGGGAGACAATTTACTCTATCATATGGTTTAGACTCTATTACCCTTCACGGAGACGCTTGATCAAGTGTGCGCTTTATAAAATACGGATTGTTGTTATGTACAAGACGTCATAATTTATTACTTTGAATTTGAAATTTAATAGACAGTAATAACAGAACATTCAGTATAATAAATTAAATAACACATATCAGAGAGGGTGATAGAGCAGATTGTTAACCCTCGAAAAGACATTGTCAACCTTGGCTCCCCTCAGTTGACAATGTTTTCACGGGGTAACAATCTGCTCTATCACCCTCTCAGCTATGTGTTGTTTATATAATGTAAATTGTGTCATGCTTTTCTAAACTACTTTAATTAAAAAAATTATCATGACCAACTTTTAATTTGATTACATGTTGAAGGTGTTTTATACGTCAATTTTTTCTAGTGAAGGCATTCTTACGAATTTTAACGGGATAGGTTTGAAAAGGACAAAGACAAAAACGAAGTTTCTGATGGCGTAAGCAGTTGAAAATTTTAATCCGTTAAAATTTTCTATTGTTATAGAGAATCTATAATTGTCGCTCTGCAGTTTTTTATTTGAACTTCTGTGACAAATTAAAATATTGATTACATTTCAAGAGCTTTCAATAATATAACCTAAGACTTAGCTCAGTTAAAGAAAAGTAACAAAAGTACTTTTTTGAGGGATACACACATCTGTGATTATACAGACCAGAAAGAGTCTATCAGAAAATATAGAAAAATATTGTAAGGCGATATTTAAACCCCATAACTGAACTCTATCAATATTAATATTGAGATCTTCCACTTAACTAATAGGAAAATTAACATCACAGCACATTTCAAAACAATAATAGATTGTTCTCAGTTTGCTTAAGCAGATCAAACTCAACAAAATCCAGTCAACATAGCTAGTTTTCGTAAAGCACGTCAAAATTATCTTTTTATAAATATCTTCCACCGAAATCTTAAATCAAAAGAATACAAAATATAATACAAAATATAATACAAAATATAATACAATAGAATTGTTGAGGTCTAATATCAAATCTTCTTTTATTTCCACTATTTGAATTTGTCTTTTGGAAACTCACTTAGAAGAAAGTAAAATGTATCTTCACTGATAGTGTCATGTGTGATACTTTTGCAGTTTTTGTAAGGGAAATTTCATTCACAGTACGCTGAAACTCACCATAGATGTGCACACGTTGCTTTCCGTAAATTCTTAGACAAAACAATACTCTATGTTCACTCTACTTCCCAACAAGTTCAACTAGTTATAAAACTAAACGCTTAAATAACCTATCTTATCTTTATAAGATCACCCTTGGATTTTTTTTGTGTTACTCAGTCTTTACTTTTCGATGTTGTGTTTTCTATTCTGTTAGTTTGTCTTTTGATCATTTTTCTCCATGGCGTTGTAAGTTTGTTTTCGACTTATGAGTTTGAAAGTCCCTTTGGTATCTGTTGCCTCTCTTTCTTTCGAACGATAATGTATTTTCAATTATGAATCTGATGCTTTTCTTCCCTCTAGAAAAGTATTATTCTCCTATCAACTTTACCATGTACGATTCTTCTCTTTTTCTTTGATTCATGGCATTTATGCACAATAATCTCTGTGGAATGATGTTTTACAATGACACATAAGCATTTTCCTTTGTTCAAAAGAGAACTTGATAAGACTCTCTTATGTTTGTTTCTGAATCTCTGTAGAGACGAGTTACAATTGAAGATATTTGAAAATGCCCTAAATCCAATTTTATCTTGAAAGCAAGCACGATTTTCTTTTTACCTATGGAATTAAATCTCTAACGCAGCAGACAAAAGTATGGATCATGATACAAAGATCAAAGGTGAAAACTCTATAGCCATTGTTTTACACCTAGGATACGGGGATATAATATAACTATCTGAAGATTTACTTCCAACAAACCTGGTGAACATTTGATATCAATGAAATTTTTTAAAAAAGTAAAAAAATAATTTGATTAATTGCTTGTTTTGTTGTTGTTTGCTTAACATGCAGTGGCAACTATTTCATTTATATTCATGATGTCAAAAAATTAACTTTATATCATGTAGATCGGTTCTGCAATTAGTACCCACCTGAATTAAGACGGAGTGCCAATGGAAAAGTTGCTAAGTTAGATAGGGACCGAATTTTCCCCTTGCAACTAGGGACCTATGTTCTCCTCATAGAGTTGTCTTTAACGTACAGAAAGTAGGCACTCTCCCTACACGAGTCACATGATTTAACGTCCAATTACCCAACGCACGCCCCTCTTAGCATGAGTTTTACTGCCTAATGCAGATGGAAAAGTCAAGGTGACAATTATTCCGTATCCAAGTTGACCCTTGGGGTTCCGATGAAAATTACAATTGACCTTTGTATGTAGAAGCACTAAACTTTTTTATTTAGGCATTGATAAAGCATACCAGATAACTCTTTCAGCCCTTTGTCAGCTCGTGACTAACATACGATCCATCTTTCTTCAAACTGTCAATTGTCATTGTCTTTTCCAAATCCAGCAAAGATCATACATATCTTTTTTATTATATGTATCAATTCCTCTTCTCAGATGTGTTTTCAAAACGCCTGATTGCACGGCCATTAATCGCTTTGATTGGTTCCTTGAATGAAAGGAGTAAATAACCAACATGCAAGGCGTACTCTTGATTGGTTGAATTATCTACCCGCAACATCTTCTCAAAAGTGAATACGTGGCGGCACTCTCCCTATTGAAGACATCTGATTTAATGATTAATTGAAAAGGCGACGTGTTTATAGATCTCAAAGATCCAATTGGACGTCCTTCCTTAGCATGGTTTCAGATAGGAAAAGTCCAGGTGACCATATTTATATACTCAAGTAATCTATTTGGTTTTTAATGTTATTATGGTGAAATACATCTGTTTTGTTTTTTGACGAGGAATGCTGTGAGAAGAGTTTGCCTTATTTATTCGATATATCGTATTTTCTTTCCGATGCATAAATATCATAATCGCCTTAAACTATTTCACCTTTTTTTTTTTTTACCTTCATTTTAAAGTTATCCCAAACCTTGTTCATCATAATATGAGAGTTAAGTTAGATCCTTACGATTGCTAGTGGATCTCATAGACTGCCCACGTATCTCTGAACTTGAGATACGAACTTCTATAAACATAGTCATTTGTAGGATATTTATTAAATCTTCGTTCAACCTTTTTATGGGCATGATTAGCTTAAACACAGTCTTTTGAAAACCAGAGAGCTATTTTCTTCTAATCTAAATGAGATCTTAATCACACATTTCTTCTCTCGGTTATACATTTTAAGTATTGCAAGTTGTCTTATGTTGAACAATCTTTGATCAATGAATGTCAAACAGTACTCCGATTACATATCCTAACTGATACTGAATTCTATTTTTTTGGTACTACATATTAGTTGTCTGTACAGCTTAATAAATGACATTTTGCTGTGATTGTGAAAAAATAAACAATGTGTGCCATGAAGAAGTGCTTGCAGCTTGACCTTTTTGATCTATACGGAATCGAGATAATTAAACCATAAAAAAGGAAAACAATAGAAAAAGGAGAAAGTTGATGCACCCAAAGGTAGCAATTTTAGCCAACACAGAACATAAAATATTGGATTAAAACTAACGGTAGCTGACTTACATTTCATGTATCATGAAGGAACCTCATGTACTTCAAAAGGTGAAACAACAGTGTTTACAGGGTTTTACAGTCATTAACATTGTGAGTATCATTATCGTATTCAGACTCAGAAATCAATCAATCAAATTACTGAATTTGCTTTTAAAGTACAAATTTTAAAATCCGTGCACAGAGTAAAGTTTTATTACCGAAAGGACAGGACAAGTTATCACAATTATAAGAAGGAAACACAAACATGTCTCAGCACACAAACCACCGACAAGAAAAATTACAATCAACACCAACTTAATCAAAATAAGGGATAAACTTAGGTTCTCCGGAAGTATCAGCAGTTCATATTTTAATGTGTTTGCTTATTACAAGTGATAATACGGTGACCAAGCATAAAAAATGTATGTAAGATTGATTTGTTGTTTTTTGAATAACGTGCAATGACCAATACTTTATGCGACAGATGGAAAGGAAAAGACAAAAACTATATTAAACTATTTCGTCAGTCATATTTAAAATAAAAGAGAAAACAAATAACCAGCGAGAAGCAGCTATATAAAACGACCCCTTGGAATATCGATTTAGGTGCGCGCTTATATATAGGAACATTTTTGAAGTTAACAATGATTGATTGATTGATTGATGTTTAACGCCACTTTCAACACTATTGTGATATTTCGTGGAGGTCAGTTTTTATTGGTGGAGGAAGCCTGAAAGCCCGGAGAGAACAATAGAGCTTCGGTAGGAAACTGACAATACTTGTCAATTAAGATTAGAGTCGAGCGCACCTGCCACGTGCAGGAATCGAACTCAGTATTGACACAGTAGTGATACAGTAATTCGACTACTTAGACCACTCGGCCAACGAGGCCCCTCAAGTTGACAATGAAATTTGTAACATATCTGGAATAAATATATACAAGAGTAAGACTCATTTAAGTTGCATGTGTTAATATCATTCCACCGGTAAAGTACTTGCAGCCTAAGCGTTACTGTTTGGCGGGAACTTGACTGATCGGTGAATGATCGGTGGCGGATTTTTGACTAATCGATGAATGATCGGTGATTGTTGACCCAAAGAATCCGTCAGATACGTCAAATAAGCTATGTTAGAGTTACCGTGACAACAGTTAGCGATCGATCAGGAAATTAATTGTATGCACGGATCAAACGGATATATATTAATTAAAATTCTTATGTAAAACGAACTCTGCAGTATTTACATACGATAAACGCGGACTTCTACGACGACACCTTTACCCGATATTTGTTGTCAGCTAGGTCGCAATCACATATTGGGAAAAATACATATACTACATTTAACGTTTTATAATATGTAATTTCTTTATTATTTGTTCTTTTATTTTACTGCTAAATAAATTACATAATTGCAGAATAGTGACATGCTCATAATTTTTTGTATCACTAAAAGTAGGGATGTCAACGAGTACTCGAGTATTCGAGTATAGTTTGGTAGTACCGAGTATCGAGTACCAAAACGATACTCGACTAATCGGTTTCCTGTTAGAATATTGCTGTCTTCTTTATATAAAATTGATCTTCTTGAGAACCTCTTTCGGAAAATTAAAAAGGCATCACTGATTAATCATAGTACTGATACTAGTAAATAAAATACATTTTGTTTCGAGTACTTGTGCTAAATTGTCATTTAAAATGTCCCCAAAAATACGTGGGCTATACCTAGGCTAACACTTTAAACTAAACATGTCTTAGCCATAACATCGGTACCGTCAGAGCAAATATTTTCGTCTGCAAGACTGTAATTTATAAAGTTGCAAAATTGACTGTCACGAATAATAGTTGACAAGAAAATGATTCCAAATAAAATAAATTCGTTGCATCCTCTGGTGACCCTCAGTGAAGAGTTAAACTTCTAATCCTTACGCCTTTGTAAACATTACATGTGTTTTCTTAACGATTACCAAATAATAATGTCTGATATTGTTTTCCTTGTTAAAATTTTAAATAGGTGTCCATTGAATTATATTGATTAGATTATTATTTTTTACTTAATTAGTACTTGTAGGTAATGAGCTATTAATTCTGGTGTGTAATTCCTTGTCCCAGATACTTATGTAAATGGTTTTTCGTCCGTTGAACAACACACCACAGAATATAAAGTACGTATTTTTGTGTTTCCGTGTTGAAGATATATTCCCGAGCGAGTACTCGAGTATCGCTCGATAAAATCAACGAGTACTCGATTAATAATTTTTCACCGAGTTGACATCCCTACTAAAAGAGATAAAATGTTAGTCTTTGAAATAAGTACCCTATTTATCAATGATCATAAATTTTAATGCCACCAGATGAGCTTATTTTCATAAAATGTAAATACTATAAAAGTAAAGATACTCAAAGCTTTGTTTGTATTGATTAAGAGTGAATTATTTCTTTATCTTAATGGAAATCATGAACTGCTATTGGTTTTTAGCACTTTACATCAGGATGGGTTGATTTTCATCAAAATTATGACATATATGATAAATGTTTGAGATAAGTTACTACAATTTCGTTCACATTGTTAAAACATATTAATATTTCTCATTTCATAAAAATCATAGCAATTTTATTTGCAATCAGTCATTTCAAATGCCTCTGTATTAGTTATATATATATATATATATAAAAGAATAATCTAAGGATAAGGATGCCTCAACTTAAGAGTGCAATTATTTCTTTATCTAAATGGAAATCATAAGCTGTCATTAGTTTTTAGTACTTTTGAAACATCAGGATGGGTTGGCATGCATAAGACAGGAAGAATATCAGATAAAAGATACCAAATACTGTTCGCAATGTTTAGAAATACCAATATTTCTTCTTTTTATCAACCATAATGCACTGTTGTTTGAAATCAGTTATTTCTAATACCTGTGGATTAATAATTTTTATAAACTTTTAATAATATAAGGATAAAAATACTTAAACTTTTGTTTGTTTTGAATATTAATGCAATTATTTCTTTATTTTAATGGAAATCATAAACCGTCATTGGTTTTTAGTACTTCTTGTGATTCAGGATGGATTGTTATTCAGAAGATAGGACAACTATCATAGAAAAGATACTAAAATACTGTTCGCAATGTTTAGAAAAACCAATATTTCCTCTTTTTATCAAAAATATTGGACTATTGTTTGCAATCTGTTGTTTTTAATACATGTGGATACGTCATTTTTATAAAATTTTGATTATATATAGATTAAAATACTTAAACTTTTGTTTGTGTTTAATAAGAATGCAATTATTTCTTTATTTCAATGGAAATCATAAATCAGCATTGGTATTTGGTACGTGTTGTGCATCGTGATTGGTTGTTATTCAGAATAGAGGACAAATATCATAGAAAAGATACTAAAATACTGTTTGCAATGTTTGGAAAGACCAATATTTCTTCTTTTTATCAAAAATAATGCATATTTTTGCAATCGATACTGAATAAGAATGCAATTATTTCCTAATTTTAATGGAAATCTTAAATCATCATTGGTTTTTGGTACTTTTTATGCATCGTGATGGGTTGTTATTCAGAGGATAGGACAAATATCATAGAAAAGATACTAAAATACTGTTTGCAGTGTTTATAAATACCTATATTTCTTTTTTTATAAAAATAATGCAAATTTTGTCAATCAGTTATTTCAAATGCTTCTGAATAAGTTATTTTTTATTATACATTTGTTTAAGGATAATTTGTGTAAACTTTTGTTTGTATTGAATAAGAATGCAATCATTTCTTTATTTTAACACGAATAAAAATTATGAAAGATCATTTATATTTTGCTTATTCAATATCAAAGTCAATTTAATATCTTATAAAAACTTTAAAATAACACGTAATTGAATTTTGCGGTTTGGTTGGAATCTTGTTTAAACACATTTGCAACACCAATAGTAGTCGAAATGTCAGACGTCTATTAAAAGTCAGCCTCATTAAAGTTTAATGAATTTACCAAAGATTCGTTGCCTATAGGGATATACACGATTTAATCGCTCGTCACATCTTAACTAATGCCAATGATCATAAACATTTAGGATGATTTTGCTTCCAATAGATGTGATTTGATTCGTGGATCAGGTGCACGTTAATCAAAATATCCCCATCAGGCCGATTGTGTTCTTTCGGTAGTATTTTAAAATAGGGTAATTTTTTTATGTTATTTATTCTGCAGAAAAAAATTGTTTAAACTCTATTAAAATTTCTACGGTTATGACCACGGTCAACCTAATGGCTAATCTTCGAAACTAGTTGATGATACGAAGGCAATGAAATATCGTGGTTATTATTACCTTGCTCTTCAGATAGTTACAGCAGATATTTCGTGGGAAGATGTTCTTAATGAGATTTCCAAGTTTTGCAGTGTCTTCATAAAAATTCTTAATAGGGCATATATCGGACAATTATCAATTTTTAATACAAATACTAAAATCGTTATCATTCTGGTTTTTTGGTGTGAATTCCCCGGAGCATAAAAAGACATTATTTAATTTTCCACTCAAGGAACAAAAGAATTTTATAAGAATTATCTTTGTTTTGTTTAAAAAATACCAAAATAAAATGCAACACATCTCAATGATAAAGGCCGTATGGGCAGCCATTCTGGCAAAATTGAACACAATTTGAAAACAGACGTTAAAACTAAAAACAGACTTCATTAACGATAACAAACATAAAAAATGTAAAAACAGACGTAAAAAAAAAAAAAAAAAATAAAAAAATAAAAACAGAGGTCAAAAACGATAACAGAAGTGAACAACAAAAAACAGACATACAATTTCAAAGCATACGTTAAAATTAAAAAAAACAGACATCAAAAACGAAAACAGACATAAAATTATAACACAGTTCAAAAACCAAAGCAGACATAAAAAAAAAGTCTGCCAACTCGTACTTTTACCAACTCGTAATTTTACTTACTCGTACTTCGACCAACTCGTACCAATTTTTGTAGCGTTGTTACATATCACTTAATTTGATAAATCTCTTTAATTTAATGGTAATTTTGTATTTTATAATTGATCTTGTTCGAGACATGTATCTAGTATGCATGTCTGATCTAGTGGTAAAGAATATGTTTCTTGACAAACATGATGACTTTGTTTTGAATGCAGCTTAAATCTCTTTAATTGTGAAGTAACGAATTCATCAGTATTCTCCTTTATCTTGAGCTAACTTGAATAGAGTTTGAAATCTGAGGCATGTTATGGAAAATATATGGTTTAACTGACTTTTTCGTTGGGTGTCTGTTAAAGAAGTTCTTGTTTAATTTTATCTGAAGATTTCACCATATTTTTGATGCACACGAATTAAACAAATCCAAATGTTTATACATATATATTAGATACTTTACTGATAATAATAACAAAACTTTCAATGCATTTCTGAGAGAGGGGAGAACGGGGTACTCTTCTCCTTTCTCTCATTCCTCCTCCCGATAATTAAAAGCTTCGGCCAAAGTTTAAAAAAATTCTATGAAGGTATGACAAAGTTAAATATAACACCACACTATATCTACATGTTAACTACAAATAAACTTAGTCCTTTTGTCAGTGAAACACTGACAGATAAATGAAAAAAATAATATTGTTTTGCTTTGTGTCCTCATCATAAAAAGCTGCTGTCCATATTTATAAAATTCCTTAAAGTTTTAACAAATTTATTGATTGCTGATCAACTATAACCTTAGAATGTATCTAAATGTTAACTAAAAAAAAAGTCCATTTATCCTTTAAATACGAAAAAGGAATTGAACCTATATAGTGACGACGCCATTGCTGCAGATTGAATCTAGGATCGTTATTCTTGCTTCCAAGATATACATGTCACAGGCTCGACAACAAGATAAATATGCTTGAAATTCTTAATGGAAGTGTGATGAACTGATTAAAGCTGTAAATTTTCTCCTTGTCAGTCTCTAGATGAAGCCCATCACTGGGCACAGGATTTTGTTGCTGCTTTGAAGACCAATTGGTGGCCTTGGACTGTTTATGCCATTCGGTCGAGTTGTTGACTTTTTTAACACATTCCCCGTTTCTATCTATATTCCATGTTTCGACAATACAGATTTTAGGTATTCTGACGGGCAGCAATTGCAACCATTTGATAGCAGACTTGTTTCTGTATCGTTATGACTCTGTTTTATGGTCAAATGCAGTAAAATCCGTCTTCTCAATAAACTCAATTAATCCCATCTTTAATCAGTTTAAGGTGCACCGTATGACGACACCTGATCAAAATATTTTATGATTATAATTTCAAATCAAAATATCGGTTTTCCGGGTTATAAAAAACAAAATTATACCACAATAGATAACTACTATACTGCACATGAAAACTTCTAAAAATTGGTACGAGTTGGTAGAAGTACGAGTTGGTAAAAGTATGAGTTGGTAACAATCGGGTACGAGTTGGTTGAGTACTAGTTGGCAAAAGTACGAATTATAGTGTACCCCATTGAGGACACCAGTTAGTTTTTGTACTTTGTCTGTTTTCGTTCTTGACCTCTGTTTTAAATCTTTCAACGTCTGTTTTTAGTTTTATGTTTGTTTTCGTATTAGACCTCTGTTTTATGTTTGTTTTCCTTTTTGATGTCTGTTTTTTATTTCAACGTTTTTTTTTTAATTTTATGTCGGTTTTGATTTTAACGTCTGTTTTTATAACTTTATGTCTGTTTTCCTTTTTGATGTCTGTTTTTTATTTCAACGTTTTATTTTTTTTAATTTTATGTCGGTTTTTGATTTTAAACTCATGTCTGTTTTCGTCTTTAATGTTTGTTTTTTTTAATTCAACGTCTGTCTTTTTAATTTTATGTCTGTTCTTATCGTCTGTTTTTAATTTATTAACGTCTGTTTGTACATTTAATATGTCTGTTTTCCTGTTTGAAGTCTGTTTTTGGTTTAGTCGTCTTTTTTTAATTTTATGTCTGTTTTTGTTTTGACATCTGTTTTTAATTTTATGTCTGTATTAGTTGTTGATGTCGAATCGTTTTTGATGTCTGTTTTTTTTTTATTTTAAAGTCTGTTTTTTAATTTTATATCTGTATTTTGTTTCCGTTTTGACCTCTGTTGTCAATTTTTTAACGTCTGTTTGTACTTTGTTTATGTCTGTTTTCGTTTTTCGAAGTCTGTGTTTTGTTTTAACCTCTTTTCTTAAAATTTTGTTCAATTTTGTACGAATGGCTGACAATATATAGTTTATGTATAAAGATATTATGCTTTACTAACAAAATTTTAAAACGTTGAACTTCATGTTCTTTTAAAAGACCACATTTTAAGGTAAATTCCTTTGCATATTGATAATTAACACTCACAATTTAAATTGGATTTCTTGTAAATACATTATACTTTTAAGAATAAAACGTAAAACCTTATTTTGTTATTAGTAAAATAATATTTTTGAAGTTGAACAATATCATTAAACAAATTTAAACGGAATTTATTTTATGTTTTTAGATATCAGCAGAAATATCGACTCAATTAAATGCTTAATATAGCCTCAGTACAGGTTATTCTATATAAAACCTTGTTCAGAGAGTACTCAAAACAAGGAAATATAACAAGAATTAAGAAAAATCTATTTCTCTAATATAAATCTATTACAAATTGTTATTCACATATTGATTAAAACGTGACATGCTACATGTAGCAATAAATTTACAGCAAATAAATGGATTGCAGATATAAACAAAATTCTTTAAAAAGTTTCAGATACTCAAGTACAAAAAATAAAACAAAATGTATTTATGTAAGTTGCTCAATAATTTTCAACTGAAAGCCTACTGCACATTTAATGGCAAACAGTCCGATTAAGCCGATACCTGACCACGGTCATTTGCCGGTACAACCGTTGTTGTATAGATACTGCACGTCATCTTGGTGCTGATTGGTTAGTTTTTACATTATATATATATTTTGCTATACATGCACACGTATAAAAATTGCGGTTTTTATCCAACGCAATCATAGGTTTGAACGTTGTTTTCAATTTCGTGCCAATTGGTAGATTATTGCCAAACATCCAAAATTATCCAAGATCTTTTCCAAACCTCCTGTCTTAGCTTTTTGGTGACCAAAAAGTCTGAAAGATTTATTTGTGAGAGTTGATGTCTCCTCTAATAAAAGCTCTTCAACTGCAGGATGGTGCAAGTCGTGTGGTAACAGACGATGTCTGACTTGCCAACAAATACTGAATACTCAAACATTTACTTGCCACTCCACTGGAGTATACACTATATATTGCAATGTAACTTGCAAAACCCAGAATGTTGTATACCTTCTTCAGTGTCGATGTGGCATGCAGTATGTTGGCGAGACAGAACAGCCATTCAACAAACGCATAAATGGTCATTGAAGTGACTACACCTGCAAGCCCGACCTCCCCGTAAGTCGTCATTTGAGATCACCTAGGCACGCCCAAGTTGATCTCAAAAACCTTACCATCACTATCATAGACCACAACAAGGGTTGGTCAAGGGCCGACAGACTTGCTCGGTCAAGTTTTTGGATAAGAAAGTTAAGGAGAGTTTCCCCAGAGAGCATTAATGAAAAACATAGAATGAGTCCCTACCATTACTTGTTTCCTGTAACTCAGGCTTCAGTACAGGACTCTTACAGTTTTAAGGAATTTATTCATCCTCCCAAACATCAATATTGAAAAAATTTACCAGCGTATTGATTCGTGATAATTTGTATAACGATCAAGATTATTATTGCAGTTTGACTACCACATGTCAAGATAAGAATCATTTGACATCTTACTGATGCAGGATATTAGTTATCCGAAATATTTAACATTTTTTCATGATTTTTCCTTTTTTTTTGGTGATGTTGTACCCTTTTAGACTTGCTTATTATATATATATATATATATATATATATATATATATATATATATACAAGTCTTAATTGAAAACAACGTTCAGTCCTATGATTGCGTTGGATGAAAAACCGCAATTTTTATACGTGTGCATGCAAAACAAATTTCTTGTTAGAGGGGTCTAAATACAACACAAACAACATTTTCCAAAAGACCAAAAAAATGAAAAAGTATATTTTAACGCATTTGACTAACAGGTCGAACAACAAATGTTCTTAAACCCTGCTGACTGCCATTGGCGATTGCCAAATAAACGGATCACCGATGTAATAAATGGATCTTAATTATAAATCTAATACTAAACAGAAAACAATAAACTTGCGGAGATGATATACCGCAAACAATAGGTGCAAAGGTTTTTGTACACCATATCCGGATTTTGACAATTAATGTCTCTTCAGTGATGTTAGGAATCGAAACGGTATTTGGAAAGCCATACAATTTACCTCAATTTCGGATAGACTCTTGAATTTTGAGGAGTCAAAATAGGATGAACGGATCATATAAACCCGAAGGCAAATATAATACAAGCATATATATAAAAGTCTGAATTGAAAACAAAGTTCAAACCTATGATTGCGTTGGATAAAAACCGCAATTTTTATTCGTGTGCATGTAAAACAAATTTCTTGTTAGAGGGGTCTAAATACAGCACAAACAACAATTTCCAAAACACCAAACAAAGTCAAAAAGTCAAAAACGCATTTGACTAACAGGTCGAACAACTGATGTTCTTACACCCTGCTAACTGCCATTGGCGATTGCCAAATAAATTGATCACCAGATCTAACGAAATGGATCTTAATATTAATTTAATACCAAACAGAAAACAATAAACTTGTGGAAAAGATGGTATACCACAAACATGAGGTGCAAAAATTTGTACACCATATCCAGATTTCGACAATTAATGTCTCTTCAGTGAAACATCTTCGTATAATACCATCTTATATTAGTATCGTTGTGCAAATTTTTAGACTTATATAATTGTTTCCTTATCTGCACAGTATCGTCTATTCTAGACGATCCGGTACATAGTAAATTTGCTGGTTGGTCCTTTTTATAGACTTCTATATATATATATATATATATATACATATATAAAATGACTGAATAATAGCCAACGATAAATCTTACGGGGCGATGGATCATAAAATTATGATACAGTACACTACAAAATATTATTTATAACAAGTCTAAAAGGGTACAACATCACCAAAAAATAATTAAATCATGAACAAATTTCAGATATTTCGGATAACTAAAATCCTTCATCAGTAAGATGTAAATGAATCTTATCTTGACATGTGGTAGTCAAACTGAAATAAAAATCTTGAATACTAGTAATACAAATTATCAAAAATCAATACGCTGGTAATTTTTTTTCTTTTTCCAATATTGATGTTTGGGAGGATGAATAAATTTCTTAAAACTGTAAGAGTCCAAAACGGAAGCCTGAGTTACTGGAAACAAGTGATGGTAGGGAAAATGAGTGACACATTCTATGTTTTTCATTCATGCCCTCTGGGAAACTGTCCTAAGCTTTCTTATCCAAAACCTTTCCCGAGCAAGTCTGTCGGCCCTTGACCAACCCTCGTTGTGGTCTATGATAGTGATGGTAAGGTTTTTGAGATCAGCTTAGGCGTGCCCAGGTGATCTCAAATGACGACTTACGGGGAGGTCGGGCTTGCAGGTATATATATATAGTTGTCCCGTTTACATCTTCAATATCTGAGAAAAAAGATCTACTGTTAAACAAACATGTCTTTTGATAAAAATTCATGCGAACAACTGTTGTCAATTTCTTCAGTAACAAAATTGCACTAATTTTTTAAATATCCTTTTAACCCTTTTGTGTAGTACTCTACGAGTACTTGATATTCGAATAAAAGAAACATACTCCTCTGCATGTCTTAGATATCTTCTTTTGAAATAATTCAGTTTTATTAACAAATTAAATTAAAAAAAAAAAAAAAAACAAGCAGCTGTCAGATTGACAATAAACCGGATTTTCCTCCATGAACATGATATTTGCAAATCTGGTAAAAAATAAATGAATTTTTGTAGGGTTCAGAAATTGAAGGGCCAGAATCAATCTAGGTATCACTTTTCGCTACTTAAGGTGTACAACCCAACAAAGATAAAAACTAAAATTCCGAAAATCAAACTTGACCTTCATTTAGTTACAGGAAACAACATATGTGTAAATTTGAAAAGGTTTCGTCAAAGCGTTTTCAAGTTATTGCATGGACAATGCTCTAAGTATCACTTTTCGCTACTTAAAGGTACAACTCAACAACGATAAAAGCTTAAATCGTGAAAACTCAACTTGACCTTCATTTAGTCACAGGAAATTACATGTTTAAATTTTAAGATTTCGTCAAAGCGTTTTCAAGTTATTGCACGGACACTGTTTGGTAGCCGCCCTCGGCCGCCCACCTAAACGCTCGCCCGACCGCCCGCCTGGCCGCCGTACATCACCAAATTAATAACTGATAGTTTCCTTCGGAAATCCGTTAATAAAGATCAGTTTTATTCTTATTAAAAGTATTGCACATAAAAGGTACATAAATATTTAAGGTTATTTTCTGTTTATTGTTATGTTTTTTCTAGTACATGCGATTGCTTTTAAATTCTATAGATTTGATAATTAGATACAACTTAAACGAGATAAGATTAGTCAGTGCTATACAATGGATTTGACAATATGTTTATTTGGTTAGGTCTTTTCTTCATTATATATTCATGAATAAAAGTAGGCATGATTCGATGTAATAAGTTTAAATCCGTTTTTATATACCAAATGGTCTTCGCCTTACTTTAACGTAAAAGTTTAAAGTTTTCAAAAATGCATCTCAGCACTAATTCATAGCAAGAATACACTTAATTGTATGTTGATTCATTAAAATGATCATGAGTAAATGTCTGTCTGACATATTTCCGTTGGTGTTGTCTTCCATTTCAGGCTTCAATGGTCACCTTCAGTTCGGATTATGTTTTATATCTTATAAATTATGAATGTTAACTCAGCGGTATTTGCTATTGCTTAAATTGAAATAATAAAAAAATCTGACAGGATTGAAACATTCGTACTGAATTATAACCTTTAATTTCACGTTGTCTACAGTTTTCGTTATTTTTCTCTTATTGTACAATTGTGCAATCCCGTCTCTACGATTATTGATAATTGAACCACAGTGATAAATTGAAATTCCATACGTGTAAAAAGAGAAAAACTTCAATTAAACTGCCTAAACTCATATTTGAAATACAAAACACGAATCAATTTAGATTAGAGGCGATATAGCCCAATAACCTTTCGATTTCTTAGTTGTTTATGAAGCAAAATGGTAAAAAGAATTGTTAATGGAAACGGGGAACGTTTTAAAGAGACAAAAATCCGACCAAAGAGCAGAAAACAGCCCAAGGCCACCAATGGGTCTTCAACGCATCGAAAAAAAAATCCAACACCCTGAGGCGGGCTTCAGCTGGCCCCTAAACAATAATGAATACCTGATCAGCGAAATGGACGTCACACTAAACTCCGAAACTTATACATGCGGCGGGGTTAGACCTCAACTCTCCTCCTATATCTCTAGACAATGTGGAATATACAAACACACAGAACTACGCACAGTAAATCTCAGTTTAACAGAAGTCAGAGTCCGATGTTAGAATAGGTAACAGAAGAACTAAGCAAAATGACAATGTGACGAACATAACCCGTATCTTGCTAACAACTGGTTTTAGAATAAAATAATAATATTTCCGATTCAAAAACACTTAAAGTGAATCAATATTAATTCCAAAAATGCCATCTTTAATGACTTACAGTATCGTAACTATATCTCTTCTGGATATTTCTGTTTAAAGGTTTTGTTAGCTCTTGAGGTGAATGACGACATTTTTATGCTTTGTATAGAATATCACCATAAAAGACGGGATGTGAAATACCTGAACAGATAGGATGTCTGCACGTTACTTTATATTTACGGATGATGTACTTGTACCGATGATAAAATTTATTAAAAGTTTAGGCAAGTTTGTGATATCGATAACCCTGCTGTAAATTCAAGTATTAAGCTTCCCGTTAAATATATAAATATCCAGATCCAGGAAAGGGCAGTATTCATGGTTAGTATAGCTTCATTTAAAGTAAGTGCAACAGGATAAATCTCTATGGTGTACACAATGAAGTCGTCATTATTGAGAGCCAATATATCATCCAAATATCTAAAAGTGTTAATAAATTTGTGTATCAAATATAAAAATTAAGAAGATGTGGTATGATTGCCAATGAGACAATTCTCAACAAGAGACCAAATGAAATAGAAGTTAACAACTATAGCATGTATAGGTCACATCTATCTCTAAATACCGACAAAGGAATATATATCATCTAAAAACTAATTGATGTTGAACTAATTTAATTGTCTACTTGCCGAGCATGACAAATGTCGTTTGCTACCTCCATTGCTTATTGATTTCACAATTAAAGGCTCACATCTCATCCTGCAAAGCCCACCTCAGTGTTTGAGTCGGATAGATGTTATCAATGACAACTGACACTGTTCTTTTCAAAATTTATGTTATATTTGTAATACAGTCGAACCTCGTTGTGTCGAAGTCGAAGGGACCGGACCAAAGTATTCGACTCATCCGAGATTCGACTCATCCGAGGTCGAATGTGTCGTCAAAATTTGGAATGCAAGAAATACGGTATGAGATTTGCGTAAACTAGATACTTTGAACAGTGTGCCTTTTTTCGATATGACACACTTTATAATTGTGTATGCAATCGCCATTGTTGGTCCTTCATGATAATCAAGCACACAAGAACAGATACAAATCATGCACAAATAAAATAAATAGTCTAATATTTATAAAAGTCAGTCACTATAAATTATAAAATCATTCGCGGAACGAAATAAGTTCTGAACGGTCTCTGATGAGGGTGTCTGCTGTACATTAAATTATCATGAATTTATTATAATTGTCTTAATCCTTTATTTATTATAATTAATTAGTTTTAATTCTAACGATTGATTTAATCTCGGCTAGTGTCATTTAAATTTGTTTCGTTTTTATCTCATGTGAAATATGTTCAACACACTAAAGTTCCGCTTGAACAATCAACAAAGGTGTTAATTACTGGCAACAATAAACATGTCAATTTAACTGTTATACAAACAAGTATGTTTACTCAGCTTTAATCTCTTTTGAAAATGATTAGGTTACATAAGAAATACATCCGATTTGAATTTTTATCATTAGGTCTGCATCTTTCGAAAATTCTTACTTTCGAACTTCGAGACATCAGGGTCAATTTACATTAATTTTATATCGACGGGACTATAAAATTTACTCGACATAACCGAGTATTCGAATCAACCGAGTTCGACTCATCAGAGGTAATTATGCATTGATCAAACGGGAATTTTACCGGGACCGAGAAATAACTTCGACTTTCGACACAACCGAGTTCGACACAACGAGGTTCGACTGTAATTGAAATTCATCAAACCGCTTTATGAATATCAATTATTTGGTCATTTATTGTGACCAATATTGTCTCACCTGTTTACATTCAGTCTGTAAAAAAATTCCATTTTCTCAAAAGTGAGACGGGATTGTCAGTGCATTAGAAGCAGAGAGTGCAATTAGGTATTTTAATACCAATATAACTTGAAATATTCCCAAGACATAACTGGTACTTTCAACAATCGACAAATCAAATTTCATCATAGTTAACTGTCATTATATGTATGCAGTCTACAGCAAGCATTTGGTGATCTCTTTCCATTTCAAGTCATTAACTAATGTTTATCCTGAACAAGCGTATCAGTGTTTTTCTATATATTTTGCCAGTCATCAACTATGCGTAACCCCTCCTCAACTGCTACAAAACCAACCCTACGGAGCTTCTGCAAAAATTTCCTCTTGTGGATTTGTCTCTTGGGGATGTGTATCCTCAACAAATGATGCATTGTACTGGATGTTAGAAGGATATTTAAATTCTATCTTACATGCCTTATTAGGGTTTTTATTTTATTTCCCGAACAGTATTCTAAACGCCTAGGTGAAAAAAATAGGTGTAGCTAGATTTTCTGACCTATCCTTATTTTGAGTTTCTACCCTAAACCATTGAAGAGGATATCTTAAAAATCGTTTGACCAACTTACTGTGTGTTGATACCGCTTATTTATTTGATCAAGAAAAGTAAAACAATTTATTACACCACGTAAATGGCTGTTACTCTTTGTTTACTGAAGGTATAAACCACTTATTCAGTGCACTATTGCTTTCTCTGTTTAAATTCTGCAATTCGGAAGAACAAAAACCGATATATCTGATCTGCGAAACTATACCCTCTTATTTCAATTGCGATAACCAAATAACGAGGATGGAAATAACAACAGGTCACAGCACGAACTTCACCTTTGAGCAAAACCCATAATGTATAGTTAGCTTTTTAAAGGCGACGACGAGAAACAATTCAAAATAATAAGCTAATGACCTGATGTATGACAAAACAATACAAGAATAACAGATATGACAGCAACCAACGCAAATCCTGTATTACAGATTACAGACTCGGAACAGACATATAATTAATTTGCCGGGATTGAACATGTTTGTGGGTGCTCAGCCCCATTTAACTTGGGACAGAAGTGTAATAGAAAAAGATACGAACAAACTGACAAAACTAACAAAAATATAAAGTACCGATCTAAAAGTTCTTTCCAGTTGTGCAATGCTAAACTACATGTATCGAAAGGAGGTAGAACCAGTGTTCATAGCTGTATAGCAAAACAAATTTATTATGTGTTAATTAGTTGAAAAATATATGTGAGTACCGATAACGATAATACATCTTACAACCTGTACAGTGTTAAACCTTTGAAGACTAAGTTTATTCAATATGTCAATATGTTAACATGGAACTTATCTAAATTTACGGAAACTATACACAAAACTGCCGTAAAATGGATGGGAATTCATGTTTGTAATATGGTTTCTACCGTTACAGCTTAACTTTAGTATTACATTTTTGTATCAATGATAGAATAGAGTAAAGGTGAAAGTTTTATATGGTAATGAAATCCATTACTTAATAATTTACCAGTTATAAATAGATTACGATCATTTAAGTCTAATACGTCACTACAGAAACGGATATGAATAACGCATACTTGGTTAGAATGGACCAAAAACAATTCACCTTAAAAAAAATTGATTACGAGAACACAAAAATCGTCTCTTTCGTCGTAGATTTTTGTTTAGAGTTTCCCATATAAAACTGTAATATCCAAATATAAGACAGGGACAAATGATACTGTTTATATCAAATGTATTTGAAGTCAGTTCTTTGGAGTAAATTTTCGGAGTATGATTTGAGAATTAATTATTACTCAAGGCAAACTTTTCATCAATATAACGGTGTATTAAATGTATTTGATCAAAGCAAAAGTAGTACACCGATGTTCAAATCTCATAAATCAAGTAATATGACAAATCTACATTACAAACAATATTAGAGGGAATCGCATAGACTCCAAAAGGAACGAGACTTGGTGCGTCGGCAGGGTAACATCTCCTGCTTTGCATGCATCACTCGCCAAAAGTCAAAATGTCAAAATCGGGAATTTAAGACGGATCTGTACCTAATTTAGCACATTACAAAACTGGAATGTGTTTGCTATACAAAGGTCAATATTGGTGTCTATAGAAATACATAGAAACTGTCGTTAAAGCAAAAACCTACATTATGTGAAAGGTGTTGTGAAGGAAACAAATAACAACTTTAATCATCAGATCATAATTCCAGTACGTATATCTATCATATTTACTTTTTTCATTACAAAAGAAGGCTTTACTTGAGTTGGAGCTAAAATATTTACCATCAAATGTTACAAAAGACTATTTAATTAAGCAAGAAAACTTCTGTTTGATAAATTTGTTTGTAAATGTGTTTAAAGAAGACAAGTCATAACTGTGAACCTAATTTAAAGGACAGTAAAACAAAAGCACTTTATTCATCTTAAACACTCAAAGCGTGTTTACATTCGGAGAATAATGCCATTAAATCCATATGATTTATTAGATATTTATCAAATGTTTATTAATATGAATCACGGAACTAGTGAAATGGACAGAATCATTATTTGCAGAACACTTTCTAGAAGCTCAGATAAAACACTATTTGAATACTTTAAGTGTGTAGTGTGGGTAGCTATTAGATAGTAGGAACTTTCAAATGTTAGAATGATTGGTTGTCAGTTGCTTAACGTCTAGTGTCAAATATTTCATGCATATTCAGGATGACCAAATGTTAGAAGAGACATCAGTTGTAATAGGTAATCAACTAGTTTCAGTAGCTACTACTTCTCCTAGATCGGTTATTTGTGTTTCATGTTGCTTTAAAAATCAGTTAAAATGTCCTTCATTATACTTTAATACAACATATCATTTAAAACAAAATGACTTATACCAATAAAATTCAATACTTAACTAAATGATAAAAATTAAATAATTGACATCACATAAAAATAAATTATACAGATATGCGAATATGTTATTCCTATTTGTCTTAAAAATGATATAATACTATATCTATAGAGAAGTACATAAATGTAAATCAAGCATGCTATATTATATTTAAAATACTTCTTAAGAATATCAAAAATATTATTAGTCATTTAAAACATGTCTTAAAACGCATACTTGCAATTTCATAGTGCACATTGTAGTTGAACTTCATATTTCAAAAGATACTTACGTATTTTATTATCCTATATTAAATAGCTCTCAATTGATGCTGCATTGTTTTACAATTTATAACTCAGTCTGAATATTGCACTTGTTTAGAGATTATACTTTAATAAAACATTGACTTGTATTGTTTTTGTACTACCAATACGTTATCTACATGTGGACAAGTTCATTTATGTACAATTCATCTATTTGATAATATTCCCAACTTTTGTACTTCATTTATATCTATTTTACCTTATATTATAATGATCTAACTATATGGAACACATTTTGTTTTATAGGGTTCAGTGAATCCAAATACTCCATGTAGTCTCTATGATTTTTACTCACTCCTGGCTATTGGACAAACTACTGTTCTGAATAGTTGTTTTATCTGGTTCTGGCTAGTTTGACATCTTATTTTGACTATACAGACTGTAATTTTTATCTATAGTTTGAATGCGGAATAAGTTAGACCAGAAGCAACACTATGAGCTGAGCCAGCAGTATAAGATTTGTCGTTGCCTTCTTTATATTACTTAATAAAGTATTTAAACGTTCTGCATTCAAGTCATCCTAAGCCTTATTCCACCTGGTCACATGCAAAATATAACAATCAGTCTGACCTTTCTTGCACAGTAAATCATTTAAGGTGTCACCAATATCTGGTTTATTTATTAGAAAATAGTCTTTAAGACTTTGAAATAAGGACACAAGAACAGGTTCTAGTAACATCCTTTTTGATTTTTTAATTCCGAAAAAGATTAATCAAAATAGTTTCCAAAAATGGTTTATTAATGAGAAGTTTTAATTCTACTCGCCAAAGAACAATTGTTCAATTTTAAACATTATATTTGTCGAAAATAAATGCGCTGGTCAATGTTTGTCAATTGGAATCGAGATGGCTCATCCACATTAAAATAACCTGTTAAGTCAGATGATGTACAGTAGTTGTCGTTTGTTTATATTTATACGTGTTTTGCTCGTTTTTATATAGACTAGACCGTTGGTTTTACCGTTTGAATGGTTTTAAACATAGTTATTGACCACTTTTATAAATTGTTATTTGGATGGAGAGTTGTCTCATTATACTATATCTATTAGACACTTTATAAAAAAAAAAAAAAAAAAAATAAAATTTACTCTCATTAAATAAAGATACTATTATTATGCTCTCCGGTTACATTTTGCGCCGAACTGAAAAAAAACCCACAGTGACTAGAGATGATATCTAGCCAGGGAATGTGTTGTGAGTCATCATGGAATGATGACTCTTGAGGTGAGGGAAGTGTGACGGCATTGCTTTCTTTAATTATTAATTACTCCGCCAGCCATTAGCATTTGAGCTAGGGAAGTACTTCTTTAGCTCAGTCGGTTAGAGCGCTGACTTGAAATACAGAGGTCCCGGAGGAGAAAATATGATTTTCTTACAAGAATCATGCTCCGATTACACAGCATACAAAGGTTAAACAGGAATCACCAAAAATAGTTTCTGTTAAAATAGACCACAATTAAAAACCAACAACCGATTTTCCAAGAAAATAAACAAATACAAACAACCACGAACAGCATACGATGAAGATACTTGGTAAAACGTTAGTTTAACATTCGCACCACACTCTTTTTGGATATCTAGATCATATGTCGTAAAGTAAAACATAAATAGAAAACATTAACATGTATTCAACTCCTTTTATACACTATCGAGTGAGGAGATCACAATTCAATTGTATTAGCAAAACCGTTAAAATAAATGAGGCAGTAACAGATTTGGCAACTTCTTAGTGACATACTTTTATAAAACATCTAAGTCTACCAACGTTATTTATCTATCTATGTGTACTTTCTCTTACTTGTTATGGTTTTTCTAAATTTTAATTTTGATATTTCCGTGTAACAATGTTGCAAATCATGTTCTCTATAGTCTCTCCCCATCAATATAGTGATTTACTGTTGAAATATTATTCCACCTGCGAGAATTCAATGAACAAGTTTCGCAACCATTTATTTGAACGCAATATAAATTGCTATTCAAATTAGTATATGAACTGTCCTTCACATTTCTATTATATGGTGAAAGACTCACTTATAAAGATTAATAGTTACTGTAACGTTGTTAAATAGTTTTGATCTGATAAAAATCGAAGGACGTACAACACGTGTCGGGTTAAAATGTTTGTTTAATTTCGATCATCAAAATAATAAAAGTTACGTTAAAACATAATGAGAATTCAGATTAGGATACTCAATTGGCTCAACTTTATTGGTATTACCGACGAAAACTACAATTTAAACAATTCTAAATATAGTTGCACCAAAGAATAATATGTAACTGAAAAATTGTTTAAAGTTCCTTATTTGTTTGCATATAATTCATGCCGCCTTCTTACATTCAAAATATCAATCACTGCACCTTCAATATATGAATTAAAAGTGATGCGATAATACATTTATGAATAATTAACCCAAAAGGAAAATATCAAAGACAGAAAAGATAAAATCATCTGGACGGAAAGTTTGTTATATATACAGCAATGTATTGAACCAGAAAAGGTGTTATATATGTTGTAAATGGCGGACATTTTGCCTTACAACAGTTCACATACAGATTTCTCAAAAAGTTATTGCAAAGGTTCTTAAGTCTGCAAAGATTTGATGGGATTTGCTCAAAGTTTTCATAACAACTAACCAGGGGCTGTTGTAAAAGAGTCATAGGGAGTAAAACGATCTGTTACTGAGTAACATATGACATTTTTAGCCCACGTGGGTCATTGGAGCAAGCGATCTATTGCCATCACTCGCAAAAATCTTCTCCCGTGCAACGAATGAAACATTTGACGCCAAACGTGGCTACAATAGTCCTCGTGGTGTTTAACAAGATCTGATCTCCGTCGACCTATTAAACATTTCTGCAGTTTAATAGAACATGAGAGGTAAATCATTTTGTTTTTCTAATTTTAAAGTTATGGAATTAAATATGTGGTTCTGTATTGTTTTTATTGGAACTAACATTGATTTTTCTTTGATAAATTAAAACATAACTAAATATATATTGATGTATATGAACAGTTACGAGAACTCCTGATCCTAAATCCTGGTAACTTATATTTTGACATTGCATAAAGGTCATGCGTTTCTCTGACAGGTTATGACGTCTTTACACTGAATCCGTTGGATGTGTATTGATTGATACTTTAGTCTGGGAAATTATGATTTAGTTACTAGTTGTAAATGGCTTTAACCTAGCTTTCAGTGCTTTTGTGTATTGTTTTAATGATACATTTATTCGACGTAACAATAAAATAATCGTTTGTTTCCGTTATCAGTAAAGCCATTCATTTTAGCAATCGACGTGCAATTCAAAGCAGTAAAAATGATGATATGTTAGTAACTTCTAACACAAATAGACGTTAATCTCATTACTTTTTAATTTAGCCCGTGTTCCCTTTGAACAGAACTCAGTGCTATGTACTAATTACGTTCCCATTGATAAAAATCTACGTTTCTACGTAGTTTAAATCAGGTTTTGACTACTATGATGCAACTCATTCTGTAATAATAATCAAGAAAAATAGGTTGAGGATGTCTTTTATGAATTAATTATTTAGCATTCTCCTGTTTGCTAGTGTTTATTATTCAACTAATTCTGTTATAATTATCAAAAAAATAAGTTAGTGGTGTCTGTTTCATAAATTAATCATTTAACATTTTCCTGTTTGCCTAGAGTTAAGTATGCAACTGACTGTCATAATAATCAAGAAAAATAATGATGTCTGTTTCATTAATTTCATCATTTGTCCACACCAGATACTTTACAAAAATCATGTGCTTAGAAAAAAATAATTTAGAAAGTGTCTATAAAGAGCAACCAATAATCATAAACCTGAACGACACGGAAAGAAAGTCTACAAAACATATCGCACGATAAAACAACAGATGGTGTGACACAAATCCTCTTTAAAATCGGAGGTGAACTCGTGATCTTATAAAGGGTTACCAAAAGTTCATGTATAAAAACAACGCTTATTACATTAAAAATAAAATTGATGGTAGGACTGAAAATGTATAGTTCAAATAAATCTTGCATTAACTGTAATATTCATTGATTTTTGAGGAAAGCCCTTGAGGACAATTATTATATTTGTTGTCTACCAGTGATAAACACGTTGTTTAAGTATAATATTGTCTTGATTCTCTTTAGACAAAAAGTTAAATTAAGTTTGAACGTTTAAAAACTAACATCAAAATTCCATTAAGATATTGAAAACAAAAACGAAATTGCTTGAAAATTTAACTGGTAACAATTCTACTTTTATTTTAGAATGATTTGTGAAAAAGCTTTCGAAAATGTTAACTATGTTATTTCTATTAGCTTTGCAAATATGATTGATAGTTGTTTGCTTAAGTTCAGGGGCTCTTTTCACAAAAAATCTTACGACTCAAATCGTAAGTCTTACTGAAATGTTCATGCCCTTTGTTTTAAATGAGTCGCTGTATCATATTCAAGACGAGTATGTATTAACAATGAACATAATAGGTAGGGTATGTAAAGTTGGTTCACCGAGATGAAGGGTTGGCAAATTAAGACTCTCCCTGCAAAAAAGAGGCGAAGGATACCAAAGGGACATTCAAACTCAAAAGTCGAAAATAAACTGACAACGCCATGGCTAAAAAAGAAAAAGACAAACAGACACACAAAACAACATTGAAAACCAAACACTAAGTAAAACGAACTCCACCAAAAACTGGGGTGATCGCAGGTGCTTCGGAAGGGTAAGCAGATCCTACTCCACGTGTGGCACCCGTCATGTTGCTCATATTAGTACAAACCGGTGATAAGTCTAATTCGGTAGGTCACACAAGCGGAAAAGGTGACGGGATTGTAGTTACGACAATTGGAACATATCAGTTGTCATCTATAAAACGGATATTTCATAACTAACTCGTGATGGCGTCCGTAAAATTTACGAAGGGATGATTTCAACTTCACCATTTGGAACTCTTGGTTTAATGGCTTTAATAGCAAAAGAGGTTATTTTAAGGTGCAGAAATTTTGCTTTGCAAAAGTTCTTAAAAATCGTCGATTGATTGACTCAAGGGTTCTTAAACGAACAAGAGAGCCTTACACTTTCTCTACACTATGAATTAGATGACTAGACGAGGCCGCTTATTTGGAATTTCCGCATAATCAAACGATCGCCTCACTTTTGATAACTTATACTCTTCGTCTCGGATGGAATATTAGGCCGCAACCACAACGGTTTATGATATCGTGATGGGTTTGCAGGATGAAGGAGTTGACCATATACCAAATGCTCAAACATAGGGAGGGTGTGGGGGTGGCTAGGGAAGTGATCAAGGTTTATATCCTCTAGAGGGACTGCTTTCTTGAGCTTACGAATCTGTTCTATCCAGGTATATATTCGTAGTTTTCAATCTAATAAACGAGATGAATCACTACGATCTGAATATTTCCCAGTAGAGCTGTGACAGAGTTGATGAGTGATAGAGCGTGTACACACCGAAGGGCCTTTACTTTGCACGTTTATTGCGCTTGCTGCACCGATAGTCCCATCGAGTGGTGCTCGCTTTACTAATACCAGGTATTCACGCACTGTTGCACTGTTGCGAGAAGGCAATGCAGGCATATTTGATTTGAAGAGGCTATGTACTGAAAAGAAAGACTTACACACTATGCTTTCTATTTACGCAAAAAACATTGTTGCGCAAACTGTCTGAAAGTAACGATTTATCAATCTTCATTCATTTTAATTACGATGAAATATTTGTTTACATTAAAAAATATCCTTTAGAGGGAACGCTAAAATAGAAAATTTAGGACTCAAGCTCTTTTGTAAAAAACCTTTTCAGTTAGGAATAAACTTTCGAGTTGAGGTATTCGTGTCGCCTACAATTTAATTTAAGATAAAATGATTTTTGTTGATAAATAGCTTAAATGTATCTTCATATTGAAGATTTTCATAGTACGACATGGTTGTAATTAACAAGTTAGATGGATCATGTAAGTACTACATTGTCAATATCATACTTCCTTTGATGGATTGATGTGAGTGATGCATACATAACAGGAGACGCTTACTGTCGACGCACCCGGTCTCGCTAATTTTGGAATTCATGCAATTCCCTCAGATTTTGTTTTGCAAGTTGATTTCTATTTTTAATCGATTTACAAGTTTTGAATATTGATAAACCAATGACGCCTTAATCTGTCATAGGGTATAGATAAAAGAAAATCATTTGATTTGACTACACGAAAAAACTAGTAATCATACTCATTAATTTGGTCGAAAAGCCAGCCAATAGTAAACATGTAACAACGAGTCAGGATTTAATTTTCAATTACTTCAGGGAAATAAGAAGAACTGATCATTAAAACTTTTCTAGATTCTTGACATTCATCTAAAATAACTTGTTAATTAATTGACAGGTTACTAAAATTTCAACTAAGAATTATTTTAAACGAACACGATATTCGAAAACCATTTATTTAATTATTCAAGGAATCTGGAATACTTCTCGTTACGAAGAGAAAACTATACCACAAGTCATTATTTATGAATAAATTAAAACATGAATTGGCATCAAAATATTTATCAAATCTAATAGTAAAAATAGTAAACAATCATACAATAGTCGACTTTCATCAGATAATTTTATTGTTTTTAAATCAAATTCAGAATAATACAAATTAAGTTTTTTTCTTACAGGTTCAAAAGTGTGTAATTCACTAGCCAGTGAAATTATTCTTAGAAGTCATTATTTTTTTTTTCTCATTATTCGTTTATTGTTTTGTAGTGTGTTCTTGTGTTATGCTGTTACCCCATTGTCCCAGGTTAGGTGGAGGGTTGGTACCTTCAGACATGTTTAACTCGCTACATTCTGTATGTGCCTGTCCCAAGTCAGGAGCCTGTAATTCAGTGGTTGTCGTTTGTTGCTGTTTTTGTGGCCATCTAGACCATATGTCGTAAAAGTAAAACACAATATAA
Source organism: Mytilus coruscus (assembly GCA_017311375.1). Classification (NCBI taxonomy): domain Eukaryota; kingdom Metazoa; phylum Mollusca; class Bivalvia; order Mytilida; family Mytilidae; genus Mytilus; species Mytilus coruscus. Next base: position 32,730,219 of record CM029601.1, read on the forward strand.
AACATGCACATCTTTAGCCTCATTTTGAGGCCTTAACAGATTTAGCGATTTCAAAACTTTCCTTAGCGATATCATTTTATGCTATTCTAGATAAATCAGAGTTAAGGTCAGTTATCTAGATCTACCAATGTAATTTATCTATTTTATTTTATTTTGATAATTCTATATTTTTTTCGCAAACTTTTGATCTTTCTGTATGCATATTTCCATCTCACGTTACTCTAGAGTTTTTCTTTCGGTGATCGGAATGTTCCGTTGACTTCTTCTTGTGAAAAAAAAGGTTTAAGTACGTATCTATATCCGATTGTGCAGTGAGATCTCAGATTTCAATTCACGTAATGATCTCATTGCATAACCTTTACACAAGAGATACATGTTCATAAAATTGATCAAACTGTTTACAAACTTTATCACGAATATAGGAATTTATTGTTGAAATATTATTACTTGCGTGACTTTAATGAAAAAATTCTCAACCAGTTATTTGAAAATAATATAATTTGCTATGCAATCAAGTACATGAACTTTCCTTCACATCTCTATTATATTATAAAAGACTAACTTTTAAAGATTAATTTATAATGTAATGGTGTTAAATAGTTTCCTTCTTTTAAAGATCGAAGGACGTACGTATTGGGTTAAAATGTTTGTTTAATTGCGTTCATCAAAATAAAAAAAGTTACATAAATACATAATCGAAAATTCAGATAAGGCTACGCAATTGACGCAATTATATCGGTATTACCGACGAAAACTACAATTTTAACAATTCTATATATGGCTGCACCAAAGAATAATATGTAACTGAAAAATTATTGAAAGTTCACTATTTGTTTGCATATAATTCATACCGCCTTCTTACATACAAAATATCATCCACTGCACCTTCAATGTATGAATTAAAAGTGATGCGAGGATAAATTTATAGATTATTGACCAAAAAGGAAATCATAAAAGCCAGAAAAGATAAAGTCATCTGGGAGGAAAGTTTGTTATATATACAGCAACGTAGTGAATCAGAAAAGGTGTTGTAACATTTCCAGAATAGATTGACATAAAGAAGTTCAGTACAGAAGTAAAAAAAATAAAAATAGGTGGAACTATTTAAGTTGCATATCCATCTGTAGAAGTCACTCCGATAAGGGATTTATTGATTAATTGTTGCCGTTTACTTAACGTCCAGTAGCAAATTGTAAGCACATTCAGATCCAAAACAAATCATAATTCCAGATTCTGCAAAGTGGGTCGACCGCGATAAAAGGGAAAATGACTGCCACTTGAAAATGAGAATATGTTGAATATGGCAGACATTTTGCATTACAACAGGTCATTTACAAATTTCTCATAAAAGTTATTGCAAAGGCCCATAAGACTGCAAAGATTTGATAGGCTCTGCACACAGTTTTCATAACAACTAGACAAATGATTTTGACACAAAGTCATCAGGAGTAAAACGATCTGTTTCTAGGTAACACATGAAATTTTTGCCCGCATGGGTCATCACTCGCAAAAATCTTCTGCCGTGAAACGATTGACACAATTGGCGCTAAACGTGGCCACAATCGGATTCGTCCTTGTGGTGTTTACTTTAACAAGTGATCTGAGTTCCCCGTCGACATTTTAACATTTCTGCTGTTACGTTTAATGAAACACTATACAAAAGCAACTATATGTTATGAAATTTTCATTTTCAACTGTTTTTGTTACTTCTTAATATTCCAGAAGAAAATATGTTTCCATATCTTGCACTGTTAATGAGTTTTGATGATACTCAGTATTATAAACAAATACACGTGTCTGACGGATACAAGATAAGAAAATGTGGGCTGTACTTTGTGGTTAATCAATAGAACCATTTGATAGCTTTATGACCACTTACCAGCTATCAAAATAACAGTTATGAAAAAGAGGTGGATTAGTGGTTTATAGAAAAAAGATGATAATGAATTACAAATAAAAATACATTTCCGTATTGGAGCTGCCAGGAGAAAAAACTATATTAGAGGGAATCAAAATATAAATGTACAAATATTAAACAAATATAATTGTACAACAATTAAGGTGTAATACCATAATTAATTCTACTTTCATTGCAGTACAACATTTCTGTGTCATAAACATATATCTTGGGTATTTCAAAGCACCATTTTTTTTTATTTGAGGTTTCTATAGAATATTTTGGAAACTTGAAGTCACATGGTTACTAAAGCTTGTACACAGTTTAAAAAAGGGGTGAAAATTTGATTGGTTAACTTCCAGGGATGGTTATTTTCTTATATGCAATGAAATATTATGTGAAATTTTGTCTATAGTACTGAACAGGATAAAACTTTACTTATGCCAAGTATTTCTTTATTTGAAACAAAGATAAATTCTGCACAATTTTTTGAAAAGTGCAAATTTAACAAAGACTAATAGGGGAAAATCAATGTTGGTATTACACCTTAATGTTGCTGATGTTAATGCTGATGGTTATATCAGATGTTCTTGTGGTGAATGTTTAAATATGAATTATTTTTAAAAGAAAACACAAATTAAATGTTTTATTTTCAAACTACAAAATAAGAACATTCTTCTTTGTGTAAAACACCATATTTTTATTGTATACAATTATAATTCTAGAAATCCCCCATAGGAATCCTCTAGACTGACCAACTGATCATTTTATGTACACTTGCATAACTTACTTTTTAGGAAAATGTTAAAACATCAATAGAACAAAAAATTATCATCATTTAAAAAAAAAAGTAAAATAACAAAAATATAGAACTCCAAGGAAAGCATTTTCTTATGTAAGAAATGGTGGATTAAACCTGGTTTTAAAGCTAGCTAAACCTCTTACTTGTATGACAGTCGCATTAAATTCCATTATATTGACAACAATGTGTGAACAAAACAAGCAGACATAATAGGTAAAAATGTCAAAAATAGGGGTACAGCAATCAACATTGTGTTATAATCTTAATCACTATAAAAACAAACAAATTTGTCAACAAAGAAAACCAAAATGGCATATAGACATAGCACATAAGCAAAAATGAAAGACAAGAATACAAAATATGACCACAGCATAACAACACATTCACGGGATGCATACGTACCGAGCCACGCCAAAAGGATATTACCAAAAATGGACTAAACAGGAAAGTTTAATAAATTACAAAGACAAATAAAAGAACACTTTAACACGGAATTATGATGATAAACAACATCAGTACCTAGAATCTATACTTCAAGACCATTATGTATGATTTGTGAAGTTGATACAGAATATTTAGCAACAAGGTCTTAGTATCTTCCGATAAACTTTGAATCTTTCTTCATTATTTTGGTTCCTCATTTATTTTAGAGCTGAATGAAAGAAATGACATCAGTTTAAAGTTGTCTGATTGGGGTTGAAAAAATCTTTGTATTGTGTTACCTTAATAGAACATAAGGGTTAACTTTATGTTGTGTTTAATAATTCTAAAGTTATGTTATTAAAATGAATTGAATTAAATGTATGGTTCTTTATTGTTTTTATTGGAACTAACATCGAGTTTGTTTTTCAAAAATCAAAATATAACTAAATATATATAAATATAGATGTACAGTTATGAGAACGCATGATCCTAAATATAACTTCTTAAACTTAAAAACTAATATACGAAGGACAAAACTGGTATGAACGAAAATTTTGCTTGGCTTGTAGTTTTAACAAATATCATAGAATTTGAGATACCTCAGCCGTAAAGTAATGGGTAATTGAGTGCACTTGCACTTTTGTTTCTGAACATTTATCAAACGTTATCTTAAAAGAATCATTTATTACCGTTTTAAATATTGCAATCCGTTATAGCCATCGGCGAGCAATTTAAAGCAGTAAAATTACTTTTCAGATAAGTTAATAACAGTTTTGTTCAGAAAACTAAACATATCAATCTAAAAAGCTTCATATGTTTTTATACTTTACAGAAAAGGATAAGGTCATAGGCGCTTGATTCTCCATCAGGCACATTTATGCATGCGAGAAAGAGAGATGACTGATATAAAATGGATAATGATTTCTAAATATGGTTACCTATAGTCCAGTGCCATATATTAAATGCATATTGAGGATGTTAACAAAAAAAAAAAAAAAAAAAACAGCAGATCGATTAGGTAGACTATTCTAAGTAGGCCGAACGAGAAGAAGTACATCAAAGTAAAAATCATGAACTATGGACAGCCACTGAAAAAACCTTCAGAGAAAAAAACATATTGAGTAGGGGCAAATACTCTGACTTGCATTACTTTATAGGCCAATTGAAGCTACGTTCTCTTAATTAAAAAATTTTTAATACGTCATATGATGAACTAAAAGCAATTTCAATTAAGTAAACCACAACAACCTTAGAATTATATAAATATAATTGTAAATAAATTTAACTTTCGCAATATGTCATTTTGATTGAATCAACCGCGGGATTTTATACGTACTATCCAAAAATGAAAGTATGGAGGAAACTAGTATAAACTAACTGGTGGTCTTTAAATATAGGATTCCTGTTTGCCTTGGGTTAATTATGCAACTAATTCTGTTATAATTATCAAGAAAAAAGTTAATGATGTCTGTTTCATAAATGTCATCATTTGTCAACACCAGATACTTTACAAAAATCATGTTCTTAGTAAAAATAAATTAGAAAGTGTCTATAAAGAGCAATCAATAACCATAAATCAGAAAAAGACGAAAAGAAAGTCCACAAAACATTTTACGCGAAAAAACAAAAGAAAAGATTGTGTGACAGGATTTAAAACCGGATCTGAACTCATGATCTTAAGTTGTTCACAAGGAAGCTATTAAACCAAGAGTTCCAAGTGGTGAAGTTGAAATCATCCCTTTGTTAATTTTACGGGCGCCATCCATGTTGGTTGCCCGGTATGGAATATCTGTTTCACAGATGACGACGGATATGTTCCAATTGTCGTGACTACAATCCCGTCCCCTTTCCCCTGAATGTGACCTACCGAATCAGACTTATCACCGGGTTTATACTTATATGAACAACGCGACGGGTGCCACAAGTGGAGCAGGATCTGCTTACCCTTCTGGAGCACCTGAGACCACCCCCAGTTTTTGGTGGGGTTCGTGTTGCTCAGTCTGTAGTTTTCTATGATCTATAATGTGTTGTGTGTACTGTTGTTTGTCTGGTTGTCTTTTTCTTTTTTAGCCATGGTGCTGTCAGTTTATTTTCAAGTTATGAATTTGAATGTCCCTTGGGTATCTCTAGCCTCTCCTTTAGAAGGGTTACTAGAAGTTCATGTCAAATCAACGCTTATGGCATTAAGAATATTATTGTCTGTATTAGACGAAAATTAAATTAAGTTTTGATGCTTATAAACAAACATCACTTTTCTATCAAGAAAAGGAAAAATACGGTAATGCTTTCAACTTTATTGGTCACAATTCTACGTTTATTTTAGAATGATTTATGATTCCGATGAAAAAGCTTTCGAAAATGTTAACTATGTTATTTCAATTAGCTTCAACTAGCTTTAGTTAGCTTTCCAAATATAATTGATACTTGTTTGTTTTAGTTCAAGGGATTTTTCACATTATTTCATATTCAAGACTAGCATGCATTAACAATAAACCAATTAGGTAGGGTTTGTAAAGTTGGTAGACCAAGATAAAGGGTGGGAAATTGAAAACTTTCCCTGGAGAAGAGATTATTTTTAGGTGCAGAAAGTTTGCTTTGGTTCTTAAACGTGCGGAGAGCCTTATATTTTCCCTAAATTAGGAATTGGATATAACGCCCCCATTCTTATCGGACGAGGCCGCATAATTAGATGTTCCGCACAACCAAGCGGGCTTCCAACTTTTTCTATCTTATACTCTTCGTCTCAAATGGAACATTAGGCCGCAACCACACAGGTTTCTTTAATTGTGATCGCTTTTGCAGGATGGAAGAGTTAACCAAATTCTTTAGTACCAAATGCTCAAACCGGGAAAAGGGGAGGGAGGGGGAGTGATCAAGGTTTTTGTCCTCTAAAAGGACTGCTTCCTTGAGCTTACTAATCAGTGCTATCCAGGTTTATCTTCGTATAGTAGTTCAATCTACTAGATGAGATAACTTACTTGGCTACGATCTGAATATTTCCCCATAGCTGTGACAAAACAAAATGAGTGCCAGGGCGTGTATACACCGGTGCGCCTTTATATGCATTTATATTGCGCTTGCTGGCTGTACCGATAGTCCCATCGAATTTAGCCTGCGGTACTAGAACGAGGTATTCATGCACTGTTGTGGGGAGGCAATGCAGGCGTTTTGGATTTGAACAGGCCTTGTACTGACAAGAAAGACTTACACACTTGGTTTTCTATTTACACAACAAACAAAATTGACAGTGGTATTAACCCAAAAACATTTTTTTTCCACACATGCATATTACTAAACTGAATCAACAAACGGACTGAAATGAGAATTTAGTTATACCTAGACTCTGTCTTTTCGTCGTTTTTCGTTCTTTGCTTAGGCGATGTTATGTTTTATGATTTTGAAGATATAACCCCCTCCCCTCCAACCGGGCACAAAATAAGTTGCCATTATTCTAATTAGGAGTCCATTGAACATTTCCGACATCTGCATTTGTTTGTAAATCATGTATTTCTTACAATATATTAGTCAACTGATAAATTATTGATCATACTGACTATTCAACAAGCGTGTTTTGTTGTCCACTTTTTGCAGCCTACATTTTCTCTTCTATTTTTCTTGTAGTCAAAACGAAAATGAAGTTTATAATCAAATTTGCTATATAAGTTTAAATAAAATCAAAGAGTTGTCATGTGAAAGACTTTTTAAATATCAACATTTACTGTAATTCACCTGCAAAAACTATAGGCCATTGCTAACATGAACTTGTCGCAAGGATTCTTATAATCAAATGATTTTGCTAAAGTTGACTCATAACATCGTCCATATCTGGCACTGAATAAAGGTAAAATAAAGTCAATGTATTTTTAAACTGATCACAAATGAAAATCTTCTGTATACGTAGGAACAGATTTAATCCGAACTTCATTCATTTAAATGATGATCATTATACAACGACGAAACATAACATTTCGACTTAAGACATTTACCAAATACAAAAGTTCCCTAATCCCTAATTGTCAACAAGAAACGTACATAATCACGTAACAGTTATATAAACAAAATGACATTAGAGTTTTAAATTAATGTTTAATTGAATCAGAAGTCTAGACAAATATAACCAATTATCACGTTAGGCATGACACGTGAAAGAATTAGTTTGACAGTTTTGGTAGTTAAATACCATCTGTCAATATCCGGATGAATACTTATTTACCACAATCCTTTTAACCAGAGAAAATGCAAAAGTCGAAACATGTTTACCAGTCGTGTTTTAGAAATCTCTCCCAATATACGAACAAAAACGAGGCAGAAGTAACCTAGTGGATATTTAATAATCATAAGTCAAAGAAAAACCGACAACGCCATGGGAAAAAATGAAAAACGATGATAAGAAGAACAAGTCCACATAAACTACGTAGAAAACTAAATACTAAGCAACAAGAACCCAACTAAAATCCGGGATGTGAGCTCAGGTGCTCCTGAGAGGTAGGCGGTACCTTCTCCACATGTACCATCCACCTTCTTTTGAATTATTCTGTACACTAATATTTTTCTTCTCTCAGGCATAAATTGCTTTAGCCGTAATTGGCACAACTTTATCGGAATAGCTGATGTTGAATGCTCTTCCACTTCGTATTTGATTTGGCCTTCCAACTGTTTTAATTCTGGCGCCACTGATGGGTCTCATGCAGATGAAACGTGCGTCTGGCGTACGAAATGTTAAGCCTGGTATCCTTGATAACGTTTTACAAATTCTGGGTCGATGACAATGCTGTTGGACGTTTCGTCGCCATTGGTATCACCAGCCTAGTAGTCAACATGTTTGTGTAGACATGAAGTATCATTGATAAATTAATATTCAGTAAGTTTACTGCATATAAAATTTTAAATTATTCCATACACTTAGGTTTTCTAAAACTCAGCCATAGATTGCTCAATTCGTATTTGGCACAACTTTTTTCTGAAAATATGTCTGGCGTACACAATTATAACTTCAGAAAAATTGGATCTTGGGAATAAATAAGCTTATCATAGGTACCAGGATGAAAATTTTGTATGCCAGACGCGCGTTTAGTCTACAAAAGACTCAACAGTGACGCTTGAATAAACAAAAAATGTATAGACCATTGAGAGCATGGAGGACCCAATATTCCAAACACAGCTAAAGTATTCTATTCCTGGGGTGGAAAATCCTTAGTAATTCGAAAAATTCAGGGAACGACCATTGGACCATATCCGTCGTCATACAGGGACTGTGTACAATGTTTAACGGATTCATTATTCTGATTTATTCATTCATTTCTGTTCTGTACCGTATACTTATGACCACTTTTAACAATGATTGAAGTGTTAAATTCTAATTACATTTTGCGCCATTACAACTTTGTCTTCTTTTGGAAACTCTTCTCTGTAATGAGATGATGGCTTGGCATATTTTCACTTTCATTAACCCCCTTGCTTGCCATACCAATTGAAACGACGTGCTAGGGACAATTGTTTTTTTCCTATCTCACAGTTTCGGATAAAATAATCAAACTTCCGATCCGTGTTAGCTATGTTCATTAATATCTTCGAAACATAAACGTAGACTCCTTTGAAATTTGTGATGGATTCTTTATAAAGGTCTGTTTAAAGATGAATGATGTTATTATTGGACGGGAAATTAGAAGATAGCATTTTATATATATATGTTTTTAATTAAGAACTTCATTTAACGTTTCATTGTTCACCTTAAGGATACGATTTCTGTTGCATGTAAAAAAAGACAGTAAATAACATCAATAGAAGGATAGATTTAATTAGCTATGTTGCATTCTTGATTTTTCAGATAAGACATTCGAGAGTCAGCATCAATACAGTTACTTGTCTTAATTTGAAAGTCTTGCTATTAATAGTTAAGTGATTCTGTCGTTTTATTCAGTACGAGAAGAGTTACACAAAGGAAAGCAAAAATAATTACAGGCTTTACCAATCGTAATGTTTTTGAAATTTGTTGAAAATAATATTAATGATAATAACAATAATGATAATACTTAAAAACCAATTGTTCAGACAACAATTGAAGGTCTTTCCACCTAAAACGATATATTTGATATGAAAATAATAAAATCCAGTTTAGCATGTCACTTCACGTGTCAAATGATAGATTATTGTATACTGATTCCAAAAATATATGGTTTCTATACACTTTTGTTTGAAATAAGGGAGATGATATGTACTTCCGGTTTGAAAAATTTAATTTCCGTTATTACTTGATAGTTTATTTGACACTGATTCCAAAAATATCTGGTTCTATTTACTTTTACATTAAATATGTACAAAAAAATAGCTACTTCCGGTTTACGTAAGGTCATTTCCGGTTGGAAATTTCAAGGTCATATGGCTTGCAACCCAATGCAAAAGTCCCATGGCTTTATCATATATAAATATGAAGTTAAAGCAAAGGTCAAAATATAGAACGTAAAATTCAACTTTGACCTTGACCTCAATTTCAAGGTTATAAACCAAGGACATCAAATCAAAAGACCCTAGGTCTTTATTATATTTGGTTAATGAGTTATATCACCATACGCGTAGTTTTAAATATCATAGGGGATAATACTCCCTTTTAATGACAGCGTCCCCTTTCAACCAAAATGTATGTGTTACAACATGTCGCAACTAACAATTTAGTAAAATATGTTGTCGATATCTTATACGGTTTTTAAAAAGAAGTGAAAATAAGCCAAATCAAAATTTAGAGTACGACCTTGACCTTTGACCTTGACCTTATTTTCTATTTTGCAATCACTTGGCGTCCGTCGTCGTCCGTCGTCGTCCGTTGTCGTCGTCCGTCCGGGTAAACTATTTCAAACATCTTCTCCTCTGAAACTACTGAACCAATTCCAACCAAACTTAAGCTGAATGATTCTATGGGTATCTAGAATAAAGTTTGTGTTTTATTTTTTGTTTCGTCAAAAAACATGGCCGCCATGGCTAAAAATAGAACATAGTGGTAAAATGCAGTTTTTGGTTTATATCTCAAAAACCAGTGCATTTAGAGCAAATCTGACATGGGTTAAAAATGTTCATTAGGTCAAATTCTATCAGCCCTGAAATTTTCAGTCGAATCTAACAACCCATTGTTGGGTTGCTGCCACTAAATTGGTAATTTTAAGGAAATTTTGCAGTTTTTGGTTATAATCTTGAATATTATTATAGATAATGATAAACTGTAAACAGCAAAAATGTTCAGCAAAGTAAGATCTAGAAATAAGTTTTATATGACAAAATTTGTCAATTGACCCCTTAAGGAGTTATTGCCCATTAAGGACAATTTTACGCAATTTGTTTATCATGTTTTCTAACTTTAAAAAATCTTCTCTGCTGAAACTAATGATCCAATTCCAACCAAACTTAAGCTGAATGATTCTATGGGTATCTAAAATAAAGTTTGTGTTTTATTTTCTATTTCGTCAAAAAACATGGCCGCCATTGCTAAAAATAGAACATAGGAGTAAAATGCAGTTTTTGGTTTATATCTCAAAAACTGAAGCATTTAGAGCAAATCTGACAAAGTGTAAAATGTTCATTAGGTCAAGTTCTATCAGCCCTGAAATTTTCAGTTGTATCTTACAACCCATTGTTGGGTTTCTGCCACTAAATTGATAATTTTAAGGAAATTTTGCATTTTTCGTTTATTATGTTGAATATTATTATAGATAAAGATAAACTGTAAACAGCAAAATGTTCAACAAAGTAAGATCTACAATTAAGATTTATGTGACCAAAATTGTCAATTGACTCCTTAAGGAGTTATTACACTTTCAGGACAATTTTACACAATTTGTTTAACAGGTTTTTTAACTTTGAAAAAATCTTCTCCTCTGAAACTACTGAACTTAATTAAACCAAACTTAAGCTGAATGATTCTTAGGTTATCTAGAATAAAGTTTGTGTTTTATTTTCTGTTTCCTCAGAAAACATGGCCATCATGGCTAATAATACAACATAGGGTAAAATGCAGTTTTTGACTTACATCTCAAAAACTTAAGCATTTAGAGAAAATCAGACAAGAAGTTAAACTATTCATTAGGTCAAGGTCTACCTGCCCTGAAATTATCAGCCAAATCAGGTATCTGATTTTTAGGTTATTGCCCCTGAATTGAAGATTTTAAAGAAATTTTGAAGTTTTCGGTTATTATCTTGAATATTATTATAGATAAAGACAAACTGTAAACAGCAAAAATGTTCAGCAAAGTAAGATCTACAAATAAGTTTAGTGACCAAAATTGTCAATTGACCCCTTAAGGAATTATTGTCCTTTAAATTCAATTTTTCACAATTTGTTCATCTAATCTAGTTTGCTTACTTTAAGAAATCTTCTCCTTTGAAACTGCTGAATCAATTTCAGCCAAACTTGGGCTGAATGAGTTTCAGAGTATCTTGTATAAATTTTATATTTTATTTCCTTGTACATCAAGAAACATAGCCACTATGGCTAAAATGGAACATAGGGGTAAAATGCATTTTTTTTGCTTTTGAAGAAAATATGACAGATACAAAGAACATGTAAATGGCATTTTTAAGCCACTCATTAATACATATTGAAAAGCAATATTAATCATTGATGAAAGATTTAAGCAAAAAGTTACAGGTGAGCGATTAAGGCTCTTGAGAGCCTCTTGTTTTTTTTTTTACCAAGGACCTCAAATCTAAAGACCCTAGGTCTCTATCAATAATGGTTTACCAGTTAGAAATGCATATCACCTATATCAAATTCAAAAGGGGAAATAACTGTCATATGGAGTCTACGAATTGATTCGGTTAAAATTGACAAATCTTCCTTAGGATATAACGAGCAATTAAGTAAAAAAAAATGTCGCTTTCTTTTACGGTTACGGAGGAGATTTCGGAACAATGAAAAGTCAAAATTTAGATCATGACCTTGACCTTTGACCTTGACCTCAAATATTTTTTAAATGAACCCAGGACCTCAAATACACGTACCTTAGGTCTGTATAACTTACCATTCATGTGATACATTGACATATCACTTATGTCAAATTCAAAAGGGGAAATAACTGTCATACGGAGGAGATATCTGAACAATGAAAAGTCAAGATTTAGAACATGACCTTGACCTTGACCAGGACCTCAAATACACGTACCTTAGATCTGTATTACTTACCATTCATGTGATAGATTGAAATATCATTTATGTCAAATTCAAAAGGCGAAATAACTGTAATATGGAGTCTACGAATTGATTTGACAAATCTTCCTGAGGATATAACGAGCAATTTAGTAAAATAATTACGGTTACGGAGGAGATCTCACCACAAAGAAAAACAGTGTTTGGGGAGATAACTCTTACAATAAAAAGTCTTCGACTAAACAGGGTCAGTCTCAAAAGCGCAATAACTGTTCGATATCATATGCAGAAAATCTAAGCGACATCTTGCGAAACCACAAAACAAGTTTTGAAATTTGGCGGAAGAAGAAAAAAAAAATAATCAAAACAAATACAATAGGTCTTTCCACTAAATAGTGGAAAGACCTAATAATAATAATAACAATAATAATAAACTAAATAATGATAATAATAATAATTTAAAGAAATACAATAACTATACAATGTCTTCAAAAAAGCGGTTTCGAAAAAAGTGACATGTTTAATGATTTATTTAAAATAAATTGTTTGTTCATTCGATTACATAGGGGAAAACTATATGAGATTTTTCGGCATTTCATAGGCTAAACAAGCTCAACATGGATACCATGCTTATGATATTGTACGCCTGACTCGCTTTTCGTCTACAAAAGACTCACAAGTCTCAATTAAAAAAAGTGAAAATAAAATAAATAAAGGACACGATTTAAGACAAATACAGATATATCTGATTCCTAAGTTAATGGTTGAAATGTACTTTGTTCATAAACTTAACAATTTATTTCATATGATTGTTTAATGAGAATTTCCTCATATATGAAAAAGGCTGCAGGGTTCCTCCGATTATAGCAATACATAAACTTTAAAGTAAGCGATACGTGGAACATCTGTCAGAACCCAATTGTTGACTGTAGAAGAGAAATATGGATAGATTGACTTCTACGATCCGGCAGTAAAACAATTGCTTGATAGATAAGCATGTACATATATAAAGCAACGTTCGGTAAACATGTAAATGTTAAATCCAATACTTCATCTCGGGAGAAAGCCGCACTATCTACACGATGAAAGGTCCCTTTAAAACAACATGGAGGGACGTAGGTGTCAACTGATTTGTTTTTATAAGGAAAATCCGGTGATTTAGTAAAAGTGGTTAAGAAGACGGTTCTATAGATACAAGTGGAACATATGGTCCTTAAATTTACGTTGTCTACAAATGTAGTTTCCTAAATATCAATGTATTTCTCTGTTTTTTTTTGTCATTTTCTCTAGTTTTGTATTTAAATTAGAGAAGGTGAAAATAACGATTTATAAATGCGTGCGTCCGAAGCGCTTTTCTGGATTTACCATCATCATGAACGACGAAAGCAAGGTACGTATACAAACATAGACATGTTTAAAGCTATATGACTAAACGGGGCCTAAAAAGAGTTCATCTACCGTCAACCTTGCCTGAGAGAGTGAAAAAAGGGTAAAACAAAGGTGCAATTTCCTCTCCCAGGAAGTCTTCGAATTGCATCCATACCGAAGGCCTTCTGCTTAATGTTACCAGGATAAAATGATCTGGTTGTCTTTAAAGGATAAATGTCAGACTTTTTGAACACCAAATATTAATAGAGAAACGGAGGTAGAACGCAAATTGATAATGCAAACCTTTTCATAACACTTTTACCACAAGCCAAACTGTATCACATTCATGTGTAGGATTATTGATAAACAAAAGTGCATTACGATTTAATTTTCTCGTCGTGCCAGATCGGCATTTTTTATACTTACATATAAACTTTACACTTACAGATGGACGCAGTCCTAACCTGTACAGCTAGTAAACTTGACGACCAGACTTTATGACCGGTGAAATTAGATTTGGGACCGGATTTATGACTGCTCAAACCGGTCCTTGGACAAAATTCATGTAAACTTAAAAAGCAGACTTGGTTCTATTATAAAAATAAGGAGATATGGTATGATTGCCAATGAGACAACTATCGACCAAAGTTCAAATAAAGTGGATGTAAGCAACTATAGACAACCGTACGACCTTCAACAATGAGAAAAACCATACCGTATAGTCAGTATCTCAGACTATTTTTGTGACTGTCCGAAATGTTAACTTTATGACAGGTCCAATATTGAAGTTAACTCTGGATGAAGTTAACTTAGCCATAACCAGTGCTACACACAAGTTAACTTGTGACCAAGTCTGCTATTAAAAGCGGTCATTGATCTGGACAACTCTGCCCGAAACAGACTTGTTCTATTAAAGTTAACTTTGGTCTGGTCTGCTCCAAGATAAAGTTAACAGGATCCAAAGTTATCTATACAGGACCGCCTCTATTAATGAATATCAGTTGCTCATCCATTTCCGATCAGTAAACACATAGGCCCGATTAAAATGCAGACCATTCACCATGACTGACATGACTGGTTTGTCAAATAACAGACATGTCCACAAGACAGGTTGGCAGCAGACCTTTTCACAGATCTGGTTTGCTCAAGAAGACCTGTGAACAGGTCTGGTCTGGTCAAGCTGACCTGTCCACAGGTTTGGTCTAGGTCTAATCTGATGAAGATACAGTTAACTTGCAGGTCTGCTTAAATATTTTAAAGTTAAAGAGAGGTGAAAAATACGAAAGAGACATTCAAACTCATAAGTCAAAAATAAACTGACAACGCCATGGCTAAAAAAGAAAAGACCAACAGGCAAACAACAGTACACAAAACACAACATAGAAAACAATAGACTGAGCAATACGAACCCCACCAAAAACTGAGGGTGATCTCAGTTGCACCGGAAGGGTAAGCCGTTCAATAACTTATGAGTTAACTTTTGTACAGGTTAGGACTGCACCCATCTGTATGTCTATCAAATAACAAATGTTCTTATCTGTTATATGCGAAGAGCCACGGAATTTAATACGGATACTCTAGATCTATGTTTAGGAAGGAGAAAATTTGGGAACTTCCTATCCTGGAAATAATGTAATCGACCAGGGGTTTATAAGCGGATAAAAAATACCATTCGAGTTCTGTCAATATTCTTATAAAAAAGATCAACAAACCAACAGTGATACGTTAATTGGATAGAAGTTGTGTAAGAGCTATGAAATTGTGAGGATACTTCGAAGTAGGTGCACTTTGATCTAATATAGCAAGTTGCAGAGCAGATTGTCCTACTCGGAGGACAGACTGTACCAGCTAGCACTGTCTTGAAGTGGCAGACCGTCCATCCGGAGGACAGGCAGTTAGATTGTTATACTTGTATAAAATTATTGTTCGTTCTTACTCTATATCGACAAAGAGCCAGTGCATATATTTTAGTTCGTTGTGCAAAACAGATAGTATTATTTTTGCTATTGCCGTGTTGTTTATGGACATCGTGAATCCATGTCTTTACTGGAACGAATCGTAAAAGTAAACACGCCTTACTGAATGTCGCTTTGGTATCTTTCGCCTCTCATTTACTGGTTACACGTTACAATATAGTTGATACAATTCATTACTTACCAAGTGACTTGTATTTTATATACACTGAACCGTTCAATTATTTCTTGCTATTACAGTTCAGTTTTATTTAACTGGACAGTGGTTATCAACATTCGTATCTAGATAAGTGGGTTTTATTTCACCTTATAATTCAGCTGTAGGAAGCGGTTATACCTTAAATGCACAAGAATATCCCACTTTAACGTGATCGGTAAAATGCAGGAAATAAGACTTGTTGACGGTATACAAGCCAGATAATGAATATAAACTCAAAATATATACCAGGATTACAATTTTGTATGTCAGACGCGCGTTTCGCTTCAAAAGACTCCATAGGTCATCTATTCCTGGGATAGCACATCCTTAGTATTTAAAAAAGTTCAAAGTTTTGTAAACTGTTCATATATATTTATGACCATATAAATGTCAACACAGAAGTGCTAGCTACCCGTCTGGTGATATCCTGGGGAGGGAACCTCAACCATCAGTGGCATCGCCCCAGAGGTTGTAAATAAACTCGTCATAGATAACAGGATTAAAATTATGTACACCAGACGCGCATTTCGTCTTCAAAAGACTCATCAGTGATTCTCGAATCAAAAACAAATTATAGAAAAAGCACGAAGTTGAAGAGCATTGATGACCTAAAATTCCGAATGATTTTGCCAAATACAGCTGAGTTAATCTGTTCAAGGAGTAGAACATCCATAATATTTAAAAAAATAAGGTTTTTGTCGTACATATATAACAACAAGAAGAGGCTTACACATGCATTATCTAAAACATAATCCATATTCAGGTAAAAAAAAACCAACAATTTAAAACACCTTATTTTTTATCCTTACATACAAAAACTGAACATTGAACATTTACCTTACAACTGCATCTTTTGAAAATTTTATTTTCGAGCTGATTTTTATTGTTTGAAATATAGAACATACACATTTGTCTTAATAGCATGAGAGAAGATTAACTTTAAATGTTTTCAGAGAAGTGTAAATACACAAATGAAAGTTTATAATAGAATTAATGTTCGACGAGTATAAATCATAAATATAATTTGAACTAGTATTCACCACCAGTTTATAATTTCCAGATTTGATTTTCACATGTTTAATAGTTACGTAAATCATCGCTTCAACAGAAACTCATTTAGGAGGTTGCAAAAAGTGCTAACATTTTTTGTGATCTATATTTTGAGAAACTCTCAATGGTGACATCTTCTTACTGGAATTGACATTTCTGCAAAGAACTAATGGTTTATATTACTAGGACAAAATGTAAAATTTTTTTTTACACCTACAGTTATTTTACGACTAACTCAAATAAAGCGTGTAATCACGAAGTCATAAGTCTTATGTAAATGATTCCTTATGTTTTTAGAATACATTCCCGTCTGTGTTGAGATTTGAACTTTCCATATAATATTCTTACTTTTCATATGTGCAGACATAGTTTTAGTAGTTGTAGATATGATTTGTTTTATTTATCTAACTAATATATACGATTGAAAAGCTCAAGATAAATATTCAACCATATTACGCAAGGAGTTATTTCTTCACAGGTTGCTCACAAGTACTACACATTACTGAATTATGTATTTAATGTCTCAAAATATCCATATTATATCCATATCTTTGTTCTTGATGGTAGAAATTGTTGAATTGAATTCGTCGCTTTGAATATTATATGAAATGTTGCTAGCAAGAACAAAAACGAGTTAATTGTTACTAACTAAGTCAATGACGCTTTGTCTAAGAAATACACAAGAACATAGTAACGAAATGCTTTAAATTCTGACAAGCATACGAAGGGGAATTTTAAATACCACGGCAAAAAAATTTGGTATTCATTCATAAGAGTCAGTATAGCATTTCATTTAAAGATATGGAATACATTATAAAAATCTTGAAATCACAGGACATCGAAAAAGCAGTTGATCCTCTTGGAATGACACTGTAGCATTACCATATCGCTTTATCAAATGTTCTTGGGGGAGTATTGAAGAATAGTAGTCACACAAATATAATTTCAAGTTCAAATTCTAGACAAAAAAGGCGGAAAATACCAAGGAACATTCAGAACTCTAATATCGAAGAGGAACTGACAACGCTACTGCAAAGAACAAAAGACGACGAAGAGACAAAAAAGTCCACAAAAAATAAAGAACCCAACAAAAGATCTTGCATAGTATTTAACTTCACTTCCAGATATATTGATGATGTCATGTCGTCATTCAATAACCTACATTTTAGTAAGTGATTGCATCTCATATATCCTACTAAACTTGGGGATACTACCGAAACAAGAAGATCTGCTTCATATCTTGTTATTTCAACTGTGTACTTGAACTTTATTATCCTTATGATTTATTTCATCCATGGCGACCAACTTTGTTTAGCGATTGGTTTCAAGTGACACATTTTGTAAACTATACAATCTAAAGAGGATTGTAGCAAAGTTTGGTATCAAGTTCAAACTTTCCTAGTTTCTAAGGAGAATATTTAAAAATAGTAAACAGAGGACGACGGACGACAACTGATGATTTTTTTTCATTATAGTTCTGAATAGGCATGACATCTTTGGCCTTGGACGCTAAGCCAATCAAAACGTTTTAATATTGATTGTAAATTATTGTTTTACAAAATGTATGATTAAGTCTATCAAACAAAATCCATTACCCGCGAATACCGTTGAGCCGTGATGGATGTATGAATACATAGAACCACCCGAGTCTTGATGGACAAATTTTAACGCAATCAGTATATGAAAGCAGCAAGTCATAGAAGTTGACGAACGCCAAGTTAGGTCAATAGCTTTTCTCTGGCCTTTTGGGTCATGTGAGCTAAAATGAGGTAACGTAAAGGTCACAATAAATCTTAGAAACGGGAAGAAATAGCTGACTCCGCTCGCATTTCTTTCTTGTTTCGTACCGACTTCAGATATTCGTTTTATCTTAGATTTTGCATGACTAAAAACTTAAATCTATAACGCACAACTCTATTCATCTAATATTGGAAATGATTGTCATGAGGTGGAAAACTGAAAAAAAATCCATAAACCTCTTTCACTTCGTAGCTAATCAATACGACTGTGATTAGATCAAAGTGTTGCAAACTCAAACAAAGTTTCATATACGACACTAATCATTTTTACATGCCATTAAAGTATAACAAGAGAAAAAGTATAACAAAAATGCTGAACTCCAATGAAATTTCAAAAAAGGGAAGTCCACAAAAATATATATCATATCATATATCAATCAATGGAACAAGTGAAAAACAATGAATAAATCTCAATAAAAAATGCACGCAATAATTTCTGAATTTACAGTATAAAAGGTCAGTGCTGACATGAACTTGTTCCAAGGATTCTAATAATCAAATGATGTTGCTAAGTTGACTCATAGTATCGTCAATATCAGACACTGAATACAGGTATAATAAAGTCAATCTATTATCAAACTGATAAGAACTGAAAAATGTAAGTAGGAAAAGATTTTATCCAAAATTAATTTATCTAGATGAAGATCTCATGACACAACGTCTGTAAGCATCACAAAAATACCACTCAACATAGACATTAATTTTATTAAATTATCTAATTCCCTAATTGTCAACAAGCGTCATACATTATCACATAACATCATGGAATTATATAAACAAAATGACATAAGAGTTTGAAATTAAAGTTTGATTGAAGTCTAGACAAACAATTCTAAATATCCCGTTATGCATGCCAGATGAAAGAATTAGAATGCCTGTTTTGGTTGTTAAATTCCATCTGTAAATAAAATGATGAATACTTAATTACCACTTTTCTTTTCACCAGAGTAAAAGTCGTAACATTTTTACCAGCAGTGTTTTTTGAAATATCCCAATATACGAACAAAAAGAAGGGGGAAATTAACAACTGGATATTCAAAAATCATAAGTCGAAGAAAAACGGACAGTACCATGGCAAAAAACGAAAAATGACGAACAAGTCCATAAAAACCACGTAGAAAACTTAAAATTAAGCAACAAGAACCTCATCACAACCCGGGTGTGAACTCAAATGCTCTGGAAGGGTATGCAGTTACTTCTCCACACGTGGCACCCGTGTTTTGATTTTTTTGACACATTAAGACATTAAGATTTTTCTTCGCTCAGGTATAGGTTGCTTTAGCTGTATTTGACACATCTTTTTTGAAATAACTGGTTTTAATGCTCTTCAACATCGTATTTGATTTGTCTTTAAATAGATTTGAGTGCCACTGTAATTATTATGTAGACAAAACGCGCATTTGGCGTACAAGTCATAAGCCTAGTATCTTTGATTAGTTTTTACAACTACTGTATTGTTTTCATTGCTAGTGGACGTTTCGTCACCGAGGGTATCACCAGCCCAGTAGTCGGCATGATTGTGTTGGCATGAAGTTTCATTATAATGTTAAATTTCTGTAAATTTACTGCATAATGAATTTTGAATTCTTTCTAAAACGCAGTCATAGATGGCTTAAGCTGCACCACTTTTTCGGAATATATAGTTTGTAGTGCTCTTTAAGTTCGTTTTAAGTTTGGCCTTCCATCCTTTTTGATTCGAGCGCCACTGATGAGACTTATGAAAACGAAACTCATCTCTGTAATAAGATGATAGCTTGTTACATTTTCACTTCCATTAAAAAAAAATTAAAAATCGTTATTTGGTAACCTGAAAATACTTGCCATACCTATCTGAAACGACATGCTAGTGACACACTATTTTCCTATTTCACAGTTTCGGATAAAAAAAAATCAAACTTCCGGTCGGTATTAGCTTTTTCATTGATATTTTCGAAACATAACAGTAGACCCTTTTGAAATTAATGATGGATTCTTTACAAAGGTCTTATGGAAGATGGATGTATTTATCATTTACATTCTGATCGAACGTTGCTGTTTTTATATACACTCTTATCTACCAATGCTTCATCTAGGGCGAAAGTCGCCTTATCCACACGATAAAAGATCCCTTTCAATATGTCTGAGAGAGATCTAAAGGTGTAATCTGCCTAGTTTTTTACAAACAAAATTCGTTAATTTAGTAAAGTGGATGGTTACAAGATAAACTCATAATAGATACCAGGATTAAAATTGTGTTCGCCAGACGCGCGTTTCGTCTACAAAAGACCCATCAGTGACGCTCGAATAAAAAAAGTTGAGAAGGCTAAATAAAGTACGAAGTTGCTGGGGTAGGAAATCCTTAATATACAAGTGGAACATATGGTCCTTAATTTCAGTGTATTTCTTTTTTTTTTCTTTTTTTTTTTTTAATTTTTCGCAATTTTTGTATTTGAACAAAAGAAGTTGAAAAAAAAAACACTTGATAAATTTCGTGCGTCTGAAGTGCTTTCTGGATTTACCTTTATCAAGAACACTGAAATCTAAACATTAGAAAGACCAAAACGGACTTACAACGAATCAGCCAAATTCATCTACGGTCAATAATGAGAAATATTAAGAAATCGTATGAAAGGTAAATATAAAAATCATTTCAGGTAAAGAAAAAAATCTCCAATTAACATTACAATTACATCTTGTGAAAATCTTAATTTAAAACGATTTATATTGTTTGAGATAAAGAACATTCATCTTTTAAAATATCGTGTGAGAAGTTAAATAAAATGATTTCAGAAGCAGTGGGAATACAGAAATGAAAGTGTATCATTGAATTACTTTTGTCGTGTATAAATAATTATTATAAAAATAAGAAAATGTGGTATGATTGTCGATAAAACTCTCCACCAGAGACCGAATGACATAGAAGTTTACACTTGTATGTCACCGTACGGCCTTCAACAATGAGCAAAACCCATACTGCATAGTCAGCTATAAAAGGCCTCGAAATGACAAATGTAAAATTATTCAAACGAGAAAACTAATGGCCTTAATAAAGTACAAAACAATGAACAAAAATAAATATGATTACAGCAACAAACGAATTACAGGCTCCTGACTTGGGACAGGCACATACAAAATGTGGCGGGGGTTAACTAGTTTGTTGGCGCCAAACCCTCCCCTAACCTGGGACAGTGATGTAACAGTACAACATAAGAACAAACTATGAAAATCAGTTGAAAAGGGCTTATCTCATCTGATCGATACAAAGCAGAAAAACATATAACAAAAGCACAGACCGCACGTGGCAGGGTATTTATACATTCCTAAAATCAACAAAAAACAAAACACTTAAGTACTGATTTGAGAGTTACTGACAGCTAGTGATTGTGGCCATGTTTGGTTCGAAATGCAAACTATCCTAAACATAACATTGACCAGCTGATCTGAGGACTTATCTTGTGTGTATTGTATACCTAAGCTTCACAAAATTCCCTACAAACAACGGTACATTGCCGTAAAAGAAGGTCCTCAGAAATACTGTTAAACTGTTTTCTCGCGTTGTGGTATTAACCATATGTGAATTCTAAAAAAAATTAAAGAACTTCTTGATAATTTTAAATCTCGATCTTTTCTCTGAAATTAATTTTCAACCCTGTATACCACCATTCCCCATGTAAAATTGAAAAATCGTCTAAAAGAAATAATCTACAATGCTTTTCGATATAAAAATGGTAGCATACGCTAAAAAGCTTTTGCTCTGGGATACCATGCGGCATATTTTGTTAAAAGTGAACAAAAAAGGTAAAACATGTTACACAGAGGAACAAGTGATCAGTATGCTGGAGTTTCTTATTGACAACATATATGTTGAATTTGGAAGTAGACTTTTTTCATCAATTGTCGGCATTCCTATGGGAACGAACTGTGCGCATCTCCTTGTCGACCTTTTCTTATTTTCATATTAGTCGGAGTTCCTTCAGACACTTGTTAAAAACAAGAATATCAAAGAAGCCAGCTCATTTAATTTCACATTTAGATATATTGATGATATTCTTTCCATTTACAATCCAAAATTTTCTGATTGGGTTCCATTAATATATCGTCTCGTCCTTTTTCTATAAAAGTTAATTGGAAGATACCAATGCCTATACCATGTCAGGAATATGACAGGTGTTTTCCATTCGTTTGAAGTGTTTGAGCTTTTGGTTTTGCCATTTTATAAAGGACATTCCATTTTGAATTCCCCTTGGAGTTTGGTATTTTTGTTATGTTACTTTTTCCTAGTTTATATTTTAAAAGTTAACTGACCACGATGGACGCCAAGTGATGTCAATAGCTTACACTATCCTTTTGTGTCAGATGTGCTAAAATGGAGTGACAAAAAGGCTCATTAAGGCTAAGAAATGGGTAGAAATTTCTGGCTCCTCTCGCATTTCTATCTCGTTTTTTTACTTCGTAGCTAATCAATCCAACTTTCATTAAATCAGAGTGTTTTCATTTGAAACAAGGCTTCATATATGAACACATATTGATTTTACCGTAGTTATTGTATAATATGTGTTATAAATAAAGGCCAGTGGTGACATGCAATTGTCCCAAGGATTCTTATAATCAAATGATTTTGCTAAAGTCATCACATAATATCGTTTACATGTGACACTGAATAAAGATATATTAAAGTCAATCTATGATCAAACTGATCGCAACTGAAAATCGTCTTTAGGGATCAAAACTTCATTTATTTAGATGAGGATCAATACACAACGATTGTGCGCTTCACGTAATAAACCACTTCGACATAACGTATTTACCGATTTACACCATTTTCCTAATCCTTAATAGTCGACAAGCATCATACATTATCACGTATCATCATGGAGTTATATACATATAATTACATTAGAGTTTAAATCAATTTTTGATTGAATCTGAAGTCTAAACAAACTTTTCCAAATATGCCGTTAGGCATGACACATGAAAGAATTAAAATTCCTGTTTTGGAAGTTAAATTCCATCTAGATATACATGTATTAGGATGAAACCTTAATCACCAAGGTAAGTGCCAAAGTCGAAACATTATGTTCCTGGAATGTTATGAAAACACGGAAGTTGCTAAGTGAACATTCAAAACTCGTAAATGGAATAAACACTGACAAAAGCGTGACAAAAAGACGAAACGACGAACAATATAATAGGGAATGGAAACGAGGAATGTGTCAAAGAGACAACAACCCAAACGAAGATAAGAAAACAGCACAAGGCTACCAGTAGGTCATCAACACAGCGAGAAAATCCTGCATCCGGAGGCGGGCTTCAGCTGGCTCCTTAACAAAAATGAATACTAGTTTATCAAAATGGACGCCACACTAAACTTTGAAATATACAAAGAACCAGAAAAAACAAAAACAAAAACAAAAACACACACAAGACTAATAAAGGCTAAAGGTTCCTGACTTGGGACAGGTGCAATATGGCATGGTTAAAAGAGAGGCGAAAGATCCCAAAGGGACATCTAAACTCATAAGTCAAAAATAAACTGACAACGCTATGGCCAAAAAAAAAAAATACCAGAAAAGAAAAGTAACAGTACACAAACACAACATAGAAAACTAAAGACTGAGAAACACAAACCCCACCAAAAACTGGGGTGATCTCAGGTGCTCCGGAAGTGTTGGCAGATCCTGCTCCACATGTGGCACCCGTCGTGTTTCTCATGTTAGTACAAACCCGTTTATAAGTCTAATTCGGTAGGTCACATTCGGGGAAAAGGAGACGGGATTGTAGTGACGACATTTGGAACATATCCGTTGTCATTTGTGAACCGGATATTTCATAACGGTCAACCAACTCGTGATGTTTTGTGAGATCTCAACTTTCCCATTATACCTTACACACAGCAATACGCACAGTAAAACTCAGTTTAAAAGAAGTCAGAGTCCGATGTTAGAATAGGTAACAGAAGAAACTAAGCAATATGAAAATGATCAACATAAGTTAACAAAAGACTGCTCTCAGTTACTGACATGCCAGCACCAGACCTCAATTAAACTTATCAAAAGAGAATGTCTTCATCATATGAAAATTAACCACATTCCCTCCCGTTAGGTATTTAGTATCAAATTATACGAGAAGAACATACTAAGTAACCCTTATCATGCCAACAACTGGTTTTAGAATAAATGTGTTTATGTCCGATCCAAAGACCCTATAAGTGAATCAATATTAATTAAAAAACACCAAAAAGCATCCACCTTTAATGACTTTACAACAGTATCGTGACTATATTCCTAATTGATAAGGCTGTTCAAATGTTTGGTTAGCTTTTGAGGTGAATGACGAAGATGGGATATGAAATACCTGAACCAAGATGTCTGCACGTTGATTAATATTTACGAATGAAAATTAAAATCAAATACGTTGTTCCATACACTTGCAAATTGAACAAGTTCAGATATATAAACACCATATATAAAACTTTCATACTATTTTAAACTGCTAGGTTTTCTTACATATATTTCGATGTGCCCCGTGCTGTCTATCATTTGTTGTTTAGTTTTATATGTATTGTCTATCATTTGTTGTTTAGTTTTATATGTATTGTCTATCATTTGTTGTCTAGTTTTATATGTATTGTCTATCATTTGTTGTTTCGAAATTATTGGTCTTTTGTTGGGCAATGTATGACAAATATATGTTCAAAAACCTCGCCCATAATTATAAATTATGTAATTCATGTACCGCTCCCGACTTGTGTAACTTCAATGCATATTTTAGCGGCGATCGATGTCTTTCAAAATTACTTTATTTTTATCAATAGTACCGCTTAAGTCGACGCTAGGGGCCGTCTCGACCTTGTTGTAGGGTATGAATGATTTGTTCATTGTTGAAGACCCTATATCAACTGTCAAGATGAAGAACAGGAATAAAAGCCCTGTTCATTGATAATTTTCTATGTTTTCTATATATTGTGTGCGATTTTGTCCCATGTACATTTACTCCATATCCTTTCATTTTCTACCATATCACGGTGCCAAGGGAACGTCACGACCTACAACAGATTATTAACAATAGGAAATGAAAATCATCTCTTTTATCGTAAAGTTTAGTATTAAGCTTCCCGTTAGAGATATAAATATCAAGACCAGTGTGCATTGTTAGTATAAGCTTTATTTAAAGAAAGTTCAACAGGATAAATCTCTTTAGTTTACATACTGAAGTCGTCATTATTAAGAATTTGATTTTGATTAGAGCCCCGTTGATGAGTTTGTTCTTTTTTTTTTTTTTCATAGAAGCACATATCCAGTGATAAATCCCATTCGGTGGTGTAACAAAACAGGAAACAGGAAAAGAGAACAATATGGTGGTTACGACAATTGGAACACATCAGTGGTCATGTAGGGACTGTGCATTATGTGAAGCGGATTAATTGTTCTGATTTAATAATTCCTTTCTGTTCTTTACCGCCTACTTTTGACCACTTTAAACAATGATTGTGGAGTTAAATTCCAATTAAATTTTGCGTCATTGCTAATATGTGCTCTTTTGGCAAACTCATCTCTGTAATGAGATAATGGCTGGTTGGATTGTCACTTTCAATAAAAAAAACCTAAAAAGAATTGTTATTTGGAAAACTTAAAATGCTTGCCATAACATTTCTAAACGACATGATAGCGAAAAACTATTTTCCTGTGTCACAGTGTTGGATAAAACAATCAAACTGTCGGTCGGTGTTAGATATGTTTATTAATAAAATTATGTTCGAAACCTAACAGTTTACTGCTACGAAATTTATAATGGATTCTTTACAAAGGTCTGTTTGAAGATGAATGTTATTCCCGGACGGGAAAATAAAAGATAGCATCAGGTTAAATACAAAGCTTTTTTTTTTTATCAAGAACTTTAATTAAATCTCTTGGTATTTCATTGTTCAGGGATACTATTTCTGTTGCATGTAAATATAAACTGTAAGGAACATCAACAATCTCCTTATTTCATATATCAACAGACGAATAGTTTTGATTAGTGCCGACCAACATTTTGTTAGGTAAACGAACGCAGCCTTAGAAATGACCAAATAGACTTTTTATTTGCAATAATAGGCAGATTGTCATTATCGGTCATATTTTGACTTCATTAACTGACGACTTTCATTGTAATTCAATCGGAATGATAACAGCTCAATGAGACTGAAAAATACTTATTTCTGTTAAGACGCACAAGCTTTTTATCTTGCGTAGACGTGTGTAAAATACATTTAAATGTTTTTTTCTTCAAAATGATAAAAGAGAGGCGAAGGATAGAAAAGGGACATTCAAACTCATACGTCGAAAATAAACTGACAACGCCATGGCTAGAAAAGAAAAAGACAAACAAAAGTTCACCAAACACAACATAGAAAACTAAAGAATGAGCAACACAAACCCCACCAAAAACTGGAGTTCATCTCAGGTGCTCCGTTAGGGTAAGCAGATCCTGCTTCACATGTGGCACCCGTCGTGTTGAACATGTTAGTACAAGCACGGTGATAACTTTTTTCAAAGAATAAAAACGCCTGAACTGTTAATTTTTTAACGTTTATGAAGAATGTTTTATTTTAATATTATAAAATGTTTTTGTGTGAAAAAGTAAGAACTGGCAAATCGAACCTTTCATACCTATTGTTTCATTGATAAAAATAATACGAGTATGTCCAGTTTAATAATTGAATTACCGAATACGTATGTGAAAAAGAAATGCATATTAACCTGATTTCTGATAAACAGAATATAATTATATTTCAAAGGCATTTAGGTTATGAACTTCCGACAAAGCTAACTTATGAATTATTAAAACTATTAGAGTCAAGTGGCAGTTGGGTTGGTTGTTTTATTATTTTTAAGGGAAGGGTTATTTGGTCTTCAATTCTGTATTCTTCATTTGTTTTGCCAATCAATGTTTAGTCTGTAACCCTTTTCACCCTCTCACGTTTAAGAACATTATTTTATCATATTTATATATAAAAAAAAAAGAATAAGGACATTTGTTCGACTTGAACTTTCAGTATAGAATGAGGACAGAAAACTAAAGACATATCATAACTGTAATCGTTAATTCCCGAACAAGAGTAACTTTATAATGTTTTAAAGAATTTTAAACTTCAAAACTAGAGGTGCCAACTCTGTCTTCATAAACAATTACTAATAGTATCATTACGTAATAAAATTTCACGTTCTGACATATTACACGCAAGACAAAGGACAAGGTATGATAATGGTATTCATTTAAAGTTGAAGCCAATCCTCTATGTGAAATGATAAGTATCATCTGGTCGTTTATGTAGTACCTTATTTGTTGTATTATATGTGCTCAGTTTGTTCAAACTGATAACTCAAAAAGATCATGAAAGTTGGAAAAGTGCCAAAATTCTACAATTTGGTAATGTTTGGAGAAGAAAGTCTACATCAGCACCAACGTAGACCATTCTGAAATTTTCAATTGTCTACTCTACTTTCATATATCTTTTATTGAATAAAATATAAGGATGGTCTACGTTGGTGCTCATGTTTTAAATTGAAAGACAAATATCTGATATTTGACAATTTTGACAAGTAGTTG
Source organism: Mytilus coruscus (assembly GCA_017311375.1). Taxonomy (NCBI): domain Eukaryota; kingdom Metazoa; phylum Mollusca; class Bivalvia; order Mytilida; family Mytilidae; genus Mytilus; species Mytilus coruscus. Next base: position 32,758,433 of record CM029601.1, read on the forward strand.
TCGTGAATGGATGTTGCTAAGCAACATTTGTATTGCTATATTAAATGTGAAGTTCGTTAAATTAAGAATGATTACTAAAATATGTATATAATAGTGTAACACCATAGATGAGAACCGATTCTCCAAATATTACTAAATCGAATCTGTAATTGCTATGCATTGCTTTAGTTTTGTTGTTCAAACGCCTTTAGTATACTAAAATTGGACTCCCTTTTCATTTCTTAAGGCTAGTTACTTAATACAAGCAATCTGGTTTGCATTTATAAAAGTCTATACAATTTATGAAGAATTCACTTGTAATTATCTTTAATTTAAACGGGTTTGCCTGTTGCTAAGCAAAATTTGTGTTGTTAGGTTCAATACAAACTTTAAAACAAAGAATAATAATGTCTTAGACATGTATGTTACAGTGTAACAATATTAATATAGGCAAATTGTTCAAAGATCACTAAATTCATAGTTCAAATATAGCAAATAAAACCAATTTTTGGACCGTTATTAGGCGATACTTCTGTTGCTAGAAAGTTAGTAGGCTTTTCGTAAGTTTTTTCATTTAACATCAATGTATTCTTAAATAGACAATATATTCGCAATTGCGCTAGTTTGTACAAATATAGACATACCATGTTTCGTGAAATTTTACTTTTAAATAGAATCCGTTGAACCTTCGTTTCACCGAACCATAACAAAATCATTGTTTTATCAAGTTTCTATACATACAATAGTTGTCGTCTGTTTATGTAGTTCATACGTGTTTCTCGTTTCTCGTTTTTATATAGATTAGACCGTTGGTTTTTCCGTTTTAATGGTTTTACACTAGTAATTTTTTGGGGCCCTTTATAGCTTGCTGTTCGGTGTGAGCCAATGCTCCGTGTTGACGGCCGTACCTTGACCTATAATGGTTTACTTTTATAAATTGTAACTTGGATGGAGAGTTGTCTCATTGGCACTCATACCACATCTTCCTATATCTAAAGGCTATCAGTGCTATGAATATAAACTTATTTGGAGACAGAGCCAAAAACGCACCTTATCATACTACAGGTACATGTAAAACCGGTAAAGGTAAAGCCTTAATAACTTCACCCAATTGAATGCAATAACAATGACCAGTATATCTCAAAATAAGTGTAAGGAGTTAAGTTTGTAGGGAAAAAAAAGATTGTTTAATACAATTTCTTGTAAACACTACAAAACACTCATCACCCGAAGTTTTTGTTTAAACTCCAAAAAAATTATATGTTTGTATTGGCCTAGTTTTTCGAACTCTCATTAGCGTATTCAAATTAAATAAAGCAATAGAAAGTTTCGGCTTCAAAAGTTGACAAAATTATTGACTTCATACAAAAAATTCGCTTCTCAAAACGTTAACTTATTAACACATACACGGATACATGGCAAAATCATTTCTAAAAATATGGCAAAATCATTTCTAAAAATACTGGAAAACATTAATAATAATCACTAGGATTTTTCTAATTGGTATTATCATAAACTACATTTAAGTGAACCATGGTATAATACAACATCGAATTCCCTCACAAAATCTTTTCACACACTATAGCTTTGTTGCATTCCGGATTTTTCAGATAAGGCCTTTGAGGTTCAGTATCAAATTCGTTACTTATCTTAATTTTAAATTCATGCCATTAGTAGTCAACACTTTTAGTTTTTAGATGGAGAAAAGAGACACAAAGGAAAACAAAATACTTATATGCTTTACCCATCGAAATGTTTTTTTTTTTTTTAAAGAATAATAATAATAATAATAATAATAATAATAGATATAACAATAAAAATAATAATAATGATAATAGAACAAATAATAATAATAACAATAATATAATACTATGCAGTCAAACAGTTCCGAAAAATAATCTTGCATGTTAACTGATTAATTAAAATATAAACTTATTTGTATTTGATTATATAGGGATACTCTACTATGAGTTTTCTCTACATCTTAAGGGCTAAATAAAGGACACGATTTAAGAGAAACACAGATTTCGAAATATTTGATTCCTGATGACTGAATGTTGAAATGCATTTCATACAAAGATTTAACAAATAATTTCAAATCAGTATTGACATTTTTTTCTCCCTCATTTCGGAAGAGACTCTATGGATTTCCAGATCATAGAAATACATATACTTTCAAGTATAGCGCTACTTTGGGCATATATCAGTACTCAATAGTTGACTTAAGAAGAGAAATATGATTGTCTGGACTACTGCCATCCGGTTTCGCGTGTATAAATATACTGCAGAATATGGATGTTGAATCCAATGTTTCATATAGAAAGAACGATAAAAGATCTCTTTCAACAACTCTCCGTGAGGTCTTTAGACTGCCAACTGCCTTGCCTTTTTCCAAGGAAATCCGGTGATTTAGAGAACGAGGTCAGATTACGGTTCTGTAGATACAAGGGGAAGATATGGTCTTTTAATTCTTGTCAAATCTAGTTTACCTTAGTTTCAGTGTATTTAAATTCATTTTTTTTATTGCTTGTTTTTTTGAATTTTGCACTATTTTTGTATTTAGTTGTAAGAAAATGAAAATAATACTTTATAAATTTCGTGCATCCGAAGCGCTTTTTGGGGTTTACCTTTATCAGGAACACTGAAACCTAAACATTTGATAGCCAGGGAGGTAAAAATACGTAGACACGTTAAAACTATATGACAAAAAGAGACCTATAAGAAAAAGCCAAATTCATCTTAAAATGGTTTGCCTCAGAGAACGGAAACCTTTCGACTTCAAATATACTATCTGAATTAAAAAAAAAGTGTTTGATCAGGTTTAACAAAAGTTCAATTTCCTCTTCTGAAGCTTGATGGCCTTTTAACAAGTGCTGCCAGGAAAGAATGGGATAGAAGTCTAAATCTTTATATGTTTAACCTACCAGAAGGTGTGTGAATACGCAAATCAAAGTTTATCATTAAATTACTGTTCGCCGAGTAGAAATCATAACTACATTTGAACAATTCACCAACAGTTTGAAATTTTATTAAAAACTAAAAGGCAGGTGCACAAATGTATGACCTGTTTAAAAAAATTGTAAGTTTGGTTGAATTCTGTCAATATAAAAATATGGAAATGTGGTATGATTGCCAATGAGGCAACTATCCACCCAAGTTAAATGAAATGGATGTAAGCAATTAAAGGCAATTATAGGCAAGCCGTTTTCAAGGATTTGCCAATTAACTAACTGGTATTCGCAGAAATTGCCGAGTCCATGTTTAGGTATGTGAAGTTATAAAACATCGCAGATTAAAATATGTTAATATCAAAGTTTGATATAATTCTGCTTGCGGTTGATTTTAAGGAGTTGCAGATTTAAGTATGACACAAACGAAAAAAGTGATATATATGTGCTTCAGCTGGCCGTTGTCAGGCAACACAATTCTAGGGGATTATCAATTACAATTGATACAAATGTATATGAAAGGATGAACTTTGCAGACTACATAATTGTGCTATGTGCATAATGTATGAATTTAAACTTTATGTTTTGTCAATGTTCAGGAAATTTTGGAAAATAAAAAATCCGTGTTTCAACAAATAGAAAAGGACGATGCTAATGTATGTTCTTTACACTTGATACCATAGCTTAAGAAAATCGTCTTTATACTGGATACTGCTGGATATCTAAACTTCAGAAAGATCGTCTTTATGCTGGCTATCTAATCTTCAGAAAGATCGTCTTTATACTGGATATCCAAACTTCAGAAAGATCGTCTTTATACTGGAGATCTAAACCTTAGAAAGGTCGTCTTTATACTAGATACCTAAACTTTTAATAAGAAAGATCGTCTTTATACTGGATACCTAAACTTCAGAAAGATCGTCTTTATACTGGATATCTAAACTTCATAAAGATCGTCTTTATACTGGATACCTAAGCGTCAGAAAAATCGTCTTTATTCTGGATAAAGAATTCCGAAAGATCGTCTTTATTCTAGATAAAAACTTCAGAAAAATTGTCTTTATTCTAGATAAAAACTTCAGAAAGATCGTCTTTATACTTGATACCTATAGCTGGCTCGTCAAATTGCACTTTACACATTTTTTAAGATCTACTCCAAAATCTTAAAAAAAAAAAAAAAAAAAACAATTTTCACAGCTTCGCAGTAAACACAAACCCTTTTATTTTTCTACGCTCTACGTTCTCAATTGCAAGAACGACAACACTTCCTCCTTTAACAGTTAATGTTACTAACGAAACTAGAAAGCCTTCTTAATATCTTGATATTTCCATCGTGTACTTGAAAGCAATGGCGACCATGTTGGTTAACAAATGGAATCATTTGACACCTTTTTAAACTACACAATCTACAGGATAATTGTGGCCAAATTTGGTTCCAATTATAAACTTTATACCTTCAATCTATGATAAGTTTATTAATAGTTTCAAATGAGAAGATTAAAAAAAAACAGATAACAGAGGACGACAGACGCCAAGTGATGACTCTTTTCGATTACTAGCTAGTCAACTTCTGAATATGCATGACATATTTGCTCTTGCACGTTGAGCCAACACAATTGTTTTTTTGATATTGAATGTAAATTAACTCACTATATGTAGGAGTTTTAGTGAACTAACCGTTTCTTTTTGCAAACGAAGATCGTTATCTCGTAATGGGTGAATAAATACATAAATATATATATATATAGCAGCAACGGGGGTCTTGGTAAAGAAATTTAAGCGTAATCAGTAAGAAAGCATTATTACGATTTATCAATAATATTCATTGTAACTATAATGAATATATGTATACACATAATAGCGAAATTCATGACTCAAGCTGCTTCTCTGCCTACATGTACATTATGTAGAACCAAGATGGTTGGCTATACGGTATAGAAATATGGTAGAGTTGACATCTTCAATCCGGCAGTAAAACCCATGCTAAAGAAAGATGTCCATGCGGCTGTGTTGGATGTATAAATATTCAGTATTCCGCTATTTTGAAAAAAAAAAAATACATATACATTACTTTTCAGTTAGAAATAAGGTTGCAATGTAATGCAAGTCGGAATGCTATTTTTTTTTAGTAACACTTTATTGTGCCTGCAATTTTTTTCCAAGCACCTCGTAGTTGATCTAAAGTGTTTTATCTATATATAAATATACATTTTCCAGAAATAATATCTTCATTTGTTCAACTACACGGTACTTTACTAATTGATTTTAAAAGATAAATGTCGAAGAGACAGCTTACAGTAAAACATAATCTGTAAAAACGAAGTCACGATTAAATTTCAAATTGATTCAGGAAAATGACAAATAATGATCATTAAAACTTTTCTTGTTTCTTGTTATATCTAAAATAACTTGCTCATTATAGACGTATAAAATTCCTAATTACTTCATGGAATCATGGAAGTATTTACATTATAAAGAGCAAGTTAACCTCAATAGAAATTTAACTGATAGAATATGTGTCAATATTATGAAGTATTATCATTTATTTTGACATCACCGAATTTGTACTTTTATGCGCAACACAACGGTGCCACATGTGGAGCAGCGTCTGCTTACCCTTCCGAAACACATGCGATCACCCATGGTTTTTGGCGAGGTTCGTGTTGCTAAGTGTTTAGTTGTCTATGTTGTGTTTTGAAGACTGTTATTTGCTTTTCGTCGTTTTCGTTTTTGCGATGGCGTTGTCAGCTTTTTTTTCAACTTATGAGTTTGAATGTCACTTTAGTTTCATCCGCATCATTTTTCCGTTATCGGAAGAATTCAAATTTCCATTATAATTTTTATCATTCTCGGATATTCTACCACCGCCGATTATGTACGTTAATGGCTGACTTATAATTGTAACGGTAAGGTTGACTTTTTCATTATTTATTTTAGGTATGGTGTTTATTTTAATTTTTTTGATTTTTAATAAAAAAAATATACTAGGCTAATCAGTTGTGTAAGGTATTGTTTTAGTGAAAGCGCCGCAAAAAATCTTATAAGGATTTAAGGATTTCAGTCATAATGACCTATTCATGGTAGATCTTGTCTTGCTGATCATCGTTGCTAGTCAAAGATTCTCTTTATTTTTTCTGATGCCAAGGAAAATAGCCCCAAAAAGGCAATACGTCTTACAAGGAGTTCATTTGAAATGCTGTTCATTTTCTGTCAAGATGCCTGTAAAAACTTTGTACTGGTATTTTTATCTGATAATATGAAAGAGCCCACGTGGTTAACATCTAAAAATGAAATCATTTATTGTATGTCTGATAGCTAGTAAAAAATATAAACTGGTTACGATTTTCCTATGACATATAACCTCCATACACAAGTCTGATTCAAAACATGATCCAGCAAGCTACAGGGGCATAATCTTTGTAGATAACATTGGCAAGTTATTTAATCTAATTCTAAATAACTGGTTGAAAAATCTTTAAAAACAGAGATATAATTAGCATTGATCAAATTGGTTTTACTAAAGGATTTCGCACAACAGACCATGTGTTTGTGTTAAATACCAGCATTAAAATAATTTGCGAAAAATAGCTCAAATCCTCTGTATGCATGCTTTGTAGATTTTAAGCGTGCATTTGATTCCGTTCTGCACCTATTTTTATAAACTGAAATGTATAGGTGTTGGAAGTTTTATGACATTATGTATGTATGGAAACGCAGAGACCTGTGTAAAAATTTGCCAACACAGGCCAAACCTCTTCAAATCAGATATAGGAGTAAGACAAGTGGATAATCTTTATCACTGTCTCTTTAACATATATCTAATTGATTTGCCAGCCTAATTTGACCAAACATGTGACTCAATCCTATTGAATACGCACTTCTTCAATCTTTTCATATATGCTGATGATGTATTTCTTTTATCATCATTTCAGCAAAGACTTCAAAACTGTATCAATAAATTATTTGAATTTACAGTAAATTGGAAAATGACAGTTTACACCAAAAAGACCAAGGTTCTTGTTTTTAACAAATCAGGACGGCTTAAAATATTAAAATATCCTCCTTCGGAAACCATACTTTAGAATGTGTACAGAGTTACACATACTAAGGAATATATTTTTCAGCATCTTGGAGATTCCAAAAGGCAAAAATAAAGGAATGAAAGCCTCTTTCAAATTAAAGAAGACATTTTCACTGGAAAGCCAAAAACCTAGTACTTCTTACATATTTATAACCATACAATCCGACACATCTTGTCGTATGGATCTGAAATTTGGGGTTATATACCATATAAGAAACAAAAACATATGAATAACTTCATTTCAAAAGAAACTGATTATCTTGTACAAGAGAAAACCCATACTAAACAAGTATGGCATGTAGAGGGGAACTAGGTTCGCTCCTACGCTTTTTATGTAATTATAAATATGATAAAATATTGGATTCATCTAACGAAAGCAATTAAACCTTCAAATAATTTACCTTATGGGAGGCCAAAAATCTAACATGTCTTACCAGGAATCTTGGATAGGAAAAATTAGACATAGATTTCAATTCCTGCATTTGGACTATCTTTTGTAAACCAGTCAATCTTTAAACAAAACTTTATATTTAAAAAAAGTAAAAAACTCTCTAACAATAAAATTTAAAGAAATTTGGGTTACTAGTTTAGAAAGCAATTCTGGGAAGAGTACCAATATACAGTCAGGCAATTAATTAAAACTTACAGAAATCTTAAAATTCTTTCTGTTAAGAATAAATTAAATAATTACAAGATTTAGAACTAGCTGTCATGACCTTGAAATTGAAAAAGGGATGTATATTGATATAAAAGCTGTGGACAGGAAGTGTAAGTTATGTAAAAATGCAGTTGAGGATAAACTACATTTTCTTTTAAAATGTCTTATTCTGAAAGATACAAGATCTCAACATCTGTCTAATATAAATTCTAAATTCAAACTTTTTCAAAGTTATCTGATTAGATGAAATGTTTTTTTAATTCTTTCATCTGAAGATTTGTTTGTTACTTCAATCTTATCTACATTATTGCACTCCCTTTTTGCAGAACGGAAAAAACTTTTAGAAAATATCAATGTAGTTATAAAAAAGAAAATAAAGTCGATCAGGAGTGTTTTCCACAGGCCTAGGTTTGTAAAACGAGTAAGAAAACATATTTTCTCCAGGTCACAGTGGCTTCCAAGAGACTTAATGTTTTGTCAATGATATTGTTTATATGTTACTTTGTTTAAATGTGTAAACATTTTTTGTTTAAATGTACTTCAATCACTATAATCATTCTAATCATGTGCTTTGCTTAATTGTGTAATACGTCATTTGATTGTATTGCTCAATTTTTTGGAACATCATTGGTTAATAAAAAATATCTTATCTTATCTTATATGTATGCGTAGGGTAGGGATTTTTGCAAGAATCAATATAATGAATGAGAGTATTTTTTAAACCAAAGCCGGACGTCTGTATTTGAAATAGAAGGTATATCTTGACATTTTGAGCTGTGTTACCATTTCAGCTGTTCTGTATCTGTAACGATTTTACTTATAGATGATGAAATTTGTTTACTTGCACTCTAGTACCCCAATGATTTATTTTTAACCATGGCGACCATGTTAATTGACAATTGGGATCATAATTTATAATAAACAAACTCGATCTAAAATATTATGTTGGTCAAGTGTAGTTCCAGTTTCATAAAGGCAACAGTAGTATACCGCTGTTGGAAACTCATAAATCGATAGAGATAAAAACAAATCCGGGTTACAAACTAAAACTGAGGGAAACGCATCAAATATAAGAGGAGAACAACGACACAACAAAAACACATTAAAATGTAACACACACAGAAACGAACTATAATATAACAATGAACATTTTCCTGACATGGTACAGGACATTTTAAGAAAAAAATGGTGGGTTGAACCTGGTATTGTGGCATGCCAAATCTCCCGCTTTTTTGGCAACATTAAACACAACACCAAAACGACAACATCACATGACAGGACCACAATACAAATAAATGGGAGAACATATAAGACAAAGAAACACACGAATAACAGCTAACAAAAGGTACTAGGCTTAAAATTCAATACGCCAGACGTGCGTCTTGTCCACACAAGACCAACCAGTGACGCTCCGATGAAAAAAGTTTGAAAGCCAAAACAAGTACAAAGCTGAAGAGCACCGAGGACCAAACTTTCCTAGTTTCTAAGAAAATATTTAAAAAAAAAAAATTAACCAACGATGACAGGCGCCAAGTGATGTCAATAGGTCATCCTGGCATTTTGGATCCGGAGAGCTAAAATGGGGTGATATAAAGGGCTCATTAAGACTTTGAAACCTTTATGTTGCAACGCACAACTCTATTCAGAGCATACTGAGTGAACATATTTTACAGTGATGTTGTTTACCGAGCCCGGAAATTTAGATACGATCCGGGTAAACTAATCAATCCTTCAAATAAAATGATTCTAAAAGGTTACCAATTCAACACTGTAATTAGATCTTTGAATATTGTGAATATTGTTTTTATTGGTATAAATATTTGATTTTATTATCAGTAAATTAAATCCATACTTAATATAATTGTGTAACGAAAATCGGTCATAGTTCATTTACTTTGATGTAAAATACCAGTTGTCTTTTCCTGTTAGTTGTGTTTCTATATGTATATAATTATCTCCATAGTTGGAGCACCATCTGTTACTTAAAACACCCCTAAAGTTGGTATAATCTTGATTTTCACCCTTTTAAGTTTAATGGACTAATCCAGATGGTAGTATATAAACCAGCGCAAGACAGAGAAACTTTGTCAGTTTTATGTGGACCGTTGAAGTGATAACATCAGGGATTATTTTCAAACTGGTAAGTAGAGTGAATTAAGTGATTCCAAAGGATATATATAAATAGTGTTCGGATTTATATGTGAATATTGCAATAGTGATTGTGATACAATGTATAAAGTGAAACTTATATTATAATAAGTTATTTGTATTAGTGAGAATACAAGGTGTATACTTGCTGGTGTTGCAAGTTGTACTATGTGGAAGTGTGGATACTTCATAGATTTGTATTAGTGAGAATACAAGGTGTATACTTGCTGGTGTTGCAAGTTGTAATATTGTGGAAGTGTATTAGTGAAAGTGTACTGTGTTAAAGCTTGTCCCAGTTTGGATAATATTCATTGTGTGGGAACTCAAAGGGATAGTTAGTGCGTGAGTTCAGCTGTGTTTATATATATATTCCTTGTGCATTGAAGGATTTGTGCATGTGTAATTGTGTCATTGTGTTATTGTGGTTAGTTGCAGACTAACAAGGTGATACAACATATTGGTGGACGTTGTAAATAGAAGTTGTATATATGTGATTTTGTGTTCATACGTTTTGTGTGATACTTACTTGATGCATGTTGCAAAGTAATCTGTTGGTGACATTGTGTAATAAAGGGCCGTATGCATGTTGCATAGTAATCTGTTAGTGACATTGTGAATAAATCGGTCTGATACATGTTGCATAGTGATTGCATAGTGACATTGTGTATATATAGTCTGTTATGAAACATTGTGTTTATGCATTGTGAATGAGGTACTTCACCTTGCATTTTGATTTATGTGCATTGTGCTGTGTATATATTTTACGTTGTGAATCAATTTAAGGGTGTGTTAATTGTTTTGAATAGGACAACTGGTTGTGGTGCAAAATTGAGTTGAACACTTGAAATCCTGATTTATTCAGATACGGATCCATTGATCGCCCGTTACACGTTACAAATTTGGTGGCAGCGGTGGGATTTCATGTGTTTACTTCGTTACTGTAAATTCGCATATGATTGAAAGTTGTTGTAATATTTCAAAGTTATTTGTGTGTTGCGTTTGTAGTCAAAGTATAGTACATTTTTTAAGTAAAAAGGAACATTAAGTCAGTTGTTATTGAAATGGCAGATAATCTGTTTGATTCGAAATTGCAGTTTTAACAAGTGAAATTGAAAATTAGAATACAGCTTAAAACAAAGATTAAGGCATTCACTGTTCAATATTGATCATATTAATTTATCTACGTTGAAAAGTGTAAATGATTCTAGACATACACTTGTGCTGATTTCAGAAAGGATGAAAATGAAGTAACCAGAAATTCTGTTTAGTTTAGGGACATAGGAGCACTTTTCGGAAAACATGTCTGTTCAAAGTGAATATTTTTGACAAAGAGACTGCATTTAAGACATACAACTAGGCAAATTGAAAATTGTAGAGTAGATGATAAGATATATCATATTTGTATATAGTGTACATAGAGTTAAATGTGAGTCCGTCGGATGGGGACATTAAATCCGAGGCCCCATGTACAGGAACATGTCACGCCCTGTGCATGTAAAGACCCTCCTGCAGATTTCGTTAAGAGTAGGCTCCTTGGGGCCGCTGCAGAGGCAAAAATTGTTAGGGAGCTTTTAAATTTATTCTTTGGCAGTGACGCTCAAAATTACAGACGTTAATAGGAAAGAAGTTAATGTTGGAAACAGGGATATTTTGAAGTAGGAAGTTTTAAAACGTTTTATTCGGAAAAAAAGAGCAATACTGTGAATAGTGTTAGTGCATAAGAAGAAAGTTCAATATGTTTGATATGGCTGACTGGAATTTGGACATATAGGTAAACTTTGTATCTACGGGTTGTGCCTTGTGATGTCATCAGTTTAGACCTGATGGACAAAAGGGTAGCCTGACATTATTGTCGGATGTAATTGTGCCTAACGTTGTGGTCAGAAGATATATATATGTCCAATGGAAATAGTGCCTGCACTATGGTAGCGTTTGGGTATGAAAAATGACCATTTTGATAGATGATTTCTCAGCATGTCAGATGTATTCAAGGAGTCATGCGGGACGCATGGTTTTTGAGGTGTGGGTAGTGTAACGAAAATCGGTCATAGTTCATTTACTTTGATGTAAAATACCAGTTGTCTTTTCCTGTTAGTTGTGTTTCTATATGTATATAATTATCTCCATAGTTGGAGCACCATCTGTTACTTAAAACACCCTAAAGTTGGTATAATCTTGATTTTCACCCTTTAAGTTTAATGGACTGATCCAGATGGTAGCATATAAACCAGCGCAAGACAGAGAAACTTTGTCAGTTTTATGTGGACTGTTGAAGTGATAACATCAGGGATTATTTTCAAACTGGTAAGTAGAGTGAATTAAGTGATTCCAAAGGATATATATAAATAGTGTTCGGATTTATATGTGAATATTGCAATAGTGATTGTGATACAATGTATAAAGTGAAACTTATATATATAATAAGTTATTTGTATTAGTGAGAATACAAGGTGTATACTTGTTGGTGTTGCAAGTTGTACTATGTGGAAGTGTGGATACTTCATAGATTTGTATTAGTGAGAATACAAGGTGTATACTTGCTGGTGTTGCAAGTTGTAATATTGTGGAAGTGTATTAGTGAAAGTGTACTGTATTAAAGCTTGTCCCAGTTTGGATAATATTCATTGTGTGGGAACTCAAAGGGATAGTTAGTGCGTGAGTTCAGCTGTGTTTATATATATATTCCTTGTGCATTGAAGGATTTGTGCATGTGTAATTGTGTCATTGTGTTATTGTGGTTAGTTGCAGACTAACAAGATGATACAACATATTGGTGGACGTTGTAAATAGAAGTTGTATATATGTGATTTTGTGTTCATACGTTTTGTGTGATACTTACTTGATGCATGTTGCAAAGTAATCTGTTGGTGACATTGTGTAATAAAGGTCCGTATGCATGTTGCATAGTAATCTGTTAGTGACATTGTGAATAAATCGGTCTGATACATGTTGCATAGTGATTGCATAGTGACATTGTGTATATATAGTCTGTTATGAAACATTGTGTTTATGCATTGTGAATGAGGTACTTCACCTTGCATTTTGATTTATGTGCATTGTGCTGTGTATATATTTTACGTTATGAATCAATTTAAGGGTGTGTTAATTGTTTTGAATAGGACAACTGGTTGTGGTACAAAATTGAGTTGAACACTTGAAATCCTGATTTATTCAGATACGGATCCATTGATCGCCCGTTACACGTTACAATTGTTATATACATATGCACTTTCACGGTACTACCATATGTTGATACCTATATTTTGGCATTGCACAAGGTCATGTTTTTCTCTTAACTGTTAATAACGTCTTTACATTCAATTCATTGGACGTTGATATTTAGTCTTAGATACATAATTTTTTTATTAGTTGTTTTTAGCTTTGAACTAAATGTCAGTTATTGCTAATACTCTCAGATCTTTACTTTGTGTCATTTTTATGTTAACGTCTGTGTTTTTGTTAGATGTTTTTCTGCTTTGTATCGATCTGATGAGTTAAGCCCTTTTCAATAATTTCTATTATTTGTTCTTATGTTGTAATATAACACCACTCTACCAAGTTAGGGAGGTTGAGCGCTCACAAACATGTTAAACCCCGCCACATTCATTTTTTTTGACTGTCCCAAGTCAGGAGACTGTAGCTCAGTGGTTGTCATTTGTTCATGTCTGTCATATTTGTTTTTCGTACATTGTTTTGTTTTAAATAAGACCGATAGTTTTCTCGATTGAATTGTTTCATATTTCTTTATGTCGAGGCCTTTTATACCGACAATTTGTTTTTTTCTCGTTATTGAAGGCCGTCCGGTGGCATATAAATGCTTACATCCACTTCTTTTGAACTTTGGTGGATAGTTATCTCATTGGCAATAATATCACTTCTCCTTTTTTAAACTGTAAATGATTGACATGAAGTGGAAAACTGAAAAAAAAATTAATTCACAATCCTGTTGCGTTCGAAGCTTATCAATCCAACTATGATTTAATTGATTAAAACAAGGTTTCGTATATGAACACTTATCGTTTTTTACATGCCAAAAATATAGTTATTGTGGTAGAATCTATTTTCTAAATGAAGTCTAATACTGACATGAACTTGTTCAAAGAATTCTAATAATCAAATGATATTGCTAAAGTTGACTCATAACATCGTCCATATCTGACACTGGTTAAAGGTATATCAAAGTAAATCTAAAAACTGAAAATAGCAAGTAGGAAATGATTGTATCCAAGAATAATCTATTAAGATGAGGATCATTACACAACGACTGTTCGCTTCACGAAGCATACCACTTCGATATTAGGCATTTATCAAATTACACAATTCCTTCATCTTTAATTGGCAACATCATCACGTAACAGCAAAGAATTACATAAAAAAATCACATTAGAGTTTTAAAGTAATGTTTGATTGAATTAGAAGTCTAGACAAAACATTTAAAACATCCTGTAAGGCATGACACATTAAAGAATTAATTTGCTTGCTATGGTACATTGTAGATAAATTCCATCTGTAAATACTAGTAACAGGATGCATAATTTTAAAGTACCACTTTTCTTTTCATCAGGATAAATGCCAAATTCGTAATATTTGTACCAGCAGTCTTTTGGAAAGATCCCAATATACGAACAAAAATAAAGTCGGAAGTTACCAAGTGAAAATTCAAAACTCATAAGTCGAAGAAAACCGGGCAATGCCATGGCAAAACATTAAAACGACGAAAAGACGAACATGTCTACAAAATTACGTAGAAAACTAAATAATAAGTAACAAGAACCCAACCAATACGGGGATGTAAACTCAAGTTCCAGGGTGTTTTCAATTGTTCGATACACTAAGATTTGTCTACTCTCAGGCATAGATGGCTTAAGCTTTAAATACTCTTCCACTTCATATGTGTGTTGACGAAACGTGCGTTTGGCGTACAAGTCATAAGCCTGGTATCTTTAATGACTTTTTATAACTATTGTATCCTTGCTACTGCTGGTGGATGTTTCGTCCCTGAGGGTATTACCAGCCCAGTAGTCATCATTTTTGTGTTGACATGAATTAGCATTGATAAGTTCATTTTTTCTGTAAATTTATTGCTTATAAAATTTTGAATTGTTTGATACACAATGGTCTTTCTACAACTCAGTAAATGCTCTTTAACTTTGTTTTTGGTTTGGGCTTCCAACAGTACTGTTTTTACTTGAGCGCCACTGAAGAGTCTTATGTAAACGAAACTCCTCTCTGTAATGAGTTGATAGATTGGTACATTTTCAATTTCATTAAAAAAAAAACACCCCAAAATCGTTACTTGGAAAACTGAAAAATAATTGCCATACCAATTTGAAACGACGTGCTAGGGACAAACTATTTTCCTATCTCACAGTTTCGGATCAAACGTCTGGTCGGTGTTAACTATTTTCATTATTATGTTCGAGGTGTAATACCACCAAATCATAGTACGTCACATCCAGTTGCATACGAAAAAGGGTCGAAAAAAAAAAATTCCATTGAATTTGATAGTTGTAGGCAATTAATCCTACAATTCATTGCAGTTAAAAACATATATCTTCGGTGTTTCAAAGCACCATTATTTTTTTATTTGGTGTTTCTATAGAATATTTGGAAACTTGAGTTTACATGGTTACAAAAGCTTGTACACATTATTTACACCTATAAAAGCAACTTTTCTATTCTAGTAATAAAGATTGTTAAGAGTACAATGTTAGCCAAATTCACTTTATAAAGGAAAGTTAACTCTGCTTTCTACTACACAACTCTCTGCAAAATCATACGCACTGCATGTTAACATAGTCGAGCACATTTAGTTATCGATGAAAGTTATGACTAGTTTCTCCTGAACTAATTTCAAATTCTGGGCTATTTTCTAAATTTTAAAGGTCTTCCGTCGTTATTAACGTTATCAGTATGAAAGCTTCAGGTGTGCACTTCAAGGTTGGAAAAACAATTTTGCGTTTTTTACAAATCATGTAAAATTTACAATTTCTTTACCATCACTGTTAAGCGCTAAGATTTATGGCTATAGCTATACAATAGGTCTGAAAATCACATAGAATTTAGACTTTTTGAAAGCAAACTCGAGAAGGTGTGATGTTTTTGCCATTAAAGGAAACGACAACAGGACTATTAGCCTTATCTTTTTCTTTAAATGTCTTGGAATATGAATTCTTTTTTTCTTAAATTCAAAGGATACTGTATTAATTTGTAATTCCCTTAGTGTAAACAATATTTTATTTTGAAAATAATAACGTAAACATTACAATATGACAGTTTTATTAGGATTGGAAAACAAGTGCATTTTCACTTTTACAAATTCCCCGGACACAAGAGGTAATCTTCCAAACTTCATATCGAAATACTAAACAAGGTAGTACGTCCGATTGGAATGAGGACGTTAATTCCGATGCCTAGTGAAGGATGGTCGTTGGCTATTGTACATATTTATTAATTTTGTCTACAACAGCGTGTATGAAATTCTCAAAGATCAACCACCGAATGATCAGTGATCATTTCATACATAAATTGGAAGTAATTTCGATGGAGTGTAGGCAGATGAGGGTTTGACACAATAAGCAATAATATGTTCTGAAAGAAAGAATCGAACCGTGTTCAAAGATAAATCTATGTCTCATTCATCGACAATAAGATGTTTGTTTACAATACGTCAGTTGACGCGGGAATTCTAGTGATCCTTTTCAAGATGTACGAACATACGAACAATTGAATTGGATTGCTGTCACATTAACAAATATTGTCTGAAAAGACGATAGCATGTAGTGCTATGCCAATAATGCTTCGTGATTAGATTTCTGCGTGTAAACATACTTGACACAATGATACATCTTACGTATTGAACCCTAATGATTTTTATTATTTTTTCTATATATACACAAAAAAAAACTTAAGCACCCCTTGACATATTGAGTCATAGCATGTTACCACGAATTTCAATTTTAATGCAAATATTGATTTTTTAACAAGACGTTTGTTCCATTAAAATGGATGTGATCATACAGGTGTGACCCGTTATAGAAATAGTGAGGAATCATGCACGTGAACCATGCTTCCCATGAAACACCCAAAATACAGTATGTCCATGCTTCAAAGTATTTAAGTCCGGCGTTTTGAAAAATGTATTAACTCTCTGTGAACATGGTACGAAGACGAATATCGTAGGACGAAAGATGAGAGCAAATTATCCGCATGCGGTCACCAGTGACGTCCTTTACAGCTAATAGACGTTAGGTGGGCTAAAACTATACTGTAGTCAGCCATTCATTCATTCAATTCAAAGCTTTATTTATATTCGGCATCTCACATAACAAATAAACATAAGCTCTTTGAGCTTTCATAACCGACAAATACATACATTTACACAATTATCATACACAATACTAATATTAAAATATTAAAACATAAAAGACATAGAACATACATTTCATGTACAATGCCGGCTTGTGAGAAAACACAACGCATGTTTAGACGAATGCCATTTGCAACTTTTCCCGTTCTAGAAAAAGAAAATGGTTACGTAAAAGACGTCTATCAACCAAAACAGTGAGGAACCTGTTGAAATCAGCAGGACTGAAGTCAAGGAAAGTAATTAGACGTCATATGTTATTTGATCGACTGTGTTTGGCATGGTGTTTACTGCGACGTGGTTTGAACTTGAGGACCTGGCGCAGGATCCGTTGGTCGGACGAGAGCCGGTTTCTGCTGCTTTAAACAGATGGAGGATTGATAGTTTGGAGACAGACAAATACAGCACATACCCCCAGGATCATCCAACCAACTGTCCCTTACGATAGAGGCTATGTAATGATACGGGGGTGCATTTATCATGATTGCAAGTTGGATTTGGTGACCATATGAGGAAACCTAACAGGTGATTAATACATCAGAAAATGTCTTCATATTGTTTGTTCGTACCGGTAACATCTATCCTTTGTCATAAAAAAAAATTTTTCAGTTTGAAAATTTCATACTCGGTCAAGTTTCAGGGCTGAAAATATTACATAACCGATGGTTTACAAATTTTTCTATAACTTGAAATATATTACATCCAGAATACTAGGTGACACTATTTAAGATGTGGTATGAATGCCAATGAGACAACTCTACACAAGAGACCAAATGACACAGAAATTAACAACTATAGGTCACCGTACGGCCTTCAACAATAAGCAAAGCCCATACCGCATATGTTTCATATGTTTGTAAGATGAAATTGATGTATATCAAATATAAGTTTGGGACTCTATATCCTTTGCAAAACTAAGATCCGGCTTTGTTATTGTCAATAGCTAAGCAATTCTTAATCATTTGTGATTAGTTACATCTGGATTTTTACCATCATTTATCAGTCAAAATGCATTTTCTCAACTCTTCCTTTCATTATTCAGCTTAAGTTGGTTGAAAATATCTGACTGTCGAAACGTTTATTAAATCATTAAATTTGTCTATGGGTAATCTGGTTAGTAAAATAACTGCGTCAAATTATTTTTGCTTACATTTTATTGATTAATATATTTCCACACTCAAAGTGTCGCCTGGATTTCTCAAATCCAACAATAAAGGTTATTATAAAGACGGGCATCCGTTTTGCTGTGTGGGGTGTAGAAATACGCAGTCACGTCCGGTCTGAATATGAATATTAAGTTTTCAAATCGTTGAAAGTCATACGTTGACCCATAGTTGTTAATTTAAGCAGTATTTATAATCTAAAATGATAACATTGGAATAGTTCAATTATGCACAGCAGTAAAAATATGGGATTCGGAAACACGTTTCTAATATATCCCAGTGAACTTGAAATTAAGGATACTACTGATACTAGAAGGACTGCTTCATACCTTGATTTTTCCTCAATATTGACACAGATGGACGACTTCACACTAAAATCTACTTTAAACGGGACGATTTCAACTTCCCAATTATCAATTTCTCATTTCTCAGCAGTAACATACCCTCTGCTCCGTCGTATGGTGTTTACATATCTGAATTAATACGTTATGCTCGTGCATGTTCACACTATACGGACTTCATATACAGGAGTGTGCTCCTTACGCAGAAACTGCTCCAACAGAGCTATGAGGAAGAAAGATTAAAAATGACACTCCGTAAATGTTATGGACACCATCACGAATTGGTTGATCTATACGATGTGTCGGTACATGTGTCTAAACTAACTAACGACATTTTTACCACGTCTTTGATTGTGGTTTACCATTTACGTCGTCTGTCTGCTAAGTACCGAATATGACTGTTTTGCCGAGTGCTATACGACGTTATTTATACATCCAACATTCATGTAATTAGTTATTATGTTTCTTTTGTAAAAAAAACCGTTTGGATATTTTGTTATGTCTTATCGTTTGTGGTTTAAATTCTGTATTTTCGGTACATTTCACATATGTCTTATTTGTCAGTATAGTCGAGTTAATTTCCATTTTCCATGGAAAAAGTATTGTGTTAATCCAAATAATTATGACGTCGTCATAGCATTTATTTGAAATAGCCTTTCAAGACTGTCATAATCATGATAATTTTTTAAACTAGTATTGTGAAAATAATTGTGAATTTTGGATCTCGTTCCATATAATTGTATGAATTTCAAGATTATATATACGTCACTTTTTGTGGCGTTGATCCATTCATGTGACGCTCAGTTTGTGGTGGCCTGTGCTGTCGTTAATATGAGATGTCCGTTGTTATTCTGCGGTTTACATGTTGTAATGTACTATTATATTATTAATTTATGTATTTCTCTGTGCTGAGCGTTCTTGCTTTGTACTGTATTCCTGTCACGTAGTGTTGTCATTTTAGCGATATTTTTTAACATTGGCATATAAGCGGGAGGTTTGGCTAGCTATAAAACCAGGTTCAACCCACCATTTTTCTTAAAATGTCCTATACCAAGTCAGGAATATGGCAGTTGCTATCAAATAGTCCGTTTCTATGTATATTGGCGTTTGTTTTTGTTGCAGTTCAGTGTTTCTGTTGTTTCGTTGTTTTCCTCTTATAATTGATGTGTTTCCTTCGGTTTTAGTTTGTAACCCGGATTTGTTTTCTCTTAATCGATTGATGACTTTTAAACAGTGGTATACTACTGTTGCCTTTATTTGAAAACATTTATAAATTCAACCAATACACTGATGCATTGGTTGCGATGAATGTTCGGCAGAATAACGGCGAGGAAGGAGCTAATTATAATGACCACGAACAAGGGACAGTAGTTCTTCCGAAAGGAAATATCTCCAAACACAATTATTAAAATATCTATCACAAATGTGACAGTGTCTTAATGTTTTCTCTATTTTAATACACAAATCAATGTACTGTTTAAATATGAAAAAAATGTCTAACAACTTGCCAAACAGATTTTGGGTTAGCATAAACAAATGACGAGAAGAAACCAAGGGGCAGTCAAAACACAAGTCGAATGAAAAATGACATCACTCCTGCTGGTTAGAAAAAAAGCAGAAACAAAGCAAAAGCAAAAGCAAAAGCCATCAAAACACTATAAAGAAAAAAAAAGAAAGAAAAACATTAAGCAACACGAATCCACCAAAAATCGGGGTAAAAAAAAGTTGCATCGGAGGTGAGTAGCTACACTACTTGGCTTGAGTTGTCAATTGAGTTATACTTGCTTGTCATCGTTTTTTGTCTTTTCTCCTGTTTACATTTCTATATCAATAACATAGCATTGGATGTTTGGGAATTTTTTCTGGTAATACTTCTATACCTTGCATCGTGCCTGACGTTAAAGTACTTCAAATATAAAACATACAACGGTTTCATCATTTCATTGCGTTCGACATTTAAATGAATTTGATGTAGATTCTTTCAATTGTCGTCAATGTTTGCAGTCTGAGGAAGAAGATTCCATATAAAAGTAATTGATGCAAGTTTGTGAATCCCAACGATTCCCAATGATTTAGCAAAAGTATCTCAATTATCACCATCCCAGTAGTCAAGTCAGCACTTTTGTGTTGACATGAATTATCATTAATATGGTCATTATTATGATTATTAAACTTTGGATTTTTCGAAATACTAAGAATTTTCTAACCTCGGAATCTATTACCTTAAGTTAGCTGTATTTGACAAAACCTTTCGGAATTTTGGGTTCTCAATGCTCTTCAACTTTTACTTTATTTGACCTTTTTAACTTTTTTTATTCGAGCGTCACCGATGAGTCTTTTGGAGACGAAACGCGCGTCTTGCGTACAAAATTTAAATCCTAGTAGCTATGATGAGTTTATTCGACTAGGTACTTTTGCCGGGTAACATCAATTCAAATTATGTTGAACATAAATATTTTGTGTACATTTTTTCTCTCACAATTTTATGAATGTAAATGTTTGTAGTTTTGATTTTATAAAATGTATTGGTTTATAACCTTTATATTTTACATGTTAAACGTATTTTATCAAGTTTATAGTAAATTTAATTTCATTTCAGAAATGTTTGCGCACAAAGGATCATTTATAATGACGACTTTCCAATACCGTATATTAAACAGGAAATCACCTACCAGTAAAAATGACAAATCAAAAGCATTTAAAATCAAAACATAATATATGAGATGCATAATTGCATAGATAAAAAAAAATCTCAAAAAGTTGCAATGAAATCCAGTCACTGGTATAAGAAAGAGTTAACGTTGCAGGTACTAGTTTTGAGGGACAAATGTAAAAAAAAACGAAAGCAACCATCCCCGTAATGCCGCACTTAAAATGTAATAATGTGTGGTATGTGGTTTGTCTTTTGTCAGATTTATCACATCACAGTGTTGTCTGCCTTTCGTTTCCCTTCGAGTTTTGAGTGTCCTCTTGGTATTTTTCATCTCTTTTTTTAAAACTAAATAATCATTCATTTAAAATCAATTATCCATTTTAAAATAAAAAAAAAAAAAAATGCTTGTAAAAAATTTCCAAAAAAACCCCCGGTAACATTAGCTCTTCAAAGTCCAACGAGAGGGTTTTATTTAAACGAAAGAAAATGAATTGTAAGAAAAGTAATGGAAATATGGCTTTATACTTTTTGGAGATTTGGCTTAATGTTTATAACAATCTAATTGCTTTTAAATGGGGTTTGAAATGTCTGCTCTCTTCGTAAATGCTTGAGAGAATTAAATCCAATAAGAAATTATTTAGGTTCCATCGGCATTTGAAAAATTCACATTAATATTTAATAATTGTCATTTTCCATTTGAAATTGTACAATTAAAAAAAAGATACATCTTTAAGAATGGTAAACAATTTCCTCTTTTCCTACCCGATTTGTCCTTTTCCTGACCTGTTGATTATTTTTATTTGATGAACGTGTTGTTCGTTTGATCTCAGTTCTTCATTGGTAAACATTCGATTATGAAGTTAAATATTCTTGTTTTCATCTGAATTTCCCATTGTGATGTCAAGAAAAAAAAGGCGATCATGCCTGTTGAAGTCACATAGAAAAAAGTAAAATCACAAAAATACTGAACTCGAAGGAAATTTCAAAAAGGAAAGTCCCTAATCAAATGTCAAAATCAAAAGCTCAAACACATCGAACGAATGGATAACAACTGTCATATTCCTGACTTGGTACAAGCATTTTCTTGTGAATTATTAGAGAAATAGATTCAACCACCAAAACTCGCGCAATTCGACAATGATCCACTCTTGAAGTTAAATTCTAAATATCTAAAAACGCTCGGCTAGCCTTCACGTTTTAAATTTGAAAAGGAGTAGGGCCGGTAAGACCCCTTTTTGGCCCCAAAATATATCATTTCAAATATCGGTTGAAAATATAAACTTTTAGCTAATTATTGGAAAAAGAATATGGGCTGTTACACTGACATTACACTGGACATGCATCAGATACTAGCATCCTTAATTCATGCAAAATTACTAAAATCTTCACAATCTTAGCATTTCTGCTAATTTTAGACGGTTTTTGTATAAAATGGAAGTGGCAGCACTTGTGTTCAGTCTTTATGTTTAAATATATGTTGTAATTGGTGATGATACATAACATATATAAAGGTTGAGATTGACCACGAATGCGGCCACTTCCATTTTAGACAAAAACCATCTGGAAAGTGACGTTTTGTGGCATATTTGATAGAACTTCATATCTTAGCTTGAATTTAGGCGTCTTTAATGACCAAATGAGTTCAAATCTATTACATTAACTAATTGGATCGACTGCAGAAGACACTTAAGTGTTTAAAAAATGTAAAAATCTTTAATCAGATGTACTTTAAAATTTTAGGCCAAAATAAGCACTTACTGGACCTTCTCCTTTAACTGTCTCGAGTGGAAAAAAAATTGTATCACACTTGATGCAGTGGTAGAATCTATATATAATTTCATTGAATGGTTTACGGAGTGTTTAAAAAAAGTGGATGATATTGTATTCCAACAAACATGAAAATATATCAGGCTTTCTATGAAGAGGTATTTGCTGCAAGATTCAAAGGTAATAAAATTAGAAAAATTGTAAATGCGATCAACAGTTTCATCTACAATTTATATTTGAGGAATTTATTTCTGCAAATGAATGTATATGACGTCAGTATCGAGTAAACAAAAACCCACTGATATTATATTCAAACGTACCAAAGTTTGATAAAAATATCTAGATCGAAATGTGTGATTATTTTCTGTGTAAATATAATTGTCAATCCAATGCGGAAACAAATATCCTGATTTTTTCTTACCATTTACTACCAAGATTTTATAGATGATCGTTAAACTAAAACAACGTTTTGGGTATATTCCTTTTAACTATTAAAAACTACCAAAGTTAGGTTAAAAATCAATAGCGGTCACCAAACTCATGATACGTTTGTAAAATTTTCAAAGGAAAATTATCAAAGGATGACTCCAACTAAACACTAGAAATCCCAATCTCCGGCGCAGAGTTCATATCCGTTCCATACATGCTCCGCAATACTGCATAATATGACCTCTGCCATACATTGTCCGACCCCATGAGGATTTTGACTCATGGCCGACAAGCATTCGGTATTCTCTGCAAAGTCCGATGCCAGATACATCACCTACCGAGGACTGTCGAAATTAGTTAAGCGGAAGGTTTTGAGTAATCAGGTAAAGTGTCGATGGCGGAAATTATGAGAATCATCTCCTCGCCTCATTTCCTTCAACTAGGATTCTCGCCAAATATCACACTGAAAACTAAGCAAATTGAAGTTTAAGATAACTTAGACGAAGCAAAACAAAATTTGAATCCTGGTATTGATGATGAGTTTATTTGAAGCGAAAAAAAGAAATTCTAGCAATTTTGCCGACAGGCTGTACGGCAAGTACTTATAATTAGTTAGCACCGTTGATCCTGGATGGCACTCAGCAGCTCAGTGTCATCCACAGGGGTTTGTTACAATTTACCGCGTTTACTATTCATGATCATTCATACGAACCCTGAAAAAAAAATCACAGTCATTGATCAAGTGGGAGCAGATTTATTCAGGTGACAAAGTAAGTGAAAGCTGGGACTATTAATTATACTAACGTATAATAGTCCCAGGTGAAAGTCTAAGAAAAAAAATGAAACAATAATTCGAAGCAAAGTCGCAAATGAGGTTCCCCCCTTGTGATTTTTTCGGGATTCGTATGGATAGTAATCCCGGCAAATTATGACAAACCCTGTGTGTCATACAAGTTTGGGCAAGAAGATCAAATTCAGAAATTAAGGTCGTGGGTAAAATCAGAGACATATATACATGTGTATATATGTCTCTGGTAAAATTTTGAAAATGTTTTCTGTATGAACAAATTAAAATGAGGTCAGTTATAAAATTCTGTATATCAAATTCTTCCCTACCCAACAAAATAATTAAGTTGCCAGTGACATGTCACAGTGTCTAATCCGTCATATCATATTATGAATTAACCACAGGGTTTGTTACCATTTGCTGAGTTTACTACCCTAAAATCTCTAAAAAGGTAAATGGCAAATATAAACAAACCCCTGTGATATATGTATAACCCTTTGTCAGAGGGACAGCCTCTCATATGCCCTGCTCGGTGGGGTTGTTCCTAACCTCATAAACCTGATAAAAGTTCCTCATACCAAATGGACATATTTTTATGTTGTAAAAGTTTCTCTCCATCTACATGATATAGTAGTACAGACATCTGTAAAGTTTAAAACAAAGTGCAAATGATTATGATAGAAAAGCAAAATCATGTACTATACATGTAGCATACATTAAAATGCACAGGCACAGCAGTCATATTAATTTACATGCAGAGCAATCAGTTTACAAATTTTCTAAAAAGGCTGTTTTTAGAGCAAGCAGCTAGTAATTTATTTGCTTCCAATAAACAATTACTGTAGTGGTAGCCATAAAGCCACCTGATGAGTACCCTTGGCAGGGACGAAACGGTAAACCTACATACTACGTTAAAGAAAAGTTATTACATGTTTATATATTGATATATTATTGATATTATCAGTAGGTGTTGAATTTATACAATTGATTTTTTTTATATTATTGGCTAAAATTAATTATCTGATTCACACCTGCATAATCATGATAATGTAATTTAATCAAAATATATAAAATCTATCTTTTTTTCTTTCAAATGTTATAACTTTAGCTTTTTGATTTGGATCCCAAGTGTTGTATGAACACATTTTTTACTATTATGAGTAGACTAATATTGCCATCTTATAATCAATAGGGAAGACTATTAACTCATGTAACTACAGAAACTGAAATTGATATACAAAATGGTGCATGTTTGTTTGTTCTTAACCTGATTTTGAAGACTGTTCCTTATTTTCTGAAATTTATGTTTTTGTAACTCTTAAAGTCCATACATGTAGTTCATATGCATAATGTAGACAGTTTTTATTACTTCTAACTTCTCTCATAACCAATAGCATGAATAAACCAATATTTACATGCATATCATTAATATGTCCACTATACAGGACCCTGAAGATACTATACTTTCAACAATATCATATCTGTATATTAAGTTACAAAACAATTACAAAACCAAAATGAGTGAATTTATTCCTCCAAAATACACTTTAGACTATAATTCCAGGATATCAGTGATCAATTCTATTGTTTTCTTTTTATCTTACAGATGGTGACAAAGTAGATAACAGCACTTATGAGTGTTAAGATTGATTCAGAATGAATAAAACAAAAGTATATATTAGGTATTGGTTTATTTTTAGATATTTTATTTGCATAAATTAATTACTTTATCAAATAATAAAGAAATACTATTTAATTGTCTTGCCTTGCTGTCACATGGTATAAAATGATTATTTACATTGTTCTTATAAAAATTGTTTGTAAATTTGTATAAGGTTGCTTCAAATTTTAAATAGTTGTGTAACATCAATGCTTAAATTTAATAATCATGCTTAAACTGTAAAGATGAAAACCAAGTTTGATGAGAAGCCATATTTAATCCAAACGATTAACATTGACAAATCTTTTTTATACGTATAGTTATAAATGTATTTGACTTAAACACTCAATATTGTTCTTTAACTATGATAGTAAAATACTACAGATTGTTGCGTGTGAAAAAGTTGCATTCAGTTATTTCATTGTCAATTACACTTCTCCCCCTATTTTTCAAACTTTTATATATATATGTATATATAAACCCATTTATCTTGTGATCCGTTTATTTGGCAATCGCCAATGGCAGTCAGCAGGGTTTAAGAACATCAGTTGTTCGACCTGTTAGTCAAATGTGTTTTGTTAAAATATACTTTTTCACTTTTTGGTCTTTTGGAAAATGTTGTTTGTGCTGTATTTAGACCCCTCTACCAAGAAATTTGTTCTGCATGCACACGTATAAAAATTGCTGTTTTTATCCAACGCAATCATAGGTTTGAAAGTTGTTTTCAATTTAGACTTGTTTATATATATATACATGTATATATATATATTGAATAATATACAAGTCCTTGCATTTCAACACAAAGTTAGACTTTACTCATTTTATTATTTCAGCTACATTAACCAGAAGAACTTCACACATAATTATTGATTTTGTTTCCTTGGAGATTTTAACTATAACTGTTAAAAACTTGAAATCATACAGAATGAAACTTTGAGGAAATTCACATCAACAGTGTACCTGTAGCTTCAATATGAAGCCATTGAAGTTGTTGAATGGTACATCGTAAGTACATTTTCTATGAAAGTTATAAATCAGTTTGTTTACAAAATTAAGTTCATACTAGGCATATTTGAGTAGATACAGGATTTCATTATATATTAAAACAGTACTCTCAAACTTTTTTCTATACACTACTATGGTGCGATTAATATATAATCAGATTGTGATATACAACTGTATGGTTTATGCTACAAACTGTGAAAGTTGTATTTCTTTATTGAAGACATTAATTACAGTAGACATGACATCACAATGATATTTTATCACACATTTATATTTTTAAAAGCAATCTGCTGTCTCTTTTCGACTTCCATCTGACACATATAAGCATTATGAATAACTAGCTGCACCAAAGTTTTTTGCCATGATAATTCGTTAGATGGCGGGTGGGGGTTATTTTCTGAACACCTTGTACCTTAGTCTTGTTTGGACAAATTTTAAATTGTTTTGGATAACTTATAAATTTGCAGTAATATTTGGGTCAAATAAGGGCCTTTTATGCCCCCTACCCCTTTGAGATATTGAACAAAGTGTTGACATTTGAAGGGCTGGATGGACAAACAATTGCATACCATGTACGTCCCTTACCTGCATAAAAACCAGAAATAACAAAGATAAAAAAATGTGTTATTATATTTTCAGATCACAAATATGTTAACCTGATCATTGGAAGATTATCAAGTAACATGAGCAGCATTGCAAGCCTGCAGAGATTATATACACAAATGGAATAGACTCTCACTTTAAAAAAAACTTTCAGACAAGACTTATAAATGCATTCATAAAAAAGAATGATTCATGTTTCAATGAGTGAATTCTAGTTGCACATGAAAATTTGTGTGCATGTTTTAATATTAATTTCCATTTTATTATTTGTTGTTTTGAATTTTTTATGTCTTCATAATTTTATCATGAACATATTGTTGTTAATAATTTAAAAGAAATAAAGAATAAATTTTCTCAATTTTAGCCAAGTAGTATGGAAATATAAATGTCATTCATGTTGTTAACATTTTAGTACAAAAAACCTTCTGGTTTATACTACTCATAATTTCAGTAATGTTCAGGTAAAACTCTGATTTAACTTTTTTCCAAAGATTTAAGCATATGAATACAAGGAGATGTTGGGTATACATGGTTTAGGTCCAATGGACAGCATTCCAACAACACAAAAAACAAAAGACTTAAGTTACATACAGTTTCCCAAAACAGACAAGTTTTAACTCTCAATTTGCCAGTCTTGGAAAGTTTGAATATGTTAAAATGAGCCAAAAGATAAAGATCTGCTATCAACAAAAGAAAACAGTAATTAAAGTTATCTTGCAAAAGAATCATTATTGTGCAAACAAGGTTAACTGCATCTTAAACTGGATACATCATGTCGGTGTTTGACTAAAGGGTAGTATTTATGCACAAGAATATTCAGTATTATTACCTCTTACAATGACAATTATGTTTTATCCTGAATTCAAACAAGCATATTTTACCAGATGAAAATACAAGTTCCATGTAGCTTCCAAATTTTGTTTGCTTACTGAATAAAAAATTATGAGATGTTTTAGTTACCAGTGAGACAATAATTTAGCAGTGACAAATGAGCCATTGGACCAGAGTTTGTATACCCCGCCGTAGCAGAGGGGGCATTAAGTTTACCCTTGTCCGTCTGTAGGTATGTCGTCCATACTTACATTTCCGTTCTCTAATTTTAGTTTGCTTCAACCAAATGTTATGAAACTTATACAAAATGATTATTACCACAAAAGACAGATCAAGTTTGAATTTTGGTGGCGCCACTTTTACCGTTCTAGAGTTATGCCCTGTACAAATGAAAAAATTGCTGAATTTTTCCTTTCAGTTCTCTAACTTTAGTTTTCCTCAACCAAAACTCTACAGCCATCTCATTTACATATTGATCTTACAGAATGCCAGGTTGTTTGGTAGTTTGGTATACATGTATTGCTGACAAATTTAGGGATTCAGAGGCGGATTCAGAAATTTTCATAAGAAAGGGCCCACTGACTGCTTATGAGGAGGCCCGCTCCAGTCATGCTTCAGTGATTTCCTATATAAGCAACTAAATTTTTCCCACCCCACCCCCTAAATCTGCCTTTTGGATATAATTAATAGGTAAAAAGCTGCATCAAAGTCAAAAACATGTCTGCCTAAATTGCTTTAAAAGACCATAATTTCTTTCTTGAAAAGTAGAATAGATAAAGGACATTGCATATTTGAAAGATAAGCATGCTCTATTATTAAGACAATAATTGGTAATTCAGCATACGGTAATATGTTTACTAGTCTAAGAGTTATTGTCCCTTAATTTAAATTATTACCTTTATTTTAAATTAATATGGTATTTTGAAAATTGTATACAAATTGGATAGTTAGTTAATATTTTTTGATTGTTAACAATAGTTTGAATAAATCTTTATGTCCTATGGTCACAAAAGGGGAAAAAAGTGATGACCCTCAATTATTTAATAGAACAAAGACGTAAGAAGAGATACATTAAACTGTTTCAAATTTACGATGACCTCAGATTTCAGAAAATATAAACTAAGTACATT
Source organism: Mytilus coruscus (assembly GCA_017311375.1). Taxonomy (NCBI): domain Eukaryota; kingdom Metazoa; phylum Mollusca; class Bivalvia; order Mytilida; family Mytilidae; genus Mytilus; species Mytilus coruscus. Next base: position 32,787,982 of record CM029601.1, read on the forward strand.
TAATAGTATGGTTAATATTTCTTCATATGTTTTATGACTTGCATGAATATTGTTAGCACTTCTTAAGCCTCTATGAAAGGCTGGCTGATATAGTATGCTATTACTTATGTCTTGAGATTCAATTGTGATATTGTATCTGAGGCTGCACATATAAAATCAAATCTATACATGTATATTCATACTGGTTTTAAAATTAATAAAATGTATGTTTTTGATACACACATAAATATATATATATATATGTGGAATTAACTAGCACATTTTGAATTTTGTATTTATACACCAAAGTCTATTCTTTGATTTCAGACATAAACATGCAAATATTAAAATAGAAAAGAACCTAAATCATTTTGATTGTCTTTAAGTTTTAGAGGGCAAGGACTCTTTTATAGTTATTTTAGATGGGCAAGCGCTTTTTGCAGAATTTAAAAGGATGGGCATTAACTTTTAATGAAATAATATTAAGAATGCACCGGCCCATCCATCTGGTATATATTGAACGGTCCTTAAACGGGCGTATAAAACCATTGTCATCATTGTCATGTTTAATGCTGCAAGGTTCAGAATTTGAAAGAATTATTTCATTATAAAGTGTCTAGGTAGAATGCTTGAACAAGAATAGGCTTTATAATTATTTGAACTATGACACCTACCATCCCAGAACAGGAAAGGCTCAATGACATCCTGTTCAATCTTCTAATGAACTGTGAAATAGAATATCAAAAGAAACAGTTATGATAATCAGCACAATAGAATCTTAAGATTTCAATCAAAACTTAAAGTAGAATTAGTAATGTTGTATTTGTTACCAAAAAAAGGAAATATACATTCAACTTTTGTTCATCTGAAAAAAAGATTATTGGGTATTACTCAATGACAGTTTTACATGTATGTTCAGTAGTTGTTGTTTGTTGATGTGGTTCATAAGTGTTTTTCGTTTTTTATATAGATTAGACCGTTGCTTTTCCCGTTTGAATGGATTTACACTAGTAATTTTTGGTGCCCTTTATAGCTTGCTGTTCGGTGTAAGCCAAGGCTCTGTGATGAAAACCCTACTTTATAATGGTTTACTTTTACAAATTGTGACTTGGATGGAGAGTTGTCTCATTGGCACTCATACCACATCTTCTTATATCTAAGGAATAACCATAAAAGCAAAGCAATAGATGTTATATTTCTGTTAGTTTAAACACATCCACTAATGTCGAGAAAAGCATAGTGAATTCAACACTATAAGAGGTGAAAAGCTAAAAGTGAAAGCATTCTTTAATATCTATCCCTGATCAATCTATTATATTTCATTTTCCATTTTTGCATAAATGCTAATTAAATTAATTGTGTTTCTTTATTTATTTTAAATAAAAACTACAATCTATAGGAAAATATAGAAGTTATTTTTCCAATTATTATTAAAAAGCTATTATCCTAAAAGTCATTGCTATTTTGTTATTTTGATAAAAAATGCTTTCACAAGTTTAACTGGCATACATTTGTTGGTCTGCAGTTGAGTCGAACCAACATACAACAAGTGTATTTCCTTAGATACAGACTTATATATAATGTACTTTGTTAGTATAGAGCATAAATTGTAGCTTCACATGCAAGCAAAAAAAAGCGAGAAGCAACAAAGGGTGAAATGAGTGAATTGAAGCAAAACAAAAGATAAAGCAGTGAGTTGCAAAGTATCAAATGGCCTTAATTTGCATTATGGTGGCTTGTGCATGATCAGCTGTTTGTATAGTTTGCAATCCCAAGTATTTAATGAATACTATAATATGCTAGAAATACTGAACCCTCTCAATTTCATACTTGGTTTCCTGCAAAAGAATAAAGCAAATTAATTATTTTGATGGTGTATTTTATTTAAGTGCTTCTATTCATCTTCACCATATTTATACAAATCAGTTCTGTTTGGCTACTAGTTCTTAAGAAACTGGCATAGCCATATTCTTTGTTACTCGTTATTATATTCAACATATCTATAATTGTTTTTGTCCGATTACTGTATTCCTGTCCATCTTCTTCTTCTTCTTCCTCTTCTTCCGTAAACAATTTACAACTGTACTCATGGTAATGGTCATTTGAAGGACTGCTCTTTAGATGAATGGTCACTGAAAAATAAAGACAGTATTTTTAAAAGTGTTTACTCCTAGTTATTGACTCAATTTCAACATACACTGTACATGCATGTATGAACATCTTTTTACCATGTATGATTTTTTAATCTATTTGTATGATCCTGTGTTTGCATGTAAATAGATTAATGACACAGAAGATATATATGAATAGCACAAAATTTACAAACTATATAAAACTTCAGTACTTTGTAGCATTGTGAATCTTGTGAATAAAACTTTGTCGGTATGTAATGCAAGTACTATTTAAGAGAAGTTAGTTAGCCTTAAACTGCAGTTAAATAAACTGTTATCGCAGAGATATGTCTCGCCTTTTTGTAATTGTGATAATGCAAATGTTGAAATTAAAATAGCAATACTTTAACATGTAAGTTATGCAAATATTTAAAGTCGATGAACCATGACTGAAGGTACATGGCTAAACAATCTCCATGGAATGAGATGTGCCAATGCTAATACAACTGCATACCAAATACCATCGACTTATTATAAGTCGTTCCTTTAAACAAACCTAAACACAAACATTAACTTGTAAACTATGTAAAAGTTTCAAAGTCAATGAACCATGATCAGGGGTGGGGCTATATAATCTCCATGGAAACAATACTTGCAAATGCCAATAAATCTGCATACCAAATAGCATTGACTTAACATTAGCAGTTCATCTTAAACTTACCTAATCACAAACTAATACATGTCAAGTAAGCAAAAGTTTCAAAGTGAATAGACCATGACTGAGGGACGGGGCCAAATATTCTCCATGGATTTATGGTTCCCCATAAATTGACCTAATCACAAACTAATACATGTAAACTATGAAAGTTTCAAAGTCAATAGACCTTGACTGAGGGATGGGGCCAAATAATCTCCATGGTAATGAGATGTGCCAATGCTAATACAACTGCATACCAAATATCATTGACCTACCACTAGTGGTTCACCATGAACTAGACCTAATCACAAACTAATACATTGTTGACACTGCCGCCGCTGTCGACAACAGCATAACTATGTCTCGCTTTTTGACTCCGACAAGGCGAGACAAAAATGAAAATGTCAAATAATTTATAATTTGATTGATGTAATTAATTTAATGTTATACTCAGTAGTCTTGTCTTTTACTCCAGATGCCCCTTTAAATCATCTATTGGCATAACGGTGTCATATTACTGCTAAAATGAAAGGAAATGGCCATGGTACAAGTAGTAGTTAATGAATATTAAAACCACATTTCTGTTAGGTCATAAACATTCAATAAGAGTTATAATACAGGTATATATCATTTTCATGCTTATTATATAATTATTCAAATATTAATTTGTTTGTTTGTCTAGAATTAATAGTGCTCTTAATTTCAGTGTATTCATTTTATTGACAGCATATACAGTCAAGCAATCCATGGTATCATTTGGCCTTTGTAAGAATTCAGAGTTTACTTTTTTGTCTGATGATGTCGCATGGACATGAACTCCATAACTATGAGTTCTACCTTTATGAATGAATTAAAAAAACAGACCTAAAATGAATAGGCAAAACTTTCACTAGCTGTCTGAATGAGCCTCTGCCCCTATCTATATATTCTTTCTTTGTGTGCATTTTTAGTTTTAGTGAAGGAAAATTAACACATAATAGTGCAAAAACTATTTGAACTACTGGAAAAGATTTATTTTAAATCAAAATATGGTAAATCTAACAAAGATATAATTATTGATTTTATTATGCATCTACTATCATATTTAATTTGTCACTTTAATATAAACATACACATTTAAATCTGTGGCAATCATAATTTAAATGTGCCCCTTCGGCTTCACTCTCTAATCCTTATATCAAAGTATAAAAATTGTAAACTAAGTTATAGTGTCAACCTACATGTATTTTCATTTTAATACAATGTACAGCATAGAAATATCATTTACATACATGTACATGTAGAGGCCAGCTGAAGCCCATTTTACTTTTTTGTAGGTAAAATGAGTCCTGCTAATTAATAATAGGAAAATTCTTCTTCTTCTTATCAAATGGTCTACATTCAATTTCTATTTTCTGTATAATAGAAGTTACCTATCAATTTTTTCGCTCCATTCCTTTATCTTCTTCACCATGCAAAAACAAGCATTGCACAATAGGGTTTTTTTTTTTTTCGGAGACAGGAATGTAATTCATCAATTTTTGTTAAAAAACGTGGCAAGGTCAAAATTTAAAGAATGGTATCTTCGCGAATCTGTGATATTACAGGCATTACAAAACATATTAGTAATTATATAATTATAGGTAAAAATTAATATGAAATTGGTGTGAAATAGTATAAAAAGGGTCTTATAACGGTAACAAAATAGTCCTTCACAACCAGCTGTGTTTACGAATGACATATAATCTCTAACGGAAATGCAACTTTAAGTATAAGTTAATAAACATAGCAAAATTTTCCAATATATATGGATATCTTCGTTAAAATGGGAATTTCTATATTTTCCTCCCATAAAAGTATCTTAATTAAATATACAGTAATGAAAATTTCGTTTAGAGATTGGGAAGAGAAAAGTACGCAAAAAAGGTATGGCAGAGGTCATATTGAGTGTAGTGTTACGAAGTATTGAACGGATATGATCTCTGCGCCGGAGATTGTAGAAATCCTTGGTTTATGAGATTTATTGTAAACAGAAAATTTCTATCAAAGAAATCAAGACAGGAAACCAGCGCTGAAATATGGCATCAACATGGATTTATTTAATCCATATGTAGGCGCTGCTGAAATGTTGCTACATAGAAATGGAATTTCAACCGACCCTCGTTGTTGATTGTTTAGAATCTCATTCAGTCTATGTGTTAAAAATAGATGTCTTTTATATAGCCACCGGATTAAATTTCGCGTAATAAATAAGGTAACCAGATAGATGTACACATAGATGTATTGTATGTTATTATAATTTGGTTGACAGTTCTGGAAAATGCGGGTTACAGATGGCCACGGACAAGAATAGCAAACCGAATATTTAATTGCTTAATCTCTAAGTGCCAGTTTGTAATGCATAATCGCCTGTATGAAGCACTAGCGTATGCAAACAGCAGTCACATAGCCCTCTCAGACTTATTCCTCGGTAACCCCATTATAATATATACAGCAATACGTCGGATGTCACTAGTTTAACAGGAACTAATAACCTTCTGGAGCAAGTTTACCCTCCGTTTTTTTGTGGGGTCTTTATTGCCACGTGTGTAGTAATTAATGGAATGGTGACTGTCTTTTTTTCGCTACGCTGTTGTCTGTTGTTATTTCTTCTTGATATAATCGATTCTATGTATTGTTACAAAGTTTTTACGATTTACACTCATAATTATTGTCCGTGTCAAATTTGATTTGATGGAAAACTTAGACGATTGCAACTATAATACTTATTTATACGTTTATCATTGCTCTCCATTTCATAAAAAAGTACTGTTAATAAAAATCGAACCTGATGTTTATTATTTTACTTTATCTTAATTTTAATTTGAAATGAAGAATGACAGATTCTGGTATTTCAAAATGATACACATACAAAAAGCCTTCATGGAATACAAATGTTCATATCATTTTATATATTTGATAACACTTTGTCCTCAACGGAGTAATCGTTGAATCGACACAAAAAGAAAATTTGTTTAATGAACTTTCAATACTTTAACTATTACTATAACAATAATAATATAGTATCAATTAAGGAAAACAAAATTGTTCCAAAAAACTGATTCAAATTATAGAAACAAATTCCAGAATTAACAAACAATTTCAAAACGAAATCGAACAAACACGAACAGGCCAGATGTGTTAAAACAAAAGTACTCCTGGTAAGAGACAAACTGTAAATTGATGGTGATTTGTTCAAACCAAATACTGAATTACCTGGAAACGAAAAGTACAATTTTCATGTGCTTTGGGTATTACACAGTGGCAAACTATACCACCACAGTACGAAAGATCACCAAGTGAATCTGAATAATCGCAGCATAAATGGTTTTCATGTGTTTAAACAAGACTCGACTTCAAGACAGTTGAAAACACAGACGATTCTGGAAGAAATACCTCTTAACTGCTATTTCATGCATGAAAGCATGTTATTCTACCTTAAAGTGAAAGGGAACATTATATCGTTATATTATTGCGTTGCTATTAATCATTTTTAAAGGCAATCCGGTAAACGTTTAAATGTTTCATTGAAAACCTCATATTTCACCATCGCTGTAACATAAGGTTACTTTGTTATATATAATTGTTTTCTGTTTTCTGTTAAAGATAAACTGCTTTATTTGCAAACATGCATGCCAATTATTATTGGCTTACTTTAATTTTGATCAAGGCAAATGCATTAAAATCATATAAAACTTGTTTGTTTTAGAAGTTGTTTATTTTGCTTCATACGGATTACATTATCTGAAGGACTTCTTATGCACAAAGAAATTTAGGGTTAATGTATAGATCAATTTTCAGAATGTTTTTTGAAAGTCCTAAGCATAATACATTTTCTCAAATCTTTCACTCTGCATAAGCAAGTTATCGAGTAATTTGATTTTCTTAAACTTTCGACATTTAGTGCAACTATAACAATTTAAAGATATGTCTACTCATGTAAAAAGATAAAAAGAAAAGCTAGAAAAGTTAGAAAAGTTATTAAAAAACCGTTTCCCCCCATTGTTTGGATGAGATCTCAATGTTTCAATTAAATCCCTCAAAAGTTCACAAACTTTAAGTATACTAGACAGATTAAAAACACGTTTTCAATCTGTATTGCATATTTCAGGTATGATTTACTAAATTTAACGAAGAAAACGACAAAAAGGACCGAATATTTTCTCGTTTAATACTAAAATTTAGATAGACTAACAATCTTTTTTAAAACGACACTTCTTCCAAAGATCATCAAGATATTACGCACACAATTGTTGAAGAGTCAAACACCTTTTGGGATATGTTTGGCTAAGTTTAGGCAACAGTAGTTTATCGATATTCATATCACCTAAATCGATAAAGAGGAAAAACTAAGGTGACCGACACAATCTTGGAGAATTGATGACTTCAAAAAGCGGAGCCGGGTTTGTTGACAGGGCAAGCGTCTCTTGCTATGCATGCATCCCCCGCCATGCAAATCTACACTCAGATGTCAAAATGTCAGAAAAGGGAAATATTACAGATTATACGATTATTCTGGTATCTAAAGATCTTAGACAACTAAAACATGTCGTCAGTAAATAGAGACACAGATATATCGTATCGGTCAACACATTCCTGAGGATGACCGTAAAACTTAAATAGTGTCGATTTTAGTCGTTCTTTCTCATAACTCTGTTGGAGCCCTTCTCTGATAATGAAGTGTGTATAGTGTGAGCATGCACGAGCGTAGCATATCAATGTAAATATCAAAATGAGGCAGAAGATATGTTACAGCTGAGAAATGGGATGTTGACAATTTGATAGTTAAAATCATCACGTTTGTAATAGACTCTAGTTTGAAGTCGTCCATCGGTGTCAATTTCCAGAAAATATCAAAATATGAAGCAGACTTTCTAGATTCGGAAATATCTTTATTATCATGTTCTCTGGGGTTTTTGAGATGAAAGCACTCACTGAAATGAGGGTTTTGGGTAAGGCTATTGCTCACATTTAATTCATTTAGACGTATATCTTAAAGTAGACTAGCTAACATTCAACCTATTTCGATTTCTTAGATCATGATAACTTTAACCCACCTACGCCACTGTAAGGTTTTTCCCTTGACGTCAGTCCTTTGTTGTTTATGAACATGATAGCTGATGAAAATAACATTTTTTTGTCTGATGATATGAACCTTGTAGATCTTCTTTATTCTGTATGGTTAACTTTTATTGCTTTTTCTGAACTGATAAAAAAAAATCTTTAAGAACAGTAACTGGAATGACGATTATTTGACTCATATATAACTAATTTCTTACTGATCGGGTGTCATGTTGCAAGACCTTACTTCAATGTTAAAATTGAATCGTTAAGTATTAATAAATCAAGTGAACCTAAATAGTATCCAAATACAGCACAAACAAACAACACTATTCTTTCACCTCCATAAAGACAGCGAACAAGTCACGTAATATGTCTACTTGAAACACAAATCAGGTCTTCAGCATTTTTGTACTGCAAACTATTGGTAAATAACAGTATAATTTTGTGAAAGCAATACACCTAATATCAGAAAATAAAATTACTTAAGAAGGTAACGAATGGTAATTTAGTCAGGTTAATCAGTGTTCCTATTAGATTAACGTCATGTAAATAGTGTAGTCTTAGGATAAATTTGTAGGTTATAGCATAATCATTGCATTGGAAGAAATAATTGTAATAGTGCAAAGTGTAATTTAATTCTTCAATTCATCTTTATGACATAAACACAAGTAATATCATCAGTATTTAACTCCCATGACTCAAGGACATGGACATTTGACGTAAGGAAATCATTATTTCTGTTCCAACGGGATTAGGTATCACAATAGTTTGAATAAACTCATGACAGATACCACGATTACAATTTGTGTACGTCAGATGCGCGTTTCGTGTATTAAAGACTCACCAGTATTGCTCGAATAAAAAATATAAGACAAATATTGTTACTTTTGTTAGCATTGACGTTCTATAGATTTGTAAACGCAGATTCGGATAAAACATCTATCAATTTGTGTCCTTGTCACCGACAATATTTGCTTTAAAGTAAATAAAATGTAAACACAACAATGTTTTGCGTTCCTGCCAAATATCCTGGGATCTTTGCATTTTAAACTATATTTCTTACAGCTAATCAGTTCAGGCTATGATAAGCTAGACAATGTGTCGTCAGAAATAACGATAAATATCAATAATCTAGTCATCTTCTTAATTAAATTACTCCTTCTAATTTCTTTCAAATTCCTGTTGCTAATGATTTATTAATTAAATTAAGTAGTGTAAAGAACAAATGACGTGCACATGCAAGTAAAGATTTACCATCAATAGAATCGGAAACAAGTTATTTTAAAATTTATATTTATCAGTTTCTGCATCTACATGAGCATTTCGTATATAAAGTCAAGAAGAAAATATTTGTTGAAATAATCAAACATTTTCAATTATGACAAACACAAAAGAAACAATTAAAAAAATAATGTACTTTCTTAAACATGTTTAAGGGCCTTGTTTTTTTTATTACCAAGGAAGTATGAGGCAGATGCAACATACTGATGATATTTATCAATTAGGGAAAAACATGTTCTGTAAATATAAAAATTGCACTGAATGAACAAATGTACAAGCAGGTGCGAATTCAAGATATTGCGTTTGGGAAGCGGTGGAGTTGAAATATCTACTGCGAGTGAACGATACGGCCCCAGGGGTATCATAAGCCCAGTAGTCAGCATTTTCGCGTTTCTATATAAAAATAGGATGATGGGGTTTGATTGCCAATGAGACAAAAGAGGGACGAAAGATACCAGAGGGACAGTCAAACTATAGATTGAAAATAAACTGACAACGCCATGACTAAAAATATTATATTATATTATCCAATGTAGTCGTTATGACAACTCTCCACAAGAAACATAAATGACACAGAAATTAACAACTATAGGTCACTGTACGGCCTTCAACAATGAACAAAACCCATACCTTCTATGTTCATTTTCTGCAAAGTTACTTTATATAAGATATTGAATTATTGAAAACACTAAGGCTTTTCTTCCTAAAGATGGTGATTAGCTTAGTCGTGTTTGGCACAACTTTTCGGGATTTTCGATATTTAAAGCTCTACAACACCGTTTGCGTTTAGGCCTGCAACTTGTTAAATTTGAGTGCCACTGACGAGTCTTATGTAGACAAAACGCACTTAAAAGTCTAGTCTGATATCGTTAATGAGTTTTAAATGGGTAACCACTGGGTCGATGCAACTGCTGGTGGAAGTTTCGTCACCGATGGTATCACCAGCTTAGTAGTAAACCTTTTGTGTTTACATGAAATATCATTGATATGTTTATTTTTCTGTTAAATGCCTGTATATAAAAGGTTGAATAATCTGAAGGTATTATTTTTCAATAAGGCATATTCGAAGTAAATTTATATTATAAAATGTAGTCGTTATGACAAAATGTTGCTGTTGTTGCAAGAATGTAAACAAACAGCACGGATGTATTGCTTCGGTCTTATTAAATGACATCACAAATATTTCCAACGATCATCAGTTGTCTGGAAAAAAAATAAAAGTATGTCTATCAATTGGTCATTGTAATGCAACACATGATAGAAAACAATTAAATGAGATAAATTTTTCTATCAAACCACTGAAAAGTTTACTATTTGAACAGTTTTTAATAACAGGCCACTTAAAAAACATAATATAATAAAAAGAAAAACAAACGGGAAAGTCCCATGAGGTTATCAAGGTCATGCCAAAACAAATTACACACATACCATTCTCAGATATTCCTTCAAATAGTGGATACTAGTGTAAAGACAATCTCAACACTTTCAGAGATTTTTTTATGGTTAACTTTCAAAAGAGTCATCATAATATTTTCAATATTGCATGTACATGTCGTAGTATTGTGTACAATTGTATATAGTGTGTGTATTGTTTATTGTATAATTGTATATCTGTTGATATATGTATCATTGCTTTTGTGCATTATAGTACATTACTTCAGTAAATTAAAAAGTTTTACAACAGAAATTTTAACTACAGTTATAAAGTAGGAATGTTTTCAGAATCTCTAAAATAAGCCTTATTTCTTTATTGTTAAAAAATAGGGGCCGTACAAAGTAAAAAGTAATGACGGACCAATCACATTATTGAATATTAATGTCAAAATCGTTGCATATACATTAGCATTAAGATTGAAACCATTATTGCCGAAAATTGTACATAGTGATCAGAATGGATACATATAAAATCGTTATATAGGTTTCAACTTACGACAAGTACAAGATATTATTGATTATGCAGAAAAGTTTAAAATAGAAGGGGCCAAACTGTTTCTTGATTTTAACAAATCATTCGGCTCACTTGAATGGGAATTTATGTACCAATCTTTACAAAAATTTGGTATAAAAACTCTATGCTACATTGGATTACGTTGTATAAAGATATAAGAACATGTATAGAAAGCAATGGATGGATTTCAAGCCCACTTTAAATGATATTTTGTTTGTTTTAGCTGTTTTAAATATTTGCATGTAAAACAAGAGAAGATAATAACCTGAATGGGATCAAAATAAACTTGATGGGAAAACACATAGTCTTAGAATAAGTCAATTAGCAGATGACACAACACTATTTTTAAACTCTAAAGACGAAATCACTCATGCTCTAAATGTAATTGAGGCTTTTTGGGATCTTTATCAGGGCTTTTATTAAATCGTAACAAAAGTGAAGGTTTATGGCTAGTCAACTTAAAACATATTCCAAAAAATTTTAAAAACATAAATTGGAGTAGAGATATTACAAAATATTTAGGTGTTTATTTTAGTTATGACAAACCACAATGCATGAAACTTAACTGTGAAAAACACTTGAAAAAAAAATCAAAAAAGACTTGATTTATGGAAAAAAAGAAATCTAACAATGATTGTGTTCAAATCCCTAATTATACCAAACATAACGTATATTGCATCCGTTTCAAATATTGACACTGAATAATTGTCCGAATTTCAAAAATTTGGTATATAATTTCATCTGGGATTGAAAGACAGAAAAGGTAAAGAGAAATACGTTGAATTTAGATAAAAACGGGGAATAGATATGATAGATATAAACAAATGTATCGAATCAATTATAATCAAATGGATAAATCGATTAATAGATGATGAAAATGCAAACTGAAAAATAATCCCATCATACTATTTAAATCAATATGGATAAAACCTACTAATTTTTCAAATGAATTTCGATAGTATTAAATCAATTCATAATGTCGCAAAACATATACCCACATTCGATTTAGAACTACTTAAAACATAGGTTAAACACAGGGGCGGGCAAACTGATAAACCCGATAATTTTAGAATAATCAGACAGCAAATAATATGAGGAAATGCATATATAATGTCTAACAGACACAGCTTGATTTTTAAGACACTGGATAGAAGACAAAAAAAAAAATGTATAAATGATATCATTGATGACAAGGGTAACATTTCTAAAGAAAAAAATTAAATAAATTAAAATGTAAAAAAAAAAATTGAATTGCCTAAATATTGCAGATATAAAATAGCATACCAAAATAGTGGAAAAAGATATTACAGGAACAAGACTCAATCAAAACTACAGTCCAGTGTAACAGTAAAGTTTTAGTTAAACAAGGGACAAACTTAAAGTGTAAAACAACTGTTGTGCAATAAGTTTTGTTTCATTGTTAAAAAAAAGAATAATTAGAACCATTAAATAAATAAATTCATTAGAGATACTAAGATTGAAGTGTTGTACGCCGGACTTGCGTTTCGTCTACAAAAGATGGTCATTACCGTATTTGTCACATTATTTTGGAATTTTCGGTAATTACAATTATACAGCATTGCACATTTTAGTTAAATAAAAAACAAGATCAATGTAAGTACCGATAAAAGAAATATTAAAAGATCTTACTAATTTGAGGAATAGATAACCTTTTATAAAGTTTATTCAAAGGTTCACTGAGTTTACATAAAACGTATCTGCATTTTGAGCTCTATAAACAACACCGACGAGAATATTAGAATGTAATATCCTGTTTGCAATAAGAATTCCACACGAACAACTGTATCGGTGATTTGGCTATGTTGAAAAGCTATAAAAGATTTGATTAGACCCTCTTTATTCCATTGATTGGAAAATAGCGAAGGAATATCAATATTTCAAAAAACGTCCTTCACATATTTGCAAAGCACAAGTATGAGTGACATAGTGATAACATAGTGTAAATGTGTTGTACATTTTTTGTTTAGGATTTCCTGAATGTTTGAACATTGTTTATTGACACGGAACTAACTAAGGTCACAGCAACTGGAAGGCGGTACTAAAAATATAAAACAAAAGCCAAAAGATGTAAAAATAATCCATATTTTAGACTTTCCCATTAATATTTAGATAAAAACTAACAACCTTTTTGAAAAAAAGACGTTTGGCAAAAAGACATCATGTAAAAAGATCTTGATAAGAGACAAATCTTATTTCGAGTAAGAATTGGGTCAGTATATTGGTCATATTTAAGTTAACCAAGAAGTATTTTCAAAAGAAGAATAGAGATTCAAATATGACGACCTATATATCATCAACCAGTGTAAACACAGTATATCTAATTTTAGCGTGAACGGGGCTGTTTTGCGTTACGCTCACCTTATTTATACAACCAGGTAAACTTAATTTGCGACAATAAAACCCTCGTTTTAAGTTTGCTAAGCTTCAAATACAATACGGTTATCTCTATTGAAATGCAAAATTAACAAATCAGTCCATTTCAGTTATCTTTTTTGGTGAAACATTTCATAGTACGAAAATTTCGCGAAATGATGTTATCGTCTTTGGCAACTTAACAATGTGACGTAATAGGTATGCTTCTGGCGTCAAATGTAAGCACTCGGCGTTTTCAGGCTTCAAATACGCCTCCAACTGTAATACAATTAGATAAAAAGAACATGTTTAGGTGAAAATTTAATTGTTTTTGATTTATTTATTATTGAATAATATTATATTATAAATAATATAAAATGAGGGTAACACGGAACAATCAAAACAGTATCGTGCGTATAGGGCTTTCACGGATTACAAAATTACCGTATTTGTCCTATTAGAATCGAAATAATTAATGTCAGCTGTAGATTTGTTTTAATTTAACAATGGGTTTTTTAATAGATCATTTTATCCTGAGCGATAGCGAGGGGGTAAAATACAAATATAAATGCCCAACCCATGGTTAAATGAAAACAAATCTATGGCTGCCATAAATGAATCCTTAAATATATAACCTGTTTAAAATACTTGTTTTGTTACAATCTGAACTGAAAAAAAAAATCTCTGAAATTAAAAAAAAGGTAAATAATTTAGGAGATAATTACTAATATGAGACTCATACATATCTCATTTCTTGCTGATCTGGTGGCATGTTTCAAAACATAAAATGAACGCTGAGCTTTAATCGTTGAATAGTTGAATCATAGTTATTCAAGTAAACGTAACTAGTATGCAAATACAGCAGAAGCAAACAACATTATTCTTTCACCTCCATAAGGACAGCAAATTAGTCTTGTGATATATCTACTTGAAACATATATCAGGTCTTCATCTTTTTATACTGCAAACTATTGGTAAAAACAGTATAATTTTGTTAAAGCAACACACCTAATATTAGAAAATTAAATTACTTAAAAGATAATGAATAGTAATTTAGTCAGGTTTGTCAGTGTTCCTATATCATTAAAGTCATTTAATTGTGTAGTCTTAGGATAATTTTGTAGGTAAAAGGATAATCATTACATCGGAAGAAATAATTGTTATTGTGCGAAGTGTAATTTAATTCTTGAATTTCAACTTTTTGATATAAACACAATCAATATCACCTATCTTTTACTCCCACGACTCAATAACGTGGGAATGTGACCGAAGGAAATCAATATTTAGTTCACTTAAATATCGCTACACCTTCCAACGGGATTAAATAGGACAATAGTGTTAACAGAATAGGATAAAGCATGTATCAATTTGTGTCATGATGATGAACAATATTTGTAGTTTACACAACCAATTACTTTATAATAAATAAAAAACACAACAATGTTTTGAGTTCCTGCCAAAAAACAAAGAAAAAAAAAAGCATTCCATATTGATAAATCATATTTTTTTCTAGGAAACAAAGCTGTTCGACTAAAGTAAGGTTTAAAAGAGCACCCTATCGAGGGAAACACTAGGCAGATCATTGAAGAGAAGTTTCAATTTTCAATCGTCAAGGTGTTTTTAACACGAACCGGTGAATTTTCGCTTCATGGTTACCTGTCATTACTTTCTAGAAAAATATAGTAATGAAATAAAACTAAAAAGTGACGATCACTAAAAACAAAGGAAAAAGGAGATGATAAACAAATTGAATTCGATTTTTATCATAGAAAAAGGTCCATACCACCCTGTTTAATCAGTTTCCACCCTTCACCCGCTCGAGACACGAACAACAATTAAAACCGGGTATGATATTTTAGGTGTCCCGAATAGGGAAAGCATAACATGCTTTGCATGGGAAATAAAGCCAACAGTTGTATACCGCTGTTTAATAGTCATAATTCGATTAACGTCGAATAAGCCAAATTGGACAGTATGGACATATGTTGATCTTTTCATTTTGTGAAATTGAAAAATTAATTCCGATTTCTTCTGACGTTTTGCTTAAATATATATGTTGCACTTGTAAAGCTCCGAGTTCAAAGATTGTAAATTCCGTTCAACTCCATTAAAACTGAAGCCAAATTATAATCAAGTCAAGGATAATGCTTTGTATTTCAGTCATGGGATATTTGTAAGATCAAGGACTGACTTTTCCATGTTCTATCAATTAACAATCCTATTTTTTCATTATTTCAATGCGGATTATGGTTTTGACCCCAAAAAAAAAAAAAAATCCGCCATATAATTATTGTATTTAATGAATTTCTTCTGAAGCCAAAAAAAAAAAGATTTAGAATTAATATTTTTATTTGAAAACTCTTTTAATCGATGGAGTTGATGAAATACTGTCACCTGCGCAATTCCTCTCATCCAATAGTAAAAACTATGCTAACAGGGCGTCCGTTTGACTATGCGGGATGTTTTTAATACAATCACATCTGGTCGGAATGAGGAGTTAAACCTGCCGTCATGTTTTAAGAGTGCCACGCTCTTTGCATGTTAAAGAACCATTGCAAAAAGTTTTATTGAGTCTGTATGTGGTCTGCTGCTAGACAAAATATATTCCCATTTCAACATATCACCCTTTCTAGTGGCAGCTATATTCTAGCTATTCATTCCCGTCCACTTTCGCAAGACCTACATGTACATATTTGATTTATTGTTAATTTTTCAACAAATTTGGTATCTTTCGCCCCTCTTAAATAAAACTTATACAAATGTTGAAGAGCTGATCAAACCGAAAAAAGATCTAAAGTGTAGCCAAATCAGTGGTTGGAACTCAAATGTCCGAAAACACAAAAGCTATATTAGACCGTTGAAATATTTCAAGAATAAAAAAAAAAGGAATGACTTAGTGTAAAAAAGTCTGAAGCCAACCTTTTTACTAAAACAAGTTTCTAAACAATGAAAAAAAAAAAGGAAAATACGCAACTTGACTTTCTACAATTTGATATGAATTATAATAAAACAATCAGTTTGTCAACGTTTTGACGATCACTATCTGCTTCTATTATAGCAGGGATACGTCTAGTGTTCACAAAAAAATAAAAAGGCAAAAATGCACATTTACATTTATTTCTTTATATCACTTTTTTTTAAAACTCTAAAAGCCACTTGTCCACAAAACAGCGAGGTAGGTAACTGGTAGCTGTTTTTTTTCGGAAATATGTTAGTTAGATATTACAGCTTCTTAAAGCGACAGAAAAGTAATACTTGACATTCACGACACTAGATGTCAGTAACAAGTTTCAAAATATCCGGTACTGTGAGAGTTTTTTTAATGTCCTTAGTGACTTATTTGATAGGATAGGCAGCACTAAAACCGACAATCTATCATTATTATCTGATTATGAACACTTATTTAATCTTATCTTCATTTCCACCTCAAACATAGTTTCCCATGTTAGATTTAATATTTGTTGCTGGGTTTAATTCAAACCAAGGCAATTTTGTAATTATTTCATTTTAGTTTTTATTTCATTTCTTCTTTTTTTATCTCTATTGAGTGTACTTTAAAGATTAGATTTAAAGATTGTAGATTAAATACTTATTTCATTGGATTTTCAATTACCAGTGTGAGTTGGATGCTTATTTAATTTAGGTTGCAATTCATATCTTATTTACTGTACCCCAAAAAACTCTTTGCACTCGTCATTTTTCGTTATTTGGTCATGGCGTTTCAGTTTCGACCACTCGACCACTTAGGTTGAAGGTAAATCCAGAAAAGCGCTTCGGACGCATGAAATTATTAAACGTGTTGTCTTCAATTTTTTACATCACTGGGTCGATACCTCTGCTGGTGGACTATCAGTCCCCGAGGGTATCATCTGTTCAGTAATCAGTACTTCGGTACTGACATGATTTAACAAACTTTTCTAAAATTGTCTGTTTATAAATTTTGAAATTATTAAGAAACTAAGGTTTCAACTCCCTCAAGCAAAGTTGACTTTAGATTGGCTATTTATTTTAGATATTTTTGTCATATAGCTCTTCAACGGTTTCGGTACTTATACAGCCTCGAATTTCAAATGTTTGGCTTTGAGCGTTCCTGATGAAGGTAAATCCAGAAAAGCGCTTCGGACGCATGAAATTATTAAACGTGTTGTTTTCAATTTTTTACATACAAATATAGCTTTCGGTAGTCGATGTAATTCCTTTCCTCGTCGGCTTTATCTAGGGTTGTAACACAGTACATGATGTATAGTGGCAAGTAGATCGTGTACCTTTCAGATCAGATTTTTTGTCTGAGGAAAGGGTGGTAATGTTAATTACCATGCCGCCACATCTAATAATCATGTGACAAATTTCTGTTCCAATACTCTTTCTATGGCGGTAACTTTTAAATTTTTCATCGAATGATTATGCTGAATGAAGTGGTTGGCTACCGGATCTTCTGTTTTCTTTGTTCGTATTTTTGAAAAGTTCAATATCATCCGTTGATATAGTGTATCACCCGTTTGTCCTACATATATAAGTTTTTCGCATTTTGTACAATTAATTGCATAAAAGAGGGACGAAAGATACCAGAGGGACAGTCAAACTCATAGATCGAGAACAAACTGACAACGCCATGGCTAAAAATAAAAAGACAAACAGACAAATAATAGTACAGATGACACAACATAGAAAACCAAAGACTAAGCAACACGAATCCCACCAAAAACTGGGGGTGATACGGTTTTACAATTTATTTGTCCCTGAATGGTATATTCTTTCCCTGTGTTGTCACAAAATACCTTGGTTTCATTTATGTGTGAGCATAATGCACAATGTTTAACGCGTGGTCCACATCCATTAGTTTGCTTATAAAATAGTAAATTATGCTTCTTTTGCACTAAGATGTCTTTTATGTTGTTATCGCGTTTAAATGCTACGATAGGCGGATCGGGGAATATTTTCTTCAGCCTGTTAGATTGATGGAGAATTTTAAGATTTTTTCTTAGAATTGAATGTATATTTGGAAGCGCTTTGGAAAAAGTAATTACTAAGGGTACTCTGTCGTTTTCTTTCTTTGGTTTGTACTGTAATAGATCTTCTCGGTTTAAAATGTCGACTTTTTTTAATTGAACTTCATTTGACGAGTTATTGTATCCACGTTTTCTCAGGTGCGTTTTTATTTCTTCTCTTCTTATTTTGTAATTTTCTTCTGTTGAGGAAATTCTTTTGACACGAATACCGAGTCCATATGGTATAGCATTTTTACAGAATTTGGATGGCTTGACGAAACATGTAAGTACTGGTGTTTATCTGTTGATTTTGTCTAAAAATCTGTTTTAAGTTGTCCGTTTTCTATGTGTACAAACACATCAAGGAATTTATTTTTTTCAATTCATCTAGGCATGAATTATGCTTGCACATACCTCGGACAATGGGGAGAAAATTTATTTCAAAACAGCAATTTACACCCGTTTTCATATTGGAGATATGTTGATGACATCTGGGGAATATGGGAACATGGTTTAGATAAATTAAAAAAATTTCATTGTGCATTATGCTCACACATAAATGAAACCAAGGTATTTTGTGACAACACAGAGAAAGATTATACCATTCAGGGACAAATAAATTGTAAAACCGTAGGCGTAGTATATGCAATTAATTGTACAAAATGCGAAAAACTTATATATGTAGGACAAACGGGTGATACACTATATCAACGGATGCTATTGAACTTTTCAAAAATACGAACAAAGAAAACAGAAGATCCGGTAGCCAACCACTTTATTCAGCATAATCATTTGATGAAAAATTTAAAAGTTACCGCCATAGAAAGAGTATTTGGAACAGAAATTTGCAGAAAAACTAAAGAAGCCTTTTGGATAAATTAATTAAAAACTATAGAGCCTGATGAACTCAACACAATGTATGAACGATAATGAAAATATTTATATAACAAAAAAAAAAAAAAAAAAACGCGACAAATGAACGCCATAGTAGTTATTATAACGTAATGTATCCAAGCAATATAATTGTTGTTTCAATGTTGTAATTTATTCCAATGAAGAAGGCCGTAATGGCCGAAACGTATGGGAATTTGTGTTATATTTTTTATTATACAATCATTCAGAGACTTATATATATGTTACTTTTCAAATCATAGAAGTCAACACCGATTGGGACACCACGGCGAGAAGGAGAAGAGAAAACTTTTGGATCCACCAGCTCCACACTTTAGAACCTGATGGTCTTAACGAAAAAGACGAGAAAAGATACAGGAAAGATAAAGAATAATTTAGTACACAGCTTCGTCCTTTTATTCTGTAATATTGGCCATTGGACGTTGCAAACTTCAACCACCAATTTTGTATATAATCTTGAACTTCATCCAAATTGTGTATTATTTACAAGGCAGCTCAATTCATGTGCAACATGTACATTGAGCTGCAAAAGTTTCTTATTATCTACATCCAATTTCACCTGGATAGATGCACGCTTGATAAAGCTAGTTGGTCTAGCAAAATATTGCGTTTATTTTTATCGTTTTGTAAATATTTTAAGATTCAAATATTTACATACTAAATAGTGTGTTAAAATTACAGTTAGGCAATCTATATATATATATATATATATATATATATAATTCGTCTCAACAATGTTAGATCTTCAAATTTGCGTTATCAAATTTTTGTTTTCCCCTCAGCGGGATTCGAAATGTCCCAATAAAGTACAAATTAAATAAATACTATTGCATTCAAAATGGCCACAATACCATAAAAACCGCACCTCTGTACCCACCCGTAATAGGGACGCACAAAACCAATCACCCGAAAGCTTGATGCACAAATATCGAGCCACACCAAGAACCATACTACAAAAAAGGTACATCATTATAGAAAGACAAATAAAAGGAAAACTGTAATGTATATAAAATAACATACAACATCAGCATTAAGAATATAACACTTAAGACCATCCTGCATTATTTTTGAAGTAGACATTTGGTTTCCCCGTTTGAATGGTTTTACACTAGTAATTTTTTGGGGCCCTTTATAGCTTACTGTTCGGTGTGAGCCCAGGCTCCGTGTTGAAGACCGTACTTTGACCTATAATGGTTTACTTTTATAAATTTTGACTTGGATGGAGAGTTGTCTCATTGGCACTCATACCACATCTTCTTATATCTATTGAATATTTATTCATTAAGTCTTAATTGGTACTTTCCGATAAACTTTTTGAGAAAAAACCCTGGCTCATTAATGTTTGCTTCGACATCAATGCCGTTTTCACAGACTGAGTAGCAGCTGCAAGCTCTTGGATATCGTATGAGAAAACTATACTCCGTACGCGGGTGAAGTAGGAATACTGATGCCAAGGTGTGGATCATTTATAATTTTCAAATTGAAATCGTCCCGTTTGTCATAGATTCTGGCATGAGAAGACTGCAAATTCGAGGTATATGTAAATGAGGCAGAGGAATCTATCTGTGCTTTTTGCAATCGCTAGTTCATAATAATAATAATAATAACGAAACAATGAAATAACGATATGTCATCCAAGTTAAAATTAGTTTGGGGTGACATGTAACTAATGATATGAGTAATAATGTTAATAATAATAATGTAAATCAAGAACAAGAAGAACAAAACGCAAGAAAAAATGAATAAAAACTTAGCAAAAGCATTAATTCTCTTAATTGTGTCAAGTAAATGAATTATTAATAAGCAATATAGTAATTCTCAAAACTACATATGGAAGACTAATTAAACTCCTACTGGCATCTGATCGGTGTCGTAATTGATACGGAAACTGTTTACACGTCGTCAGATGTTCCATGCTATGGAAGTAGAACCAACTCTCGTGTTTTATAAAGATTTATGGTTTTGCTGGTTTCCTTTCGTGATAAATTTTGGGATTTTCGAGTTTTTCCATCGTAATATGAGATGACATTAAACGGTATAATGCTTTTTATATCAACAACTCGTTTTCATCTCCAGTCTTGACTGTTTTAATTTTTTTTCTTAAATTTACCTACTGAGAATTATTTCCGAGTCATGTGACGTGCAGACTGAAATCGGTATCATAAAATTATATCGATATCAATTCAAAACATAAATTATTAGACTTAATATTGGTCCACTGATTAATCGTTTCATACTATGGTAGATTAATTTTGTTACGGCGTTATAGATAAAGGCAACAGTAGTATACCGCTGTTCAATAGTCATAAGCAAAAACGAATCCGGGTAACAAACTAAAACCGAGGAAAACACATCAGCTATAAGAGGAAAACAAAGGAACAATAGAAACACTGAACGACAACAAAAGCAAACGCCAACATACATAGAAACGGACTATAGATAACAACTGCTATATTTCTGACTTGTTACAGGACATTATGAAGGAAAAAATTGGTGGGTTGAACATGGTTATATAGCTAGCCAAACCTCTCGCTTATATGGCAATGTTAAAAATACAGCTAAAATGACATCACTACGTGACAGGAATACAGTACAAACAAACCCGAAAAAACTCAGCACAGAGATATAAATAAATAATATTATAGTACATTATAACATGTAAACCGCAGAATAACAACTTTAATGCATTTACTACAGCACACCAGGTCAACACAAACGAAATATATACTGCGCGTCACATGAATGGATCAACGTCACAAAAAGTGACGTATTTTTTGTAACGTTTACATTATCGCAGGTAAATTTCTAAAAATAAAATAGATTTGTTTTATTTATAGACACGTACAAGAATATTAAATTGGTAGTGAGTTTGTAATGTTGTTATTTTATTCTTTTTGAATTTTCCTCGGAGTTCAGTATTTTTGTGATTTTACTTTTTATATATTTTCTAACCATGACAAGAATATAAAAATGGAATTGTGTTTGTAATGGTGTTATGATTTGTATTTTCTAACCATGTCGGTTTTTCTTCTAAATCAAAACTGTGTATGAACAAAATATATCCTGTGCATATAGTTGCTTTAAACTTAATATCATATAAATGAAGTAGCAGGCTTTTTATCTTAACTTTTACATATATATATAGAAAATAGAAATAAAATAACTGTAATATAAGGCAAGATCATGTAAGACCAAACAGTAACCACACATGAAAACAAACAACATAAAACAAAAAACCCTGTGGACCAACCACGAGTAACTCAACTATACTGACAAATATAACATATGTGAATTGTACCAAAAATACAGAATTCAAACCACAAACGAAATAAACAGACAACAACTCAGCACAAAATGACCGATCGGACCCACACGAATAAGAAAGTAACAACAAAATGCCCGAAAGCAGGATATATAAATACTGAACCACGTCGTCTCAAACAGCGAACATAAGACATAACAAAATATCCAAACGGACTTACAAAAGAAATATCATAACGAAATACATGAATGTTGGATATATAAATACCGAGACACGTCGTATAACAATGCGAATTCACACTCGGTAAAACAACCATATTCGGGAATAGGTCATGTTCGGTACTATACAGACCAGACGACGTAGATGGTAATCCACCTTCTAAGACGCGGTAAAAAAATGTCGTTAGTTAGTTTAGACACAGACACATCGTAAAGATCAATCAATTGGAGATGATAAAATTTACGGAGTGTCATTTTTAATCTTTTTTCTTTTTGCCTTTTAGAAGGTTCTAAATGAATTCTGCTTCATACGAGTACCAAAAAAAAAAAAAAAAAAGACAAAATCGGCCAGTAGGAGTGCAAAATTAGTACCCATTGGAATACCGACTGTCTGTTGAAATATCAATCCTCCAAACTCACCAACTATATTGTCGATCAAAAAGTCCAGCATTTTGATAAGATCATCTTCAGTGTATTTTCTGATAGAATCAGTGTTGTTCTCCACAAAATAAGAATTATTATAACCCAAAACAAGAAACTCATATCTACGATTCCCATAGAAACAGTTGGTGAAGTTGATCTTTCAATTGAGCATGGGTAATAGTAGTGTAACGCGTAGAAAAAATCTACTTAATGTCTTTATGTTGCTGCAAAATTGCAGAGATTGTGATCTAAGATTGAAGGTAGATAAATGGATGATTATTGAAGATTTTTGAAACATGACGTACTCATACAGTTTGAACTGCGTCTAAATATGAAAAGTATAATATATATATATATATATATATATATGTATATATATATAAAAACGGAATACAGTGGATTCAACAAAGAAGCGTTGATATATATATATTGCACGTAAAAGATCACTTTAAATTTGGCTATTTCTCTAGAATTTGCCTTCCGATTAAAAACAAAATATATATGGTACATTTTTGTTTTTTATGGTAATCAAAGTTCAAAGTTCTTTTGTATTCATGCATTTATACGTCCTTGGCTTTCACATGTTTGGTTTTCAGTGTTCTTGACGATGGTAACTCTAAAATAAACTTTTAACACAGAGATATGTCCCTTTTTTTATCATTTTGATAGTAAAATGCAAATGTTGAAATTAAAATAGCAATACTTTAACATGTAAGTTATGCAAAATATTCAAAGTCAATGAACCCTGACTGAAGGTACACGGCCAAACAATCTCAATGGAAATGTGATGTGCCAATGCTAATACAGCTGCATTCCATATATCATTGACCTACCACTATAGGTTCCCCAGAAACGGACCTAATCACAAACTAATACAAGTAAAAAAACCAAAAGTTTCAAAGTCAATAGACCATGACTGATGGGGTGGGGCCCAGTTATCTCTATCGGAATGAGATGTGCCAATGCTTATAACATGTAAGTTATGCAAAATATTCAAAGTCAATGAACCCTGACTGAAGGTACACGGCCAAACAATCTCAATGGAAATGAGATGTGCCAATGCTTATACAGCAGCATACAAAATATCATTGACCTACCACTAGTGGTTCCCCATAAACTGACCTAATTACAAACTATTACTTGTAAACTGAGCAAAAGTTTCAAAGTCAATATACGATGACTGAGAGGGCAGGGCAAAATAATCTCATGGAAATGAGATGTGCCAATGCTAGTACAGCTTTCCATATATCATGGACCTACCACTACAGATTTTCCAGAAACTGACCTAATCACAAACTAATACATGTAAAAAAACCCAAAAGTTTCAAAGTCAATAAACCATGACTGATGGGGTGGGGCCCAATCATCTCTATGGAAATGAGATGTGCCAATGCTAATACAGCATCATACCAAATACCATTGACCTACCACTAGTTGTTCCCCACGAACAGACCTAATCACAAACTAATAATGTAAACTAAGCAAAAGTTTCAAAGTCAATATACAATGACTAAAAGGGCAGGGCCACATAATCTCCATGAAAATGAGATTTGCCAATGCTAATACAGCTGCATACTAAATATCATTGACCTACCATTAGTGTTTCTCCAGAAAATGATCTAATCACAAACTAATACATTGTTGACGACGCCTCGCGGAAACAGCATATTTAAATCTCGCTTTTCAACTCCATCAAGGCGAGACAAAAAATTATAAGCCTAAAATCGGAATAGGTTTTTTTTGTCCTTTTTTTTCTACAAATTTGTCATATTTTTGGCTTAATTTCATTATTCTATATGTGGCGCCACCCCTCGCCCATAAAAATTTTGGTTGAAAATGATGGAAAATAGCAAATATACCTGCAAGCGTGGGGTGACGCTACTGTTAAATTGACAGAAAATGGTAAAATTTCACGTACATTTATGACATCAGAAAAACTCACCAATTATGCTATCAGTGGAAATCTTCCTTAACTTAAACAGGTTGACATTTAACATCTATCTATCTATCTATCTATCTATCTATCTATCTATCTATCTATCTATCTATCTATCTATCTATCTATCTATCTCTCTCTCTCTCTCTCTCTCTCTCTCTCTCTCTCTCTCTCTCTCTCTCTCTCTCTCTCTCTCTCTATCTATCTATCTATCTATACATCTATCTATCTAGAAAATCAACATAACAATGTTAAAGTATATCTTAGTAGATTCTTTGCTTCCCCCCAAGCGGGGCAAAACCTGTATTTTTTCACTTCTCACTCTTACAACAACACCTAGCATTGCGTAGACGACTTACCCCTCCTCTAACTATATATGATAAAAACAGCTTTCGTTTCGGGAGGTGTTACCTTCTCGTAGGTAAATAACAAGGACATCTAAACACAATACACGAAGTATTTTTAAGTTTACAGGAATGATTATCTGCTCATCTCTTCAGTATAATTACAGAATGCTACTCTATTTTTAGAATCACGATGAAATTATAATGAGATATAAACAACTTACACTTCTCGCGATTGAAAGAGTCACTATGAAATAATAATGAGATATAAATAACTTACATTTCTCGCGATTGAAAGACTGTTCTTGGTTAATGTAGATTGTACCTTTCATTGTACAAATTCAGAACTATGTTCTGATAAATGATTTTAAGAACAGTATTGGCTACTATTAACTATTATTACACCTTATTATATTATATTATATTATATTATATTATATTATATTATATTATATTATATTATATTATATTTATTATATTATATTATATTATATTATATTATATTATATTATATTATATTATATTATATTATATTATATTATATTTTATTTTATTATGTTTTCATTTTAAGCACAAGCATTTAAGGGCAAAACTGACATAAAATGGAATATATGATGGAATACAACTGTTTCTTGTTTGATATAAATCAAAGCAAGTCAATATCAAAAGCTCAAAAAATAACTGTAGTAGAGGTAAATAGTCGCTAATACTGTTCTTAAAATCATTTAGCAGAACATAATTCTGAATTGGTACAATTGAAGGTAAAATCTAGTTCCTAACCAAGAACAATCTTTCGATCGCGAGAAATGTAAATTGTTTCTGTCACATCAATTTCTTGACCTATCATTGAAGGAAATTTCTTAATTGTTATAAAATATATCTTGCCAGTCATATTATTTTATCACTAAAAGAAATAGAACACATTGTGGACATTGAGTCGTAAATGTCAAAATCAGATAGATCTAGAACATTGAACTTTTTATCTTGGAATTTTTTAATTGTTCTCTTCAATTCTGTCAACATTTCCATGCAATCACTATAAATGTCGCTTAGATATCAAAATAGGTTTAAACAGCAATTTGGAACGTTTATGATTCCAAACAATTCACTGCATGTAGCTATATGAGTATATTCAGCAAATTAACTTGGTAAAATAAGTTGTTAGAAAACAACAAATTATGTAAACTTAACAGTAACAATTATTAAAAGAGAGGCGACAGATACCAGAGGGACATTCAAACTCATAAGTCGAAAATAAACCGACAACGCTATGGTTAAAAAAAAAAAAAGACAAACAGACAAACAATAGTACACAACACACAACATAGAAAACTAAAGACTGAGCAATCAGAACCCCACCAAAAACTTGGGGTGATCTCAGGTGCTCCGGAAGGGTTAGCAGTTGGCGATTACTAAAGTACTTATTTTTTTGTTTTTGTTGTCTGTGTAATACGCATTTTTTATCATTTGTGCACTCTTTACATTAAAAAAATATTAAATTCGTCTAATTTACCGAAGTTTTTACTTTTATGTGTTTTAATGCCTTTATTCTCTTTTCAATAGAAGTAGGAGGTTACTTACTGTGGTACAATACATTTTGTTATCAGTAATTATATTTTCTGTCCGATTCCTAATAGAAACTGTTGCGCTGTCACTCTAAAAGTTCTGTTTTCATTTTTCTTTCAATTAACTTGTTTACTATGGAACTAAGAGTGATAGCGAAAGGAAATGGATGACTGGAGCTCATTCTTTATATACGTGGAAACATAACAGATGAAAGTCAATCGTTGTCAGAAAAAAACACACATATTTTGTTTCAGAGAATAGCTATTTGACTTTCATCAATATCTTCGTGAAGGATATATTGTTATGGACAGATGTATGTTACTACTGCTTAGAAATATAAAGTTGACAATAAGACAGCTGGAATCGACATGTTTGTATTAGATTCGAGTTTGAATTTGTCCATCTGTGTCACTATCAAGAAAAAAATCTCTTTATATGAAGCAAACATTCTAAAATCGAAACTTTACTTTATTTCAAGTTCAACTAGAAATATGGGTAATTCATAAACAAGACCTCGACAATATATTTGAAAGTGAAATTTAAAATTCTAGACAGAACAGTTTTCCTTTTTTACTTTGAGAATGTTTTTCGAAATCTGATTCAAATGTGTACAAAAAAAAAAAAAAAAAAAAAAAAAAAACAAGCCGGCAACAAGGAGTGTACAATATGTACCAGTTATAATACCAACCGATTGTAACGATTTAACCAACATAGTCTAGTATTTTGATGATATTGTTTTTTTTTGTATTTGATGTAAGAATCAGTGTGATTTTTTAAACAGCAAAATTTTCAATGACCTTTAACAAGAACCTTGCATCTACGATTTCCATGTGTGTAGGAAGAGCTCTGATAAATGAGAAGATGAAGTCCATCTTTCAACAACTGATCATGAATAACGATAGTGTAGAGCATATAAAAATAAATGTTAATGTTATTGTCAAACTGTAATGAATGTTATTAAAGATTTTTGAGTAGATTCTTAGAATCCAAATTTGATTGTACTGCTGCTTGAGTATACCTCATCACAATTGTTTTGACTTTCCCTTTGATATCTTTTGCCTCTCTTGTATAAGGATTTTTGTTAAGTATTTTTTGGTATTCAGTATTAGAATGTATATATTTATCATTCTTTTTGTGTAAATAACAAAGGAGAGAAAGACGGATGTTTTGCAATCCAATAGGAATCACATGTGCTCCTCTGTTTCTTTATTTTTATGTGATATTCATCATACAGTCGGTAGTAACGAATAACGAAAAGAAGCCATTATTATCCTTTAACTTCAGACTCCGTCTTAGAGAGGTTTTCCTCTCACTGAATAAATCAAAATTTAGTGACTTCATTGATCGTAGCTATCCCATTCAATTTAAATAGAGCATACCACATATACAGTTAAGTCTGCTTCATATCTTGATTTGCATTTTAAAATTTACAGTGAGTGTGATTTAAAAAATAATTCTTATGACTATGCACCGATTTGAATTTCCCATTGAAAACTTTCCAATTCTTATGGACAAGTGGCAATGTTCAGCCGCACCTGTATTATGCCAAAAATAATTCCAAGTTGATCGATAGTCCATGACTACCTATATGCGCAAAGAAGCATTTATTCAATTCAAAAGGTATGGTAAAAATGTACATTTGAATTTTCTGAATATCTGTATAATACATGACCCTCGAAAAGTCACTTGTCGTTTTCACCTCATGATTTTAATATTTCTGACAATCATCTGATGCGTTTATCGCCAGAGGTTTACTTAAAAAATAGCTACAAATACATCGGTTAAACGGATGGAACGGGGACGACTTACTCTTCACACGAACCGGCGTTCATCTTTAGATATTTTTGTTTTAGTTTTCAGTGTTGTATGTGTGCTACTTATTTCTTACATTCGCTCTATGGGCATCAGTCTTGTCTGATAATTGCTCTAAAACCATATTTACATTTCAAACGTTCACATTCGGTGATATTTAAAAAAAAAAGATTCTTCTTACTAATGACCATGATAATCATTGAAAAGGAAAGGGAATTAAGATTTCGAATATACCGATGGTGTTTAAGTTGTTGAGTCGTTATGGTTAGAACAGATATATTTTACTCATTCCCTTATAGTGTATGATTTTTGATATGAAACATCAGTGGATTTCAACGGAGGTAATTCAATGGTAGTATTGTGTTGCTAAGGAACTGTTGTACTTGTCAGAGTACCTGAGTTAACTCCGAGGTTTTGGTTTGGTTTGTTAATCTTTGGTCTGTAGTGTACTGTTTTTGTATGTTCATTGTCTTTTTTTCGTTTGTCCAAAGTGTTGTCTGTCTTTCTGGACCAAAAAAAAAAAAAAAAAATGCACGATTTCGTTAAAAATCACGCTTTCAGCATACAGCACTTAGGTATGCAGGAATACAGCTGATGCAAGTACAATAACAATCACTAAATATAGCATACTTTAAAACTGTAGTACTGTCATTTAGACCAATCTAATTCATGATATCTAAAAAAGAAATCATGGATATCTTCTCTCCTATCTCACCTAAAAACATGAACAACAACAACAACATAAAGACAAAACAAACAAACAAAAGTGAACAAATTAGAATTTAGTGGAAAATGTGTTTAAAAACACCAGTCTGTGCAATTAATGTTTTATTTACTTACTCTGTACAGTTAGAAGACCACGCTTTTTCGGCCAAAGTAAATAGTTCTGATTGCGTAGTCTAATTATACATAAATAGTAGCCAGCATCATTTCCATTTAATGTCTGGATGATAAGTTGGTACTGTTCCCTATTATCATAAACAGATTATCTAATATAATATTTCTGATGACCTTCAAATACTTCATAAACATGGATATTTTCATTCGATGATATAATTGTTTTCATGATGGTGTTGTTTGCTTACCCCTTGTATCTACAATACAGAGAGACATATTTTGTAGTTACATTATTCCCAACTGTTTTGTACAATAATTATAATATTATCATTTAATTTAGAAGTTTTATATATAATTATAACATGTTTACCATATTTTGTGTGTTTATTTTAGGATGAACACGTGTTTGCACCACAGTTAAACGATTACACAATTATTAATACAAGTCTTACAAGACCTTTATCATTAGAATCACTATGAATTTATAATGCGATCGAAAGACTATTCTTGGTAAGAAGGTAGATTGAACCTTTAATTGTACAAAATCAGAATTATGTTCTGATCAATGATTTTAAGAACAGTATTTACGACTGTTTACTATCATTACACCTTAGGTTTGTAGTGTACTGTTTTTGTATGTTCATTGTTTTTCTTTTTTTGACCATAGTGTTGTCCAGTTAATGAACAAACGCCAAATTTTGAGTTTCTTCAGCAAAATTGACATAACATGAACCAATTAACAGCTTATGGATAAATCATTTATTCAAACACTTGTTTATGCGTCTTCACAGCAGGGAATCTTCTGATTACCACAATATTTTAGATGACTGACTAGAAATTACCACATTTGTACCATGGAACAGTACTTTTACAGTCCATACTAATAGATCGTTATCAGAATCAGCTAGTAGCAAACTCTTCTGACTTTTGAATTTTATATACACAAATACCCCCCTTTTTTAAATTAATACAAGGCAATGCAAACATTTGCATTTGAAAACTGAGTGTTTAGTATTTCATTTTTATACTTAAGCGTATAACTAAATCTACAATATAAATATGAATAAGAAATGACTGATTTTGTAAAATATTTTTTTTTGTATACTGGAATGAAACTTGAGAAGTTATAGAATTTGATGTTCTCGTACCACAGGCACACTTTGAAAATGTTTTCTCTAAATATATGTGTCAAAAATCCAACACAAGTTTTAAAAAATTATAGAATAGTTCAAAATTCATTGCAAATATGTCTTTCACCAAAAAAAAAAAAAAAAATCTTGACATTTTTAATATTTCCAGTTTTACACTTTACTATTTGTCTAGCCTGCAACTAAAATCGCCAAATCTAGACATAACAATCCTTCTATGGGGAACGGATTTATGTAAATTGCTTGTTTCCAAATCCCTGTATTTCTATTGTATAATTGTAATTTGAGCACTTTTGAAAAATAAAACATTGTTTTGAAACTAAACTAATCCTTCTCTAGTCGTGTCATCAACATTTAGATTCATTCTTCAGTTATTTTCTTTTTTAAAACGTCAACATTTTTGTTAAACCTTCACAGAATTTATTTTACTGACAGACGCTTCTTCTAAACAATGACAGCATCAAGAGATTTTTTTTTCTTTTTTCAATATTTTACTGTGATAAGTTTTTTTTTTGTACTAATGTTTTTATAAATTACCTCTTTACAAAACTTTGAAATTTTCTGAATACTAAGGATTTTTTATTTCAGGAAAAGATTCCCTTACCTGTATTTTTGCAAAATCT
This sequence comes from Mytilus coruscus, assembly GCA_017311375.1. Classification (NCBI taxonomy): domain Eukaryota; kingdom Metazoa; phylum Mollusca; class Bivalvia; order Mytilida; family Mytilidae; genus Mytilus; species Mytilus coruscus. The sequence goes on from CM029601.1 coordinate 32,819,522, forward strand.
TTTGGAATTTTGGGTTTCCAATACTCTTCAACTTCGTACTTTTTTTAGCCTTTCAACTTTTATTATTTGAGCGTCACTGATCAGTCTTTTGTAGACTAAACGTGCGTCAGACGTTCAAAATTTGATGCCTGGTATTTATGATGAGTTTATTTAGATACAGTCAGAAGTTTTAGTTTTTCTAAGACATCTATAATTTTGTCGAAGCATGATTGAATGATATTATAAGTTAGGTTCTTCAAGATCAAGAGTAAAATTTAAAATATTTGTATAAATTTTCCTTATTTTACTGATAAAAGGCTTTTTTGAAGTTAATATTTAGATTTAGTCTTGTGTTAAAGTTTCCAAATATCAATAACTTCGTCTCCTCTATTAAAAGCTGTTCAACTGCAGGATGGTGCAAGTCGTGTGGTAACAGACGATGTCTGACTTGCCAACAAATACTGAATACTCAAACATTTACTTGCCACTCCACTGGGTCTGTGTACACTATATTTTGCAATGTAACTTGCAAAACCCAGAATGTTGTACAACTTCTTCAGTGTCGATGTGGCATGCAGTACGTTGGCGAGACAGAACAGCCATTCAACAAACGCATGAATGGTAATCGAAGTGACTACACCTGTAAGCCCGACCTTCCCGTAAGTCGTCATTTGAGATCACCTGTGCACGCCCAAGCTGATCTCAAAAACCTTACCATCACAATCATAGACCACAACGAGGTTTGGTCAAGGGCCGACAAACTTGCTCGGGAAAGGTTTTGGGTAAGAAAGCTATGGACAGTTTCTTCAGAGGGCATAAATGAAAAAAACATAGAATGAGTCACTCATTTTCCCTACCATCACTCATTTTCCTACCATCACTTGTTTCCAGTATTTTAGGCTTCCGTACTGGACTCTTACAGTTTTAAGGAATTTTTTAATTATACCAGCTTAAATTTCAGGGTTCTATTCATTTGGGAGGGATATACAAATACGCAGTCACGTTCAAATATTTAACCTTAGTCAAAATTTACTATTATTTTTTTCTAATCATTATCAAACTGCTATTTATTTGTGATGTTTAAATACGCAGCCTCTGTTTTAAATACTCTACCGTTGTCAAATTTGAAATATTATTCAAGTTTAGATCGGTCAGTGCTGTTTATTGAGAATGTATTTCAACGCAATCGTTGTTGTAACATCGTAACTGTCGTCACCTTTTACATTTTAGAATTGTACCAGTTCATATCGCATATTACTATTTTTATTTAAAGCATATCTTTGCAGACTCTGCTGTCAATAGCTATATAACCTACGTCATGTTTACAAAAAATTAGAATTGTACAAGCGTCTCTATGATGTTCGGTTTTAACTGTTTTATTGTAAAATTCAAGATTGTTATAGTTTTACCATCAGAATAGATTCATTTTACATCATATTCATACTGATGAAGGATATCTGTTATCCAAAATATTTAACATTTGTTCATTTAAGTGTTGCTTTTTGGTAATGTTGTACCCTTTGAGACTTGTTATATATCATATTTTGTAGTGTACTGTATCATAATTATATGATCCATCGTCCCGTAAAATTTATCGTTGGCTATTATCCAGTCATATATATATATATATATATATATATATAGATATATAGTTTAAAAAAAAAAAAAAAAAAAATCACATTATAAATCGAACATTGTTTCTGTTCTCCTACCTAATTGTAACGTCTTGCGCTAGTTTGTATATATTACGGAATCATATTCACGGACCGAATTTCACAAAACAATGTTCGATTTATAATGTGATTTTTTGTGTTTTTTATTTTTTAAACTATATTTTCTGTACTAAGGACTATTTATTTATCAATATATATATATAAACAAGTCTAAATTGAAAACAACGTTCAAACCTATGACTGCGTTAGATAAAATTCGCAATTTTTATACGTGTGCATGCAAAACAAATTCTTGTTAAAGGGGTCTAAATACAGCACAAACAACATTTTCGAAAAGACCAAAAAAGTGAAAAAGTATATTTTAACACAACGCATTTAACTAACAGGTCGAACAACAAATGTTCTTAAATCCTGCTGACTGCCATTGGCGATTGCCAAATAAACGGATCACAAGGTGTAATAAATGGATCTTAACTATAAATTTAATACCAAACGGAAAACAATAAACTTGCAGCGAAGATGGTATACCGCAAACAAAGGTGCAAAGATTTTTTGTACACCATATCCGGATTTCGACAATTGATGTCTCTTCAGTGATGTTAGGAATCGAAATGGTTATTGGAAGGCCACATAATTTACCTCAATTTACAATAGACTCTTGAATTTTGAGGAGTCAAAATAGGATAAACGGATCATATAAACCCGAAGGCAAATATAATACAAGCCCAAACGAAAAAAATATAAACAAGTCTAAATTGAAAACAACGTTCAAACCTATGATTGCGTTGGATAAAAACCGCAATTTTTATACGTGTGCATGTAAAACAAATTTCTTGGTAGAAGGGTCTCAATACAGCACAAACAACAATTTCAAAAAGACCAAAAAAAAAGTGAAAAAGTCTATTTTAACACAACGCATTTGACTAGCAGGTCGAACAACGGATGTTCTTAAATACTGCTGACTGCCATTGGCGATTGCCAAATAAACGGATCACCAGATGTAACAAAATGGATCTTAACTATTATATTGATACCAAACAGAAAACAATAAATTTGCGGAAAAGATGGTATACCGCAAACAAAGGTGCAAAGATTAGTACGATGGTATTCTAAAATGCGATAGTCACGCTAAAGTGCGATGGTCTACGCTAAAGTGCGATGGTGTCAGACGCTAAAGTGCGATGGTTGTTTGTTTTTTTAAGTGCGATCAGATGACACGATAAAGTGCGATGGTATGATACGCTTAAGTGCGGTGGTATATGACACGCTAAAGTGCGTTAGTTTAACACGCTAAAGTACGATGGTGTAACGGCAATGGGGTTCAGGTATTGGTTTTTGCTTTTTGCTGTGTGTTTATAAATTGTCTTTTAAATTGTTTTACACTAGTAATTTCGTGGTCCTATATAGCATGCTTTTCGACGTAAGCCAAGGCTCCGAGTTGAAGGTCACAATGTTATTAGGTGCATACATAAACGACATTTGGTCTTTGGTGGATATTTGTTTCTTTGACAATTATACCACATCTTTTTATTTGTTTTTTGTTTGTTTATTGTTTTGTAAATAAATCAGTCCGTTATTTGTCTCGTTTGAATTGTTTTATACTGGTCGTTTTGATACCCTTTAGACGTTATAGAATATTATCTGCGGGGTTAGTCATACGGTAACCTATAGTTAATTACATTAATTACATTTAGCCTTGAATAGAGACTTGTCTCATTGGCAATCATATTATGATACTACACCTCTGGTCGTTATGGTACTGTCATGTCGACAAGTATCCATCTCTTTCACAGACATGCCGAACCATATTGTTAAAAATGTTTTACAAAATAATTCAATTAGAAAGTTGAAAAGTAGCTTGTATTTCACGCAAGTAAATGACATGAAATTAAAAACATAGGAGTTTCTAAATTAAATTTGGACGAATTAAATACTTTGACACTTGGTGTATTTTGCCGTTTTCGCTCTTTTTTTTACAGTATACACCTTTTCCTTACTATCGTCAGTTTCTATGTTTATGAGAAATATTTTTCCCCAGTATCCTGACAGAAACACGTTTGTCCCCGCCGACACAGCGAGATCGAAGGTGTGCATTTCTGTTACTGTGGAGGATTTTTGGAGAAATAACTCCTCTGTATACAAACTCTTCTAGCACCATCAAACCATCGCACTTTAGCGTATCAAACCATCGCACTTTAGCGTAGGCCATTGCACTTTAGCGTGACCATCGCGTTTTAGCGTCCCCATCGCACTTCAGAGTCCTATATATATATATATATACATATGGATATGGTGTAAAAAAATTTAGCACCTCATGTTTGTGGTTTACCATCTTTGCCGCAAGTTTATTGTTTTTTGTTTGTTATTTAATTAATATAAGATCCATTTTGTTACATCGTGTGATCAATTTATTTGGCAATCGCCAATGGCAGTTAGCAGGGTTTAAGAACATCAGTTGTTCGACTTGTTAGTCAAATGCGTTTTGTTAAAATATACTTTTTCACTCTTTTGGTCTTTTGGAAAATGTTGTTTGTGCTGTATTTAGACCCTTCTACAACGAAATTTGTTTTACATACACACGTATAAAAATTGCGGTTTTTATCCAACGCAATCATAGGTTTGAACGTTGTTTTCAATTTAGACTTGTTTATATCGGATCACCAGCAGTGATGGTGATACATGGCTGTGTACATTATGTATATACAACTCGTCTAAACATCAATCCAACAATGTTAGATCTGTAAATTTGCTATCGCAAATTTTTTTTTTTTTTTTTTTTCCTCGTCGGGATTCGAACCCATGCTGCTAGCAAATTTACAGATCTAACATTGTTGGGTTGATGTTTAGACGAGTTGTATATATATATATATATATATATATATATATATATATATATATATATATATATATTAACAAGTCTAAATTAAAAACAACGTTCAATAGATATAGGAAGATGTGGTGTGAGTGCCAATGAGACAACTCTCCATCCAAATAACAATTTATAAAAGTAAACCATTATAGGTCAATGTACGGCCTTCAACACGGAGCCTTGGTTCAAACCTATATTATTAACACATATATGTATTCCTTGAACAGATTTCACTAAAAAAGGTCCTATAAAATAGTGTTCTTCTGAATTATACATTTGTCTTTGTGGTCAGTGGTCTGATTACCATGGTCACAGATAAAAGTTTCATACCCATTCATCTGACTTTCTAATCTCTACCAGCAGGGAGTCTGATAAGAGGTTATAATGTGTTGAAAGGATTACTTAACATCAATTAATTGTGCAATTTGATATATCCTAAATTTTAGGATGAAATTTGGCGTTTGTCCTATAACTGTGTTTGTCTTTCTGGACCAAAAAGAAAAAAAAGAAGAAAAAAAAAAAAAAAACAGCCAAATCTCCCTAAGGTTAACTTTCCTTGAAGGATTTGAAACCTTAATTTTTTTTATAAATTTATAAACGGTCAATACTAGAAAGGTTTGTTATAAATCATGTCAGTACCGAAGTTCTGATTACTGAGCTGATAGTACCGGCGGTATCGGGCCAGGGCTATAAAAAACGAGAACAATACCTTATAAATCTCATGGTTCCGCAGCGCTCTTCTAGATTTACCTTCATCATTGCTACAATTGTATTTTTTGTTTTAAAATTGCCAGACGCTACGTATGTATACATGAAGAAACCAAATAGACTAAGTTACTTTACACATGCATCTGTTAATATTTGACTGTTTCAATCCTTTGAATTTTCGTTATGATCAAAATTCGCTCATTTATTAAAAAGTGTGTACGACTGTTGGACATGAACAGTATTGTGTAAGTTGCAATTGACCTATTTAGTTTTTTCATGTTTTCACTGAGGAAACTTGATTTTTTTTAATGATTTAATGAATATGGCAGTGTAAGAACATTTGTAACATGTATGACTTGGTTTTTACCAACACGTATCTAAATAGAAGTATTGAAATTTCACAAATATTTTCCATCATGTTGTTCAGCAGAACACTTGTCGTGTAGTCAACTATGACTTTCAATTTGTTTTAATATCTAGCTTAAGTAATTAGCTTGATAAGACCCTTGCTGTTTACATATAGCTGTATCCAAGTTATAGTACGCAGCACAAATATGATTTACAACCGTTTCTTTACAACTAACCAGTGGACTGTATTCTTATGTACATAAAAATTACAAAACTAATAACATCAGTATGAAAGGAGCAATTGTTATTAATCTGGAAAAGATTATTATGCCTTTTTTCTGAAGTTCTGTCAGGTACAAATACGGTCCATTTCCATTATCCATCATTTATCGCTCTCAATAAATTTACGTTTTGTTGAAAAGCAACACAAACCTATTGTCGCTACAAAACAAACAGCCGATGTTCTTTTATTCAGTCGGTACTTAAATTGAGTTGCTATCAATAGTGTCTGCTTTAGTTATATCTAATGGTTGTAATTGCGTTTATCGAATCGAGATGAAAATTCTGAAGTCTCACCCTTTAAGGAAAAGTAGGACAAAATTGATATAAACTATGCGTATTTGTCTTATATTTGAACGTTTGCAATGATTTTGTTCTTGGCTATCAGTGAAAAGATTGCTTCAATCCCATTTATTAATTGCTTTCATTGTGAATTTACAGTTTGAAATTTTGTAAATGAGTGGTTTAATTGTTTGTGTGACAATTGAAAAGCGGTATAAAAAACGACATATCTAATGGATTGAGAATGGGGATGGGTATTTAAAATTGTAAAGAATAATAGTGTAGAGATCCAGAAGGTTAGTGGCAGTTTTCAATGGATTTCTTGTTTTTAAAAAAGAATCACTTTCAATAAAGATTATTATTCTATTATTTTTTTATAAAGATGAACCTAGACAGCTGTAGAGTACATGACCTGTGAGTATCTATAACAAAAGTATTAACAAAATTCCCGATCTCAAATGTAAATTCAAAAAGGGTAAGTCCATAAAACCCGACAAAACCAAACGTTATACTTTATTAACGAACGGAACGAATGAAAAACAACTGTCATATTACTGACTTGGAACAGGCATTTTCCGACGCAAATGGTGGGTGAAACCCGGTGTTATAGCTAGCTAAACTTCTCACTTGTATAACAGATCGTATATTGTTTTGTTATAAATAAAGCCGTTTGTTGTTTAATTGATTTTTTTCATATTTTTCATATCAGGGCCTTTTATAGCCGACTATACGGTATAGATTTTTCTAATTGTTGAAGGCCGTACTGTTGCCTATAATTTCTTACATTCACTTCAATTGACAATGATACCACATCTCCTTATCTTTATATAAACATCTATGATTCTAAATTCAGTTAATATGATGCAGTATAGTTAAATACTTGAAGTATATTGAAATATAACTACTTGCCACCCCTACCCAAATGTATATGATTATGTGTATTTTCTGACTGTTTTCAGTCCACATATACTTGCGCATATTTAATGGTCCAATCAGAAGTGCATAACCGCATTTTTGCGCCTGTCCCAAGTCAGGAGCCTCTGGCCTTTGTTAGTCTTGTATGTTTATTAGTTTTGGTTCATATATATGTTTTGGAGTTTAGTGTGACGTCCATTTTCACTGAACCAGTACACAATTTTATTTAGGGCCAGCTGAGGACCACCTCCGGATGCGGGATTTTTTCGCTGCGTTGAAGACCCATTGGTGGCCTTCGGCTGTTGTCTGCTCTTTGGTCGGGTTGTTGTCTCTTTGACATATTCCCCATTTCTATTCTCAATGTTATATAAGGAGTAAATTGTTTAAATGAACATTTATCAACATGAAACCAAACCATGCTAAAATGTTACGTTAAATTGCATATTTTTGTCAAAGAAAAATTCACTTTCTAAACCATGTAAACGTTGAAATCGCTTTCTTAATCATGTAAATAACCAGCGCAAAAAACATGTCAGCTTGAAACAAAATACTTTTCAAAATTCTAAAATTGTGAACCTGCGTTTATTATTTATCCAGATTGTTAATACACTATTCGTAGGAAGGTCGACGTGTCCTGATTGATTTTCCGATTAAACAGAAGTTAAATTATTAGCAAGATATTTAGTGCACCTTCGGGTGCCACATGTGGAGCAGGATCTGCTTACCCTTCCGGAGCACCTGAGATCATCCCCAGTTTTTTTGGGGGGGGTTCGTGTTGCTTAGTCTTTAGTTTTCTATGTTGTGTCTTCTGTACTATTATTTGTCTGTTTGTCTTTTTATTTTTAGCCATGGAGTTGTCAGTTTATTTTCAATCTATGGGTTTGACTGTCCCTCTGGTATCTTTCGTCCCTCTTTTTAGTAAATATACCATCTACAAGGATTGTCGTAAAATATAAAATTAATTTGTTCGGACTTTAAAAACAACTTACACATTGTTTTCCTATATAATATTCACAATTGCAAAAGCGCTATCTCAAATAACAGAAAGCGTGAACCGGTTCATGGTAGTCTTCCTGTTGCTCAGTCTTTAGTTTTCTTTGTTGTGTCTGTATAGTGTTGTTTGTCTTTTGGTCTGTTTTTTTGCCATGTTGTTTTCAGTTAATTTTTACTTATTAGTTGTTTGTTTGTCCCTTTGGTATCTTTCGCCTCTTTTTGCACGATATTCTAATACACTTTTCCATTCATGTATGCTAAAATTACTTAATTATACTTCTTTACGCAAGCTTGTGTTCTGGGATTACTTGTTTGGGCTCAATCACATGTTTTCTGATATATCGTTTTAGGGAAGGTAAGATAAGGATTGCGTTGAAGCAGCACTCTCTTTATCTAATATTATTCTTATGTATTTTAAAATGTTGTCATCATCATCATTATCGTAAATAGATTAATGTCCTATTGTCCAGTTGTGTTGAAATTATATTTGTATACCTATGCATCATGAAAAGTTTACTGTGGTCCTAAAATTTAAATGAAATTAATTTAAAACATTTGTAAGGTTTCAATATAGAAAACAAATACCACTGTAAATTGGCAATTTTAAAACATGTGTTTATAAAAGACACCTGGATTGCTGCTTTGAAATTCCCCATTTGCTCGGAATATGCAGATATAGGTCACCCATGCACACTGAACCAATCTTTTACAAAACAAACCAATCCGAAGTCTTTGAATTCATTATTTTTGCTTCGTCAATCTTTACCTTTGGTTTCGTTTCTTTGCACACACACACACACACACACACACACACACACACACACACACACACACACACACACACACACACACACACACACACACACACACACACACACACACACACACACACACACACACACACACACACACACACACACACACACACACACACAGAGGTTTAAAAAATTGTATTTGCGGAAAAAAATTATATCTTGAAATATGATAATTACTTACATGCGTCTCTAGAAGGAGATATCACTACAAAACAATAATGCACACAACATATACAGCAAAAGGCATCATCAAATTTCTTTATTCAATAGTAATAAATAATAATCACCATGTTTATTGTAATAATTAAATTATAAGGGTTTAAAGAACTCGTAACTTGATATTAATTATTTCATATAATTTACAATGTAGTGGACAAAAAACTTAAAGAGAGCAAAAAATCGACAGGCGTAATGTTGTTAACTTAAGATACATAGAGTACCCAATAAAGGTGATAAACAAGTGTCATGTGCACTGAAATCGATATCTTAGAATAGTTTAATACCACTGAATTGGGACTACTGCTTGATGACTGTCAATCATGTAGGGTCTAATCTGCCGGGTATCCAGTTCTTCGGTAATTTCGTGAATTAAATTCACATTTTGTTTGTAAAGCGGTATGGTAAATTTTACGTGTATTTGTTTCTCCCACAGGTGCAAATCCGTCTTGATTTTCAATATTTTAGGGTATAGATAGAAAACAAAAACCAAAAATTTTTACATCAACTGCACTTATATCCATGAAATCAAAATGTAATTCAACGGTGTATATCACTGCCAAAGATAAAAATGTATTTCATTCTTATCTACTACGTGTTTTAAATTTTGCACCGAATGACATCCGTTACTAAGAAGAACTATTTTGTGTTTGAAAGGCGAAAACAGAAATTTGAATTTATTTTTTTTATCAAGATTATCATTTCATTTCTATAAAATATTTTGAGCCATTGTATATTCGTTATGATGTTTTATGCTATGATGGTGTTACATTAAGGTAGATACTGTGAATTAAAATAAAGAACGAAAGACTCTTTTGAAATTTTACCCTGGTACTAAATAAATTTAGGACTAATAATTACCGCTATCTATGTTTGTAAGGGATAAATCAGGTAGATTTAAGGTTGGTACCCACAAAAACAAAATTGACTTTACATTTTTGTACTATTCTGATAAATTATTTTTGTTTTCGTTTTGACTATTTTTACATTTACGTTTACTCCATTTCCGCCTTAATTCATTCTTTAAAAATTTTATTTTCGATTTCTTAGGATCTAGCTTCGGGCTCTGATGAGTTATTTTTAAAAATTAAATTCATATTGGTATCTTCTATTTTTATATTAAAAATAAAAACACAATGTCATATGTGGTAACCGTTGCTAGTTGTATATCCTAACGTTTCCTCCTTGTTCAACTAAATATTTTTTTCTTCATTATTTTGTTTCAATTATTAAAAAAGTTATCTCGTAGGTCCCGCAAGTAAATTTCAATTTCAGAGTTATATAACACCAGACCAACAGTCGTTACCGTTTCATTAATTGTAGTACCATTGATTTCATAGAAATAGAATTGATTCATTTTTGAACAAACAGAGTTCTAAGAAAATTAGCTATCAGTGCATAATCTTACATACGTACGACGGCACTTGCATACAAAAAGATCTTTCCGAACATCATTACACGCAAAAAACCAACTTTTTTATATTTCGCAACAACTACTTTAAAGCATTGTATTCTTTTAGTGTTTATTATAGAATAGTTTTTGTACTATCTATGCTTTTCTTTGTATTATGAGGAGTCTTTTGAAAGATAATTTTCGACGTGTATAAATTCTCATCTTCAACATAAAATCTACAAATGATTTAACTTATTCGTGCCTTGAATTATGCAAGTAACAAAGTAACAAAGTATTGGTAACGGACAGCTGGTGTCGTAGGGGTATCGCGAATCAGCAGCTGCGCACGTGCACTCAATGACAAAAGTAACAATTATATCATATAGACAATAGATAATCTAGAATTATTATCTATATAATATATTACTAGATAAGTATGTCTCTTCTAACAAAACACTACAAGGACAACAATATATTTAGATACAAGAAACCCACAAAAAACTATGTATAAACATAGGTGCTCCGGAAAGGTAAACAGTGTCTGCCCCATTACTGTTAGCTGTCTTGTTCCTGATGTCGATTAATATCATTGGTAACATCGTACCCGCTGATGTCATAAACAATGTAGGAAGGATAGAATTGTTGCTGCGATAAGTGGACCATATATCCACGGTGATATGCGACAACGGTTAACAAAATAATACTGGCTTAGAATAATTTTAAATCAAAGTCATATGAAACTTCAAAACGGAAAAATAAAATTGAATATGATTGATATACTTGAATGGCTAAGATTTACAAAACAAGTGTACTGAACTTTCTTGATAAAGAAAATCCTTTATATTATCAAAATCTTCATAAATATACTGCGATCGAAATATTGTCTTCCCGTACACTAATTTGCCGATATTGTCCCGTATGCAATGAACTTAACTACAAGACATCTCGTTAGAACTCCGGCCACCGTACAGGGAAAGTGCGAGGAGAAAACCGTGATAAAAGAATATAAACATACGTGCACTGCAAGGTAAATAGTACGAAGTGATTCTAAAGGAACAAATTTAATACAACAAATCACTTAACAACTGTTCAGGTAAAGTTGAAGAGACAAATGGGAACGCATGGAAAAGATAAAAAAATTTCATGGCTCTATTAAATCACTTATTTGTTACGTGCTCTGGGTTGATAGTTTATCAATGTCACGATTCGGTAAATTTCGACAACAAACTCGGAAGTTAATTAGCTTGCGATCAACAATCACTGAATAAAATGTTATTTGTCGAAAATACGTTATAGGTTCGTAATGAATAAAAAAAAAAAGAATTGGTTCCATAATTTCGATACCAATAAAACTACAAGAAACTCATTTCAAATGACTTTAAGGAATACAGGTTTGATAGTTACTTGTGTAAATTTCAACTCTATATCATACAGCTCATGTTAGCAACGATTAACACAAAATATTGTATCAACAGGGTATATATAATCCATTAGATGTTGCTTCATAAAAATGAAAAGTTCACTTTTGGAAAATTTAATGATCTGCATTGTTCTGCAAAGTGGCTCGAACTGGATGTAGGGCGGGATATCGACCGCCAATGGATAATAAAAGTATTTTTTATAGAGGCAGAACTTTTCCAAACAGCAGGTGACTTAAAAACCTTTTAACTGATTTGGATTCTTTTCGTGGATACCGATTCCGTGCATTGAGGAACAATTACATTTTCGTGGATATCTAATTTCGTGGCTTTGCCAAAGTCTGCATACAAGCATATAGAAACTATGTACGTAGTTTAACTATTAATTTCGTGATTTATAAATACAAATGTTATTCACTGAATTTGGTATCCAGCGAATAATATTGAATCTACAGTAGTTGTTGCATTGGTTCTTAAATTTGCAAATGTGGCATCCTTCCGAACGAGACATCGGATTTAATGTCCCCATTTCGGCCGGACGTGGCAATGTATTTATACATTCCGAATAGCCAAGCATATGCCCTTCTTTAGCATGGGTTTGGCTGTCGGATATGAGTAGTCTAGGGGCGACTATTTTTCGAAACCCCGGGCAATTCTTGTGGTACAGAAACTTAATTTCCTTATCAAAAAATATTGCCTTAGTGTAAGTTTTAGCTTTCAATTTTAATTGTAAGCTTTACAGTAACATACTATGTTCAGGTTAGAATTTTTTCCAAATTTTATAGGTTGAACACAATTATAGCAACTGGTATAATGAGCCAAATTGAGACTTTCAGCATGGCTTCATATCAATGAATCAAAGGTGATGTTGGTTTGCTTCAATGAACAATTAACCAAAAGAAATCAAGAAGCAACATACAATCTACAACAATAGTCAAATATTTATACAATTTATCAGCAGATTTAACCTTTCTCTTCCTAACCATGAGCAGTCTTTGGTACGGTAAAATATAGTTGGTTTTTTTAAAATAATTACTGAAAAAAAATATGATGCCCGGATGAAAACGTTTTTGTTGTTATTGTATTTGAGTGCTATCTCATTGACGCATTTATACAATCTCCTTTTATTAACATTTGTAATCTTTATTTAGCTGTCTTGGTTGTCTAATCATTGAGATGATACATAGCTTAGGGTTCAAAGCTTAAGATTGTATACATCCGTAATTCTATTAACGATAATCTAATTGGATCTTATTTAACAGACTGGTTATTAATTGAAAATGAATAATTAACAGTGATGGGACACAGCATCTTTTCGATGAAAAATGAAAGATATACAGTTGGGTGCAGACCAAGTATTACATAAAGTAAACGCAAGTTAACGCCGCGTGCACATATTTCGTTAGTTAACTTCAATTTTCGCGTTTACTAGTAAACGCGCGTTTACTATAATTACGTTAACGCGGTCAAAATGGAAATTTCTAATGTCTATCCGAGTAAACGGGCGTTTACTCTGTGTCCGTTTAGGCAGTAGTAAACGGGCGTTTACTTCAGATTTCACAAATTTATTTTTACATGCACTTAAAAGTAAACGGGCGTTTACTACTGATTTTACAAGTGTATTTTTACGTGCACTTGAAAGTAAACGCGCGTTTACTTTTCGCGTTAACTGATTGTGTAAATTAAGAAATAAACTTCGTGTTCATTTGTACATTTATTTTTATTAAAACGACTTTTATCTTAAGTTAATATTTTACGTATATGTGTTTCAAACCAGAACAATTCAAAAACACTTAATTTTAATTCAAAATATTAATTTTATTAAATTGAAAAAAATCAGTTCCAATAACTTTACTGATTAGCGGATTTTCTATATTTTCTTTTCAAAAGTTACATGTACAAATATCGAGGCAGATAGAAAGGTTATCCAACACATCAGAAAAATATTTCTATATGATGGGATATAAACATCATTGTTTACGTTGCTTCGTTCCCCATTTTTAACTGTCTCTTCGAATTCCTAACTATAACTCGATGCATTTAACTGGTATGCATTTAATACATTATTTTAAATCGTAATTCACCTTGTTTGCCTTGGATTTACATGATTTAAGCTTCTGTTTTGCCAAATGTTCAAACGAAAATTATACAGTGTATTGAAAGGGATATTGATAAAGTGTTGTATAAGTATGTACATTTGTACCATCTCTTCAATTTAGACAGACTTATCCATAACGATTATAAATGATATTTGGGACGTCCGAAAAATATACTCGATCTGAACATGAATGAAATATTGCCACTGGACGTTATGATACAAACAAAATCAATCAACCTACATAATATATTAACAGTATACTATTCCAAGAAGAGAACTTCTCATACTTTTAATTATAAAGTACATGAATCAGTCATGTGAGTGTTGAATGATGCCGTTAAATAGTTTTGTTTAAAATACAAACCATCACGAACTACTGACATAAAAATATTACTGATATACTATGTGACTATAAGATTTACATAATAAAGTGCAAATATGGTCAGTTTTGGTTGATGCGGACAAATAATTTTGTTATGCGAGTCAGTCTGAGGTATGAAAACTACTGAAATTTGTTTACGATTCAATATTTTGAATAAAAAGAGGACATACTGGCACTCTTAATTGATGTGAACAAAATGTTTTAATCATTATGTTCCAAATTTGCTATCATTTGTATTATACAATCCATCCTTACATGAAAGAATAACTCATTTACTATGGGGCTATATAGATTTACATAATAAAGTGCTAGTATGGTCAGTTTTGGTTGATGGGGAAAAATAATTTCATTATACGAGTCAGTCTGAGGTAAGAAAACTACTGAAATTTGTCTACGATTCAATATTTTGAATAAAAAGAGGACATGCTGGTACTCTAAATTCATGCTGAAATGTTTTTGTAGTCATTATGTTCCAATATTGCTATAATTTGTTTTATAAAATTGAGAATGGAAATGGGGAATGTGTCAAAGAGACAACAACCCGACCACAGAACAGACAACAACAGAAGGTCAACAATAGGTCTTCAATACAGCGAGAAATTCCCGCACCCGGAGGCGTCCTTAAGCTGGCCCCTAAACAAATATATATACTAGTTCAGTGATAATGGACGTCATACTAAACTCCAAATTATACACAAGAAACTAAAAGTAAAAATAATACAAGACTAACAAAGGCCAGAGGCTCCTGACTTGGGACAGGCGCAAAATGCGGCGGGTTAAACATGTTTATGAGATCTCAACCTCCCCTATACCTCTAGCCAATGTAGAAAAGTAAACGCATAACAATACACACATTAAAAGTCAGTTAAAGAGAAGTCCGAGTCCGATGTCAGAAGATGTAACAAAAGAAAATAAACAAAATGACAATAATACATAAATAACAACAGACTACTAGCAGTTAACTGACATGCCAGCTCCAGACCTCAATTAAACTGATTGAAAGATTATGTCTTCATCATATGAATATCAGGCACAATCCCTCCCGTTAGGGTTTAGTATCATACCATCATAAAATATATGAGAAGAGCATAACCCGTGTCATGCCAACAACTGGTTTTAAATAAATGTGTTTAGTTCCGATGCAAAGACCCTATAAGTGAATCAATATTAAAGCCAAAATATGCAATCTTTAATGACCTGACAACAGTATCGTAACTATATCCCTTTTAATAAGTCTATTTAAAGGTTTTGTTAGCTTCTGAGGTGAATACTGACATTTTAGTGCTTTATAAAGAATATTACCATAAAAGATTGGATGTGAAATACCTGAACGTATAAGAAGTCTGCATGTTGAGCTATATTTACGAATGATGTCCTTATACCGATGATAAAATTTAGTAAATGTTTTGACTAGTTTGTGATATCGAAAACCCTGGTGTAATAATTTTCAGTAATACATAAATTTCTTTCGTTAAAATCTGAAACGTTGTTACATACACGAGCGAATCGTACAAGTTGAGATATATAACACCGTAAGATGGTGACAAGGAACGTCACCATCTAAAAATGGATAATTAACGATAGGAAATGAAAAATCATCTCTTATCATAAATTTTGTATTAAGCTTTCCGTTAATGATATGGATATCAAGATCGAGGAAAGGGCAGTGGTCATTGTTAGTATTAGCTTTATTTAAAGTAAGTTCAACAGGATAAATTTCTTTAGTATACATACTGAAGTCGTCATTATTGAGAGCCAATATATCATCCAAATATCTAAAAGTATTATTAAATTTTTGTATCAGATGTTGTTTCGATGGGTCTTTGCTGATTTTAGTCATAAATTGTAACTCATAGCAATACAAAACAGGTCCGCAATAAGTGGTGCACAGTTAGTCCCCATTGGAATTCCGATAACCTGACGATATACGGAATCTTCAAAGCGAACAAAAATATTATCTAGTAAAAATTCAAGGGCAGATATAGTATCAAAGCATGTCCAATTGACATATTTCTTTTGTTTATTGCTACTAAAAAATGACCTAAAAGAGTTAGAACATATGTATTCACATTCTGACTTTTAAATGCCCATTTAATTAGGTGTGTGAATTTTTCTTAATGAGAATGTGAGGCAATGTGGTATACAAGGTAGAAAAATCAAAACTTTGAACAGATTCAAAATCACCAATATAAGCATGCAATTTATCAAGTACTTCCAACGAGTTTTGACACTCCAAAAGTAATTAATTCCACTATTTTCAAAGGCCTTATTTGAACAATTTATTATCAGGTTTTTGATTGTACCAAGTGAACTGGTAAGAAGAATAGACAATTTAGTAGTGGAACAATGGCTTGAAGACGAAATAAATCTATATTTGTAAGGTGTTTTATGTAGCTTCGGAAGCCAGTACATAGTTGGGACTTTCATTGTATTTGGTTCTGCTTGTAAAGAGGTAGCTAAAAGTTTATGTTTGTTACAGATGTCGTTTTCTGAAAATGGAGTCAGTTGGAATGTTGGTGAATTGGTGATTTCTTTTTTCAGGACCTCAATGTAAAATTTACGTCAAACAATAATGATATTATTAGCAGCTTTATCGGCCGGGACAAAACAAATTCCTTGGCTAGTTCTTTAAGTTTATGTTTGATACGAGAAATAGGTTTATTATGGTTGTTGTTAAGAGTAAAATGTTCTTTAAAATGTTGAATACGTATATCAACTATGTTCATTACTGAATTAAAAAAGAGTCCAAAGATTTTTTGTCAGCTTTTTCCCGTTTTATCCATTTTAAACAGTACGTATGGAGTGAGTCGTGGATGATATTACGACACTCATTCCAATTAATGATTGACGGGGACGATATTTAGGTCCTTTACTGAGGAATGATTTTAACTCTCGGTCATGAACGATGTTAAGATCTCCTGTTATAACATGGGAAATGGGTTCATAAATGTATTCGGAATTACTACAATTACATGAAGTAGGTGTATTTTCACTGATATTAACATCTTTACACAATTGGCTATAATTAAACACATATTTCCGGTAGATTTCTTGTAAATATAACAAATAAGAGGAGCTCAGTATTATCAAAATATCCAGGAATTTGTTCTTTAACAGAATGGTCGTTAAATATACCGGCAATATTTACAAAATCAAAACCTTTATTGACATACTTTATTTTAATAAAATGTTTTTATGATCTTCAGGGCGATCAATTTTGGGAAACAGTTTAGAATAACAATATGCCATTATAATTTGAACGATTTCATACTTAGGACTGCTATATGAAATTGTGTTGCAATCCTCTAAAATTTTATTTAACTTATTAACCGGTAATGAACAGAGCTTTGTTAACAGATAATGTCTGCCGTTGTATTTTGAAATAGAAATTAGGTCCGAAATATTGGTATGATTGGTCCGAAATTTTCTTTGATTGCGATTTTTTCTACGACCATGAGAACGGTTTTACGAACAGTTTTAGAAACTATATCCAAAATGTTAACAGAATCGGTTCTTGATATATTACCAATTCCCATGATATTATCATTAAGACCGAGAGGGTAGACTGTCTGTAATTTTTTAATCCAATTTAATTCAATTATTTTCCGTGATCGTACAAATTTTGAATGAGATTCACCAGGCTGCTTATTTACTACTTCTAAAGGTTGAACTGTTAAATATTTAATAGGATGATTGTGCTTCTTAAGGTGTTGATAAATGATACTTTTGAATTTATTGGGTCTTTTAAAACGATACAGGTGTTCTTGCGTGCGTTTAGATAAAAATCGCCCAGTTTCACCTACGTACTGAATACCGCATCCCGGTTTGTTTCATGTGAGTAAATAAATAATACTGTTTGTTTTTCAAGTTATATCAGTTTCAAAATTTAAAGAAAATGTGCGACCATTAAACGTGGACCTTACCGTATTGTTGGTGGAAAGACGGGGACATGTAAGTCATTTTTTGGCATGACACTTATCGATAGAAGGGTAACCACGATTTTTATTGTTAAAAATGTTAGCGATGGTAGTATTTTTAGATAAGCGATTTTGAAGATTGAGACGTGTAGATACCCTTTGAACGAGTTTAGTATTTAATATTTTTCCATTTCTAAGCTTCATATTTGTTTTTTGTTTGTGGATTTAATTAGAAAGGAGCAAAGACTGGCGTCCAGAATATGAACGAGCATACAATCAATTAAATTATGTAAAATGATAATTCTGTTCGGCTAAAGATGTCAAACGCTATCCGTCATTAATTACCCGAAAAATAAAATCCTTACATGAAAATATTACTGATTTACTATGCGACTATAAGATTTCGTAATAAAGTGCTACTATGGTCAGTTTTGGTTGATGCGGACAAATAATTGTGTTAGACGAGTCAGTCTGAGGTATGAAAACTACTGAAATTCGTTTGCGATTCAATATTTTGAATAAAAAAGGACATGCTGGCACTCTTAATTGATGCGAAGAAAATTTTTTAGTCATTATGTTCCAATATTGCTATCATTTGTATTATACAATCCATCCTTACATAAAAAAAAAATCATTTACTATGCGGCTATATAGATTTACATAATAAAGTGCTAATATGGTCAGTTTTGATTGATGCGGACAAAAATTTTATGATACGAGTCAGTCTGAGGTATGAAAACTACTGAAATTTGTTTACGATTCAATATTTTGAATAAAAAGAGGACATGCTGGCACTCTAAATTGATGCGAATAAATTTTTTTAGTCATTATGTTCCAATATTGCTATCATTTGTATTATACAATCCATCCTTACATGAAAAAATAACTCATTTACTATGGGGCTATATAGATTTAGATAAAAAAGTGCTAATATGGTCAGTTTTGGTTGATGCGGACAAATATTTTATGATACGAGTCAGTCTGAGGTATGAAAACTACTGAAATTTGTTTACGATTCAATATTTTGAATAAAAAGAGGACATGCTGGCACTCTGAATTGATGCGAACAAAATTTTTTAGTCATTATGTTCCAATATTGCTATCATTTGTATTATACAATCCATCCTTACATGAAAAAATAACTCATTTACTATGCGGCTATATAGATTTACATAATAAAGTGCTAATATGGTCAGTTTAGGTTGATGCGGACAAATAATTTTATTATACGAGTCAGTCTGAGGTAAGAAAAATACTGAAATTTGTTTACGATTCAATATTTTGAATAAAAAGAGGACATGCTGGTACTCTAAATTGATGCAGAAAATTTTTTGTAGTCATTATGTTCCAATATTGCTATAATTTGTTTTATACAATCCATCCTTACATGAAAATATTACTGATTTACTATGCGACTATAAGATTTACATAATAAAGTGCTAATATGGTCAGTTTTGGTTGATGCGGACAAATAATTGTGTTATACAAGTTAGTCTGAGGTATGAAAACTACTGAAATTTGTTAACGATTCAATATTTTGAATAAAAAGAGGACATCCTGGTACTTTCAATTGATGCGAACAAAATTTTTAGTCATTATGTTCTAATATTGCTATCATTTGTATTATACAATCCATCCTTACAGGAAAATATAACTCATTTACTATGCGGCTATAAAGATTTACATAATAAAGTGCTAATATAGTCAGTTTTGGTTAATGGGGACAAATAATTTTGTTATACAAGTCAGTCTGAGGTATGAAAACTACTGAAATTTGTTTACGATTCAATATTTTGAATAAAAAGAGGACATGCTGGCACTCTAAATTGATGCGAACAAAATGTTTTAGTCATTATGTTCCAATATTACTATAATTTGTTTTATATTATCTATTCTTACATGAAAATAGTACTGATTTACTATGCTACTATAAGATTTACATAATAAAGTGCTAATATGGTCAATTTTGGTTGATGCGAACAAATACTTTTGTTATAAGAGTCAGTCTGAGGTATGAAAACTACTGAAATTTGTTTACGATTAAATATTTTGAATAAAAAGAAGTCGTGCTGGTTCCAATATTGCTGTCAATTGTATTATACGGTCAATAATGGCATAAAAATATAGCTGAATTACTACGCGGCTATATAGATAACTTGATAAAGGGCAAAATGGTCAGTTTTGGTAAATGAAATCAAATAATTTTGTTTTACGAGTCATTCTGAGTCAGCCTGTCTGAGATGTGTAAACTGTTTGATTTTGGTGATGTTTAAATTATTTGAATAAAAGGACATACTTGAACTATTTATTTGTGAAGAAAAAGAGATTTACTATGATTAATTTTCAATTAATTAAAGAAGTGTGATTACATTATTAATTAACTGTATTCGTCAATATGTCAATCGAAAATGACCAGTTGGTCATTTAATTTTGATGTACCTTATCATTTGATATTTTGGGTCAGTGTATCCAGGATACGATGACAATCTGCGTTAACGCGCGTTTACTACAAACAGTAAACGTACGTTTACTTTTGACGAAGATAGAAGACGCGCATTTTTTCACGTTAACGCGGAAGTAAACGCGAAAGTAAACGCCCGTTTACTCTTTACAAAATTAGAAGACGCGCCGTTTTTGCGTTAACGCGGAGGTAAACGCGAAAGTAAACGCCCGTTTACTTTTTATGTCTACTGAAATTTCGGAGTTAACGCACAGTTAACGCGGCGTTAACATGAAGTGCACGCGAGTAAACGCCGCGTTAACTTTTCGGCCCGTCTACATGTAATACTTGGTCTGCACCCAACTGTAAATGAACCAATAGATGAAACATTTATTACGACAAAGTAATTATTAACATTTGTTTGCGAATACGTGAATGAATAATACTTCAACATCAAAAATGCATATACTGTACACGTATACCTAACAACAAAATTATTTTCATTTACCCGTGTTTAAAGTAATTGCAAATTGCTGATATTTTTGTTCTAGTATATTGTTTTTCTTAAATTGTTTACCATTTCACAGAGGTATAACATGTTACTTTAATTATTCTACCCTTAGTTTATTTATTTCGTATTTACATTGTATCATAGATCAAATTTATTTGTTCAGTGTATGTTTACTGGTGTTAATATGTCTTTTGATTGAGTTAGGCCATTTCAATAGTGTATCTTTCTATGTTGTGATGCTACATTATTGTTTCAGATAAGGGTGAAGGTTTGGTACCATTAAACGTTTAAACCCGCTGCAATTGTTTGCACCTGTCCTAAGTCAGGAATCTGAATTTCAGTAGTTGTCGTTGGTTTTACACTAGTAAATTTTGGGGCCCTTTATAACTTGCTTTTCGGTGTGAGCCAAGGCTCCGTGTTGAAGACCGTACTTTGACCTATAATGGTTCACTTTTATAAATTTTGACTTGGATGGAGAGTTGTCTCATTGGCACTCATACTACATCTTCTTATATCTATATAAATCAGTTTCAATTAATTTTAAAAGAAAACAAATTAAACGCGATCTAAGTAAAGAAATATGCAGAAACAATATTTATTAACTAAAATCTGATGTATCAACGATTCTAATTTTCAAAGAACTCACACAGAAAAATATATGTAATTAATAAAAATTTCATGATAAAAGGCTTAATTTTATTTTCTTGTCTGCGTTTGAATTCACTGATCATATGTACTTCAGGCATTGCACAGGATATTGTTATTTTCATCCACCATTCGTGCGATGCTGTACAGAAATAAATGAAAACAGCGACCAAAAGCAAAGAGAATCAGAATTGTTTCAATATAAGCTGATAAAATACTTTCTGATAGCTTTCGGTAAGTTTAACCCTTATATCGGTCGATGTATTCATTTAGGTCAATTCAAGATGTACATGAAAATTATCATGACATGAAATTCCGGAAATATTTTAAAAATCAACTTAAAACCTATTACGTTGCAATGTCTCTTGTATTGTAAAAACAAGTCCTTTCTTAACATACAAGAGGTCATTCTTTATAACTATGCATCGATATTTTTATATATTGTTACCTATTTAACGTCCAGTTCCATATATTTCATGCGCAATCAAAACGAAAACAAAGAAATAATGAATAAATTTGCAATGTTGCAAAGTAGGTCGAAAGGATGAATAATTCGGATTGCTTTAAGTAAATTCATGTACGCAGGAAATGGGCAGACGTATAGCTTTACCCTTCACAGGATTGTTGCAAGGGTAATTTGACTTGCAGAGTCCGTGACTCTCTCTCCCCAAAAAGCATCAGAGTTCATGTCCCTTTCGGTTATTTAGATATAAGAAGATGTGGTATGAGTGCCAATGAGACAACTCTCCATCCAAGTCAAAATTTATAAATGTAAACCATTATAGGTCAAAGTACGGTCTTCAACACGGAGCCTAGGCTCACACCGAACAGTAAGCTATATAGGGCCCCAAAAATTACTAGTGTAAAACCATTCAAACGGGAAAACCAACGGTCTAATCTATATAAAAACGAGAAACGAGAAACACTTATGAACCACATCAACAAACGACAACTACTGAACATCAGATTCCTGACTTAGGACAGGTGCAAACAAATGCAGCGGGTTTAAACGTTTTAATGGTACCAAACCTTCACCCTTTTTTTTCTGAAACAATAGTGTAACATCACAACATAGAAAGACACACTATAAAATATCAACTGAAATAGCTTAACTCAATCAAAGGACATAGTAACACCATTGAACATACACTGAACAAATAAATTTGACCTATGATACAATGTAAATTCAAAATAAATAAACTAAGGGAAGAATAATAAAAGTAACATGTTATATATGTTAGTCTACCAACTCATCAAATTATTGGTGCAATTATCTTTATTGTGCACAGATGGAAACAATCACTTCACACATGACATTGAATTTCTACAACTGGACGTGGTTGCGCGTTTATTATCCCACTCAACCAAGCTGAAGCCCCTCTTTGGCATGGTTTCTACTGCAGGATTGGAGAAGTCCACTAGTGGCTATATATTACCCTTTGAGTTTGGAAACTTAAGAATAATTTTTTTTCTGTAAGTTTAAGATTTAGTTTCAATCCTTTTACCAGGATTACTTTAAGCTTACGTTCAGTAACTGCAAACATTCTTTGGTATGGTAAAATATTGTTTACTGTTATTTCTTTATTCATCAATACAAAATACACTCTGATATGGAAAGTAGCAAGATCATGAACTACAAAGTTCACAATGACTTACAATATCAAAATAAATATCAAAATGGAATTTCGGGAATAAGTTTGGTGGATTTAATTTCCTGTTGATGTAAACAAAGTACGTAAGTTTTTATGCTTCTTCTACTTTGTAAAGAAATTAAATATAAATCAACATTGGTGTCCTTTTATTTTCCTTTTTATATCAAGAATCATTGTAAGCATTGTATTCATTGCAACTGTTCTGGCATATAAACATTCATTTCGAGATTTCTCCATGTGACTCTAGACAAATAAATATGTAAACATTCAAAACATAAGTATAATATCATTATGGTATCCCATTTAACATCGTTCATAGCATGAATGATTAAATCTAACAGTAAAAAAGATGATATTAATCAGGACTAACGAGCGTTCCGACTTTGGACTGACGTATTTGAATGTAAAAGACTTACATTTATTGAGATTTTTCAGTATTCAATTCTCCCTCTTTAAATTTTTGATCGGTTTAATTAAAATGTAGAAAACAAAAATTATGAAATTTACGCTAATTAATTAAAACACCCTAAATATTACATAATCATTTATCGATAATGGTGTATACAAGTATGTTCTTATCATAGTAATAGAAAACAAACCTCAAGTACGAACAATTATTACCTTTAACACTCTTACAAAAGCTATACTTAAGATGTCGTATTGTAAAGTTAATTCTAATTGGATAAAAATGATTTGGTGGAAAGCTCAAAGTGAGTTTGTGTACATAATTTCTTGACATGTAGAAATAAAAATATATGAAACGCGAACAGTGACTGAAAATTAATTTGAATTCTCCAGAATTTTATTTTTCTATTTCGAAATATACAATTCTATAAATCAAAGAAAATTCTCAGAAAGTTCCAAAGAAATCCAGTCATTGTAATAAGGAAAAGTTGCAGACACTAGTGTGGATGAACATATGAACTATAAGACGGAAGTAAGCACCACCGTAATCATCTGCTTAATATGTAGTAATTTGTGGTATGTGGTTTGTCTTTTGTCAGATTTATCACATCACAGTGTTGTCTGCCTTTCGTTTCCCTTCGAGTTTTGAGTATCCCTTTGGTATCTTCCGTCTCTTTTCTAACTTAGCAATCATTCATTTCAAAATCAATTATCCATTAGAAAAACAACTGGGTGTAAAAATTTCCAACAATACAGTAACATAAGCTCTTTAAAGTTCAATGTTATGGCGTTATTGAAATGAAAGAAAATAAATTGCAAGAAAGGTAATGAAAATCTGACTTAATCCTTCTTGGAGATACGGTTAAATGTTATTCGCTTTGAAATGGATTTTAAAAACGTTTGCTCTCTCCGAAAATGTGTGAAAGAAATTAGAGATTATAAAGATTATCGGCATTTAAAAATTTCTCATTGACATTTAATAATGACATTTTCCATAAAATTTCCATTTTAAGTTTGATAAAAAGATAACTAGATGAACATTTTTGATTTTTTTTTCTTTTTAATATATTTGTAAATCCAACGTGAAAAAAACAAATATCCTGAATTTTCCTACCACTACTGTTAAAATCACACCTACCACCAGGATTTTACAAAAGTTCGTGAATTTGTTAAACTTAAACTCCGTTTGGATATATTTTTGTTAACTATTTAGTGTTACCAAATTTACGTTGAGGATCAATAGCGGTCAACCAAACTCATGATGGCGTCCGTAAAACATTCCAACCACAAATAACTTAAAACCTTAACGAAATTTTCCATAGATACAAAGATTTGGTTTGCAAGTGTGGCTGTATCTGTAAAAAAACTTATTTCAAACAGAATAATACATCCTAATTTATTCGGTGATGATGTTTATCAAGCCCGGAAATTTAGATACGACCCGGGTAACTTATCAATTCTTTAAATAAACCTATTCTTAAAGGTTACCAATGTAACACTATAATTATATCTTTGAATAGTGTTTTTATTGGAATAAATATTGATTTTGTTATCAGTAAGTTAAAATCATACTAAAAATATTATTGTTATACACATATGTACTTCCACGGTACTACAATCTGTCGATACCTATAGTTTGGCATTTTACAAGGTACTAAATAAATTTGGTGTATTTACTGTCTTCTGATTGGTTAAAAGTATTACTTGTATTTTCAATGTTGTCAATTTTTATGGCGACACGCCCGCTCTGACGTTGTGTATTCATACGCCAACATGTGCGTACGTTGTTATTGTTAATTAAATAATATAAAAAGTTCTTTGAGCCTTATTTTTGATAGAAATTTATTTATAATGAACGGCAATAATTTATTTTGAATTTATTGAACCATAAAATTAATTTTTGACTCTTTCATTTTACATAATCCGCTTTGCGAATTTTTCAATGTGAAGAATCAAAAAATAATTTTATGGTTCAATAAATTCAAAATAAATAATAGCCATTCATTAAATGTTTTTCTCTGACTGTTAATGACGTCTTTACATTATTTCTATTGGGTGTTGGATGTGTTCTGATTTGTTTTATTTGTTATTATTGGCTTTGAACTATCTAGCTGTCAGTAACAGAGAGTACTTACAGATCTACACTTTGTGTCCTTTTTGTTGTTATGGATGTAAAAAATCCCTGTCGCGTCTGGTCTGTATCATAAGCCCAGTTCTCAGCACTTCTGTGTTGACATGAATTATCATTGATATGGTCATATTTATAAATCAAATGTTTACAAAACTTTGAATTTTTCAAAATAGAATTTTTCTATCCCAGGAATAGATTACTTTAGCTGTATTTGGCAAAACTTTTTAGGAATTTTGTTTCCTTAATGCTCTTCAATTCGTATATTATATGGCCATTTTAACGTTTTTGATTCGAGGGTCACTGATGAGTCTTTTGTAGACAAAACGCGCGTCTGGCGTACATAATTTGAATCCTAGTATTTATGATGAGTTTATTTGTTAGATGTTTGTTCTGCTTTTTATCGATCTGAAGAGATAACCCCTTTTTTTAACTAATTTGCAGATTTTGTTCTTATATTGTGCTATAAAACCACTTTCCAAGGTTAAGCGGAAGATTAAGCGCTCACATACATGTTTAATCGCGTCGTTTAACCAGAGTCGTTGGTTCATGTCTGTCATATTTGTTTTTCGGAAAGTGTTTTGTTATAAATTAAGTCGTTAGTTTTCTCAATTGAATTGTTTCATATTTTTCATGTCGGGGCCTTTTATAGCCGACTATAAGGTATGGGTTTTTCTATTTGTTGCCTATGATTGCTTACATCCACTTCATCTGAACTTTGGTTGATAATTGTCTCATTGGCAATCATACCACATCTCCTTATTTTTAAAAAGGATGACTTCAAATTTAACACAAGAAACCCTTGGTTCATAAGCATTATTGTAAACATCAAATCTCTATCAAAGAAATTATGATAGGAAACTTGCACTGGAAGATAACATCAACATAGAGTTATTTAATCCATATACAGACGCCACTGAAATGTCGCTACATAGAAATGAAATTTCTAACATTTATTTTGTTCTCAACCGACATTCATGGTTAATTTTTAGATGAACGTCAAAGGTCAATTTGATTTAATCACGTTATCGCGGGTTTCTTGGATATATTCGCAACATAGTTATATGTCCTGATAATCTAGACAAGTATAAAAAATAGATATAAAGCGTAGATTATTGAAAAATAATCTCAGATGAAACACAAGTAATATTTGTCTCAATTTTGGTTTGTGACCCAGATTTGTTTTTCGCTTAATCGATTTATGACTATTGAACATCGGTATACTACTGTTGCCTTTATTTAAAGCCTATAAATATTCGATACAACCCTTAATTCCAAGCCCTTCATCTCCATCTGAGCAAACCCACTTAGCAGAACATACAAACAAGTTAAAATTTGTAATTCGACTTTGAGTCATAAAAAGAGTTGCAAACTTAGATACAAATGTTTTGTTTTACGAAGGGAAAATCAATTTAAAAAAAAGTACTCCGATTCAAACAAAACATATTTAGAAACTGACACCATCAAGGGTCTTGATTTTATTGTTGACAATAAATAAATGCTAATTTTACAATGTTAAATGTTTAGAATGTTATTCGTGTGTAAAACAAAATAAATGTCTTTTAAATAGTCATCCAATAAAACTTCGTGTAATAAATAAGGTTACCAGATAGGTGTACACATAGATGTATGTTATCATGATTTGGTTGACAATTATAAAAATGCGTGTTACTGATGGCCACGATTTGTTCCACTTGCCGAAGCCGCAATTCCGTCTTCTGTTTATTGAATGTGACATCACAGAGTTTTAACTTACCATGAAAGCTAAGTCGACGGGTGCCACTAGGGGACCAGGAACTGCTATCCCTTCAAAAGCATTATAATTCACCACGCTATGTGGGTTCGTATAGCTCAATCCTTAGCCTTCGTATAAGATCATTTTTACTTTTTTTTTGTCTATTTGTCGTTTTTCTTTTCATGGTATTGTCTATTTTTATTTGACTTATGGTTATGATTGCCCCTCTTTGTATCTGCTCTCTACTTTCAAGGGTTTTGGGCTTACATCAGGTTAACGTAAGGTGTTGCCTTTTAATATTTTACTTTAGTTTTATTTTTGTCATTTGTAAAACCTATTAGTAAGTTTACGTTAAAATATCCCGAACGTCTCTCGTTCCTCTCATTTGCTTATTTGTACAAATATTTAGAAATCACATTTCATTGTTACCATAAGGTGACTAATAGTTGTTTAAATCCGCTTGATTTGGACTGTGATGGATAACTATCTCAGTGGCAATCATACGACATCCTCTTATTTTATATAGTATTTGTAGTAGATGCTACCTTAGGCATATAAAGTATCATAAGCATTTATCTGGCATTTTAATCTACAAACTATCAGAATTGCAAACCGAACATTTGATTGCTTAATCTCTGAGTTCCAATTTATGATGCATTATCACCTGTATGACTCACTAGCGTATAAATAAAGCAGTAACACGTCGGTTGACACTAGTTCAACAGGAACTGATTACCCTTCTGGAGCAAGGAGTTTACTCTCCGTTTTTGGTGGGGGTCTTTAGTGCCACGTCTGTGTTGTATTTGTGGTCTAGTGGCTGTCTGTTTTTCTCCCGTTATATTGTTGGCTGTCGTCATTTGACTTATTGTTTAAGATTACCATGTTGGTATAATCATTTATATGTTCTTGTTTCATAGTTTATACTAACGTATTTCATTTTTTCTTTATACGATTTAAACTCATAAATATAGTCCGTGACAAAGATTTGATTGAAAACTGAGACGTGCGCAAATAATATTGGAATTATTGCTTTCTGTTTCATTGAAAACGAAATGTTTGTAAAACTGTAACCTGATGATAATTGTTTTACTTTATATGAGTTTTAAATAACAATAATAAAAGACAGATTCTGGTATCAGTGATATAAAAAGAAAAACCATCATGGAATAGTAATACTATCATTATATATTTAATAAGGTTTTGTCCTCAACGGAATAATTGTTAAATCGACAACAAAAGGAACATGTTTTGATGAATAAAATCAATACATTTAATAATGCAATAACTATACTGATTAAAATGTATTTTGAAACCACAACGGTATACATAATTAAAGATTCTCTGCTTTTGTTCAACATGCATGAAAATAATTATTGGTTTATTTTAAATATTATACAAGGAAAATGAATTAAAATAATGTAAAACTAATTTGTTTTAGAAGTTGTTTATTTTGCTTCATATAGATAAAGTTATCTGAAGGACATCTTACGCAGTAATAAAATGAGGGTAATTTTTAAAATATTTTTTTCAGAATGTGCTTTGAAAGTTCTAATCATCATACATTTTCTGAAATATTTTTTTCAGAATGTGCTTTGAAAGTTCTAATCATTATACATTTTCTCAAATATTTTTTTTCAGAATGTGCTTTGAAAGTTCTAATCATCATACATTTTTACAAATCTATCATTTTGCTATAACCAAGATATCGAGCAGTTTGGATTTTAGAAACTTTCGATATTTAGTGCAAATAAAAAGATTTAAAGATATGTATACTCATGTTAGAAAAGATAAAAAAAAAGATATGTGAAGACCCTTTTCCCTCATTGAATTGAAAATAACAATGCACTATCAATATTTCAAATTAAATCCCCAAAAAGGTCACAAAACTAAAGTATACCAGACAGTGTGAAAACACGATTTCAATTTGTCTTACGTATTTGAGATATAATTTCCTAAATTTTAAGAAAAACGACAATAAATGCCAAACCCTTTCTTGTTAGGCACGTAGTCTACCGATGTTCAAATCTCATTAATCGAGTAAGAGGAAAAATCAACAATGTCAAAAATTAAATTTTTGCAGATTAGACGACTATTCTGAAGATCTATGACTCCAACGTATGTTGTAAGTAAATTGAGACAAAGGTCAAACAAGTCCTGGTGGTGACCGTAAAAGTATGTATAGTCGATTCTAGTTGTTCATAACTCTGTTAGAGCAGTTTTTGTGTAAGAAGCGCATTCCTGCTAATTAAGTTCATATAGTGTGATCATGCATGAGCGTAACGTATTAATTGAGATGTAAACGCCAGACGATAAGGTATAGGGTATGTTACTGCTTGGAACTGGGAAGATGACGATTAGATAGTTAAAATCATCACGTTTGTAATACAGATTTTAGTTTGAGATCGTCCATAGGTGTCGATTTCCAAGAAAAGATCAAGATATAAAGCAGACCTTCTAAGTTCGGAAGTATTTTTAATCTCAAATTCTTTGGGATATATTAAGGTCTGCTTTATATCTTGATCTTTTCAAAGTCAGTAACCATACTGATTTAAGATGCATTTTCAAACCCCGATTTAGTTATTATAGAGTAAAAGAAAAATGCGTAATTTGCAATATGGAAGGAAATTATTAAGACTTATTTTAAATATTTAGCAAGGCAAATGTATTCACATATTGAAACACTAATTAATTTGATTTGAGAAGTTGTTTATTATTGCTGCATATTGATATAACTATCTGGAGGAAATCTATTATAAAGATAAAGAGATGTAGTTTGATTGCCAATGAGACAGCTTTCAACCAAAGTTCAAATAAAGTAGATGTAAGCATTCATAGGCAACCGTACGGCCTTCAACAATGAGGAAAAAACCCATTCCGTATAGTCGTCTATAAAATGTCCCAACATGAAAAATATGAAACAATTCAATTGAGAAATCTACTGGCCTAATTAATAACATAACAATTTATGAAAAACAATTATGACAGACATGAACCAACAACAACTACAGAACTAGAGGCTCCTGACTTGGGAAAGGCACATAAAGAATGTGTCGGGGTTAAACATGTTTGTGTGCGCTCAACCCTACGCTAATCTGGAACAGTGGTGTTACAGCACACAATAAGAACAAACTATAAAAATCAGTTGAAAAGGGCTTAACTCATCAGATCGATACAAAGCAGAAAAACATCTAACAAAAACACAGAGTGGGCGTGGCAGGGTTTTTATACATCCGATACAATAAAAAAGACACAAATTAAACAAAATTGAGAATGGAAATGGGGAATATGTCAAAGAGACAACAACCCGACCAAAGAGCAGATAACAGCCGAAGGCCACCAATGGGTCTTCAACGCAGCAAGAAAATCCCGCACCCGGAGGTGGGCCTCAGCTAGCCCTAAATAAAAATGCGTACTAGTTCAGTGAAAATGGACGTCATACTAAACTCTAAAACATGTAAATGAACTAAAATTAAAAAAAAAAAAAAACATACAAGACAAGGCCAGAGTCTTCTGATTTTGGACAGGCGCACAAATGCGGTGGGGTTAAACATGTTTTGTGAGATATCAACCCTCCCCTTAAACCTTTAGCACTTTAGTACTCGCAGTTACTGACAGCTAGTTCAAAGCTAATAACAACTTATACAAGAAAACATAAATCTAAGACTAAAATATCAATCAGTACACATCTAACATCTTATGGATTTAGGGTAAGAACGTCGTTAACAGTCAGAGAAAACATTACCTTGTGCAATACAAACATATAGGTATCGACAGATTGAAGTACCGTGAAAATACACATGTGTATAAGAATACTATTTAGTATGATTTTAATTTACTGATAACAAAATCAATATATTTATATACCAATAAAACAATATTCAAAGGTCCTCAAGTTTTAAATTTAAAAGCACCTCTTTTTTTATAAAGAAGTGTTATCTGCTTTGAAAGGTTTCAAGGAGATTTTAACCCGTTAGATGCATTTCATGTGAAAAAGAATTTTTTGGTTCAACCCTTTATCAAAGTTGACAAGACGAGTATTTTCTTACAGAACTTTGTACATGAAAGGCTAAGGTTCACCAATGATATTCTAGATGACAATGGTGATTTTTTGTCTCATGACACTATTAATCTAAAATATAACATAAATGTTACTTTTGTAGACATTCTATTTATCAAACTTGGTATACCACGTAACTGGAAAGAGTTGTTAATACATCAACGCATGTCACCTAACAGCAACTTATTTGGATTTCTTTTTGAGCATGAGAATAAAAAAATGCCGATCAGTAAATTGTTTGTAAAAGATGTGTATTCACTTTTCATTGACCAGGGACATGTTTCTCATATTTCACGACAGAGATGGGAAGAAAGCTTTACTATAAAAATTAGTGATGAAAATGAAAAAAAATTTTAATTCCTTGCTTTTATATGTACTATAGAAAGAAAACTACCAGCATTCCAATAATTTATTTTACATAGAATAGTCTATTATAATTCATGTAATGATCTTGTTGAAAATATAGATTTTCAGATACCAATAATTCTGCCAGTTGTAAAATGATAAACACTATAGAACATAAATTTTGTGAATGCACGGAAATAAAATAATTTGAGAAAATTTTCTTATTGGTGGCATTTTATTTATTGAGTAAGAATATTTTTGAATAAAGACATTGTATATTTTGGTGTTTTGAATTCTGATAACTAAGTTTTAAATTAGTGTACTTACAGGCAAAGTATTACATTAATCATGTAAAGATCAAACAATTAGACAGACTGTTGATATCTGAGCAAGCTTTCTAACTTTTTGGAAATTTTTGAATGTTTGTATTTTTCTAACGACAAATACAAGTCATTTATCGACAGAAGGAGGGGGGATTGTGGATTTATTTAATCCATTTTGAATAAGAATGTATATCTAATGAATTCCAAAGTATTCTTAAGATAGTTTTATATACTGTATATACACTTTGAATAATGTCATATATGTTATTCACTTATGTCTTGTAACAATGTATGTATGAACACCAAAAAGATCAAAAAAAAAAAAAAAAAAAAAAAATGTATTTTGAAAGCCCCAATCATGGTAAATTTACTAAAATCTATCTTTTTTGAAAAAATCTTATCGAACACATTGGTCTAAGGAAACTTTTGATATGTCGTGCAAATATAACAAATAAATAATATATGTCTGTTCAGGTTAAATGAAAAGAAAAATTATCGAAGATTTGAGAAGACCCTTTTTATTCAATTGATTGGAAAATAACAATTACTTCAAACATCTGGTTTATTATTTCCTAAGTGTCACAAGTCAGACTGTCACTGAACTATCTCATGTCAAAGCAACTAGAATGTGGTACTAAGAATGTACAACAATAGAGAAACAATTTCAAACAATTCCATATTTTAGGATTGCCCATTAATACTTACATATAACTTACCACCTTTTTGAAAAAGATTTTTTGCCCAAAGAAATCATGTGCAAAAATGTTGGGTCAGTTTGTTGGTCAGATTTATTTTTAGAAAAAAAAAACTATTTCAAAGGAAGAATTAAAAAAATCAAACCTATTTAGAATACTTGTTTTGTGACAATTTGAACTGAAACAAAACTTCTCCTCTGAAATTAAAAAAGAGATAAATATTTCAGAACAGTGTCAAACATGACTATTATGACACTTATACATATCTCATTTCTTGCTGATTGGGTGGCATGTTTCAATTAAGACCTTACACGAATGCTGAATTTAAATCGTTGAATCTTAAATAACAAAAAAAAAAAAAAAAAAAAAAAAAATGAACCTTAATAGTATACAAATACAACAAGAACAAACACCATTATTATTTAAGTCCATTTGAACAGCAAATAAGTATCGTGAAATATCTACTTGAAACACAAATTAGGTCTTCAACTTTTTATACTGCAAACTAATGGTAAATGACAGTAGAATTTTATTAAAGCAATACACCTATTATCAGAAAATTGAATTCCTAAAAAATAGTAATTTAGTATGGTTCGTCAGTGTTCCTAAGTCATTAAAGACATGTATGTTGTGTAGTCTGAGGGTAGTTTTGTATGTAATAGCAAAATAATTACATTGGAAGAAATAATTGTAAGTGTGCAAAGTGTAATTAAATTCTCCAATTCAGCTTTATGACATAAACACAATTTATATCACCCGTATCTAACTCCCACGACTCAATAACTTGTGCATTTGACGTGAGGAAATCATTATTTCCTTTAAGTTGAATATCGTTACACCTTCCAACGGGATTTAGTAACGCAACAATGCGAACGTTCTAAATTTGTAGACACAGCATAGGATAAAGTATACCAGACAGTGTGAAAACACGATTTCAATTTGTCTTACGTATTTGAGATATAATTTCCTAAATTTTAAGAAAAACGACAATAAATGCCAAACCCTTTCTTGTTAGGCACGTAGTCTACCGATGTTCAAATCTCATTAATCGAGTAAGAGGAAAATCAACAATGTCAAAATTAAATTTTGCAGATTAGACGACTATTCTGAAGATCTATGACTCCAACGTATGTTGTAAGTAAATTGAGACAAAGGTCAAACAAGTCCTGGTGGTGACCGTAAAAGTATGTATAGTCGATTCTAGTTGTTCATAACTCTGTTAGAGCAGTTTTTGTGTAAGAAGCGCATTCCTGCTAATTAAGTTCATATAGTGTGATCATGCATGAGCGTAACGTATTAATTGAGATGTAAACGCCAGACGATAAGGTATAGGGTATGTTACTGCTTGGAACTGGGAAGATGACGATTAGATAGTTAAAATCATCACGTTTGTAATACAGATTTTAGTTTGAGATCGTCCATAGGTGTCGATTTCCAAGAAAAGATCAAGATATAAAGCAGACCTTCTAAGTTCGGAAGTATTTTTAATCTCAAATTCTTTGGGATATATTAAGGTCTGCTTTATATCTTGATCTTTCAAAGTCAGTAACCATACTGATTTAAGATGCATTTTCAAACCCCGATTTAGTTATTATAGAGTAAAAGAAAATGCGTAATTTGCAATATGGAAGGAAATTATTAAGACTTATTTTAAATATTTAGCAAGGCAAATGTATTCACATATTGAAACACTAATTAATTTGATTTGAGAAGTTGTTTATTATTGCTGCATATTGATATAACTATCTGGAGGAAATCTATTATAAAGATAAAGAGATGTAGTTTGATTGCCAATGAGACAGCTTTCAACCAAAGTTCAAATAAAGTAGATGTAAGCATTCATAGGCAACCGTACGGCCTTCAACAATGAGGAAAAAACCCATTCCGTATAGTCGTCTATAAAATGTCCCAACATGAAAAATATGAAACAATTCAATTGAGAAATCTACTGGCCTAATTAATAACATAACAATTTATGAAAAACAATTATGACAGACATGAACCAACAACAACTACAGAACTAGAGGCTCCTGACTTGGGAAAGGCACATAAAGAATGTGTCGGGGTTAAACATGTTTGTGTGCGCTCAACCCTACGCTAATCTGGAACAGTGGTGTTACAGCACACAATAAGAACAAACTATAAAAATCAGTTGAAAAGGGCTTAACTCATCAGATCGATACAAAGCAGAAAAACATCTAACAAAAACACAGAGTGGGCGTGGCAGGGTTTTTATACATCCGATACAATAAAAAAGACACAAATTAAACAAAATTGAGAATGGAAATGGGGAATATGTCAAAGAGACAACAACCCGACCAAAGAGCAGATAACAGCCGAAGGCCACCAATGGGTCTTCAACGCAGCAAGAAAATCCCGCACCCGGAGGTGGGCCTCAGCTAGCCCTAAATAAAAATGCGTACTAGTTCAGTGAAAATAGACGTCATACTAAACTCTAAAACATGTAAATGAATTAAAATTAAAAAAAAAAAAAAACATACAAGACAAGGCCAGAGTCTTCTGATTTTGGACAGGCGCACAAATGCGGTGGGGTTAAACATGTTTTGTGAGATATCAACCCTCCCCTTAAACCTTTAGCACTTTAGTACTCGCAGTTACTGACAGCTAGTTCAAAGCTAATAACAACTTATACAAGAAAACATAAATCTAAGACTAAAATATCAATCAGTACACATCTAACATCTTATGGATTTAGGGTAAGAACGTCGTTAACAGTCAGAGAAAAACATTACCTTGTGCAATACAAACATATAGGTATCGACAGATTGAAGTACCGTGAAAATGCACATGTGTATAAGAATACTATTTAGTATGATTTTAATTTACTGATAACAAAATCAATATATTTATATACCAATAAAAACAATATTCAAAGGTCCTCAAGTTTTTAAATTTAAAAGCACCTCTTTTTTTTTATAAAGAAGTGTTATCTGCTTTGAAAGGTTTCAAGGAGATTTTTAACCCGTTAGATGCATTTCATGTGAAAAAAGAATTTTTTTGGTTCAACCCTTTTATCAAAGTTGACAAGACGAGTATTTTCTTACAGAACTTTGTACATGAAAGGCTAAGGTTCACCAATGATATTCTAGATGACAATGGTGATTTTTTGTCTCATGACACTATTAATCTAAAATATAACATAAATGTTACTTTTGTAGACATTCTATTTATCAAACTTGGTATACCACGTAACTGGAAAGAGTTGTTAATACATCAACGCATGTCACCTAACAGCAACTTATTTGGATTTCTTTTTGAGCATGAGAATAAAAAAATGCCGATCAGTAAATTGTTTGTAAAAGATGTGTATTCACTTTTCATTGACCAGGGACATGTTTCTCATATTTCACGACAGAGATGGGAAGAAAGCTTTACTATAAAAATTAGTGATGAAAAATGAAAAAAAATTTTTTAATTCCCTTGCTTTTATATGTACTATAGAAAGAAAACTACCAGCATTCCAATAATTTATTTTACATAGAATAGTCTATTATAATTCATGTAATGATCTTGTTGAAAAATATAGATTTTCAGATACCAATAATTCTGCCAGTTGTAAAATGATAAACACTATAGAACATAAATTTTGTGAATGCACGGAAATAAAATAATTTGAGAAAATTTTCTTATTGGTGGCATTTTATTTATTGAGTAAGAATATTTTGAATAAAGACATTGTATATTTTGGTGTTTTGAATTCTGATAACTAAGTTTTAAATTAGTGTACTTACAGGCAAAGTATTACATTAATCATGTAAAGATCAAACAATTAGACAGACTGTTGATATCTGAGCAAGCTTTCTAACTTTTTGGAAATTTTTGAATGTTTGTATTTTTCTAACGACAATTACAAGTCATTTATCGACAGAAGGAGGGGATTGTGGATTTATTTAATCCATTTTGAATAAGAATGTATATCTAATGAATTCCAAAGTATTCTTAAGATAGTTTTATATACTGTATATACACTTTGAATAATGTCATATATGTTATTCACTTATGTCTTGTAACAATGTATGTATGAACACCAAAAGATCAAAAAAAAAAAAAAAACAAAAAAATGTATTTTGAAAGCCCCAATCATGGTAAATTTACTAAAATCTATCTTTTTGAAAAAATCTTATCGAACACATTGGTCTAAGGAAACTTTTGATATGTCGTGCAAATATAACAAATAAATAATATATGTCTGTTCAGGTTAAATGAAAAGAAAAATTATCGAAGATTTGAGAAGACCCTTTTATTCAATTGATTGGAAAATAACAATTACTTCAAACATCTGGTTTATTATTTCCTAAGTGTCACAAGTCAGACTGTCACTGAACTATTTCATGTCAAAGCAACTAGAATGTGGTACTAAGAATGTACAACAATAGAGAAACAATTTCAAACAATTCCATATTTTAGGATTGCCCATTAATACTTACATATAACTTACCACCTTTTGAAAAGATTTTTGCCCAAAGAAATCATGTGCAAAATGTTGGGTCAGTTTGTTGGTCAGATTTATTTTAGAAAAAAACTATTTCAAAGGAAGAATTAAAAAATCAAACCTATTTAGAATACTTGTTTTGTGACAATTTGAACTGAAACAAAACTTCTCCTCTGAAATTAAAAAAGAGATAAATATTTCAGAACAGTGTCAAACATGACTATTATGACACTTATACATATCTCATTTCTTGCTGATTGGGTGGCATGTTTCAATTAAGACCTTACACGAATGCTGAATTTAAATCGTTGAATCTTAAATAACAAAAAAAAAAAAAAAAAAAAAAAAAATGAACCTTAATAGTATACAAATACAACAAGAACAAACACCATTATTATTTAAGTCCATTTGAACAGCAAATAAGTATCGTGAAATATCTACTTGAAACACAAATTAGGTCTTCAACTTTTATACTGCAAACTAATGGTAAATGACAGTAGAATTTTATTAAAGCAATACACCTATTATCAGAAAATTGAATTCCTAAAAAATAGTAATTTAGTATGGTTCGTCAGTGTTCCTAAGTCATTAAAGACATGTATGTTGTGTAGTCTGAGGGTAGTTTTGTATGTAATAGCAAAATAATTACATTGGAAGAAATAATTGTAAGTGTGCAAAGTGTAATTAAATTCTCCAATTCAGCTTTATGACATAAACACAATTTATATCACCCGTATCTAACTCCCACGACTCAATAACTTGTGCATTTGACGTGAGGAAATCATTATTTCCTTTAAGTTGAATATCGTTACACCTTCCAACGGGATTTAGTAACGCAACAATGCGAACGTTCTAAATTTGTAGACACAGCATAGGATAAAGCATGTATTAATGTGTGTACTGGTCATGGACAATATGTTTATTTTACTCAATTGATTGCTTTATAGTAAATAAAAATGTAAACACAACAATGTTTTGCGTTCCTGCCAAACATCCTGGGATATTTGTAATTTTAGAATACATTTCTCACCGCTAGTCAGTTTCGACACTAAATAAAAATTAATCAATAAGCAAGGTTGATTTAGTTAAAAAAATTTAAAACTCTGCAACATGGTATTTGATTAGGCCTGCAACTGTTTTACTCGTGTGCATCTGATGAGTTTATGTAAACGAAACGTGCATCTGGCATTTACAATTATTAGCCAGGTATCTTTGATGAGTTTTTAATAGAGTAACCATTGTTGGTTAACGTTTCGTCCCCGAGAGTATAACCAGCCCAGAAGTCAGCACTTGTGTGCTGACATGAAATATCATTCATGCATGCATGTTAATTTTCTGTAATATGACTGTATACTAGTATAAAATGTAGATTTATTCGAACCACTTAGGTGTTCTATCCTACAGTAGGTATAGATTGTGTTAACCGTATTTGCCGCTTCTTTGCGGAATTTGCGGTATTCCAAGCTCTACAACTTCGTACATTTTAATTTATCAAAAATAAGACCAGTGTAAGTACCGGTAAAACAAATATTCAAAAATCTTACTACGTTGTTAAATTGATAACCTTTTAGAAAATTAGTTTAAAGGAATAATGAGTTTATATAGATCGTATCGAAATTTACGGGCTCTTTAAGCAACCTCGCCGTGAATATTAGGATATGATATCTCGTTTGCAATGAAAATTCCACAAGAACAGCTGTGTCGGTGATTAGTTTCCGTTTGGCTATGTTGTTTCGTGCTTTTCCTATGCTACTGTTTTTGATTGCCTCATGAGTATCATCCTTAGTATTTTTTGTTTTATAGTTTTTACGACCGTATTTCTTTATCCTTAACCCTACTAAAACTCAAGATCCTTGTTTGACATAAATTTAGTCCAACATGTATCATTGCTTTGCGTTTCATAGAAATTTTTTTTCGCAAAATCGAACTCTACGTTAATCTTTTAAATTTATCTGAATTTTAATATCAGACCACGAAAAACAGATTCTGGTTATAATGATTCTAGCGAAATACCTTCATAGAATTAAAAACCTATCATTATGTGTATGTAATTACACTTTGCCACAATGGAATAGTTGTGATTGACAACAAAGAAAACATGTTTAAATATGTAACAATACTAATTAAAAATGTTTTTTTAAACCTTGATTTATTATATTGTTAAAGAAAAACTGATTAATTTGCGTAATTTGCAATACGCATGGAAAGTATTACAGCTTATCTTAGTTATGTAACAATAAAAATGCTTTGAAATTATGTAACAACAATTTGATTTTAGAAGTTGTTTATGATTGCTACATATTGATATTATTATCTGTAAAAGATCTAATGCATAAATAAACTTCAGAGAAATATAAAAAAAAACAATTCTCAGAAAGACCTGAACATGAAACATTTGCTCAAATCTTTCATTTTTGAAAAAAAAACAACATTAGTTATCAAACACTTTGGTCTAAGGAAACTTTCGATATGGGTCGGTTATATAACAATTGAAAGATGTGTATGCTTAGGTTAGAGAAATTGAAAAGAAAACTATAACAAATTGATAAAAACAATCTTTATTTCATTGATTAGAAAATAGCAAATCACTATCAATATTTCAAATTACGTCCTTCACATATTGGCAAAGCATAAGTATGAGTGATATAGCGATACCACAGTGTTTATTAGTTGTACATATCAGATTTATGATTTCCTGAATGGTAGAAAAAATTCAGAGCGCCACCGAACTAGCTTAGGTCAAAGCATACGGGATGTGGTACTGAAAAAATAAAACAAAAGACAAGAAGTGTAAACAATTTCCATATTTAAGGAATGCCCATTAACATTTAGGTATAACTTACAACCTTTTTGAAAACCAAAAGACATCATGTACAAAGATCTTGACAGGAAACAAATTTTATTTTGGGTAAGAATTGAGTCAGTCTCTTGGTCATATTTAATTTAACCAAGAACTATTTGCAAAAGAGGAATAGAGCATATGTAACCTATTCAGAATACTTGTTATGCGACATTTGAACAAAAACAAATCTCTTAAATTAAAAAGAGAAAGATAGATATTTCATAACAGTTACAAAAAATTAATTAATATGAGACTCATTTCTTGCTGATCGTGTGGCATGTTTCAAGACCTTAGATAAATGATGAATTTAAATAGTTGAATCTCAGTTAAGCAATTGAACCTTGATTGTATGCAAATACAGCAAAAACAAACAACAGTATTCATTCACGTCCATAACGACAGGAAATAAGTCACTTGATATATCTACTTGAAACACAACTTTGATCTTTAACTTTT
Organism: Mytilus coruscus; assembly: GCA_017311375.1. NCBI lineage: Eukaryota > Metazoa > Mollusca > Bivalvia > Mytilida > Mytilidae > Mytilus > Mytilus coruscus. Next base: position 32,860,494 of record CM029601.1, read on the forward strand.
TATACTGCAAACTGTAACAAACAGTATATTTTTCTAAAAGCAATACGCCTGTTATCAGAAATTTTTTTTATCCCTTAGGAAGAAAATTAATAGTAATTTAGTTGGATTAGACAGTGTGCCTAGGACATTTTAGTGATGTAAATTGTGGAGTCTTACTTTAGTTTTGTTGGTAATAGCACAATGATTACATTGGAAGAAATCATTGTCATTGTGCGAATCGTAGTTTAATTTCTTCAATTCAACTTTGTGACATAAACACAATTTATATCATTCATCTTTAACCCCCATGATTCAATAGCTTGGTCATTTGACTTTGGGAAATCATTATTTCCGTTAACTTGAATATCGTTAAACCTTCCAACGTCATTAAATAGGACAATAGTGCGAACGTTTTATACATTTGTTAAACGAAGAAAAGGAAAAAGTATCTATTAATTTGTGTCATGATCATCAACAATATTTTTATTTTATACGACCAATTGCTTTACAGTCAATAAAAAAGTAATCACAACAAAGTGTTGCATTCCTGCCACTACATAAAAGTTAAAACATTCCAGATTGATAAATCGGATTTTTTAGGGAACAAAACTGATTGACTTAAGTAAGGTTTAAAAGAGCATCTTATCGAGGGAAACTAACGTCAGTAATAATCACTGAATAAGAGTTTCAATTTTCAATCGCCAAATTGTTTTTAACACGAACCGGTAAATTATTTCCTCATGGTTACCCGTTATTACATTCTAGAAAAGTATAATAATGACATAAAACTAAAAAGTGATGATCACTTCCAAATCAAACTCGACTTTTATCACTTAAAAAGGCCGATACAACCCTTTTGAAACAGTTACAACCCTTCACCCGCTCGAGGCACTCAATACATTATTTTAGAAGATTTATGCAAAAACGCTTCATAATTTACCTTAAATATTCCTTTGGATGTTAAAACAAGAACAATCAATCAATCATTTAAAGTTAGAAAATATTCTGATATATATTTATATTTGGTTGGTCTTCAACAAAATACATGATATATATCTAAATAACGAACCTTCAAGTTTCCTTGCAATGTTCTCTGGTCAGATATCACGTTTAAAGGAACGCCACATATAGTCACTGTATTTAGCAATGTGGTAAACTTCTAAAAATGTATATCTCCCATCATCCAAAGGGAAACAGGTTGATACAGTATTAAAGACTGTTGTCAGGTGAATAAGATTGATTTAGGGAGTCAATATATATTTACAAAGAACTTTATTTCGGTTTTAATCGTAAAATAAATAAGAGATATTGTTCCAACAAATAAAAGAGCCAGATCGGAACCGTCGGAACAACTAAAAAAATAAAACAACACGCTATATATTTCATGCGTCCGAAGCGCTTTTCTGGATTTACCTTTATGGAACGCCCAAAGCCAAGTATGTATAACAACTGGAATATTTGAAGAGATATTTGACCTAAAATGACCTACAAAAATAGCAAAATCTATCTAAAGTCAATTTGCCTGAGGGAGTTGAAACCTTAGGTTCTTTATAATTTCAAAATTTATCAACGGAATATTTTAGAATGGTTTGTTTTAAATCATGTCAGTACCGAAGTACCGACTACGGAGCTGATGATAACCTCGGGGACGGATTTCCACCAGCAGAGGTATCCACCCTCTGCTGTAGAATGGTTTGTTTTAAATCATGTCAGTATCGAAGTACTGACTACTGAGCTGATGATACCGGTATGATATTTTAGGTGTCCCGGAAAGGGAAAGCATAACATGCCTGAATAGCCGAACGTCGTATAGGCCTGGGTGAACATTATGGACATATGATGATCATTTTGTGAAATTGATGAATTCAGTCAGCTTTCTTCTGACGTTTTCCTAAAAAAATATGTGTTGCTCTTGTAATGCTCAGAGTTCAAATACTAGTATTGTAAATTCCGTTTAACTCCAAACAAATGGTAACTGAAGCCACATTTTAACCAAGGATAATGCTTTAAATTTCAGTCATAGGATATTTATAAGATCAAGTATTGACTTATTCCACATTCTATCAATTAGCAATCCTATATGTTCATTTCAGTTTAACATAAAATGATAGCGGATTATGGTTTTGATATTTTAAAACAACATTCGCCATATAATATTTATTTATAATGAATTTCTTCTGGAGCAAAAAAAAAAAAATAATTAAAAAAAATGATGTAGAATTAATATTTTTATTCAAAATAGTTTTCAATATTCTTTTAATCGATGGAAACAATGGGTTATTGAAATATTGTCACCTGCACAATTCCTCTCATGAAATAGAAAAAACCCATGCTAAAAACAAATCCGTTTGACTGTGCGGGATGTTTTTTACGCAATCACATCTGGTCAGAATTGGGAGTTAAATTCGACGTCATGTTTGAAGAGTGCCACACTCTTTGCATGTTAATGAACAATTACAAAAAGTCTTCATTAAGTCCTTATGTTGTCTGCTTCTAGACAAAATATAGTCCCATTTCAACATATCACCTTTTCTAGTGGAAGCTTTATTGTTGATATTTATTCTCGTCCACTTTACAAGACCTACATGAACATATTTGATTTATTGTTAATTTGCTCACTTCCTAAATAGACATGCAACATTTGCCTTCAAAAACGAAGATGTCTTTTGAAGACGGGAAACAAGCTTTTAGATCATGTTAAAAATGAAGAAATCAAATTAAGACTTAAAACGAAAAACGCTGTAGTAAGTAAAATAAAGAAAACATACCATATTTTAAAATACTACGCAAAATCTTTGAATGAAAACCACTTATTTACTTATTTAAAGTGCTAAAATCCTTGTTTTTTTGGTGAACATTGCACCAAATAAACAAAATGACAATAATTTTTATGAGAACATATTATCTTTTATTATCATATTGTCTTATTTAAGGATTTTCGTTTTACACATATACCCAGTACGCCTAAACAACTTTGTTTAAACTTACCATCTCTATTGAGGATTTTTGTCGTACTTGTTACATCATATGTCATTAAGCTGTGTTTTTTAGTTTGAATAGTGAAATGTAGTTAATTTTTGTTATCTAATTTGTTGTAAGAAACTACGTTTTTATGAGGTAGTCATTGCTAAGTGGCAGTCAATTTGCTATTACTAGTGTGAACTTGAAATTTATCGTAATAGGACTTCAAATTGAATGTAATAATTTATAACTGTTGGTGCGCCCGAAACGTTATATCTATTATATTGGTAGAAATAATTGTTTAGGTGATCGTAAGTCATCATCAGCCGGAAAGTCATTACGAAAATGTCAATCCATTCGTCATTAAGACCGTACATTTTTCAAATACACTTATTTTCATGCATCCTGTTTAGGATGATCACAACAGTAATTAAACACCAGCAAACGAATCATTTTTTTGTTTATAATGAATTTTCTTTATTGTAACAATTAGACTAGCACAACATGTATGAACAAAGGTAAACAGAATGGCATATTCACACAAAGGAAATATTAAATAGTAAAACAGCAATTGAATATATAATGGTGCAACAATAGGTTGAACATAAATGATTATCTAATAACAATGGAATCTAATTCGTTCTTGCAATATCTATTTGTGGTGTTTAAATCAAAATTCGACATTTATTAATTATTCTATAATTGGGGCCCAGGAACTCCAGTATTTGTAATATTCCTCTACAGAGAGGTTTTTAAATGAAATGTATTTTCTAAGTTCAAGTGTTCCTTTAAATAGTTTTTTAAAGCATTTAAATTTGGCAACGAATCAATTTAATAATGAAAAGAATTCTACTTGTTAGGTTTCAATCCCAAAACATATTTTTTTTATGCATCTCTTTTTACAAAATTGTTTTTTTAACTAGACGAAATCCTATGTGAATGTTCTTTTGTTTGGTTGTCTTTAAATTTTTCTCTTGATTTTCTGATTTGGAATTATGTTGTGCGTTCTGGGCACTGTACAAAAAATTATATTTTTAAATTAAAGCATTCGGTAACAACCAGACCCTCCCTCTCTCCAGTTGTTTTATTCGTTATTACACATTAAGAAATTAGATAAACTTGTTTCGGCAATTGTATCTTTAAATATTATACATTCATTGTAAATACGAAAAAAGTAATACACAGCTAGCTGGTATTTCTTCAATATGAAAAACCACAAAAACAACCTATATATCAAGAGATCTGATACTAAAAAAGTTCTCTGAGTGATAACTTTGAATTAACCATACACATTAAAAATGATATTTACTAAAAAACACAGTTTGAAGACTTCTTGTTTTTGCTCAGTTTTTATTTTTATTCTTCTTCTACTTTTACCTCTCCTTCTTCCAGGTTTCTAACATCTGCACTTGTCCGCGTAAGTTCTTAGAAACCTAGTGTTATTTTATTTGAATACTGAACCTCTCTAGTTGACCATAAATCACAACATTTGCCCACTTATAGAAACAAAAATTAAAATTCAGTTTGTCAACGTTTTGACGATCACTATGTGCTTCTATTATGGCATTGATACGTCTAGAGTTCACAAAAATCCAAAAAGAAAAAAAAGCACATTTTTTTTATATGCATATATCTTTGTTTGTATCATTTTTGTTAAAACCTCGAAATGCTATTTCTCCACCAAACAGCGAGGTAGGTAACTGGTAGCTGATTTTCGGAACTCTATAAGTTAGATATTACGGCTTCTGATAGCGCCAGAAAAAAGTAATTTCATACTTGAAATTTATGACACTTGAAGGCAGTAACAATTTTCAAAATATCCTTTTGATGAGAACTTGTTTAACGTTCTTAGTGACTGATTTGATAGGATAGGCAGTACTAAAACCGACAATCTATCATTATTTTTTTTATTATCTACACTTATCTTTTCTTATTTTCTTTTTTACCGTTTACACAGTTTCCCATGTTAAATTTAATATTTGTTGCCAGGGTTTAATCCAACCCAAGATAAATTTTCGTAATCATTTCATTTTAGTTTCTTATGTCATGTTTTTTATTTCCATCTACTTTGTTTTAAAGATTGTAAATTAATCACTTATTTCATTGGATTCTCAATTACTAGTATGAGTTTGGTGCTGACTTTATTTAGGTTGCAATTGATATCTTATTTACTGTACCCAAAAGGCTTTCGTTATTTGTCGTTATTTGGTCAAGGCGTTGTCAGTTTGTTTTTGACTATTAAGTTTGCTCATACTTTGGTATCTTATGCTCTTGTTTCTGCTCAACAGATTATTCGCTGGTCAACAACGTGCAGGTCTTTTATTTGAATTTGGTGATGTATTATATTCTATATGCTTTTTAAAAATTTTCTTCAATAACACAATTTGCAAAGACTAAAATATATGACACATTTAAGGTAGGATTTTAATTGAATTTTACGTTTAATTTATGTAATTAGCGCATTCCTCTTCCTTTTTAGTTTGTCAATACTTTTTAAAGTGTTTTTCATGCTTGTGATATATCAATTTGTTTTAAAATGTCGTTTTACATATTTCTTTTTGTGATAAATGACATGATTATATATAACTTTCTGTCACATCTACTAGATAAACAGATCTAATTACAACACATAAAAAAACAATCCTGTACTGATTAATGACATTTGTACCGAACAGTCTGTAAACATATATTAAGTCTTTCCGGTCTGAGGACTTTAAAGGCTGCACCAGTTCCGATGAACCTGTTTTAACCCTTCAATATTATTCTATTGGAACATAATTCATTCAATTTTTATCTAAACCATAAACGTAGTTTCCATGCTTATTTTGACATCCATGACAGGGTTTACAGTTCATTATACGTTTTTTGTTGAATTAAATTTTACTACAAATTCGTTCATTTTGATTTTAAGATTTGATTAACATTTTGAATTTTGAGTTTAAAGTGCGGCTTGAGAATTAAATGCTTCTGTTATAATTTTATTTGGGAGTAAAATATGTTGACAGAAGCACATTTTGTATGAAGCGCGGAAATGTTACTTTTATTGCATGTTTTGTGTATTTAGTGTCTTTTTAGTTGTAGAATATTCTTTTATTGTAAATCAAAACAGCAACTGAATCTTGTGACCACCGACATTTATCAGTTATTTCATCGACATGCAAAAACGCGATTATTGTCACACGCAGTTTCCTTCGAGTAAAAGGGATTATATTTATTCATTATTTCATAAGTGATTATAGTAAAAATGTATTAACAAATATACCGAACTGCAAGGTAAATTAGAAAAAGGGGGAAGTTCATAAAACCTGAAAATTGAATAAACTGATACACAAAGTCAGCATTTAAAATATATTACTCAAGACCATCCAGCATTATTTAGGTTCTTTCCGATGAACGTTTTGACACTAAGGGCGAAACATTCTTCGACAAAATTCTGGCGATTTATTTATGCGTAGACCTCGATGACGGTTTACACAGACTGAGTAGCAGCTGAAAGCTCTTGAATATCGTATGAGAAACGTATACTACGTACAAGGGTGAATATTATTGCCAAGGTGAGGATAAATAATAATTTCAAAATTGAAATCGTCTCGTCTGAGCATTTGATTTTGCCATTTGATAAGGGACTTGCCGTTTTGAATTTTTCTCGGAGTTCGGTAATTTTGTTATTTTACTTTTGGCTATAGATTTAGGTACTGAAATGATCACTGTATTCAAATTCGATGTATGTTTTAAAATGAGGCAGAGAGAGCTGTATCTGTGGTTTCTTAAATCACTAGTTCTGGAGGATATTTATGGGACCCGATCAGAAAGGTTTGGAATCTTAATGGAAAGACCATTATCAATATATGGAATTAAATTTAGTAATAATGATATTAATATTAATTATAATCATGATAATAAAAAAAAAAATTAAAGAAACAGAGGAATAATGATATGTCACCAGAGTTCGGGGTGAAATGGAACTAATAATATTAGTTATAAGGATTATAATAATGTAAATTAAGAACAAAAAGAACAGAAACAAGAAAAGATGAAGAAGTACTGAGTAAAATCAATAGTTCTTATTACTTTGTCAGGGATAACTTATCATTACTTAGAAATACAGTAATTCTTCATGCTTCGTTTAGAGGACTAATCAAACACAATCTGGCATCTGATATGTGTCGTAAAAGAAACGAAAACTGCTTACACGTCGTCAAATGGTCCATGCTATGACAGCAGAACATACCTTTTATGTATCGTAAAAACTAATGGTTTGGCTGATTTTCTTCGTGGTTATTTCTTGGAATTTTCGAGTTTTCTCTATCTTTATATGAGATGACATGAAACGCTATCAGTTTTTGATATTAACAACTCATTTTCATTTCTAGTCTTGACTGTTTTACTTTTTCTGGAATTTCCCTTCTAAATGTTATTTCCGAATCCCGTAACGTGCAGACTGAAATTGGTACCACTCAATCATATTGATATTTATTCAATTCTAGAGAACCTTAATTTACATAATTGTCTCATTAGACTTAACATTGTTCAAATGATTAATTTTTTCTTACTATGGTAGATTAATTTTGCTACAGCGTTATAAAATATTAATTTTTCTACATGAACTGTTACTATGCTGGTTCGAGCATCTGTGTTTTCTGTAATTTTGAAAATGCATGACGCTAAGACCAGTTCATGTGCAACAGATTACTTTAAGAATGCAAGCAAAATTTAAAATAAGGAGACGTCGTATGATTACAAATGAGACAACAACGTTATCAAGACCACTCTAATTACACTCATCAGACAGGACCCTTTAAAATTAGTTACCTCGGTTGAAACAGATGTTAAAGGTCAACATGGTTGCGCTAATGACAAAACCAGTACATTAAGAAACTTCACAGATTGAATTCTTGCGAAGCTCTTATATATAAATCAATAACACTATCAGTTATTTATGTGCGATTGATTAGGATTATTACAGCGATTGCAATTTCGACTTCGACAATTACACATCTATCGGAGGCCATAAATACTAACTTCTTAAGATTGGACACATGATATTATCGTTAGTGAAACCAGTATCACAGTTTTTAATAATACATTTAACTATTCTATCACTTTATTACATCAGATCTAAGGGCGTGAGATTTCACCTTTACCGATCGTGCTACTAATTGGACAAACAAGAATATCTTGTGCAAAAATAACGTTATTTTAGATCTACCGTTATTGGTTGATTGATTGTTTATTTAAAACCCAGTGGCAAATATTTCACACATCAAAAGGAAGACATAACATGGAATATATTCAGTGGTGTTCAAATAAACCATAAACAACAAAAGTGTAGTTATTATGCTTTTTGTAAATAATAATCTGCACCGACTCTTGTGATCAAGAACTCAATTCTCGATATACTCTTTTATGAGCTAATGATAAATGCATGCGCAACTGCTTCAACTGAGTTGGTTGACCGTTATGGAATAACCGTTTCACAGATGATATCGGATATGTTCCTTATGTCGTAACTACAATACCCTTCCCTTTTCACGAATGTGACCTACCGAATAAGACTATTTACCGGATTTGTAATAACATAAGCAACACGACGAGTGCCACATTTGGAGCAGGATCTGCTTACCCTTCCGGAGCACCTGAAATCACCCCCAGTTTTTGGTGGGGTTCGTGTTGCTTAGTCTTTAGTTTTCTATGTTGTGTCTTCTGTACTATTATTTGTCTGTTTGTCTTTTTATTTTTAGCCATGGCGTTGTCAGTCTACTTTCCATCTATGAGTTTGACTGTCTCTCTGGTATCTTTCGTCCCTCTTCAACCAAAGAATCACATAAGGAAGATTTTCGTCTTTCACTCACAAAAGAGAAATTTCAGCATTAGTTTTACACAAACACACACAGGTATAAATGAATATGTGAAAAAATTCACGGACATTTATGACATCATAAATACATCACTTATGACGCAATCGGTAGAAATTTTCTCTTTAACTTAAACAAGTGGACATTTTAACGTATGTTTATCAAATTTTCACAAACTATCGCAGTATTCTTTTTTCAGATATCAGGGCCAAAATTTTGAGTTCGTGAATAAACTAAAGTTTTTTGTGATATTTATGTGCATTTTTTCATCTTTGCCCCTGTTTGCAGAATGTTTGATTATTCAATCCTCTAGACACATAAAACATAAATATGTTCATTTTAGATAATCAAACACAGCACTAAAAAATCGTCCATTTAACCACATATATAACTTTAAAAAATATACTTTGCATCCCCGACTAATCACTATGAAAATCAAGGATTATCAACATATTCATTAGAAGTGTTTGGTCGATACATTTACAAAGGATTACTGATCAAACTACACTGTTTTCATTTTCAATGTTTATCATACAGTGCAGCTACAATACTGAAGTGTCAGAGAGCACATTTGGTTTTGAAAAGGAGCATGGAATGTTGAAATATACTTAATTTCAGATAGAAACTTTGTTAATAAATATGCTGAATGGAACGACAGAAACACTCTAACGATCATAGAATATATATTGACATTTAAATTTTTTTTTTGAGCAATCCTAAACAAGCAAGAAAAGCGCATCGGACGCACGAACTTTTATAAAGTGTCTTTTTCATTTTCATTTTCATTTAAAAGGTAACGGGAATTTAAGAGATTTTGATCCGAAACTATAAAGTCAATAGATTCTAAAATTAACAACTTTTGTTTGTACTTTTTCTTAACATTCTTAAAAGTATTAATTATGCCTTCTTTTGTCTTAATGAATTCTTAATATTTTTAATTATTATTAAGTTCTCTCAACATATTCTTTACGTAAAAAATTTTCCTAAATGAATTTATGTACTTATAAATCATTGGCATTCATTTTTCAGGGTATAAGCGTTTCCAATGAAGATAAATCCAACAAAAGCGCTTCGGGGGCACACAATTTATGAATTGTTATTTATATTTTCAAGCAATGAGACGTTACAACTGTTCGTGGATTATTAGTTCCCGAGGGTGTCATTTTTGGTCATATAGCTTTTCTTGTGTTTAAATACAATAACATCCTTAGCTTTCAAATTTATGTGTGTCAGCATATGAGATGAAGGTAAATTCCTTTAAAAGTCACTTGAAAGCACACTATTTATAGTGTTATTTTCATTTTGTAGTATTGGAACGATACCACTACAGCTGGACTCTAAGTCGCCGCGGGTATCAACAGCTCAGTTGTCCGTGAATCGGTCTTCACATGATTTATAAAATATCTTTCTTTAATTCTCATAAATTAGAAATTATCAAGAAACTAAGATTCCAACTCCTTCAGACAAATTTAACCTTAGATGAATTTGACTGATATTGTTTGTCATATAGCTCTTTGGGTATTCACGTTCTTTCACATGTACCCTTTCGCTTCTATGTTTTAGTTTTAACGATCCTAATTAAGTTAAATTCCAGATAAAGCGCTTTTTTAGCACAAAGTTTATAAAGTATTATTTTCATAAACATTTATTACTTATTTAAATAAAAATCTTAACTTTCTTATATAATCGTAACATTATTTATTTGTATTACGAGATTACTAACATTCTGAATTTGTCTATATATGTTTTAAATTATTGAATAAATGTTGAATACATTATTTTAAGAATATATTACTTCTGTTTGCGTCCTCTTGGGGAGATACTATAATTATTTTAGTACTAATGAACAAATTATGCGTTTTGGTCGCTAATCCACAGACCAATCATCTGGCTTTGTTTTTTCGACTTGAATGAAAAAAACAAACGTTTTTCTGTCAATGACATACAGGAACAAAAAAATGTTTTTCAGCTCAACGTTGTATTTACTTTTTCATTCATATTTAAAAGGAACAAACTTTTTTCACTTTCTTTCTGATACAAAACATGTTTTTCAAGAAATATAAAAAAAAAAAAAACAATTAATTGAGTTTAATAAAAAAAAAAAAAAAAAAAAAAAAACATATGCCCTCCCTAGAAGATGAATTGTAGGTGACTTAACATTTTTTTAGGGGAACCTAGCATTCAAATGAGTCTTCAAGTGCAATTAGTTTTAGATTTATTCATAATCATGAATATCAACAAAAGGAAATTAATAAATACACCAATGTATTAATAGCTCTGTGACCATGTATATAACAACTATTTCCTCCAAACAAAGTCGGGTTAAGTTTCAAAAAATTAAAGACTTTAACTTGTGAGTGGTATATAAAGTGCTGTTTACATATTTACCTTTTTGTTGTATAGGCTGCAGGAATTATGAAAAGAGTAATGTGAGCCCATGACAAATAGTGATTAAAACTTAATTATGAGCTATCCTTAAAAGGTGTAAACATTTAAATTTGTTATATAAAGTAATAATCATTACACATTTATAAATATTTAAATTTAGTTGAATTCGAAAAAATATTTAAATTATGTTGAAATGTGGACCGTCTAAATGCACTTTATTATCAAAGTATCAATGTTTAATAACTATTTTAATTTCTGTGTGTAAAATACATTTGTGAACATCAATTCAATGTAGAATACTAGTAATCAAGAAGATAAGAATGTTTCGCTTTTGTAGTGGTTCTTCGTGTGTCAATCAACAAGTATTTGTCTGATTTTAAACTAATAAATTATATGGTCTGGCTCTCAAAAATGAATTAGAAAATGTAGGATATCATTTTTGGTATCTGGAATTTTTTTTTTATACTTGCAATATATCTATTAACTAGGCATGAATTTTATGGTAATGCAGATATACAAATTCAACCGGAAGATTATCAACTGGATCGCTTGTAAAATTCCATTTAAAGATGAACAACAGTATTTTATCTCGGTTTTTTTTTAAGCAAGATATACATTTAAACCAGAAGGATGATCAATTTGCCGTGGACGATTTTGCTGGGTGTTAATATGTAGGACTCGGAGGTGCTATGGGGACACTGAACTGCGATGGTCATACTGAAGTGCGATGGTCTGAGCCGAAGTGCGATGGTCCGTTCGCTGATGGATGATGGTATATATAACGAGTGATGGCAAGTTAAAATCTAAAGATGTGCAATTATTATGAAACGTACATTTCTTAGATAGTTAAAAGATAAATTTGCATTCGTTTTTGTCTATAGATATAGGAAGATGTGGTGTGAGTGTTAATGAGACAACTCTCCATCCAAATAACAATTTATAAAAGTAAACCATTATTGGTCAATGTACGGCCTTCAACACGGAGCCTTGGCTCACACTGAACAACAAGCTATAAAGGGCCCCAAAATTACTAGTGTAAAACCATTCAAACGGGAAAACCAACGGTCTAGTCTATATAAAAAACGAGAAACGAGAAACACGTATATGTTCTTAGTTACAGTTGCAAACTAGATGTGAGACCGTCCTCTTACATTTTTCTGCATCTGGGAATAAATCTACGTTAACATTTCACCTTTACTTGGTTCCTCTTACGAGTTCTTTGTTTACCGGAGTATTATAATATGGAGAGTCTGTCTGGGGACCAGTATGTGTTTAGACAATGGAACGCTCCATCGTACGCAAAACAAACCTCTTGTAGATTTCGAAAAAAAAAAAAAAAAAATCCGCTACCGAAGGTTAACTTGCCCCTCTCCACTAATCACTCAATGTTTACCGCAGTATTAGTGTTAAAAGTTTAAAAGCCCCTAATAAACTTAAAAACCCGAAAACTGATTCGAACAAGCAAATTGACAACGGTGAAACAGGCAATCCTTTGTTTTTCTATAATATATGCCCTCAATTTTAAAATTCATTCATAATTTTTGTATCACTCAAAATTAACAGTAAATATGTGTTCTACAAGGTTCACCAGTCCTTCACCATTCATTTGATACCTTAATAACTAAAATATTTTCTACATAGTTTTATGTTTACCTCTTTTTGGAAGTGTCTATGGGCCACTCGATATCCTCGGAATCAAGATTTTCGGAACATCTCGAAGTTTTTCGATCATTTGTACAGGTATAGTTGTTTATGTCTTTGATACTATCGCTCTATGGATAGGCTACCACGTGGCATTGTATATTTCAACAATCAAAGTTCAATTGTAGATTGGAAAGTAAAACAATAAAGACTAGGTTGCATTCAAAAAATTATTTATATGTTAGAAACTATTTGCCTTCTGACAAGACATCTGTGCTTTTTAATGATGTGAATGTTTATTAAATATCAAGTATAATGATAACGCAATTATATAATTCATTCTTTGAGACGGTCCCTCTACTCGTTGTGTGTGTAGTATTTAATACAGCGTGCTGCTGTGCATTGTTACAATAAACCTGGGAATAGTTTATTGATATATTATGACCCAGAATAAACTGATTATTTCTGAACTTTTATCATTTGATAATTTTTATTTCAATCATAGCATGAGAAAATGTCGGAAAGCATGAAGAAAATTAAGAAAACGATATTTCTGTTAAGTATTTATCTACTTTCGGAAACACAGTGGTCGGAAAGCAGAAAGATAATCAACCAAAATGAATTGTTCGTAAAAAAAAAATATCTAATTTCATTAATAGATACTACCAGACTAAGAAAATATTCATTGTTAAGTTTAACCTGAGACTGAATTTATTCCTGATAGATTATAATTAATTATAATATATACGCGTGCATTTGAACAGTCATTACATTTATGAAAAATATATGTAACTTATCAGCACCAATGATCAGGGATGCGTTCCAAAAGTTAGCTAAATATCTAAATTTTAAACGGTCGTAAATTGAAAAAAAAAAAAAAAAATACTTGCACGTTCTCAATTCACAAGGATTTTAAATCCTTGCATCTCACATAAAAACGTAATAATAATTTACAATAATCATAACAACATCTAATTACTTTCATAATTTTAATTATTTTGTACAGTTTTAGTATGGATTTATAAGTCTTTCTTATATTTTGTATATAGTGGAATGTGAGACTTTAAAAAGAGATTCCTTTGACAAATGAAATGTCCATCCGTAAATGCTTGACGTTTGTGTTTATAGATATTATATTCTAAATTTTCGGAAAAAGTTTACTGACAGGAACGTATGTTTATTATAAAATTTCATTTCTATTTTTGTTCGTTTGTTTTAACAGTTCAACCTTATAGCATCTCAATATTTGTACTATGATACGGTTTTGAAAGTTTATTCATTGTGTTGACCAGCTATATATCCAACACGTCATGATTCATTCACATTATACATCACCCTGTTCACACGCACACTATCGGTTTGCGTTCACATAAATTCCGGATAAAATGTCAATGAATCCGGTGTCAAAACACTTGAGTTAGGTAGTTTGACATCCGAATTCAACAATTAGATTAATATATGTGATGACGCAAATGTGTATTCTTATCCTGAGTGTCAGTGAGTATGCTTTCTATTTACTATTTCGTGCGCTAAAATACCGCGTGCATGCATCAATATTAATTTCACTGGCGAATGCGAATTTTCGCTTTTCTGATCTAAATTCAGGACACGGCAGTAAGTGATTGACATGTGACTTTCAAGCACGGTCATCATTAGTAACGGTATTCTGACCTCGAACTGTTTCTCTTTTGTTTTCTTTTTTGAGTCACTGTCCTGTTATAAACTTTGACATTTTCGAAATGCTTAGCTAGGGATTTTCTACCCAAGGAATAGATTACTTAACTCTGAACTTTATTTGGGCTTTTTAACTTTTATCATTCGAGCGTCACTGATGATTTTTTGTAGACTTTTAAAACTCGCGTCTGGCGTACATCATTTTAATCCTGGTATCGTTTTATATCTACATATCTTTTTATATAAATTGGTTCTTTTGAGAGAATGTTCAGGTATTCATAAAACTTCTGAAAATAAGATATTCTTCAAAACCAAGTTTCCCTGTAGAATATTTGAATTGATTTAAGTAAAATCAGGAAATCCTTAACATTTGTGATGTTTTATGAGACCAAAATAAGTCTCTATATAAGAGGGCTCAATGAATTGCATGCCACAATTTTTAACCGCACATGGAAATTGGACTTTAAATTTATCTTTACAACATCTACCATGAGTACAGACAGCTTCAATAACGAGTTGAGAATATGAAGGCATCAATGGAGGAAACAAAGTATAAAGATATAATAGATAAAATAAATGCACACAGAGTATAAATTTATATTGCGATTGGTTTGTGCAATTTGCATAGGACATCCGGTTTGTTAAAATTGGAATTTGCAAAAGGGTAATCATCGGAAAAAAATGATATACCTTCCCAAGTAATAAATAAAATAGTCGAGCTTTAAAATTGATATTCAAATAGTAGCTGTATATATACACTTTCAGCTGACTTGTGATTGTACACACAACTGCATATTTTTAATAAAGGTGTTTTAACATCATCATTGTCTTATTCTATCCGTATTCACAGTCAATTATTTCAATTCAAAAGCAAACAAAAATTCAGCAACAATCTTTTGGTAATCCGGCAGTCAGCGGTCTTAGGTTCACGTATAGCTTTTCTTTTTTTTAAAGAAAGCAACATGTTTTAAATATATACTTTTTGCCAATATGTTCTTTTTCTACCGGGTCAGATTTGGTGGTTATACATCTTACAAAGTCCATCCGCATCATTTCGGGAAAAAAATCCGCTCAAAGTGATGCTAGGGCCGTCTTAAACTTACAATGAGGTGACAGTTTTTTTTCGCTCCGTGTTGAAAACTTCACTGTGATTTTGAGATGAAAACAGCAATACAAGCGCTGTTCTTTTGCTTTTGTGTGTTTTTGTTGTGCATGTACTGAATTTTGTGTTATGAATGGATACCCCATATCCTTTGTTTTACTACTCTACATTGACATGCAAAGAATTGAAAAAAAGTGTATTTAGTCCATCGCACTTCAGCGTTACTACCAACGCTATCAACAAGATAGCATCACAATGCCACCATCGCACTTCAGCGTGATCTAAAAAGCTGTTCAGCATCCTACCATCGCAATTCAGCGTAACCATCGAGGTTAGGAGTATCATGACGGTTTAGAGTTCTACATATATATTAGTAGGTACGTAAACTTATTCCGTTTTCATATCAAACACAAGCATGTTTAAGCAAAACTTTATATAAAATGGAATATGTAATGGAATACAATTATTTATTGTTCCTTTTCATATACTAAGCAAATCAAATCAAGTCAATGAAAACATCTCACAGAATAACTGACAGAATAGTAAATAGTTGCAAAATACTGTTCTTAAAATGGTTAATCAGAACGTACTTCTGAAATTGTACAATTGAAGATGTAATTTAGTTTCTAATAATGAATAGTCCTTCGATCGTGAGAAATGTAAATTGTTTCTGTCACATTAATTTATGGACATCATTGAAGGACATTTCTTTATTGTTGTAAAATATATCTTGCCAGTCATACTATTTTATCACTAAAAAAGATGGAACTAATTTTGGATATTGAGTCGTAAATTCCAAAATAGGACTAATTTAGAATATTGAACTTTTATCGCGGATTTTAAAATTATTCAGCTGACTTGTGATTGTACACACAACTGCATATTTTTAATAAAGGTGTTTTAACATCATCATTGTCTTATTCTATCCGTATTCACAGTCAATTATTTCAATTCAAAAGCAAACAAAAATTCAGCAACAATCTTTTGGTAATCCGGCAGTCAGCGGTCTTAGGTTCACGTATAGCTTTTCTTTTTTTTAAAGAAAGCAACATGTTTTAAATATATACTTTTTGCCAATATGTTCTTTTTCTACCGGGTCAGATTTGGTGGTTATACATCTTACAAAGTCCATCCGCATCATTTCGGGAAAAAAAAATCCGCTCAAAGTGATGCTAGGGGCCGTCTTAAACTTACAATGAGGTGACAGTTTTTTTTTTTCGCTCCGTGTTGAAAACTTCACTGTGATTTTGAGATGAAAAACAGCAATACAAGCGCTGTTCTTTTGCTTTTTGTGTGTTTTTTGCTGTGCATGTACTGAATTTTGTGTTATGAATGGATACCCCATATCCTTTGTTTTACTACTCTACATCGACATGCAAAGAATTGAAAAAAAAAGTGTATTTAGTCCATCGCACTTCAGCGTTACTACCAACGCTATCAACAAGATAGCATCACAATGCCACCATCGCACTTCAGCGTGATCTAAAAAGCTGTTCAGCATCCTACCATCGCAATTCAGCGTAACCATCGAGGTTAGGAGTATCATGACGGTTTAGAGTTCTACATATATATTAGTAGGTACGTAAACTTATTCCGTTTTCATATCAAACACAAGCATGTTTAAGCAAAACTTTATATAAAATGGAATATGTAATGGAATACAATTATTTATTGTTCCTTTTCATATACTAAGCAAATCAAATCAAGTCAATGAAAACATCTCACAGAATAACTGACAGAATAGTAAATAGTTGCAAAATACTGTTCTTAAAATGGTTAATCAGAACGTACTTCTGAAATTGTACAATTGAAGATGTAATTTAGTTTCTAATAATGAATAGTCCTTCGATCGTGAGAAATGTAAATTGTTTCTGTCACATTAATTTATGGACATCATTGAAGGACATTTCTTTATTGTTGTAAAATATATCTTGCCAGTCATACTATTTTATCACTAAAAAAGATGGAACTAATTTTGGATATTGAGTCGTAAATTCCAAAATAGGACTAATTTAGAATATTGAACTTTTTATCGCGGATTTTAAAAATTATTCTCTTGAAATCAGTAAACAAGACATTTCCATGCAATCATTATAAAATTGCTCTTCGATATCAAAATATGTTTAAACATCAATTTGGAACATTTAGTGATTCCAAATAGTTCATAGCATTTTGCTATCTGAATTTATTCAGCAAATTAATCTGGTAACTTAATTTGCAATAATTTTGTTTCGATTTCTGTTAGAATACAACAAATTATGTAAAATTGACAGTAAAATTCAAATCCCGACTAAACTGATTTTTTATACGACAAATCTATACCATGAATTTAAAAGTAAAATTATTTCAAACATTCACCATACTTACAAAATTAAAATATAATTAAGATTAACAACAATTTGGTACGACAAATGCAACATGTGCAGCATGAAAATGACAATTTATAGCATAGGCTGGTACTTAAATATGTCTTTAGTTTTTGGTTTTTTCAGTGTTATATGTATTCCTTACATTATAAAAGATATCAAATTCTACTAATTTACAGAATTTCATACTTGAATATATTTAAATACCTTTGGTGTACCGAGAGAAGTAGGAAGTAACTAACTTTGGTGCACTAAGTTTTGTTATCAGTAATCATAAAAAGATATGAAACTCTTCTAATTTACCGAATTTCATACTTAAATGTAATTTTAATGCCTATGTTTTCGGTTGTTTTTGTACCAATGGAAGAAGTAGGGAACTAATTTTGGTTTTGTTATCAGTATTTATATTTTTTATCCGCTTCCTAGTAGAAACAGTTGCGTTGTCACTCTTAAAAGTTCTGTTTTGGAATCACGTCATTTTCTTTTGAATTAACTTGTTTACTATAAGAACTAAGAGTGATAGCGAAAGGAAATGGATGATTGGAGCTGATTCTTATATATGTGGAAAAACAACGGTTGAAAGTTAATCGTTGTCAGAAAAAAACCACTTATTTTATTCAAAGAATAGGTATTTTACTTTCATTCGTGTAAGATATTTTGTATGTTACTACTGCTTAGAAATGGGAAGTAGACAATAAGACAGTTGAAAACGACATGTTTGTAATATATCATAGTTTTAAGTCGTCCATCTTTGTCAATATCAAGAAAAATATACAAGCTTTTGACGATTGGCGAATTAACGAAATATAAGTATTGAAATTTCACAAATATTTTCCACAATGTTGTTCAGCAGAGCACTTGTCATGTAGTCATTTATGAATTCCAATTTGTTTTAATCTCTTGCTAAAGTAATTAGTTTGATAAACACCCTTGCTGTTTACACATTGGTGTATCTAAACTATAGCATGCAGCACGACTATTATTTATAACCGTTTCTTTACAAAACAATTAGAAAAATAATCAAATCAGTATGTCCATCATTTATTGCTCTCAAGAAATTTACTTTTTGTTTAAAAGGAACACAATACTATTGTAGCTACAAAGTACACACCCGGTGTTCTTTCATTCATCCGGTACTTAAATTGAGTTGCTATCAATTGTGTCTGCTTGGTTATATCTCCTGGTTTTAATTCCGTTTACCGAATCGAGATGAAAATTCTATAGTTTCAACCTTTGAGGAAAAGTAGGACAAAATTGATAGTAACGATGCGTATTAGTCTTATATTTGAACATTTGCAATGATTTTGTTCTTAGTAATAAGTGAAAAGATTGCTTTAATCTTATTTTTGTTTTTGCTATAATTGTGAATTTACATTTAGAAATTCAGTGAATGTGTGTTTTTTTTTGTTAGTTTGTTAAAAATAGCAACATGTCTAATGGATATATAATGGGGATGTGTATCTAAAATTGTAAAGTATAAGAGTGTAAAGTTTCAGAGGGTTAGTGGCACTTCTCAATAGATTTCTTGTTTTCAAAATGAGGCACTATCAATAAAGATTTTTGCTCTGTACTTTTTTGATGAAGGTGAACCTAGACAGATGTAGCGTACACGGCCTGTGAGTATCTATAAAAAAATTATTAACAAAAATTCCGATCTTTAGAGTAAATTTAAAAAGAGCAAGTCCATAAAACCTGACAAAACCAAATGTTAGACTGTGTTAAACAACGAAAAGAATGGAATAGAACTGTCATATTACTGACTTGGAACAGGCATTTCCTGACGCAAATGGTGGATTAAACCAGATTTTGTAGCTAGCTAAACCTCCCATTTGTATGACAGATGTTTATATCTATGATTCCAAATTCAGTTTATAGAATGCAATATAGTCCAAAATACGTGAAGGAGTATATTGAAATAGGACTGTTTGCCACCCTTACAAAAATGTAAATGTATTTCTGACTGTTTTCAGTGCACATTTAACTTGCTGATATTTATTGGTCTAACTAGAAGTTCATAAGCAGTTTAAATAAACATTTTTCCACAGTTGATCTAATCACGCCAAAACTTGACGCTTAAATTCAAATTTTTCTCGAAAGAAAATAATATTTTTAAACGTTAAAAGAGCTTTCTTAAAAACTATCACAAAAACATTAGTCAGCTTAAAATGAAACACTTTTCAAAATTTTATTAATTGTGAACTTGCATTTAATGTTTATCCAGATTTTAAATACACTTTATATTCGTAGTAAGGTCAGCGTGTCCTGATTGATATTCCAATTAAACAAAAGTTAATTTACCAGCAAGATTTTTACTATTGCATCTGTAATAAATATACTATCTACGAAGATTGTCGTAAAATATAAAAGAATAATTTGTTTGGGCTTTTACAAAAAGCGTGCACATTGTTTTCCCAAGATAAACCCCACAGTTAGAAATAGCCCTATCTCAAATAACAGATACACCAATCATCATGACCATGGTTGCAATCTTCTTGACAATTTCAACTTTATTTTGAATTAGGGTTACACAATCGTTATTATGTTGTAGTTCCTGTTTATACAACGTTGTCATTGATTTATAAAAATGTCGTTCGATGTGTTTGAGCATCACCGCTCTTCAACACTTTGTACAGGGGACCATTCATTGGATACCAATGACCGTTTGTCCCGCCTTTTTAAATTGATTGACACCCTATAAGTTGTGTGCTGTAATAAAGCTTAAGAGAACACATTTTATCAAATTTATGTCGTGTACACATAAAGATAATGGGCTATGGTATTTTCGAGCAGCTTTCTGCTTGAATATGCTATTTCATGTATTTTGCAGCTACCTAATATTATCATTAAATGAAACCTTAAACAATTTACTTGACACATAATAAGACACCAAACAGTCGTCTTTTGAACATCATCTCGGGACAACTTAGATGAAAACATTTTGAAAATAAATTTATTAAATAAAAAATGATTTTTTAGTAGAAACAAATTACTTTTGCCTTTCCATTTCAAAACAAGCAATGCATTTTTAAAGACATTTAGTCAAATATTTCATTTAGAATAAAAATGAGTCCCTCTTCCGAAAAGGAAAAAATGATCGCTGGATAAGAAAGAAAATTCCAGCATAATATATTTCGTATCGATGTTTCAAATACTTATCAACTGTGAAAGATATTATGGAGTCGTACATATTACGAAATCCATTAGTTTCATTTAAATATGAAAACCGAGGAGTTATATGTAAGTAAGATAACATTGTACTTGCTTGAACATATTGTGTATGAAAGGAAAGTTCTCATTTGCAAAAAAGTCAGTAAAACGTGCCTCTCTTTGTCTATTGAAATTTATACATTTTCGCCACGTGCGTGGATAAACATTTGTAAAAGAGGCAATTCATCTCATACCAGAGTCATAAAAATCAATCTTTACTAAAAAATCACGATTTCTTTTATGAACATAGATGTGATAGATAAAAAAAAAATATTGTTATCGTCGGATGTTCTTCCATGCAAAAAGATATAGCCAATTCCCCTGTATTAGTTTAACTTGCAAGGTCAATATCTAAAAGTTGCAAAGTCCTACTAGAAACTGATTATTAAACAGTCTTTAACATTTTCATAGATATTGCTTTCCTATCTAAATTATTAAATTTTCATAAAATCAAAATGTTATTCAGCGCTACCTGTGCCTGTTAAAGGCGTATTTTGATACAAAACTGCAAATTTTGCATCGCTAACCAAATTTTATGAATTTTGAACCCGAAAGACATAACATTATAAACCTCCTTTATCATGGGGAATTGAAAATAATCATGTACTTTCGAACTTATTCTTTGAATGAAGAAAGTCTGTGTAATTTATAACGCAAACAAATATGTTAGGAATTAAATTTTTTTTCACAAACATTAGAAAAGAAAAAATACATAAACATCCAATTGCAAGATTTTTTTTTACAATCCCTAAATGGAAAGCATTCGATTTCAAATAATTAACAGCACATGGTCTAAGACCATTATTTAACTGTTTGCTGTATACAAGTTAAAAGCTTTTCAGAAAGCTTATGTAATTTTAAACAATAATTTTATGATTTGGTATAAGTACAATATAAAAGAACGAATGTGTGGTATGATTGCCAATGAGACAACTTTCCACCAGGGACCAAATGACGAAGTTGGTATAATAACTATAGGTCACCGTACGGCCTCCACCAATAAGCAAAACCCATACCGCATAGCAAACAATAAAATGCCCAAACATAACAAAATGTAGAGAAACCCAAACGAGAACACAAAAGCCTGAATTATGTACAAAACAATAAACGAATAACAAATATAATACACAACAACAAACAACAACCACTTAATTACAATCTCCTGACTTGGAACATGCTAGTGGGCGCCCAAATATTTAAATAATCTTTGAAAAAAAAAAAAAAAAGTTATTTAATTATGGAATCAACATCAACATTAATGTGCAGACCAAATATGTAATAACGACAAATATAACAAGATAAGTTAACAAACAATCAAAATTAGGATGAATATTTTCATTTGCATATGAATGATAAAGGTGTGTACCTTCACAGTGATGATATATTTCAAGTTCAGTATTCTTAGTATCATTCAATAGACTTTTGAGGATTCCGCCTTTCCAAAACTTTTTTTACATGGTGAAAAAAACAATTTGCAATATAAAACAACTTTTTAAACAGAATTATTACATTATCCAAATTTTTTCATTTTTGTATATTCTACATAAATTTATTGTTGATATCATAATAAATATACATTTAAAATTGCTCTTAAAGAAAAAAAAAATCTTAATTTATATTTCACGTTATCGCCATTGCCGCTTTCCATTAGAAAAATTTGTCTTTAAACAATGAAAAGTTCTGATAACATCACTATTTGCTATGCACAATTCTGAGTTCACAATTTTCTATTTATATGATAAAAACTAATTTTAGGTACACATGTATTTCACGGGCTTTAACAATTATCACTTTTTTCAGAAATTATTTGAAGCTCCTTTTCTGTTCCGAAATACAGGATATGCTTCCTCTCTGTGCATTAATTTTGCTGACAACAATGGCATTGGAAGTATCTGAACTGTAAATTACTGTAAGGTTGAATTATCGGACAACAGCGAATTATGAATTTTCATGAAAGATGAAATTAGTTTCACAAACACTGCCGAAATTACTTTTGCAAGTGTTGACCATGTCGATCTCTCCAGTCCAGTGGTGGTTTGTGCAATAAAGGAAACACGACGTCTTATTCATCCTTAATTTAATTTTAATTACTTACAAAATGTATCATCAAATTTATCTCTAACATAATGAAAATGCTAAAATAATGCAAAATGTTTTGAATATGAAAGGAACCAAATATTGTATCTAGCAATATGCATATTTTATTAAATTTAGTGGAGGTTTTTCTGAGCTCTGTAGATGAAAATTTCATTATCTCTTTTATTTCAGAGCTCTTCCAAATCATTAGAATATGATGACCCCGGGAACAAATCGTTGATAGATAGAATGTGTAATGAGCAACTACGGCCTTGTCGGCATGGCCGTTACCTCCCTCCCAAAAAAAAAAAAAAAAAAAAAAAAAAAAAAAAAGAACACTGCAAAGTATATGTTTTTTACAATAGCTTGCCACGTTTTAAAAATCTTTTTATTGATTCTAAAATTATTGAAGAATTATTGATTTCAGGAGGAGAAATGAAAACAAATTGTAAAACAATAAAATATACATAATTGAGTTTGAATCAAGTTGAAATTACATCAAATATTCTACATAGATAATATTTTTCTTTAAATGATACATACCTCGAACCCTTAAATCGTCATTTCTCTGTAGACTCCACATCGGCGCGACTTTATCCACCAGCAATACCTATCCACAAACAAAACTTCGTATACATGAGGAGATATTCTTGCTTCAAGATGGTTCACATTTTCTTCATTATGAGTTAGAGCTAGTTTCGACCTTGGCGTCTAATTTTTAAAATTAATTCATTGATAATCTAAGCACTACTGCGTACTTGCAAAATCTTCGTTTTCGTGAAAATTAAGAGTTATTGATATTTCAAATTTCATCAAGTCTCTTTCGTGGATTGAAGCCAGCTGTCTGACGGGCTTCAAAGTCGACAAGATAAGAGGTCTATGTATTCAAGTGAATTTAAGTTCTGTGGTACATTCTAATG
Organism: Mytilus coruscus; assembly: GCA_017311375.1. Taxonomy (NCBI): domain Eukaryota; kingdom Metazoa; phylum Mollusca; class Bivalvia; order Mytilida; family Mytilidae; genus Mytilus; species Mytilus coruscus. The sequence continues at coordinate 32,884,663 of CM029601.1, forward strand.
TACAATGGGTAAATGTCTGGTTAAAAATTATTCTCATCTTTAATGTGTCGCATAGTCATCCCTATTAAGTAAGTCAGTCCTTGCGTGACCCCTGACATAAGATATTTATGCATTTCATTGGCTATTTTCTATTAAATCCAGACCAGCTAGTAACTATATCGATTCACGTTTCTGAAGACCATATTTGTGCAAATTTTTTTTGTTTGATTTTAATTACCGAAAATTTATATAAACTGAACTCTAGTACAGACCTTTTTGGGACGTCGGGTTGTGCCTTTTTTTTGCGGGAATTCGGGATTAACATTTATTGGAACTCGGCAATCCATGATCGATTTTAGGGATTCGGGTAAGAATGCTTTATTTAATCGGGATTTCGGTTCTCTGCTTTTGTTTTTCAGGAAATTTGGGATGACACCCCTCCTACCCCCTATCTCTTCAACAGACAATGATGAGAAAAAAAGAAGAAATAACAAAAAACATTCTGTATGAGAATTTGACTTTGTTAAATATTTGCAATTCTTATAAAATCACAAAACTTCCATATTTTTGTATTTCTTCAGGTGGAATGTCTAAAAAAAGGGGATACATAGCATACAATTTCATGTTCAACGTTACTTAACACTTTTATTACTGAAACCTTTAGAGATTAATATTGACTATATATTTTTTTTTCAAATATCGAATACTAGTTCCCAACTTAATCTCGAAATATATCCGTTTGGAAATTTTTTCACCCATATTGACAAAAATCTGAAATCCGTTAATAGGACCTTAGTTTCATGTAGGCGTGGCAATCCATTACTCTATCCAATCAACTGTCTTTTATGATAAAGATTGGCATGCGATTGTAGTTGAAACCATGTGATTTATATAATGACAATGTAATAGTTTTCATTTACATTTACATCAACATTAAAAGGTAAAGTACTTTATTGTAGAAGCTGTGGACTACTGGTTCAAAATAAAATTGATTTCGACAAGTTGGTTTATAACCCCTGTCATGATGTTGGGTGTAGCAACCACGATATTGTAATTACACGTACAAAACCCATTCATGTATACTAGATTTACTATAGTTTCGTACGCAGTTGTTTTAGGCAAGCTTGTGTTTCGAGATTGCAAGTTTGGGCTAAATGACGTGTTTTCTGATTTACCTGATATTAGGAATATAAAATAGGGATCATAAAAGAGAGGCAAAAAGTTACCATAGTTGAAGCATCATTGATAGTGGACAAAAATGAACAAGCCTTCATACTTGGATGATAATTAATATGTTTACTATTCTTCCCTCCTAATGTTATTCTTATGTATTTAAATATTCTATAGTTATTGAATTATTGCACTATTTTCCTGTTCTATTGAAATGGTCAATTCCGAAAATAATATTTGAATTCCTAATAATCATAAAAAAGCTTAATGTGGGCCTAATTCGTTAATGTTTATTTTGAAATGTTAATATAAAATACACATACATTACTGTTGTTTGTCTGTTTGTTGGTCTATTTCTTTCTTAGCCATGGCGTTGTCAGTTTATTTTCGACTTATGAGTTTGAATGTCCCTTTGATATCTTTCGCCTCTCTTTTACTACTCTGAAATTCCGTTTCTGTTGGCAATGTATAGATATAGGTCACCCATGCACCAACATACTCATTGTTCTCCTATAGAACCTCCACAACTGCACACAGACCTATTACAAATGACAAATTACTAGCACGATATTGTAACAACATATACGAAACCCTTTTAACATTCATGTGTGCTACGTTACTAAACCATAATTCATTCCGCAGTTGTTTTCTGCAAGTTTGTGTTCTGAGGTTGCTGATTGGGGCTAAAGGACGTGTATTCTGCTATATCATTTTAGGAAAGTAAGATAAAGATAAGAAATACAGGCGGAAGATACAAAAGATCAAGCATCACTAACAGAAAATGAACAAGCCTAAGTACTGACATACTTATTATGTTCATACTTCCTTACTCCTTATGTTAATCTCATATATTTAAATGTTATGTTGTAAATAAATTTATATTGAAATGGCATTTTCCGAAAATTATATATTACTCCTATTCATCATGAAAAAGCTTAATGTGGTCTTTACACCTTAATGTATATTCTTAAAACATTTGAAAGGTTTCAACATTTAGTCTGCTACACATTAAAATGTAAAGGCGATTTGATATGTGTATGTTACAGGCATTTTCTTAATTTAGACATTTTGTAAAATGATGAATTTTCAGGCAATTTACTAACCTTGACAGGCATTATATAAAATGACTGGAATTTTTAAACAAAATTTAAAAAATTGCCTATTCAGTTTCAGGTGATTTGTAGAAAAGAGTATCATTGAGATATGAACAAAAACACAATATTTTGCAAAGAAAATACCTAATGGTACAGTAAAATTAAGTTTATTCTTCAAATACCAACTGGGAGTGTTTGTTTGTATGTCATATAGTGGAACTAATTTAAGTTTGTACTTACTTTTTTTTCAGAAAGTAATTTTATGACTTTCTTGTCATGGTGACAGATGAACAAATAATCTTATAATTAAAATCCAATTGTTCAGAGAATAATTGAAGGTCTTTCCACATCAATTTTTTAAATAATTGATGAGAAGCCACTTCCGGTTTACTCAAAGTTACTATTGGCATCCAAGCATAGGTTTCGTCACACTGATTCTCAATGAATAAATGTTGCTTTATTTACACTCATTCCAAAAATATATTGATTCTATATACTTTTCCCTGTAATAATGAAGACAGGTACTTCTGCTTTAGTGAAGGTCTCTTCCGGTCTCAAATGGTAGGTTTATGTATGCATATTTAAAAACATATAGTTTCTAGGTACTTTTCCATGAAATAAGTGCAAAACTGGCTACTTCCGGTTTACTCCAGGTCACTTCCGGTTGATATTATTTCAAGGTCATATGTCAACCAACAGTTTGCAAAAACCCAATGGCTTTATCATGTACCAAGTTGGAGAAATAATCAATTAACCTTAAATTGGATCATTTCAGGGACAATAACTCCTATAAGATGTCATTGGATTGTTTCAGACCAAATGTATCATATCTTCATCACAATGAGGCAAACATTTTGCACTAGTTCTTTTAAATATATCTCTAAGATTGTCAGACGAGATCTAGGAACAATGAAAAGTCAAAATTTAGAACATGACCTTGACCTTTGACCTTGACCTCAAATTTATTTTTATGAACCCAGGACCTCAAATACACATACCTTATGTCTGTATTACTTACCATTCATGTGATACATTGACATATCACTTATGTCAAATTCAAAAGGGGAAATAACTGTCATATAGGGTCTACGAATTGATTCGGTTAAATTTGACAAATCATCTTTCGGATATAACGAGTAATTTAGTACAACAAATTTGTCGTTTTTTTTACGGTGACGGAGGAGATATCGGAACAATGAAAAGTCAAAATTTAGATCTGGACCTTGGCCATTGACCTTGACCTCAAATTTATTTTTATGAACCCAGGACCTCAAATACACGTACCTTGGTCTGTATTACTTACCATTCATGTGATACATTGACATATCACTTATGTAAAATTCAAAAGGGGAAATAACTGTCATATGTAGTCTACGAATTAATTCGGTTAAAATTTGACAAATCATCCTGAGGATATAACGAGCAATTTAGTTAAATAAATCTGTCGCTTTCTTTTACTGTTACGGAGGAGATCTCACCACAAAGAAAACAGTGTTTGGGGAGATAACTCTTACAAAAAAAAGTCTTCGACTAAACAGGGTCAGTCTCAAAAGCGCAATAACTGTTCGATATCATATGCAAAAAATCTATGCGACATCTTGCGAAACCACAAAACAAGTATTGAAATTTGGCGGAAGAAGAAAAAAAATAATCAGAACAAATACAAAAGGTCTTTCCACAAAATAGTGGAAAGACCTAATAAAACAAATTTTATGAATATTTTTTTAGAAAATCTAGATTCAAAACAAAAGTGTGAAATGTGAAGCAGAGTAAAAGAAGGATGTTGTTTGATTGACCGATTGTTGTTTGTTTGCGTTCAATGGCAAATATTTTATGCCTATTTAGGAGAACAAATTGGAAATAAATCGAATAGGTAATGGATTGATCGAATAAAGGACAAGAATTTCGACTGCCGCTTGAAATGAAAGTATGTTGGATAGGGACAAATGTTACAGCAAATCGAATTCCCCTCTAAAGCATCGACTTCACCATACAAGGTTGTGTTTGTTTGTAAAGTAAAGATATGAGTATCTTCATCGTCACTGCCTCAAGGACATTCTTAGGGCTTTATAATCTTACGAACTAAATCGACAGTAGTGTACTGATGCTAGAATAAAACAATGAATCAAGAAGAGACAAATCAAGGTGCGTTCAAAAGGGTAAGCGTCTCCTGCTATACATGCATCTCCCACTATGCGACGAGTCTAATTCAGTCTGGTGAATGCTCTGATAACCCAAAATATGTAAGTCAACCTGATCACGCTAATAATACTTCCAATCGTTTGGAAGCACATGAACAAAAGATATTCATGTGTTTGCTGTTTGCAGGCGTTTTAGAAAATGCTAAAATAAAGAAAATGCCTGTAACATGTATAAACAATACACCTGGATTGCTGCTCTTAATTAATTCCCTTTTTGCTGGCAATATACAGATAAAGGCCACCCATGCACACTGAACCGACCTTATATAAAATAAACAATTCGAAAACTTTGAGTCTATTTTACATGTTTTGATAGCTTTTGCCAATCTTTACCGTGTGTCTAGATTCTAAATACACACACATACATAGGTTACAAAAATAACATTTGCGGAAAACATAAAGTATTTTGAAATATTACATTTGCTAACATGCGTCTTCAGAAGGCGATATCACTACAAAATAATAATACACACAACATATACGGCAAACAGGCATCCTCAGAAATATATCTATACCGGTTTGCTCACCATTTCATGATTCAATAAGGACGAATTACTATCAGGATGTTTATAGTAATAATCAAATTCAAAATGGTTTAAAGAACACGCTACTTGATATTAATTATTTCATACAATCTACAATGTAGTGGACACGAATCTTCTAGAGAGCAAAATAAACGAACGGCGTAATGTAGTTTTGACACTGTGCAAGGAAATCTTAATTTTTGCTATTTTCATTGGCCTCGATCTAACAATACATATAAAGCGTACCCCAAAAAGGTGATAAAAACGTGTTATATGCACTGAAATTCGTATCATGGAATAGATAAATACCACTGGATTGACATTACTACTGGAGAACTGTCAATCATCTAGGGTCCAATCTGCCGGATATCCAGTACTTTGGTAATTTCGTGAATTAAATTCAAGTTTTGTTAGTAAAGCGGTATGGTAAATATCACGTGTATTTGTTTTTCCCACAAGTACAAATCTGTCTTGATTTTTAATATTTAAGAGTATACATATAAAAAAAGATTTTCCATCAACTGCATTTGTATCCATAAAACCAAAATGTAATTTCAACGCTGTATATCACTGATAAAGATACAAATGTATTTCATGCTGTACCTGTTTTATATCTACTACGTGTTTTAAATTTTGCATCCAATGATATCCGTAAGTAAGAAGAACTATATTGTGTTTGAAAGGCAAAAAAAAAAAAAAAGAATTTGGGGCTAATAATTATCCTTACTTCTTTTTTTTTCGGGGAGAGGTAAGTCAGTTAGGATTAAAGTTAGTAGCCCCTGAAACAAACTTGACTTTACATATTTTCACTATTCTGTAAGGTTCTTTAAAATGTAAGTTTGTAGCCCTCGGATACAAATTTTTGTTCTGTAGTGTTTCTTAAAGTATATTCGATAAACACATCGGTCATGAATACTACGATATTTGTAATAATTGACAATTAATTCAATTATAAGATAAAACGGTAACCCTTCAGTAGGTTATTTTATTGTTCGGGTTATTTGCTGGGTTTTGTGTCTTTTTTGTACCGTTTGGGCTATTTTCACATTTTCGTTTACCCCATATCTGCCTTAATTCATACTTCTAACATCTTATTTTCGGTTTCTCAGTATTTACCTTCGAGCGCTAATGAGTTCTTTTTTTGTTTGAAATCTGTATATGATGGATTTAGTTCATGTTGGTATCTTCTATTTTTGTATTAGAAATGTCATTTGTGGTAACCGTTAATTTGCTTATTGTATCGTTTCCTCAATGTTTAACTAAATGCTTTTTCCTTATTATTGTGTTTTAATTATTAAAAGAGTTATCTTGTATCAAAGTAAATATCAAATTCAAAATCCGTGTCATACAACGGGAGTGACATTACACGATCCCAACAGTCGTTACCGTTTCATCAATTATGGTCAGGCGCGTAGCTACATTTACGTCAAAACGCCCGGGCGTACACATGAATTTTGGAGAAAAAAAATATTTTAATCTAAATAAATTTAAAGCATTTTAATTCTTTAAAAGTGACGAAATTTACTTTTTAATCAAATCATGCCATTGGTATCATATTTTATATTTGTTCATTTTCTGTCAGAAGCTGAATCTTCTGTAAATTCTACTCAGTTTCCTATTGTTTGAAGCAATTCATTATCTGCTGAGATGCGATATGTGGTTTGCATTTTTGTCTCGCCCTCGACATTTATGTAACGAAAGCGAGACATAGCGATCCTAGATTCCGTCGGCGTCGGCGTCGTCATTATTTAGATTCATTCTGTGGTTAAATTTTCTTTTTCATTTTTAAACATCAATAACTATGTCAAACCTTCATGAAATTTTATGAAATGTGGACAGAAATTCTTTTATTACCAGAAGACAGTATTCAGGGCATAATAAAAATAAATTTTTAATTTTTTCGTATTTTACTGATAAAAGGATTTTTGCAGTTAATAAGACGATACAGTCATAGGCTAAAGTTTGTTACACGTCAGTTACTTTGTCAAACTTTCATCGAATTTTATGAAAATTTTACAGACTGTCGTGATTAGATATTTTGTGACATGATACATTTGCAAACATTCATAGATTGTTATAAAACTTGGACGTTAGCTAATTGTTCAAGACCAAGAAAAAGCATCAAAAGAAAAAGTTAGATTTTTTTTCTTAAATCTCAAGCTTGACTGATAGATAGATTCACTTTTTACGTTCATCATTACACTTTTACACTGACAGCAGCAATCCCAGGCGAGACATAGGGTTCCACGGAACCGGCCTTTACGAATTTTTAAGTTACACCTGCTCATATATGACAATTAATTATTCAGTTTGTCCATTAACGAAATTTGAAAAATGGGAGAAAATTAGATGAAGTCAAAAAAATTGATAGAACGAAAAACTTGAAATGAAGACATTTTGCTTTTCACTATCTCTAAAGTTTTGGTTTTTCTGTCGATTGCTTGTTTTATCCCACATTTCCTTAAAACATATTTTAAAGTAATTGCATGGTTTGGACATTTTTGCTTTTAACCCAATGACTATTAGATTCCAAATCAACACAATGACTGATAAATTAAAAAAAAATGAACAAATTAGACTCTAAATTATTTTGCTATTGATGAGCTTTTAATGACAGAAATGGCTCTCTTTCTCGATAACGCATGAGCTTCCGGGGGGCGACTGCCCCTAATCCCCTAATAGGAGGTCCTCTGCCCTGGACCCGCTGGGGGCTTTAGGCCCCTCGCCGAAGTTCGGGCGTACACTTAAGAATGGCCTAGCTACGCCACTGATGGTACCATTGATTTCACAGAAATAGAATTAATTCATTTTTGAACGGACTGAGACCTAAGATATTTTATTTATCAGTGCATAATCTTCAGTAAGTATGACGGCACTTGCATACAAAATACATCTTTCTGCCAAATACGACTTTTTTTTTCATTATTTCGTAACAACGACATCATAGCATGGTATTCTATTAATGTTTATTTTAAAAATGATTTTTTGAACTATCTATACATTTCTTTGTAGTCTGAGAAGTCTTTTGAAAACGCCATGCCTAAAAAAAAAAAAGACAAACAGACAAAGAACAGTACAAAAACAAAACAAAGAAAACTAAAGACCGAGGAACAAGAACCCCAACATAAACTTGGGGTGATCTCAGGAGTGACGGAAGGCTTAGCTGATCCTGTTCCACATGGGGCATCCGTCGTGTTGCTCATGTAAGTACGCACCCGCTGATAAGTCTTATTCGGTAGGTCACATTCGGGGAAAATGGAACGGGATTGTAGTTTCGACTAATGAGTTTGAATGTCCCTTTGGTACCTTTCGCCTCTTTTTTATCATGACTTACAATATTGAAAAAAATATCAAAACTGAAGATCGGGAATAAGTTTGGTGGATTTAATTTTCAGTTGGTGTAAATGAAGTTTTGAAGTGTTTATGCTTCTTCTACTTTTTAAAGCAATTAAATGTAATTCAACATTGGTGTCTTTTTATTTTCTCTTGTATAGCAAGAATCATTGTAAGCATTTTATTCATTGCAACTCTTCTGGTATAAGAATAATCATTCATTTCAAGGTTTTTCAAAGTGACGCTAGACATTGTCTCCGGATTATAAATGTGTTAACATTCAAAACATAAGTATAATACCCTATTGTTTTCCATTTGACATCGTTCATAGCATGAATGATTAAATCTAACAGAGAACGAAGAAGGTATTAAAATCAATCAGGACTGACGAGCGTTCGGACTTGGGACTGACACATTTGAATGTAAAAGGCTTACATTTATTGAGATTTTTTCAGTACTCAATTCTCCCTCTTTACATTTGTTCGGTTTGATAAAAGATGCAGAGACACCAAAAAATAAAAACTTTAAGCTTATCAATTAAACGTCTTACATATCACAAAGTCATTCATTGATAATGGTGTATACAAGTATGTTCTTATAGTAATAGAAAACAATCCACAAGTACTTACAATTACTACCTTTAACACTCTAACATAAGCTACTGTAGAATTCATATTGTAAAGATATTCACATTGGATAAAAAACGATTTGGAAGAAAGCTCAAAGTGAATTTGTGTACAGAATTTCTTCACATTTTGAAAAGAAATTATATGAAAAAGTAAAATACAAAAAATACAAAACTGCAAGGAAAATTCAAAACGGAAAGTCCTTTATCAAATGGCAAAATCAAACGCTCAAACAAATCAAATGAATGGAAAACAACTGTCATATTCCTGACTTGGTACAGGCATTTCCTTATGTAGAAAATGGTGGATTAAACCTGGTTTTATAGCTAGCTTAACCTCTCACTTGTATGACAGTCGCATAAAATTCCGTTATATTGACAACAATGTGTGAACAAAGCAAACATAATAGGTAAAAATGTAAAAAATAGGGTACAGTAGTCAACATTGTGCTATAATCTTAATCACTATAAAAACAAACAAATATAAAGAAAAATAAAAACAAGAAACGCGACTGTAAATTAATATGAATTCCCCAGAATATGATTTTTCTAATTCGAGATACATAATTCTATAAATTTAAGAAAATTCGAATTATTGCGATACCTTATCCCATTTGAAGGAGTAATGCTATATAACTTAACGGAAATAATTATTTCCTTACGTCAAATGCCCATGTTATTTAGTCGTGGGAGTTAAAGACGGGTAATATTAATTGTGTTTATGTCATAAAGTTGAATTGGAGAATTAAATTACACTTCGCACAATGACAATTATTTCTTTCAATGTAGTGATTTTGATATTATCTACAAAACGTAGGAACACTGACTAACCTTCATTATCTTCCTAAGAAATTTAATTTTCGGATCTTAGGTGTATTGCTTTAATAGAAATATACTGTTATTTACCAATACTTTGCAGCATAAAAAATTTAAAACTTGATTTGTGTTTCAAGTAGATATTTCACGTGACTTATTTGCTGTCCAAATGGACGTTCACTTGGTTATCTAAGATTCAAAGATTTAAATTGAACATTCATGTAAGGTCTTGAAACATGCCAGCCGATCAGCAAGAAATGAAATATGAATGAGTCTCAAATAAGTCATTCTTGACACTGTTCTGAAATATTTATCTCTTTTTTTATTTCAGAGGAGAAGTTTGTTGTCAATACAAATTGTCACAAAACAATATTCTGAATAGGTTATGTTCCTTTGCAATAGTTCTTGCTGAAATTAATGTGTACAACAAACTGACCGAACTCTTACTCGAAACAAACTTTGTCTCCCGTCAAAATTTTTTCACATGATTTCTTTTGGCGATACATCTTTTTTTCAAAAAGGTTGTAAGTTATATCTAGTTATTAATGGGCAATCCTAAAATATGGAAATGTTTGACATTTTTTTCTTTTTTTTATATATATATATATCCTTAGCACCACATTCCAGTTCCTGTGACATGAGCTAGTTAAGTGGAAACCTGACTTTTTTTCTAACATTTAGGAAAACAACAAATTTAAAATGGTTAATAACTCTGTCAGGCTTACTTATGTTTTGTGAACTGATTAATTGTTTCCTACTATGGTAGATTAACTTTGGTACAGTGTTATGAAATATTATTTTTCTACATGAGCTGTTACATTGCTGGTTCGAGCATCTGTGTTTTCTGTAATTTTGAAACTGCATGATGCTAGGACCAGCTTATGTTCAACAGACACCTTTAGAATGCATGTACAATATAAAAGCAAGGAGATGTGGTATCATTAAAAATAAAACAATAACGTTACAAATAAGATTATCGTCTAAAATGAGTCACTGTTATAAAAGGAGGTTGAAGGTAGGTAAATTGATGATTCCTTAATCATGCAATTTGAGATATAAAATGTATAATTTATACATAAAAAAATACAGTGGATTCAATATGTGTAAAAAAAGAAGCGTTGATATATAGGATGCATGTAAAATGTCCCTTCAAATGTGGCTATTTCTCTAAAATTTGACTTCCGATTAAAATTATATATATGATGATATGTTTTTTGTTCCTTTGGTAATAAAAGTTCTCGTGTATTCATGGTTTTATACATCCTTGGCATTACGTATATACAATTCTTTGTTTTGAATGTTCCCGGCGATGGCAAAAAGTTCTTCGCACGCACCAAATTTATAAAGTTTATTTTTTCATTTGCTCTAAAGGAGTAAAGCCAGTAACCTCAATTAACGGCTCTGTGAAGGTGTATTTTGTTAAATTTATTTGTTTGAGTATATCTTACGTGTTTTCTCTTGTTAATTGTAATAAAACAAAACCAAAGGATATGGGCAAAAAAAAAAAAAAAAAAAAACACACACAAAAAGCAAAGAAAAGCGCTTTAATTGATGTTCTTCATCTCAAAGTCACAACACGGAGCAAAAAAAACCCTCAAAAACTCTAACCTCACTGCACGTTTAAGACGGACCCTAGCACCGGGTTAAACGAAATTCTCTGAAAAATGATTGGGATAGACTTATTAAGATGTATTCTTTTTGAAAGTTTTAACAAGAAAAATTCTTTATCTCCTTCGTTTATTATAAATGTATAAGCCTGAAGTAGGAATAAATTTCGTTTTAGTTCTTTTTTCTAGAAATATTTTACTTTTTTAGTCTGAATTTTATTATTTCATATGTTGCGTCTACCCTCGACCATAATAAAATTTGGTTGAAAAATGAATGGATGTGGTATAGAAAGAATATTTCACTAAATATATTTGTCAAAAAAACTCATCATAGATATTTAAGCTCAAGGTGACTCAAATGTTAATTATTTATAGAAAACTGTCATAAATTTTGCAAAATTATTCTTGAAATCAGGTTTTATAGAAATTCATGTACATGTATGATATCAGAAATACACCACACATGGCGCAATCGGTGGAAATCTCCTCTTTAACTTAAACAAGTGGACATTTTAACGTAATCATGTTTTCAGCAAATTTTCATAATACTATCGCAGTAAAAAAAAAAAACAATCATATTTTAGGGCCAAAGTTATGAGTTTATGAATAAAATTAGGTTTTCTGTGACATTAATGAGCATTTTGTCACCTTTACCCCTGTTTGATTATTCAATCCTCTAGACACGTAAACGTAATATATTTATTTTCGATAATCAAACACAGCACTTAGAAATTGTCCATTGAAACACATATATAACTTTAAAAAAAAACTTTACATCTCCGTCTTATGACTATCAAAATCAAATCTTTCATTAGAACTGTTTATTCGATACATGTACAAGGGATTACTGATAAAACTAAACTGTTATTATTTACAATGTATATCATTAAGTGAAGCTACAATACTTAAGTGTCAGAGAGCATATTTGGTTTTGAAGGAACACGGAAAGGTAAAATGTACTTCGCAGGCAGGTTAATGCACTTTTAAAAAAATTAGGCACTGATTTTTGATGGTTGCATCGAAATCGAAATCTGACGTCATAATCTAATCTATGCGAAATGCTTGTCACGAACAGCTAATCATGGACCTTGTCATGATAGACAAACCAACAAAATCACGTCGAAAGAAGGATGTTTCTCACATTTTGAGGTAAGTTTGTTTAAGATTATTATAAAATTGAGAATGAAATGGGGAATATGTCAAAGAGACAACAACCCGACCAAAGAGCAGATAACAGCCGAAGGCCACCAATGGGTCTTCAAAGCAGCGAGAAAACCCCGCACCCGGAGGTGGGCCTTAGCTGGCCCTAAATAAAAATGTGTACTAGTTCAGTGAAAATGGACGTCATACTAGACTCCAAAACATATAAATGAACTGAAATTAAAAAAAACATACAAGACTAACAAAGGCCAGAGGCTCCTGATTCGGGAAAGACGCAAAACTGCGACGGGGTTAAACATGTTTTGTGAGATCTCAACCCTCCCCCTATACCTCTAGCCAATGCAGAATAAAGAAACACACAGCAATACGCACAGTTAAACTCATTTTAAAAGAAGTCTGAGTCCGATGTCAGAATAGGTAACAAAAGAAACTAAGCAAAATGACAACGATACATAAATTAACAAAAGACTATTATAGCCTATTATTGCCGATGTTTGTCCATTTTTTATTTCATTGAAAATTTCGTTCCTATTAATCATATTTTCATTGACCATTGAATAAGTATGAATGTCGACATTTTGCAGACTAGCCTGCCATGCACAGATATGGGTCCAAGTTTTTTAAAAAGGGAGAACATCAACAAGGCAATGTAAGGGATGGAATTTGTAATAAGTCCGAGCACTCTGTCAGCATCCCCTCATATTCGCCTCTGATGCATGTCATGATTCGAATTTAATGCTGGAGGCAAACACTAGACATAGATTTTAAGTAAATTGTGAGCATAAATCTTCAGATTGCACATGAAAACATATAGCCGTAGATAAAACAAGAGGCTCTCAAGAGCCTGAATCGCTAACCTGTATTTCAGAGGAGAAGATTTTTCAATGTTAGCAAACTTGATGAACAAATTGTGTAAAATTGTCTTTAAAGGGCAATAACTCCTTAAGAGGTCAATTGACAAGTTTGGTCTTATTAACTTTTTTGTAGATCTTACTTTGCTGAACATTATTGCTGCTTACAGTTTATATATATCTATAATAATATTCAAAATAATAACAAAAAACTGCAGAATTTTGTTAAAACTACCAATTCGGTGGCAGCAATCCAACAATGGGTTGTTCGATTCGTCTGATAATTTCAGGGCCTATAGATCTTGACCAATTAAACAATATTACCCCATGTCACATTTGCTCTAAAAGATTTAGTTTTTGAGATATAAGCCAAAAACTGCATTTGACCCTTATGTTCTATTTTTAGCCATGGCGGCCATGTTTGTCGATGGATACAAACTTCGGATACAATTTATAAACAATATACCCTAAGGAACATTTAATTAAAGTTTAAAGGTAATTGGCCCAGTAGTTTCAGAGGAGAAGATTTTTAAATGTTAGCAAACTTGATGAACAAATTGTGTAAAATTGTCTTTAAAGGGCAATAACTCCTTAAAGGGTCAATTGACAATTATGGTCATATTATTTTTTTTGTAGATTTTACTTCGCTGAACATTATTGCTGCTTACAGTTTATATATATCCATAATAATATTCAAAATAATAACAAAAAACTGCAAAATTTTGTTAAAACTTCCAATTCGGTGGCAGCAACCCAACAATGGGTTGTTCGATTCGTCTGAAAATTTCAGAGCTGATAGATCTTGACCAATTGAACAATTTTATCCCATGTCAGATTTGATTTAAAAGCTTTAGTTTTTGAGATATAAGCCAAAAACTGCATTTGACCCCTATGTTCTATTTTTAGCCATGGCGGCCATGTTTGTAGATGGATCAAAACTTCGGATACAATTTATAAACTAAATACCCTAAGGAACATATAGTTTAAGTTTGAAGGTATTTGGCCAAGTAGTTTCAGAGGAGAAGATTTTTGAAATAGTTTACGACGACAGACGACAACAGACGATGACGACAGACGACGACAGACGACGGACGACGACGGACGCCAAGTGATGGCATAAGCTCAGATGGGGCCCTTCGGGCCCAAGTGAGCTAAAAATAAGGAGGTGTGGTATGATTGCCAATGAGACAACTATCCATCAAAGTTCAAATGAAGTGGATGTAAGCAATTATAGGCAACCGTACGGCCATGTTTATTTCATTGGATAACAAATTTCAAAACAAAGAAAGAAATATTTAAAAAAATATGCATGCATGACACTGTGCATGCAATCATACCAATGTCTTGCCTGACTATAAATAAATTGCAAAGTCAGGCATATGAGATGGTAAAATATGGCCATTATTAAAAAAAAAAAATCTTATTTATTGTTTTACATTTAAAAGTCATCATACTTTCATTTTAATTCATCCCTTTTGTGTACATTTAACAGTTTAATTGTTTCATTTAGTCTACTATAATATATATGTTAGTCTATAGATTAATATTTATTAGCAATAAATATTGATTAACTATCAAAATTTGTATCTGAAGTCTATCAGTTTTAATTATATTTCTTTGCGTAAATCTTTTTCACATTTGGACAAGCATCACTTAAAACAATATACATGTAAAAATAAGGAGATGTGATATGATTGCCAATGAGACAACTATCTACCAAAATTCAAATGAAGTGGATGTAAGCAATTATAGGCAACTGTACGGCCTTCAATAATGAGAAAAACCGATACCGTTTAGTCGGCTGTAAAAGGCCCTGATATGAATAACGGCCTAACCTATAACAGAACAATTTACGAAAAACAAATATGACAAACATGAACCAACGAAAACCACTGAACTACAGGCTCCAGAACTTGGGAGAGGCACATAAAGAATGTGGCGGGATTAAATATGTTTGTGAGTGCTCAACCGTCCCCTTATCCTGGGACAGTGGTGTAACAGTACAACATAAGAACAAACTATAAAAATCAGTTGCAAATAGCTTTACTCTTCAGATCGATACAAAGAAAAACATCAAACAAAAACACAGACAGGACGTGGCAGGGTATATATACATCCCTCATCCCTAACAACAACAAAAAAAGACACTAAGTACAGACCTGAGAGTACTCGCAGTTACTGACAACTAATAAAAAAATCATATATCTTAAATAAAATGAATCTTATTTTTGTTTATAATTTACAATGGGGTGTGTACATTTAGTTTGAAACCTTTCAGTATTAATTGTAACTTCTTTCGCCATACATTAAAATGGCATTTCTAATGTCTAAAGACATGAAGTTTCCATAAAATCAAACGAGTGGTCTACACAATGTAAACATTAATATCATAATGTATGTCAGCAGAGAGTCTGGATGAGGCTATTATCTTTTTGTTTTAATATTTAGACCATTTTTCTCTTTTCTTTATGTTTTAACAAACCATTATTCTCTATTCTTTTTTCTCCTCTTTTCTCTATTCTTTAATTTTTTCACCCTTTATTCTGCGCTTTTTGCCGATTATTATTATTTCTGAAAACCCCATCCAGACTGAGCCTCATGTATAAGTGTACATAACTTTTGTTTGTTTTAATGAGTTGGATTCGTCAATACTGATAAAGTCATAATTATTTACAAAGTGGTTAAGCATTGTGATGGATTAATATCAGTCAAAGTATCCCGTAGTAACTTGAATTTTATTTTGACATAAGATCAAAACACAAAGAAATTGTCGGACCATTTATAACAATATACTGAGATAATTTTAGATCCAGGTATGCATGAAAAGGATAGTTTTAAAGATAAGTGTAAGACATCCACAATACAAATATCAGGGTGCTTAATATGAGACAATCCATGGCATATCACATGTGAATTGAAAAAAAAAACTTTGGAATGAAGCAATTTTCAGTATAACAACAAATGAATATAAAAAAGGAAGAATTATATGTTCAAACTGACTCTGGAACATTAAAGACAATGAATTGAAAGTATTAACTCAGAGGAAATGACTCTGTACTTCTTTCTTGTGGGATCAACAAAAACAAAAAGGAAATGATCACATCATTATTCATTATATGCCAGTTACTGAGATAATTTTGGATATATACATACAAAGTGAAATGTGTATAATTGTAACATCATAATTTGGCAGGCTGGTAACTCTAAGTGCTTCCTGGTATATTTTGTAATAAACAATATTTTACATGTATATAAGATATTCTTGGCATGTTACATGTGAATTAAGAGAAAAAATGTTTGCAGTACAACAATAACATATGAAAATCAAAAAGATGATGTATATGTCCACATTCATTATGGATCATGGAAAAAAAGTATTGTGAGGATTGTGATAAGGATTATCAGTTAAATTTCTCTACGGGATTGTGACATGCTATTGATATAAAGTGTGAGCAAACAATTTAAAAAATGAATGAAACATTATCATTAGTTTTGTGAAACTTTTGAAATAAACATTATGTATTTAATAGTTAAACCCATAATGAACTCAAGAAATAAAGGCTTTCACTTTTACGTGCATACCACTTTATTAAATAAACAAATATTTTCATCTCGTTTAGGAAATCTCTTATTTTATATATTATGTTCTACAAAAAAGAAATCGTTTACTTAAAAGGGAGGCGAAGTATACCAAAGGGACATTCAAACTCATAAGTCAAAAATAAACTGACAACGCCATGACTAAAAAAGAAAAAGACAAACAGACAAACAACATAATACAAAACACACAACATAGAAAACCAAAAGTTGAGCAACAAGAACTCAATCAAAAACTTGTATATTACTTAGAAATTGTGGCTAGAGTTACCCCCCCTTTTTTTTCCTCGTAACATGCGTATTTGCCTAGCTATGTTTAGGATTCCTTAAGACATTCAAGTAAAAAATTGATAAATTAACATATATTTACATCTCTAACTGTTCATTTCAAGTCAAAAGTTATCAAAATGTCGTTTATTTCAATCCCAGCACATTGATACCGTAAAGAGAAATAATCGGATCTTGATCATTACAGAGCTTAAATGTCGCACGAAATACTTGTGTATCATTCATTTATTTATTTGGTACACCCCATTTATGTTCATTGATCTCTTTAAAACTTTGCATATTTCTTCTGTTTCTTGTTTTTGAAATTACCTACACACTTTTAAAATTGACAATGAAGTTGGACTTTGGTATAGTGATGGTTGAATTGTATGTCACTTATGTTATTTTATGGTTGACGAGGACATATTTGAAGAAAGAAACAGCTGTGACAGGAAAGATAATATATGTATCAATAAAAAAACAACTTTTTTTCATTCATTAGTGCAGTTCCTTGGGGTGTGCCGAGATGTTGAAGTTGGAGCTTCGCACGCCATATTTGAATGTCGCTCGAAACCATGGTAACTAGGTTGGCGGTTCGTAGACACCAGAAATTGAAAGTTTGGATGATATACGGGATGGTCAAAAGTAATCCTGGGTATGAAAGATTCTTGAGAAAAATTCAGAATAATTTCCAATTCTTATGACTTTTTAATGAATAAATAGCCAAATTACCGTATAACAGCATTAACCTACCTTCGTTGATTACAGATGTATAAACTACGTTAATAAATATGCTGAGGTGAACGACAGAAAAACTATAACGGACATAGAATATATATTGGCTTTTATTTTATTTACGTTTTTGGGCGATCTTGAACAAGCCAGAAAAGCTCTTCGGACGCACAAAATTACATACAGTGTCATTTTCATTTTTATTTCAAAAGTAACAGGAACTTTAAAGATTTTGATGCGACACCATAAAGTCAACCATGACCAATTTAAGGTTCCAAATCATAAGGCAAATTCAACCATGAGTTCCAAGTGGTGAAGCTGAAATCATACCTTCGAAAAACTTTTGGACGCGATCACTAGTTGTTTGACCGTTCTGGAATATCTGTTAAATAGATGACGACGGATAAGTTCCAATTGTCGTAGCCACTATCCCGTCCTCTTTTCCTGGAATATAACCTACCGAATTAAACTTAATGCCAGGTTTGTACTTACATGAGCAACACGACGGTTGCCCCATGTTAAGCGGGATCTGCTCAACCCTCCAGGAGCACATTATATTACCCCCGGCTTTTGGCAGGGTTCGTTTGGCTCGTTTTGTAATTGTATATTTTTTACTTGTAAAAATATATTTGTTAACATCTATTTAATGTAAAATGATCAAGAAGATAAGAATGTCTCACTTTTGTAGTAGTTGTTCGTGTGTCAGTCACCTAATATATACATGATTTTTAACTAAACAATTGCATTGTCTATCTCTCAAAACTCCATTACAAATTGACGATATTCTGTTAAAAGTATCAGTAAAAAGTTTATATACTTGCAATATAATTATTATCTGAGCACGAATATAATTGTCTTGCAAATATGAAATCCTAACAAAAAATAGTCCTTCAGTCGTGAAAAATGTAAATTATTTCAGTCGCATCAATTTGTTGACATATCATTGAATGACATTTCTCAATTGTCATAAAATATAATTTGTCAGTCATACTATTTCATCACTGAAATAGGTGGAACTAATTTTGGAAATTGAGTCGTAAATCCCAAAATCGGAAAGATTTAGAACATTGAACTTTTTATCTTGGATTTTCAAATTATTCTCTTGCTTTCTACCATTTCCATTCAATCACTATAAAATTTCTCTTCGATATCAAAATATATCTAATCATCAATATGGATCGTTTAGTGATTCAAAACAATTCATGGCATTTTGTTTTCTGAATTTATTCAACAATTATATCCGGTAACTTATATTAATGAGGACTAATTTTGTTCATTTTTTGTTTGAATACAACAAATTATGTAAAATTGACAGTAATATTCAAATCCCGATTCAACTGATTTTTTATATATGAATTGTAAATGTCCAGTTCTTTCAAAACATTCACTATACTTACACAATGAAAGTAGACTTAAATTAACAACACTTTTGTACGACATATGCAACATATACAGCATGACATTGACAATCTATAGCATTGGCTAGTACTTAAATATTTCTTTTGTTTTTGGTTTCTGTGCACTCTTTACATTATAAAATATATAAAACTCTACTAATTTACCGAATTTCGTATTTGAATGTATTTTTAATGCCTCTGTTTTCGTCTGTTTTTGTATCAAGAGAAAAAGGAGGCAATTAATTTTGATTTTGTTATCAGTAATTATATTTTTTGTCCGATTCCGAATAGAAACAGTTGCATTGTCACTTAAAAGTTCTGATTTGGAAATCACGTCATTTTCTTTTCAATTAACATGGTTATTATAAGAACTAAGAGTGAAAGTGAAAGGAAATGGATGATTTGAGCTGATTCTTATATACTCGGAAACACAACGGATGAAAGTTAATCGTTGTCAGAAAAAAACAACACTTGTTTTATTCAGAGAATAGGTATTTGACTGTCATTTATATTTTCGGGTAAGACATTTTGTAATATATGATAGTTTTAAGTTGTGAATTTGTGTCAATATCAAGAATAAGCTCTAACAATGAAGCAGACCTTATTGTGTGACCTACCGAATTAGACTATTTACCCCTATTTGTGACATTTTTACCTATTGTTTTTGTTTGTTTTGTTCACACATCGTTGTCAATATAATGGAATTTGATGCGACTGTCATACAAGTGAGAGGTTTAGCTAGCTTTAAAACCAGGTTCAATCCACCATTTTCTACATAAGAAATTGCCTGTACCAAGTCAGGAATATGACAGTTGGTATCCATTCGTTTGATTTGTTTGATCTTTTGATTTTTCCATTTGATTATGGACTTTCCTTTTTGAATTTTCCTCGGAGTTCAGTATTTTTGTGATTTTACTTTTTTCTAGTATTGGTACTTTCGTTTATTGCAAGTTCAACTAAATAAATGATGTGTAAACGCTCATGGAAGGTTAAAATCAAAATTCTAGACAGAATGATTTTTCTTTGTATCTTTGAGGACGTTTTGTATGAAATCTGCTCTATAGGACAATTTATGAGAAAAGAAATAAGTCGGTCAGAAAGGATGCACAATGAGTACCCTATGTTATACAGACTGGTTGTATAGATCAACCAATGTAGTCCAGTATTTCTATGATATTGTCTTTTTTGTATTTGTTGTAAGAACCAGTTTGATTTTCAAAAAGGAAAATGTTCCATGACAATAAACAAGAAATTTGTATCTACGATTTAAATGTGTGAAGAAGAATTCTGGTTAATGAGAAGATGAATTCGATTTATCAACAGCTGATCATATGGAATAGTATTGTATAGCATAGAAAAATCAGTTTTAATGTTATTGCCAAACTGTTATGTGTAATGATTGTTATTAAAGATTTTGGGGTAGATCCTTATATTAGTTTAAGAATCCACATATGTTTGTCACCGCTAGTTGATTACACCTCATCACAACTATTTGACAGACATACTTGTATTTTATTGTACAAGTTAAAAACTTTAAAAAAAAATGTTAGGCTAACATCTAGACGAGCCAGTCATGTTCTGTTTTGGGGTGAGGTTCGTGTTGTTAAGTCTTTCGTTTTGTGTTTTGTATACTGTTGTCTGTCTTTTGGACGTTTTTTGGTCTTTGCCATGGCGTTGTCAGTTATCGACAGATGCGTTTAAATTTCTCTTTGGTATCTTTCGACTCTCTTTTATAAAGATTTTTGAGAAGTTTTAGTATTCGGTATTAGAATGGATATATGCATCGTCCTTTTTATGTTAAAACAAAGGAGATAAGGTCGGATGTATACATTCATATAGGAATCATATGTGCTCCTCTGTTCATCGACATGTTCCTTTAATTTAAATGAGATATTCTTCATACAGGGGTAAGTTAAGACTAATGAAAATAAGCCAGCATTATCCTTTTATTTCGCACTCGGCCTTAAAGAGTTTTCCTCTCCCTGAATAAATCGACATTGAGTGACTTCAATGATCGTAGCTATCCCATTATAATTAATATAAAGAATATCACAGATACAGTTAAGGGTGCTTCATATCTTTACTTGCATGTGAAAATTTACCATGAGTGTCATTTGAGAAAATATTCATATAATGGACCGATTTCAGTTTTCCCGTTGAAGACTTTCCAATTATGTGAATACGTGTAGCAATGTTCAGCTGCACCTGCATAATGCAAAAAGTATCTCCAAATTAACCTATGTACATGACTGCTTATATACACAAAGAAGCATTGAATGAATGATTCATTATTGTTAAGTTTAAGTCAGCTTTTCGAAAAAGGTATGGTAAAAATGTAGATTTGGCTGACTTTTTCTGAATATCTGTGTTACAGTTTCATAATAGATATATTTACTCATATAGTGTAAGATTTTTTATAATCAGATATGAACCATTAGCGGATTTCAACAGAAGTTATTCTATGGATGTCACTTGCTGATAAGGAACTGTTGAACTTGCAAGATCATCTGAGTTCAATACGAGGTTTTGGTTTGTGTTGCTCACTCTCTGGGTTTTTGTTCATTGTTTTTATTTTTTGCCACTGAACTGATGATACCTTCGGGGTTTGATAGTCAACCGGCAGCAGTATCGGACCAGTACTGTTAAAATACGAAAACAACACTTTATAAATTTCATGCGTTCGAAGCACTCATCTGAATTTTCCTACATCATTGTAACAATGATCTCATGCTTTATTTTAGAATTTCCAGATGCTGCGTATGCATAAATGAATCAACCAAATAGTCTTAGTGACAATACACATGCATGACTGATCTAAACAAATTATTGTTATTGCCAATAACTTTTTATTAAAACGTTTGTACTACTGTTGGACATGAAAATTCTTGTGTATGTTGCATTGGACATATTTAATTTTAATATGTTTTCACTGGGAAAACAAGATTTTAAATGATTTAATAAATATGGCAGTGTTAGAAAATGTGTAACATGTATGGCTTGGTGCTTACCAACACGTATTTTTGGTATTAGCGATTGACGAATTACGAAATATAAGAATTAAAATTTCACAAACAGTTTCAATCGTGTTGTTCAGCAGAACACTTGGAATTTGTTGTAATCTCTTGCTAAAGTAATTAGTTTGATAAATACCCTTGGTTTCAAAACCTGGCCATTTCGAAAATAAGGCATGCAGCACGAATATAATTTATAACCGTTTCTTTACAACTTAGAAAGAGTAATTTAAAAAAAATACCGAACTCCAAGGAAAATTCAAAACGGAAAGTCCTTTGTCAAAGGGAAAAATCAAAAGCTCACACATCAAACGAATGGATAACAACTGTCATATTCCTGACTTGGTACAGGCATTTCCTTATAAAGAAAATGGTGAATTAAACCTGGTTTAATAGCTAGCTTAACCTCACACTTGTATGACAGTCGCAGAGAATACAAGTGGTTTGTATTTTCATGTAAAAAAAAAAAATGAGAAAACTAATAAAATCAGTATGAAAGGAGCGATTGATATCAATCTTGAATAGATTACCATGCCTTGTTCTTGAAGTACGGTCCACTTACATATTAGATCATTTATGCTCTCAATCAATTTAATTTATGTTGAAAAGCAACACAATACTATTGCCGTTACAAAACAAACACCCGGTGTCCTTTTATTCAGTCGGTACTTAAATTGAGTTGCTATCAACAGTGTCTGATTTAGTTATATCTCATGGTTTTAATTGGGTTTATCGAATCGAGATGCAACATATATTGTTGCAACCTTTAAGGAGAAGTAGGACAAAATTGATTTAAACGATGCATATTAGTCTTATATTTGAGCATTTGCAATGAAGTGAAAAGATAGCTTCAAGCTTATTTATTTATTGCTTTGATTATGAATACACATTTTGAATTTTGTGAATGAGTGGTTTTATAGTCTGTCTGACAATTGAAAAGCGATATTAAAATTACCACAGGTCTAATGGATTGATAATGGGGATTGGCTTCTAAAATTGTAAAGTATAAGAGTTTAAAGTTTCAGAAAGTTAGTGGCAGTTTTCAATAGATTTATTGTTTTCTAAAATAAAACACTTCAATTAAGATTTTTGCTTTGTACTCTTTTTATGAAGGTGAACCTAGACAGCTGTAGAATACCATGCCTGTGAGTATCTATAAAAAATTATTAAAAATACAGAGCTCCAAGGTGATTTCAAAAAGGGAGAAGTCCATAACATCTTACAAAACCAAACGTTAGGCTATAATAACCAACATTGCAACAGAACGAATGGAAAACAACTGTGGTATTACTGACTTTGAACAGGCTTTTTCCGACGCAAATGGTGAGTTAAGCCTGGTTTAATAGCTAGCTAAACCTCTTACTTGTATGACAGATTTTTATATTTATGATTCCAAATTCAGTTTATAGAATCAGTATAGTCCAAAACAATTGAAGTATATTGAAATTGGACTGTTTGCCATCCTTACAAAAAGGTAAAAAGTAAAATAACAAAAATACAGAACTCCAAGGAAAATTCAAAACAGAAAGTCCCTTTAAGTTATCAAATGGCAAAATCAAAAGCTCAAACACATCAAACGAATTGAAAACAACTGTCATTTTCCTGACTTGGAACAGGCAATTCCGTATGTAAAAATGGTGGATTAAATCTGGTTTTATAGCGAGCTAAACCTCTCACTTGTATGAAAGTCGTATAGAATTCCATTATATTGACAACAATGTGTGAGCAAAACAAACAGACATACATGAAATAGGTAAAATGTCAAATGATTATGTGTATTTTCTGACTGTTTTAAGTGCACCTTTACCTTTCGGATATTTATTGGTCCAATTAGAAGTTCATAATCAGTTTAAATTAACTATTTATCAATAGTAGATCCGAACATGTCAAAGCTTTACGCTAACATGCATATTTTTATCGAAGGCAAATAAACTTTCTGAACGTTAAAAGCGCTTTCGGAAAACAAAAAACTTTTCAAAATTCTATTTTTTCAAGTACCTGCATTTATTATTTATCCAGATTGTAAATACACTTTATATTCATAGGTCAGCGTGTCCTGATTGATGTTCCGATTGAACAGAAAATAATTTATGAGGAAGATTTTTTAATGCACCTGCAATAAATCTACGAGGATTGTCGTAAAATTAATTTGTTCGGGCTTTTAAAAAACAAATATACACATTGTCCTCCCAAGATAACCTCCACAATTGCAAACAATCCTATCTTAAACAGATAGCTGACACGATATTGTAATTACACATACAAAACCCTTTTCCGTACATGAATGCTAGGTTTACTAGATATAAGAAGATGTGGTATGAGTGCCAATGAGACAATTCTCCATCCAAGTCACAATTTGTAAAAGTAAACCATTAAAGGTCAAAATAAGGCCTTCAACACGGAGCCTTGGCTCACACCGAAGAGCAAGCTATAAAGGGCCTCAAAAATGACTAGTGTAAAACCATTCAAACAGGAAAACCAACGGTCTAATCTATATAAAAACGAGAAACGAGAAACACTTATGAACCACATCAACAAACGACAACCACTGAACATCAGGTTCCTGATAAACTATAATTCCCTACGTTGTTGTTTGAGTCAAGCTTGTGTTCTGGGATTGCTAGTTTGGGCTAGAGGACGTGTTTTCTAATATTTCATTTTAGGAAGGTAAGACAAGGATAAAAAAAGAGAGGCGAAAGAGACCAAAGATGAAGCATCACTGATAGCGGGTAAAATGAACAAGTCTTAGTACTTGCATGATAAATATTATGTTTATACTTCCTTGCTCCTAATATTACTTTTGATGTATTTAAATGTTATCTCACACATAAATATATGAACTATTCCCCGTTCTATTGAAATGGCCACATAATTGTATTCTATTCATAAAAAGCTAAATGTGGCCCAACACTTTAATGTATATTCTTAAAACATTTGAAAGGTTTAAATATTTAGTCTGCTGCACATTAAAATGTAAAGGCGATTTTATATGTGTATATACAATACACCTGGATTACTGTTCCGAAATTCCCTCTTTGTTAGCAATGTACAAATATATGTCACCCATGAAAACTGAACCAACCTGATAAAAAAACAAACCAATTCGAAGACTTTGAGCTTATTTTGATAGCTTTTGCCTATCTTTACCGTGGGTTTCGTTTCTTTGTACACACGCACATAGGTTACAGAAATGGCATTTGCAGAAAACATATAGTATCTTGAAATATTATAGTTGTTAACATCCGTCTTTAGAAGGTGGTATCACTACAAGACAATAATGCACACAACATATACGGGAAAAACGCATCATCCGAAATATTCACTGTTTACAAAACTTTTTCTTGAAATACTAAATATTTTCTACCCCAAGATCCTTAGCTGTATCTGACAAAACGTTTAGGAATTTTAGGTCCTCAATGCTTTCCAACTTCGTACTTGATTTTGTTTTTTTAATTTTTTCGATTCGAGCGTCACTGATGAGTCTTTTGTAGACGAAACGCGCGTCTGGTCTACAAAATTTCAATTGTCGTATCTGTGATGAGTTTATTTGAAAGGGTTCAAAGAATACGTTACTTTAATATTAATTATTTCATACAATCTACAAAATCTATTAGAGAGCAAAATAAACGAACAGCGAAATGTTTTGACACTATGCACGGACATCTTATTTTTCACAATTTTCTTTGGCTTCGACTTAAGATACGTATATAGCGTACCCCAAAAAGGGGATAAAAACGTGTTATATGCACTAAAATTGGTATCATAGAAGGGATAAATACCTGTACCACTGGATTGGGACTACGGCTGTAGAACTGTTATCATCTAGGGTCCAATCTGCCGGCTATCCAGTTCTTCGGTAATTAAGAGAATTAAATTCACGTTTTGTTTGTAAAGCGGTATGGTAAATTTCACGTGTATTTTTCTCCTACAGGTGCAAATTCGTCTTGATTTTGAAGATTTTAGAGTAAACAAAGATTTTCCCACAACTGCACCTATATCTATAAAATCAAATTTGTAATTCAACGCTGTATATCACTGATGAAGATAAAAATGTCATTCTGTACCTGTTTTTTTAATCTACTACGTCATGTACGTGTTTAAATTTTTTCATCGAAAGTCATCCGTAAATAAAAAGAAATATTTTATGATTAAAAGGAAAAAATTAAAAAAAAATTACAAATTTAAATTGATTTTTTTTTAATCAAGAATATCATAATTCATTCTTGATATGGTTTACTTTTATAAATTGTTATTTGGATGGAGAGTTGTCTCATTGGCACTCACACCACATCTTCCTATATCTATTGAGCTATCTTTGTATATTTATTATCAGGTTATATGCTATGATGTTGTTAGAACATACATTAATGTACGAATTTGTGAATTAAAATAGAGATTAAATGACTCTTTTGAAATTGATCCTGGTACTAAATAAATTTAGGACTAATAATTATCCCTACTTCTTTTTGTTGGGGATAAATCAGGTGTATTATAGGTTGGTACCCCAAAAATGAACTTGAATTTACACATTTTTACTATTCTGTTACTTTCTTTTAAATGTAAGTTATGACACTCAAATACATTTTTTTCGTTTTTGAGGTTTCTTGAAGAATTCTAAAAAACACGTCTATCATGAAAGATATTACTACGATATTTGTAATAATTGAGAATAAATTCAATCATAAGATAAAACATGAGCCCTTTAGTCGTTTTTTGCATTGTTTGGGTTATTTGCTGTGTTTTGTGTGTCTTTCGTACCGCTTGGACTATTTTCCGTTTACGTTTACCCCATATCCGCCTTAATTCATACTTCAAACATTTTATTTTCGATTTCTTAGTACTTAGATTTGAGCTCTGATTAGTTTATTCTTTTTTTTAAATTTGCTTATGATGGATTTAAATCATGTTGATATCTTCTATTTTGTATTAAATATGAAAACACAATGTCAATAGTGGTAACCTTTGCTTATTGTATATCCTACCGTTTCCTCCTTGTTCAACTAAACATTGTTTTCTCTTAATTTTCTTTCAATTATTAAAAAATTATCTAGTAGGTCCCCAAAGTAAATATCAATTTCAGAATCCGTGTCATACAACGGGAGTTATATAAGACAGCCCAACAGTCGTTACCGTTTCATTAATTATAGTACCATTGATTTCATAGAAATAGAATTAGTTCATGTTTGAACAGACTGAGATCTAAGATATTTTAATTATCAGTGCATAATCTTCCGTAAGTATGACGGCACTTGCATACATATTACATCTTTCTGAACATCATTAGGCGCAAAACATAACGAAATTTACCTGTTCAAAAGCTACTGTGTTTGTACAAAGTAATTGAATTTTCTATCAATCAAATAATAACAACATTGTAGAATTGTATATAGTTTTAAAAAAGTCACGATTTCTGAAACAAAGCAAAATAATGTAAGTAAAATAGATTAGAAATAAAGCGAAATGACAAGATGAAAATCAAGATTCAAGATTGGGTGTATTATCTCGGAGACAAACAAAGGGAAAAGTCCTTGATATTCGATGATATTCATTCCGTGTAGATAAAGATCTGAAAATTGGATAATGGAACATTACCTCCGCCTCATTTTAGACTTATACTCGAATTTGACATACACAGTCATCTCAGTACCAGAATCTATGACAAACGAGACGATTTTAATTTTGAAATTATCAATTTCCACCTTAGTAGCAATATACCAACTTCACCTGCATATGGGATATACATTTCAACTTATTCGGTATTCAAGAGTTTGCAGCTCCTACTCAGACTTTGTAAAACGTCACCAGTGTCTGAGCAGAAAGTTGATGAACCAGGGTATGTCAAAGAACGTCTTGTCCTTTTCTAAAAAGTTCATCGGAAGGTACCAAGAACATGTTGATAAATATTCCGTATCAACCTCACAAATAATACACGATGGTCTTGAAGTATAGATTTTGCGTAGTGACGTTGTTTATCATCTTAATAACGTGTTATAGTATTCTTTATTTGTCTTAATTAATATTACTTTTACTGTTAAGTCCAGTTTTTGATATATCCATTTGACGTGACTCTGTGCTTATGTGTCCCGTCATACCTTTAACGACAAAATTATTTCATTTTTAATATTACTTTTACTGTTAAGTCTGTTTTTGTGATCTACATTTGACATGACTCTGTACTTATGTATCCGTCATAATTTGAACCACACTATAAGTTTATTTATTAATATTACTTTTACTGTTAAGTCTGTTTTGTGTGATATCCATTTTACGTGACTCTGTGCGTATATATTCTGTCATACTTTGAACGACAAAATTATTTTATTCATTAATATCACTTTTACTGTTTAGTCTGTTTTTTGTGATATACATTTGACGTGACTCTGACTTATATATCCCGTCATAATTTTAACCACACTATTATTTTATTTATTAATATTACTTTTACTGCTAAGTCTGTTTTTTGTGATATCCATTTTACGTGACTCTGTATTTATGTATCTCTTTATACCTTGAACGACAAAATTATTTTATGTCTACCTGTGCGAATTTCAAACGCGCGATTTTACGCCAGTACTTAAAACCGTCCATCCTTTATAGGTGGATTTAACATAGATAAATAAAATCGTATGATATAAGCATAATGAGGATGTTAAATTTGATGTATGCCCTGTTTGTGCTTCTTCGTAACATTTGTTTGTTTTATAGTAATTAAGATGATAACACAATGTTGACTGCTGTAACCCTATTTTGACATTTTACCAATTGTGTCTGTTTGTTTTGTTCACGCATCGTTGTCAATATAATGGAATTTGATACGACTGTCATACAAGTGAGAGGTTTGGCTAGCCATAAAACCAGGTTCAATCCACCATTTTCTACATAAGAAAATGCCTGTACCAAGTCAGGAATATGACAGTTGTTATCCATTCGTTTGATGTGTTTGAACTTTTGATTTTGCCATTTGATTGAGGACTTTCCTTTTGAATTTTCCTCGGAGTTCAGTATTTTGTGATTTTACTTTTACCTGGAGATGGACCAAGAAAATATGCAAATATCGGATAAGAACTGACCTTGAATGTAAAGTTTTGCACACGGGGAAAACAATGAGCTGAATCGGGAAAGTGATGAGAAAAACAACTAAATCAAACTGATTTTACTGCAAGTTCATACGACTACGTATATAAAAATACGCGGTAACGTTCCCTCAGCTTGTTAAACGTACAAACAAGTACACAATTTCTTTTAACGAATTTTGTCTTCGTATTTATCAAGTTTAAACACAGGAAAACACGTAGGTAAATTACATGTAAATTCCCGCAAACGTAATACCATACTGTCAATTTTTTTAAATTCGCGCTAATGTAGGTCGACCAATACATGAAGCCCACCAAAAAAACCATGAATAAACACACGTGCTTCTAAATGTTAACAGTGTCTGCTCCATTAGTGTCAGCCGTCATGTGTCTGATGTCGATTGATATCATTGGTACAGTCGCGTTCTATGATGTCATTAACAAGGTAAAGAGGATTGAATTGTGGCTGCGATAAGTGGACCATATATCCACGATTATATGCGACAACGGTTAAAAAAATCATACTGGCTTTTGTAAAACTTTCAAAAATCATTCAAAAATAATGAATACAGGTTCAATGGTAACCTTTATAAGCATCAACTCTATATCATGCAACTCATGCTAGTAAACGCATACACAAGTGTATAATATCAATAGGAATATATAATCCATGTGTATGTTGCTTCATAAAAATGAAAAGTTCACATTTGGAATATTAAATGATCTGCATTGTTCTGCAAAGTGGGTCGACCTGGATGTACGTTTAAAATGTCGACTGCAGCTGGAAAATAAAGGTATTTTTGATTAGGGGGGGAGACATTTTCAAAGCAGCAGGTGACCAAAAACCCATTTTTACTACTTTGGATTCTTTTGTGGATACCGATTTCGTGTATTGAGGAACAATTCTATTTTCGTGGATATTTGAGTTCGTGGTGTTGCCAAAGTCTGCATAAAAGCCTTTAGAAAATATGTACTTCGTTTAACATTTAAATTCGTGTTGTTTGCCTTTCTGTAGCATTGAGTTTGTGATTTATATATACCAACGAAATTCACGGAATTTGGTATTCTGCGAATAACAATGAATCTACAGTAGTTGTTGCATTGGTTTTTAAATTTGCCAAGAATGTGGCACCCTTCCTACACGAGAACTCAGATTTAATACCCTTATTCCATCCCGAAGTGGCAATGCATGTATACATTCCGCATAGCCAAACATAGGCCCATTTTTTAACATGGTTTTATTGCCGCATAATAGTAGTCCAGGGACGATCATATTTCTAAACTCCGAAAAATTCTTATGGTACAGAAACTTAATTTCTATATAAAATATATTGTTTCAGTGTAAGTTTTAATTTTCAATTTTAATTGTAAGCTTTAAAGTAACGTTACTATGTTCAGGTTAGAATTTATTTCCAAACATTATAGGTTGAACACTATTTTAAGCAACTGTTATAATGAGCCAACATGAGACTTTCAGCATGATTGCATATATCAACGAATAAAAGGAGATGTTGGTTTGCTCAATGATACAGCAACCAAACGACTAAATTAACCAAGAGATATCGATAAGCAACATACAATCTTCAATAATAGGCAGGTACCTGTACAAGGTATCAGCAGAATAAATTAATTTAAGCTTTGTTTTCGTAACCATGAACATGCTTTGGTACGGTATAATATATTTTGCTTTCATTTTATGTCTATGCATGTCCTTGTAGTCATCTATTATGTCGTTATTTAAGAGTTAAATATATTTTCACTTGTGATTGGTATGTTCTAATATTTAATGTTGCCTTACAAGTTAAAGGTAAAGTTATCTATATAGATGTA
Organism: Mytilus coruscus; assembly: GCA_017311375.1. NCBI lineage: Eukaryota > Metazoa > Mollusca > Bivalvia > Mytilida > Mytilidae > Mytilus > Mytilus coruscus. The sequence goes on from CM029601.1 coordinate 32,915,931, forward strand.
CTTTAGAGAAAGTTGGTTTGATAGCATATGTTTAATGTTTTCTGTTAAATTTAGTTTTTCACTACTTTTACTCGGAATGATTTACAGCTTGTCATGTTGTAAAGATATTTTTCAATTATACTGAAAAAAATATGATGCCCGCGAAACGTCTTTTTTGTTGTTAACGTATTTGGAGCTATCGCTATGACATTTTTTCCCACATCTCCTTTTATTCATATTTGTAATCTTTTTTTAGCGTTTTTATTTTTTGTCTAATCATTGAGATGAAACATAGCTAAAGGTCCAATGCTGAAGATGGTATACATTTGTAATATTATTACATATAATCTAATTGGATCCTATATAACAGACCGGTTATTAATTCAAAACTGCATAACTAACAGTAATTGGACACAGCGTCTTTTGAGGGAAAATGAAAGATACATTTGAATCAATAGATGAAACATTTATTACGACAGAGTAATTATTGACATGAGTTTGCGGATGCATGCATGGTTTATACTATAACAGCAATAATGAATATAATTTAGTTTTAACTAATTTAAAAGAAAATGAATTAATTGAAATTAAGGTGAGGATACATGTACAAACAATACCTATGAAATCTGATATATCAATGATTGTAATTTTCAAAGACCTTACAAAGGAAAATCTATGTAAGTAATAAGGGTTAACGATAAAATGTTTTTTTTTTCTTTTCTGCACTGAAATTCTGTGATTGCATTTACTTCACTATTGGTGCGATGCTGTACATAAATATATTCATACAGCGACCAAAAGCAGAAACAGATTTGTTTCGATATTAGCGGTTAAAATACTTTCAGCTTGCTTTCGGTAAGTTTAAAACTAATATCTGTCGCTGTATTCATTGAAGCCTATTAATTCTTCATACAGGTAGCAAACGAGGGATATTTGGTAGATGTACATGATATACTGGCATGAGATAGCGGAAATTTTTGCAAAATTAATATCCAACCTGTGTTGTTGAAATGTCTTCTTAAACGCTGAGCTGAAACTTAGCACCTTCAAGAAGGTCCTTGCGAAGCCTTATTTGCATTTTAAAAAAACAATTCCTTTCTTGACAAACAAGAGGGCATTCCATTATAAATCTGCATCATCGTTATTTTCTCAACGTCCAGTCCCAAATATTTCATGCATTTGGAATTGCATCATTAAATGAGGGTGTGCAGGAATTGTGCACACGTATTTCTTCAAACTACTGCTCAAAAGGTAGTTGCAAAGGTCCTTTAACTTACAGGATTCGTTGCACTCTCTCCCCACAAAGCATCAGAGTTCAGGTTCTCATCGGTTATTTACTCTACCGACTCATCAAATGATTGTTGCAATGGTCATTGTTGTGCACAAAGAGTGACAATCTATTCACATGAGGCATCTAGTTTCTACAGCTGTACGTGGCTACGCAGTAATCATCCCACACAGCCAAGCTGACGACCCTAATCGGTAAAGGTTCTACTGTAGGATGGGAGAAGTCTACTGTTGACAATACATTGTACATTTATTAATATGTTAACACCATTGTCAACCCTTGGGGTTCGAGAACTTAATAAAATATTTTCTTAGTATGTTTTTAAGTTTTCAATTTCAATCCTATTACCAGGTGTTTGCTATTAGCTTGCTTTCAGTAATTGTAAACATTCTTTGATATAGTGTGATATTGATTATATTTCTGTATATACAAATACAAGATATTTCACTCTGATATGGAAATAGCATGATCATGATAACTGCAAAGTTTACCATGGCTTACAATATTAAAATTGAAGATCGGGAATATGTTTGGTGGATTTCATTTCAAGTTGATGTAAATGAACAACTTTTAAAAGGTCATATGAAACGAGTTCCTTGAAATTAAAGTGTTATCGAAATTATTCACCCAATGCATGCATATACATTTGTATACTAAACTAAGTTCTGTATGCACAGTTTTTACATTTATTACGAATCTATAAAATATTATCGAAAAATAATGTTTCATTCAGTGATTTTTCATTGCATGCTTATAAACTTTCGAGTTTTTGCCGAAGTTTACCGGGTCGTGACATTGATAAACAATCAACACAGAGCACGTAGAACGCGTGAAAAATTAGTGAATTAAGAGAGCCATGATATGTCTTTTTTAATATTTTCCAGGCGTTCCCATTCGTTAATTAAACTTTTCATTAAAAATTGTAAAATGATTTGGTGTATTTCATTTGTTCTTTAAGAATCAGTTATTATTATTTACCTACAAGTGCACGTTTGTTTACATTTTAACCCTTTCATTTAATAATCAAGAAATGTTGCACCTGTTTCTTACCCGTAGGACTTTCAGTTAAATCAATTTTCCATCCTCTCAACTCTCTAGTGTTATAAGGCTGGAGTATCCATGAAAAGAAAACATATGAATCAATAACACGTCGTTCATTTGAGGGAAAGATTCTTCAATGTGACGCAACGATATGTATTTTCTAAAACCTTATAAAAGATGCCTGCAAAAACAGTATGTTGACTGTTTGAAAGACATATGTTACATCTAGTTTGTTACAAAACGTGGTATAATTTATATTAAAGTGTATTAGTAAACATGGAGGAAACTATTAAAACTTTTGAAACTTTGAACGACACAACTGCCAAAGAGAATGGAACTTATTATCTTCCGCCGTACATATTCTGGTATGTTAGTCTAGCAAATGCTGTTATTTTTATCTTAGGAGTAACGGGAAATATATTTGTGTTAACTGTTGTGATAACAAATAAAGCGATGAAAACACATATGAATATATTGCTGTGCAGTTTGTCCGTAGCAGATCTTCTGGTTTTACTAATATGTCAACCAGCTGGAATGATTGAGTTTTATGGGAAGGACAAATGGTTTCTTGGTCAAACATTATGTAAGTTATTTCTTTTTAATATAATATATTCTATGCATTGTTTTCTGAACAAAATACTACTTCAACAGATTAAGTAAGGACATTTAGATTAAAAAAAAAATAATAGTAAACTGATCTTGATTTATTTTGGTGTAAATCAAACTTGAGTTTTCGTACACGTATTTATTTTATTTTACTTAATTATATGAACGTGTGCTATATATTAATATGAATACCAAGTTGCACACTTTTTGCATGTGTTTGTTATACATGTTATAGCCGTTTATATAACTACGTACACTTGTTGCGAGTTTATTTATAACTTTTAATTGCCGTAAATCACACGAATTGGATGAACTCATCATAGATACAAGGCCGATAATTTTGTACGCCAGACACGCGTTTCGTCTATTGTTTTTATAACAGTCATTACATTTTTCATTTAACGCATTGCTCTGTGAAACTTTTCATGGTCATACTTTGCAAACCGACAAATCAGCAGGACAATTTTTCCCAACTAATTAAAATATTTAAAGTTGAAAATCCTAAAAGTTTCTGGACGAGAAAATCAAATTACGCAAATTCGAACAAGATACGGGCAATTGAGTTCAAATATTACATATTACCCTGATGAAGGTAAATCCAGAAGAAAAAACGCTTCAGACGCATTAACTTGATAAAGTGATGAAGTGTTATTATCAAGCGTAAGATATAATGAATAAACAGAAAAAAAATAAATAAATAAAAGATAAACATATTTGCATATTTCAAAAAATCAAGACACAATTAGTTTTACATGGAGTAAAATCATTGCTAGTGATTTTTGAAAATGAAATTGAAATGTGTAGAATTTGTTATTCAAAGTGCGGTTGCTGAAAATGCTTCAACATGTTTGCCATACATCAGCATGTATTCCGTCAGTAAAGAAAGCAGTCCGTTTAAGAAGTGTGGGAGCACTTCAATAATTGTATTGAAATATGTTATCGTGAAGCATCCATGATAAATGTTACAAAACATGTTCCTAATTGAAAAATGATTTTTAATTAGACTTGTAGCAGTTACATAAACGGTATGAAACCGATCAAAATGTAATGTGTGAATAAATTAATGAGGGAAAAATCCAGAATGTAAAGGCATTACTAACTTTAATTACAAAATTATATATTTGTAATTTGAAGGTAACACACTTTTGTACTATAAAGTAACAATTTCGTATAGTGTTTAGTGATAGACAAATAATGATTAGACAAATGGTAGTTTTGCCAGGAAACATCGTCAGCTCTTCAATGTAATTTTACACTTTGGCACTATTGGTCTTCTATATTAAACACTAAAAAGGTGGTTGTGGTGGTGATACCAGCTAAAAGTATGCATACGTGCAGACGCTTTTACTAACAACTTACATTTGGCCCAATGAGCTCGAGATTTGCACGCATTAAAAGAGAAAAGTGTGGAAAGCGTTGATCTGTTACTTTCTTTACGATGATACTCCAATATCACATGAAAATATAAAAATATGAGTGTTTACTCATGCAAAATTCTTACCTGAAGTATCCACTAGTTTATATTTTTGATATTATAGATTAAACTAGAAAGACGGTCGCAATGGTGATACCGGTTAAAAAATACATGTACATCTAAAAACAGGTACGAGACAATACTTTCAACTAAAAATACGATATTATATACATAATTTATTTTTGAAACTTTCATCAAATGTGCATCGGTTTTGAAATATGATTCTCTTTCCCAAATTTAAATAAAACGGTATTTCACATTATTTATGGAAATGTACATGTACGGCTTTGTAACTTAATATTTAATCAATAAAAAGCAAACAACTTTAAAAAATACCATCAAATCTTTCTTTTCATAATTTTGCTTTAAACAAAGGCTATGTTTATGTTAAAAAATAACCTTTGATACTATTCTTATAAACAGCTGTCGTACAAGTGGGAGGTTAAGCTTTGATGATTTATTTAAAAGTTATAACATGTTTCAACGTGACTCAACTGTTCTATTTCTTTTCATGAATAAGAATTAAATACGCAAATTACTTTGAATATTTCACAAAACTATATTTTGCAGAACTGCACTCCACATCGCTCACATACAAAATGAATGGCACCCTAAACAGGTTCTAGAACTAACTCAGTTACAAAAAAGTATATTCTGACAAAAATTAGTACAATCAAAATGTATTAGAAGATATCAGAAGAAGTAAATTTTGTCTTATGGAATAATGGAATGAATTTTTGATTAGAATTGTCTGGTATTTGGAGATAAGAAATAATCGATACTTCTTTAAGTCAAGTATATTATAAAAGGCAGCACTTTTTGGCCGGGTTGGACGAAGTCCAAAACCGGCTTATGGTATAGGGATATCGGGCGGGCGGGCAAAAGTGGGTACCTAACTTGTGTAATATATCCCTTCTTCAGTTTTCAACCCAGATCCCTGACATTTCACAGAAAGATTACACATATGTTGAAGCTGTGCACCTGCTAGCATGGAATTGTTTCGGGGATTTGTTTCTTATTTATTAAAATTTTAGCCAAAAAAATGAAAAAGGTTTTAACTTCACCTACAGTTTTCTACCAAGATCCCTAAGAATTAATGGAAATACTTTAATGAAGTTGAAGTTGTACCTATTGTATGGCAAGACGAATTTGCGCCATAGTTGTAACTGAAAACCTGCGGAAAATAAGATTGGAAGAACTCAACGAATATCTTATTCACAGAGTTACCTAGTCAAACTAATCGAAGACGGTAAAAAGGTAAAGGAATTAACAATTACCCTTCTCCGTATTACAAAAGAAAAAGAAATTTGGGTTCAGCAGTCAACATTGTGTTATAATCTAAATCATTATAAAATTGCAAATTCAAACTCAATGAAATTAAGCACATAAAAGATATAATTAAATATAATTTGGTGAGTCTATTTCACTGATAGATTTAGGAAACGTTCATTCTAGCAAAAAGAAAACATGGCAAACAATGGTCAACGAAAAGGATAAGGTCTCAAACAACATACATACATCTTTTAAGCTACATAGGTATATTTGTTATCAAAGCAAGCGAAATTCACATATATGACTGCAATGTTATTTGGCACTCAAAGGTTAGATTACAGTAGTATTCATTTGATTTTGGGGAATAAATGTGTTCATACTTCCTTTAAAGACGTTTAAAGAGAAAATAATTAAAACAATTGCAAAATAACCACGCTTAAGAATACAATACATGTCATATATGATGGAAGGAAGAACATGCAATTATCGTTAATGTCTTAAATCTGTTGCTGTTGTCATAAATCTTGACGAAAGACGTCAAGTTATTTATATGTTTTCAGTTAACGAATAAAGTATAATTGACTAAAGGATTCTAAAAGACCAATAATTACACAAGCCAAATTTAAATACATTACATTGTACATTTTTGTATAAAGGATAAGTAAACTCATATATGAAAATAAGGCATGGTCAAATCATCAAATATCTTATTGAATATCAGTCGTTGGCGAAATGTCAAACACAATATATTGAACATTCAGTTATCTAAGTACCTCAAATAAAGATAATTTATAGAAAAATTATTAATATCATATAGACAACATGTTCATAATTATGGAGTATAATGCGCTAGCACAAACAAATCACATGCTGTTACCGACTGTCATTGCGGTATACACAATATAGACTCGTCAACAACCGCTAGGGGAGAATAAAACGAAATGATAACTATGCTCAAAGCTGACGAGGCGTCGTTTAGGAAGTTAACTGTGTACAAGCGGAACACATAGAGGATTCATAATGCTCACATAAGGATATTTTAGTGCAAAATGTTGAAATCATACTACGGGCGTGTTTAAATACCTGGTTTTTTTTTAATAATGCTTAACGACCTTGACTGTCTATTACGGTCTCGAACGGTCGGTTATAATTGAAAACTTATAAAATCACCGAAAAGAATAACAGTAACGTGTCATTAGTTAACTTATGTGCGTAAAAAATAGCATTTTACAAATAATCAAAATATGAATATTATAACAAATAATATAAGTTTTGCTCAATGTACCAAACCGTATTGTTGTTAAAAAGTCGGAAAAATTACTTCCCCCTTTGGCTATAGTTCGTGTTGTATTTAAGCAATTTAAGTCATTGTCAAAACTGGAAAATAAACTAAATAATTTTATACAATATATAACAATTAATAGTAGAAAAAAATATATTAAAATGTGGGAAGCTTTTTATGGCGATAATTTAATGAGCATACGAAAAAAATAAAAAAAAACACGATTTAGAACAAAACAGTTAATTCTTTTTGCATATAAGTTTTTTGTAATTAAGAAAAGTAATCGTTATTACAGGTACAACGTTTTGTATTATCCTTTAAAAAAATTAAATCTATAGATTGCTGCTTAATTTAAATCAACATTTTTAAAACAATTGTGTAGTAGATCAACCTATTAACCCTATATGTCAATTTTCTTTCATATTTCAAAAAATTATAATTTATTGATATGCCTATAAAAATAGAAGTATGTTCCCGACTGCCATTCAGAACAATTGTCTTTGCTATCTTGTACATCAGATGATAATCAACCGCGAAGACCGAATCATGGTCTTATTCCACATGCTTTGTTTCCTTTTTTATGGGTGGCGATAAAATAAGAGCTGAATCTTTACAATGTTTACCAACTACCATTTGCTACAAAAGGAAATGCATGTACCAATACAGGAATATGACACTTGCTTTCCATTCGTTTAATGTGTTTGAGCTTTTGATTTTGCCATTAGATAAGGGACTTTCCGTTTTAAATTTTCCTTGGAGTTCGGTATTTTTGTTTTTTTCTTTTACTTTTTGGCGTATCCAAGTCGTAATGGGATACCGACTAGTAGTAGAAACTTTTGTAACCTTCATGTATTATTTGTATTTATCATATACTTGGCATTAATATGATAGTATTTACATATGTGTAACGAGCGGAAGTAAACTAGCCATAAATTCACACTCAGGCTGATAACCCATATCAGGGGCCCCTCGTGCAAATAACCCATTACAGTGCCTCTCGCGCAAGATACTTCCGATATTTCTGATGTCGTCTGTTTACAACTAATATCTGACACACAAAGACATGACAAAGGGTGATCTGTTTATTAATGTTGCAACTGTGCTATTTGAGCTGTCAAATTGCATTGACTTTATATTCATATGTGAAATACAGTTACTGATCGTATATTGCCTTGTATATGACGTTGACAATGCGTTTCCGTAGCGTTTTATTTCTATGACGTTAATACAGAATACAGGTTCGCGAAATTTGTACGTCGTCTGCTTCAAATTGAAAAATGACAGTTACATGTGCTTATAGTCTGTTGATGACAAACAGCATTTAATGTGTTGTTTAAATTTACATTTGAAGCCGTGGTTATCAAAATTGTAACTTCTTATTATGACATTAATTACTGTTGATAAATTTGATTATATAACTACATCAGCAAAGACGTTCATAATTTTTTCCGTTTCTAGTTTAAGTGAAAGAACAGAATTACATAAAAAAAATCTTATAATTACCTACTGAACATTTGATTAATTTGTAGTTTGTTCTATGTTAATATCATTAAAAAAATAAAAAAAAAAAAACGCAGTAAAATGTTGCGTGGTTAACCTTAACATAATTATCGTAAAAAAATAATATAATACCATAGAGAATAAAAAGATGAAAGATAGGCAACATAATGAGGAAAAAAATATTTGTCTAAGAACATTGAAACCAATAAAATACATCACAACTGTCACTCAACTATTAATGTAGACCATTGTGTTGTTATGCATGCAAATGAAGGAAGATCCCAAGAGGGCAATCAACAACTAGTCGATGAAAATAAGACTTGACCAAGAAAACATGGACTGATACAAACACTACAGAGAAAAATACAGATTTATTAATACGAATCCCAATAGAACCTGATTATCCAAATAATGTTTTGATGGATTGATTGGATTTTTGCTTATGGTCCATTGACAAAAAATTACATGCATATTAGGGCGGTATTGTATAAATATGAGCTCTGCTTTGTACTATACCGGCACACTAAGCCGGGATTTAAACGTGCTAGTTTAATAGGAAACATGTCATCCTATCCGTAAACTTATTTCTCACATCGAGCTTTTTACGTCTTTGCTCTTACTCATACAACGCACGTACTTACACAGAACAACAGCAAGGTCTTTGGTTCGAATCTGCATGGAATCAAACCCATGCATGACCTCGTGCAATCGAGGTGATCAACATCAACGTAATACAGCCGAAGCATTAGATTCTAACGATATTGGTTCGTTAGCGACTTTTAACGATATAAAGTTATGAATGTTATTAAAGAATCGAGCTTTTCACGTCTTTGCTCTTACTCATACATCGCACGTACTTAGACAGAAAAATAGCAAAGTCTTTGGTTTGACTCTACTTGGAATCGAACCCATGCACGACCTCCTACAATCGAGGCGATCAACCCTCACGCAATACAACCGAAGCATTAGATTCCAACGATATTGGTTCGTTAGCGACTTTTAATGATATTTAGTTAAGAATGTTATTAAAGAATCGAGCGTTTCACGTCTTTGCTCTTACTCGTTCATCGCCCGTACTTTGGTTTGACTCTGCTTTGAATCTAACCCATGCACGAACTCCTGCATTCGAGGAGATCAACACTAACGCAATACAGGCGAAGATTCCAAAGATATTTGTTCGTTTGCGACTTTTAACGATATTAAGTTAAGAACGTTACTAAAAAACTATTCCAACAGACGATAACCAGAGATTTAAAGAAACCTTACAAAATTGATTTGTATATTTGACACATAAAGTCGACATTTTACAAAATGAAGTGTAAAGAGTTTTTAAAATCACAAACAAGGCACAAACACATTGTCAAGTATATCTACATATTGTTTAATGATACACACCGTACAAATCAACCTAATAACATATTATGATTATATAAGAATTGCCTTATCAAATTCTTTTAGCAAGATAGATTGTTCGGATTATGTGTGTTATCGTCAACATAATCAAGAATTTATTAATATGTAAAGATATATCATAGCCTCACACGAGACAACTTCAATACATTACATGGTATTTGCAGATCTGAACACTATTCAACCGTATTAAAGATGACTTCTTAAAGAATATAAGTATGCTTAATGTGACAAAAGAGTTTTTAAAAAAAAAATGCATAATGAAGATAAGTTTTAACAATGTAAAGTCATAGGATCAGTTCTATCCTCTCCCGAAATACACCTGTGACTCAATTCTTTTGTTCAAACGATCCATTGTTTTTTTCATGAATGGAGAGGTATTTACATTTGTTCATCTTCATTCCTCCAGACGAATTGTCCTTAAAATATATCCATAGACACTTTCTTGTTTACCCATTGAATTATCTCTGAACGACGTAATTTGAATACGAGCGAAGACAAAAACTTGCTAAAACGGCTAATAATGTGTTTTAAGGTTAAATCATCTGGATCTGAGTAAATTACTAATGACGCGCAACATCTACGGGAAAAATGACAACGTAGTAACATAATGAATACAAAGAATCTCATTCTTAACAGGCAGTTTTAATTTAAGAACCGTACTTCCATCTTATAAAAAGATAGTATGATAAATCGTATTGACTAAAATTCAACAAATCAAATTAAGTCAACGTATCACAGACAACCAGAGATTCTTTTGAAATTTTAATTTTAAACCATATAAGCGGGAGGTTTGGCTAGCCGTAAAACCAGGTTTCATCCACCATTTTTTCTTAAAATGTCCTCTACCAAGTCAGGAATATGCCAGTTGTTTATCAAATCATTTCGTTTCTTTGTATGTTGGCGTTTGTTTCGTTGCACTTCAGTGTTTCTGTTGTTCCGTTGTTTTCCTCTTATAGTTGATGTGTTTCCCTCGGTTTAAGTTTGTAACCCGGACTTGTTTTCTCGCAATCGATTTATGACTTTTGAACAACGGTATACTACTGTTGTCTTTATTAAACGCATAAATGAAATGTTATTATCCATTGCATTTCCTGGATGAATTTCTACAGATAATATTTCAATTGATCAAAAAGAAAACTGTCCATTTTGTGCCATCCCTATTCAGGTCGCCCACAAAATATTAAATGTATGAAATCAATGGAATTATTTTGTTATGTTGAGCAGACTAACATAAATCAAAATGAAAATTAACGGAAAATATTAATCACTTAAAGTTTTTTTTTTTAATCGACCGTTGTAATATGAAATCAGCTCCTTGAATTTAAACTTGTATTTGATTACGTACAGCAAAAACGATTGTTACATTTAGAAAAGAAAGAATACTCGGTGTATGTACATCAGATAACAATATTGAACACTTTTCAGTGTTAGTTGTTAGTTTAGACAAACGTTGTGTTACGAAAAAAGGGTTCAAGAAACTTGTATCCTCGAAATGGCATATTCGATCTTGTTTTAACAGTTAAATATTGATTAAACATTTTTTTAACGATAGTTCAGGATTGACGTTTCGGAGGTTAAGAAAATTAAAACAAGGCAACTGTTAAACAACCTGAGTGCTTTGAATAATTCTTTGTGTAAACAGTACATTGGCAGAAAATGAACATATCAATGCAATTTCTTGTCAACACAAAATTGCCGCTTATAAGGCTGTTGATACCATCGGGAACGGAACATTCACCAACATTGGAAAACATATAATTTCTAATTATCTGTTAGGTAGAAGTGTATGTACTGTACTCCTTACTGTTTGCTTTTGTGTAAGCTTAATGATCACTTAAATCTGTTAGTGTCACTACACGTAACATCTCTGTATCCATCGTTTTACGTGTCTAAACTGTATGGAATTTCTGTTTGTTTTTGTGTAAACTTAATTATAATTTAAACCTGTTAGTATCACTACATAACACGTCTCCGTATACACCGTTTTATGTGGCTAAACTCTATGGAATCTCTAAATTAATTATCCTAGAGTAAACTGCGTTTTGTTGATTATATATTCCCGTATAGGCGCAACTTATTATTGATGTTCTTAGGAAATATCAATTATAACGTCTAAAGTAATATTTTATTTGTATATTGAGTTTTCTTCTTTCATAATGTGCATATTTTCTGGTCATGACTGGGTGTTGTACGGATAAGGCGGACATAATATAGATTTGCCACAATAATATAAGTCAGGAGAAAAACACTGAGGTTTAGGCCAGCTTTTTTACTTGACGATTTCCCTATCACCGGCACACTTGTCAGTAATTCCCCAATGATTGCCTTAAGTTGCAAAGTTAAAAATGGGATTAATAAAATTCCAAACGCCTCAAATGTTTGTTTGAAGCCCTTAATGCGTAAAAACAAATGAGAAGAATAACCAAAAATATTGGACAGTACAATAGATTATACGAACAACCAACAGCCGATTCCTATAAAAAGACGTGGAAAGAAAGACACGCATCAACAAAACACTTGACTCAGATTGCCTGACTTTGTAGAGTGTTTGACCTCCATCTTTATGCCTATATAAACCATATGACGTAAAAGTAATGCACATATCAAAACCTGCACAATAATCTCAATACGTACAAGTCCTTAATTTGTTTATTTTAAGTTATATCTGTTATTTCAATGTAACTTTATTTATAAGAATATTTTTATAGTCATCACTTTCGTGTTTACTTGAAATATCAATGATATGTTAACTTTTTTTTGTAAATTTACTGTTGATGAAATATTGAATGATACGAAACTTCATCCCAAAGACATAAATTGCTTTAGCTGTATTTAACACAAATTTTTCGAAATTTCTTGTTTGTAATTGTGTTCCACTCCTATTTGATTTGACCTTCAAACTGGTTCGATTTTAGTGTATCTTATGTTGACAAAACGCGTGTATGGTATCCGTACCGAGTTATATCAGCATGTTATCATTGATGAGTTTTATGTTAGTCAAATGATATGTCTTTGTTTTTAAAGTAAATTTGTTGCTGTTAATGTTCATTTATCAAATAACGACCAATTCTCTCGTTTTCAACAGGAAAGGCATGTTTTCAATTGCATGTTATTCTGTTACCTTAAGCAAAAGATAACAAGATATTAGAAATATAGATTTTGCATCTATTAAAGGATGTTTGGAATAGACATCTACATTATATAAGATAGAAATTCAACAACGCAATACATTGAAAAAGTGGCCATTGAAACATCTGTTTAACGATTCTCTACGATACACATAAGTATATACATCTGATGTTATAAATCTGCAAACTTTTAACGAAAATATATTGCATAATATTGGTAGTCACAAAAACGTTAAAGCATTCTAATTTGATGAACTTCTTTCGCTTTAAACCCAAGGCATCATGGTTTATTCCAACAAAAAATCGGGTACACCTCACTTGTATTGTGATCCTAGTTAGAGATACATTCATTCGGACATTTGTGTTGATGTTGCATGTTAGGAAAGTCAATAAAATCTTTTAAAACGTAAGTCTATAGGTACATGTAAATGTACTTGTACACTTTTCAATCGCTCGCTGTAATGATATTAATAAATGAAATGCGTACCATAGTTAAAATGAGCATTGGACATAACGTGAATCATGATTCCTTCAATGACTTGTTGATAATAATTGAATGTGCTAATTGATCATAATGATGTTGCTATGCATTATGCCGTTGTAAATATCAATTGGATTCACTTTTTCAGCAACAAATATAGGTAATGAGTAAATTGTGCAAAAATGGCATCATTTCGATTAAGAAAGAAGAAAGTGGCTGTGACAAATTGAACAAATATGGTTTCTATAGTTATCAGTGACATATACTTTCCAAATCATGATGCCGTTGGTAAAACTTCCGAATATATGCATTCATCTTTACCAGTTACAACTTCCATGTAAGCAGCAAAGCTCTATCAAATAATACATGATTAACATTTGCATGATATTCAACTTATCGCATATTTACAAATGTAAACTTAAATTTGAAAGCAATTAGTATTGCACATATTGCATTTAAAGAATTTGAATATTTGAAAAAAAAAAAAATACCTATAGTAAAGTTATACGGACATATTTTATTGCAGCCTTAATATGTCATACCTCTATAAACATGGAAATATGCAAACTTTTCAAAGGGCATTAGCTACCATTTACATAAAATTTTAAAGCGAAACTTTGAAATAATATTTCGTTACAAGCAGTCAGCATGGCCAAAATTTGACAAAAATAAGCTAAAAAACATCGCTGATGTATTATTGACTTGCAAGCCAATAAGTAACCCTCATTGATTGTAATTTGGGTATCCGTTTTACTATATAATAAATCAAATATTAGAATTTTAGTCAAATCGGTGACCATTCATTTGACAGCTAATACCCCTTTGAGGGTATGAAACCAATCACATGAGCTACAATGAAAATAACGTTCGATGAATATTCAGAACATAGACATGTAGTACATGAACTAAAAAAAATTCCAAGGATAAACTCACACACTGTTGTCAATATGATGTAATTTTATGCGACTGTCATACAAGTGAGATGTTTAGCTAGCTATAAAACCAGGGTTAAACCTCCATTTTCTACATGAAGAAATGCCTCTACAAAATCAGGAATATGACAGTTTCTTTTCCATTCGTTTGATGTGTTTGGTCTTTTGATTTTGCCATTTGAAGAGAGACTTTCCGATTTGAGTTTTCCTTGGAGTTCAGTAATTTTGTTATTTTACTCGTCAACTCAAAAATGTTGGAAAAAGTCCCCTTGTCGTGTATTAATGAAACTAGATCTGTCTTTTAAATTAATTCTTTAAAGTAGTTTTCATTTAAGTAATGTTTCGTTGAAACAGAACATATTACTGATACATCGACAATATGAATAACCAACATATCGCCGACAAAGATTGATTGTTGGTGTGAAATAAATATGTTTTTAAAAAAGTTTGAAAAAAATTACAATCAATGTAACAGGTTTTTGAGAAGTAATGATATTTTGATTATCAGCTTGAATTTATTTTCCCCTGAAATGTGACAGACACAAGTCATTATGATTATGAAAGTATTTTTTGTTTTGAATGTTGACATTGTATCAAGGATTTGTTATAAATACTTTGTCATCATTATTATCCAGTGCTTATTGACAGTTTAAAATGTTTTACAAATTCTATAGATCGGGGCTTGTTCTCAACCGTTTATTAAGATCTTTTATTGAAGTATCTATCATATCCGGTTTTAGTAAACAAGTTATGTTGTTAACGGTATTCGCCTCACTTGTATTTTCTTAAGCAACATCTTGTTGTACATCCTAATTGTTTTCTGTTATAATCCATGTCATACTTGCATTTGTATTCTTGTAATTTGACCATCTGTGCGTATTTCATAAGCGATCCAGTTATTAAGTACAACCTTTCTAAAAGTTTATAAAAAGATAAAAATATGCGGAAGAGTATTTCAGATAAAGAAGATTGTAATAAATGATATCCGTTTATAATGTTGTTGATATCGAAATTTAAAGTTCGTAGATTGAATTTTTTTTTTTGTTAAAATTTGTTATGTTTTTATTCCCTGTTAAATTCGGACTTCCTATTTCCAAAATTTTATGAGAAATTCGTTAGATTTCTTGCTTTATAAAATGTTTAATGACCACCAAAAGAACTTATAAAAATATGTTTAAATTAAGGAATTGTCAAAAAAAAAAAAATGTTTTGAAGAATATAGGAAATTCGTTATCATGATTACATTTCTCATGACCTATTTTCAAACTTGTAAAGTAAAAACCTGGAAAATCATGAAAAAGAATTGAGTAAGTTTTTTACCATCTAGAAATTCATTATAACTAACATAAATTAAGTATAAAGCTTTTATTATTATTAATTGGTGCCGTACATGCATGTAGTATAATATTAATATATTTGACACGGAAATAGATAAAATGCTAAAATTCGACATTAAAATGCTTAAAGAACATCTAATTGCAAATACGTGGGTATCTACATTTCCCGCAACGTCATTAATTATAATAACTAACATATAATTGTCAAATTAGGGGCAACAGTTTACCGATGTTAAAAAAAAAAAATCTCATCAATCTATTTCAAAAGTAAATGAAGGTAAAAAATAATTAAAATAATCGCATGAACTCCAACAGGGGCGACACCTGGTTCGTCGACAGCGAGAGCGTCTCCTGCAGTGCATGTATCACACGCCATACGAATGAAAATGTTTCAATCGTTTATAAAGGTACACAATCGATATATTTACCAAACAGACAACTACTCTGTTATCTTAAGATCTAAGATCGAGTTCATGACACTGGTAAAATGAGACAGAGCCATCGTATCCCAATTAGAAAAGTAGTTTCCAAACTGCTCGTAAATAGTGAGTCAAAATTTTATATATATGTGAATATGCACAGTCAGATATGTTTATAAATAGATTTTATTGCAATTTTTCGTTTTCAAATTGAACCGTTTAAACATTTAAGCAAAAACTAAGGAATTTGCTAATAACTTACTGTCAACTCAATTACATTTAAGAAATCATAATGAGTTTTTTCGTTTTTGATTTATCAAATAAAGGGCGGCCATTTCGTATTCTTTTTCTTTATTCCTAACGACAACTATGATGTTTTTGTGTATTTGAAAAAGACGAAATCTACAAGGGAAAGACAAATCAAATATTTAAATAAAAACTGATTCTGTAGTAACACTTCATAACGAACAACTAACGATGAACCATTTATATAAGTGTATGCTTAATTGCATTTCTTTACTGACAGGATTTGACAATTAATCAGTCATGCGCATGCTTTAGTCAGATTTTAATTTTTACAATGTTTAAGAAAAATAACCTGGTACAAATAAAAAAGGGTGAAGACTCAATGACCATGGAAAAAAAGTACGGACATTTTAAAATTCTCATCAATAATATTTCAAAAAAATTTAAAGATTGTGCAATGTGGACCTCACTGAAACCTGGATAGTTAATTTCTCATAGGTAAGGTTTTCTGATTTAGTTGGTGTATAAATAGAGGCTCCCAACATTAAAAACTATAACAACAACGAAAGCCATCCCTCACACACTTGATTATAACAGTTTATAAAAATTCAGGACAATATCCTGTGTAATGTTTTAAAAACTAAATATTAAGATATTAAAATGTTTGGGTTGTTTATCATGTCATATTCCAACAAAGCATGATATTTGTTTAGAAAGTGCACTTTAATGGTTAGATTACTTCCGAGTCTTCTTTTACACATAGTTTAAACATCTCACTATATGCCATTTTAATGGTGCTAGTTAATTGATTGAAAATACATCAACGACATTTAATTCTGCAGTAACTCTAAAATAAAATATACAATTACAAATATTACAGTTGGCATTACAAGAACATGTTTCCCAAGTTTAACAAGTTCAACATCAATAAACATTTATACAGATGACCAGATAGGAAAAGACATATAGTATCAATCGTTGATTTGCTTTCTCTTATAAGTAGTGGCAGTGAGTTGAATAGGAGTTTATCTTTTTTATATGAGAAACGATACTAATGGGCAACCAAAAACCGTATGTTGAAAAAGACAGAGATCTCCGTAGGTCCATTTGACACTCAGAATTTTTAACTCAGAATTACATGCACTAAATATACCATACAATTGTTCATTTTAATTTTGCTGCAGAGAAGGATAAACATCTCTGTCTTTACAGTTCTAATATTGATTTAATGTGACTCGATTGTGAATCAATCTCACAGAACAAATCGATTTTTTTTTAGGATTTTTAATGTTTTTATGTTCATTCTTTAGTTTAATAGACTGCTGTTTATCTTTTTGTTTTATATGGGTAAAGTGTTTTTCTTTGGTGTACGGTCATTTATTATTCCCTCGGTATCTGTTTTTGTTCTGTGCTTGTTAAATATTTGACCGACACTTATGGTTTTAGTTTACAGAGACAGTATGTTTTATTTGTTTTATATTGAGAAATAACTTTTATACGAAAATGATGGAGATAGTATAAAGGATTTTGCGCATCTATTCATGAGACAAGACACTACACGCACTTAAGAAACAAAAGGGAAGAAATGAGCTTATATGGCTTTTCTTTAACTTAAAGTCGCATTGAAACATTTCAAAAGGAGAAGCACTATCACTACATTTCCAATTAAAAATAACCTCCATTTGGTCGTATATATAAATCAACAGTCTGATATTCCGAGTTGTTTTGTAATAGGTGGTTTGCTTCTTGACGAAGACATTTCAGCTATCGAATTTCAAGTAATTTTATTTTGAAAACGTTTTTTATTCCAAGGAAATCATTAGTTGTTGCATATATATAACTTTTTAACTGCAGTTACTTTTATGATAAATAGTTTTATGAGTAAAGTTTAATAATACATGTAAAATAAGGTGGTGAGTATTCCTATTGCTTAATTATTGATTTGTTTTACATTAAACATTAATCTTTGAAAAAAAAAATGTGTATACATGTATAACAACTTGATTACACGAACGTGTTTTCCTAGTTGAAACGAGTTGAAACTCACACTGTCCGTTAATATAAAAGAACAACTCTAAATAAACCTTCTAATACATACATGTATCCGTGTAGATTGTTTGTCATAAAAAGACCGGTAATAAGGATCATTTGACTTGCCTAAAGTTCAAATTTGATGTCATTTGTTATTGTTATTGAAAATGACAAAGATACAAATGAAAATTCATCATCAGACACAAAACCAACTCAAAAAGATAAACAAATAATAACAGATAAACAAAATCACAAGAACTCTACTCAGAAAACCGAAAATAAAGCAACACGAACCCTACCCAAACCAGGGGATAAACTAGGGTAGTCCTAAAGGGTAGGCAGTTCCTTCTGTACTCGTAGGCCCATACGGTAATAAGACACCTTCAATGACCAGAAAGGTGGGAAAAGGAAGAGATTGTTGTCAAAACAAGAACTTAGTGGACAATATCCGTGGTCGTTATTGGCAAAGATATTCCATATAAAAATAAGGAGATTGTATATTGCCAATGGGACAACTATTCACCAGAGACAAAATGCATGGATGAAAGTAACGAACGGTCACCTTACGGAATTCAATAATTAAAACAAAACTTATAACCCACCGTCATTTATAAGAGGCTCCGACATGACAAAATGGGAAAAAATTGAAACGAGATGGCAAACAGCCTGAAATATGACAACAAAAAACTACAAAAAGCGGATATGAAAGACAGCAACCAACGACAACTGAACAAAAGGATTTTTATTGGGACACCCATAACAGCCAACCAAATCATCATTGCGTCTACAGAACTTTACAAAATATTACTGTCCTATTAGGAACATGTGTTTCAATAATTTTCTATATGCAAGAACACTTCAGATATTATAACACAAGCCCAGGGATATCATATAAATATACTCATGATAGATACCAGGCTTAAAATTTGATAAGGCAGACGCGTGTGTTGTCTACAAAAGACTCATCAGTGACACCAGAATAAAACAAAATCACTAAAAATGGCCAAATAAAGTACGAAGTTGAAGAGCATTGAAGACCCAAAATTGCGAAAGGTTTTGTCAAATACAGTTAAGGTATCCTATTCCTGGAGTAAAATATCCTTAGTATTTCGATAAAAAGTTTTGTAAACAGTTAATTATAATTATGACCATATCAACGATAATTCATGTCAATACAGAAGTACTGACAACTGGGACTACCCTCGGGGACGAAATCTCCACTAGTAGTGGTATCGAGCAAGTGGTTGTAAATAACTCATATAAATAACTTATGGTCAGCTTTAAGAGTCTACGACATGACAAAAATTTGAAATAAATGAGACGATATATACCAGGCTAAGAATTGTGCCCACTGTATACGATTTACCAGATCTTGCGTTTCCTATCATGGTTCTGTGATGGATGGTTGATGCTTAAAAGGCAGCTATTGGACCAAGCGTTCCTAGTGGTAAATGTTAGTAATTCCTTCGAGATTGTCACCGGCAATTTCAGGAATATCTGCGGCACAGATGACAACAGATATGATCAATTGCCATGGCCATTTTCCCGACCTTTTTAAGCAATTCAGTGACGGGTGCTACATGTGAAGCATTATCTGATAAGCATTCCGGAGCACCCGAGCTCCCGTCTTGGTTTTTTCAAAGGGAATCGTTGGTCGCTTGTTTTAGTTTTTTAGTGTGATTTTTAACTTTTCACTGTCTGTGTTGTTCCTGTTGGTAACAATCTTGTCTTATCAATTGTTCTAAAAACGTGTTTCTATTTGAAATTTCACATTCGGTCATTTGAAAGGTCACACAGTACGGCAATTTACAATTTACAAAACCGATGGTTTACGGATTTGGTAATGTCTTCCGGTTGGATAGGAGTCGATTAAAATACGCTATTGCATGATACCTAAATGATATAACTGATCAACGGATATAATAGGGAGTAACTTAATGGGTGTCACATATGAGGCAGGACCGAACCCTTCCGGAGCACCTGAGATCATCCCAAGGTTATATTTTATGGGGTTCGTGTTGCTCATTCTTTGAATTTGTCGTAGGTTTATCTTTCTCTTCTACATTTTGATCCTCTTTGGTATCTTCCGCCTCTTTTTTCATGTTGGCATCGCGTTTATCCTTAAGATTGTATCAACGATTCGTGCGAATATTAATATGATTTTAATATTTTAATGAATATAAATATAATGATAATAACAAACCCTCAGTAGCATTGGTTACATTTTGATATATTAACCTGTTTTGATAACCTCATCACTGTTTGAATCTGCCAGTTCGCTGTATTCACCGTGCCCCGCCTACTCCTCTGTATTGGTTGATTCGAAGTTGGGGTGATTTTATTTTTTCAAGCACATACTCTCTTCTATGTGCATCGCATGTTCTCTTCTTCGTAAAATCTTGTCGAACAGCTCTTTAAGTTGAAGATCCTCGCTTTACTGCTGTGTTCATCTGCATAAAGTCAAGTCAATGTTCAACCTAACACTTGTAGGTATATGAATTAAAAAAGTCCTTGCTAGAATAAAAACAGGTCAACTGAGTTCTTAGAATTTTCACAAAGAATTCATATTTACGAAAGGTAAAAAAAAAAAAAAAAAAACACACACAACCATGCTTGTGAATGCGGCGACCTCAAAGTTGTTGAAACGTAGGCTGACTAGCACGTCATAAAAAATAACTATTTTTCTTATCTGGTAACATCGAGTTGCAGTCCTTTCAAAGCAATTAACAGTTTGAATTTATAATAAGAAAATGCATTATCATGATTATTACAATCAAGGTTGGCATCTTTGGTGATTTGTTTTAAACTATAATTATTTAAAATAGATTCCTATATGGTTAAGTGCAAATTTTTTGAGAGTTTTTTTTTTTTTTTTTTCTCTCGATAAGATCGAGATGAATTGATGTCTCCTTGCTAAAATTTATGTTATCTTTAAGGGAGATCAGAATCAGGGTCATGAACACATGTTTTGCACTTAAACCGCCAAACTCTGCGAAAAAAAAACATTAGGTTTCTATATAAATTCAAACATGATATTTTGGTGATAGTTGGAAATAATATTACAGCAACAATGAGCTGTTTTTTTTTTTTTTTTAAATGATTTAGATTCGGGCCAATTTATAGTATCATATACATATAGTGTATACACTATTGCTGAAAACCATAAGTCTTTCGAAAATTGTCTTAGTAATCTGTCTATCTTAAGAAGGGGAAGATTTTTCAAAAGAAATAATCAAAACCATCAGTGTTAATTAAGGTTTACCTTGTACCTGTACGTATCTTTCATTTAGTTACATGCCACAATGAGAGCTGATTGCTATCCAACATTTATAAAGTGATATACACAGTTACACCTTCTCGAATTACTTAAAGGTATAATGATTCGAGACCATAGTTTTATTTTTCCTTAAACCTAGGTGTGTAATGCAAAGTAGACAGCAACAAAATTGGTATACACGTAAATTCTGTAACATTATTCAGCTGATAAAGGTTTGCGGAAAGTGAATACGATACTAACGATTTTTCTACTCAGAAATTCGAAAATTTAATTTGTCTAAAATAACGACCAAACAATTATTTCATTTCAAAAGATAAATATTTAAATGCCATTTTTATTTTAATCCGGGCATAGTTTTTTCTAAAAATATTTAGTGAAATCAATTTTATTCCCCAATATACATATATGAAATCTGTAAAACTTGTTATTTTCTTGTGAATAGCACTGTGTTATAGTATGCAGATGTTGCAGCACTTTGAGGGGAAAAAAGGGGGGGGAGAGAAATGATAGATTGATACATCAAAAGGCATAATCACACATATTGTAAATGTAAAACTATCCTGTCACGATACTTTTACGGGACATTAAATGTATTGTGTTTTATTAAAAGCCTATGTAGAAATGATTTGTTATGAGTGTTATTCGTATATATGAAGTAATGAAAAAAATAATATTCTTAAAGTTTGTTTACCCGAACTGATATACTGTAGAATCTCGATTTTAGCTTTGAATGGAATTAAACCATGTGTATTTCAGCATAAGAGATTTTGTATTATTCAAATATAAAGCGTATTGAGAATTTATCATTAGCAGCATTTTGGGATTCTGAATTGTAGTGATGTAGATTTGCCATATATATTGGGTTATAAATTTGTTAAAAAAAGATTTTAAAAAAGTGTCGTCTTAATGTTTTTATCATTCATTATCCGTAACGTATGATTTGTCTGCTGTTTGCAAAAAGAATAATAGAGTGTTATTGAATTTGATAATTACAATTGTGAGGCTTTTCAGTACGACTTTCAAATAGCTCTGTAGTGCGTGTGAACAGTTGGTATTTTTTTTCAATCTACCAAAATTACCAAGATGGGTGACAAAATAGGGGCAACAGCTGTTTTGTTTTGTCTTTACTCGTGAAACGGTTCTAGTTTCGTGGTCTTCCTTTCTCCTAGAGTTGGTAGGCACTTACAAAACTATCTGCATATATGGATTGACACTTATAATTCTAAGTTAAAAATATTTTACTACAAAACGATAGTCTGTCACAAATAAACAAAGTAATTTTGACTTAAATTTTTCATATAATTATACATTATTAACCGTGAGCCTCCTTTACTTTTCATGACTTGATCGATAAATTATATGTAGTATACGAACGAGGATTGGAAGTGTTCCTTTTGCCAGATGACAGAATTCAAACTTCAATCTAAGACAATTATTTCTGCTTCAAATTATCAATTTCCCTATCTCAGCAGTAATATACCCTCTGCTCAATCGTATTTCGTTTACATATCTCAGTTAATACGTTATACTCGTGAATGTTCGCATTATACGAACTTTATTAACAGGTGGTGTGTTCCTTACACAAAACTGTTCTAACAGAGTTATGAGGAAGAAAAAGTAAAATAGACTATACATACGTTTTACGGTCACCATCACAAATTGGTTGACCGATACGTCGTGTTGATGTTTAACTCAACAGCGACATGATTTTGCAGTCTTGGATCTTTAAATACCAGAAGAATCGTGTGATCTGTAGTTATGACATTTTGAATGATTTGCATGGCGGTGGCGCTTGCTTAGAATGAAACGCCTACCCTGTCGACACAACCGGTCTCGCTCCTTTTGGAGTTCATGCTATTATGTAAGTTTTTGTAAGTTACCTTGATTTGTCTCTTTTTAATCGATATACATGATTTGAACACGGGTAAACTACTGACGTCTTAACTGATATATCAGAAAGCACAAACTTTGATATTTATATGAACAAATGCCTTGCATATTATCAATATTTTGAATGTTATGAATTATTTTCCGAATGCGTCAAAGTGGAAATTGTTAATTGTAGCCATATGTCTCATATGTATGGACTCAATTATAAATTTATTTGAGTTTTCAAACTATTAATATCGACTTGCAGATTGTGTGCATATGTAATTATGTAATTTTGTAAACGAATACTACCAGTTTTCCCTGTTTCCTAATATTCTAATCAGAAAATGATCTACAGATGTCGAGGTCTTTTTTGTTGAGTCGTTATGTCCATTGCATGATAATTCATTGATTAACCTTTGTTGTTTTAATTTTTCTGTCACTGTCTGTTGGTATATAATGCAACTGTTGTATATACATGTACATGTAGTAGTTTTCCTTAACGAAAATTTAAGTTGTAAAAATGTGTCTTTAAGCGTTTAACATTTTGGTTTTGATCATGTACTTGTTACAAAATATGACTATCAAATAGCCTGACGTACGATGCTTTCAAAATATTATGTATTTATTACCCTGTCAGCTGACAGATCACATTATGAGATACAACATTTCTCATTTTTCTATTATATATATCTATCTGTATCTAGACCGAACAGATTTTATGTGATCTCGGTACTCTAATTAAAAAAAAATAAACTTAATACAGTGTCGGTTTATGTTAAGTCTTTCTCTCTTACCAATATTTTTCTACAATGCCAAAGTTTATATTGAACGTTCACGTTATTATACACATACTCTGTTCTATTTTATTTTAATATTTGATAATGGTAAACGTACAGTTTTGCTGCGAGATGTTTTGTTATTGTGCATGTTCGTTTTGGAGGATGTTTGTCATTGTACCTTTGCTCATGCCTATTGAGTGGTTTCATAATCGCATATCTGATAATGTCTGCTCTTATTTCTTTCGTTATTGTGCATTATTTTTTCCATTTGTTTTGATATGTTTTATTATCATACACTTTCCCGTGTTTGTTTAAATTTTGGTAAATACATTCTGATTTCTATTTTTTTTTTTGGGGGGGGGTAATTTTAACCACTTTTTAATTCGTACAGAGGTAATTAATGCAATGAAATATTATAACCTTAACATATTGTGTAGGTTTAGATGGTAGCTGCACGGCCAATGCAAGACTAATTGTACCAGACAAATAATATTGATCCGACTGCTATTCTAGGTCAGTGTCATATTTAAAAAAAGTTTGCACAATGTGACCTCAAAGTGCAGTTGTTAAAATTACACAAATTAGCAATTGGTATTTGACTAGTATATTTATTTGATGAATACACGGTAATTTGCAATTAATTTTACTATTATTTGTTATCATTGCATATGTCATTACATAAAATACTATAAATTGCTATGATTTTACTGTTGTTTGTTATCTATGCATATGGCCTTGAAAAAAAAATAACTTAAGCACACTTAATTATTCATTATAAGCTTTGTTCAGTCTGAAGTAATTTTTATGGTCACTGTCAATGAAATAATTTAGTTTTATTTCTTTTTCTGTGATTGATTTAGCATGTCTAATAAAATTGGATTGACACTAATGTCTTTTTTCTAAGCCTGATTGACTTCATGCGTGCTTAAGGTTAATTGAATCGATCGAGGCTTTAATTGCTTAAATAAGCCCCATCTCGACTACAATGACAATAAGAAATCTACAAATTGTTAGTTGATTAGATTTAACTTTCGAAAATCATAGACACCAAAAGATATATACCGTTAAAAGATGTTTGCAATGAAAGCATCACCCTCATGTAATTCAATGATTATGCAAACCATGTTAAGGTAGATGATTGATTGATTACTATTCCAGTATTATTATACCATTGGATTCGTTTATGTGGTGTATTTTATCAATGTTTAAATATTCGCAATAGGTTTCAATTTTTTTTTTATTATTTCGGATATTTCTATACAATTACTTTAAAGTCACAAATTATTGACTTTTGAAAAAAAACTAATACTCACTGAGGTCAACAGTCGAAGTGAATATAACTTTTTCCAAAAAGTCAGTAGATATAAAAAGTAGTATTAAAATAAAACTGATATAGAATAAAATATCGTTTGTGTCTAATGCAATTTTTTATTAAGTAGTAAGCGTATAAAGCATTTCCATGTTTCTACTCAATGCTATTTTAAGAAATCTTGGAAAACTAGAACACCTGGGAAATCAAAACAACATACACTTTATTAAAACAAAGTTTATGTTGACAGACTTTGAAATAGTGTTATAAATGTCAGCATAACCTCTGGCTATCAGGTTTCCAAAAAGAATATAAAACTGCTTCATATAACAGCACGAAGGTCTACGGAATAGATTATGAAAAATTAAAGTAAATCTTTTGTACAGATTATAAAAGAGAGGCAAAAGATACCAAAGGGACATTCAAACTCATAAGTCGAAAATAAACTGACAACGCCATGGCTAAAAAAAAAAAAAAAAACCAACAGACAAACAATAATACACAAAACACAACATTGAAACTAAAGACTGAGCAACACGAACCCCAGCGAAAAATTGGGGGTGATACCAGGTGCTCCGGAAGGGTGAGCAATCCTGCTCCACATGTGGCACCCGTCGTGTTGCTCATGTTATTACAACCCGGTAATAATTGGAATTTGCGTGGACAGTTTTAAAAATCTCTTTGATATTACAATTTATCAAATATAGATATGCTGTTTTATAGAAGAAGTCACGTTATTATTATAATGAGCCAGACAATCAGACGACTTCATGTTTATAAGGAAATCGTATCATGTATTATGATCGATGTATTGCATCATATGATTTTAACTTGTTGCAGATATGATATATTTGTTATCCATGTCGACTCATGTTCTCAATTCGTTTGGAGTTACTAGTCACTGATGCCAATTTTTTTTTTGGCTCTATTGTATACTATTGTAGACTCAACTGACTTTGGTATACAAGCTTTTGGAATAGATAGATTGCCTTAGCCGTATTTGACACAATGTTTAGAATTTTCGATTTTTAATGCTGTTCATCTTCGTATTTGATTTGGCCAACTAATTGTTTTGATATGTGAGTACCTCTGATGAATCGTATGTAGAAGAAACCTGCGTCTGTCGTACTATATTATAATCATTG
Organism: Mytilus coruscus; assembly: GCA_017311375.1. Classification (NCBI taxonomy): domain Eukaryota; kingdom Metazoa; phylum Mollusca; class Bivalvia; order Mytilida; family Mytilidae; genus Mytilus; species Mytilus coruscus. The sequence goes on from CM029601.1 coordinate 32,942,742, forward strand.
TATCTTTGATGAGTTTTGTTTTATATCGTTGTTTTGGCTTAATATTTTAACCATTTCGATAATTTTGGTTGCAACGAATGTTGATTTGTGTTTGTTTTCTATAGATTGATTGTGTTGCCTAGTTTTCGTCAAAGAATACCTGACAACTGTAACAGGTGCGGATACAGTTTTCAAAAGTTTTCCAAAACAATGTTGATTTGTGTTTGTTTTCTATAGATTGATTGTGTTGCCTAGTTTTCGTCAAAGAATACCTGACAACTGTAACAGGTGCGGATACAGTTTTCAAAAGTTTTCCAAAACAATTAAGACACCAGGGGTCATAAGTTAGTAAGTCAGACAAGCGTTTCTGGCTATATACAGCGTGAGACTGATAATTGTAAAACTGATCTCTGGCGGAGAGTTGTCTCATTGGCAATTTTACCACGTTTTGGTAGATGCGAGATAGCAATCCAACAACAAAATTGACATGAAGCAATTTAGATAGCACTAAACAAATCACTTATGTTATCTTTTAAAAAGCTATTTTAATTGCTAGTCAAGCATTATCTTGCAAAATGTTGTATAAATACTACTACGTAACAATGTTTTTGGAATTTTCATAAAAAACAAATTCATTCACCCTCAATTCTTTTAAAATTATGAATGCACTATTTGCTCTTGAAAACATCATTTTCTTTAAAGTTTTGAAGCTATTTTGACAAAACAAAAAATGCAACAAATATGATCCGGTTAATGAAAAGACAACAGATAATTAATGTCATATGAACCTCTAAATGTGACAAAAAATATACTTGAATGGCTTTAATATAAAACATGTGTACATAGACTTTCCATTGAACAAACACCATTTATTTCAACAACCTCTTCAGAAATATATTGCCATTGAATTTTGTTTTCCTTGCTCTTACCGTATGCAGTGACCTTAACCATGAATCTTCGTTACAAATTCGGCAATCACACAGCGCATTGCAAGGAGAAAACCGTGATGGGAAAAAGTAATAAGCCGTAAAAGAATGATGGCATTTACCGATTCTGAAATTTTAATACAAGTCATCATTTCTTTTAACGACTGTTATGGCAAAGTTTAATTAACAAACGGGAACGCTACGATAATATAAATAAAACCATCCGATATCATCAATTTATCATCTCTCTTAATTATTGAACACGTGCTCCATGAGTCTGTGTTGATTGGTTATTAAGGTCACGATCGGTAAACGTCGACGCCAAACCCTAGTTAATTAGCAGTGAATATTTCCGATCAACAATTACCGAATGAAATATTTTGTGTTGTTGATTATAAAAACATAAATGTGGACTTGTAGTAAATGTAAAATACGTGAACAGAATACTTACTTCACAATATATGCATCCTTTGTTCAAAATTTCCTTAACATTATATTAACCAGAAACTCGTTCAAACGACTTGAATATTGTAGATGAGTTATTTAAGCCGACTAAAATTAACATACAAAACAGGTGGCCCTGCTTAAAACGCCTAAAATGTATAAAAGTTTTTTCATTTTCAAGCACTGGGTCGATACATCTGCTGTTTGACTGTAAGTCCCCGAGGGTACATTAGTAATCACTGTTTCGTTAATAACATGATTTAAAACATACTTTTCCTAAATTCTCCCTTTTCTCGACATTATTAAGCCTTCAATTCCGTTAGGCAAAGATAACTTCATATGGGTTTTGAAATTATTGGTTATATATAGTTCTTAACGTGTTGCCGTACTTATTTATCATGGGCTTTCAAATTTTAAGCTGTGAAAGTTCCTAATGAAGGTTAATCTATGCTTCGGACGCATACAATTTATAAAGACTTAGTGTACTTTTCATTTATGGCCAACAGCAAAAAAAAGCATACATTCACCTCCTATATTCAAGAAAAGAAGAAATATAAGTTCTGCCTCTTAAAATACCCATTGAAAAAGAAGTCATTGAACTCAACTACTCCATTGGTAAAAGAATACTTCCTGCTTCTTATATAACACATAATCGATCATTTCTTATCCGAAACTACTATACAATTCATCAAAAAGATTAATTCCATTACACCATTATCGGATATAATTTGCTATTTTCTCAAATCTTCTGATGTAGCTTTAGAGTTTTGACCTTTTGTCAGAAAACACTTTTTTTTCTCAAAGATTACATTAAAATTTGAAGAATTTCTATATATTATTACCGAAAGCGTTGACCTTAAATGCTAGTTTTCTTCTAAACTTGTTAACGATCGATTGAATGTCAATGACTCTTAAAAGGTTACACTATTACAAACGTTTTGCCAAAGGTTTCAATCATCATTAATGGAATGGACAAAAGCATCCAAAAATACTTTGTCATCATATAAATATTTGAACTTTATTTCATTTGCGAGACTTTTGTTTTACTGAAATGAACTTGCGAAACCTTAATAAACCGGTCGTTGTTTTGTACTGCTTAAATTTAAAGACATTATTTTAATAGACCATGACTCTGCTGATGGAAACGAGACGTCGTGAAGTCGAGAGGGCGGACGTCTTGCAATTTTGACTTTATTATAATTATAAGCAAATCTTTTTCAACAGCTGATATATAAATAACGAGCTAAGAACCCCATGTATGTAATACATCAATAGAAAGAAATTTTCCATCTAAACAACACTGTATATTTTTTTTCAGAAAAGTCGTAGGATTGGCTGTTACGGTAGAATAACTTCTCATAAAAAAACATTTGCTTTTTGAGGGGTAAATTTCACGTTATCTTTATGTCCTTTATAGTATTCTTCTAACATTTTCGAATGGTTTGTACTCCAAAAGTGAATAGGTTTTAGTCTTTTGATTTTTCATTATAGTTTCAAAAGTCCTTAGTGTGTACAATTACCATAACAAAATCGTTCAACAAACCATTTACCTACCTGTTACCTTAATTCGGGTATCCATCGAAAGGAAATGTAAGACGGCTTGGTTTTCAATAAATATTCCATGTATATTACTCACTCCTTATTACTTTTCGATGGATGTGTACTATCAAATTGGTATTTATATATAAATAAATTTATGTTACAGACCCATGACACATGAATAAAATAAGCTGGTCAACTGAATGTAACTGAAATTAGAAATCGTTTAATAGTTTATTTAAACAACCTTTCAGCAGGTGCATTTATTAATGCTCTAACTTTTAAATATTTATAAATTTCAACATGCCACATCCCTACCGATGGTGTAAAAACATTTCACGTACTATTTAACATCTACTATTAATACCATATGTTCGTTAATTTTCAAATTACAAAGCGTTCATTTTGTTGTTGAACTGATGTTTGTAAATTTCTACAAAAGGTAATTTTCATTAAGTTAAGAATGTCGTGGTATCATATTTGTTAAGACATCAATTGTCAATGAGAAAAAAAACTTTATTGATTTTTGCAGTTTTATGAAAAATTTGAGATTATTTCATTTTAAAATACAATTTACGGTGCAATTAAATACAGTTTAGTCCCTAAACAAAACAAAATAGATGTCTCTTAGAAAACAATCCTTCTTTTTTTCATTCAGCCTGATTTGTTCAAAGCAGCTCTAAATGCTTTATAACAGCTACATATGGCAACCCTACTTATAATTGAGACATCTCACTGAAAAGTTCGATTGTCATTTAGATGTTCAAAAACGAGAAAAGCAAATTATAACAATATTTTTTTTCTGTATGAAGTCATGGAGATGCTGACTCTATTTTTGTAACAGATCATGATGGGGAGTATTAGATTTATTTTGCTTTTACTTCTGTATTTGTATGTGTGTACCAAGGCTTAATATAACGAACCTCGTTGAACGACCTTCATATTTTGCAAACAAATAAGCTCAAACACTTCAAACGAATGGAAAACAATTGTCATATTGCTGACTTGGTACAGGCATTTCCTTATGTAGAAAAATGGTGGATTAAACCTGGTTGTATACCTAGCTAAACCTCTAACTTGTATGACAGTCGCATAAAATTCCATTATGTTGACAACAATGTGTGAACAAAACAAATAGACATAATAGGTAAAAAGGTCCAAAAAAAGAAAAGAAATATCTTTGCATTAATTCTGTTGATAGCCTATTCATTTTATATCATTTGTTTCATTGAATTCAGTTGGCAATTGTTTTATATTGGTTAATGCTATACTGACAAAAAAGAACATTAGAAATTACATATTATATACAAAAACATGTTAAACTTTTACGTTCCAAATAATTCTATTAGTCGTATTGCTTAGGAATTTTAAACTTGTTTATGAACTTTACAATTTTTTTCCAGGTAAATTGATACCATTCTTTGAGAACGCATCATTAAACTCGTCAGTTATCACCATGTGGGTGATAAGCTGTGAAAGATTTCAAGCCATTTGTAGAGCAATGCAAAACAGTTCCTGTGTTGGCACAGTGACTGCAGGGAAGTCTATATTGTGTATATGGATTGCCGCTTGTACCATTTCTCTGCCATTTGTATTCCTCACTCACCATGAACCGGCCAAATTTTATGATGGAAGTGACGTAATGGTCTGTCGAACAAAAATAGAGACAACCTTACACCAGTTTTATATTGTATTACTTTTTTTGACGTGTTTTGTATTGCCGTTGATAGTTCTAACCGTGATTTATTGTTTCATTCTAAGAACAATATATTTAACTCAGAGATTAGACGAAAATCGTCCAAGTCGACACAGAAAACAGATCGTTGCAATGATAATAGCCATCATTGCACTGTTTTACATATCGTTATTTCCAATAAGAATAATTGCACTTTGGTCAGTGTTTGGATCAACCGAATCGAAGGAAAGTTTAGGCTTAGTTAATTATACAAATATTATTTCCATTGCGAGAATTTTAATGAATCTCAATAGTGCAGGGAATCCAGTTATTTATGGATTGATATCTAGCAGATTTAGGAGAGCTTTTAAGGCAACTTTACGGAAATGTTTTTGCTTGGCCGAAAAATCATCACCAGATATTGGTAACACAAGACGTTACTCAGATTTCAGCGAGAACTTCCGAGTTTGTCCATTTATTTATGCCGGATACTGCTGTCATAATTATGACGCAGATCAGGATTTACAGGAAGTTAATAATTAAATAAGCGTAATAATTAAGCTTTGTCGACGTATTTTTTAGGGGTTATTCATGTTTACTAATAAATTAATAAATATAAAAAGTACTGCTTATAGATTTATTATAATTATTGAAAACACCAAAACCATAAAGAAGCAAGTTGGTTTTTTTTTTACATAACACAACCTTGCACGGATGAACACGTAATTACTATCTTTGTCTATGAACGCCTTTGGTCCAAATCATCTCACTTAAGGTAATCGATTGTTGCCATACCACAAAATGTCATACGATTTTATCTAATTGATTGTTTCGGTTAAAGAAGTATTACAAAAAGTAGTAAAAATGTTGTGTCATGACGTTACATTCATCATTCAAGTGCCATTGTATAGGTAAAGACAACGTGTGGGCAAGCAAAGTTTCCTAAAAAAAAAATGCAATTAAACAACAAAAATAAAATCTAAGGTAAAAAAAAGTAACATGTGTCATCGTCGGTCAGAACTGATGAATTCCTTTTTCTTAGTTGAATTTAGCTTTTCATTTTCAATGTCCCGTTTCGCAGAAGAAACCCTCTGCCCCATCATTCCAATTTGATACGTTACGCTCGTGCGTGTTTTAATTTTACATAGAAAATGAAAGGATATGGAGTAAATGTACATGGGACAAAATCGCACACAATACATAGAAAACATAGAAAATTATCAATGAACAGGGCTTTTATTCCTGTTCTTCATCTTGACAGTTGATGTAGGGTCTTCAACAATGAACAAATCATTCATACCCACAACAAGGTCAAGATGGCCCTAGCGTCGACTTAAGCGGTACTATTGCATGGACTTCAATAACAGAGGTGTAATCCTGACACAAAACTACTCCAAAAAGAGAGGCGAAGGATACCAAAGGGACATTCAAACTCATAAATCAAAAACAAACTGACAACGCCATGGCCAAAAAAGAAAAGACAAACAGACAAACAGACAAACAACAGTACACAATACAATACCACATAGAAAAACCAAAGACTTAGCAACACGAACCCCCAAAAAATTTGGGGTGATCTCAGCTACTCCAGAAGGGTAAGCAGACCCTGCTCCACATGTGGCACCCGTCGTGTTGCTCATGTAAGTACGAAAACGGTGATATGTCTAATTCGGTATTCACATTATGGGGAAAGGGGACGAGATTGTAGTTACGACAATTGGAACGTATCCGTCGTCATCTGTGAAACAAATATTCCATAACCAACTCGTGATGGCGTCCGTAAAATTTACAAAATGATAGTTTCAACTTCATCACTTGGAACTCTTGGTTTAATAGCTTCCTTGTGAGCAGCAACTCTCTATTAAGGAAATCATGATAGGAAGCGCAAAAAGGTTATATGGCAAAAAATAGTTTAACAAAAAAATACAAATGACGTTTCTCATTTAGTATAATATGACTATATTGTTCATGAATAACATCAATTTTTATGGTTTTTTGTATGTATAGATTGATATTACAAGAGCTGCTTTGCCATGATTATACATTGTATGTTTTGCTTTTATCAATTCAATAGTTATCAGTTTGAAATACAACTAAAATTATAATTTTCTCTTATGTGTTAGAATTTACTTTGGGATTTGCACAATAACGGTATCAAAAGTAATTGCCAACAAACACTAAATAAGACGACAAAAATTTGAAAATATCACAAACACACACATGCGCGGGCGCTTACAACTGTAACATAAATGAGAGGCATGTTTGCATGTAGTTTTTCATTTCTTTATCTTTAATATCATCTAGAAACTGATAGTAAGAGTTATAAATCAAAATGTGCAGAAAATGAGATCATTTCAAAGTTTCCGTATGTAAACATTACATTATTAAAGAAGCTATCCAGAATTTATCCGACAACTGATTCACTGTTCCGATGGGTTGATTTCCTGTCATGATTTCCTTGCTGCTTCAAGAACTATTTGAAACAAAGATTACATGTAGATACTTGAATGGTAAAGTAGAGGTAAAGAAGTTTCACGGACGCTATTCTAATTGTGCAATGTCTTTTGTCTGAGATGACAACGAATATGTTTCACATGCCGTTGCCACAATTAGGTCCTGTATTACTGATTTGTTACTTTACCAAATGTGACTTATCACCATCTTTTTATTTGAAATGAGCAACACGAAATATGTCACTTGAAGAACTGCTTCCTCAGTCTAGTTTTCTATGTTGTGTTTTGTGTACTGGTGTTTGTTTTTTGGCCATGGCGTTGTCAGTTTTATTTCTGACTTATGAGTTTGAATGTCCCTTTAGTATCTTTTGCCTCTCTTTTACCCTCCCGAAGCACCTGAGTCCTCCCCAGTTTGTGGTGTGGTTTGTGTTGTCAGAGTATATATGTACGTAGTACCTTGTGGACTGTTGATACTTTTTGCCTCAATTTCATTTTGTCACTGTTTTGCGTCTAAAAGAACAAGGAGTTGAAGGCCTTCTGTTTTGCACTTCAGTAGTGGTATTACACTTGCTTTGTTAGGTTCGAAGTCAATAACGTCCGTCTGAAATACTAATAGACTGTAATACTTATTGCAGTTGTGTGCTTCTTAAAAAAAAACAAAAGTTTCAAGCCAGGATTATGTCAGTCAATGAATAAAACAAACGCATCCTTTATATCGATTTTTATACCATTGCATTTAGTTTATTATTTATTTCCGACAGGTTTTATTCAGTATCTAATAGCGATTTCTAACATAAAAAGACGAAATGTTTGGTGAACTCTACAATAAATGTATGCCATGTAATGTAACGATATGCAAGCTATGAATGTGTAAATTTAGACATAATTTCTCAGTTATTTCCATTTAATATCCATTCATTTCACCATGCCAATTAATCTGCCAAGAATGCTCGTCTTGCGACAGAACTAGTATAAGTTTCTTATCATTTTATTTCATGAAAATGTTAAATTTGAAAATCTGGTGTTGGTAACGTTCAACATTATAAAATGTCAAAAGTTCAATCCGATAAATCAATAGACAACTGACAGAAATATGGTTCTGTTAAAACAATAATTAGTAACGTCAGCTAACAAATTGGTACTGCAAAAGTGATCGTTATATTTTAAGACCTTGATATAATAATGTTCAATGTAACTAAAATAATACAAATACTCAATTACACGATAAGAAATCCCAAAATTGAATTAAGCTAATATTATTTGCTTGGTTAGATCTAATTTATTTGGAGAGAAATTGTAGCATTAGTTAATTTGTTTTCAGATGGAGACTGACTGTGTCTCTGAAGGCATTTTTTTTTCACCTTTACTTAGTTTTTTATGAACAAGAAGGTTTGTTTTCACAATTTTAAGACATAAAAAAATCTATAAAAAAAAAAACAATTCTTTAAACATCTAAACCGACATATTTTTAAAAACAATCTTTATTTTTACCCATGTACATAGACACAAATATATTGGAACTACCGCTTATTGTGATCGTTATTTTTTTATTTTATTTTTTTTTTTTGTAGACCTGGATTTAAAGAATCGTGTTGTAAACCAAAATGTATGACAAACACTGCTTTTTATTTTTCTATGATTAATTTTCTCTCCCATGATACATGTAGGAATTATATTTCGATGGCATCTTCTTATTCAGTCTACATTTCTTATTCTGTTCAACACATGTTTTTTGCATTTGAAGCTATCTCTAACATTTCATTGAATGAAATGTTTTTCATTACTCTTAAAACAGGAATATACATATCGTAAATGAGTCAAAACTGCTTGTTATAACAATCATCAGAGTTTATTGTGGAAGTATTAATAGTTATCTGATCTGTAATTTTATGGATTATGTCTTATTCCCGATTGTGACATTGATTTGTCCCTTTTGGTAATATAACTGTTTCGATTCTTATACATCTTGGCTTTCAAATATTCGGCTTTGAGCGTTTGATGAAGTTAAATCCAGAAAAGCGCTTCGGACGCATAAAATTTATAACGTGTTGTTTTTCATTTTTTTCGACTGAGTATGATGGGTGATGCATGTATAGCTGGAGACTTTTACCCTGTTTCACTTCTTTTGGAATGTATGCAATTCCCCTCAGTTTTTGTCTGTTACCTTGATTTGTATCTTCGTACGTAATCGATTCACAATTTTTACATCATTTAACCACTGTAGCCTAAATCTAACATCTTGAAATTGACAATTAATTTTAATGGGAAAATTATGTTCGGACACCATGCTACAAAGCATATGTAAGCTGAATTAATTTTCAGCAACACTGATTGGCAAACGTCAGTAAACATTTATATTTTGAATAACTATTTGTGAGTATAACGATAATAAAGGGTTATTTGGTAACGAGCTCTAGAGAACCGCTTTATCAGTTGAAAATGTAATTTATTCAAGCCCTCTGGATATTCTCGTGTAAAGCCAATATTCATGCTTGTTATCGACCAATTTCATAGAATACCACTTATAATTATGCTAGAAATCGCAATCAGCACGTTGTTTGAAGTGAATTTTGTTGTTCATCGTTGAAGACGTTAGAAAAAAATAAAAGAAAAATGTGTCTGAAGAAACGAATGCCCCTGTTCAAGCTTTCCTATTTTCAAAGTTAAAAAGGGACATAACTCTAGAACAGTAAATGATTCACTGCCCAAATTCGAACTATGTCTGTGTGTTGTAGTTCTCAGCATTGTGTATGAGTTTCCGAAAATTTTGATTTAGAGTGCAGAAGCTGAAAAATTAGCTATTTTCCAAGTTTTAAAGGGACATAACTCTAGAACGGTAAGTGACTTACTGCCCAAATTCGAACTCTGTCTGCGAGTTTTGATCCCTAGCATTGTGTATGATTTTCATAGAATTTGAATGAGGCAAACTTAAGATAGAGTGCAGAAACGAAAAAACATGCTATTATCCAAGTTATAAAGGGGTATATCTCTAGAACGGGTAAGTGGCAATATGACCAAATTAGAACTCTTTTTTCGAGTTTTGTTTCTTATCATTGTTTATGATTTTTCTAAAATTTTAATAAGGACAACTTAAGTTAGAGTGCAGAAACAAAAATGGAATGAACGGACGGACGGTCAAGTGTAACACTTAATGCTCCCATTGCCTATGGCGGGGGCATAAAACTTCAAGGATAAAATAAAAGAAACACACATTAGAAGGTCACTTAAAATATAATCTGGTTTACATGTACATTCACGATTATTCGTCTTTGGAATTCAAATTTTAAATGAGTAATTATTTATTATTAAGTTTAGATATTCCAATTATGACAGCACATTTTGACGATGAGCATTTTGAATGACTTTTTATTCAGAAAAGCAAATTCAAAGCAGAGCTTTTGGTATGTTTCACATATATTTTCTACCATTTCGCAAAGCTACAATTTATTCCTCAAGTAACCACTGCTTCGTTTCTCTCGTCATTGTTTAGGTCTCAGTATTTCATGCGTTCAGTATTGTTTTAAAAACCATGATCAACTAGTTTTTTTTTAGTTTTTATTTATAAAATACTTATGGGATATAAACTACCCTTCGACAACACACTTCTAAATGTTCGCTCAAAGGTAACTGTTTAGTCTCCATTTGCCTAACCTCTATAAATGTACATAAACGCGTTCAAAAAGTTAATTGCCTAGCCTGTGTCATTTTCTATGCAGTTTGTGCCGGTGCAACAATGAATCAAGTTCATTTTCAGATCAATCTACATCGAATCAAAATGTCTTTACACTTGATGGTCTATGATCGTGTTCCCATTGAGGTTAACTTAGTGTAGTTTTCAGTAACTGCGATTACTCTTAGTTCTGTACTGTGTGTCTTTCGTGTTTTTGTTAAATTTTATATGTGCTTTGTACCGATCTGATGAATTAAGTACTTTTCAACTGATTTTTTTATTTGTTCTTAAGTCGTGCTGTTACACCACTGTTTCAGGTCAGGGGAAGGGTTTAGCGCCAGGAGATATATTTAACCCACCACATACTGAAAGTGCCTGTCCCAAGTCGAGAGCTTGTAATTCAGTGGTTGTCGTTTGTTGCTGTATATCATTTTTTCTTTATTGTTTTGTTAATAAATCAGGCCGTTAATATCTTGTTTGAATTGTTTTACATGTGTCATTTCACGGCCTTTAATAGCTTACTATGCGGTATTGGTTTACTTATTGTTGAAGGCCGTACGGTGACATATAGTTGTTAACTTCTATGGCATTTGGTCGCTGGTGGAGAGTTGTCGCATTGGTAATTATACCACATCTTCTTATTTTTATATCTACAACGTTCCGATTGATAACAATCGTTGTGTACATGTAGTTGGAATTGGATTTTGATTACATGCAGTCGATAGTCAATCTAGGCTTTGTGTGCGGGTTAAGTACACATAAAGCTTAATGTATAATTAACTCGCACGGATGATATTCAGAACGTCAATTTTATTATGAATATTTACGACGGAAACGGAAACATCTTTGAATAAAAATAATTTTTATTTTATTTTTGATAAAGTACTTTTCCGATTTATTTATCAAAACTCAAAATTTAACTCTGTATCTTAAAAGAAAAGTACACAATATTTGTAGCCTGAATAACTCAAAGTTAGAATAAAAGCAATCATCATACACATCATTTACTTTCCGAACGCAGTGGACGCATCAAGAAACTGAGACATTTATGAATTTATGCCGGCGGGACCATGTGCAGAACATGCAGTGGAAACAGATAATAAAGGAGGACATACAAGTAAAATATGTAGTTATCCTGCGTTGTTTAAATTACCTGAACATTTTACTCTTTTTTCGTCTATTGTTATGCTGCTGAAGCTGCAGTTTCTTTATAACGTTATCCTTATAAACATTAAAGCATCCTTTATCAGAAGAGCGGATTACATGCTTTCTTAAGGCACATACCATTTAACCTTCTTGAGCAGGAGAAGCAAATATTTTTTTCCGTCTTTTATCAAATTATTTTTTTCAAGATCATACAAAAGAAGAATTTGTTTTGAAACTCAACTTTCTTTGAAATTTTCCGATTCGGTCAAATGCCAGTCTAGACCCTTACCTTGTTTTCAATTGTTGTCTTTCTCTTTTAAAGAAGCATTATCCATGTAAGTTTGGTACGGTATAATTCATGTCTGAAGATGTTAGTCAAAATCAAAACTTTAACATAAGTGTTACTTTTCATACGGACAATAAAGCGGTAAATGATTATATGTATGGTTCAATATATAATTTCCACCCCCCTAAAACATTGAACACCCAGATTTTTTTGAAAGTCGATTATTTTGTTTAAAAGATTTCATTCGAAAACAAACATTATGTCACATTTTAGTCTATAAAAAGCTGTTGCTTGTTTACCCTTGCTAAGTGACTTCAAAAGCAATGGTTGTTGTTTTGCGACATCCGGCATGTTCTCATCTAGTATGGTTAAAAAAAAAATGGTTTTTTGAGCACAGGCATTTACAATAGTATAAGAAATGTTCCACTAACTCGTAACTCATGGAAGAAAGCGTAGACAGAATCGAAATTTTATATAATTATGGCCAATAGAAAAGGTGAATATCCAAAATTGTTAACACGAAAAGCTTATTTTACTGAGGGCTTAGCCCGAAGTGAAATAACTTTTTATGGTTGACAATTTTGGATATTCATCGCTTCTAAGGAGCCACAATTGTTTTATTATACCGAATGAACAGTGGATAAGCCGTTTGAACCATTGAAGAAGATCTTACTATTGTAGTAACAAACACAAGTGAACGTTTGACATAAATGTCTGTCTTAGAATTTCTCGTAGTACAACAAAGGTAGAATCTTTTTGTAAATATTGGTGGCCCTGAAAAGGGCTGTTTATTTGAGATGTCTGCGGCACTAGATGAATTTCTAAGCCTTGTTTCCTCGTCACTCGATGGACTACCTTCCTGTACCGTGAACGTTGCCATTTTGTTTACTAACATCAATGTGACGTCATTTTTATGGAAGATAACTCGTGTACAAATCAAGAAACCCAAAAGGTTATTCGACGGTGAATAATAGGGTTATTCACCACAGGGTGTGGATTTTTAGGGTTATTCGTCCTTCCTTGCATATAAACGAAAATTAACTGAATTATCCCATGTCACGTGATAACGTGTTACCAAATAGAATTGTTTATGATATATGTAAGGTATAATAATAGGTAATAATCAGATTAACCAAACAATATCCTTCTGACACCAGCGGTTAAATTGAAATTGTATCTTCTCTGCTATTGGCGACGGTCAAAAATGATAACATAGGAAACTACATAAAAGGTTTTAAATTAACTTGGTTTAAGAATAGTTGTGAAATACGTACTAATACGTACCAATATTATGTTTACGCTACTCATATAAAAACTTGTCTGTTAATGCATAAACAACAAGAACGATTGTGTATTTCTAAGTTTTGCTATCTTCAATTGGCACTTTTTTATTTATTGTTCTGATTTTGGAAATGCAATTTCTCGGCCCTCATAAAAAGCTGAAAATCCATTTTGGAAAAAAATATTTGATTTGTGGAATGTTCTTCAAGATAAAAAAAAAAAAAAAACGGCACAAAGGCATATATGTAATGCTTTTTTGTGATGCAAAGGCATACATGTGATACAAAGGCATACATGAGATACAAAAGCATGCATGCAATCTACATGATCTATGCAAGAATCATTGGTTATCAATAGTTATATATAAAGGTTCGACTGAAAAAATGGTTAGACTGATAAATTACGTATGAGATGAATATGGACATTTCATGACTTTTGATAACTTTAAAATGTATACAATATCAAAAATATTTCCTTTTATATCAAGGTTTAATTTCTGCAATAAAAAAAAAAATTAAAGAATATAATATATGTCTCCACGATTTAGAGAGAGAGAAAAGGTTCCAGTTTTGTCTTCAGGTTAAAAAATATTTTTTGAAATCTCCAAAAGGATAAAAAGATATGTATAATATTTTAAATAGTAAAATGTTAAACCTGAAACAAAAATGTGAACAAAAATGATCATAAATTCTCCATACAAACTACAATTGGAAGAATATCCATGTATTGGCCTTCCGTATTACCAAGAACTCAAAACAACAGTGGTTTCAATACATCATAAAACATAGCATTTTAGGCAGGAACAAATTTCTCTTCGAAGTAAAAGAGAATGATACAAATAAGTTCAGTTTTGGGTGTGGAGGGATCGAAACAATAGAACCTAAAGTATGGGCTTGTAATAAAAATTAAGGGATGAAAAAGAAAAAAAATGACTTTAAATATAGATTTTGTTTCATTTAGTATTCTAACGAAAACCGATATAAATGACACAAGATCCTGAATAATTCTGCCAACAAAATATTATATTTATAGTAGCAAATTATAAATGGAACAAAACTATATGATAGCCCTAAAACATTATTTGAACTAAAATGTTAATAGAAAAAAAAAAAAATAAATAAACAACAAAAGACTCGGTAGGGAGGAGAACTGCTTGGACTCTCTAATTGACATAACAACAAGCTATCAACAAATACAATATGCTATACATGTATGCTAGAACGGATATCAATATTACCATTCTATAATGTCTAACAGAGATGTTAGTAATAATTTGACATGCATGTTCAGTAAGTTATTATAAGAAGAATACAACATATTTTCTCTAAGTTTCAACACATTATTGTCAATATAATGAAATTATATGCGACGACTGTCATACAAGTGATCATGAGAGGGTTAGCTAGCTATAAAACCAGTTTTAATCCATCATTTCTATACAAGGAAATACCTGTTCCAAGTCAGGAATATGACAGTTGTTTTCCATTCGTTTGATGAGTTTGGGCTTTTAATGTTACCATTTGATAAAGGAATTTCCGTTTTGAATTTTCCTTGGAGTTCGGTATTTTTTGTTATTTTTATTTTTTTCGTCATTATTTGCAAAATGTGGAAATAAGTTTTGACATTTATTTGATAATCAAAAGCGCGAATGCGCTGTAAAGGCAGCTTCCCACAGGTTTTGTGATTTTATAATCCTCAAACATACTGTAAATCCAGAAATTATTGCGAGGTTTTTATTAATGCAAATAACATGACTACTGGAGTATCGCACTGACAAGTGCTCGCACTTAGATATCAAATACATATATCTGTATGTAGTTTTTCCTAAAATTGCAATAATTCTTCAAAAATGGCTAAATAAATGCACGCAATAATTTTTGGATTACTTTTCAGGAATGGCTAACAATATCAAGATATTTGGACATTTTTCAATAAATATGGCATAGAAATGGTAATGCTACGTTGCATTTCCAAAGAACATATCATTGCACGAGTATATTAATGCACTAATATCTTTTAAATTAAAATTTTACCAGCTACAGAGCAACAGAGAATTGACTCTTTCGAGAAAACCAAATCGTTTTTATTTATACTCAAAAAAGTGCATCTGAATATTAATGGGTCAATTTTGGTTTTTACTATTTGTGGTTACTCACAGTTTTAAAAATACCCCATTCCAGTTCATCTTGATGGCTTGGTGCGAAATTCATCTCAAAAACATTGAGTTATATAATGCATCTCGAGTGTGTCCACTCTTTCCAAGAAAGTCATGAGCAAAAAAAAAAATTACTGACCATGCCAGGTCACCAATTATTGTTTGTGATTGTCAATGTCCAGCTATGAGAAACAATTATACTTAGTACCATGTTTTTGTTATGTATGTAAGTCTGATAACTTTAAAAGGCGGTCAACTTGCTTCAGATAGTTATTGAAAGTATGGTTGGATTATGAAATGTCCGATATTTAAGCATTAATAAAGTCATTTTGCTGAAAAAAACTTAAGACGACCATTGTATCGAACGCTTTAAAATATATTAGCTATAAAGAACTGTCTATGTTATATTGACCAATGTTATTTTATTACTAAAGCATTGGTACTGGAACACTGGTTCCTTTAAGAAGTACAAGCCAACTTGGCTACCTTTAAAACAATTGACACTGTACCAAAGGAATCCGGGTCCGTTCGCCCTGATTCGCGTTTGCCCTAGTAACTGTTCGCCCTGGGCATGTTCGCTCTGATTTTTATTTAATTTTGTTGTCTTGTTCTATAATGCTTATTATTTGAAAATAGTATGTTAAAGTTTGTTGAAAATTTTGCTAAATATTTATGTTGTATTGCTGCTACCACATAATTATTTTCCATAGATCTGCACTGTAGAGTACCAGAAATACAAGGTATTTAATATAAAACAACTGTAAACCATGCTATCTGCATGTATTTATCTTTATTAATAAATTTTAACAATTTCAAAACAATCATTAACAGTTATAACAAGATCCAATCGAACTTTGCATCACACACCAGTTATGTCCTAAATTTTTAAAACTTTTATTTTAAAGAGCACATATAATGTCAAAACGAACTGAAGATCAAAGAAGCCAAGCTGTGTGCGAAAAAAAATCCCTTTTATGTCTTACAATTCGTACATCGTTGTTTTTATTCATTCCAAGCTGACTAGTTATTTTTAAAAAATGTTACGTTTATTATTTATCGAATAAACACAATTAATACAAACATAAGTGAGCTCAAAGACATAATAATTGTACCTAATCAGCATTCTAAATTTCAAACAACAGTTCACTGTTGACCTTCTGTCAGTTTGGAACTTCTTGAGCATGTTGAAGGTGCTTCAAGGTCCGCATTGGAGTGTGAAATAGTTAGCATTTCTTTGCTGAGTTGAAAGTTTAATAATTGGTTTTTCGGTACCAAAACTTTGACAACATTCCACTTTTCTATCACTGCCGTTATTTACTTTAATCATCTTTGGCTTGTACAGGAGCCATGTCGAGTAATTGATAGTCGATCACCTGTTGAATGTTTAATCAAGCTATTATCACTTGTTATTTAGCATTGGGTCACATCTACACAAACTGCGTAGTCAGTTAAACTTGATAAGTTATGTACTCTCTGGTTTTAACATATTCAAATTGTGTAAGAGGAAAAAACCCGTATCGTGTATCGAATATTTGGTCTCACTAATTAGTGACAAGAAGCGTCAGGAAGGCTCAAGAAGGGACTATATTACAAAAACACTCTTTAATGCATGTTTCTATATCAATTTATTTGAAATAATTAATATCTTGATTTATTTACACTAAAGTTGTTTTCTTGTCGCTAAATTTGTCTTCTTGTCGCTTAATTATTCTTCTTGTCGTTAAATTATTATTCTTGTCGCTTCTTGAAACTAATAAGTGACACCCTCGAATTTTTCCCTGATTCCTGGATGTCAACTTTGGCACTGTTAGTTTCGGATTTAAAAAAAAATTATCGGACGTATAAGATCGAAATTGTTAACCTGACAAAGGGTCTGACTTGATAGCTATATCGGACGGTCAGACGATTTTCAACAGCTCTGGTTTTCAGTAAATTCCAGATCGATATTGATAGTTGAGGCGGATTTCGGCAATATTCAACGTAAAAATTGTTCTGATGAGAAAAAGAAAAAAATAATCGGATTCCCGAGAAAACTGAGTTATTATTGACATGTAACGACTAAGCATAGAGAAGTCGACTTTTCATTGTTATATCAACGACTGAAACGATCTTAGAAGCAACTAAAGATTAAAATACCACTCGAAATAAATCCGAACTTTTTCACACGGATTAAGTAATATCAGTATGTCAATCGGTTGACTGCTCATAATTCAAAATGCAACTCTATCGTAAATTTTGAAAACTTACAAAAAAACCCTTTCGATTCTTTACTTCACAATGTCAATGAATTACAATAATAAACAAAGAATGTCCCAAATAGAAGGAGAAAGAATTCCTCTTTTTGGTGGAATTTCTCTCTCCCCCTATAAACCTTCCTCACGTAGAAGAAACAAAATAGCTATTGCCTTATACCATTAAAGGCATTAAGGCACTGCCTTTAAAAACTCTTTATGTTGTTTGAGACCTCATTCTAAATAACAAGATGAAAAACAGCAGTAAAAGTGTAGCTCGTTCGCTATGTTTAGTTATCCTGTTATTCTTAGTAGTTAATGTTTTTGCTACACTCGTTCATCAATATCCTTTACTACTTAGGAATTTACAATTAAAACATTGATTTCATAAACATTGAAGGTTTTAAACGTCTTATATGACGATAAATCTATTGGTCTCATTTGGTTTTATCAGCATTTTAACATTTGAGTTAAGTTTTGGTTTTTCAAACATTTTGGTCTCATCACCGAAGAGACATTAATTGTCGAAATGCGCATTTGGTGCAATCAAATTGTTACCGCTACCGTTATTACTAGAAAAACGAATCTAACAAATTAAAGTTTATGTGCTTCATCTATATTTTTTATGATTTGACCAATCTGATGTCTTATTGTGTTGTAACCATTTGCTTTGGCGTTAATAATCACATTTGTTTTAGATTTTTGTTCGATTGATTAATATAGTTATTAAAAAAAAAAACAAAACAAAAAAACAAAAAAACCAAAACTTTAAGAAAACGTCGAGCTCATATAGTTGTTCCCCATATTAATAGTCATACTATAAATGTATTATAACATGTGTGAAAAAAAAAATGGTTTCAGGCTTAACTGTTTTACATTTTTGCGGATATAAAGTAGGATATAATCATTTGAAATAACTGATTATCTCCCTCCCGCAAGGCTTCAATGCCTTGTATGTTTGTTTGTATTGTGGATACGAAACGCGAGTCTGGCGTTTCAAATGTAGTATCTATGATGAGTGTTTACCACCACTGGGTCGATACCATTACTGTTGGAAGTTTCGTCTCCGATGTTATCACCTGGCTAGAAGTTAGAACTTTTGTGTTTATAGATATAGGAAGATGTGGTATGAGTGCCAATGAGACAACTCTCCATCCAAGTCACAATGTATAGAAGTAAACCATTATAGGTCAAGGTACGGCCTTCAACACGGAGCCTAGGCTCACACTGAACAGCAAGCTATAAAGGACCCCCAAAATTACTAGTGTAAAACCATTCAAACGGGAAAACCAACGGTCTAATCTATATAAAAAACGAGAAACGAGAAACACTTATGAACCACATAAACAGACGACAACCACTGAACATCAGATTCCTGACTTAAGACAAGCGCAAACAATTGATTAACGATTAACGATTAAACGTTTTAATGGTACCAAAATTACATGAAACATAGATATGTTCATTTTCTGTAAATTTGCTTTTTATAAAATGTTGTCTTATTTGAAACAATTATGTTTTTCCTACCATAGGCATAGATGGCCTAAGTCGTATTTGGCACAACTTTTCGGAATTTTCCGTGTTTAATGCTCTTCAGTTTGGTATATGATTTTGTCTTCTAACTTTTCAAGGCTACGTTCGAGTTATTAATAGGTTTTTTCTTCTAATTGTTTAATGCGTGTTTTTCATGGAGATTAAAACATAAAACAAATCATGCACAGTGCTATCGACATGTTTACTTTGTATTAATACTATATCAATAACACTACTGTTAGGCTGTTTGTCCAATTAGTGCATATACATTCTGCAGTAGTCAGTATATCGTTATTGATCTTGATTAATTACAGTGCTCCTGATACAGATTGGATCATAAATTGTTAAAAGCTACGGCATATTCTGTCCAATATTTCAAATTTCTAAATCAGTACATGGAATTTAATCATCTTATTCAACTATTTGACTATTTATTGTCTGATCGTTGATTTTCATCATATATTACAAACTCTCATGAAGTGAATATTGAATTACTGAGTCAAAAGAGCGTTTGGTACATAATACTGTTATGTTTAGTAAAAATCCTATCGAACTACTATTTCACTAGCCTGACATTATTGAGGTTATGAGTTCGAATCTAGCACGTGGCAGGTGCGTTTAACTCCAATCTTAATTGAATAGGATTGTCAGTTTTCCTACCGAAGGTCTGTGGTTCTCATCGGCGACTCCAGTTTCCTTCATCAATAAAAACTGACCGCCACAAAATAGCACATTAGTGCTGAAAGTGGCATCAATCACCGATCAATAGAATCAATCAATCAATCTTGCAAAACTACAAGCAACATTGTATTGCTTTGCCTGCATAAAGTACAAAGAAAACTCGTTTTAAAATAGATTTACTGGAAGAAAATAAAATTAGCAATGCCTGGGATTATTGTATTCCCCCTATGCTAGGCGAAGGGGGCTTTGAGTGTTACTCTTGCCCATCCGTTTTCCGTCCGTCCTATTTTCGTTTCCGCACTCTAACTTCAGTTTTCCTTTATTCAAATTTTATGAAACTCATACACAACATTCTACAACTCGCAGACAGATATCGAATTTCAGCAGTGAATTACTCGCCGTTCTGGAGTTACGCCATTTATAACTTGGAAAGTTACAATTTTTTTCGTTTCTGGCAATTGTGACCTGTGAAGTCTATGTTCAGATTGTTCAGTTGCTGTTATTTACCTCTTTGTAAGTACCAGTTGCATTAACAACAAGAAAATATCTGAAAAATATCTTGAACTTTTAACAATTCTTAAGGGGATATTAGCTACGAAGATGACAATAAATCAAAACATTTACAAAAACGAAATTGTGAAATAATAATTCGCAATTAGCAGTGAGTTTGATTCAATATTGTCAAAATAATTTAAAAAACATCACAGTATTATTGTGCTTGGAAGTCAATAGTGAAACTCATTTGAATCTGTTGTCATGCGAATTTCAATTTGGGATAAGATTACGCATTTTCTAAGCATTTTTAGTAATAAAAAAGAAAGAATGTCTATTTTGAAAATTGAAATACGGTAGCCACCGGGAAAACCCTTTCGTTGACTGATTCGGCCCACAAAAAATCATTTTAATACAAGTACGTAAGGCGATACTTACGCTTTTACATATTTTTAAACTTCTGACATGAGATCAAACAGACCTAGAGAAATCGTCATTATACGATTCTGCACCTGCGTATCTGTGTATTTAAATTTATGCTAAAATTATTTCATATGACCTACGAAATTCGTCGGAGATCTTCTCGTTGGTTGATTAAATAGCGTCTTGTCCAAAATGCAAACGAAATTTTAGATGATGTGAAGATCAAAATGACCGTCTAAGACTGAATTGTTTTTACTAGTGTATTAAAATTTGTTAACATAAGTTTCCTAACACATATTTCAAAACGAGTACCCTGAAGGAGTTTTACAACAAAAATACCAGATTTACTGTTTGGATTCACAATTAGAATGAAATCTAAAAGCTTAGTTTTGTAACACTTTGAGGTTGATGTTTGAAACTTTTATTTTCGTTCATGTCTTTTCCTATTCAAAATGCTTTAGATGACCTTAGTGTAAAATTATTAAATATGTAGCTATTTTTAGCATGCATTTTACACTTTCGAATTGTATAGGATACAGTAGCAATTTTTAAAAATATTACTGAATTTCTGACAACGTTGACAGAAACCCTGCTGAAAATGTTATTTATATTCATCTGCTTGTAAAAATACAAGGTTCCTGACGTGGTACTTATTCATAAACGCGTGCCAGGGTTCAACTTGTTAAGATCTCAAAACTTCCCATTTCAATCTCGGTCACAAGATCAAAAATCTTTTCTTTTAAAAATTGACAACTTTAATAAAAACCGACAACAACATAAAAATAGCATAATTAACCATGCCATTGGCTTGCATCTCATTGATAAATTAAAGCGACAGTAGTTTACCGATGTTCAAATCTCGTAAATCAAGTTGGAAGAGACAAATCAAGGTAACAAAAAAAAAAAAAAAAAAAAAAACTGAAAGAATTGCATGAACTCCAAAAGGAGCGAGACTGGTGCACCTCGTGCTATTCATGGCTCACCTGCCATGCAAATTCACACTCAGTTAAAATGTCACAATCGGGAATAGGACACAATAGTTAAAATTACAGACAATTGTACTGCCATCTAAAGATCTTAGACCGCGAAAATTATCTTTAGTAAGTTAAGAAACCACCTCGCGTTGGTCAACCTTTTTTGTGATGGTGAACGTAAAACTTATCATGTGTCGATTACAGTCGGTTTTTTCTGATATCTCTGTTGGAACATGCACGACCGTAACGTAATAACTAAGATATGTAAACGCCATATGATTGAGAGAAGGGTAGATTGCTGCTGAGAAATGGGAAGTCTACTATAAGAAAGTTAAAATCATCTTGTTTGTTATAGATTCTAGTTTGAAGGTGTCAATATTAAAGAAAACATCACTATAGTAAGCAGATCTTCTACATGTACTTTCGGTAGTATCCTTAATCTCAAGTTCACGTGAATATATGAGATGAAAGCACTAATTGAAATGTGGGTTATTGAGTAACAAAACATACTGAATATATCTGAAAGTGAAATTAAAGAACCTTGCAAAATGTGTTTTTTCCTTTTTGTCTATGAGAAGGTTCTGTATGAATTTTGCTTCATGTGACTTCAAAAAAAGTCGGCCAGTATTAGTGCACAATTAGTTATCAATAGAATACCTGCTGTCTGATAGATATTATCATCTATGGCAAGCCGTTGTGGAATTTATTCCCTATTTATTAATATTAATAAATCATTTATTAATATTAAATATTATTTTAATATTAATAAATCAATTTTAATATTAATAAATATTTTTAATTAAATAGGTTTTATTTTTAATATTAAAAAATCATTTTTAATATTAAAATTCGATTTATTAATATTAAAAATAATATTTAATATTAAAAATAGATCCTATTTATTGATATCAAAAATCATTTTTAATATTAAAAATCATTTTCTAAATTAATAAATGGTCTTATTTTTAATATTAAAAATGAATATTTAATATTAAATATTCAGGTTGGTTTTAATATTAAAATGTAGAGAAATAAGTCTTAGAAAAAATACCTGTGTGAGATTTTTTTTTAATGAAATTTGGTTTATAATTTTTAAATGTATAAATGATTTGGTCCATATTAGAGGTCATGTATAACTCTACCTCCATATCCATTGCCCATGGTGTGAATCACTTACTTTGGTCAGCAGGTAATAGTTCAGGTGGTCTTTGTAACAAACCAGACACCTCATACCCTATGCTTCAAAACTTTTTACAGGTCTGGTACTATGGGTAATATTAGAGACCATACCTAGCTCTACTTCTGGTCAACATGGAAAATATCTTATTTCCACCAGTGGAGAATAGGAAAGTTTGCATATTTGCCATACGAGGACACCCAAACTTCCATTTTTTGCTGACACATACGTATGGGTCTAAGCTTTAATTGCTTTAATTGCTTTGGGACATGCCAACCTCTATCTCTATTTCCAAGGCACACGTAACAAATCTCTTAGTTTGGTCATTAACCTTTGCTGACAAACTCATACAGTTGTAGGGTTTTAAATGCTCTATTCCATTTAAGAGGCAATTACCATTTTCTAGTACCATGGCCCAAATAGAGAATTTCTTAGTTTTCCCAGCGGGTAAAAGTAAAGATGAAAAAAAACAAATTGAGAATTTAAATTGGGAATGTGTCAAAGAGACAACAGCCCGACCAAAGTACAGAAAACAGCCGAAAGCCACCTATGGGTCTTCAACACAGCAAGAAAATCGCGCTGCAGCTAAGTGCCATACCAGAATACCCAAATTCCCTACTCTTTGCTAACACGCTCATAAGGGTCTACGGTATAAGTGCTATAGACCATTTTAGAGGCTTAACCTACCTATTTCTGGTAACACGGTCCACGCAAATAATGTCTTTGGCCAGCGAAAATAGTAGAGATGGACTTTGTGCCATTCAGGTGACCTCACCCACTCTTTGCCTTCAAATTATTAGGAGTCTAATGTCTAATTGCTTTGGGACATGTCTACCTCTACCTTTATTACCATGGCCCACGTAACAAATGTCTTAGTATAGACAACAGAAAGTTTTAAATTTGTACAACTAGTATGTGACAAACCGGGGTACCTTTTTCTGACTGATGAAATCCGGATAACTCAAAAAGAAGCTAGATTTGATGCGTCAATGAACTAACAACCGAATAACACAATGACACAAAAACATCTAGACGTTTATAGAAAGTCTTTTAAAATATCAGTATTGACTATAGGACATTCATCGAGTACCATCTATGACTATAGGACATTCAACAATTACCTATTATAGCTATATAACATTCAACAGGTTCCTGCTATAACTATAAGACATTCAACAAGTACCTGCTATATTTATAGGATATTCAACAAGAACCTATTATACCATAGGATATTCAACAAGTACCTGCTATACTATAGGGCATTCAACAAATACTTGTTATAACTATAGGACATTCAACAAGTACCTTCTTTATCAATAGGATATTCAACAATTACCTGCTATATCTATAGGACATTCAACAAGTACCTAATATAACTATAGGCCATTCAACAATTGGTATCTCTTATAACCATAGGATATTCAACAAGTACCTGCTATGACTAGGACATTCAACAAGTACCTGCTTTATCTATAGGACATTCAACAAGAACCTTCTATATCAATATGATTTCAACAATTACCTGCTATAGCCATAGGACATTCAATAAGTACCTGTTGTATGTAAAGGACATTCAACAACTCTAGAAATACTATAGGACATTCAACAAGTACCTTATATGACTACAGGACATTCAACAAGAAATTACTAGACCAAAAGGATATTCACCAAGTACCTGCTACCATAGGACATACAACAAGTACCCTCTATAACTATCAGACATTCAACAAGTACCTGCTATCACCATAGGACATTTAAAAAGTACCTATTAAAACTGTTGGACATTTAACAAGAACCTTCTGTACCAAAAGGATATTCAACAAATACCTGCTATAGCTATAGGAGATTCAACAAGTACCTGCCATAACTATAGGACATTCACCAATTACTTGCTATAACTATAGGACATTCAACACGTTCCTACTATAGCCATAACATTTTCAACACGTACCTTGTCTATCTATAGGATATTCAACACGTACCTGCTATAACTATAAGACATTCATCAAGGACTTACTATACCAATAGGATATTCAACAAGTACCTGATATAACAATAGGACATTCAACAAAAGTATCTGATATAACAATTGGACATTCAACAAGTACCTGCTATTACTTTAGGTCATTCAACAAAAACCTTCTCTAGCAAAAGGATATTCAACAATTACCGGTCATAACTATATGACTTTCAACAAGTACCTAATATAACTATAGGACATTCAACAATTAGTATCTGTTATAACTATAGGACATTCAACAAGTACCTGATATGACTAGGACATTCAACAAGTACCTGCTATATCTATAGGACATTCAACAAGAACCTTCTATATCAATATGATATCAACAATTACCTGCTATAGCCATAGGACATTCAACCAGTACCTGTTGTATTTAAAGCACATTTATTAACTCTAGAAATGCTATAGGACATTCAACAAGTACCAATTATGACTACAGGACATTCAAAAAGTACCTTATATGACTACAGAACTTTCAACAAGAAATTACTATACCAAAAGGATGTTCAACAAGTACCTGCTACTATAGGACATACAGCAAGTACCCTCTATTACTATCAGACATTCAACAAGTACCTGCTATCACCATAGGACATTCAAAAAGTACCTATTATAACTGTTGGACATTTAACAAGAACCTACTGTACAAAAAGGATATTCAACAAATACCTCCTATAGCTATAGGACATTCAACAAGTACCTGCTATCACTATGGAAAATTCACTAAGTATTTGCTATAACTATAGGACATTCACCAATTACTTGCTATAACTATAGGACATTCAACACGTTCCTACTATAGCAATAAGATATTCAACACGTACCTATTATATCTATAGGATATTCAACAAGTACCTGCTATAACTATAAGACATTCAAAAAGTACTAACTATACCAATAGGATATTCAGCAATTACCGGTTATAACTATATATATCAACAATTGCCGGTTATAACTATAGGACATTCAACAAGTACCTGATATGACTAGGACATTCAACAAGTACCTGCTATATCTATAGGACATTCAACAAGAACCTTCTATATCAATAGGATATCAACAATTACCTGCTATAGCCATAGGACATTCAATCAGTACCTGTTTTATGCAAAGGACATTTATCAACTCTAGAAATACTATAGGACATTCAACAAGTACCTTATATGACTACTGGACATTCAACAAGAAATTACTATACCAAAAGGATATTCAATAATTACCTGTTATAAATATATGACATTCAACAAAAGTATCTGCTATAACAATTGGACATTCAACAAGTACCTGCTATGACTTTAGGTCATTCAACAAAAACCTTCTATAGCAAAAGGATATTCAACAATTACCGGTCATAACTATATGACTTTCAACAAGTACCTAATATAACTATAGGACATTCAACAATTAGTATCTGTTATAACTATAGGACATTCAAAAAGTACCTGATATGACTAGGACATTCAACAAGTACCTGCTATATCTATAGGACATTCAACAAGAACCTTCTATATCAATATGATATCAACAATTACCTGCTATAGCCATAGTACATTCAATCAGTACCTGTTGTATTTAAAGAACATTTATTAACTCCAGAAATACTATAGGACATTCAACAAGTACCAATTATGACTACAGGACATTCAACAAGTACCTTATATGACTACAGAACTTTCAACAAGAAATTACTATACCAAAAAGGATGTTCAACAAGTACCTGCTACTATAGGACATACAACAAGTACCCTCTATAACTATCAGACATTCAACAAGTACCTGCTATCACCATAGGACATTCAAAAAGTACCTATTATAACTGTTGGACATTTAACAAGAACCTACTGTACAAAAAGGATATTCAACAAATACCTCCTATAGCTATAGGACATTCAACAAGTACCTGCTATCACTATGGAAAATTCACTAAGTATTTGCTATAACTATAGGACATTCACCAATTACTTGCTATAACTATAGGACATTCAACACGTACCTACTATAGCAATAGGATATTCAACACGTACCTGCTATATCTATAGGATATTCAACAAGTACCTGCTATAACTATAGGACATTCAACAAGTACTAACTATACGATTAGGATATTCAGCAATTACCGGTCATAACTATATACTTTCAACAATTACCGGTTATAACTATAGGACATTCAACAAGTAGTATCTGATATAACTATAGGACATTCAACAAGTACCTGATATGACTAGGACATTCAACAAGAACCTGCTATATCTATAGGACATTCAACAAGAACCTTCTATATCAATATGATATCAACAATTACCTGAAATTACTATAGCCATAGGACATTCAATCGTATTTATAGGACATTCAACAAGCACATTTATTAACTCTAGAAATACTATAGGACATTCAACAAGTACCAATTATGACTACAGGACATTCAAAAGTACCTTATATGACTACAGAACTTTCAACTAGAAATTACTATACCAAAAGGATGTTCAACAAGTACCTGCTACTATAGGACATACAACAAGTACCCTTTATAACTATCAGACATTCAACAAGTACCTGCTATCACCATAGGACATTCAAAAGTACCTATTATAACTGTTGGACATTTAACAAGAACCTACTGTACAAAAGGATATTCAACAAATACCTCCTATAGCTATAGGACATTCAACAAGTACCTGCTATCACTATGGAAAATTCACTAAGTATTTGCTATAACTATAGGACATTCACCAATTACTTGCTATAACTATAGGACATTCAACACGTTCCTACTATAGCAATAAGATATTCAACACGTACCTATTATATCTATAGGATATTCAACAAAACCTGCTATAACTATAAGACATTCAAAAGTACTAACTATACCAATAGGATATTCAGCAATTACCGGTTATAACTATATATATCAACAATTGCCGGTTATAACTATAGGACATTCAACAAGTACCTGATATGACTAGGACATTCAACAAGTACCTGCTATATCTATAGGACATTCAACAAGAACCTTCTATATCAATAGGATATCAACAATTACCTGCTATAGCCATAGGACATTCAATCAGTACCTGTTGTATGCAAAGGACATTTATCAACTCTAGAAATACTATAGGACATTCAACAAGTACCTTATATGACTACTGGACATTCAACAAGAAATTACTATACCAAAAGGATATTCAATAATTACCTGTTATAACTATAGGACATTCAAGAAGTACCTACAGAAACTGTAGGTTATTCAATAATTACCTGTTATAACTATAGGACATTCAACAAGGACTAACTATACCAATAGGATATTCAGCAATCACCTGTATATAACTATATATATCAACAATTACCGGTTATAACCATAGGACATTCAACAAGTACCTGATATAACAATAGGACATTCAACAAAAGTATCTGCTATAACTATTGGACATTCAACAAGTACCTGCTATGACTATAGGTCATTCAACAAAAACCTTCTATAGCAATAGTTTATTAAAAAATTACCGGTAATAACTATAGGACTTTCAACAAGTACCTAATATAACTATAGGACATTCAACAATTAGTATCTGTTATAACTATAGGACATTTAACAAGTACCTGCTATATCTATAGGACATCCAACAAACACCTTCTTTATCAATAGGATATCAACATTTACCTGCTAAATCTATAGGACATTCAACAAGAGCCTGCTAGCACAATAGGATATTCAACAAAAACCAGTTATAGCTATAGGAATTTCAAAAAGTAACTGATATAACTATCAGACATTCAACAAATAGTATCTGTTATAACTATAGGACATTCAGCAAATTCCTGCTATGACTAGGACATTTATAACAATAGGACTTTCAACAAGTATCTGCTTTCACTATAGGACATTCAACAAGTACCTACAATAACTGTAGGACATTCAACAAGAAAGTACTATACCAAAAGGATATTCAACAAGTACCTGCTATTGCTATAGGACATTCAACAAGTACCTGCTATCACGGTAGGACATTCAACAAGAACCTTCTATATCAATAGGATATTCAACAAATACCTGCTATCACTATGAAACATTCACTAATTACATGCTATAACTATAGGACATTCACCAAGTACTTAATATAACTATAAGACATTCAACAAATAGTATCTGTTATAACTATAGGACATTTAACAAGTTCCTGCTATGACTAGGACATTTATAACTATAGGACTTTCAACAAGTATCTGTTTTCACTATAGGACATTCAACAAGTACCTACAATAACTATAGGACATCCAACAAGAACGTACTATATCAAAAGGATATTCAACAAGTACCTGCTATGACTATAGGTCATTAAACAAAAACCTTCTATAGCAATAGGATATTCAAAAATTACTGGTTATAACTATAGGACATTCAGCAATTAGTATCTGTTATAACTAAAGGACATTCAACAAGTACCTGATATGACTATAGTACTTTCAACAAATACATGCTATAATTATAGGGTATTTAGCAAGTTCCTACTATAACAATAGAAACTTTAACTCCTAACTGCTTAATCTATAGGACATTTAACAAGAACCTACTATACCAAAAGGATAATCAAAAAGTACTGCTATAACTATATGACGTTCAACAAGTACCTGCTATAACTTTAGGACATTCAACAAGTTTCTACTATACCAATAGGATATTCAACAAGTACCTGCTATAAGTATAGGACGTTCAACAAGTACTTGTTATAACTATAGGAAATTCAACAAGTTCCTACTATACCAAAAGGCTATTCAACAGGTACCTGTTATAAATATAGGACGTTCAACAAGTACATGTAATAACTATAGGAAATTCAACAAGTTCCTTCTATACCAAAAGGATATTCAACAATTACCTTTTTAATGTATAGGACATTCAACAAGTTCCTACTATACCAATAGGATATTCAACAAGTTCCTTCTTAATGTATAGGACATTCAACAAGATCTTCCACTAAACTCAACATATATTTTGTCGATCAATTCGCAGAATTTTGATGATATCGTCTTCGGTGTAATTGTTGTGGGAATGAGTGTAGTAATATTTTTCTTCGACTTAAAATAAGGAATTTGTATTTTCGTTTCCCATTTCTAAGCTATCAAATTTAACATGCAGTGGAATAATTTAAAAAGTCCAACATACCTCTTATCTTTGGTATTATTCCACTTAGTACATATTAATAGCTTAATCAATATTTGATTGGTTGAGACCATTCCACGTGTCATTGAACAAAACTTCATATTCCCCTCTGAACATCAGGACTTCCTCGTGCGACGGTACGCGCGGTTAATGTAAGTAACGTTTTGGACGTTTTTAAATTGCGATAGTATAGTCACTATTGTGTTCAAAATTATTTCAGACGTAAAATCAAAACAAAAATAATAGTTAATTATCTTTTGATCGGTACTGTTTATCAATGTTTTATGTCATGTCGTGTTTAGTTATGAAAACAAGCGGTTAAAAAAAATGTATGTGAATTAATGTTTTTTTTATAATACTTCATGTCAAAATGCCATCTTTTGATTGGTTAATACGAGGGAGACAATTTACTCTATCCCATGGCAAATACTCTATTACCCTTCACAGAGGCGCTTGTTCAAGTGTACACTTTAATAAATACGGATGATTGTTATGTACAAGACGACATAGTTTATTACTTTGAATTTGAAATTTAATAGACAGTAATAACAGAACATTCAGTATAATAAATTAAATAACACATATCTGAGAGGGTGATAGAACAGATTTTTACCCCTCGAAAAGACATTGTCAACCTTAGTTGACAATGTTTTCTTGGGGTAACAATCGGTTGTCCTTAGACAATACCACGCAAATGGTTTACAATGAAGAAGAATCTATGAAATTTTGGAAGATAATTTATAAATTTTTTCACATACAAGCTTTTCGATTTATGTCGGGAGCAAAGTTCGTCTGTCAGGTTGTAGACGGGCCATCATCGAAAGGGTCTCTTTGATCCCCTGACACAAAACAAGCATTAATCTTGCTGTCACAAGCGTCAATTCCCTAAGTAATTTTGATGCGTTCGAAACAATCATTCCAAAAGAAATAACTCCAAGAATTATCACACAAGCGTTGCACTTTATGCTACATGAAAAAACGTATTTATTGTCCGTTAATGGGGAAAAGGTAGCACCTGGACTGTCAGCTTTACACGGAGATTCAGATCTATTCGATTACGAGGAAAAAAAACCTTTAATATTTAAAAGATCGTCTTGAACACGAAGTTCAAGAAGTAGAAAGTCTGAAACATAATTGGCATGCTATGAATAAGGATGACTGAAAAGTCCTAATTATTGAAAATGTTAGAATTATTTCAGTTAGAATAAATTAAGGATCTTCGACTTCTATATCAAAATCAGAAATTTGCATTGAAAAAGTTCTACAAGAAGGCCGGTAAAGACTGGCGGAAGTCACGCTTTATATATGCCATGATCAGTGTACAGTCCATCACGTTTCAGATAAAGGCAATACTGAAGAGACTGCTTGAGATAAACAATGTACTATTAGAAGAAGTAGCTTTAATATGTAATAATGATCAATCATTGTCGCATGTCACAGAAATAGATCAGTATGCACCAAATAATTGGATATCGCTCAAAGATACAGACAGTTTGTCAGAAAAAATGAGAAGTCAAATAAGATTAATAAAACAAAGGTCTTCTCGGTGGTTGGATGAAAGAAAATGATTTAGATTGACAGGAAGTAAACTATTTGAAGGACTAGAATTAGACAGTCCGAAACATCTCCAAAAACACTATGACAAGGTAGTCAAGAAAAAAGATGTGCAAGAAAGAATTTAGCAATTTACTATCCAAACACAAAAAATAACACATGAGGGAAAACCATTTATATTTGTCTCAGCTGTTGGGAGTATAGCCCAGAGTGTGCAGGAGATAACAAGAGAAGCTCCAGTTCCAATGTTGTCTTGCGAATTTAAATGTCCTTTCCTAATGAGTACACTTTTCTAGTCCATTTTGATATTCCCGTAAGGTAAATATGATGTTAAATTGTTAGCAAAATAGGTATAAAAAAAATTGTATGTGTATGAGACAACCAACGACCAAAAAAGAAATATTTTTAGTAGACATGTAAAGAATAGAATTGTGCGTCGTTCATCATCTTATAAGTTCACGTAGCTGAGCAATTTGACATTTTATTTCTTTCTCTAATTTGGTATGATTATTACAGAGACAACAATCAATCAATTACAAAGACAGTAACATGAACATTTACATAGTGCATGGCACCTATAATATAAAAAATATATATATATATAAAAGAATGGCAGAATTAAATTAAAAATTTTAAAACGAATAAGTTTAAATAAAATTGACTCGACTGATTTGAGAATAATATTTTGTAAGTGTGATTAGGCAATTAAATTACAAAGGAAAAACCTGCAACTGCCCATTAAAAATCATACAACACCATGATCAAAAGAAAAATTAGTCAAAAAGTCAAATAATTGAATGTAAACACTACACAAAATCTACAGATTGAGTATAATAAACCTCACAAAAACTTAGGCTTGTGATGGGTAGCATTTCCTTCCCTACGAGAAGGAATGACGAATTGTCTGTCTATTGTAACGTACGTATGTTGACTTGTTGATGTCTTTTTGATTTTCATGTTTTCGTGTTGATGTTTAAATCACTTATCATCCCCTACCCGCCGTTTTCTTTAATTTATTGTTGTTTGTTACTTACTTAGATATAGGAAGATGTGGTGTGAGTGCCAATGAGACAACTCTCCATCCAAATAACAATTTATAAAAGTAAACCATTATAGGTCAATGTACGGCCTTCAACACGGAGCCTTGGCTCACACCGAACAACAAGCTATAAAGGGCCCAAAAGTACTAGTGTAAAACCATTCAAACGGTAAAACCAACGGTCTAGTATATATAAAAACGAGAAACGAGAAACACGTATAAATTACATAAACAAACGACAACTACTGTACATCAGATTCCTGACTTAGGACAGGTGCAAACATTTGCAGCGGGATTAAACGTTTTAATGGTACTAAACCTTCTCCCTTTTCTGAAACAATAGTATAACATCACAACATAGAAAACACACGTTAAAACATCAATTGGAAAGCTTAACTCAATCAAAAACGTAAATTAACACACTATGAACGAATAAATTGATCTGTGATACCTAAAAGTAAATACATAGTTAATAAAATATTAGGGACAAACATTCAAGGCCAAAAGCAAACAAACAAGTCCAAATAAAGCCATGGCAAGACACCATCGCGAAATATTAAACCCTTAGAAAATAATAACTTTTGAAAAACCGGTTTTCATAATATATACAGGTAAATGAAAAATAACTTTGTCGTTTTAGGTATACTTTTTCTGTCTATATAAAATCTTCCAATAATTAGGAATACCAAGAAAGGTCTGTCATATAAATACCTAATTTAACACTAGATACATAAGGGTAAATATCAACAATAAAACTTCCTGTACAGATTAAAGGAGAATTAGCTTGTTTTTGAGCTTCCAAAAAAAAACATAAAAAATTACATGAAACAGTTAGTTGGCTGGGTTAATGTTGTCTCAGGTAGATAGTTGTCTCGTTTGCAATATACCACATATCCTTATTTTAATATTCACTGTAGGTACAGTAATATTATCAACTACATAGCGACGATGTCTGTATTTGTTCTTTCTTGTTTTTAATTGCTCTTTTGGTATTTCCGTTCCTTTTAAAACAATTTGATCAATTCTCTTTTTTAAAAACAACATTCAAATCAATGCTTCAATGATATTTGGTAAAATTGTTCGCCGTGGGTTCTTTCGATCTTAATGGTTCAGACAGTTTCGGAAACATAACATTATTTACTTGTAATGACATAAAACAATTAGAGCAAGGTTCAATAAAAGTAAGCCATGTATAAGTAAAAATAATGTGTGCTTCATTTCTCTTAGTGAACTTATTTTGAAGATTAAAATTAAATTTTATATTATGCAATTGAAGGAAACAAAATCGACGATCTTGTTAAAAATTCATTTCAATATTCACATGAAACATTTTATGTATTGATGACATGTTCAAATGTAATAAAAACAACACATCAACCTTATGAAATCGCGAAATTTATTTATATATATATATATATATATCATATTGACTGGACGACAAGGAACTATATTAAAATTTTATTGTTTCTCACCAACTCAACGTTCAGTAGTAATTATTTTTGCCTATGCATGACCAATAGAAATTAACTATATATGTAAAAATCATATCGGTATGTTTGATAGTTGCAGAATTACTCCATTTAAAAGGTTACTAACGGACCACTGAAAAATGGTAGTGAAAGGATGCTGTAACATGTAGAGAATGAGGCAATCACCAGACAAAATATTTAGAGGCAATCGGATTTAACGCCCACATTTAAAGTGGATGTGGCTGCGTATTTATTCAACCTGTACAGCCATATTGAAGTTACGATTTTGCGAGGATTCAACTGTAAGCCTTGATAGGTCCAGCGATTACCAATTCTTTAACT
Organism: Mytilus coruscus; assembly: GCA_017311375.1. Classification (NCBI taxonomy): domain Eukaryota; kingdom Metazoa; phylum Mollusca; class Bivalvia; order Mytilida; family Mytilidae; genus Mytilus; species Mytilus coruscus. The sequence continues at coordinate 32,977,395 of CM029601.1, forward strand.
TATTGAACCTTTGTGGTCAAGGAGATTGATAACTAACTTGAAACTATAGTTTCAACTATAGATGTATGAAGGTTGTATAGTAAGTTGCACTTAACGAAAAAACAGACTTGGTCCTAGGGCTGTTTTTATAACTGCCAAAAAAGGTTAACAGTTGAAATGTCTACTAATGAGGTTAACTGGGGTTGAAGTTAACATCGAAACCAGTCCTGCACACAAGTTAACTTCGATCCAGTCCGCCAAAATTGAACCAGACCTGTTCTGAATTTAACTTTTGGTATTGTCTGCTCCGCGTTCACTTGAGATCAGGAGTTTATATTATATATTCAAAAGCAGATCTGTCTCCAGGCCAGGTTTAAAGCATAGATGTCTACAGGTGAGTTCTGAAGCAGTCAAACACAGACATGCCAACATCAGTTGGTTTGTGGAAGGATTGAGCGCTAATTACAAACATTTTAAAACCGCCAGATTCTGTACATGTCTGTCTAAATTCAGGAGCTTGAAATTCACTAGATCGCATTGATTGCTGCTGTCTAATTGTATTTCTTTTAATGCTTTTAGTTAGCATGAATCAGCCCGTTGCTTTTCTCTTTTAAATGGTTCATATTTTGTTATGCCTAGGCCTTTTACAGCTTATTATACAGTATGGGATCTAATCATTGTTGAAGGCCGTGCAATGACCTATAGTTATTTACATCCTAGTCCGTTGTAAAAATAAGAAGATGTCGTACGATTACTAATGAAACAACTTTCTACCAGAGCCCAAATGACGTAAAAGTTTAAAACTATGTGAAACAATTCAAACGAGAAAACTTTGGTCTACGGTGGCTGATTGTTTCATACCAGATCTCCTTATTTTTATATATACTCATTCAACAAATGATCCAATAAATTGACCTAAAGATAATTCTTAGTTACACTAGTATTCTCATATGAAAATAACCGGTCTGTCGTATTTACTATGAGCATAAATTCGGAGATCTAAAGCCTTACATTTTTTCAATGCACATCAAAGGAGAAAATTCATTAAAATCGGCCAAAAAAATCAGCTGTGCGCTTATAACCATAATTGAGTTAAAAATAACACAAACACCTTTTGCAACTGCTGTTACTACTTTTGCACATATGAATGGTATTATTGTAAAACATGCAAGAATCCGTAAAAAAGGAAAGAAATATACATTGTATATACATATATACATATATGATTATATGTTTGCACTATGATAGGCAAAACCTATCTTCGAAAAACAATTAAGAAAATAATAAAAAAATTTATATATTAGATGTCTTTATTTGATTTCTTCATGTCCGCTAGGATATTTCAAATATCAAAACAATGCACAGATAATGGAAATTATAGTGATAATAATCCATTGTAATCATGGTAAAGAAAGAATTTACAAATCTTGTGAATGATATTTCTACTGATTAAATTAGTAGAAATATCAAACCTCTCACGAAAGGGACAGATGTAATCATGTAGAACAGGTCTTCATATCATAAAACCGTCAATACTATTCAATTGATGAATAAAGGAAATGCTATGATTATAAAACTTTAATTTGAAAAACGCTATCTACCAAAGCATGATAATTATGAAGAAAGTCAAAACAGCCAAGGTTGTTGAAAAATTGTGGCTAAGGCCCTGTTCACATTGAGCTAAGTATCGGTTAGTCTATGAAAAAGTATGTACTACATGTATGAAATTTAGAGCAAGGAGCTTGCCCCGAGCACTTAATTTCATAGTATAGTCCTTTTCATAGACTATCCAATTTAATACATATTTACAACTCAAGTAATCTTTTAATTGGTCTATTGATAGTTTATTTTGGATGACTACTTGTATCACAGGTGTTTGTAAAACGGAGTTCATTAACTAAGTTTTATGTTTTGTCAATTTACTCACTAGTAGGTTGCACTTTGTAAATACAGTTCTTTCTCAAACCACACCTCTTTTGGGGAGATATATAAATAAATATTCATAGATAATTAATTTTGTTGACGTACTGGTTCCCAGTTATGATGTCTATGTTTCATCTCGTAGAGACATAACTTGGGAATGTTACCAGTAAATATACATATGCATATTAGTCATATTGAAATCTGTGGAAATCCTAAAGTCAAGGTAGGGCTAGTTCCGAATTTTAGTGTAAGTTTAAACTCTTAGATGTTCGGGGCATATAAACGTTGAAAATATGCCGCACAGCCCTATATTTTGACCTTTGAAAAAAATAGTAGTGCATATGAACTTTCCATTCTAGGATATATTTTTTTTCAAAATTTCATAGTAAAAGTGGTACAGTTTTTGCCGTAAAAGGAGTTCCTATGGGAAATTGCATTGTGGATATTTACAGAAATGCAACCTAGTATCATAGTAAAATATGTGATTTCAAAAGGCCCTTGACACAAGAATGAAAAGATGGTAGCTGCATGCTGGTGTAAGTATGTATATTAATATAAAGCGGTGTTTTACTACATGTACTTCTTAACATGGTAAGATGTCAAAATAAATTGACCATAAGCAGGCATATTAAATTAAATTGCACTGGAAGCTTTACCTGTTTTGAAATTATTTTTCAATTTCGTAGTAAAACTAAAGTTATAATAAATTTGAAACATATACATATATGTGACCATAGATAGTCTAGCGAATAGGCATTAAAAGCAACTATCAATAGATCAAAGATTATAGGTTTTTTTGGGTTTGTTTGTTTGTTTTTTAATTTTCAAAGTAAAAACTAAAAGATTTATCAGATTCTTTACATATATAAAGTCTCTGATTGATTGTATAATAAAAACTATAACACAAGTTTCCGTACGTTTCAGCCATTACGGCCTTTCTTCATTAGAATTAAATTTCAACATTAAAACAACAATTATTTCGCTTGGATAATCTAGCGGATAGGCATTAAAAAGCAACTATCAATAGATCAAAGATTGTAGGTTTTGTGTGGTTTTTAGATTTCAAAGAAAAACTAAAAGATTTATCCAAGCGATGTTCTTGTTGTTTTAATGTTGTAATTTAATTCCAATAAAAAGGTCATAATGGCCAAGACGTATGAAAACTTGTGTTATAGTTTTATTAATATATATATATATATATATATATATATATATATATATATAAATAAAACTATAATACGAGTATATATATATATATATATATATATATATATATATATATATATAATGTCTAAAAATAGCAACAATCAACATTCAATCTATTTAGGCGTGGATCAGTTTGTGAAAATAAACTGATACAATTACTGAATTAAAATTATATAAATGTCTAAGAATATAACTTAAACACGCTAATTAATACATTAAAAAGTTCTATTAGATTTCAAATAGAAATACGCAATATTTCGCTAAACAAATTAGCTTCATCAGGCGTGTGCATCTCTCAAGGTGAAATCGGATGCATGACACAAAAATATTTTGTAGCTCAAACTACACAGAATTTTAGTAAAAGTTTAACATATTTATTGATGTTCTATAAAAAATATGTTTGTAGCTACAACTACATAAAGTTGGAGTAAAAGTTTAACATATTTATTGATGTTCGATAAATTGTATTAATTTCTATAAATTAATTTGTATGATTTCAAGATTGTTATTTAGATTTGTTTTAAATATTTTTCGTCTCTCTCATTGAGTCCAGTAGGTTCAAGAGTTCGTAACTGGTGCATCCAAAATCCTCTCTTTTTGTCTTCCATGTGTATCCCAATTTTGGTTTTCTCAATGATTTGAAATGTGACGTTTTCAAAATCATGCCCTGCTCTTAAAAGATGTCTTGTGATTGGGCAGTTTCTTTCTTTTGTATAAAATGACCGATGGTTATTTAGTCGGATGTTAAATGATGTTTCTGTTTCACCAACATATTGCAACTTGCAAGTTCCACACGTTAGAACATAAATACAATTTTGCGTTTTGCAATTTGATGTTATAAGTATGTTGTATTTTTTCTTTGTAACTGTGCTGACGAATTGGGTTTCGATGTTGGCGACTTTGCAGCACTTACAATTGCCCTTCCGCATAGTTTATAACCTCCTATTGTCGATATCTCCTGTTTAGATAATTTGGATGTTACTAGAATATTTTGAGGTTTTGGGTCTACGGTAAGCCATGACGGAGGTGATGGAAAATCTCTTTTAAGGAAGGATCATTTTCAATAAGACGCCAGTGTTTGTGGACAATAGATGAAAGAGTTGTCAGGTCAGAATGAAAGCTGACAACAAATGGAATTTTATTTGTCTGGGCCGTCTTCTCTTTGTATTCAAGTAGGTTTGTTCGGTCTTTTTCTTTTGCTTTACCGAAAGCTTCTGAAATATTTTTGTTCTTATAACCTCTTGATTTAAGTTGCTGTCTGAGTTGTCCCAAACGGTGGTTTAGTTTTGATTCCGATGAACAAATCCGTTTTAACCTGATGACTATGTTGTACGGGATGCTCCGGGAACAGTGTTTTGGGTGACAACTCTTCGGAGAGAGAAATTGGTGTTTATCAGTTTTTTTGGTGTAAAGGTCGGTTGTCATGACTCCGTTTTCTAAAGTTATGGTGGTGTCGAGAAACGCAATTTTCTCATTTGAAACTTCAGATGTGAACTTTATAGATTGATGACAGTTATTACAGAAATCAAGAAATTCTTGCAGACGTTCTGCAGTTTCGTTCCATTTGATGTCGATGTCATCAATACAACGGAGCCAAATTTTACAACAATTAGAATGTGATCCTACAAGAGAAATAAGCAAACATAATAATGAGGTCCTTTCAGATATGAACAGCAATAAACACATAGATGACGACACGTACGATGAAACCTGCACAGCCGGTCGTTTTTACTTGCTCCCAAAACTGCATAAAGAAGGGATTCCGGGAAGACCGATAGTATATGCCAATGGCCATTCAATCGAAAAAATATCTGAACTCGTGGATTACCATCTTAGACCACATGTTAGAACAATGCCATCCTACATTCAAGATACAACAGATTATTTGAAGAAAATGGATTCATTAAATCCCCTACCAAACAACACAATTTTGGTATCGATGGATGTGTCTTCTTTATACACCAATATTCCGAAAAATGAAGGAGTAGCCGCTTATGAACAAGTATGGAACAATCGTAAGGATAAACATCCCCCAACAGACTGTCTGGTTCAGTTACTGAAACTAGTGCTCGAAAACAACAGTTTTGTATTCAACGACCAGCACTACTTGCAGATTGACGGTACCAGTATGGGAACCAAAATGGCACCTTTTTTTACCAACATTTTCATGGGGAGTCTCGAAGAACGCATCCTTTCGAATGTACCATACAAACCCTTGTCTTGGCTCCGTTATATTGATGACATCGACATCAAATGGAACGAAACTGCAGAACGTCTGCAAGAATTTCTTGATTTCTGTAATAACTGTCATCAATCTATAAAGATCACATCTGAAGTTTCAAATGAGAAAATTGCGTTTCTCGACACCACCATAACTTTAGAAAACGGAGTCATGACAACCGACCTTCACACCAAAAAAAAAACTGATAAACACCAATTTCTCTCTCCGAAGAGTTGTCACCCAAAACACTGTTCCCGGAGCATCCCGTACAACCAAGCCATCGGGTTAAAACGGATTTGTTCATCGGAATCAAAACTAAACCACCGTTTGGGACAACTCAGACAGCAACTTAAATCAAGAGGTTATAAGAACAAAATATTTCAGAAGCTTTATGTCAAACAAAAGAAAAAGACCGAACAAACCTACTTGAATACAAAGAGAAGACGGCCCAGACAAATAAAATTCCATTTGTTGTCAGCTTTCATCCTGACCTGACAAATCTTTTATCTATTGTCCACAAACACTGGCGTCTTATTGAAAATGATCCTTCCTTAAAAGAGATTTTTCCATCACCTCCCGTCATGGCTTACCGTAGACCCAAAAACCTCAAAGATATTCTAGTAACATCCAAATTATCTAAACAGGAGATATCGATAATAGGAGGTTATAAACTATGCGGAAGGGGCAATTGTAAGTGCTGCAAAGTCGCCAACATCGAAACCCAATTCGTCAGCACAGTCACAAAGAAAAAATACAACATATTTATAACATCAAATTGCAAAACGCAAAATTGTATTTATGTTCTAACGTGTGGAACTTGCAAGTTGCAATATGTTGGTGAAACAGAAACATCATTTAACATCCGACTAAATAACCATCGGTCATTTTATACAAAAGAAAGAAACTGCCCAATCACAAGACATCTTTTAAGAGGAGGGCATGATTTTGAAAACGTCACATTTCAAATCATTGAGAAAAACCAAAATTGGGGTACACAAGGAAGACAAAAAAGAGAGGGATTTTGGATGCACCAGTTACGAACTCCTGAACCTGATGGACTCAATGAGAGAGACGAAAAAATATTTAAAAACAAATCTAAATAACAATCTTGAAATCATACAAATTAATTTATAGAAATTAATACAATTTATCGAACATCAATAAATATGTTAAACTTTTACTCCAACTTTATGTAGTTGTAGCTACAAACATATTTTTTTATAGAACATCAATAAATATGTTAAACTTTTACTAAAATTCTGTGTAGTTTGAGCTACAAAAATATTTTTTTGTCATGCATCCGATTTCACCTTGAGAGATGCACACGCCTGATGAAGCTAATTTGTTTAGCGAAATATAGCGTATTTCTATTTAAAATCTAATAGAACTTTTTAATGTATTAATTAGCGTGTTTAAGTTATATTCTTAGACATTTATATATATATATATAATTCGTCTAAACAACAGCCCAACAATGTTAGATCTGTAAATTTGCGGAAGCAAATTTTTTTTCTTCCCTGGCCGGGATTGGAACTCATGCTACTGAGATATCGTGGCACCAAATCGCCCTGCACTATGCTCGACGCGCCAGACCACTCGACCACCTAGGCTCTATAATAATAAAGCTTTCGGTGGCCGGGTGTTACCTTTCCTTGTCAGTTTTTATCTAGCGTCGTAACACAGTACATGATATATAAGGCATGAAGATGGAATTGTTACAGATCAGCTGAATTATCTTTTGTAAAGGATCCTACAAATTAATGTAAGATGCAGTCACAGAAATAATTATATTTAAGTTTAATTAAGTCTGGAGCTGGCATGTCAGTAACTGCTAGTAGTCCTTTGTTAATTTATGTATCATTGTCATTTTGCTTAGTTTCTTTTCTTACCTTTTCTGTTATCAGACTCGGACTTCTTTTAAACTGAGTTTTACTGTACTTATTGCTGTATGTTTGTTTATTCTACATTGGCTAGAGGTATAGGGGGAGTGTTGAGATGTCACAAAACATGTTTAACCCCGCCGCATTTTTGCGCCTGTCCCAAGTCAGGAGCCTGTGGCCTTTGTTAGTCTTGTATGTTTTTTAAATTTTAGTTCATTTATATGTTTTGGAGTTAAGTGTGACGTCCATTTTCATTGAACTAGTAAACATGTTTGTTAAGGGGCCAGCTGAAGCCCGCCTCCGGGTGCGGGATTTTCTCGCTGCGTTCAAGACCCATTGGTGGCCTTCGGCTGTGTTCTACTCTTTGGTCGGGTTGTTGTCTCTTTGACACATTCCCCATTTCCATTCTCAATTTTATTCTTAATGTATTTTTAAAAAAAAAGATACTAAAACGTTTGTTTGCATTGGCAAGGTGTGTCAATATACATGTATCTTCATTTATTAGAAATTATTTACTGTAACTGGATGTCAGTATACTCTTGGTACCTCGCAATTGGTTTCTTTCTTTTTTAAATATAAAACATGATAAATACAAGAGAACACTTCGGATACTAAAATCTTTGTTTGCATTGATTAAGAAGCCAATGTGACTTTTCCTTTATTGGAAATCATGACTTGTTAATAGCTTAAGATGAGTTGTTTATCTAGAAAACGTGCCAAACATTATGTTAGATAACAGTTAGGTAATAAGATGTATTTATCGTTATTTAAAAGTGCGTATGTTTCTCCTTATATTGGAAAATCTTGAACTTAATTGGAAATCAATCCTTTAAAAAAATATTTCTGGGTAAGCGTTTTCATATAATGTGAATAATATTGCGTTCATATACTAAAATGTTTGTTTGCATTGATAAAGGATGTCAATAATTCCTTTCTTTCTACTGGAAACCATGTACCGTTATTGGAATTCAGCACTATAGGTACTCTAAAATCGGTTGTTTTTTTTTTTTGTAAATGTGATGAAAGATACCTAACGTTGATTTTTGTTCACATTGATTACGAGTGCAAATAATATATCTTTTTGTTTGGAAATGATATACCGTAATTGGATATTATTACTTCTGGGACCTAAACATGATTAGTTTTTCATAAAATGTGATAAATATAAAAAAAAAAAGATGCACAAATTTGTGTTTGCATTTTTTGAGTGTCCAAGTAAGTTTTCTTTTTATTTGAAGTCCTGTAAGGTTATTTAAAATAAATATTGTTTGTACCTCATAATGTTTATTCCTATAAAGTGAAAATGATATACATTGTAAGAGCATAGGCGAATGGCAATATCTACGTAAAATTGTTTTTGATGTTTAGTACTTCCTTTGATTTAGCAAAGCGTCAAATTATCTGTCATTTTGGGGATTCATCTTAAATGAATGAAACGAAACTAAAATTCCGTAATATATACAAAAGGGGAACCTGTGACGTAATAGAGAACAATCCATCAGAATCCGTCCAATTCTGATCAGTCAAAGATTCTCATTATAAGCTTGACAGATTATTGACTTTAACTAAACTGATTCGAGATTGATTGCTGTTGAATGGATGACTTTAGACTGATTGCTATAAACAGTAAAGCATATGGTTGCAAGTATTGTAAGTAAGACAAATGTTAGACAACTGCCGCGAAACAGTAGTCCGTAACAATTTACTGTATAAACTTATATTTATTTTCAGATGTAATAATAGAAACAGACACAAAACAATTAGCTTAACATGAATTAATCAATAAACTAAAATGTGAAATCATATTAGTACGTATGAATTAAAGAAAATCTGGATAAACGAAGAAGAGGTAGAAACCAAATACCGCAATGAAACCAAATAAAACAAATGTATTTTTTGTTAGACAGTTTTTGATAATATTTTTGTCATGTATCGTCTTCCGGCCTTAGATTTGAAGCCTTGTATCAATATCTATCAAACTCAATCTAAATCATAAATGCATTACGTAATAGTGGAAATCATAATATAACTGATACATATTGAAAACCAACCTTCTACAGTTTACCGCCTACCAATCTAGTTCAGTCTAATGTTTGCAATATTCATATGCACTGACTTATTGTGTTACATATATTGTGACCTTATACATTCTGTCATCACCAAACAAAAGATTTTAAGTTTACAACTGAATCCTCCTACTCTACATCATGTATCCATTTCTACAGTTAACAACATAAAAGCATGCAATGTTTTTGAATGTCTGAAAGATAAAATCAATTATCTAGTGCACAATAAACTAATGCCTAACCTTTCTATCGAATAACTGTAACATACATAATTACAAAATTGTGCATGCTATTTACGGTGTTAAGTAAGTCTTAGATATTAAAGTACAACGTTTATTGTAGTGCAAACGACATGTGGTACAAAAACAGCTGACGTTAGAGATTGAAAGTTCAGGGAGCCAAGGCCCGTTTGCATAAAACAACTTCAGTGTTCCTTAAGGTGGCTCGATCGGCCCTTTAACAGTGCGCAGTTATCAACGCATGTTTCTAACGACGAGCGCCTTGACAACGATCGCTTTGAAGGGTCTTCTCAAAAGTAGTGTTGCAACATTGGGACGCGGACGTGTCTGAGAGCACCCTTTCCATGTTCTTCAAAAAAGGAAATACGGTCAGAAATACAGAGTGGTTTGTTCATTTTCACATCAAAGGACATAGATATACATGATATGAGCATAACATTTAAAAAAAGAAATTATAAATATTGACATGTTGGACCCCCCCCCCCCCCCCCCAATTTTGTTTGACGATCAATGCATTTGAATGGGGACATATAGTTGGAACTCCCCATTTATCCTGGGTTGGGACCCCCCCACCCTTTAAAAATGGCTGGATCCGCTCCTGGCATGTCACCGTACGGCTGAAAAAAAAAAACAAGTAAAACCCATATATTATGCCATAATATAAATGCATCGGGGGTTCATCTGCACGCTATCCGTTTGGCGTATTATAAAATTTTGTTACTGCCATAAATCTCTTTTTTTACTTGAAATATCTTCATTTCCAAGTATTGGTAGGATTTTATTCCGGAGTATGTGAAATATTTTCTCACCGCAAAAAAATTATTTGTTTTGTGCAGAAAAAAGAAAATCCCGACACTTCAATTATTTACTGTTTTCCACCTTTGATCATGTAGATGAAAATTGGTCAATAGTAACCTGGACCTAGAATTCCGACCTAAATCGGTCTATGCTATTATACCTCAATACCGCATGCTTTGTGGAGAAGCGCAATATATTTGGTCCGACCAAGTTTGGATTTAGCGTATTACCATGATTACACCCGAAGTTTACCGGGCAGTTCCAAACACTTCCAGCTAAAGACTTTATATATATATACAAAATCTATACTACTTACTAGGTTCAGGAAAAGTTGGGATTGTAATTTTAAAACTCGGCCAAGTACACAGGGACGCTATATTAGTCGGTGATATTGGCAAACTTTAACTTCTGTCTTACTTTTTGACATGCGTTTTTAAAGGGAAGCTAATAACATGAATAAGGAATGTTCTTGATTTTAAAAAAATGAAAGTGGAGTGTGTCATTGCGGCAAAAAATATGAATGACAATTTTCTTAATGATGTGTGGACATGTGGTTAACCCACCTGCTACAAAGAAACGTAATTATCGGTCTATGATGATAATAAGAAAGGCAGAGGTTATTTTGCCGGCTCTGATTAAAATATCCTTATTCAAACCGGCAAAATAGACTATTCCTATAGCAATGGCTATTTTACCGGCATCAGCAATAAAGTGAATTTGTTATTCTGTAGGTTCTTTGTAAAGAGTGAAATATAATATTTTATTTACTTTTGAAAGTACTATGAACAATTATGTGCACTGTCAACATAAAATAAAATAATAACTGATTTACCAGTCACTGTAGTTACATGTATTAAAATAAGAAAACAGCTAACAATATTTGAGACACATGTAATCGTTTGAGAACGTAACATTTATCAGTCAAAGTATAAATAACTATTAAGAATCTATAACAAGAAAAAAACAAAATAAAAATATTGAGCATCCATTTGTTGCAATGAAATCATACCCACGTTCATTTTGATCTATAAAGAGGTTAAACTCCTAACTATCCTACTGTCTGTCGATACATTTATTTTTGGCATTGCACAAGTCATGTCTTCTTTGATTGTCCATGACGTTAAAATACTAAATCCCTGGGATGTGTTTTAGTTGATTTTAGTCTCTGATGCATGATTTTTTATTATTAATTGTTTTGACTTTTAACTAGCTGTCAGTAACTGCGAGTACTCTCAAATCGTACTTTCTTGTTTATTTGACCTGTTGATACTAATTGTAATGCTTGTTTTGTTATTTAATGTTATTCAGGGTTATATCTGGTCTATATACCAGCTTTGATAAGTGTTTGGTACTAATATAAATTTCCACTTCGTACTATGAACATCAAAATTATTTATTTTGTAAAAATATTTCCTTTCTCTATTGTAACTGTACACGTATACCTAACAACAAAATTATTTTCATTTACCTATGTTTAAAGTTATTGCAAATGGCTGATATTTTTGTTCGAGCATATTGTTTTTCTTAAATTGTTTAACATTTGGCCCGAGAACACAGTTATTTCGTAGTGCATTTCTTTTAGACAATAAATTCAAATTAAAAAAATCGCACCTGCTCTATCTCAAAAAGATTTTTACAGTGTAGTGTACTACTATTGGGACAAATAATATAAAAATTATAGAAAAGTCTACCAGCTCTAACTCAAGATATTGACAATTCCATGTTAAGGGGGTCTAAAATTCAGTTTGACAGCTTCAGACATACTAGTTTTTGACCTTTTTGAACTGGACCAAATCACTACTTAATATAAAGATTCAGCACCCAAATTTTTTCAACATGTAATTTCATCCCTTTACTTAATATTTCATGCATAAAATATAAAGAAATAAATTTGGAAAGTGTATGAGCAAAATTTGCAAGTTATACACTGTCCACACTAGGGACTATATTTGTGTCCTCGGACCATTTCATACCGATATAACATGTTACTTTTATTATTCTTCCCTTAGTTTATTTATTTTGTATTTGCATTGTATCATAGGTCAAATTTATTTGTTCAGTGTATGTTCAATGGTGTTAATATGTCCTTTGATTGAGTTAAGCTATTTCAGTTGATATTTTATAGTGTGTCTTTCTATGTTGTGATGTTACACTATTGCTTCAGAAAAAGGGTGAAGGTTTGGTACCATTAAAACGTTTAAACCCGCTGCATTTGTTTGCACCTGTCCTAAGTCAGGAATCTGATGTTCAGTAGTTGTCGTTTGTTGATGTGGTTCATAAGTGTTTCTCGTTTCTTGTTTTTTATATAGATTAGACCGTTGGTTTTCCCGTTTGAATGGTTTTACACTAGTAATTTTGGGGGCCCTTTATAGCTCACTGTTCGGTGTGAGCCAAGGCTCCGTGTTGAAGACCGTACTTTGACCAATAATGGTTTACTTTTATAAATTTTGACTTGGATGGAGAGTTGTCTCATTGGCACTCATACCACATCTTCTTATATCTACTAAACATGTAGGTACGTATACAAAACAAAATATCTATGAATATTATATATTTCCCCAAAAGAGGCATGGTCTGTGAAACAGCTGTATTTACAAAGTGCAGCCTATAAAATGAAATTCCATAGTGTCAATAACAGTATTGCAACCTAACTTTTATCAGTTTATTCAAATTGTATTTTTTTTAATTCATGAAAGACATAAAAATGGGGGAAAAAATAGGCAGAAAATGGCCAAATTTTGCTGGTCAATCACAGTGTAGTTGCAAATAAAACAATATTTTGAATGCTCCTGCTCTCTAAACTACTATCGCTATATCAGACTATTGTCCCCCTCCCCAATTATTTTGAAGTCTTTTCAGAAATGTACATACATAGGGAATTGATCAGAACTCTTGTGTTTTATACCTGGAAATTATGGGTTACAAAATATTTCTGTTTTGGAAAATCTTAAAGACTACCAGTAAAAATTATATGGAAATTATTCGTCCCTTTGGAAAATACATGGAATTTCTTGTGCACCAATAGACAAGAAGTTTGGAATTTTTTGGTCCAGATGGGAAATTTGTTTGGAATAAATATTTTACTCGATTTGACCCTAACGTAGCTACGAAATTAGATTTTACAAATGACGATTAAAAATCAAGATTCATTTGAGCCTTACGGTAGCGCAAAAAGGATCCTCGACTCCCCTAAGTTCGTCCATCTAACGAATATCGCGTTGCATTTTCAACTACGTTTCCCGTATATTCCCGATAATTTGCAGTCATAAAGGTTCAATAAAAATCTAAACTTTGACATGCAAAAGAATCAACAAAAGACGGTAGTACACGTATAACGAAAAAGCAACATTGAACACTTACTTGAAACCAATGCCTGTTCTACTTTCGCCCCTCAAGTTCGTCCACCGGATGTACATTCTTGTGACGTCACACAGATGCATTTTCGTTTTTTTTTGTTCAAAGTTAATTTAAAAAGGTAAGTATTGAAATAAAGTAACAAAAAATAACATTTAACGATAAAATATTTAACAAGTAACAAAAACAAAGAAATTGGGCAAAATTGTCTATTCCATGTCCTTGCAATGCATGCAGTAAAACTTGGTATTCCTTCTCACAGCTCTCAGTTCTGTACAATATTTGAGATGTGTCCAGTGCTTGCACCTGTAATTATCCCACTGCACCCATTTGGTAAGTTCAACACCAACTCCAAGTCTAATTTGATTGGGGGTGAACTGTTTACATACACAGCATAATTCAATTTCTGGAATTTCTTCATCGTCTGTATCGCTGAAGTCCATGGAATCATCTATATATATGTGGCTAGGTCCTGGTTTAGAAGAAGTGTTGCTAGGTCCTGGTTTAGAAGAAGTGTTGCTAGGTCCTGGTTTAGGAGAAGTGTTGCTAGGTCCTAGTTTAGTAGATGTGCAGCTAGGTCCAGGTTTAGTGTGGCTAGGTATTGATGTAAGTGATGAAGCAGAAGTGGACGGTTTCTTTTTATTTTGTTTCCAAGTTTTCTTACTACTCTGGTTGGTTGATTTATTTTTTCCTTGGTTTTCAACATGCTGTTTTACCTTTTCTGCTACCTCAGTTTCAGTTATGGGTATACCGAATACAATCTTTCCAAGGGTTTTTCTTTCTTCTTGTCATTTTCATACTTAATTTTCTTTAGTTTGGTTATTCTTTCAGCAAAGAAGTGTGGAACAGTAACATCATGATCTTGCAAATCTTCAAGACTAAAATATCAGTCACAGCAATTTCAACAGCTTCCGTTACTTCTCCATTCGTATCAACTTCAACTACTTGCATATTATCTGTTTTTGGTTCATCCGTAGTTTCTTTGCATTCATCATTTGTTGTAAATACCTCTGATGGTTTCAGTTGATCTTTGTTGATGACACTCTTATCAAGGGGAATATTCCAGTTTTCCTAAATGCTGACTGAAGGGTTTCTGGGGATAGTGCTTTCTGGTATGCTTTGCAGGCTAGTTCACATATGTTGTATCTGGTTATGACTGAGGAGTTCTGACGCATGGTTTTATGACATTCATTATCATAAATACGTTGCAACGGCCCATCACATCCAACATCCAAAGGTTGTTATATATGTGAGGTATGAGCTGGTAAGACGTGAATAATGATGTGGTGTTGCTGTGCCCATTCAATTATATCAACTGCAACATGCGACTTATGCCCATCAAGGAGTAGAAGTATGTTGTCATTGTTTCTGCCAGGGACATATTTAAGAAAATGGGCAGTCAAATATTGTCTGAATATGTTGGTACTGGACCATCCTGAGTCTGATATTGCACCAACATCACCAGGTGTTGCACCATTCATCAATTTATTCATCATTCTTTTACCTTCAAATACAAAATATGGAGGTACAGCAAATCCTGAGGCACTTCCACATCCAAGTATGGTCGTAGTATTAGACCTTCCAGATGTTACTGATGATGTATTACATTCAATTCCAGATACAACATTAGGTGGTTTAGATTCAGTGTTATACCCTTCTCATCAATATTAAATATGAGATGTGGTTTATCCTGAAGATTATATTTGTGAACAACTTGCTCAAAGCATGCAAAGTACTTTTCAACATTAGCAACAGAACCACATTTTGCACGTTGAATCTCCAAATTTCTAGGTTTAACCACTCTAAGTTCTGGCCAGCTTTTTATGAAACCCTCAAACCATTTCAAGGTGAATTCTTCATTTCTTGGTTTAATATTGATTGTGTGGTCAAAATAAGTAGCCAGATCTGTAACTTCTTGTCTAGTATTCCCATATCCATATGAAGCCATTGACTTTACATGTTCCACAATCCGTGCCTCCTGTTCAAGTGAAAAGACAGGTACCCTCCAGTGGTGACACAATCTGGACTTATTTTGTCACTGATTCTATCACGTAGAGTTTGCCTTGGGACATTAAATTGTAGAGCTGCTTTTCGTTGAGACATTTCTTTATTCCGTACTGATATGTATGCATTAGTCAAAGCCGTGGGACTGTACAACCTGTACTTTTTATCATCCCTGAGGAAAGTAGGTTTAGCCTGAAATGCAATGTGATGCCTTTCTGTTTTTATGTATATCAGTGTATGTAAAGTGCAAATTCTCAGCTAAATTTTGAGCCCTCTGTCGTTAATATTGGTCAGGAATTAACAAAGTCATACCTTTTTTTTTGCAACCATGATGTTGTGTGTGTGTGTGTGGGGGGATACATATGGCTGTAGAAGCCATTTCATGGCGATAATTCATCATTTTTCCCGAATTTTTCATAATCTGTGCAGAAAATTCATTAAAATTTCCATATTTTTTAGTTACTATTTTAATGTTTGTTATCACTGGAATATAAACAAACCGGTTACCCCGTGTTTTTCCCAATTATAAAGTCGATTTAAAGATAGGTAGAAAATGGACTTAGTAAAAATGGCGATTTTGACAAAGATTTTTCTATTTTTATGACTATTTACCTGTTTCAACCTCATGTTTTGGTTTTGCTTTTCCACGTTGTTCTTTACTATAAATAGAACGCTGCTCAGCTGGAAAGTGACGTCACGAGTATTCCGCATGCGCGATAAATGTAAACAATGAAGGCGGACGAACCTGAGGGGTTGAAGGAGACATTTGTGATGCTTGGCATTAAAGGGCATTCTTATACCCTGTCCATCCCCTCGATATTTTTCCCAACAAGCTATATACATGTTCAAAACTTGCCAGTTAAGGATCAAATAAACACATAAATGAGATACCAGCCATAACGATTTCACATAGAACAGAAATTTAGCCATGCAAGGTTTCAGGCGCAGAGATTTTCTACAGTAGCTAGTATTTTGAGACAATCCCCTACTTTGTATTTTTCATGATACTGATAACATTTGGCTGCCTAAAATATTAAAATCTATGTTTTCTTATGTAATGACTCTTCCTGCATCGTTGTCTATTCGCCACTTTGTCTGTTATTCATGTACATGGTCGTATTCATCAGTGGTGTATGCTGAAATTTCTGTTGTCCGATTATGGCGTCAATTTAGAGGGAAACAACTCGCGCCAGACAAAATTACCGTATTTCCCAAAATAATCAAAATTTCGAATTTTTATAACAAACAGTTATATGTTAATCACATTTATATTCAGCTGTCGTCCATTGATATAATTGCAAACATTATTTTATTAAAGCCATCAAAAAAGAATTCACAACAAAGAAATTATTGGAGTGCATTGAAATCAGACCTCATGGGGTAGAGGGGTTTAACAAAAGTCCGTAACTTTTTTTTAAAAGCCTGGTGACCCCATTTTAAGTTACCTTAAAATGCTCGAAAAGTTCATAGCTTTGACATAACCGACCGTGCGAGGGCTGAACAGCCAGTCAAGGTTGTTAAACACTTCCAGTAGTAATAGCTTTGACATATCCGTTTTTAAAAAAAATCTACCGGGGAAATTTTACGAAAAATTGATTTAACCAATATTTTTAGCCTTAAACTGAAATTAGAAAATGCAAAATTTAGACAGAAATCTGTAAATAAAAGGACTTTTAGGTCTAAAACAACCAAGGGAAACGTTTACATTTCAAATTATACTGTTTTTTCACATAATAATCATATTGACATGGTTCTAAAAGTCTTTGAATTTGATGTAGCCGTTATTGTTGAAAGTGTGGAAATGTTTGGAAATAGGGTCAAAATCGCACATTTCGCTTCCATTTGAGGGAAAAACGAGCCTGGTGACCCCCTTTTTTCTTTGCATTTTTGGATTTAGCATAAAAAGATCTACAAAATATGTGAAAATAAAAAAAATCTACCGGGGGTCCTTATTGGGGACCACCTTAAACTTAAGATTTCACTAAGAACTCCCTTAACTCACTTAAGTCTTCACTTACAAAAAATGTGACTAAGGAATACTTAAATCGGAACCTTTCTCTAATTACTGTATGATAATTGTAAGCTCATCGCATGTACTGATACGTGTAAAAGTTTTTTTTTTTTTTTTTATTATTTACATTGATTGAATGAAATATACTTTTATAAAGATTTGGCGTTAAATTGATGTTTGTGTGTAAAACAATTAAAAAATAGGTAACCAACTAAAATTTCCAAAGAAATGATAAATTGGTGAATAAGAGTAAAGGTTGTTCTGATGGGCGAGCATGGCAAGAACAAAACATTGGTAATGGAAAATTCTCCATACTGTAACTACGGGAGAGATGACAGGTGCTTGGAAAGAAATTGATTTATTGATGCTTACTTTAAGTTCACTGGCAAATATGTCATGCATGTTCAGAACGGGAACAAACCAACAAACCAACAATAGATACAATAGGTATAGATCATGTAATTGAGGCTTTCCAAGATGAAGATCGGGGAAATGTGGACTGCCACTGGAAAATGAAGGTATATTGGTATGATAGGGACATAAATTTTGCCTTGTAACAGTCATATAAGGTCCCCAAGGAGTTGTTGCAGTAGTTCTTAACGTGCAGAATACACGCCACTCTCTCTCTCTCTACACGGGGCATCGTATTTAACGTCCCCAGTTTGACCGGACGTGGTTGCTTACATATACATCCCGCACAGCCAATCGGACGTCCCACTCTGGCAAGGGTTTAACTGCTGGTTTGAAATAGACCAGAGTGATCGTATTTCTATTCACCAGTCACCGTTAGGAATGGAAGAAAATAACAAATAGATAACAATATAATAAGTAGCAAAAATTTCATGAGGAGAGATTTTTAACAGATACAAAAGGACAACTTATGCATGGCGTGATAAATGTAAATTATGAAAACTATTGAAGTTTCCACTAGCAATTTTTTTTATAGCAAACAAAACTTCAATCACACGAGGAGTCGCTAAATAGATACTCAACATTATCGTGTAGCAAATCAACCAGCTTAATGATGGTATATGCCATTAAAAGAAAAGTTCCAGGTTGAAACCAGGTCTAATCCACCTTTTTCTACACAAGGAAATGCCTGTACCAAGTCAGGAATATGACAGTTGTTTTCCATTCGTTTGATGTGTTTGAGTTTTTGATTTTTCCATTTGATAAGGGACTTTCCGATTTGAATTTTCCTTGGAGTTCGGTATTTTTGTTATTTTACTTTTTTCCAAGTCATCGTATATTTATGAAACAGATTTGTTCCTTCTCTCCGGAACCGACCATTCATCTTTCATGGGCGTTGCTGGATGGAGGGGTATGTTTATTTTCTAGAGACAACAATAGATTTTTAACTCTGGTAATACATGATAATGATTTTTTTTTAAATTTATTTCGATTTAAAATATTTGTTTTTATCACTTCCCTTTTACAACAATAAAAAAGGGAGTCAGATCAATTTTCCATAAATTCATATCAAAACAGGGGAAGTTGTCAAAAGTCCTTCAGTCTTTACTACAACAAACATTATTAGGTTCATATGTTTACTGTGAGGTATAAACAACATCGTTGCGTATATTCCAAATATTTCAATTGAAAGTTATCAATGCTGAAAGATGACTCAAAACTGCATGCAGTCTTGCTAGATTGTAGAAAAAAATGAGTGATTATTAAAAAATTGTGATAAGGACTTTCCTAACCAAAACTAAAATTTTATTGGAAGTAATTCCATAAATTTTTATTCAGATACACCATACGTTATTTTTATTAAAGTCTTTCTTCTATGCAAAATTTGAAATTTGCAGTATTTTCGCTAACAGCAATATATTACTGAATATGTAAGGAAATGTGAAAAATAATTGAATACGGTTTAAAATTATATGAAACTTCAAATTAAACAAAGTTGAATTTGTTTTATATACTTGAACGGTTAAAGTTTACTATAAAACATGTGTACGTGAAATCCTTTATACCATCAAAATCTCCATACTGCTATTGAATTATTGTCTTCACGTACACTAATTCGCCTGTATTTTCCAGTATGCAGGGTCCTTGAATATTAGACATCTCGTTAGAACTTTGGCCACCGCACAGCGCAAGTGTGAGAGGAAACCCGTGATGAAAGATTGTAAACAAATGTGCACTGGAAGGTAAATAGTAATAACTGAGAACAAATTTAATACAACAAATCATTTAAACTATTCAACTGTTGAGGAAAAATTTGATTAAAAAATGGCAACTCATGGAAAATATATAAAAAAAAACATATCATGGCTCTATCAAGTCACTTAGTTGTTACGTGCTCCACTTGCTCTTTGTTGGTTGTTTATCAATGTCACGATCCGGTAAACTTCGGAAACTAAATCGAATAAATTATTTACTAGCGATAAAAAATCACTAATTAAAATATAATTTGTCGATAATGCGCATGCATTAGAGATTCTTAATAAATTTAAAAACGGGCATACAGGACTTAGTTTAGAATAAAATTGAGAATGGAAATGGGGAATGTGTCAAAGAGACAACAACCCAACCACAGAACAGACAACAACAGAAGGTCACCAATAGGTCTTCAATGCAGCGAGAAATTCCCGCACCCGGAGGCGTCCTTAAGCTGGCCCCTAAACAAATATATATACTAGTTCAGTGATAATGGACGTCATACTAAACTCCAAATTATACACAAGAAACTAAAAGTAAAAATAATACAAGACTAACAAAGGCCAGAGGCTCCTGACTTGGGACAGGCGCAAAATGCGGCGGGTTAAACATGTTTATGAGATCTCAACCTCCCCTATACCTCTAGCCAATGTAGAAAAGTAAACGCATAACAATACGCACATTAAAAGTCAGTTAAAGAGAAGTCCGAGTCCGATGTCAGAAGATGTAACAAAAGAAAATAAACAAAATGACAATAATACATAAATAACAACAGACTACTAGCAGTTAACTGACATGCCAGCTCCAGACTTCAATTAAACTGATTGAAAGATTATGTCTTCATCATATGAATATCAGGCACAATCCCTCCCGTTAGGGTTTAGTATCATACCATCATAAAATATATGAGAAGAGCATAACCCGTGTCATGCCAACAACTGGTTTTAAATAAATGTGTTTAGTTCCGATGCAAAGACCCTATAAGTGAATCAATATTAAAGCCAAAATATGCAATCTTTAATGACCTGACAACAGTATCGTAACTATATCCCTTCTTAATAAGTCTATTTAAAGGTTTTGTTAGCTTCTGAGGTGAATACTGACATTTTAGTGCTTTATAAAGAATATTACCATAAAAGATTGGATGTGAAATACCTGAACGTATAAGAAGTCTGCATGTTGAGCTATATTTACGAATGATGTCCTTGTACCGATGATAAAATTTAGTAAATGTATGCATGCATTGGTCCAAAAATTTCGATAACATTAAAATTATAAGAAACTCGTTTCAGTAATAGTTATACACCGAGGGATAGGTGTGTCTGGATAAGAAACCCCGTTGGCCGGAGGCCGGAGGGGTTTCTTATCCAGACACGCCGTATCCCGAGGTGTATAACTAACTTACACCCCATTCTAAACCCTATATTTGTTAACATTGATTATTAAATGAAAAAAAAAAAAAAAACGATAGCATATTTATTGACAATTTCAAACCATGAGTTATAAGAATATTTTTTTCTTACATGAAACCCCACTAGTAACCTCTCTTTGGTTATCTTCGTTCAAACTTTGACAAGTGAGTATATTTTACAAATGTCAAAGTTGTTTTTCATATTCCCGTTAAATCCATGTGCTAATATGGATCAGCAGGTCAAGGTTGACTGTTTCGTGTATTCTTATTACAAACAAAAAATACATCATGCTCCTGGTATACAGTTGTCAATATGGACGGGTATAATATAAAAAAGAAGATGTGGTATGATTGCCAATGAGACAACTGTCCACAAGAGACCAAAATGACACAGAAATTAACAACTATAGGTCACCGTACGGCCTTCAACAATGAGCAAAGCCCATACCGCATAGTCAGCTATAAAAGGCCCCGAAATGACAATGTAAAACAATTCAAACGAGAAAACTGACGGCCTTATTTATGTACAAAAATGAACGAAAAACAAATATGTAACACATAAACAAACGACAACCACTGAATTACAGGCTCCTGACTTGGGACAGGCACATACATACATAATGTGGCGGGGTTAAACATGTTAGCGGGATCCCAACCCTCCCCCTAACCTAAGACGGACGACATTTTCTGGCAAGCGTTGGATTTGGTAGAAGAGACTAAAGATAAAGGCAATATTATAACCCAAAGTACTTACCTGTATCAGTTTAATAAAGGTAATCATAACTGTATTTTATATCTTACGATTTTATCAAAACAAAGCCCCCAACTTCTCGAGAATAAACAAAAATTCATATTCGAACATACTAAGGGATAGGTGTGTCTGCATTAGAAACCCGACTACCAGACACACTCAACATACAAAATTTAGTGTAGAGGAACTCCCTTTTTGGGGGCAATCAGGGGCTGATCCAGCCGGGGGTTCCCAACTCAAGAGAAAAAAGGGGCGGGGTTCCAACCATTCAAATGCATTGATCTTTTAAATAAAAGTCGGGTCCAATCCGCGGAACTCCCAACCCCGGATCGGCCACTGGGTAACGTGGGGGTCCGGGAGTAAAGACATATGACTGGGATAAAAAAAAATACCTTCAAGCAAAGGAGTATTTAAAGGATTATTTTTGTATTCCATATAGATGTTTATTGGAATTTCCTAAAATGTGTTTTTTTAATATCATGAAACAATTTGTAGTGAACACTTTTAGTAATTTCTTATGTTCATGCTATTTAAAAAAAAATCAATTTCTATTGTTACGAATAACAATGGACTTTGTTTGCGGGATGTAGAAGCAGGGGTTTCCAGAAAACCCGCTCGTCACACCCTGTGGTCAAAATCCATTGTTATTCGTAACAATAGATCTATTCAATTTACACTTGTTTCAGAAATAGAAACTATGAAGTATAACAATAGAACTGGGGTGTAATATGACTTTAAGTATCTTGAATATGTTATATAGATTTCGAAATCCATGGAGTTTATATCTTAAAACTTTCTGATTTTGTTCCAGTTGGTGAAAAAATTCAGGGGAAATTTGCCCAATATCGCTAGAGAAAAACTACATAATTGAAACTAAACCGATGCCCGCCTCCCAAGAAAACAGTATTTTACATGCCTAAAGATCACCATCACTTCCTTCCTTCATACTGTTTTGTAATAAAATTTACAATTGATACCAGGCGGTGTATTTTAACAAGATAACGTTTAATGTTTTTGTGAAAGCATGCACGAACAAAGGAATCAAAAGAAAAAATAACAGTGCAAATTCCATGCGTGTAAAAACTGTGAGTACTTTTCGGTTTAAACACTAATGAAATTGAGTAATAAGATTAGAATTGTATAATTACCCTCTATTATCTCTTGATTTTGTTGATTATACGTGATTTTAAGAAAAGTACAATGATCGTTAGCAAACGAAATATTAATGATATAATTTTTAAACAATTAAATGGTAGCTAATCTATCCTTGTTCTGCAAAAACGCATACTTTCGACTGATTTTGTATATTTTTGAAAATTAAGGTAGCTCTATAAGTACCTTATACTTACGTATAATCTTTTCTTAGTATAAGGGTTTTTTTTTTACATACAACATAAGTTTTGTGGGCGTGACTTAATCCTAAGATTTTACTGAGGAAATACTTAGTTTAAGATTTTGTATGCATACCTCTAAGGTACCACTTGTGTAAGCATTTAATAGCTTTATGCATACGGGTCCTGAACCATAGAGCCTTATAGCACATTAAAAAACACAAACAATATGGCAATTTTCAATCCAATTAAAATTCAATCTCCGCACTCGCAGATTTTTTTATGCTTTTTTTTTTGGTTGCAGCGACCAATACAATGAGCGAGTGTGGAAATTTACTTTTAGATTGGTCAATTTCCTTCTAAGGGGACGACTATTTGATTTTCTGTGTGTGGGGGTTTGGGGGGATTTTGATAATTAATATCCAGACATGTTGAGTAGAGGACTCCCAAGAAAGAATGCCCAGAACGTCAACGGAACATGCTTCTAATTAAATATAAATAAGATTAAATTTTTTTTTGTTTTTTTTTTTGTGTCATTAAGTAAAGGGAAAGTAAGAACAACATGAAATAAAATACCAATACTTCAAGTTAAAACAAACTGAAGAACAATATGAAAAGTAAGTACACATATTTTCAATTATTTTTTTATATAATTAAAATTACTTTATATTCACCATTTCTTTATTAAAATATTAAATATTGTAATTTGTATTTAGATTTTGTAAGAATATTACCAAAATAAATTCAGCTTAAAAATATTTTATTTTTAATGTCATTATTTGCGAAATTTAATACTTTCGAACTTGTATATGTGTTATCAATTTATTTATTAATGAAATGCACATTTATACCCCGAGGGGTTTAAGGCATATAAACAATGAAATAAAAATATATACACAATGCAAAAATCATAACATATTAAACATCATTTAACAGTAGGAAAAAAAATAATGTTGTGTCCACTCTCCTCAGTGCAAATCACTTTTTAATAAACGGAACAGTAAGCTGCATAATGTCAAATGAAGATAGAAGTAATTTTAATCTATCTGTTTCAGACAATTTAAAGAATTCAGGACAAATATTATTTATGTCTTTTTCAAGATGATTACGTAAAGATTTATAAATTTTACATATTAAGAAAAAGTGGGTTTCATCTTCAACCTCATTAATATTACAATGTTTACATATTCTATTTTCTCTTTGAATTTTTTTATATCTACCCCTCTCTATTTCCCAAAATGGTCACTTACTCGCATTTTACATAATTTTTTTATTTTCAAAATCATTTTTAAGAATGTATTTATCTATTTCATATTTTGTCTTAATTTTACTGTACAAGAACATTTTACTTGTTTCATTAGTTGATTTAAATTTTTAAAGAACATATTTTCAAAGCTATCTTTTAGTTCTTTTTTAATTTTATTGGAGAAAGAACTCTTCTCTTGTTTATAATTTATATCCTGTATTTTATTTATGTCTAATTTATTTGTATTGGCTATATTTTCTGCATATGCGAACCATGAAAAAGTACCGTTTGTGCTAAGCCATTTAGATAAACAGAAAGCATTATAAAATAAAGGGTTATTTTCATCACTGGATATTCTTGCTAAGTATTTCAAAGATTGTACTTTAATAAAAACATCTATGGGATACTGGGCTAGTTCTGCTCTAGCAGCTATATTGACAGATTGTTTACTTAGCCCCAGTATATATTTGCAAAATTTTAAATGTGTCTTCTCCTCTTGGCTACTATCAATCATTGCTAAAAGATCAAATTTACTCATATCTTTACTTCGTGCTCGTCTATCAGCTCTTAAATTTTTTTCATAATAATCCATATACCAAATTTCAGAGTTATACATGAGAATGGGTCTAACTAGGGATTCGAACAATTTTTTTATAGTTTTATAGACATATTTTCTAATGGAGAAAGATGCTTAAACATAGAAAACATAACTTTAGTACCTTTCTTAGCCAATTCAATGTGTGATGAAGTTCATTTCCCAGATGCTTCAATTATATTTCCAAGATATTTATATTTTAAAACATTTTTTAGTTTGTCACCATTTAAGTAAAAATCATATTTATTATATAACATATTCTTCTGTTGAAAAACCATTACTTTAGTTTTTTGTGTATTCATTGTGAGCTGCCACTTATTACAATACAAGTGTAGTTTATCTATAGAGTTCTGTTGACCTTCAGAAGTTTCAGATAATAACAGAATGTCATCTGCAAACATAAGGCAGTTCATTGACATTTTTTGCAGAGTCACTGGTTTACAGTTTTCATCAAATATTTCTGGTAGATCATTTATATAAACATTACATAAGTTCGGACTCATATTATCCCCTTGTTTCACTCCTCTATCAATAGAGACAGATTCAGATATATTCTCCTATGATTTCACTGAAGCTTCAGTATTCATATACATATTTTTATCAAATTATAAAATTTCACACCAATATACTCATTTTTTGTTATTTTATACAAAAGACCTAGCCTCCACACTGAATCAAAAGCCTTTTTTAGGTCTACAAAACATCCATAAATCTTCTTTTTATGATTTATATATTTATTAAACAGATTCTTTACAATAAAGACACCATCTGAAGTCCCACTGTTCTTCTTAAAGCCTAGTTGATGGTGGCATATATCATTTTAAAATAAAGTAAGTAACCTACAATTTATAACCATATCAGATAATTTACTCAGACAGCTCATCAGAGAAATTCCTTTGTAGTTTGAAGGATTAAGATAATCCCCACTTTTAAATATAGGAACTATTAATGATTTATTCCAATTTTCAGGATATAGAGAGGTAGATAATACAAGGTTAAAATATTTAGCTATTGCTGTTAACATTACGGAACTACTATGTTTTATAATTTCATAACAAATTTTATCTGGTCCACAACTTTTCCCACTTATTAATCTTTTAATTTGTGCGTTTATTTCAGATTTGGTTATTGGTGTATCACTGTCTTTTAAAGTTAGCAACTTCTCTGTTTTACACAATTCTTCGAAAATACTGTTCTCGAAATTTTTATTAATCTTTTCAGGCTTACCCTGATTTTTAAAGTGATCGATCTGCAAACTGACTTAAATCAATCATACTATCATCATTCTTGTCCTTTTTATTTTTTATTGTTCTTAATAGCTTCCAAAATTCTTTGCTTTCATTTGGTGACATGTTGTCTAATTTATTCAAAATATTCAGTTTAAATTTTCTTTTTTTAAGTTTAGAAACTTTTTTTAATTGATTTGAATAAAAGAAGTATTTCAGTCTAATAGATTGGTCAAAGGGAGATAACTTTAATTTTTTGCTATACAGATTGAAAGTACTTCTTAATGCAAAAAAGTTTGAGTCTGTCCAGTTAGGTATTCTTTTCTTTTCTTTTAAAAATATCTTTTTCTCATAGATTTATGTGATAAGTTTATATAAATGTCTGAAATAAAGTCTGTAGCTCTGTTCAGTCCATCCTGTGTATTTTCAAAATTTGTTTGTTGAAAATTGTTTAATTCTTCATATATATATTTTTCTTTAAACTTATTCTCAAGTAAGAGTTTTGAAGTGTTTGTCCATTTGAATTCAAAATCTGATTTTTTATTTTTGTTATTTATATTTGGTGGTTTTCCATCACATTTTAAATGGGTAATAATTTCATTATGATCTGATAAGTATGATGGAGTATTAACTATAAAATAGTTCACTGAGGAGAGTAGACTCTCACTAGTTATTGCATAATCATCTACATTGCATCCTTTCATGCTAAAAAATGTCATATTTCCTTACAAATCTCCAATAAATCACCCATTTAGAATACGGAGTTGGGCAGAAACACATAGTAAATCCCTCCCTTGTGGGTTTATGATTTTATCCTGACTTTTTCTAGCCAGTTGGAAATCTGACATGTAGTTATCTGGTAAAATATGAGTCAAATTTATGTTGATTTCATCATTTGCTACAAAATCAGAATAATTAGATACTCTTGAGTTAAAATCACCCATTAACAAAAATTTTCCTTTACTAGAAAGAAAACTTATTTCTGATTTCAAACCTTCATATTCATTTATGTAATGAGCGGAATTTTTTGGTGGAAAATATATACGACATATACACAAATTTTCTTGAAGTCCAAAAACTGACTTACATGTATCTAGTTTCATCCACAATCTATTCTGAGATTTTGTTACATTTATTTAGATAAGTAATTCCCTTTTCAAATTTTTTCTTATAGTAAACAATAATCCCCCACTTTCTTTTTGCTGTAATAGCTTTAGTTTTTTGCTTACAATAATAAATATATTCAGGTATTTGGATATCATCCACCCCTTTCCAAGTTTCTATCAATATATTAATGTCATGGTTTATCAATTCCAAGAAATCAGGGTCTCTGTGTTTCTGTCCCAATCCATGAACATTCCAGCTAGACATAGAAATAGAATCTAGAGATGAAAATTTTTTATTTGTTTTCATATTAAATTAAAACATTTTAATTAAAACATTTTTATTATTTAATTATACAAGAAATTTTCCCATTAAATCATATTAATTCATATGCAACTGTATTTGAACATTTTATCTTTTTAACATGTTTTATGATAAAATGTATTTCTTCTTTAATATATACATAAATAGTATACCCATACCTAGATACACATTTTATATCTATACACAGTCCCATACACACTTACATATATGTATCTACATGTATATTACATATACAGTATACACACAAATACAGACACTTGGTACAAATCCTTACATTAATATATCTATGTAAGTAATATAAATGTATGTTGAAAATAAATGCCATGTATAGCAAATATTAAGCTAAAGAAATTATAATTAATCCAAAAATAGCGCTTTACTTTTATTTTTGTTTTATTTTTACATTATTTTTAAACATAGACAATTCTCTTAATTTTAAATACACTTGTAAGTTAATATTGGCTTGTATTTATGACTAGATAATAAAATTAGTGCCAATACACATGAAGTTATACAAGTTAATTTTACTTGTTCTTTCTTGTATTTTAATATTCACATTCTGATGGATACAGAGGAGTTACATTTTGATTTTCCTGATATATTTTAAAATTCCCAAATATAAAATTATGAAAATTAGTTTAAATTTCATTAATTTATATGTAGCTATAAAAGCTAATAATATCTAACTATTTAGTACAATTCTTTCAATAGAGATGTTAAAACCCATTTAAGCTTTTCCTGAGCATTTTCATCCTTATTATGATGGAAGGATTCATGCATTTTAATTTTGTCCTTCATTCCATGATCATAATCAAAATATTGAGTATCACTTGTGTCATAGTTCCTTTTGTCTTGCCAACATTCTTTCATGTGTATATTGTGATTCTGATTCGGATTTTAGGGTCCCTGGCTGTACATATAGGTATGTGGCTGTTCATTCTTTACATAATAGTTTTTTTTTATGTTCTCTTGTATACATGTAAGGTTCTCGATAACTATCTGTATCATATCTTTGCTCGTTTACATGTTTATTTTTGTTTGAGTAACTTTGTTTAGTAGATTTATTCCAATTGTCAAAATACTCCTTCAGCCCCATCATTTTATTTAGAACTTTTTTGTATGCACGTACTAGTTTTTGGGACACCGGTTTCTATTGAAGAATGCATCCCATCGATTATATCTTCTCTCAGATATGGACAAATAACCAAACTACAATTATATTGATCACAAATTTCCTTTAATCCTGTGTTGAACTATACCCTCTTTTTTTTCATACGTCTTTCTACAGATTGTATTCCTCTGGAATATAGGAAGTAAATCACAAAGTACAATTTTTGTTGTTGGTTTGCATTTTTGACATGTATAAACTAGGTCTTCAACTTCTTGTAACACTTCACTGGGGACTTTCTTGTTCAAATCATTGGCACCAATTTGAAAAAATGGTTATTGCACCACTTGTAATTTTTTGCACCACCAACTGTTTTGTCTTTAAGTGTTGTAACTATAACTGTTTTGTCTTTGTACATAACTTTAAGATTTATGTGTTTCGTAACTGAGGATCCAACGATCCATAAGTCAGTTGTGATATGTTTGTTGTTAAAGTCACGTCTTTCTTTCTTTTTACTTTCTTCTGTGTTTAAGCTCTCATATTGTTAATGTTTTCTCACTTATGTAAGGAACATGACTATTTCCTGGTTCTGATTCTTCAGGTTCATTTTCTAATATACTTAATTTATTAATCATGTCTACATTTACCTGAATGTTTGGCTCATTTTTATCTTCTATATCTTGTCTAGCTTTATTTTCTAAGTCAAATTTTACAAATTTGCTTTCTAATCCTGAAAGTTTTGTTGTTAATTCAATCAGGGTTTCAATAAATTTACCACAGTCAGCTTGGTCTGTTTCACTTTTATTATTTGCACTATTGACATTATTTTTGCCTATGTTGTGTTCTATTTTCTCTAAAAGTAAAATTAACTGATCAACTTTTACTTCCAATTTGTTTATTCTTTCTAATATTTTCCCATTATTGGATTCAAAAATCTTTTCTTTAGTGTTTCAAGTTTGGTGTCAAATTGTTTTATTATTTTTAGAATTTGGTTGTTTCCAATTTGCACTGATTGGACATGATTTTGTAAAGATACTGTTTGACTAATATGATCACTCTCTATAGTATGTAGACTTTCTATAATATCTCTATCTGGTAAGCTACAATTTCTCTCATTCATATCTTGTTGTTCAATTTCTGTCTCTTTTTGTTCTGAATCTAAGTTTAAATGTTTGTCATTCTTTTCTCCTTTTTTTTTCTAATAATTACCACATTAGACTTTTCTGTAGATCATTTGATACTTTATGATCTGTTGTATAGTCTTGGTTATCTATGCGTAATGGATTATCTAGAGGCATACTTTTTATAAGTTTATCAATATCAAGTTCCCCTCCCCCTTTTTTCATCATCTCTTGTACTTTATCACTTATCAGTTTGATTTCCGTTTCAACCCACTTCTGAGTCACTTGTCCTTGTACCAAGCAATTATATGTAGTGTTATAAAGGGTTATAGTTACAAATTTTTCCCTTTAACAGCAATCTGCGTTACTGATTTCGACAGGTTTGTTGCTGGGCACACGGGTTGAAAGGGAGCTTTTTCGTCTTTTAATAGGATTTTCTTAGATTTAATATAGTAGTCAGACAAAGTGACTTAAATCATCCCCAAGTTTAATGTAGTATCTCAATGGGAGCACACGCCTCCATAACAATACAGATTGTTTATTAACTTTAAAAGTTATTTGTTTTGGGTCGGTTTTCAACTCTACCATACCAGATTTTGGACTTCCGATTTTACTCATGACTTGTATTTTTTTCAATAACGCTGTTATTAAATTAATTATAAATTGTTCTTTAAAATTTTGGGTCTATGTTACAATATAATTTCCGATAATTAGGTATCAATCTCGAGGTTATTTCTTGCACAAAATCAGTTTTAGCTGTTCACCATTTTCACCATGTGTTTACGGTTCATGGGAGATAATTTATCAATAAAGATTCAATGGCTTTTTATTAAATAATACCAATTGTTACAAATCAATACTCACCATTGTGGTGTAGTTTACATCCTTTCCATCAACTTGTGTATCCATTACATAATTATGAGAAACACACAAACTTATGAATCCTAAAGTTATATCTACACAGGACTAGATTTTTGAGTTTGATAATTACACACTGACCATTCGGTGTGTTTATTTTTATTTATATTGCAAAAAAAGATGCTCTCGATTAAAATCTTTTGATTTGTTTCATCAAGTTTCCTTTTGTTTTTATGTCTTTATGCTTAAATTAATAGTTAGTATAAACTATTTGATGTGTTAACTAATAAATGTGTATATTTCTAATTGTTTTGGAGAAAACGTACTAAGTTGTAAAACTTGTTTCTGATCCATTTGTTGTTTTGAACAATAAAATTTGTTTAAACTAAACCCGTGCATGCTATAAAAACATAAGTTACTCAGTCAGCATAGCCAATTTGAAATAAAGTCAGAATAAATTTATCAAAAAAAAAAAAAAAAAAAAAAAAAAAGAAAAAAACGTGACCAGATATTGCCATGGTCAGAAAGTAAGGTAAAAACGTTATGTTGCTTTCTTTAATATATATTTTTTGATTGAAATTGCAAAATTATTTTACAACTTTGTTTATTATCATTTTAAAAGGAAAAAAAATCAACTACTAATAAATCAATTTAAAACAAATCATACCTTAAAGTTTTATTTTATCTTTGACCCTTAATTTTGCTTGTTTGTTGTTGTCTTATATAAACTAAATGACCCTAACCTGCTTTGCTGCTAATTTGATCCATAAATCATTAGAAATGAAAATTGGCGATTCTTTTATATGTTTACCCTAGGCTTTGTTTAATAAGTACCATATCCCAAAGAGCATATATTACTTTGACAATCTTAAGTTGATGTTAAATCAAGAATTAATGACAATATAATGGGACAGGGGAACTTATCTAAAACTTCTTCTATTGATATCATAAATATTGTTGATAAAAGACAACGTAATAATAGGTCTCAAGGCAAACTTATCAGTCGAAATAAACGAATTAAACATCGTATTAATTATGAATTTACATTATTACATGATATTTTCAAGGAGTGTGACACAACTCGTTTTTTCAGCCCACTGACGTCATATAATAGCTCATTCATCGTATTGTAAAAATTGATGAAAACGGGAAAAATTTGATAAAAAATCTCTTTGTTCTTATTTAGATAAATGTATGAATGATGTGGATACTCGCAAAGCGGTTTGTGTTTGTACCGGCCAACATAGCAGATAATAATGTTGGGGTGGTGGTATGACGTATGACTAGACGGAAAGTCTTAAGCATGAAAATATAAATTCTTCTACATTCAGGTTAGTGCACTCCAAAAAAAAAAAAAAAAAAAAAAAAAAATCATCAAATTTCGTTTCATCTCTGCCTCTAGTAAGTGTTCTACAACTAATCTTTCAGTGTTTTGTAACTAGGTCCTTCACTACTATTAATGAACTTATCATTAACCTTGTAATAAAAGATATGAAATTAGTTGAATTTACTATTTTTTTAATGTTCTTTTGATTTTTTCTTTTGATTCGGCTGAGAGTTTTGACTTTAATACCCTTTACACTACTCTTCCACACAACATTATCAAACAAAAGTTTTCCTATTTAATGAAATTGTCGTTTAAATTTGATGAGAAAGGTACATATGCTAGATAAACTTACTGGAGGCAAGATGCAATGATTGAAGCTGTTAACTTTCTCCTTGGGAACATTTGTGTACGCTCTGGCAGGTTTTTTTTTGTATTCCTAAGGGCACAATTTGCTTCCCTTTAATAGCAGACTTGTTCTTTTGTAATGCTATGAATCACAGTTTATTTAGGTACGATCCGGGTAAACTTATCGATCCTTTAAATAAACGTTTTCTAAGAGGTTGCCAATTCAACACTGTAATTAGGTCTTTGAATATTGTTTACTTGGTAGAAATATTGATTTTGTTATCAGTAAATTAAAACCAAACTAATATTGCTGTTACAGTTGGGTGCAGACCTTAACATTACATGTAGATGGGTGGAAAAAGTAAACGCGGCGTTTACTCGCGTGCACTTCATGTAAACGCCGCGTTAACTGTGCGTTAACTCTGAAATTTCAGTAGACATAAAAAGTAAACGTCTACTTTTGCGTTTACCTCCGCGTTAACGCAAAAATGGGGTGTCTTCTAATTTTGTAAAGAGTAAACGGGCGTTTACTTTTGCGTTTACTTCCGCGTTAACGTGAATAAAGGCGCGTCTTCTATTTTCGTAAAAAGTAAACGCACGTTTACTGTTTGTAGTAAACGCGCGTTAACGCAGATTGTCATCGTATCCTGGATACACTGACCTTAAATATAAAATGATAAGGTACATCAAAATTAAATGACCAACTAGTAATTTACGATTGACATATTGACGATTTCAGTTAATGATATATATTACACCTCTTTAATTTATTGAAAATTAATCATAGTATATTTCTTTTTCTGCACAAATAAACAGTTCAAGCATGTCCTTCTTTTATTCAAATATTCAAATCATCACCAAAATCCATCATTTTCACATCGTATAACTAAATTATTATTATCGTATAACTCTAATCCGTAAAAGTCGTCTACGGATTAGAGTGTAACCTTTGTGGATTGGTTTACGTCGGTGAAACGAAAGGAAGGCTAAACAAACGTATGTGCGGCCATAGATCAGATATCAACCTCAATGCAAACGACATTCTGTACCAGCATTTTAATCAGCCTGATTATTCCATCGTTTCTATGACAGTTCGTATAATCGAAAAAATATACCACAAGACTAACAATCCTCAACTTGCAACGCCTCTCCGTAGACAAAAAGAGGAATACTGGATTCGACAATTGGGAACTGCGACACCATATGGTTGCAATGACAAAATTAATGGTATAGGTATTCTATCTAGTCCTTCCTGTAGCTCGGTGAATGTGATGAATATTTTCAACTCTACTCTTCGACGTAGACGCAGTCATGGTCATCGTCATTATACATAACCTACTTTGCATGATGTCTCTATTAATGACTTGCTGCCATTTATACAAAAGCCGTTAGGTATTCATCACATTCGCACGAAACTGTATTCATTACCCCTTTCAAAACTTCATTCTCTGTTCAATTTATGTTTGGAAACCACTGTTACAAACCCTCATTCAAACCAATACAAACTTACAGCTATTATTTCGGATATTGCAAGTCACAGACTTTTCAAACCAGTTCGCATTGGAAAAGATGAAAAGGAGAAAAGATCTTTTCTTAAACTTTCCTTTGCCAACAAAGGTCTCGATGGCGTAAACTTAGGCAATATCCTTCATCATAAATTAGTTCAGTCGAAAATACCTCCTTATTTTAAAGATCAGTCTGTTCCAATAATTTCTTATACCTATACCAAACCAATTGCAACTAAAATTTTCAATTACAAACACGTTTTGCAGGATCTCAACATTGACGACTTCAAGTCTAAACCTCCTGATTGCACCTGTGCTAGTTCCCAATTCACATATAATCCGGCTGGCCACGTTATTACCGGAGACCTCAAAATTGTCAATAACACTTCCCTGCGAAATTTGTTATCTAAAGGTCCGAAATATCGTGAGCCTAAATCCATCAATTGGAAATACAACTTCAAAATACTAATGGATTCAGTCGAGGATTTTGCCAGGCAATGGGCTAAACGCGAGAAAGAAGACGTAGATACTCTTTCCGAATGGATTAAGGCTGTGAGGTCGTTGATACAAATCCGAATTAAGAAACTAAATGGGCATATCAATACCCCCGCTACATCAATTTTTAAAGACCCAAATGTTGCAAAACACTTGTCCTACCTTCATGACAAATATGTTGTTGTCCCCGCAGATAAAGCCCCAAACAACATCGTTTTGTGTGTAAATATCATTACATAAACTGCTTAATAAATAAATTAGGTATTGACAATTCACTTGGAAACTCAACATATACCCTCACGACACTTACCAAAGAGGAAATCCTGGATAATCATAGGTCTGTTCTATGTTCCTTTGGGATTTCAACCAAAGATGAAGAACTGGATCTTCCATCACTGTATTGGATACCTAAACTACATAAGTGTCCTTACAAACAACGGTATATTGCTGGGTCTTCCAAGTGCTCCACGAAACCTCTTTCTAAATTATTAACATCTATTTGATCAGCAATCAAAGTCGGGCTCCAAAGTTATTGTGAAACTGCCTATTCTAGAGGTGGCGTGAATCAGATGTGGATATTAAAACATTCCAAAGATCTTTTAGAGTACATACAATCTAAGACTCTCTCATCCTGCAATAGTATTAAAACATTTGACTTTTCTACACTTTACACAAGTATTCCCCATTCCAAACTAAAAGACAAATTGAAAGAGTTGGTATTACTTTGTTTCATTAAAAGAATGGCGAACGTAGATACAAGTATCTTGTCTTGGGAGGGATAAATCCTACTTTGTAAAGAATCACTCTGATTCAAACAAAAAATTCTCTGAAACTGACATTATCGAGATGCTTGATATCTTGATTGATAACATATTTGTTACGTTTGGAGGACGTGTTTTCAACAGACTGTCGGAATTCCAATGGGAACCAATTGTGCCCTCTTCTTGCCGACTTGTTTATTATTATGAGGCTGACTTCATACAGGAACTTCTTAGGAAGAAAGATAAGAAGTTATCAATATCCTTTAACTCTACGTTCCGCTATATAGATGATGTTCTCTCACTAAATAATACAAAATTTGGTGATTATGTTGAACGAATCTATCCCATCGAACTAGAGATAAAGAATACTACAGATACAGTTAAGTCTGCCTCATATCTTGACTTACATCTCGAAATTGACAATGAGGGTCGGTTGAAAACAAAACTTTACGACAAAAGAGATGATTTCAGCTTTCCAATTGTGAACTTTCCATTTCTATGTAGCAACATTCCAGCAGCGCCTGCATACGGAGTATATATCTCCCAATTGATACGATATTCCCGGGCTTGTGTTTCCTATCATGATTTCCTTGATAGAGGATTGCTGCTCACAAGGAAGCTATTAAACCAAGAGTTCCAAATGGTGAAGTTGAAATCATCCCTTCGTAAATTTTACGGACGCCATCACGAGTTGGTTGACCGTTATGGAATAACCGTTTCACAGATGATATCGGATATGTTCCTTATGTCGTAACTACAATACCCTTCCCTTTTCACGAATGTGACTTATCGAATTAGACTATTTACCGGATTTGTAATAACATAAGCAACACGACGGGTGCCACATGTGGAGCAGGATCTGCTTACCCTTCCGGAGCACCTGAGATCACCCCCAGTTTTTGGTGGGGTTCGTGTTGCTTAGTCTTTAGTTTTCTATGTTGTGTCATCTGTACTATTATTTGTCTGTTTGTCTTTTTATTTTTGGCCATGGCGTTGTCAGTTTGTTTTCGATCTATGAGTTTGACTGTCCCTCTGGTATCTTTCGTCCCTCTTTTATTTGACCGCATCAACCAAAACTGACCATATTTGCACTTTATTATGTCAATCTTTATAGTCTCATAGTAAATCAGTAATATTTATATCTCAGGATGAATTGCATAATACAAATGACAGCAATATTGGAACACAATGACTACAAAATTTTGTCCGCATCAATTTAGAGTCAGGGTGACTCGTATAACAAAATTATTTGACCGCATCAACCAAAATTGGCCATATTTGCTCTTCATTTTGTAAATCTATATAGCCTCATATTAAATCAGTAATATTTCTTTGTCAGGTTGGATTGTATAATAAAGATGACATCAATATTGGAACACAATCACCACAAAATTTTGTCCGCATCAATTTAGAGTGCCAGCATTTCCTCTCTGTATCCATAATAATGAACCGTCACTAAAGTCAGTAGTTCGGGATGGTTTTTATTCAAAATAAAACTATTTAACGGCATCATCCAACACTGACATGACTGATTTCATGTGTACTTTGTAATGATAAGTATGAGAAGTTATCTTCTTGGAATAGTATACTGTTAGTATATTATGTCAGTTGATTGATTTTGTTTGTAGCTTAACGTCCATGGGCAAATATTTCATTCATGTTCAGAACGAGTATATTTTTTCGGACGTCCCAGATATCATTTATAATCGGTAAGGATACGTCTGTCTAAATTGACGAGATGGTTCATAATGATACAACACCTTATATATTCCTATACACTACAATTTTCGTTTGAACATTTGGCAAAAACAGAATCGTTAATCCAAGGCAAACAAGGTGAATTACGATGAAAAATCCATGTATTAAATGCATAGAGTTATATTCAGGAAGAGACTGTTAAAAATGGGGAACGAAGTACATGTAACGTTATTAACCATGATGTTTATATCCCATCATATAAATATACTTTTCCGATGCATTGGATAACCTTTCTATCCGCCTTTTAATTGAAAAAAAAAACATTTCATTTCTTTTA
This sequence comes from Mytilus coruscus, assembly GCA_017311375.1. Lineage (NCBI taxonomy): Eukaryota > Metazoa > Mollusca > Bivalvia > Mytilida > Mytilidae > Mytilus > Mytilus coruscus. Next base: position 33,014,782 of record CM029601.1, read on the forward strand.
TGATAGTTGCATGTATATTTGTTGATCAACAAGTGTGTAACTTTATACTCATTATTTAATGTTTATAAGAATATGAAATGAAAAAGAAATTTTAATGTGTATATAATATCTTTACATAGTCTAACGAGTATAGTAATTTGGGAAAAAAATGTGATTATTGTTTACATAAAAGCTCAGGTCTAATAAGAAAAGTCTTAAACACGGTTATCTGTCATAAGCAGACCTGTCCACAGGTCTGGTCTAGGCAGACCTGTCCTCAGGACTGGTCCATAGCAGACTTGTTCATAAGTCATGTCTGGAAATATTTTCGTGAGTCGATATTTTTACATGTAATCTTTGAAAAGAAAATATAGAAAATCTGCTACTTCAAGTTATTGGAACTGATTTTTTGCAATGAATAAAAGTTAATATTTCGTATTAAAAATGTTTTTTATTTGTTACGGTTTTAAACACATATACGTAAAATATTGAGATAAAAGTCGTTTTAACAAAATAAAATAAATGTACAAATGTACGCGAAGTTTATTTCATAATTTACATAATCAGTTAACGCGAAAAGTAAACGCGCATTTACTTTAAAATGCAAGTAAAAATACACTTGTGAAATCTGTAGTAAACGCCCGTTTACTTTTAAGTGCACGTAAAAATAAACTTGTGAAATCTGAAGTAAACGCCCGTTTAAACGGACACAGAATAAACGCGCGTTTACTCGGGTAGACATTAGAAATTTCCATTTTGACCGCGTTAACGTAATGAAAGTAAACGAAAATTGAGGAAGTTAACTAACGAAATATGTGCACGCGGCGTTAACGTGCGTTTAGTTTATGTAATGCTTGGTCTGCACCCAACTGTTTATACATATACATTTGATTATTCACGATTCTACAATCTGTCGATACCTGCATTTTAGCATTGCACAAGGTCATGTTTTTCTGTGACTGTTAATGACGTCTGTATACCAAATCCATTGGATGTTGGATGTGTACTGATTGATATTTTAGTCTTAGATACATGATATTCTTAGTTGTTTTTGGTTTTGAACTAGCTGTCAGTCATTGCCAATACTCTCAGTGTCTTTTTTGTTGTGTGGATGTATAAATTCCCTTCCACGTCCGGCCTGTCTTTTTGTTACTTTGTTTCTGCTTTGTATCGATCTGAGTTAAGCCCTTTCCATCTGATTTTTATAGTTTGTTTATATGTTATGCTGTTACACTACTGTCCCAGCTTAAGAGGAAGGTTGGGCGCCAGCACACATATTTAATGCCCGCTACATTCTGAATGTGCCTGTCTTACGTCAGGGCCTGTAATTCAGTGATTGTCGTTTGTTGCTGTATATCATATTTGTTTTTCGTTCATTGTTTTGTAGATAAATCAGGCCGTTAGTTTTCTCGTTTGAATTGTTTTACATTTGCCCTTTCGGGGCCTTTTGTAGCTGACTATGTGGTATTGTTTTTGCTCATTGATGAAGGCCGTACGGTGACCTATAGCTGTTAACGTCTATGTCATTTGATTTTTGGTGGAGAGTTATCTCATTGGCAATCATACTACATCTTTTAATTTTTATATGTAAAGCCAATAAGAAGTTCTTAGGAAGAAATCAAAATGTGATAAGCCTATAGACAGTCAACGAACGCAAAGTGAGAGCAAATTTTGCTCACGTGAAATTCCATGAAAAGTTCACCTGAAATTAACCCCAAACGAGCTTATACATGAAAGTCACATAAATTTCCCATGAATTAAGATTCATGTGAATCTCAAGTGACATTTTGCATGTGAATTTCATGTGAACTTTACAAAACAAAAATTGGCATTTTTCGTGATTTCAATTAAATTTTAAATTGGAATGTTATTTGAATAACTTTATTTTAAAAATTGACTCAAATTCACGTGAAAAAATTCATGTGATTTTCACGTAATATTCCCGTGAGTTTTTCATGAGATTCACGTTAATCTTATGTGAAATCGCTTCACGTGAGTATATTTATATATCTTATGCTTTTAAGTACTTTAACAGGTTCATATCGTATTCGCTTTTAACAATATTCTCAGTGTTGTTAAACTCCTTCAGGTCATTAGGGTATTATTAAAGAATTTACCTTTTACAATGTTGTCTATCTTTTGTGGCTGTAACCGTGTTTTTAAGTTCCCACATTGTTTTTTAGTCTTAGAGTTATAGAATTTATATGGCCAATGTTAAATGAATTGTGTGCAGTCTTAGCGACTAGTTGTAATTATCAGCGTATTTTAACAGGAGTAACAAGGTGAATGTCAATAGTTGATCAGGAACGTTTTCAGCACCTGGGTTCACCCGAGATATTTGCAGGATTTCGTATTACTCGCAATTTTATGTGCAATGTTTTGTGGCCTTGTCTGTTTGATTTTGTTTATTTTTTTTTTTTTTGCCTTGACTTCGGCCGTTTCAATTTATTGATTTCCATTGCTCTTTTACTATCTTATTTTTTCTGCAATCTTAAGATGGCAATCAGCAGTGGAAAAAAGTTTGATTAATTCAAATATTATTATTCATTGATTTGAAAGGTTTAAAACTTACTGTCCTTTAATAAATGATTAAGATTGATAATACGTCGCCTTAAAAATGTGTATTTTCCGTCAAATCCCTGTCGTTTTCTATTCATAAAATTCTATTGCTGGTTCTCCAATTCCAATCCAGGACTTTACTTTTACTTTGCAAACGGTGTTACATTCGATCATGTGTTGCTAAATCGATTTTCCTTGATGTTGTGGAAAGACACGAAGGACTACATGTAGTGAGTTTATGTGTTGGAAAATTTGTTTGTTTGAGAAATTTCAATTATGGTTATTTTCCGATACTTTCAGTTAATTACATAACTTAAGAAGATGCATAATTTCCTATAATTACTTTTTAGCCATAGTGCTTTCCTTCCTGAAGTGATTCGATGATAGTAGGATTAAAAGGTTACATTTCATACTTTAATAGACATTTCCACCTCTACAGATTGCTACCTTTATATATTTATGGCTTAAAACTGATACTTTTTTGCCACTTTTTTGTGTTTGTGTATGGGCTCGTTCTCTATTAATGACTGTGAAACAAGTGTAGGCTTTTGAGCACCTTAATAACCTCACAAGTCAATCACCTTCTCTCGCCAATCTTTCTACTAAGGGTTCTTTTCATAGAAATTGCACAAAAACATTTATTTCTAATATCTTTGTGTTTTCCATAATTTCATTGAATTGATTGATTGATGCTTAACCAGCGTTCATTATAGTCGTCAACCTTTACATCCAACAATACAAACGCAAAATTGATGTAAATTAGGATATAAAAGGGTATATTAATGAATAAATGCTTTCGTCATGAATCTACGAGATCCAATTCAATTCATGTAATTTTTTGCGAGGTTATTGGGAACATGTACCAATTCTACTATATGGCTTAATTTTGAAAAGTGAATTAAATCAGATATATTTTCCTCATTTATTTAAAATCCACACTGTTCATGATGATGGAGCTAAATAATGGATTAACCTTTCTGGCGTGCAGACACATTGAGACAAATGCAAATAGCAAAACAGACATTGCCATTTCTCGTTGATATCTATAACAGATAGTTGCATGCAAACCCCGACTTCGAGAGTGTGGTCTTAGATTATTGTCATTAATTTTAGATAGGGCCAAATATATTTGGCTACAAAGTGTATTTTGTGTATATGGTAATGTGTGTAAAGTATCGTTTTGGATTAAGCCTTTGCTTATACCAATTTATTATCAAATGTATGTGTAAAATGACCTTATTTTTGTGTTAATTCTAACATATTGATGACGTCATAGTGATATCATAAGTGACACTTCTGTACTATAGTTTCGAGACTATTTCCATTTTTCATTCAAAAATAAAAATGAACATATGTTTAAAGACTTAAATAACATTACCATTTTTGCTATTTTCGGTGACCAGATAACGACTCTAAGCATGCGTCTTCCTTTATTAATCATTTACGTGTTTTTTGTTCATTTTCAAATTCTTAATACGATTCTCAATACAGAGCTGATGATTCTTGATAACCATATTTTGTCTGATCGGAGATATGCAATAAGAAAAAGGTGTTGATAACAATGTAACACTTTGCCCAATCATTCTATAAAGAATGACGATTTATATCTCCACTTAAATTTCACAGTATTTCATTCATGAACATACTATAGGCTTATGAAAAAGTACCAAACTGCTTATATATTAAACCTGATGTTCCTAGGTTTTCAACCTTTCCATCATTTTTGTTTTATTAAAATAAAACAATACAAACAATGATATCGTCAATCAGTTTTGTCGACAAAAAATAGTTAGTGAGAGAAACAAAACGCGCAAAGTTGACATTTCGATACTATTATTTAATTCATTCGATAGGTTGAAGCCAATAGTACTGACTTTTTATAAACCAGAGACAAAATTGTATAATATAATACAATTCATTTACTTAACACAATAAGAAATAATTCCTGATTTATTCAACGAAGGGAAACAGAAGGAAACCGGTTAGATAAAGGAATTATGTGCGACAGTTGTGATCAATGGTAACAAACGTCATTCGGAAATGAGATTTATAATAAGTTATCAGGTTAAATATACTTTTTGAATCACGTTGTCGGCCGCAAGCATATTTGACTCTCTACATTTAGATACATCAGCATGTTCTGAGATTTTTCTCACGCAAAATCATCTCTGAAACCTTATTCAAAAATAAAAGCAAACAAAAAATCGATGAAAACGTCATACAAAAGTAAATACAAAATGCCAGCCATTTGACTCAAAAATAGCTGACATCCATTGAGACTAAGGCAAATAGCAAAACAGACATTGCCATTTAACGTCGATATCTATAACAGATAGTTGTATGTTACCTCCGACTTCTAGAGTGTTGTATTATTACATGCATACTTTAATATCAGTATAGGACTGGTCCTTAAATGAAATGAATATTGTAACGTATTATTATTTGGATGTTCTAATCATTTATTGTTTATAAATAACTAAAAATACACAAGGTCTCTTAAACAACAAACCAACTGATGCAAACGGATTGATGAAACAGTTGTAATATCTTCTTAATATGAATGATATAAAGGCAAATAAAACAGCAATCACACGCAAATAAAACATACATAAAGGTCAATAAAAGCCATATCCCGAACTCTTAATGTAACCTTACATGGAGTTGGCTATTTCTTTTCGATCATGTTTTGGTCATATAGCTCCACACGTTTTCAATTCAAATTTACCCCAAGTCTAAGATATTGTGCAAATATCATTAAAAGAATACGGAGAGTGCATGCAGCCCTTTCGTGCAAATTGCTACTTATACGATACATCATTTAGTGCTATTTTTTCAATCGTATCAATTGCCCCAGAGTATGTTTACCAATGAGGCAACGTTCCAAAGAGACCAAATGAGGTAAAAGTTGGCAACTACAGATCACCGTACGGCTTTGACAATGAACAAAACCCTTACCGCATAGCAAGCTATAATAATAGTACTCGACATGGCAAATGTAAATAAATTGAAATGAAAATCTAACGGTCTGATTTAATTTAGAAAACAATAAAAAAAAGGATATACAACAAGAAACCACTAAATTACAAGCTGCTCCACATGTACATACATAATGTGGAATTATTTTAAATTTATGGTACCTTCAATACAAAACCGTATGGAATAAAATGAGAAATTTGATGCAAAAACAAAAGCGCAGACATTATGTAGCGATGTACAACAAAAGACCATATTGCTATTGTGTAAGCAGATGTGCAGTGCATTACTGTTTTAATTGGATCCCTGTCATTAGGCCATAGGAAGCATACATAATAAAGAAAAGAAAAAGAGACATTTGCGGTTGAAAATCAAGGAATATGAAAATGAGAACAAAGTCGTAGAATGCTTGTGTATTAAGCTACAAATTTTGGTTTTCATTAGTGTAAAAATGCAAATGTTTAAATGACATTTGATCAGGGAAGCAAATACTGATAATAAATCAATAATCCGCAAATTCTAGAAATGGGTATTTTCGTATACACTTCAAGTGTTAATCCGATTACAGGTTTATGATAAACATTTGCTTGTCCTACAGATGTTAATAAGTGATTAGTCTGACACAGGGGTAGAAATAAGTAAATACCATTGACTTGCCCATAGGGATTAACTTGCCCTCGATTTTTAAACTTGCCCTACCAATGCGGACGGCGAAGCAATCTGCGTCGTTGCGCTTTCCGCAGGGTGTCTGGGGTAAATAAAACCAAATCCTGCATTCTAGACCTCTCCAAGCAGATCAATTCAAGTTTCCATACACCCTTTTTTGAAACAAAACATTTTACTTTTACAAAAAAAGTTACAAAATTTTGTCAGCCTGTTGAAGACCTTGTGGTGACCTCTGAATGTTTGCTGCTGTTGTTGTTCCCAGTGAATTAGGTGCATCTGGTCTTTTTTATGACACTCCGAAAATTTAATGGACACCATCACGAATTGGTTGATTTATACGATGTGTCTGTGTCTAAACTAACTAACGACATTTTTACCACGTCTTAGATTGTGGTTTACCATTTACGTTGTCTGGTCTTCTAAGTACCGAACGTGACCTATTCCCGAATATGACTGTGTTGCTGAGTGTAAATTCGCATTGCTATTAGACGTGTCTTGGTATTTGCACATCCAACATTCATGTATTTAATTATGATGTTTAATTTGTAATTCAGGTTGGATGTTGTTTTATGTCTTATCGTTTGTGGTTTATATTCTTTCTTTATTTTCTATATGTATGTAAAAGTAAAGATATTAATCACCTAGTTCATTTTTATGATTTTTAAAAATACAAAAAATTACACCATTCTTAACACAATTCTATATAAGTATTCTTGTAATGGTTAGAAAATACATCAAATAACACCATTACAAAATTAATCCCAATTTTATATTCTATTTTTAGAAATTTACCTGTGACGACACTTTTGGTGGCGTTTATACATTCGTGTGACGCAAAGTTCATTATTCTATTGTGTTGTATTTGTGTTCATTCGTAAATTGATTATAGGTGTTCGTTGTTATTCTGTGGTTTACATGTTGAAATGTACTATTGTATTATTTATTTATGTATTTCTCTGTCCTGAATATTCTTGCATTGATTTGTACTGTATTCCTATCACGTAATGTTGTCATTTTATCGGTATTTTTACCATTGCCATACAAGCGGGAGTTTTGGCTAGCCATAAAACCAGGTTCAACCCACCATTTTTTCTTAAAATGTCCCGTACCAAGTCAGGAATATGGTAGTTGTTATCACTTAGTCCGTTTCTATGTATGTTGGCATTTGTTTTTGTAGCAGTTCAGTGTTTCTGTTGTTCCGTTTTGTTTCCTCTTATAGTTGATGTGTTTCCCTCAGTTTTGGTTTGTGACCCGGATTTATTTCAATTAAATCGATTTATGACTACTGAACAGCGGTATACTACTATTGACTTTAATTAATACTCTTTATTTTAACTTACTGACAAATTCAAATTACAACAGGTAATTGTTCAATGCAGAAATGAGCACATTCAGTATGCTCAGCTATAAAAGGTACAGAATTTAAGATAAAGTTGATGAGAATATGTTAATTTTAATTATCATTTAATCTAAATCCATCATTGTACACAAATGTGTGTATACATCTACTGCATCAGACAGTCTGTTCTTGTAATCATCTTTTGAAAGCTGCAACTCATCCTCTAAAGTTTCAAATTCATAATCCTCATCTAATTCGTAATCTTCAACAATTTCATCATTCATAGAGCCATTTAACACTTCATTTTCAGTACTGTTCGGATTGTTTTCTTTTTCATTTTCCTGATTTTGATTTGCATTTGCAGTTTGCACGTATGGTTCTACAGTTTTTTTTCTCTCTCACTCTTCTAGGAGTAGAATTCCATATGGTAATGGCAGGCATCGGGTCATATTCAGTAATTGGCTGGCTTTCTAACATTATCATCATTTGATCTGTGAGATTAGAGTGACTTAGTTTATTCCGGAAGTCATCTTTTGTCAATTTGAGTCGATTAAAACCTCTATCTGCATCTGCAGATGATGCAGGAATTGTTAGAATGAGGTCAATTAATGTTTAAATATTCGGATACAGAGATTCAAACTTCAATTTGATTTCCTCCCATGTTGCTTCTGTAGGCTTTTTAAATCTGTAAAAAGTGAGGAAATTGTTAGTGTTTCATTATCATAACATCAAAGAATTTGAGCTACATACATTTCATTAAATCATAACAAATAGTGTATTAGGAAACAAAATTAGGAATACGTAAAGCAGACAACAACCCAACCAAAGAGCAGATGACACTTTACAGATAAAAATTTTAAATAAACCTACAATATAGAGTATTTAAATTGCAATGCGTGTTTAGCTTTTAGTATGCCTTAATTTTCTTTAGATTAAAGATTGAAATTGGGCATTGGTCAAAGAGACACCTCCTTATTGAATCGTGTATACTTCTTACCTGGCATACATGTTGTCAACAAGCTTCCCCAATAAACTTCACCTTTACCACTTCTACACCTGCTGTTTCCAGTGGAACTTTAAAGTAATCGACAAGCTCTTGAACTTCTTCACCATAGGCTTGAAAAAGGTATACACATAGAAATAGACAAGTTCATTTTTTGACTTTGTTTTATTTTATCACTGGTGTGTATTCTCAATCAAATATATATAATTTGTTAGTCACCTAGAAAATGAATATGATTACAAAATTTGGAATATGATCAAAAAGTAAAATAACAGAAATACTGAACTCCAAGGAAAATTCAAAACGAAAAGTCCCTTAAATGGCAAAATCGAAATCTCAAACATCAATCGAATGGAAAACAACTGTCATATATATGCCTATTCCTGACTATGAATAAAGCCGTCATAAGTTCATAAACAAAGGCAATTCAACTATTGAACGATTAAGATGGCATCAAATGCTCATGAAATTAGCTTAGTCTAGGCTTGGCATTAGCGGAATAGTACATAAAAAAATTATGTTCGGTTATACAGGGTGAATTAGAAAATAATTATTTTGACGTTCTCCAGTCTAGTCTATCTTTATTCTCATCCTTTGAAGGAAAAAAACCAAATTTACAATAGAACATGAGTTTAATATTCCTGGATTGTTTGTAAACCGTTTTTGTAGTCCGTCTATAATTGCCTCGAGGAACTCGATTCTTGCAGATTTGAATGGTGTGTCATTACCGTTCAATGCATCAGGCTCACTTGCCATCCCATTTTTCAAATCAAAACCAGCACTAAATAATAGTCAGAAAGAAATATAGAGATGATTAATTGTTATAGCTAAAAATAAGCTAGGATCTATACAAATAATTGTAAATTCTAGTTATTATTATGTGGAAATTGTTATAGAGCAATATGGTTTATACATGTACAAGCATACTATATAAACACATGCCAGTATTTAGCTAAGAGACTACATCATGGTTGAAGCAGCAGGTAATGGTGTAAATATTAAAGGGGAAAACCAATATTTGATTCTGAGGAAGGTCCATTTAAATTTTGGAAATGAAAAAAATAAGATTTAAGAATCTGGCCTTTGAAATGAGAAACAAAATAATTAATATAAATATAATATGATAATTCATATCATATAAAAGATGAGGGAAATGAGTATTAAGCTAACCTTTCCGAATCAATGACACATTGCGATCCCCTTTACAATAGAGTTAAGTGCACAAAATTATATGAGTGAGATTGAAAGATGATACATGTACCAGTATTTAAAAGCTGATAGAGCTAAAACTAAAGTTTGTAATTTTACCTCGTTTTGAGTTTTTCTAAGCACTTCATACCAGAATCAATTTCATTCATTATATCACCTAATGTGGCCGTCTTCTCCTGGAATGTTTTACTGATGTCAACCAAAACACCCAATACATCAAGCATCAGCCAAAAAGGTTATGACATGACAAAATGAAGAAATATTTTGCTTTGTTTCCCTTTTCTGTTCTGGATACAAAGGAATCCCTATTTTGAAGCTGAAAAGTAAAATTTACAGCAGGAAAGGAGTAGCAATAAGGCCCTTATTTGGCCCAAATATTACAGCAAATTTAAAGTTATCCTACATATTCTTAAATTTGTCCTGACTAGACTAAGGTACGAGGTATTCAGAAAATAAAACAAATTTGACATTTATCGAGTAACCATGGTAACAAACCATGACGAAATTCTTATATTTTGTAAAATTTCTTGATTTTCCTTGTTTTTCATCAAATTTTAAGTATATTTTAGATTGGCAAAGTATGTGCGCATCCAAGAAACAACTTTATATTTGGTGAGATTATGTCAATAGTTATAATAAAGCTTCTCTCAAATTATTTTGTTGTTTCTTGGCTGTGCACGATGTCTCCACAATGGAAATAACGATGGAAGACTGCTTAAATTCTGTATTTTTCATCAATTTCATGAAAACGGTACATATTATGACGTAATTGTGACGTCATCAGATAAAAAATCTTATGTTTTTTTCATTTATATTTCTTGACTCTATGCATTTCCTAACATTATGTGCCAATTTGGTATAGTTGTCAAACATTTTATTTTCTTGGGCCAAAACCGGGCCTTAATGCCCCTACTCCTTTATTAAATAATGTCCTTGTTTAATGTTACTAGAAAGATATACATGAAGGCCGTACTTTGACCTATAATTGTTAACTTTTTAAACATTTTGACTTGGATGGAGAGTTGTCTCATTGGCACTCACACCACACCTTCTTATTTATATGTAAATATTACCCGAAAAATAAAAAATGCTCCAAAATGAACAGTGAGCTAAATGTTGTGTATTAGTTTTGTTTAAATCGTTCAAAGCAAACTTGAGTTATCATACGACAAAGTGTAGACAGACATACGGCAGAAAAAATACTACTAGATTACTAGCTATAGCATAGAGCCCCTGAAAGTTGTTTAGGTCCTAATCGTATGCCTAAAATAGAGAAGGTAGACAATATATTTAGATGTAAGACTTGAAGAACAAAATCAATGGATTACCTGACCAAGATGTAACATAACGGCTTTAAACCCTCTGATGAAGCACTCAATCGCCTTCTTCAAATGACCCACCCATCTCGTTCGACCCGTCCGTGTTGGTAAGATAACTTTTTGATTCAGGGTTTCGAAAAATTCTTTTAAAGTAGCTCTACTAGAATTACTATTCATGAAAAAATAGTATATGTTAAGTAGAAGACAGTCCACTTTTACAAACAGAGGAACGTTTGATTCCACCGTATCCTTAAAGGATAATTTTAGCTTGTCCTGAACAATGGACTACTATCAGCCATGGCTTATCAAGCAAATCTCTTTTTCGCTGAACTGCTTCCGATTTTTTTCCCAACATGTTACTTGTACCATCTGTCCCGGTTGCCACCAATTTTTGCAAAGTCATCACCAGCAAGATTTTTTGCCCCTTCGATCATTACCTAAAAATATTATGAAAGATAATAGAATTATGGGATACAACAATATGAATGATTTCAAAGACAGGCTCATACCCACAAGTATCACTCGGCCACTCCCTTTCAGGAATTTCTAGCCTGTGTGTACAAGCCCACGCAAACTTACCCAAATACATTTTTTTGTGTACATGTTGTTTCATTAAAAGTAAATATTACAGTAATATTTAGATACATTTTGTCTTTCTATATATACTGATTTTAGATATTATTGTGTATCTTTTAAATTATAAATTTATAATTTTGAAACGTACAATAAGGTTAAGAATAAAACCATGTCTATTAAAATGCAAAATTTCATGCGAAACAAATATGATTCAAAAAGTAGACTCACAGACTGACGTACAGACAAAGGGAAATGCCCTGTTTACTTTAATGATCCTTGCATAATACGTAACAAACTGCCCTTACCAAGTCAGGAGCATAACGTTTAAAGCCTGTTTAGAAAAATGGTTAAATTTTGTAAAAACCTGTTGAGAAATATGGGCACGAGTGTATTCATACAATTATGACAAATAAATTACCTTATATATTGTTTCAGCATCTCCTTTAGAACATTTTTTTACCAAGGAAAAATTAACTTCCACTCGCCCTGCTTTGCACGATCTAATAAATACAATTTCCGCTTCTTGGTAAGAGCTGTCTGTCGTGCCATCAGACATAATGCTTATATTTTTGAATTTTTAATACATGTTTGTATTTTAAATTTCTCTGCTTCTGCAATATAGTGACTGAATTCAGCACAATTCTTATCAGACCTATATTGAGAGCCAATGTTAATCCCTTTTGCCTCATCCAACTTGCATGACAAGGTGTAATCCGTGAACGGTCTGCCCTTCCTTGAAAGGTAATGAACATTTCTAAATTTGTATACAAGTTGGAATACTGTTGCTGATTCAATGATTTTAAGGTTTTGTTTGCCACTGAATCTCTCTTGTCTGACTTAACAGTTAGTTTCTTTACAATAAAATTTTGTATGTCTAACTCTGAGTATGTATATTGTCCTTTTTATATTTGTACATCCTATTACAAAACTGCCACAACTTTCAAACTGAACGCAAACTTCACATGTAATCTCCTATTCTGTGTCTTTCAGCAATTTGAATTTATACAGCCATTTTGTTAAAAATTTGCGTTTTCTATTTCCCTCTTCCTATTTTTTTTTTTTTTTTTTTGTTGTTGCTCAACCCTGTTGACGTTGGATTCTTTCAGTTTTTTTAAAGGGGGACATAATTTACTAAAACATGTTCCATTTTATCCAGGGTTTCACACTAAGGTCATATTTTGTTTTCTTTCTACTTTCATTTTAAAATTTTAAATCAACACAAAAGTCAATTGCGAAACGCGTTTTGATTGGATCGTTGTATCGGCTTCCTTTCACGATTATTAGCGGAAATCCCCGAGCTGGTGTGACTGAACATTCTAAAACGCCGGCGCTCATTTGCTTACACATAGGAGTTGACCAGTAGAATTATTCGGGGAAACCACGATGTTTACAATTTTCTGGGCATGCGCATATGAAATAAATAAAGACGACGAAAATAGTAATACAATAATACACACACATCGGTGAAATCAACGTGTGCCATAGTTATACACAAACACAATATTTCAACTTGCCCAGCGGCCAACTATTTGATGGGTTTCACATGCCCGCTGCAGATTTTACTTGCATCGGGCAAGCGGGATAGCGCTTATTTCGAACCCTGCTGACATAAATTAGTATATAATTCACAAATTTGAATTTTATCTGACGTATTTGTTTTATATTCTTGCAAAACTGTCTCACTTTGAATTCTTGTCATAAATATTTAGATATGGCTAAGGATTTTGCCACAAAGTGTATTTTGTGAAGATGTTAAAAAATGTAAAAATTTCATGCGTCCAAAGCGCTTTTCGGGATTTACCTTCATCAGGAACGCTCAAAGTTAATGTGTGTAAAAGTTTTTTGGATAAACCCTTAGTTTATGTTGATCTATTTACACCAAACCCTATTTGTAAATTAAAATGGCCTCATTTTGTCGAATATGTCAATTTCAACATATAATGGATGTCAACGTGACATCATAAGTGAACTTTCTGTACTAGAGTTTTCAGATTATTTCACCTTTTTTGATTTATCAATAAAATAAACATATTCTAAAAATACTAAATTAATATTACCATTTTTGCAATTCTGGGAGACCATATAACGACTGTTACTAGACATCGTCCTGTATTAAATATATAGAGAATTATACATGGCAAAATCCGTATCATATGCCGTATCATCCCGAGATATCAATATTAGCCCCAGGGCCTTTAGGTCCGAGGGATGAAATTGGTCTCATGCCAAACAATGACGTCATTCGATAAATGACGTCACGCTCTAATGACCGTTTCATTTACGACCCATTGAGGAAAAATATTTCTCGAGAAGCTTGCATAAATTAAAACATGGACTTCATGTAAATTTAGTCGGAATAACTACTGTCATAAATGAGAAATTTGAGTAGGGTGTGATAAAGGGTGCTCATCAAAGTTGAGCGATACGGATTAAACAGCAGTCTATTTATCAAATATTCAAAACTACTGTATTTACTACTGAATATATGATAAATATTTGTATACACATATATATGTTGTTTTTTTTTTTCAATCTAAATTATTAATACGATTATCAAACTGAACTGATGATTTTTTTCAACCATATTTTTTCGGCACGAAGATATGCAATAAGAAAAAAGTGGTGATAATATTGTAACACTTCGTCCAGATTGGCGATAAAAATCCACAATATTTCTTCCCTGAACAATGCTGTAGGTTAATGAACGGTACCAAACTGTTTATATATTAAACTTGCTCTAAGGTTTCCAACTTTTTCATCACTTCTGTTTTATTAAAAAAAACCTTACAAACAATGATGTTTCAATCATTTTTGTCGACAAAAATATGTTATCGAGAAAAATTAGAGTGCAAAATAGACATTTTGTAAGTTTATACGGCTTGTCAAAGAATGTAATTTATTCATATGAAGCATGAAAACGACTACGGAATGTAAGTGTTGTAATAACATAAATTTTAGTGCATAAGATACGCATTTCGACAATTAATGTCTCTTCAATGATGCTTGAGGCCAAAATATTTGTTAATTCAAACCCTAATATAAATGTTGAAGAGCTGTTAATTAGTGTTGATATTGTCTACATTTAATTCATTCGATAAAGCCTAACATAACGGCCTTTTAAAAGCCTGTGACAAAAGTACTTGACATGTAAAAATCCATTTATTTCCCTTTAGAAACACGATAAAAAATAATCGATGATTAATTCGACGATTTATTCTGTAAAACAGAAGTAGTCTGGTTTGAAAAGGAATCATGTGCGACAGTTGTGATCAGTAGTTATGCACGTCATGTTCAGCAGTCGGAAATGAGACTTATAATATTTTATCAGATAGGAAACACATTTGGTATTGTCTTCGTTGTGCACCTCCCAATTGTTCAAATGGACCTTTAAATCAATTTGTAGAACACAAACATGTTTGACATTTAGATACACCATTATGATCTGAGATTTTTTTCTCTCAACATCATTTCAGAATTCGAAACCTCATTCAAAAATAAAAGTAGACAAAAAGCAAAAACAAAAAACTCGATGAAAAATGCCTAATTATCGTTTTGAATAACTTTATTTTAAAAATTCAAGAAAATCACGTGAGTTACACATCAGATTGAATGAGTTTAACGTATAAGCTCGTTTTGATTGAAATTCACGAGAGATTCGCATGAATCTAAATTCATGTAAAATTCACGTGAATAAAATTCCCTGTGCAGTTGAGCTTATATAAACAAGAAAAATCAATATATACTGAAAACCGATATTTTCATATAACTCTTTTATAGATGAGACACATCGACGTTTAAGTAATTTTGAGCTGTTTTTGGAAATCATTATTTTTGCTATATGTGCAATGTATATATGTTATTCTTTTAGATACCTCATCAGTTTCATATTTTATTAGTTTTTTTTTTGTTTTTTTTTGTCGCGGAAACCGTTTTATTTTTTAAGTTTTCACATTTGTTTGAGTTTTAGGGTCATAAATTTACATGGGACTACTGTGTAATTATGAACGTATTTTATCAGGAGTAACACGATGAGTGATAAAATGAATCAGAACTTTTGGGTTCCTGAGTTCACACTCTATTTTTGAAGGAGTTCGTAGTGCTCACTCTTTTATGTGCAATGTTTTGTGCACTTATTTGTTTTGGATTTGCCATGACTGAATGTCATTGACTGAGGTAATTTATTGCTTTTGATTGGTCTTTCAATATTAGCCCCAGGGCCTTTAGGTCCGAGGATGATATTGGTCGAGTGATAGGCATGATACTCCATGTTGTATACTTTATCATATTTAAACAGGAGAGTTATATGAACTGCTTCTGATCCCTAGCACCTGGGTCACCTTCAGATTTAATTTTGTATTGTTTTAAAAGCTTTAAAAGAACTGCTTAATTATTCATCCGAAGCACCTGGGTTACCTTACAATTTGCGTCGTGTTGTTCATAGAAATATTTTGTTTATTGCATTTTGTTTATGTTTAATATGGTATCTTCTGTGACGTCTCATGCCAAACAATGACGTCATTCGATAAATGACGTCACGCTCTAATGACCGTTTCATTTACGACCCATTGAGGAAAAATATTTCTCGAGAAGCTTGCATAAATTAAAACATGGACTTCATGTAAATTTAGTCGGAATAACTACTGTCATAAATGAGAAATTTGAGTAGGGTGTGATAAAGGGTGCTCATCAAAGTTGAGCGATACTGATTAAACAGCAGTCTATTTATCAAATATTCAAAACTACTGTATTTACTACTGAATATATGATAAATATTTGTATACACATATATATGTTGTTTTTTTTCAATCTAAATTATTAATACGATTATCAAACTGAACTGATGATTTTTTTCAACCATATTTTTTCGGCACGAAGATATGCAATAAGAAAAAAGTGGTGATAATATTGTAACACTTCGTCCAGATTGGCGATAAAAATCCACAATATTTCTTCCCTGAACAATGCTGTAGGTTAATGAACGGTACCAAACTGTTTATATATTAAACTTGCTCTAAGGTTTCCAACTTTTTCATCACTTCTGTTTTATTAAAAAAAACCTTACAAACAATGATGTTTCAATCATTTTTGTCGACAAAAATATGTTATCGAGAAAATTAGAGTGCAAAATAGACATTTTGTAAGTTTATACGGCTTGTCAAAGAATGTAATTTATTCATATGAAGCATGAAAACCACTACGGAATGTAAGTGTTGTAATAACATAAATTTTAGTGCATAAGATACGCATTTCGACAATTAATGTCTCTTCAATGATGCTTGAGGCCAAAATATTTGTTAATTCAAACCCTAATATAAATGTTGAAGAGCTGTTAATTAGTGTTGATATTGTCTACATTTAATTCATTCGATAAAGCCTAACATAACGGCCTTTTAAAAGCCTGTGACAAAAGTACTTGACATGTAAAAATCCATTTATTTCCCTTTAGAAACACGATAAAAAATAATCGATGATTAATTCGACGATTTATTCTGTAAAACAGAAGTAGTCTGGTTTGAAAAGGAATCATGTGCGACAGTTGTGATCAGTAGTTATGCACGTCATGTTCAGCAGTCGGAAATGAGACTTATAATATTTTATCAGATAGGAAACACATTTGTATTGTCTTCGTTGTGCACCTCCCAATTGTTCAAATGGACCTTTAAATCAATTTGTAGAACACAAACATGTTTGACATTTAGATACACCATTATGATCTGAGATTTTTTCTCTCAACATCATTTCGAATTCGAAACCTCATTCAAAATAAAAGTAGACAAAAGCAAAACAAAAACTCGATGAAAATGCCTAATTATCGTTTTGAATAACTTTATTTAAAAATTCAAGAAATCACGTGAGTTACACATCAGATTGAATGAGTTTAACGTATAAGCTCGTTTTGATTGAAATTCACGAGATTTGCATGAATCTAAATTCATGTAAAATTCACGTGAATAAAATTCCTGTGCAGTTGAGCTTATATAAACAAGAAAAATCAATATATACTGAAAACCGATATTTTCATATAACTCTTTATAGATGAGACACATCGACGTTTAAGTAATTTTGAGCTGTTTTTGGAAATCATTATTTTTGCTATATGTGCAATGTATATATGTTATTCTTTTAGATACCTCATCAGTTTCATATTTTATTAGTTTTTTTTTTTTTTGTCGCGGAAACCGTTTTATTTTTTAAGTTTTCACATTTGTTTGAGTTTTAGGGTTATAGAATTTACATGGGACTACTGTGTAATTATGAACGTATTTTATCAGGAGTAACACGATGAGTGATAAAAATGAATCAGAACTTTTGGGTTCCTGAGTTCACACTCTATTTTTGAAGGAGTTCGTAGTGCTCACTCTTTTATGTGCAATGTTTTGTGCACTTGTTTGTTTTGGATTTGCCATGACTGAATGTCATTGACTGAGGTAATTTATTGCTTTTGATTGGTCTTTTAGTATCTTCTTGTTTTGCAATCTTAGAATGGTAATCACCAGTAACATATTTACTCAATTTTGAAATACAGATACATTTATATTTCATCTTATTTGATTTTTTTACAAATATGGAAAATAGTTTGATTAATTCAAATATTACTATAAGATAATTTGAAAGGCTTAACACCTACTGTCCTATTATCATGATTTAATTTAATAATAAATCGTCCTAGAAATGTAACCGTTTTTGTCGAGCCTGCGACTTTTGTCGCAGAAATCTCAATATAGGGATAGTGATCCGGCGGCGGCGGCGGCGGCCGTTAACTAACTTCTTAAAAGCTTTATATTTCAGAAGGTAGAAAACTTGGATGCTTCATACTTTGTATATAGATGCTTTATGATATGAAGTTTCCGTCTGTCATATGTCCATTGTCCTTGACCTCATTTTTATGGTTCAGTGACAACTTGAAAAAAAAGTTAAGATTTTTTGTAATGTTAATATCTCTCTTATTATGAAGAATAGGATAACTATATTTGGTATGTGCGTACACTGCAAGGTCCTCATGCCTGTCAGATAGTTTTCACTTGACCTCGACCTCATTTCATGGATCAGTGAACAAGGTTAACTGTTCGTGGTCAAGTCCATATCTAAGATACTATAATCAATACGTCTACTATATTTGGTGTTTGTAATGATTGTAAGGTGTACATGTTTAACTGCCCGGTGTCATCTGACATTGACCTCAATTCACGGTGCATTGCTCAATATTAAGTTTTTGTGTTTTGGTCTGTTTTTGTAATACTGTATGCAGTAGGTAAACTATATTTGGTGCATGGAAATATTTTACGATGTACATGTCCAACTGGCAGGTGTCATCAGACATTCACCTCATTTTCACGGTTCATTGCTCAATGTTAAGTTTTTGTGTATTGGTCTGTTTTTTTAATACTGTATGCAATAGGTAAACTATATTTGGAGTATGGAAATATTTTACGATGTACATGTCAATCTTGCAGGTTTTCTTTGACCTTGCTCTTATTTTAACGGTTCATTGCTCAGTGTTAAGTTTTTGTGTTTTGGTCTGTTTTTCTAATACTGTATGCAGTAGGTCATCTATACTTGGTGTATGGAAATATTTTACGATGTACATGTTAGTCTGTTAGGTTTTATTTGACCTTGACCTCATATTCACGGTTCATTGCTCAATGTAAAGTTTTTGTGTTTTGGTCTGTTTTTCTAATACTGTATGCAGTAGATCAACTATATTTTGTGTATGGAAATATTTTACAATGTACATATCAGTCTGGCAGGTTTTATTTGATCTTGATCTTATTTTCATGGTTCATTGCTTATGTTAAGTTTTTGTGATTTGGTCTGTTTTTCTTAAACTTGAAGCGATAGGTCAATTATATTTGGTGTATGGAATAATTGTAAGGTGTATATGTCTGTCTGATAGGTATAATCTGACCTTCACCTCATTTTTATGGTTCATTGGTCAATGTTCAGTTTTTCTGGTTGACTTTGTTTCTTAGATACTATAAGCAATAGGTCAACTACATTTGGTGCATGGAATGATTTTAAGGTGTACATATCTGTCTGGTAGGGTTCATCTGACCTTGACTTCGCTTTCATGGTTCATTGGTCAATATAGAATTTCCATGGTTTTGTCTGTTTCTTTTATACAATAAGCAATAGGTCATCTATATTCTGTGTACGGAATGATTGTATAAGAGGTGTACATGTATTTCCGGCTTGGTTTATCTGACCTTGACCTCATTTCTTGGATCATAAATGTTAATGTGATACTTGTAGTAAAACTTTATATGTAGGACTATCAATATAAAATCTATGGTCAGTATAGTAGACGAGACATTTCAGCGTTTGCACTCTTGTTGTAATTTAGCAAGACAACAACTTCAGAATGTTTCTATCTGCCGGTTAATTATAAAAACTATCTTTTTTTAGTATTTTCCGTCAAATTCCTGTCGTTTTCTATTTTCTTTCCTGTTATAAACTATTGCAGGTTCCCCCAATTAAAATCCAGAAATTTGTAACCACTTTTCAAAAGATATTGCATTTGATCATGCTTTGCTGAATCGATTCACCTGAGATTGTGCAGATACATAAAGGACTACAAGCAATGCATTCATTTTATGAGAATTAGTCTTTTTTAATTTTAATTACTGATTTTATTTTATTTAAGATGACGCAAACTTTCCTATTATTGATATTTAAACACAATTGTGCCTTCCGTCAAGAAGTGATTCGATGATGGTAGGATTTAAATGTTACATTCATACTTTAATAGACATGTCCAACTTATGAGATTGCCACCTTTTAATTTTAATGGCTTGAAACTGATACTTTTCTTTCTGCATTTTTTCTATTCGTGTATAGGCTCGTTCTCTATAAATGACTGCTAAACAAGTGTAGGTTTTTGAGCACCTTTATAACTTCATAAGTCAAACACCTTCTCTCGTCAATCTTTCCGCTAAGCATAGGATTCTTTTTATGGAAGTTGTTAGTGCTCATATATATAAATATTTTTCGAGTATCTTTGCTTTTTAAATGTCTTAGATTGATTGATTGATGCTTATCCAACAGGTTCATTATAATTGTCGACCTTTTCAATCAACAATACGAACGCAAGTTTGATGTAAATTATGATGTAAAAGAGTTCATTAATGAGTAAGTGCCTTCTGCATTAATCAAAAATAACAGCTATTTGCATGTAAACTCTGATCAATAAGATGTGATTGTATTACAAACATTCATTAACACCAATAAAGAACGGATAATTTAATGAAGTGAACATTATTGTGAACTTATTTTGATTTTTAATCATTTATTGTATGTAAGACAACGAAAAATACATAACGTCTTTTAAACAATAAACCAATTAATGCAAACGGATTGATGATTTACGTATAATATCTACTTAATATGAATGTAAGGCGATGTTTTATCCATAGGTCAATTGAACAGTTATCACTCGCAAATAACTAAAAGATATATACAGGTCAATAATAGCCATATGTCAAACTCTGAAGGTAACTTTAGATGGAGTTCACTATTTATTCGGTCTTGTTTTGGTCCACACGTTTTCAAGTACTTATATTATATAATATTAACTCAATTTTGGACACTTTTACCTATTATGTCTGTTTATTTTGCTCACACATTGTTTTCAATATAATGCCATACAAGAAAGAGGTTTAGCTAGCTACAAAACCAGGTTTAATCCACCATTTGCTACAAAAGAAAGTGCCTGTACCAAGTAAGGAATATTACAGTTGTCCTCCATTCGTTTGATGTGTTTGAGCTTTTGATTTTGCCATTTGATAAAAGACTTTCCGTACTGAATTTTTCTTGGAGTTCGGTCAAATGAAAATTTGACAAATGTCTCTGAATATTCATTTCTTGGAATTCTTGTAAAAACAAATTGAAACTTATTGCATAGCTCTGAAGAGTGTTTATGTCCAACGTAAATCCAGAAAAGTGTTACGGGCGCAACAAGGTTATAAATTGTATTTAAATTTTACCCCAAGTCTAAGATAATGTGCAAACATCATTAAGAGAATTTAAAAGAGTGCATGCAGATTATTCGCGCAAATTGCTACTATGAAGATATATTATTTGGGCTATTTTTTAATTCATATCAATTGCGCCTGAATACGGAATTCAATTGTTCCAAATTACCTTTATGCATATTTTTCAAATCATTTATGTTTATAAAGAAACGATGATGTTGATTACCAATGAAACAACTTGCCAAAGAGACCAAATGACGTAAAAGTTAGGTACTATAGGTCACCGTACGGCTTCAAACAATGAGCAAAACCCCGGACCCTATTACAAAGCAAGTTAAAAAGGCCCTTACGTGACAAATGTAAAACAATTGAAATTAAAAATGTAATAGTATGATTTATGTCAGACACAATAAACGAAAATAAATACGATTTACAACCAGAAATGACTACCACAGAATCACAGGTTCCTGCCTTGGGACAGGCACATTTATGGTACCTTAAAAACAAAGCATTATAGAAAAAAAAATGTATTTTTGATGCACAAAGAGCGGACAAAATTAGGTAACGATGTACAATAAAAGACTGTAATGCTATTGTGTGAGCAGATGAACAGTGCATTACTGTTTTAATAGGATCTCTGTCAATTATTATATGAAAACGCAACATTTGCGGTTGAAAATCCAATGGTATGAAAATGGGTAATAAGTCTTAGAAACCATGCTTGTATATTAAGGTACACATTTCATACTATACAAGTCTAATGGTCAAACGCTTAAATGACATTTGATCAGGGGAGTAACTATAGATAATGAATAAAATATCCGCAAATTAAAGCAATGGGTATTTTCTCATACATTTTTTAATGACTTATTACCCTTCAAGGAATAAACCAGTTAAGGTTTTATGACAAACATTTGCTTGTCCTACAGATGTTCATAAGATATTAGTCTGTCATATTTCAGTATATTATTCACAGATCAGAATTTTTTTCTGACGTATTTGTATTATATTCTTGAGTTTAGTGCAAAACTGTTTAATAAGCCTCACTTTGAATTCTTGTCATTAATATTAGATACAGCCAAAGATATTTGGCTACAAAGTGTATTTTGTGTAGATTGTTATGTGTGTAAAGTGTTGTTTTGGATAAAAACCTTTGCTCATACCAATTTATTACCAAATCTATGTGTAAAATGGCCTTATTTTGTCAAATTCGTCAATTCAAACATGTTGATGACGCCATAGTGACATCATAAAGTACCTTTCTGTACTACATTTTCGAGACTATTTCAATTTTTTTCATTTAACAATAAAATAAGCATATTTTTAAAGTTTTAAATAGCATTACCATTTTTGCTATTTTTGGTGACTAGATAACGACTCTTAGCATGCGCCTTCCTTTATTTATTATGCATATACGTGTTTTTTGTTCATTTTGAATTCTTTATACGATTCTCAAAACAGATCTGATGATTCTTGGTAACAATATTTTGTCTGCACGGAGATATGCAATAAGAAAAGGGTGTTGATAACAATGTAACACTTTTTCCAATCATTCTAAAAAGATTGACGATATATATTTCCACTTTTAAGAAAATTCACAATATTTCTTTCCTGAACGATGCTATAGGTTTATAAAAAAGTACCAAACTGCTTATATATCAAACCTGATGTTCCTAAGTTTCCAACTTTCCAATATCTTTGTTTTATGAAAAAAAAAACAATGGAATGAAGTTTTTAATGCCTGGAAAAATATGTCAAAACTCAGACGTCCTTGTCATTTTGAGGAAGTTATTTCGGCATCTATATGGAACAATGAGCATATTAAAATTGATAATGTCAGCGTTTACTACAAAAATTGGGCACATTATTCGGTATGGACCTTAAATGACCTGTTAGATGAACATGCAAATATATTAACATATGAAAATTTTGAAAGAATGTACAATTTCAAACCCCTTTCTTACAGTTTTATGGGCTTATACTAGCATTTAAAAAGTGGTTGCAAGCCATTGGAATCAACACTGAAAGAGAGACAAAACAACAAGCTATTATGCCTTTTGATATTTATAGTTTCGTCAAGTCAGAAAACGGTTCAAAGGACATGTATACTATTTTAAACCCAGGTACTATATCTATAAATTCTGCATCAGAAAACAAAATAGTAAGGTATTCTAATATAAAGTTGTAGAAAATGGTAACAAATACACTTACATTGTATTACCAAGGTTTCAAAAAACACTAAGCTATGTTAGTTTCAATATAGAATCATTTATTATATATTAGGTACAAACGCTCTACTCTTTTAAATGAACTTTGTAAACTGTAATTTATGTACAATTTGAAAGGAAGAGCCAGAATCTATAGAACATTTACTTTGGGGTTGTCATATTGTAGCCGACATTTGGCCCAATCTTAATTCTTGGATTGTTGATATAGTACATATCGAAATTCCACTAAATTTGGATAATATATTTTTTTGGCCTCTACTATTATCAATTGAATTATAACAAAAATAAAGTTATTTAACTGACAAAGTACTTCATTTACAGATCTAATATGCAAGATGTAAAACCTCATATAAAGGGTCTTCAAAATTACAAAAACTTGAGTGTAGAAAAATAAATTTCTTCAAAAAATTTGAGTACTTGTACTGGAACCCTGAGTGTAAATTCATGTAAAAAAAAAAAAAAAAAAAACAATGATATGGTCACTCAGTTTTGTCGACTAAAAATGGTTAGTGAGAGAAACACAATGCGCAACGTTGACATTTTGTAAGTCTAGACGGCTTGTCAACGAATGTAATTTATTTGTAATGATCGAGTAAACGACTACGGAATGTAAGTTTAGATACTGCTATTTAATTCATTCGATAGGTTGAAGCCAATCTTACCGACTTTTAGAAACCTGAGACAAAAATTGTATGATATGATAAAATTCATTTACTTCAATTTTGAAACACAATAAGAAATAATCCATGATTTATTCGACGATTTATTCTGTAAAACATAATGAAGCCGGTTAGATAAAGGAATTATGTGCGACAGTTGTGATCAATAGTAGCAAACGTTATATCCAGGAGTCGGAAATGAGATTTATAATAAGTTATCAGGTAGTAGCCACATTTGTCTTCTTTGTGCACTACCCAATTATTCAAATAGACTTTTGAATCACGTTGTCTGTCACAAACATGTTTGACTTTCTACTTCTAGATACATCAGCATGTCCTGAGATTTTTCATTGCGCAAAATCATCTCTGAAACCTTATTCAAAAGTAAAAGCAAACAAAAAAATCAATGAAAAAGTCTTCCAATATTAAATATAAACTTCCAATCAGTTGACTCAAAAGTAGCTGACATACATCGAGTATATGGTCAGGTTAAACCAGCTATTTTAACTGGTAACGATTTCGGACTAATTCCAGACGTAAATAGTTCAGAATTTTAATATATATCTACTTTTAGCACAAACGCATTTCTACTAGTATGTAAAATTGGCTGTTACGCGTTGCACCCACCTAATTTATACGACCAGATAATCTTTATCTGAGACAGTAAAATGTAATAACATAAGTTAAAAAAAAACTTTTTATGAGGTTTTTTCAAGTAATTATTGAATAGTATAATATTATTTATATTATTATATATGGAGAAAAACGGAACAGCCAAAACAGTATCATGTGTTTACTCCTTAAAAATGGAATTTAGAATTTAATCATAAGGACTGACTGTAATATGCATAAAGTTGCTGCTTGTATTTGTGAATTTGGTTTAAGTTCTTGTTTAGACGAATCGGAGGACGTCTGCAAGAAGCCAAATATTTCAGGAATGACTAATATTTTTCTGTCTATTCAAAATAGCCTATAAAATGTCGGGCACACTTACAAATAACGCTGGTTATTTAGTGTGTACCACAGTTTTGATGTCATTTCTTCATCGACAGAAAAATATAACTCATTCCTTAATATTTGGCTTCTTGGAGACTTCCTCTCCCAAAATTTTCTGATTCGACTAAACAAGAGCTTAAATTATATTGCAAATTTACAAACACATTCAACAACTTTTCTGACATCATGAATGACTGTAATACTGAACAGCTTATACACATACCAACAAGACAGGGAAAACATTGTTTTACCTTAATCAACTATCACTTTTACAAAACATAAAAGCATTACATAGTCTCAGAACTCTAGACCAGGCAATTGTCTTTCAAGAAATGAATATAACAATGGGAATAAAACTAAAGACCCCAAGAAAATAAAACAATACAAATAGTAGACTGGGACAAAAAAACGCACATAAGTAAAAACTTTCCAGATAATACTTTTCTCTGAAACTAACAAACACCGCTATTAATGAAAAGTGGTTGCTGATCAAAAAATAGAAATACGAAACGTAACAGAGAAGTGTATTCCGTCTTAAATCTTCAGCCTCTCCCCTTATGGATTTTGCTTACTCTCTATGGATCCATAGGGATCAATCGTAAACCATATAACGAATTTATCGCATACAGGACTTTTCCTGCTAAGTTTTGTATATACATAAACAGTGAAATACAATAACATTAATAGTAGACGTGACGTCATGATACCACTATGAAATCAACTGACCCCCTACGGATTCATAGGGTGTCTCCACGTGATGGCGTTAAACCAGTCGCGTCATTAACTTACCCGAGGTGCAATAAAAGAAATGAAAATCAACAGAAACAGAGCCAGAGTCATGACCATATGCGTATATACCCATATCGTCCGAAATTTTGAATTATTTAACATGTTTAATCATATGACTGCATCATTGTACTTTTAAGAAAATTCACAATATTTCTTTTCTGAACGATGCTATAGGTTTATAAAAAGTACCAAACTGCTTATATATCAAACCTGATGTTCCTAAGTTTCCAACTTTCCAATATCTTTGTTTTATGGAAAAAAACAATGGAATGAAGTTTTTAATGCCTTTAAAACATGTCAAAACTCAGACGTCCTTGTCATTTTGAGGAAGTTATTTCGGCATCTATATGGAACAATGAGCATATTAAAATTGATAATGTCAGCGTTTACTACAAAAATTGGGCACATTATTCGGTATGGACCTTAAATGACCTGTTAGATGAACATGCAAATATATTAACATATGAAAATTTTGAAAGAATGTACAATTTCAAACCCCTTTCGTACAGTTTTATGGGCTTATACTAGCATTTAAAAAGTGGTTGCAAGCCATTGGAATCAACACTGAAAGAGAGACAAAACAACAAGCTATTATGCCTTTTGATATTTATAGTTTCGTCAAGTCAGAAAACGGTTCAAAGGACATGTATACTATTTTAAACCCAGGTACTATATCTATAAATTCTGCATCAGAAAACAAAATAGGAAGGTATTCTAATATAAGGTTGTAGAAAATGGTAACAAATACACTTACATTGTATTACCAAGGTTTCAAAAAACACTAAGCTATGTTAGTTTCAATATAGAATCATTTATTATATATTAGGTACAAACGCTCTACTCTTTTAAATGAACTTTGTAAACTGTAATTTACGTACAATTTGAAAGGAAGAGCCAGAATCTATAGAACATTTACTTTGGGGTTGTCATATTGTAGCCGACATTTGGCCCAATCTTAATTCTTGGATTGTTGATATAGTACATATCGAAATTCCACTAAATTTGGATAATATATTTTTTGGCCTCTGCTATTATCAATTGAATTATAACAAAAATAAAGTTATTTAACTGACAAAGTACTTCATTTACAGATCTAATATGCAAGATGTAAAACCTCATATAAAGGGTCTTCAAAATTACAAAAAACTTGAGTGTAGAAAAATAAATTTCTTCAAAAAAATTTGAGTACTTGTACTGGAACCCCTGAGCTAAGGTCAGTGATTGAATTTTAATGGTGTAAATCCATATACAAACATGTTTATATTTTATGTGCATATGTTAATTCATGTAAAAAAAAAAAAAAAAAAAAAACAATGATATGGTCACTCAGTTTTGTCGACTAAAAAATGGTTAGTGAGAGAAACACAATGCGCAACGTTGACATTTTGTAAGTCTAGACGGCTTGTCAACGAAAGTAATTTATTTGTAATGATCGAGTAAACGACTACGGAATGTAAGTTTGGATACTGCTATTTAATTCATTCGATAGGTTGAAGCCAATCTTACCGACTTTTTAGAAACCTGAGACAAAAATTGTATGATATGATAAAATTCATTTACTTCAATTTTGAAACACAATAAGAAATAATCCATGATTTATTCGACGATTTATTCTGTAAAACATAATGAAGCCGGTTAGATAAAGGAATTATGTGCGACAGTTGTGATCAATAGTAGCAAACGTTATATCCAGGAGTCGGAAATGAGATTTATAATAAGTTATCAGGTAGTAGCCACATTTGTCTTCTTTGTGCACTACCCAATTATTCAAATAGACTTTTGAATCACGTTGTCTGTCACAAACATGTTTGACTTTCTACTTTTAGATACATCAGCATGTCCTGAGATTTTTTCATTGCGCAAAATCATCTCTGAAACCTTATTCAAAAGTAAAAGCAAACAAAAAAAATCAATGAAAAAGTCTTCCAATATTAAATATAAACTTCCAATCAGTTGACTCAAAAGTAGCTGACATACATCGAGTATATGGTCAGGTTAAACCAGCTATTTTAACTGGTAACGATTTCGGACTAATTCCAGACGTAAATAGTTCAGAATTTTAATATATATCTACTTTTAGCACAAACGCATTTCTACTAGTATGTAAATTGGCTGTTACGCGTTGCACTCACCTAATTTATACGACCAGATAATCTTTATCTGAGACAGTAAAATGTAATAACATAAGTTAAAAAAACTTTTATGTGAAAACGTGAGGTTTTTCAAGTAATTATTGAATAGTATAATATTATTTATATTATTATATATGGAGAAAAACGGAACAGCCAAAACAGTATCATGTGTTTACTCCTTAAAAATGGAATTTAGAATTTAATCATAAGGACTGACTGTAATATGCATAAAGTTGTTGCTTGTATTTGTGAATTTGGTTTAAGTTCTTGTTTAGACGAATCGGAGAGGACGTCTGCAAGAAGCCAAATATTTCAGGAATGACTAATATTTTTTCTGTCTATTCAAAATAGCCTATAAAATGTCGGGCACACTTACAAATAACGCTGGTTATTTAGTGTGTACCACAGTTTTGATGTCATTTCTTCATCGACAGAAAAATATAACTCATTCCTTAATATTTGGCTACTTGGAGACTTCCTCTCCCAAACTTTTCTGATTCGACTAAACAAGCAAATTTACAAACACATTCAACAACTTTTCTGACATCATGAATGACTGTAATACTGAACAGCTTATACACATACCAACAAGACAGGATAAACATTGTTTTACCTTAATCAACTATCACTTTTACAAAACATAAAAGCATTACATAGTCTCAGAACTCTAGACCAGGCCATTGTCTTTCAAGAAATGAATATAACAATGGGAATAAAACTAAAGACCCCAAGAAAATAAAAACAATACAAATAGTAGACTGGGACAAAAAAAAACGCACATAAGTAAAAACTTTCCAGATAATACTTTTCTCTGAAACTAACAAACACCGCTATTAATGAAAAGTGGTTGCTGATCAAAAAATAGAAATACGAAACGTAACAGAGAAGTGTATTCCGTCTTAAATCTTCAGCCTCTCCCCTTATGGATTTTGCTTACTCTCTATGGATCCATAGGGATCAATCGTAAACCATATAACGAATTTATCGCTTACAGGACTTTTCCTGCTAAGTTTTGTATATACATAAACAGTGAAATACAATAACATTGATAGTAGACGTGACGTCATGATACCACTATGAAATCAACTGACCCCCTACGGATTCATAGGGTGTCTCCACGTGATGGCGTTAAACCAGTCGCGTCATTAACTTACCCGAGGTGCAATAAAAGAAATGAAAATCAACAGAAACAGAGCCAGAGTCATGACCATATGCGTATATACCCATATCGTCCGAAATTTTGAATTATTTAACATGTTTAATCATATGACTGCATCATTGTTACATTATTAAAGAAATAAAGTGAATTTTACTCACAAGTTAAAACTTTAGTAAATATATTTTTATATGTTCATTATCAATTTTTCCTTACGAAACATAATAATTATGCCGTTTTCGACCTCGAAAGTAACGAAATAAGAAATATTTAAATGAACTAACAAACAAGAAATTAACTGTTTTACTCATAGGCACTAGTTGCATTGAACCATGTATTTTTCTTTTTCATCTGAATTTTGGTGTTAAAATTTGTTTTTTGTAAATTAAAATTTCCAATTATTTTTAGTTATTTAATGTATACTATTTTAAAATAAAAGTAGTTTAACCGAGCGTTCTCTTTTCTTATGTAGAAAATAAAAATATAGGGGCAGTTCGTATAAACTACTGTTATTGTATTGTCGTATGAATACAAACAAGAACACTTCAACTAAGAGAAAAAAGATAGAAATCAGAAGAAATTTAAAATGAAAAAAAAAGATAAAAACTAATCTTAACACCGGGAAAAGAAAAAGGTCCATGACGAACGCCTGTGGTTACACTCGAGGACGAAAGTGTCGGCATGACAATACACTTTATATTGACTATGACGAAGGCAAGATAACATATACACAAAGATTTAGACAGTTTGACAAAGATAAAGATTTCATTTTGTCACTTGTGCAAATTTTGTTTTGGAGAACAAAATGTGTTTTACTGCGAAGATCGTTAGAATATATTCGAAAAATACCTATTTGGTCTAAATACTCATATGGTCCAGCTCGCTAATAGCTAACTATACGCGTATGGTCTGGCCATATTAGTATACGCATATGCGTATGGTCCAAATACCCAAATGGTTCGTCTCATGTCCACTGTAGCATGGTCTTAGATCAAAAGTCAGTTGTTAACTAACTAACATTGACTCAACAAATAGTAGATTATACAGCAAATTTTAAAGAAACTGAAGTAAATTTTATGAATTTTTCAAAAGTATTCGATAAACTTTACCATGAAAGACTTATCTTAAAACTTAATTGCATGGGAATCAACAATAAAACATCAGACTGGATAGAAGCATCTAAAATATAATGACATACCAGACAACGTCAAAAGTAATGTCACCTCTTTGGAGATAATACCATTGTGTATCTAACAATATTATATCTTACCGGCTGTCACATCTCTCAATCAAACTTTCATAAATTGGAACACTGGAAGCAAGATGTTTAACATCATACAACCCAGACAAATGTGAAATCATCAACATACCAAGAAAAAAAATCTATTATTTATGAATATACACTACATGATCCCATATGAAAATCAACATACAAAACCAAATATATTGGCGTTACCATCACAAATGTTCTAGCATGAAACTCGCAATATAAAAATTAAATGTTAATATCACAAATAAAGCAAATGCATCAATAAGTTTTTTCAAAAGAAATGTAAAAACCAATAGCATAAAAACTAAGGAACAAGCAATACTTAGTACCTTTGAGAAAACCTCAATTTGTACAGACATTTATTTTCATTTTTTCTAAGAATAATATTATTGTAAAATTCCTTACCAAACCAAGTAGCCAGTAACCTATGCTTTTAAGTCCCAAATACTTTGCTAGAACATATAAACAATATTTTTTTATCGACATGAACTCTTGGCTTCCACGTCGTCAATTAACAGGGTTGCGTTTAATATCAAAGCAACTGGCATAGCCCTTTGCGCAAAATATCTATTTATGTTGAAACAACACAAGCGCTTAGTACTCCTTTTCTGGTAGAACATTGTGCCAGTCTTGGTGCAAATCTCTTACGCTTGCAAAAACATTTATAAATATCTTTATTAAATGGTTTTATTTATTTATATAAATGACGTCATTTTGAATTCCCTGACATCATAATGGATTCTCTAGCTGGCATGAATGGTTGTGCTATCTGAACTTATGTAGCTGTTAGACTACTTATACGTTCAGTAGTCAAAAGCTACGTATCCCTACGTAGCAGCTATGATATTGAACGCGCCCGAGGACTACTGATCAAGCTGTGCAAATGACCCACGTTGACGTCATACCGTCTATGATGTAAGTTAACGCTCGCAACATTGAACGCCAAATTTGATTTATTTTAGTTCCTCTGTCTCTGGATTTAAAACGTCTTATATTTGCATACCTTTGGTAGAACCATATACCCCGTAAAACATGTCAAATTTCCCAAATGCAAGAAGTAGTGTAGTGAGGTACTTTGGCTACGCCTCTGTGTGTAGTGAAGTACTTCAGGGTGTTAAAATACTCATATCTACTGCTATCAATGTAGATAACTGATAGTTTCAAATAAACATATTTCAACAAGCATTTTTTATTGAACAGTTTGATTGTTTAAAAGCCATTTGTATGAGATTGATGTTATTTTTAAGTCGTCTTGCAAACAACAAATAATTTAATACTTCTAACTCTATAACTATATTTGTAAGTATGTTTATCTCACAACGCATTTATTTTATTGTAGAATGATGTAATTACACATCACGGAAAAAGCCTTCGGCATCTTGTTGATCTAAATTAACATGCAAATGCTATTACAAATATTGATGTGTAAGTGTTTTCTTCTTTGCTATTAACATTACCCTGATTTATCAATCTCATTAAAATCAGCTGTTAGTTTTCGTTAATATACTCTCCATCCTAACGTAGCGTATTACAAGATCGGATTTTAATCATTTGTCTGCAAGTCACGGGGGGTTTAGCCATGATTTAACTTATAAACTTATTTAGATACAATGGATTTCACCCACATAAGAAAATAAGTCAATTAATTGTCCAAAATCAAATCATACAGTTCCATTGGAGCATGCATCCTTCTGCCAATATAACTAAAACAGTGTTTATATAATTTGAATTTTCCCGTAAGTTTTCAGGGTCAAATAATTAAACATATATTTTTTTGAATATTTTACTCTTTTACATCATACTTTACATAAAATTTGTTCCCAAAAAGTCGTTATAGGCTACGGTTGTTTATAAAACAGAAGTAATCTACAAGAAAAAACGCCATTATATATAAAGGCAATTGATTTGGTTACTGGAAACGTGAAGAAAACAACCATAAGTGGAATGACTGATGAATGATCGTCACTGTCTGATCTTGATAGCTTTAAAACACGCTGCAACAAAAAATATGTGACATTTAAACCATAAGCAACGCAATCGCAAGAAAAGAACATGTCTGTTAACAAAACGAATGTATAAACTCATCATCGGTCAAGCCTTATAATGATGTATTCTGTACCACTGCGCGGAAGGCGGGCCTATAATGATTCATATCAAAATAGCAAAATTAGTGCATTTTGTCAACAATTTTAATTTATCGCGGTGAAGGAAAATAGTTCTGATTGAAATTCCTGAGCAACCTATTGATGTAATAAGTCTTATGATAAAGCGTTTTTAAATTTCAGATATTTGATTCAAATACATTTCTGACCACTGAAAATCCGGGTAAGATATAACGTTTATGTCTTTGACGATTGTGCAAATTTGCCGCATATTTCGTTTTAAGAAAACATTACAAAACCGGTAAACTGCAGCAGCTAGAAGTCTATGTAAATGAGAGGGCTATCATCCATCGTATAGTAAATATTTGTATATCAACTATAATGTATTACACAAATATTTTAAGTTTTATACAAACCGAAGTTGCGATTCTTTCTTTTTCATTCTTGTTTGCTCGAAATCATAAATAGTTTTAGCAATATTACAAATTGTCTTTTCTTTTTGATGTTGTATAGTTTGTTTTGGGCATTGCACATGTTCATGTATTCTTGTACTACTCTTTATGGCGGTAATGTATGAAATCGTCAATGGAGTACAACAACCGATATCAGGGTACGACGGTTTAATTTCTATTCAACAGGTTAAAAGTTCTTACAACTTTCAAGAGATTATAATTACTTTACCTGTAATGGTTTTTGTCTTATATTGTTTTGTGTAAGTTTTGCAAATCTATTCATCGATAACACAAACATATTTGTCTTCCTAAACGACTGTGTAAACTTATTCGGTCCTCCTGGTTAGACAACACTGTCATGTTTTTTTTTTCAGATTGTATCTCATACTTCACCAATGTTAAGTCACCTCTACCATACTTTGTATTATTTGTATATTGATTTTGCATGTCATCCTCTGTACCTTTGATTGTATTGCTTTCAGAGAATAATGTATTGACATTGATATTAAAAAGTTGAGGGTGATATTCTTTGATAAGCACGCTGCATTTAGGATTTAGAGCAATGCTTTGTCAGGTAGGGGTCGGAATAATGTTTCCAGATAGCGTGGCGTGTATTTAGATCGACTATTACCTTGCATTATGACGCACGCTCAGAGTGTTGGTCTAGTAGAAATCAGGGTTCATAATTACTTTATATTGACATATTCCATTCCTGATTGTGCATTTTTACAACTGGAATTTAAACAGCATTCTTCATTATAAAACTAATCGAAGAATTCAAATAGAGAAAAATATTCAACGAGTGACCAAACAACACATTAATTCACGAATGCGCGTAGCGCATGAATTAATTATCAGTGTTGTTCGGTCACGAGTTGAATATTTTTCGATATTTGAATTATTTGATTAGTTATTCTTTTTATTACATTGGCAAATGGCTTTTTTAAATGAAATTAATGTAGAAAATGTAAGGAACTATATCTTTTTTCTACGCATTCACAATTTGTTTTGATCCGACGTTATCGACGTCTTGACAACGCCTATTGTTGTATGACGTCAGAGAGTGAAATAACCACGTTTATTTCACATGTGAAATTATCGGTTTTTATTTGACTGGGAAATCAATGTAATTCATTGCTACCAATGTAATAAATACAATTATGACAGCATGTCCAAACAAACTGTTCATTACCCGATAGGACAACTATATACCATTTCATTAAAAACAAATATCGCTTACACTGATTCAAACAGATATAATTAATCATAACTTCTAATATTTCGTTATTTTTTGAAAATAAAAAAGTGTTTATTTATTTTACCATATATATATAAAAGAGGGACGAAAGATACTAGAGGGACAGTCAAACTCATAGATCGAAAACAAACTGACAACGCCATGGCCGAAAATAAAAAGACAAACAGACAAATAATAGTAGAACATAGAAAACTAAAGAGTATGCAACACGAACCCCACCAAAAACTGAGGGTGATCTCAGGTGCTCCGGAAGGATAAGCAGATCCTGCTCCACATGTGGCACTCGTCGTGTTGCTTATGTTATTACAAATCCGGTAAATAGTCTTATTCGGTAGGTCACATTCGTGAAAAGGGAAGGGTATTGTAGTTACGACAAAAGGAACATATCCGATATCATCTGTGAAACGGTTATTCCATAACGGTCAACCAACTTGTGGTGGCGTCCGTAAAATGTACGAAGGGATGATTTCAACTTCACCATTTGGAACTCTTGGTTTAATAGCTTTCTTGTGAGCAGCAATCCTCTATCAAGGAAATCATGATAGGAAATACAAGCCCGGGAATATCGTATCAATTCGGAGATATATACTCCGTATGCAGGCGCTCCTGGAATGTTGCTACATAGAAATGGAAAGTTCACAATTGGGAAGCTGAAATCATCTCTTTTGTCGTAAAGTTTTGTTTTCATTATATTTGTTATAGTTTGCTTTTAGTCAGATAATATCACAATCTGGCGTTGATTTGCCCATCGGCTATACATTACCCGACATCAATAAAAACTTGTCATTAATGTAATCGACGTATAATTGCTCGCAGAAAACATGAAAGCTATGCCGTGTTAGAGGTTATAGCAGTGCATAATTCATATCATGTATATTTAGAAGTATTTGGAGGATAAAAATAGTTTGCTTAAATCGTGTGATTGATATAGCACTGATCGAATGTAAGAATTTCTCCAATGAAACATCCTGTTAGACACAATTTGGTATTTAAGCCCTGAGAAAGATATTACATTTGTTGATGTATATTTTCATTCATCTTGTTCCAAATAAATATTATACGGGCATCTCAGCTGTTGCTCGTGGAGGACATAAATGGCCTTCTGTGAAAAAAAAAAAGATTTTAACATAAAATATTCGCTTTTTAATCAGCACCTGCAGTGCGCATGCGTTAAATAGGGCCACACATTATATTTACAAAAGATTATTAAGGGAAATCTTAAAATTTTCATTAGCTGTCAGTAAACAAAAATAAATTTCTTTGTCATTAGCATCAATTTCGAAAGTTCAATTTGTTTCTTTCTAAGGATGTAATTTGTAAATCGATAAGGATTGCAGAAGTTTGTCCATTTTCATTTGAAAAACACCGGATAAAAGCATTATTACTTCATACAATCATAGAGATATATACAAAACCAAAATGGTTTTTCATAAATAAATACACATTAAACCTTTATTAGAAACAAACTCATTCGCATATATATTTATTTTCTGGCTTAAAATCTATCCAGAGCCATAAGTTTCATATTTAACAAAAAATTGTGAATCTGTTCTTTTTATCCAAAAATAGAATTATGACTATTTTCTGAAGATGACAAAAAACTAAGTCATACCAGGTAAATATACAAAGTTTAATCTATTATATATTAATATAATTCTATCTCTGGTGATTTCTGTATTCGTGTATTACCCCATACCCTTTCTTTTTGTCATTATAAATTGTAAAATGACCATGCATAGAAGATTCAAACGAGAGAAAAATACATTCTCTATAAGACCAATCAATTTGCCGTTTCAGAATCTAATGCATTTGGGTGATATTTTCAAATGCAAACCCCAAATCGCTGTGATTGGCTTAATAAAGCAACAGTAGTATACCGCTGTTCAATAGTCATAAATCGATTAAGCAAAAACAAATCAGGGTCACAAACAGAAACCGAGGGAAACATATCAACTGTATGAGGAAAACAACGGAACAACAGAAACACTGAACTGCAACAAAAACAAAGCAAACATACATAGAAACGGACTATTTGATAACAACTGCCATATTCCTGGCTTGGTACAAGACATTTGATGAAATAATGGTGGGTTGAACCTGGTTTTATGGCTAGCCAAACCTCCCGCTTACATGACAATGTTAAAAATACCGTTAAAATAACAACATTACGTGAAGGAATACAGTACAAATAAACGCAAGAACACTCAGGACACTCAACGTCCCAAACAATTGAAAGATGACGCGACGTTCTTTTCATTTTGATGTACGAAAAATGACATTACCCAGAATGCACTAGATTCTGAAACGGCGAATTTGTAATGTCTGAAAAGAATTTGAGAAAAGGGCATTGATCGCAAACAAATGAGGAGTTAGCAGGTCAACAGTTTTCCATTAATTCATGTCATTATATAAACACGTAAATTGACAATGATTGATGAACACAATAAAATGTCAGAATAAATTAATAAGTTGACAAGCAAGCAATGAAAACAAATTTATATAGTAAATGTAAATTGAGAGATGACAAAATGAATCGAAATAAATTGAACTAGATTTAATTTTAGAAGTAAAATTTTCCATACATGACATACAAGTTATATATTTAGTATGTTGTCAATTTGAGGCACAGTCTCCTTGTTTCCACTTGACTTTTAGAACAAAAGTTCGTATACTCATTGATCATCGCTTTTCGAAAATGTCTGCCGCGAAAAATATTTACATATTTGTATTTGAACATTATAAAATTTATGAAAATAAGGACACACATTTGAATTATTTTTCTGTTAATGTAAAGGAAATTAATCTTACATGTTTGTATTTGCAGATTTTTAGATTTATTTAATTAGTCCGATAATCAGTATTGTGAAAATTGAAATAATTATTGTACTTGAAAACAGATGTCTGCGACCCCGGTGGTTCAGACAAGCATGTTTTCTAAAAATATTCGCGTGTTCAAGTAATATGTAGTTTTTTTTTGCGCTGTGATATATATGCAGATGTCCCTGATTGAATTGACTTCCCGAACAAGAGTCAGTACGTATGGATAGCTTTCGTGTACGAAGTCTTGTTCGTCCGCATAGCAAACTGAACTCGTTATATGTTCTCCCATTTATTTGTATTGTAGTCATGTCATGTATGTTGTCATTTTAATGTTATATTTAACATTGCCACAAAAGCGGGAGGTTTGGCATGCCACAAAACCAGGTTCAGCCCACCATTTTTTTTCTTAAAATGTCCTGTACCAAGTCAGGAAAATGGCCATTGTTATATTATAGTTCATTTCTCTGTGTGTTACATTTTAATGTTGTGTTTTTGTTGTGTCGTTGTTCTCCTCTTATATTTGATGCGTTTCCGTCAGTTTTAGTTTGTAACCCGGATTTGTTTTTATCTCTATCGATTTATGAGTTTCGAACAGCGGTATACTACTGTTGCCTTTATCTAGAACAATTAGTTGATGTTGCATGTTATATGATTTATAACGAAATGCATCGCCGTGAGATGAAAGTAGCATTTAGGGTTCGAAGACCGTGTATATTTACGCCAAAGATATTTCATTTTGGTTGTCGAAATTGAAATATTATAAATTACTTAGTAATTCAAAGTGATCCTTTATCTGGGAAAAAATAATTATTAAAAATACCCAATCTTTTTTATTTCAATATTAACTTGAAGATTAAAAAATCGTATTTGGAACAGTTATAGTTTACTTTATTGCTAGATTATTCGAAAAGAAGTCAAATGGTTCTTGTTGTATATCAATTTCATTTCTTAACATTGATGCACAAATTGAAAATTGAAATTGAACTTTTACAGAAATTTGTTTTTTCTATTTTACGTACATATGCAAGTGCACATTTATAAAACATGAATTGACAATTCTTGAGGCTAAGACAAGATTAAAAAGCAGAAACAAGCTTTATTTTTTTGATCAAAAAGTTGGAATATATGTTTGTGTATTTTTATTCCATGTTGTCGAACATAAATGATAAATCACAATGAACTTATCAATTTTAATTATATATAAAAATCAGATTTGTTATTTTATGATTACAAAATGTCAAAGTTAAAACAAAATTACTGTTATAAAGAATTGTTATATTGATGTCCTTTTTTCGATGATGTATTTAATTGCTTGACATCTAGATACTCTATATTTTAATTGTCGACTCATTCTAATTTTCTTTGAAAAATCATGTTACTGCAATCCAGGAGGTTTTATCTAAAATATAACCAATATAACCTCACAACCTCATTGCTGCACTAATAAATAGCAATTTTTATAACTTATTATATATACAAAGAGTATTAAAGCCCTGAGAAAAAAGACCTTTATTAAGGTCTATGTTCATTAATCTTGTGCCATATAAATATTATAGGACACCTATGCTGTTGCTCGTGCAAGACATAATTGACCTTCTAAGAAAGAAAAAGAAGCTTTAACATAATATATTCGCTTTATTTTTTAATTAACATTAAATGTTTTGAAAGCCATACGCATATATTATCAGCATCAGCAGTGTACATGCGTTAAAAAAGAGGCGAATGATACCAGAGGGACAGTCAAACTCATAAGTCGAAAATAAACTGACAACGCCATGGCTAAAAATGAAAAAGACAAACAACAGTACACAAAACGACATAGAAAACCAAAGACTGAGCAACACGAACCCCATCAAAACTGGGGATGATCTCAGGTACTCCGGAAGGGTAAGCAGATCCTGCTCCACATGAGGCACCCGTCTATTTGTTCATATTAGTACAAACCCAGGGAAATGTCTAATTCGGTAAGTCACATTCGGTGGAAGGTGACAAGATTGTAGTTGAACATTTGACTATTGGAACATATCCGTTGTCATCTGTGAAACAGATATTCCATAACGGTCAACCAACTCGTGATAGCGTCCGTAAAATTTACGAAAGAATGATTTCAACTTCACCACTTGGAACTCTTAGTTTAATAGCTTCCTTGTGAGCTACAACCCTCTATCAAGGAAATCATGATAGGAAACACAAGCCCTGGAATATCGTATCAACTGAGAGATATGTATACTCCGTATGCAGGAGCTGCTTGAATGTTACTACATTGAAATAAAAAGTTCACAATTGGGAAGCCGAAATTATCTCTTTCGTCGTTACGTTTTGTTTTAACCGATCATCATGGTCAATTCCTAGATATAAGTCAAGATATGAGGCAGACTTAACTCTATCTGATGTATCCTTTATCTCAAGTTCGATGGGATAGATGCGTTCAACATAGTCACTAAATTTTGAATTTTTAATGAGAGAACATCATCTATATAGCGGAAAGTGAAATTTTTCTTTACATTTGTTCTTTGGTAACTATAATTATGAGAAGGTAAACAATTTTCAAATAGATTATACCTTAGTTTTTTTTGTTTTTTTTTTGTTTTTGTTTTTTTGGTAGTTCTACATTCAGGGAGGAAGTGTTTTCATCCTCCAGCAAGTTTTTATGGCTAGCCAAACCTCCCGCTTACATGACAATGTTAAAAATACCATAAAAATAAAAACATAACGTGAAGGAATACAGTACAAATAAACGCAAGAACACTCAGGACACTCAACGTCCCAAACAATTGAAAGATGACGCGACGTTCTTTTCATTTTGATGTACGAAAAATGACATTACCCAGAATGCACTAGATTCTGAAACGGCGAATTTGTAATGTCTGAAAAGAATTTGAGAAAAGGGCATTGATCGCAAACAAATGAGGAGTTAGCAGGTCAACAGTTTTCCATTAATTCATGTCATTATATGTGTTATCGTTTTTAAAACTGGCTCTAAATAAACACGTAAATTGACAATGATTGATGAACACAATAAAATGTCAGAATAAATTAATAAGTTGACAAGCAAGCAATGAAAACAAATTTATATAGTAAATGTAAATTGAGAGATGACAAAATGAATCGAAATAAATTGAACTAGATTTAATTTTAGAAGTAAAATTTTCCATACATGACATACAAGTTATATATTTAGTATGTTGTCAATTTGAGGCACAGTCTCCTTGTTTCCACTTGACTTTTAGAACAAAAGTTCGTATACTCATTGATCATCGCTTTTCGAAAATGTCTGCCGCGAAAATATTTACATATTTGTATTTGAACATTATAAAATTTATGAAAATATTGACACACATTTGAATTTTTTTCTGTTAATGTAAAGGAAATTAATCTTACATGTTTGTATTTGCAGATTTTAGATTTATTTAATTAGTCCGATAATCAGTATTGTGAAAATTGAAATAATTATTGTACTTGAAAACAGATGTCTGCGACCCCGGTGGTTCAGACAAGCATGTTTTCTAAAAATATTCGCGTGTTCAAGTAATATGTATTTTTTTTTGCGCTGTGATATATATGCAGATGTCCCTGATTGAATTGACTTCATAATTTCCCGAACAAGAGTCAGTACGTATGGATAGCTTTCGTGTACCAAGTCTTGTTCGTCCGCATAGCAAACTGAACTCGTTATATGTTCTCCCATTTATTTGTATTGTAGTCATGTCATGTAATGTTGTCATTTTAATGTTATATTTAACATTGCCACAAAAGCGGGAGGTTTGGCATGCCACAAAACCAGGTTCAGCCCACCATTTTTTTTTTCTTAAGATGTCCTGTACCAAGTCAGGAAAATAGCCATTGTTATATTATAGTTCATTTCTGTGTGTGTTACATTTTAATGTTGTGTTTTTGTTGTGTCGTTGTTCTCCTCTTATATTTGATGCGTTTCCGTCAGTTTTAGTTTGTAACCCGAATTTGTTTTTATCTCTATCGATTTATGAGTTTCGAACAGCGGTATACTACTGTTGCCTTTATCTAGAACAATTAGTTGATGTTGCGTGTTATATGATTTATAACGAAATGCATCGCCGTGAGATGAAAGTAGCATTTAGGGTTCGAAGACCGTGTATATTTACGCCAAAGATATTTCATTTTGGTTGTCGAAATTGAAATATTATAAATTACTTAGTAATTCAAAGTGATCCTTTATCTGGGAAAAAATAATTATTAAAAATACCCAATCTTTTTTATTTCAATATTAACTTGAAGATTAAAAAATCGTTTTTGGAACAGTTATAGTTTACTTTATTGCTAGATTATTCGAAAAGAAGTCAAATGGTTCTTGTTGTATATCAATTTCATTTCTTAACATTGATGCACAAATTGAAAATTGAAATTGAACTTTTACAGAAATTTGTTTTTTCTATTTTACGTACATATGCAAGTGCACATTTATAAAACATGAATTGACAATTCTTGAGGCTAAGACAAGATTAAAAGCAGAAACAAGCTTTATTTTTTGATCAAAAGTTGGAATATATGTTTGTGTAATTTTATTCCATGTTGTCGAACATAAATGATAAATCACAATGAACTTTTAATTATATATAAAATCAGATTTGTTATTTTATGATTACAAAATGTCAAAGTTAAAACAAAATTACTGTTATAAAGAATTGTTATATTGATGTCCTTTTTTCGATGATGTATTTAATTGCTTGACATCTAGATACTCTATATTCTAATTGTCGACTCATTCTAATTTTCTTTGAAAAATCATGTTACTGCAATCCAGGAGGTTTTATCTAAAATATAACCAATATAACCTCACAACCTCATTGCTGCACTAATAAATAGCAATTTTTATAACTTATTATATATACAAAGAGTATTAAAGCCCTGAGAAAAAGACCTTTATTAAGGTCTATGTTCATTAATCTTGTGCCATATAAACATTATAGGACACCTATGCTGTTGCTCGTGCAAGACATAATTGACCTTCTAAGAAAGAAAAGAAGCTTTAACATAATATATTCGCTTTATTTTTAATTAACATTAAATGTTTTGAAAGCCATACGCATATATTATCAGCATCAGCAGTGTACATGCGTTAAAAAAGAGGCGAATGATACCAGAGGGACAGTCAAACTCATAAGTCGAAAATAAACTGACAACGCCATGGCTAAAAATGAAAAAGACAAACAACAGTACACAAAACGACATAGAAAACCAAAGACTGAGCAACACGAACCCCATCAAAACTGGGGATGATCTCAGGTGCTCCGGAAGGGTAAGCAGATCCTGCTCCACATGAGGCACCCGTCTATTTGTTCATATTAGTACAAACCCAGGGAAATGTCTAATTCGGTAAGTCACATTCGGTGGAAGGTGACAAGATTGTAGTTGAACATTTGACTATTGGAACATATCCGTTGTCATCTGTGAAACAGATATTCCATAACGGTCAACCAACTCGTGATAGCGTCCGTAAAATTTACGAAAGAATGATTTCAACTTCACCACTTGGAACTCTTAGTTTAATAGCTTCCTTGTGAGCTACAACCCTCTATCAAGGAAATCATGATAGGAAACACAAGCCCTGGAATAT
Organism: Mytilus coruscus; assembly: GCA_017311375.1. Taxonomy (NCBI): domain Eukaryota; kingdom Metazoa; phylum Mollusca; class Bivalvia; order Mytilida; family Mytilidae; genus Mytilus; species Mytilus coruscus. The sequence continues at coordinate 33,057,828 of CM029601.1, forward strand.
CGTATCAACTGAGAGATATGTATACTCCGTATGCAGGAGCTGCTTGAATGTTACTACATTGAAATAAAAAGTTCACAATTGGGAAGCCGAAATTATCTCTTTTGTCGTTACGTTTTGTTTTTAACCGATCATCATTGTCAATTCCTAGATATAAGTCAAGATATGAGGCAGACTTAACTCTATCTGATGTATCCTTTATCTCAAGTTCGATGGGATAGATGCGTTCAACATAGTCACTAAATTTTGAATTTTTTAATGAGAGAACATCATCTATATAGCGGAAAGTGAAATTTTTCTTTTACATTTGTTCTTTGGTAACTATAATTATGAGAAGGTAAACAATTTTCAAATAGATTATACCTTAGTTTTTTTTTTTTTTTTTTTTTTTTTTTTTTTGGTAGTTCTACATTCAGGGAGGAAGTGTTTTCATCCTCCAGCAAGTGACACAGTTTAAATATTCTATCCTTTCTAGGAATTGTGAAATAGCGACCTTTTTTTATTTCTAAATCATAGTCACCAATTCATCACTGAGTGAAGCATTTTCTTATAGAAAAGTCATTGTACGCTAAATAAATTCTCTATCCAAGTTAAGTTTTAAATTTTTATAAATTAACAGTTTACTATTTTTCATCAGAACTTTTTGTTCTATTTTCAAAAATATTCTTATGTTTTTCATTAAATTCATTTTTAATTACGGGCTTTTAAGAGATTACTTCATTCAAGTCCCTACAATTATCAACTTTATCTAAAAGGTTTGGGTTGGGTGAAAAGTAAATTCACAAAAATACTGAACTCCGAGGAAAATTCAAAAAGAAAAGTCCTTAATCAAATGGTAAAATCAAAAGCTAAAACACATCAAACGAATGGATAACAACTGTCATATTTCTGACTTGGTACAGGCATTTTCTTATGTAGAAAAAATGGAAGATTAAACCTGGTTTTACAGCTAGCTAAACCTCTCACTTAAAAGACAGTCGCATCAAATTCCATTATATCGACAACGATGCGTGAACAAAACAAACAGACACAATAGGTAAAAATGTCAAAATATTCTTGGAATATGTATATCAAGAATATGTACCATGCGAGTCCAGCAGTTTTGACAATATAAATTCTTCTTTGAAGTAAAGAATTTATATTTTCAGAATTCAGGATTCAGTCTTAGGATTTTTGTATTTTATAACTTGCACATATATGTATTATCAGAAAATATATCCATATATACAATATTAAATTTTCTAAATTAAAACTACTTGACATGTAATTCAGGATAATCAAATAACTGATAAACAATTCAATAATCCTTAACTGTATATTATTAGTAGGACAAAAATCAGGAAATAATTAGGCAAGGAGGAGAAAAGTTGCTTTTAGTTTCGAATTAGAATACCATTTGTAGCGGGCAGGGGCTTGAAATGCTTGACCCAAAAGTTTTACTCGAATTTTATGAGTAGTTTGTAAATTGCTAAGTCAGTATGACAAGATATGATCTGGTCAGTATAATATAGGCATTTGTTAAAAGTAACATATATAAGTTTCTATATTTTATTCATTTCGAGAATCAAGATATTTTCATTAATATTCAGGATAAACAACAACAATTTTAAGTAGTAAGGTAATTAAATTATAGACTCTTAGATGATATGACAAGAATCTATTCAGTATACATGTAATAATTTATCTCTACACTCAAGAGATAATTAAATATAATTTTATGATTGCAGGATAACTTTGTCCGTGCAATTCTAATAAAAATAACACTTGCTATTACCAATATAATTGTATGTTGGTATGTTAGAAAAATACATAAAAGGCTGAGTCCTGCTATATTACCAAGAAAATAACACATAAAAATAGATCATAATTTCAAGAGAATTTTGTCAAAAGACCTCTTTCTGACATATTTGTATAGTAGTAACTGATACCTCACCAGTTACATAAAAAAAATGTTTATTATTATCAGTTATATTCAGAACCTTTCCCGAATAATAATATATACCTTAAATAAACTGTTTTGTTTATTATAATTTCCAGACCTTTAGGAAATTATCCTTAATTGCCAAATGTTTTCCTATTTAATTCTATTTATGAGAAAAAGACAAACGTTAACAGTAAACGTGAACTACAACTTTAAATTCAAACGTACAATTACAATAATCCTAACTTTAAAAGATAACTTGAAATAAAGCTTTGCCAGCAATTATACGATAATTAACCCAAAAGATATTTTAAAACAGTTTTAAGAACTTTCCTAAATTTACCAAAAGAATTAAATACTTTAAGCAAAAGATCAAAAATGTAGGAGTCCGGCTCCTAAGAGTCCGCTAAAAATGAAATATTCCTTTCTAACGTAGAAAACGCTAAATTTACTATTTTCCTTTACAATTTAACCCAAAAAAATGAAGTTTGTGAGAAAATTAACCATTTTGACAAAAATTAATGACGAGCAAAATAAAATACTAACTGTAACGACCAAAGATTTAAGCAGAACTGCCAAACGAGCGTCAAAATTACGTCAATGTTGGATTGTTGGATTGTTGGCAAAGTTGGAAAATTGTTGGATCGCGCGCTTGCTATCCAACTAAATATTTGAATTCTCAAATAAATTACAAAAATCATAATTATATACAATTTTAGTAACAGTTATATAATAAACACATTTTGCATGGTATTAAACAAATTTCTATGGTAACTAAAAATACACCAATACAACTTCACCGGAAGTCCCGATACGTAAACAACATTGCAAAAAGTTATGAGTGTCACCGGCGGTCCAAAATGATAAATATCAAGGATAGTGAGCATTAACATCTGCAAAACATTGAAGACGTTGAACACAAATACTATAAGGAATTACAATGATGATGTGAAAACAGTTGCCAAAACGTAAAAATAGTGTTTTTATTGAAAAATCGTCCTGACACATGGATTCTACTGCGCATGTCCGTACATTTCATTCATAAAATTCAAGCAAGGTGCGTAAAGTTACTACAGTTGCTAAAGTTGGATCTTCACAAAAATACAAGACATTTCGTTTCAAAAATCAACATATAATGACAGATAGATGCAATAATGGAACGTATAAACTTTACAATACAGAGAAGTTATCGTTATCGATTTATAATCAACTGAAGTGAAAGTGAAAATTGGATTCAACCAAGCGTGATGACCGCATGGCCTAAATTGCAGACGACATTTAGTTGTGGATTATTCGGTGGATTATTACTATGAACTGGTAAATTATAAACATGAATTTCAGATTGTTTATCAAATATTCAAATGACAGTAATTCAATATTACTAGAAAAATCATAACATTGTAATTGTTCTAACATTACTTAATCAAATGTTAATTAAACTTATTTGCTTCAATTATGCATATGTTTCAGACTACAAGCATTACAAGTAGTATAGTACAAGTTATTTCACACAGTTACTGTTTCCTACATAATAAGACTTTCATAAAAATTACAGAATATTAAACAATATGCTTTATTGATAGATACCAACTAAAACATACATAAAAAATATCTTATCCATGTCTATGTAGACTTAATGTATATCACACATGTCACTATAAAATACATGTACCCAGGCTCTGTACTCTACACATTGATAAAAATGAGGATAATTAATTACACAGAACAAACAATGATTTAATTTAATAGTCCTTGGAAATGTCACAATATATAGATCTGTACATTTTTTTTCCTGGAGAAAAATTTGGCTGCTAACTGACAGAAATTAGCCAAACTGAAGATGTCGTACTTAATTAGTTTACAATTTTTCAATAAACAAGACAATTTTTTTTTTAAATAATTTCTTTTCATAAGATTAACTTTATTCAGAGATCAGGAATTTTTTCATTAGCATTTTTATTGAAGGTTTATCAAATATTAATGATATACCAGTATATTTTGAATATAGGACAGAATGTTACTGAACAAAAAGTATCGTACTAACTTATCTGCACCAGATGGGCATCTGGAAAATTAAAGTCTCTTCAGTGATGTTACAGACATCTGTTTTTTTCCAAAATTATATTTGTAGTTGTTCTGAATAATAATACATTGTACAACTTTGTTAGAAAAATTTATTGTAAGAGAACTAATAATGATCATTTTACTGTTAAGAAAACAGACGTGTAAAATTACTGGCTTCATGGTGCCTATTAACAATGCAAATGAGCAATTGACTACAATTTACATGATGTACAATAACTTTTTTTTCTAAATATGTTATTTCAATGATTCTTTGTTTTGTTTACAAATGCTAGTCAGTAATTTATCTTTGACTTTTTGGTTTATCTACGTTGTGGTTTTCTGTCTGTTTACCTATATTTCTTAACACAATGAAGCCAGTAAAATAAAAACTTTAATTAAGCCATATTGACAGATAGTTTAAATGTGTATTATTTAATCATTGTTATATTTTCAGAAGAAGTTTTGTATACAAGTTGTTTAACATTTTTAGAAAAAAAATAAGTCTTTTGTAGATCACAGAAGGAAAGAATTATCATTAATTGAATTTCCTGTAATATGAACCTCTATCATTTCAAATAATAGGAATTATATTAACTAAAATCCCGCAACAATTTATGAACTATAATATTCATCTTGTTGATTGCAAACGAATTAAGAGTTAACAGGTCAACAGTATTCCATTAGTTCATGTCATTATATGTAAATTCGTTTTTAAAACTGGCTGTAAATAAATAAGTAAATTGATGAACACAATGAAAATGTCAGAATAAATTAATAAGTTGACACGCAAGCAACGAAAACAAATATATAGTAATTTTAAATTGAGAGATGACAAAATGACAATCGAAATAATAGGAAAATTTTCCATACATGACATACATGTTATATATTTAGTCTGTTGTCAATTTCTGGCACAGTCTGCTTGTATCTACTTGACTTTTAAAATACAAGTTCGTATACTCATTTGTCTACGTCTTTCGAAAATTTCTGCCGCGAAAAATATTTAAATATTTTTATTTGAACATTATAAAATTTGTGTGAATAAGGACACACATTTGAATTATTTTTCTGTTAATGCAATTTTACATGCCTTTATTAGCAGATTTTAAGAATAATTTAATTAGTACGATAATCAGTATTGTAAAAATATAGAATTATATTTGAAAACAGATGTCTTCGACCCTGTTGTTCAGACTAACATGTTTTCTGAAGATATTTGCGTGAAGACCACACTTTTCAACATGTGTTTTGTCACATGGTGTAAATTTACGAAAATAGTCATAAAATTCTATCAAAAGCATCTTTAACAGGAAAGTCTGGAACACCTGCATATGAACTATATAACCAAGGGTTCCTATATAGTTGGGGTGTCGCATTTTCTTGATTGAAACGTCAATGAATGAGAAAAATCACCGACATTGTACTTACCATGAGCAACACGAAGGGCGCCTGAGACTAACCCTCCCACAGTTTTGGTGGGTTCATGATGTAAAGTCTTCAGATTTCTATGTAGTATTTTATAGACTGTTGCTTTTGTTTTGGGTCGTGTTTTGTTATATGACATGCTATTTTTAGTTTTCCTTCGACTTATGATGGTCCATTTTTAAGGCCCGATTACAGTTTTAAAATATGTCTGTTTGGACAAAGTATTTTCGGGAACATTATGCAGTGCACTCCCTTTTCAATCATTTTATTCTGTTATAGATGTGCATGTTTGTTATCCTCTTTCTATGGTTCATGTATCTGTCGGATCATGTAAGTACTTATTGTGTTTTCTTTTTTTTTTTTAATATGTACATGTAGTCTAGTCAATTTGGCAAACAACCTGCAACTTATTGCAACACAAAGTTTTTCACTGAAAAACAAGTCTGTTACGATCAATGAACAACATACTAAAAATCTACAAAAATATATTTTGCGGAAAGAGGTGTAATTAATCAAAATTTTTGTAGTAAAAGTACATGTAAGGTTATCTGAGTTGTTTCCCCTTATTTGGCAAAGTTGAAAAAAAATAATCATAAAAAAAATATTCTGTATTTTTTAAAAACAGTAGTATAATAAGATATAACATATAATTTTCTCAATTTAAATAAAGGTTTTACAAATGAATCACTTTCCTCTCTCAAAATTTGTATATTTTTATAAAGATATATACCGATTTTGCTCTGCTATTTTACAGTCAAATATTCTAATTCTCCAATAACAGTGTTAGTGTATAACCTACAATTTGTAAACAGTACTTAATAATTCAACCATCTTTGTCACAATCTTACTCGGTATTTGTGAGAATTCTGCCACTGTGTTCAAATAGATATAGGAAGATGTTGTGTGAGTGCCAATGAGACAACTCTCCATCCAAATAACAATTTATAAAAGTAAACCATTATAGGTCAATGTACGGCCTTCAACACCGACAGCCAATTTGTTGTTGGGTGAGGAATTTTTTTCCCCTTAAAAAACATGTTTTGTCCTTTAAAAAAAACAAACATTTTTTGCAGGACTTTTTTTAAATTCAATGTCTTTAATATATTTATTTATCCCAACCTTATAAAGAAAACAAGCATTTTTTTTTTCATTTCACTTCTGAAACAAACATTTTTCAAAAGATTTAGAATCCAGCAATTTATTTTATAAAAGAGGATGAATGGTGAGTGTTAATTGATTTTTTTGTGGAATATTTTTCAAAGGTGAAAATTTCAGGCTCCTAGTACGTAGCAAAATGCTACCCACGTTAATAACAACGATCTCAGTACTGACAGACCATTCAAATAAAACTTTAGCTTTGCAAGCTTTTCTAGATGTAATACTGAATCTCACTTTTCACTCTGGGTGCTAACCGGATGTGTACTGATTTATATTTTAGTCGGGGTCAACATGATTTATTCATTAGCTGTAATTAACTTTGAACTATCTATGAGTACTTTTTGTAAGTTGTTTTCATGATCCGTGCCGATCTTTTGAGTTAAGCCCATTCCAACTGAGTTTTACAATTTGTTTTAATGTTGTGCTATTTCAACACTGTCCCTGATTATGGGAGGGTTAAATGCTCGCAAACATGTTTAACCATGTCACACTATGAATATGTCCATCACAAGTCAGTGGCATGTACTTACTTGGTGGTTATTGTTTGCTGTCTGTCACATTTATTTTTCCTTTATGGTTTTTACATAAATCAGGCCATTGGGTTTCTTGTTTGAATTATTTTATATTTTGAAATGTCTGGACCTTTTATAGCTTAATATATGTAATTAATGTTGCTAAACGTTGAAGGCCGTACGATGACCTATAGTTGTTTACATACATATTATCGGTATCTCTTGTGGAAAGTGGCAATCATACGACATATTCTTCTTTTTTTTTTTTTTTAAGTAGAGGGACTTTACAATTAATGGTTCTACTGTCAAGCGATCAAACACATTACTTCCCACATTTGAGACAAGTACACAAACCAAGAAATCACTGATAGAGTTTAGTGGACCTTAAAAGCTAAACATTTATATCTGTTTGGCATGAGATGTATTTTAATCGAAATATTTTCTGAGTTTCGTTCAAATGAGTTGAATACAGGTCAACATTCAGGAAGCTGGGGACGGCGTCTTTAACATTAAATTTTCAAGAACTTTTTCTATAAAGGTAGATGTGAGGTATTCAAGGTCAATGAGACAGCAACCCAAACGACTGAAAAACACCAAAAGACCTAATTTTAGATTAGACATGACTATATATCTAAACGATATCTCAAGCCCTAAATTGCCCACAGAAACTACAAATTTTAATTTATTTTCAAATATTGCATGATGCATGATCTTTATAGTTCTTGGATAGGCTTATGCTGTTGTTTTTAAATTAAGTCAATGAGATATCTCAGAGATGAACTTTGTAATGCTTTACTTTATATATATATCTTTGGCCATGATATTTTCATTGAACAGAGAACTCACGTTAATAGTTCTATGTCATTCTCGTTCGGTAGATTTTTCAGACCACCACATAAAGTTTTAAAGGGTAAGCACATAAGCACATACGTCGCAATTGCTATTAGCGCTTTCTCCAGGAATTAACCCGGTCGATTCATTTAACAGTGATATATTCAGACTGAGACTACTGAGTGTATGAATACATCGACATTAAATATCTAGAAAATTCCTTGTATCACTCTTCGACTACCCCCCCAAGGGAACCATCAGAACTACCTACTGTTTTCTTGTTTGAAAAACACCACACTATAAAAATAAAAAGGTCTTGCATGCTTTCCATCGTCACGACTATCAACCAGAGTCAAGTAGGTGTGGATTTATTTAATCAAATGACCACTTAACGCATATCTTCGTCTTTTAATTTCGTAAATAGTATTTTCCCTGTTTATCTCATATTCATCATCCAAAATTGGACCACTTTGGTACAATTACTTTTCAATTCAAGATCTTGAGGTAAACTTATAATCGTATTGTCAAAGCTGCCCTTGAAATTGCTTTAATACAATATAAGATCTACATTTCATGCAAACTCAGTGTACTAAAATATATTCCCAAATTTATCTGAAATTAAACATGGATATTGACAGAGCTTGCTAAATAAAATTTGCAACCGATAAAGAGAACACTACAATCACGTCATGTGTGGTTAACTGTGGCTTTATGCAATTCAAATGTTGTAAAAGTAGCTTATGAAAAAATACCATAAAAAGGACTACAGTCAATGGTGAAGCAAGGACACTATAGAAGTAACTCTGTCAGCAGTTAATATTACAAAATCAAAGTCAGTAACTAAACTGATTAGACTGATAAAGTTATTTTGAACCACAATTAAATATTTTTGTGTATTATTCCTACATGTATAATTATTATAAATACATAACAGAATCATAAGATAAAATTTCCAACTTCAACCAATCTTACTTCTTTTTTTCTTTTAAATAGAGTTTTACTGTGCGTATTGCTGTGGGTTTGTTTATTCCACATTATCTAGAGGTATAGAGGAGGGTTGAGATCTCACAAAACATGTTTAACCCCATCGCATTTTTGCGCCTGGCTCAAATCAGGAACCTGTAGCCATTTTGTTAGTCTTGTTTTTTTTTTAATTTTGGTTTATTTATGTGTCTTAGAGTTAAGTGTGTCGTCCTTTCGCTGAACTATAGTATACATTATTCTATAGGGGCCATCTGAAGCCCGACTCCGAGTGCCAGATTTTCTCGCTGCGTTGAAGACCAATTGGTGACCTTGGAATGTTTTCTGCTCTTTGGTCGGTTTGTTTTCTCTGACATAGTCCCCGTTTTCATTCTCTATATTTTACTTTAAAAAAAAATCAAACTAGAAAGAATCAAGATTTTAAATTTTAAGTTTTTTTTTGTAATTTGTTCCTAAAATTATTTACCACTAAAATTAGATTACAGCATTATTGATATTGATGGCAAGAGGAATTCATGTACATAGACATAAGATAATATGGTCTATCTTCTATAAAGATCATATTATAAAAGTTTTTAGCATGATCATGATAATTAACCGAGTTTTTTTGTTTCCATTTTTCACAATTTTCTCTAAAAACAAAGTTTTACCCACGAATTACCATTTTGTGAATACTGATATCTATAGGACTTCATAATATAGCCATAAGATAGTATGTTCTATTTTCTGTAAAGATCCCACTTCAGAAGTTTAAAGATATAAATAACTGAGCTTTTTTTTTCATTTCCAGTTTACAGCGTTTTTCTTTCTTAAAACATATATTTCAACCGAAATTATCCAAATATTAATATAAATAACTATAGAATTTTACATTATAAAAATAAAAAGTATGTTCTATTTTCTATAAAGATCACATTTCAAAAATTTTAACTATAATCATCGATTAACAACTGAGATTTTCTTCATTTCCAGTTTTCAGCGTTTTTTCTCTAAAAATCACACATTTCACCCGAAAATTATTTTAATATGAATACTAATAACTAGAAGACAACATAACACACTAATAAGATAAAGTGTCCTGTCTTCACCAAGCTATCAGTCTAAAAATCTAACCATAAGAATTTTTCTTTCTTTTCTAGTTTTCAGTATTTTTTCTCTAAAAAACACATATTTCAGCCCATAATAACCTTTTCCTCAAATTATATTAATGTAGATTTTTAATATATTGTTCGTATAAGTCAATATTCTAATTTGTAAAAAAAAACATTGTGTTGCAATTAGTTGCAGGTTGAGTGATTTTAGAGCTAAATTGGCTAGTTTAATGCGACAGAGCCAAGCTAATTAAACTAACGCATTCGTTCTTTAGGGAGAGGTGGATAATTGTCTAAATGATAATCGAGGAATGCAAGTCCCTGGCCAAAGTTTTTATGGACAACACAACGTTTTGAAAGTATTTTTTCCAAATTTTTTGGTTTGCTTCTATATGGAATGTGTGTATTTTACTCAAGGACTACCTCAATTTGCCGTTTTAGAATCTAAAGGACTATGGGTAATTTTATGTTCGTACCAAAAGATGAAAATAACGGCACGTCATTGGTTGAATTTCCATTGCTTGGGACGTTTTTAACCAATCACGACTTGCTAGTGTTCACTTTTGAAAATATTACTCAGAATGTATTTGATTATACCATCTGTTAGAGGAGTTAACACTGATATTGTAAAACTCAGTAATTAGATCCTCTTTGCGTTACAGTCAAAAGGTTAATCAAGTCTGATGAGCAACATACATACTTTTTAAAAAATTGCCATGAAGAAAAAAAATCAAATTTATCTGCCAATAAAAAGCTTTAAACTATATCGCTTTTTCTATTATATTTACATTTGTACACATATGTCTAAAAAGCATCAATCCGATTAAATTGAAGATGCATTTCCATTGTTATATATGTCATCAGTTTTAATGCATGTTTAAGTGTTTTAGATATTTTATGCTTTTGCTTACTTCCTGGAAAATATAGAAAACAAATCTCATAGAGATATAAGTTTCAAAATAAATAGATACATGTATAATGTATGTGATTATATTCTATGGTATTATTTGATTGTAAAACTAAATAAAGATTGTTACCTAATATGATAATATATTTTATCTAAAGATTCACGGAGATATCATAGGTACTTTGCTGTGAACGTTCCCGAGGGAAACAGTTGTTCTATATGCAATGTTAACGAAGTGTGTTATTTATCAACAGTGGAAACAAGAGTGTTGGACTTTACATTGTACTGTTCAAACTCATGGTCGTCTATAAATCAGAAAATCAGTCTCAGTCAAAACTCGTACGTTTTCAATTTTTTTTCAGCCGCAATGATATTAACCTCTAAAGGAAAGACAAAATTTGTTTTTAAGTAGCAGGTTCAAGATCCAAAAGTTTTTGAATATCAAAACGTCCAAATAAAAAATACTTAACATTTGACAATCATTTTAGAATATTCATAAAATCTAAATGTTAGTAAGGGCTATACTTTGTTGTTGAAGACATTTTTGGTAAAATGTCGTAATCATTTATCCTGATTTGGTACATAAAATTTGGCATCGAAAGACACTCTTCGCCAAAATTGATAAATTTATATCTGAAAGCCAAATCACATATTTACTTCCAACTGAATTTATTTTTTGAATATGAATGTCCTTATTATTCATTTTTGCGATCATTACCTAAACCTTGCCAATCTACAAAAATGCAATTTAAAGCCACCTGAAGGCATTTATTATACATGTATTGTCATCTGTTCAGAAATATTCCATAATAATTTTATAACTTCAAAGTACATACATAAATCTTTCATGCTACAAATTTAGATAGGAAGACTTTTTGAAAATTACTCTAGCGTGGAGTAAGTTCAGCTGAAATTGGCCTTTTCTCTTCATACATTTTGGTAAATTATACTTAGTACCTTAAATGTTAATTAATTATTAAGTAGAAAAAAATTCTGTTTAATATTCTTTTAAAAATATTCTTAACTAGTCAAAGAATAGCATTATAGGCTGCGGGTGCCAGAGGGAGACGAGGGGACCAAAAAGTACTTTAAATTTTTGTGAGTTTATAGCCAAGAAGCCCCAGGATATCCTGTGACATTAAGAATGGAAACATGTTCATTCTTCTTCTTGGAGGACTACTTCAGATATTAAATCTTGGTCTCAGAATCATGTAGTAAAATTGAATTATTTAGGTGTATGTGTAAGTTATCTCTGTCAGGCTATCATGGTGGACTGGTATATAATGAAACTAAAATCAAAAAACGATCTTCTCATCAATACATCGAAGTGTAAATCAACCTGATAGTTTGGTGGACACTGAAGCCGAGTTAGAATCAATGAAGATCTTGAAGGAAAGGACTAATAACTCTATATGTATTAAACAAAGAAAATGAGAACATGTTGCCAAGCAAATAGTACTTGGATGATGTCTAATATCAACATATACTGACATTTGTAAGATTCATAACAGAGAGTTCCTGTTGAAGGAGCTGTTTCGTCCAGTTTTAACTCTGATGTAATTGAGAATAACTTTTGTCAGATAAAGGACAATATAACGGAAACATAAACAAATTTTAATGATCAACCATACCAGAATAATATGAACAGTAATATTTTGAGCCAGGCATCTAAATTCAGAGGACAAAATATAATGCCAATTTTTGAACTGATAACTCATATAACTATGATGTCGATATTCCCTTCCAAAAGAAATCAAAGAGGAAACCATTTCTGATGTTATAAATCTGAGATGCCGGTAATTTCAATAATAATTGTAACAATGTGTATATGTGTTTTATACCAATCTCACACGTGTGGATGGTCCATCACAGTTACTTTTGTCTGCTCACATAAAAGGTCCTAATCTGTTTGAATTGTGTAGTGAACCATTTATGAAGTCAGATGACCAACATGCATATTTCATGGTTGATTGATTTTGGTTTTTTTTTATTATGTTTTATGCCTAAATTATGGAACAGTTTATTATCAACTGTCATTTCTAAATGGCATAATTATAATACATTTTGTATTGTGTATGACCTTTCTGCCTATTTCAACTCAAAATCGGTTGGTCACATTGGTCTACATATCTTGGTTCATTGATTTTGATAACGTTTAGATTTCAGATAATTTGCTAACTGCAATGACTATCATGTAAGTTTGAATGGAGGTGAATCTTGGGAAATCTAAAAGCCTTCAACAAGAGACAGGTAACTCTAACGTACATTTCATATTTCATTTTGGTTGAATAAATTTTTTTTCAAGTTCGTTTTTAATTTCATTTGATGTTTCACTGACATGTATAAGTTGTATGTAGAACCTTGTATGCTAAATAAAAAAAATAGAGGTGGTATGATTGAAAATGAGGCAACTATCCTCTAAAATACAAAAGAAAAAAATGAAAACTACTAAAGCTCGTTGCATATGGATTTCAATAGTGAGCAAAACAAATACCACATGTCACACAGCCATGCATTGGAAACATTAACATCAAATTAAAAAAATATACTGGCTCTTCTCTTGGTGGTTAAGGGGATGACAAGGAATACGTCGTAATACATTTTCTAATTACACAGATATATTATCCACTGAAATAAATATACAAACATATACCGGTATTGAAAAATTAGTCACATAAGGATTTATGGTGTGGTTTAAATATGTCCTTTATTAAAACTATTTGAGACAAAATTTTATAAATACTAACATTGCAAATTTTAACTTTGCAAGTTTTATACAAACTGGAGTTGCAATTAAATTTTTAGTCCCATGACCTCCCCTGTCTTGAAAATTTAACCTCCGAAAAATAGACCCTTGCTTATTTTCGCCCTACACCATTTTATATTTTCAGTTATTAAGGGAGGTCATTATTTTAATGATTACTTACATGTATAAAGTGAAAAAGATAGCACAATACTTTTTTCTGCCCTCGGTGCTTTAATCCTACCACTAAGGAAAACAAAGCATCCCCAATATGTCAGAATTCAGAATTATCTAAGTATTCAAAAATATTTAATCTTCTTATAAATCCCTAATAGATATCTTAAAAGACAAGATATGTTGGAAAATATGTCAGAATTCAAATGAATATAATATTTTTAAATGTCATCTAGTCATAATGCTCAATATTTTATTATAATATATATGTTTATTGTATTACATATGTTAGGGTCTGACACCATATTCTGTGATGCGTTCATTCTACAAACATTCTACAAACACTGTGTATCTTTTACCTATAAATGGTATGCTTATTTTGTTAAAATGAAAAATGATACTAAACGATATTTAATGCATCCGAAATGCTTTTCTGATTTAACTTTGCCTGATGGAGTTGGAATTTCTAAATTGGCAAACGGAAAATTCAAGAAAAGTGCAAATTATGAGTCAAAAAAGTTCCTCAGCAGCGGTATCGACCGAGTGCTATAAAACTTTATAAATTGTGTGTGTCCGAAGCGCTTTTCTAAATAAATAAGAATATCACAAAAGTTTAAATGGCCATCATATAAAGTGACTATGACAGTAACACGAATTTCAAATAAGTTGATATCTGATCACACTGTGTAAGATATTGGTCCACTGACTATCACTGTCATTGAGCAAAACACGGTTTGGTCCATGGGAGAGATAATCTGAAAGAAGAGACAGAGTCTGAGAATATATTAGTTTTTTTTTTTTTGCGGGACAAGTCTTTCTGTGCATTATTACCTTTTCAAGTCGTATATGTCAAAATAGCTAATGCTGACTTCTCCTTTATTTGTAATTTGTTATGATATTGTAACTATTATATTTATTTAGTTGGCCTAATTTGTTTTGTGTGGCCTAAGAATGTTTACATTGTTTTATATACATTGTGTACAAAATAAAATACATTGTGTTACAACTATGCAGTTTAGAATTCACTGGAACATTCATTGATACTCATGGAATGATTAGAACTTTCTATTTCACTTACATAACGTTTCCAGAATGATCATAACAAAAGATGCGTAATTTATATTTCTAGCGTTGTCTAGAAATTTCTGTTTGAGTATTTAAATGCAGACCGTAAAGTTAGTAAAATATATAGAGATTTGGACATAGACTTAGATAGACTTAGACATCGATAGACATCAACATTCTCTGCAGTTGGATTGACACTTTTATTTTCAAACTACATCATACTAGATTGTGACCAATTGGATATAATATTCTGTGGATTCCCGTGAAGATTTCCGGATAAAGAAAAGATAAAAGATTGGACTCATATTTTGACAGTTAAGTTGACATTTCTTTTGTGTAATACTTTTGTAAACTAGTGTATAATAAATCTTGTTAAATTTTATTATTGATTTGTGTCTTTTGTTGGCTACAATTAAAAGGCGATTTTCTGACATAACAGAAATTGGGGGCTCAAGTCCGGGATAACGTTAATATCTTATTTTAAAAAATATTTGTTCAGTATTTTTATTAGAAATAGCCAACAAAATTCTACAAAATGGCATTTGAAGCCGGTAAATTTTTGAAAACGCCAGACCTGGAGAAGTTTGATAATTTAAAGAAAGAGTAATTAGTGTTGCTTGCTAAACATCTGAAATTAGACTTTAGAGTATCTATGAGAAAACAAATTATAAAAATTTGGTAATAGACAAATTAGTTGACGCAGAAATTTTAGGTGAAGAGGCTCTTGATCTTAAGGTCGAAAATGTTGACGCTATCAAATTAAAACAGCTTGAATTAGAACATGAACTCAAAATAAAACAATTGGAAAAAGAAGAAAGACAGGCAGAACTTCAAATGAAGGAACGGTTAGAGATGGAGAAAAGAAAAGAAAAGAAGATGAATTTAAATTAAAACAGGCAGAACTTGAAATGAAAGAAAGGTTAGAGATGGAGAAAAGAAAAGAAAAGAAGATGAATTTAGATTAAAACAGGCAGAACTTGAAATGAAGGAAAGGTTAGAGATGGAGAAAATAAAATTGAAATGGTCAAAGGAGAAAGTAACACTAATGTACAGTCGAAATCAGAACATTTTGATGCAGCAAAAATATACGTTTGGTTCCCAGATTTTGTGAAAAACAGTCGATAAATATTTTCCACAGTTTGAGAAAATTGCTCATAATTTGAAATGGCCGAAGCCTTTTTGGACTACAATGCTGCAAAGTGTTTTGAGGGCAAGGCCGCTGAAATTTACTCAACACTTTCATCCGAACAAAGTTCTGATTATGACACGGTTAAAAGGAAGTTTTGAAAGCTTATGAGCTAATGCCAGAAGCATATAGACAGAAGTTTAGATCGTATAAAAGTTTGATTCACAAACCTATGTTGAATTTGCTAGGGAAAAGAAGACCTATTTGATAAATGGCTTACGTCAAAGAAAATAGATAACAATTTTAAGAACCTAAGACAACTGATGTTATTAGAAGAGTTCAAGCAATGTGTTTATTTAGACTTAAAACACATTTAGATGACAAAACTGTTGAGACATTACAAGATGCAGCTGTTATTTCCGATAATTATACCCTTTCACATAAAAGAAGTTTCAAAGGTCACAATTTTAATACTTCAGTGGAAATTACAAGAATCAAAGCTCTGAGCGTACTGTTAGTAAGCCTGTTGCACAGAATAAGAGTCAGTCTAGTTATAATATGTCTAGTCCGAAATTTGATACTTTTGAGAAGAAGTCACTGACTTGTGCTTATTGTAAGAAGAATGGTCACCTGATGGCTGATTGTTTCAGACTCCAGAAGAAGAATGAAAGAGATAATAAGCCCAAGACCAGTGCTTGTACGACACCCGTGTTACCAATACGTTGGAATGTCCTGCGAGTCAGGCTTTTAAGTCCAGTTTTGTGATTACATGGAGGATTATAAACCTTTTATGTCTGATGGGTTTGTTTCTATTGTTGATAATAATACTCCTCAGCCTATTAAGATTTTACGGGACACTGGAGCTTCTCAGTCTTTATTGTTAGAAGGTGTTTTGCCTTTGTCCGAGGAGACTTCTGTTGGTGCCTCCGTTTTGTTACAAGGTGTGGAGTTAGGTTGTATAGATGTTCCTCCATCGTATTTATCTGAAGTCAGATTTGATAACTGGACCGGTTGTTGTGGGTGTTCGTCCTAATCTCCCTGTTGAGGGTGTTTCATTATTGCTAGGAAATGATCTAGCTAGGAACAAAGTGGTTGCTGAACCAATTGTTACCAGTGAACCGGTGGTGGATGCTAAATCACCTGAAGATGATGCTGAACTGTATCCAGCTTGTGTCGTTACTAGGGCGATGGCTAGAAAACAACAAAATGAGGATTTGCAAGAAAACCAGTTTGATTACATGGACCTTTCTGACACCTTTCTAGCCGATACTGAAGGTCCCGGTAGCTCAGAGAAGGCCGTAATAAGACCACCTAGTATTAGCAAGAATGTAATTATGCCATGGCCAGACGTAAACAGCCATTCATTAGACCGAAGGAAATTTGTCGAAGAACAAAATAAAGACCCTGAAGTTCTTCAGCTCAGCAAGAGAGCTCAACCACAGGAGGAAGCAGACAAAGTGGCTGAATGCTATTACCATCAAGACGGCATTTTAATGAGAAAGTGGAGGCCCCTGATGCTACCCCAGAGGAGGAATGGAGAGTGGTATACCAAGTGGTGGTGCCGAAAATTTATAGGCAAGAAATTATTGGTCTCGCCCATGACACCCCCTTGGCTGGACACTTAGGTATAAGGAAGACTTGCCTTAAAATCTTGCAGCATTTCTACTGGCCAAGACTTAGAAATGATGTCGCAGAATACTGCAAATCATGCCATATATCCCAGGTTGTTGGTAAGCCTAACCAGAAAATACCACCAGCACCACTTCTGCCTATCCCAGCCTTTGAAGAACCTTTTAGCCGAGTACTCATTGATTGCGTTGGACCTTTACCGAAGACCAAGACCGGAAATGCGTATTTATTGACAATCATGTGTACCTCCACCCGTTTTCCTGAGGCTATTCCGTTAAGGAATATCAAGACACCTACTATTGTCAAAGCTCTGATCAAATTTTTCACGCTAGTAGGACTTCCAAAGTCTATACAGTCCGACCAGGGTTCAAATTTCATGTCAGGTTTATTTCAGCAAGTCGTGTACCAGTTAGGGATTGCTCAGTATAGATCAAGTGCTTACCATCCAGAATCTCAAGGTGCCTTAGAACGTTTTCATCAAACATTGAAGAACATGATTAGAACTTTTGTCTTCAATTTGACAGGGATTGGGATGATGGTGTTCACTTTTACGTTTTGCGGTCCGAGAGGCTGTTCAAGAATCCCTTGGTTTTAGTCCCTTTGAGTTGGTATTTGGTCATACTGTAAGGGGACCTTTAAAATTGATTAAGGAAAATGGCTTACTGAACACACTGACTTGAATCTTCTAGACTATGTATCTAGATTTAAAGAAAAATTGTATACTGCTTGTCAAATTGCTCAGAAGAATTTAAAACTGTTCAGAATAAGATGAAAATATGGTATGATAAAGATGCCAGGGACAGATTTTTGAGCCTGGTGATAAGGTACTTGTATTTTGCCAGTCCCTGGACATCCATTACAAGCTAAATATTGTGGTCCTTATACCATAAAGAGTAAAATTAATGATTTGAATTATATTGTAAAACACCAGGTCGGCGTAAACAAAATAGAGTGTGTCACATTAATATGTTAAAACCATATTTTGAGCGTACTAATGAAGGTAAGAGTAAACCAGTTGCCACTTTAGCCATGGTTAAATTGGAGAACAATCATGACAAACCAGATGTAATTGAACCACCTTTTAGTTCTAAAACTATAGAAGAGACAGTTAGATTGAAAATTCAGAAATTTTGTCAAATTTAGATTCAAAACTTGCACATCTGTCTTTTGATCGTAGAGAAAATTAAAAGCTTTGGTATTTTCTTTTAAAATCTTTTCCAGATGTGCCAAACAAAACCACTGCTGTTTGTCATGATGTCGATGTTGGTGATGCTTCTCCAATTAAGCAACATCCTTACCGGCTCAATCCACTCAAACTTGAATTTATGAGACAAGAAATTAAATATATGCTTGACAATGATATTATTGAGCCGAGTAACAGTGAATGGAGCTCTCCTTGTCTGCTTGTGCCCAAACCAGATAAAACCTTTCGTTTCGTAACTGATTTCAGAAAAGTAAATTCTATTTCAAAATCTGATTCCTATCCGATTCAAAGGATAGACGATTGCATTGATAACATTGGAAAAGCAAAATTTGTGAGCAAATTTGATTTATTGAAAGGTTACTGGCAATTCCATTGACACAGAGAGCTCGAGAAATATCAGCTTTTGTCACACCAGACGGCTTATTTCAATATACTGTAATGCCGTTTGGCATGAAAAGTGCTCCAGCTACATTTCAAAGAATGATCAATAATGTTATAAAAGATTTAGACTGTTGTTATGCTTATATTGATGATCTTATTGTATGTAGTGATAGCTGGAAGAACATTTAACACATTTATATGATACTTTTGATAGATTGTCACAATCAAATTTGACTGTTAATCTTGGTAAAAGTGAATTTTGTCAGGCCACTGTTGATTATTTAGGGCATACAGTTGGCCAAGGTCAGGTGAAACCTATTACGGCTAAAGTGGATGCAATTACCAAATTTCCTCCTCCTACAAATAAAAACAACTTATGAGATATTTAGGCATGATTGGATTTTACAGGAAATTCTGTTCAAATTTTGCGACTGTTGTTCAACCATTGACTCATCTTTTACGGAAAGATTCTAAATTCATCTGGAGTGAAAATTGTCAAAACGCTTTTGAAAATAGCAAATCACTTTTAATTAATAGTCCAGTTCTGATCACTCCAGACTATGAAAACAATTCAAACTTGCCGTTGATGCAAGCGATGTAGGAGTTGGAGCTGTTTTATATCAAGAGACAGATGATAATGTTGAAAACCTATATCATATTTTTCTAAGAAATTAGATAAACATCAGAAAAATTATTCAACTATTGAAAAGAGTGTTTTGCACTGTTGTCTGCACTTCAACATTTTGATGTATATTTAAATCCCACTGTGCATCCTATTCTTGTTTATACTGATCATAATCCTCTCACCTTCATACATAAAATGAGAAACAAGAACCAGAGATTGACTAGGTGGAGTTTATTGTTACAGGAATATGATGTTATTGTAAAACATATTAAAGGTAAAGATAATGTAATAGCAGATGCTTTATCTAGAACTTATTGAAACAATTTGTATATACTATGTATTTTTGTACATTTTATTCATGAAAAGTTTTGTTACACTCAAACTTTTTTAAGGGGAGGTGTTATGATATTGTAACTATTATATTTATTTAGTTGGCCTAATTTGTTTTGTGTGGCCTAAGAATGTTTACATTGTTTTATATACATTGTGTACAAAATAAAATACATTGTGTTACAACTATGCAGTTTAGAATTCACTGGAACATTCATTGATACTCATGGAATGATTAGAACTTTCTATTTCACTTACATAACGTTTCCAGAATGATCATAACAAAAGATGCGTAATTTATATTTCTAGCGTTGTCTAGAAATTTCTGTTTGAGTATTTAAATGCAGACCCAAAAGTTAGTAAAATATATAGAGATTTGGACATAGACTTAGATAGACTTAGACATCGATAGACATCAACATTCTCTGCAGTTGGATTGACACTTTTATTTTCAAACTACATCATACTAGATTGTGACCAATTGGATATAATATTCTGTGGATTCCCGTGAAGATTTCCGGATAAAGAAAAGATAAAAGATTGGACTCATATTTTGACAGTTAAGTTGACATTTCTTTTGTGTAATACTTTTGTAAACTAGTGTATAATAAATCTTGTTAAATTTTATTATTGATTTGTGTCTTTTGTTGGCTACAATTAAAAGACGATTTTCTGACATAACAAATTATCGAATGAGAAATTGTCTGACGACATTGGCAAGCTTAATGTCATCATCATAAAATTATTTTACTTTGGGGCTTGGTTTTTCCGTGTTTTAAGAAGCATCGTTGAATAACGACTTATATATATTTTGAAGTAAAAAAAACATTTTAAGTAATTGCCTTTTCCAAAGAAGTTCTTTATTTTTTTGTGATTTTCATTTTAATTAAATCTTTTGTCGAAAATCTATAATGCGCAAGAAAGCAATATCGATAGTTTATTTAACCCAATTAAAGTAAGGGTGCATATGGCATAATTGTGTGTCAAATAATTGCTCTAAAAACGTACATTACTTAAAGGCATCATTGATGGTATATGTATATTTTCTTCCTAGGCTATTTGACTGTAATATTTTTTATAGAAGGCGTTTTCACACTTTTCAAATGTAAGCAAAACTAAATGGCATAGTTATAATTCCCCTGCAAGGTTTGATGTATTCATTGAATTCTGTTCTTTCATTATAAGATGGAAATTATACCACATCTGCACAGAATACGAGCAATTATCTCGACATTAAATATATTTTTTAGGGTCTTTATTAAAGCAATAGCTCTGTATTGTATAAAAACCAATATCTTAAAATAAAAAAGTAAAAACATAAAATCAAATAAACAGACATAAAATTCCCTAAACTTTTCTCTCTAAAACCAAAGCAGTTAAACGGATGCAGTGTTTGAGTCCAGTTCGGTTCTATGATTTATAGCTATAACACCAGGTTTAACCCACCATTTTCTTCGGAAAATACCTGTGCTAAGTCAAGAATATGGCAGTTGTTTTTCACTTGTTCCCTTGATTGATAGCGTTTGATTTTGTCAGTTTTCATGGAATTTCTCTTTTTGAATTTGCCTTGGAGTTCAGTATTTTAGTAATACGTTTATCCTCAACTAATGAGTTTGAATATCCCTTTTGGTTTATTCCACATCTTTTGGACTTGTTGATGACATTTAAGCAAGATCTAGTCATTTCATTGACTTTTTTGCACGAAGAAAATGTACACTTCTTCTTTTATACTATTATACTGTTTTCTTCTAAATAATTTCATTTCATATAAGAAAAAATGAAATGTTGTGAGAAAGCGGGGGACACTTACAATTACTTGAAGGACTGAAAAAACATTCCAAATTTTATAACAGACTCATTGTTAAGCTGTCAGACATGACATATTTCTTTTCAAGTATAAAAAGTGTTATGTTCGAATGACTATTTCGTTTAGTGAGAACCAATTTATCATAAAATACGGAACAATTATGATGATCAATGTCACGTGGTTTAAGGAGTTGTGAGCATTGGATTCCACTACTCTATGGAATATTTGTTTCACAGACGACGACGGATATGTTCCAATTGTCGTAACTACAATATCGTCCCCTTCTCCCGAATATGACCTCCCGAATTAGACATATTACCTGATTGGTATTTACAGGACCAACACGACGTGTGCCACATGTGGAGCAAAATTTGCTTACCCTTCCGGGGCACATGAGATCACCCCTAGTTTTTGGTGGGGTTCGTGTTGCTCAGTCGTTGTTGTTCTATGTTGTTTTGTGTACTGTTGTTTGTCTATTAGTCTTTTTCTTTTTCAGCCATGGCGTTGTCAGTTTATTTTCGACTTATGAGTTTGAACGTGCCTTTGGTATCCTTCGCCTCTCTTTAACTTTCTAATCAGATACATACTGAATTATAAGATTGATCGTATAACTTTTGCTGCGTTCGATTTAGATTTCCGGATATCATTAATAACAAATGCTCAGAACCAAAATTTGGAGAACCCAAAGTGTAATGAAAACACATACAGGTATGTAATTAAATGGGACAGGCAAATATAGCCGTAACAATCTGAATATATATTTGATAAAAGTCTGGCAAGAATTATACAGATTCTAAATGTAAGTCGAGACATGAGACAGATTTAACTGTATACGAGAGAGGCGACAGACGTATCTGTGGTATCGTTTATTTCGATTTTGATGGGATAGAGTTGTTCAACATAGTCACCAAACATTGAATCATTTATTGTTAGAACATCCTCTATATAACAGAAGTTAACAGTAATGAAAACTTCTTTTAATCTTCCTGAGAAGCTCTTGACTAAAGTCTGCGTCATATGATAAAGGATCAGATCGACAAGAAGAGGAGCTCAGTTTGTAACCATCAGAATTTTGAAAAAACACGTCAAGCAAAACGTAACAGATATGTTCTCAATAAAACATCAATCATTTTGATAATGCTATTGTCTATATTGCCACTAGTGAAGCAGGATCTGTCTATCCTTCCGGAGCACATGAGATCAATCCCGGTTTTTTGGTGGGGTTCGTGTTTGTCAGTTTTTAGTTTTCTTTGTTGTATTTTGTGTACCGTTGTTTGTCTGTTCGTCAGTTTTCGTGTTTTGCCGTGACATTGTCATTTTATTTTGATTTACTAGTTTGAATATTCCTTTGATATCTTTCGTGTCTCTTTTAGAACTGTCTTGAACTGTTCTAGGATATAATTATACTGTTCTTACAACATCTTTTGTCAGGGACTGTCTTAGAAATGTCATGAGAACTGTGATAGAGATCATTCTAGAACAGTTATCATCGTAGTTCTTTGTTTATTCAAATAGAGATTAGTCATGATCTTAACTGCATTACCGTAATTAATTAACCGACCTTTCTATTTTGTATTGAATAACAAATTTCTATTGTTTAAGAATCTCCTTTAAATCCTACTTCCGAAGATCATTCATTTGATTTTGTGCAGGTGCTGAGGTTTGCATTGTATATACATTAGCAGGATAGGCGGTGTTGGATATTATGACATAATATGGTAATAAAAATAGATGGTGTTGCCTATGGTGTAATATGGTGCTTTTCTGGATTTTACTTTATCAGAAACTTTCAAAGCCTAACAATTTGAAGTCTTAGGATGCATAAGTACCAAAGTATGTAAAGAACTATATATATATATAACAAAAAATACCTTACAATAATAGCCATATTCATCTAAGGTCAACTTTGCTGGAACGAGTTGGAATCTTAGTTTTTTTAATAGTTTCTAAATTTACAAGCGGCCAACTCAAGAAAAGTAAAATTTTAAGTAATTGCCTTTTCTAATGAAGTTCTTCATTTTTTTTTTTTTTGTAATTTTCATTTTAATTCAATCTCTCTATATATATTTTGAAAAAAAAATTAACATCTTAAGTAATTGCCTTATCTAATGAAGTTTTTTTTTTTATTTTTCATTTTAATTAAATCTCTCTTTTGTCGGAAATCTGTAATGCGCTAGAAAGCAATATCGATAGTTTACTTAACCGAATTAAAATTAGAGTGCATATGGCATATTTGTGTGTCAAATAATTGCACTAAAAACTTACATTACTTAAAAGCATCATTGATGGTACATGTATATTTTCCTCCTAGGCTATTTGACTGTAATATTTTTTATCAAAGGCGTTTTCACACTTTATCAATGTAAGCAAAACTAAATGGCATAATTATAATTTCCCTACAAGTTTTAATGTATTCAACAAATTCTGTTCTTTCATTATAAGATGGAAATGATACCACAACTGCACAGAATACGAGCAATTATCTCGACATTAAATATTTGTTTAGGGTCTTTATTAAAGCAATAGCTCTGTATTGTATAAAAAATAGTATCTTAAAATAAAAAAGTAAAAACATAAAATAAACAGACATAAAATTCCTTAAACTTTTCTCTCAAAAAACGAATCAGCTAAGCGTTTGAGTCCAGTTCTACATCGGTTATATAATCTATGGCTATAACACCAGGTTTAATCCGCCATTTTCTTCAGGAAATACCTGTACAAAGTCGGGAATCTGGCAGTTGTTTTTCACTTGTTCCGTTGATTGATAGCGTTTGATTTTGTCAGTTTTTATGGACTTCCCCGTTTTGAATTTGCCTTGGAGTTCAGTATTTTTGTAATACGTTTATCCTCAACTAATGAGTTAGAATATCCCTTTGGTTTATTCCACATCTTTTGGACATGTTGATGACATTTAAGCAAGATCTAGTTATTTCATTGACTTTTTTGCACGAAGAACATGTACCTTTATACTGTTTTCTTCTAAATAAAGACAGCAGTAGTATACCGGTGTTCAAAAGTCATAAATCGATTGAGAGAAAACTAATCCGGCTTACAAACTAAAACCGATGGAAACACATCAACTATAAGAAGAAAACAAATGAACAAGAGGAACACTGAAGTACAACAAAAACAAACGCCAACATGCATAGAAACGAACTATTTGATAACAACTGCCATATCCCTGACTTGGTACAGGACATTTTAAGAAAAAATCGTGGGTTGAACCTGGTTTTATGGCAAGCCAAACCTCCCGCTTATATCACAATGTTTAAAAATATCGCTAAAATGACAACACTACGTGACAGAAATACAGCACAAACACACGCAAGAACACTTATCCCAGAGAAACGAACTAACAAATAATATAATAGTCGACACAACATGCAAACCGCAAAACATAACTAATTTAATCTAAATAATTTCATTTCATTTAAGAAATAATGAACGTTGAGAGAAAGCGGGTGACACTTACAATTAACTTCAATGACTGAAAATTCATTTCAAATTTAATAACAGACTCATTGTTAAGCCGTCAGACATGACATATTTCTTTTCAAGTATAAAAAATCTTATGTTCGAATGACTATTTCGTTTAGTGAGAACCAATTTATAATAGAATACGGAACAATTATGATGATCAATGTCACGTGATCAAATGAGCTGTATTCCAATACTTTATATACGACGGATATGTTCCAATTGTCGTAACTACAACATCGTCCCCTTCTCCCGAATTAGACATATCACCTGGTTTGTATGTACATGAGCAACACGACGGGTGCCACATGTGGAGCAAAATTTGCTTACCCTTCCGGAGCTCCTGAGATCACCCCAGTTTTTGGTGGGGTTCGAGTTGCTCAGTCTATGGTGTTCTATGTGATTTGTGTACTGTTGTTTGTCTGTTTGTCTTTTTCTTTTTCAGCCATGGCGTTGTCAGTTTATTTTCGTCTTTTGAGTTTAGATGTCCCTTTGGTATCCTCGGCTCTCTTTAACTTTCTAATCCGATACAAACTAAATTATAAAAATTAAATTTTACAACTTTTGCTGCGTTCGATTTAAATTTCCGGATACCATTTATAAGAAATGTAAAGTGTAATGAAAACACATGCAGGTGAGTAATCAAATGGGACAGGCAAATATAGCCGTAATAATTTGAATATGTATTTGATTAAAGTCTGGCAAGAATTGTAAGTTTCTAAATGTAAGTCGAGATATGCGAAAGCTATAACTGTGTAAGAGAGAGGCGACAGATGTTTCTGTGGTATCATTTATTTCGAGTTTGATGGGATAGAGCTGTTCAACATAGTCCCCAAATATCGAATCATTTGTTATTATAACATTGTCTATATAGCAGAAGTTAACGGTAAATATAACTTCTTTTATTTTTCCTGTGAAGCTCTTGTCTAAAGTCTTCGTCATATTATTAAGGATGAAGTCGGCAAGAAGAGGCGCTCAGTTTCTTACCATCGTAATATTGAAAAACGCGCCAAGCAAAACATAACAGATATGTTCTCAATCAAATATCAATCATTTTGATGATGCCAGTGTCTTTTATTTGATTCAGAGTGTTTTGACAAGGTTTTATTCATCCTTTACTTGTATCTACTTTAACCATTCGTTTTAATGAAACCAAGTAGGACTTATTCTTTCAATCCGTCTTTAATTTAAGAATAGAGATTAAGAATAAGGATTAAGTACCGCAGTGTCAAATTCAAGAGAACAAGGGGAAAGAACGGGAATTTCCATGAGTTTAGCATTGAAATAACAAAAGGGTGAACCTTTATTACGTTACAGAAATTGTCACTGTATATCTATAGAAACGGCCAGTCTTGTAAATAAATCAATAATGCAGAGGATAAGCACCTGTCCTACCTTAATGACAAATATTTTGTTGTCCCCGCAGATAAAGCCCCACACAACATCGTTTTTTGTTGTCCCCGCAGATAAAGCCCAACACAACATCGTTTTTATTTGTTAATCACATTACACAAACTTCTTGAATTAGGTATTGACAAATCACTTGGAAACTCAACATATACCCAAACGACACTAACCAAGGAGGAAATCCTCAATAATCATAGGTCTGTTCTATGTTCCTTTGGAATTTCCACCAAACATAAAGAACAGGATCTTCCTTCACTGTATTGGATACCTAGACTACATAAGTGTCCTTACAAACAACATTATATTGCTGGTCTTCCAAGTGCTTCACGAAACCTCTTTCTTAATTATTAACATCAATTTTAATTTTATCAGCAATCAAAGACGGGCTTTAAAGCTTTGGTGAAACTACTTACTCCAAGGGCAGCGTGAATCGGATTTGGATACTTAAGATTCCAAAGATCTGTTAGGGTATATGAAATTTAAGTCTCTTTTCTCTTGCAACATGTGCAATATTATTAAAACATTTGACTTTTCTACACTTTACACAAATTTCAACCTAATGACAAATTAAGGAGGAATGAAGGGAAGCTAGCATTATTCTTTTACTGCTCGTTCCGCTATATAGATGACGTCCTACCACTAAATAATGCAAAGTTTGGTGACTATGTTGAAAACATCTATAATGCGAACATGAGATGAAGAACAAACAGATACACTTAAGTCTGACTCATATGTTAAAACTGACATTGAGGGTTGGTTGATAACAAAACTTTACGACAAAAAGCTGATTTAAGCTTCCCAATTGTGAACTTTTTATTTGTATGTAACAACAATCCAGCAGCGCCTGCATATGAAATATATATATCTCATTTGATACGATATTACAAAGCTTGCAATTTCTTTCATGATTTCCTTGATAGAGTGGTGCTTTTAAAAAGGAAACTATTAAACCAAAAGTTCCAAATGGTGAAGTTGAAATCATCCCTTCGAAAATTTTACGGACGCCTTCACGAGTTTGTTGACCGCTATGGCATATCTGTTTCAAAGATGACGACAGCTATGTTCCAATTATTGTTGCCGTAATGTCCTCTTCCTTGACTGCTGCCTACCAAATTAGACTTACACCGGGTTTGTACTAACATGAGCAACACGACAAGTGCCAGTAGTGAAGCAGAATCTGCCTAGACTTCCAGAGCACATGACATCACCGAGGTTTCTGGTGGGGTTCGTGTTATTCCGTTTTAGCTTTCTTTATTGAATTTTGTGTACTGTTGTTTGTCTTTTCGTAGTTTTTCGTTTTTGCCGTTGCATTGTCAGTTTATTTCGATTTGCGAGTTTGAGTATCCCTTTGGTATTGTTCGCCTCTCTTTTAGACCTGTCTTAAACTGTTCTAGGATATAACTGTTCGAAACTGTTTTGGAAACATTTTTTGTTAGGGACTATGTTAGAAATGTCATGAGAACTATTATAGGGATCATTTTAGAACATTTCTCATTGTAGTTCTCAAAGTGAGGTTGGAAATGATCTTAACTGCATTACCGTAATTAATTAACCGACCTTTGTATTTTGTATTGAATGAACAAATTTCTGTTGTTTAAGAATCTATTTAAAATCCTACTTCCGATAATTCTTCATTTGATTTTGTGAAGGTGCTGAGATTTGCATTGTTTAAACATTAGAGGTGTTGGATATTATGACATAATATTGTCGCCTATAGTGCAATACGATAGAATAGAATTATGCAATACTATGTTACATGTATAAAGAAAAATGGATAAATCTTTTCTGGCACATCTGCATATTCCTGAAAAAGATTAAAAAATAAAACCAATTTGCTTACGGCAATCTATTTTGTATAACTAGTAACCGTGTACCAGACAAGAAAATTCCATTTTCTGTTTTCTTGAACACCTTTCTTACCTAAATTTAATGTACCAAGTCAGGAATATGACAGTTGTTTTCCATCTGTTTGATGTATTTGAGCTTTTGATTTTGCCATTTGATCAAGGACTTTCCGTTTTGAATATTCCGTAGAGTTCGGTATTTGTGTTATTTAACTTTTTACGTAAATTTAATCTGAAAACAAAGTTTGTGATTTGAATTTTCAGAACGAAGGTTAATAAAAAAATATTGAAGTAATCATAATTGTTAATGTATCATTCTTTGTACGCAGCAACGGTTGTATACCATTGAGTCAGATGTACTAGTATTAATTTAGGCGGTAAATCTCATACTCCAAAAAAGAAATTCGTCTGAAAAACTCATGCAAGACTACTCTAATTCAACTTTTTAACTCCTGCTGCGTTCATGCAACATGAATGACGCCAGGTCTAGATTTAAATATTAAACGCCAATGTTCCTAAAATCTTGAACAAGCAACATCGCTTACATGGCAAATACTTGAGAATGTAGTTAGAACATGATCTTTGGTAAACTTGCTTGCTAGTTCAACCATGCAGTCATTAATAGCTCAGATACTACATTCCTTTGGATGCGTCAATAGTCAGAGATGCAAATAAAACTATAGTGTTAGACAAAAAACGTTATGAATCCTGTTTCACCATTGTTACAAGCGAGTCTACGAATGTGTTTTAAATCTTATTTATAAATGAAGGTTTTTCCCTCACGCATAGCTCTAATCATTTTCGTTTGGTCCTTTTGTGATTTTGGTCTTTCAAATATTATTATCACTGAAGAGACACAAAATGTCGGAATGCTTTTCTAGTGCAGTAAAATTGGTACCGTTAATTTTATTACTTTAAAAGTGTCTTTATCTATTTATGATGACTGTTTGGTAAAGACCCAAGTCCTAATGTGTGTATTAATATCAATCTGTTTTAGTTATCAACATTTGATACATTATATATTTATTTAGAATTATATAATGTAAAAAAGTTATTTAAGATGAAAAATTATGAATGTAAAAAGTCATCGATAATTAAATGTACATGTAGCACTGTTTGTCACCCATGGGAGGGTATTACAAGGAGGGGATTTTGGAATGGCTGTTTTAGTATGTAAACAAGTCTTCACTTGCAAATGTCACTCTAGTTGCTTTCTTACCATTCTCCTCAAATCAAATAACTGTTTGCTCTATGTCCAGTGGAAAGTATTTCAGGTATAATATGTGCAAAAAAACTGTTAGAAGTATGATGGTGCTATTTCTTTCACTTTGACATTTAACTTAGGTTTGGCGGTGAAAAGATAACTAGGATGTAAAATAATCAAATAACCATGTCGATTAAGGGATCATTTAATCACACAGTTGATAAATACATAATTATCTATTTTTAAACATAATCCCTGACCATATTAAGAGAAGACTGCATTCAAGTACTGTGGAATCATTTAAGGAATGACTGTAATATTTTTTTCTGTCTATGAAGAAATAACATCAAAAATGTGGTGCACACTGAATAACCCGCGTAGCGGGTTATTTTAAAGTGTGCACCACATTTTTCATCGTTTTACATCATTGTATGTCCTTTCTTTTTGCAAATTTGTGTCCATTCCAACAAGTCTTGTCCTGTCCTGTCCTATGTGTTGACGTCAAAATTATAAAAACGTCATCGATGAAAGAATTATTTAAGGCCATTGAAACTTTAATGAGTGTTAAATGAACTATGTACATAGGAGCTTACATTTTTCCGCAATACAAAAATGGTACTGATAAAACATATACTTTAACCTTGCCGCATTATATGTGTGACTGACCGATGTCACGTCACATTACTGAAAGTTTTCTTTAAAAAAAGGACTTGGATTTTAAATGAATAAGAGACACAGGTTTGAGTGTTATAACGTCACGGGACACATATCAGAGGAAGGGACACAGATTTGACTCTTATACATAAATTGATATATGATTATGTATGGATATGTTTAAAAATAATATATAAAATAAAACAGAAAAACTAATTTTTACCATAAAGACAATCCATTCCTCACACGAAAAAGGAAGAATGACAGAAAAAGTACGAAAAAAAGAGAAAAAATCGTAAGACAACCAACCAAAAACAAAGAAAACGAAAGATCCAGTGGCTTTACACGTCGTTTCATTAGATACATATAAGGTGTTTTTTTCAATCGACTTTCGATAGAAATAGCAAATACTTAATGTATTTTCTGTAGTAAATGTATTTTCAAAATGTTAGAACTTACATTGAACTTGATTCTTTGTGTTTTCGCATTTATGTTCGTGTATCAAATTTAAGTATATGTATTAATGTAAACAGTACTTGAAATTTGATAAAAATTACACTTGTCGTTAAATGAAGAAATTGTAAAAGCACATTTAGTATTTGTGCTGCGAGGAATCGGTTTTGCCATTAGTCATCAGGGTACATTTATGATATTTTTATAGGCGACCACTTAGCTGTTAGAAGTGGAAATTATCTAAGAGTTATTTACTAACATGTTGTACTTATAAAACATGTTGTCAAGACGGAAGTACTTATTCTGATTATTTGTCAAATTAAAGGCAATACTACGCAATAATTATTGGCAAAATCTAGATTTGAGGTGATAGATAACGTTATCCGATGTAAATATCACTGGAATATTCGTTTATCAATACTTTATAGTTTTAAGGAAGTCCGTCTACAAAAACGAAGGTTATTACCCTCTTAAATAAAATGTATCGTATGGATCTATCCAAAGGTTCACTTCGATACAATACGAAGTGAGATCTTTGTGAAAACGAAAACATAATATCGTCGAAGATTCTAGTTTTCCACTCTGGTACGCGAGTCGCGCGTTTCATCTATATACATTGTAAAACTAATCACTGGTGTTCAAATTAAAACAATTTGATGGCAAAAACTAATCCGAAATCAAAGAGCATTGAAAACCTAAAATTCAGAAAAGATGTTCCTAATCTGGTTCAAACAATCTATACCCTTAACGTTTCAAATCATTCAATATGACATTTACAGTACATTTCAGGCACAAGAGTGAACACGCTGAAATGTCTCGCCTGCTTTACTGACAATTAATTTTATGTTTATGGTCTTAAATATAAAGTTTTACTACAAGTATCACATAAACTTAACATGATCCAGGAAAATGAGGTCAAGGTCAGATAAACCAAGCCAGAAATACATGTACACCTTACAATCATTCAATACACAGAATATACTCGACCTATTACTTATAGTTTACAAGAAACAGACCAAACCATGAAAACTTTATATTGACCAATGAACCATGCAAATGAGTCCAAGGTCATATGATACCTGCAAGACAGACATATACACCTTACAATCATTCCATACACCAATTTTAGTTGACCTATGGCTTATGGTTTAAGAAAAACAGACCAAAACACTGAGCAATAAACCGTGAAAATTAGGTCAAGGTCATTTAAAACCTGCCAGACTGACTTGAACATCCTAAAATATTTCCATACACCAAATATAGTTGACCTATTGCATACAGTATTAGAAAAACAGACCATAACATAAAAACTAAACTTTAACCACTGAACCATGAAAATGAGGTCAAGGTCAGATGACACCGGCCAGTTGGACATGTACACCTTACAATCATTCCATATACTAAATATAGTAGACCCCATTGCTTATAGTATCTGAAGTTGACCACGAACACTTAACATTGTTCACTGATCCAAGGAATGCACATACCAAATATAGTTAGCCTATTACTCATAATAAGAGAGAAATTAACATTACACAAAAAAATTTACTTTTTTTTCAAGTAGTCACTGAACCATGAAAATCAGGTCAAAGACACAGGACATATGACAGACGGAAACTTCATGACATAACGCATATATATACAAAGTATGAAACATCCAGGTCTTTTACCTTCTGAGCTATTTAGCTTTTAGGTAGTTAGTTAACGCTGCTGCTGCCGCCGCCGCCGCCACCGGATCACTATCCCTATTTCGAGCTTTCTGCGACAAAAGTCGCAGGCTCGACAAAAATGAACATTTCAGTGATATGTCATTTCAACACAGAATTCCTGAGTACTGTATTAGTGATGGTGATACACTCAGGGACGAAACACCCACCAGAGGCATCGACCGAGTGGTTGTAAAAACTAGAAGTTTTCATGCCTATAAACAAAAAATAACAAAGATATGCATGAAATTTTTCATTTATATATTTGCAAACTTCAAAAAGTTTTACCAGAAGGAAATAAGTATAAATCCGTGAATTATTGATATGTAGCAATTACAGTTTCAGATATGTTGTATGCTTCGAAGTAAAATTGATCCGACCATTTCGAAAAAAAAAGTAAGTCTAAATGGCTCTTATAGTTGAATTGCCTGACATTAAAACACAAGCCAGGCATATCACTGCAACATGATATTTTTATGAAATTAATAGCAGTCTTCTCCCGTGTCTTCATAAACAATAACTTTCGAATATCTACCACTGAAAAACCAAGAACAAGGGTACCATATGTATTAAACCATTATAAAAAATAAATAACTGCTTGGAAAAGGGAACAAAATACACAAATAATATCATATTCCTTATATCCTTGTAACAACTTCCTTTTTATGTGTTACTATATATGTTTCTTTTCGTTGTAATGAAGGGATTTCCTCTGTGTTGAATATAAGTATATATTTTCAAACCTGTTAAGAGAAGATATTAAACACACTATTGTTATTTGGGATTTAGATACATGGGTTATGTATGCACTTGAAATCCTTTGGTCGTTTAAAGTTTGGGTTTCCGCTATATAATATAAAGAAATTGTTCAGCTGTCAGTTCATTGAAGTTGCTCACATGAACTACAACGTACAGTTTACCGATTAGTGTATGTGTATATAATTTCAACGTAGTTCCAGACCACGATGTTAGGGGTACGGTAGAACCTGCTGGCGCTTAAATACAGTCATTATAGATACCAGGATTAAAGTTGTGTACGCCAGACGAGCCTTTCGTCTTCAAAAGGAACCGATTTTTTAGAGACGGTGCAGTTTCTCTTTTTTCAACTGTCAACTGAACAACAAATTAGAATAACATTATTCACATTTTTCAGTCGGTTTGCAGAAAGTCAGAGGAAGTTTCTGGTGTTGATGTTACAGAATTCTCTATCAAGTACGAGGGCAACAATATTCAACATAGTTTGAATCTACAACATTCCGAATAGCTGGCCAAATTGAAAGTGACATCAAGTTTACTTCTTCGGAGGCCGTCTCTAACTTGATAACCGAAGAGAAGGATGCATTAAACTATAAGGACGACTGTGAAACAGTGCAGAAGTACTTTGATAGTCCTCTGGCCGATATTACAGATGATGCTGTTATTTTATTTACTGCCATTGCAAGAGCTTCCAGCAAATAAAATGTCTAGAGTCCAAGGACAACATGAGGTCCATTGTTCACCAGTAGTAAATAAAGTTAAAAATATTATAAGTCAGAAAATCGAGAGAAATGAAATCTGTCAATATTATCATATTATAAAAATGTTCTTAAATCTGTACAAAATGAAGCATTAAATTATTTTTAAAAGTTGCAGTATTATTAGTGTCCGCATCATGTTTAAACTAGAAAAAACTCGCGCGAACGCGGCTTGAAGACTACCTGAAATGTTTATGGTGATACACAGCTCGGGTTCGTGTTTCTCAAACTATTTTTATGCACTGATGCATTATGTTGATAGTTTTTTATTAGTTTGTCAGTTCTTCTTTCATAGGAGTTTGAATGTCCAATTAGTAGCTTCTGCCTCGGTGTTACATGTACACAGGTGCTCCTAGAACGGAGGAAATAACTCAGAGAAGAAGAATACCACCTACAATACTGATGATTAAAACATTTCTCAGTGGTGCTAGTTTGTAGTATTTTTTTTTTTTTTTTTTTTTTTCGAAATTTGCGAGTCGAGTTCTGTCTCTGTGTGATACGGGTGCTCTAAGAACGGAGGAAATAACTCAGAGAAGAAGGAGACAATCTAGAACTCTCTGATGATTTAAAACATTTCTTCAGTGGTGTGAGTTTGTAGTATTGTTTTTTTTTCGAGTGGTGCGAGTTCTGTCTCTGTGTGACACGGGTGCTCCGAGAAAGGATGAATTTAGTAAGAAGAAAACAATCTAATGATTAAACACATTTCTTCGAGTTTGTAATATTTCTTTTTTTTTTTTAGTGGTGCGAGTTTGATAAAATGATGCAAGTTGTCATAATTAGTGAGAGTGCTTAAGTGGTGCGAGTTGGTCGTGGGCCGAGTTGTCGGGCAGTATGTCGACTAAGCATGCGCGAAAGCATATGAGACATGGATCGATAACGGTCTCCGAATTTGGATATTTTCTCATAAATTGGCGTTTTCTGTGGAAAAAAGATTGTTTCAAAGACAAAGTTAGGATATACAAAACACTACATTTATATGTCATATCACAAATATTTCTTACTTTGTATGGTTTCAGAGGAGGTGCGGCTCAATGAAATCGGTCTCTTCCTTTAATAGTATAAATAATGAATAACCAAGAATGATTATATATGTGCAGACGAGCTTAGTAAGGTATACGTATTTGGTCTTGATGATTGAGGGGTTTCTCTCAAATAAAGTTTTAAAATGAGGCGGAGGAAGCCGTGTCTTTTGTTTCTTTAATTTTTAGTTCTGGAGGATATTATTAATGGAACCCAATCAGAAAAGTTTGGATTGTTAATGGAAACAACATCATCAATATATCT
This sequence comes from Mytilus coruscus, assembly GCA_017311375.1. NCBI lineage: Eukaryota > Metazoa > Mollusca > Bivalvia > Mytilida > Mytilidae > Mytilus > Mytilus coruscus. Next base: position 33,093,342 of record CM029601.1, read on the forward strand.
GAATGTAACCTTAAATGATCTGGCTTCTTTGATCTTCTTGTTTTTGACAAGTGTCTGAAGGAACTCCGACTCATATGAAAATAAGAAGAGGTTGGCTAGAAGAGGCGCACAGTTCGTTCCAATAGGAATGCCGATAATTTGTTGAAAAAACCTACTTCCAAATTCAACAAGTATGTTGTCAATAAGAAACTCCAGCATACTGATCACGAGTTTCTCTGTGTAGCATGTTTTACCTCTTTGTTCACTATTAACAAAATATGCCATATGGTATCACAAAGTAATAAATTAATAGTATAATTTATGCTACCATTTTTATATTGAAAAGCATTGTGGATTATTTCTTTTAGACGATTTTTCAATTTCACATGGGGAATGGTGATTTTGAAAATCAAAAGTTTTGATAGAATTGATTTCAGAGAAAGATAGAGATTTAAAATTACCCAGAAGTTCTTTAGAGTTTTTTAGAATCCACATATGGTTAATACAACTACGCGAGTGAACAGTTTCACAGTATTTCTGAAGAACCTCTTTCACTGCGGACAGAATTTTTGTCAATCTAATGGACAATTCCTTTGTCGAACATGCAGATGAGCCGGTAATGTACGGTTGTGTGTACGGATTTGTGAAGCTTAGGTATTCAATATAAACAAGTATGTCCTCAGATTTACTGTTCAATGTAATGTTCACTGAAGCCATGAAGGACTTATGATTTGCCAAAATATCATCCTTGTCAAATGATATGTCTTTGTATGTGGGATGACCTTAGTGCTCATTTATTTCTAATTCTTTTACAAGACAATCGTAGTAGTACGATTTACATACAAAGACAATATTATTTGAAGCTTTGTCCGCAGGGACAACAACATATTTATCGTGAAGAGAAGATAGACATTTCACAGCTTCTTTGTCTCTGAAAACAGACTTTGTTCGATCATTCACAGAGTTTTTCAACTTATGAATAAGACGTTTTATAAGAGACCTGATTGTTTTGTTCCATTCTGACAAAGTGTTCAGTTCAACTTCTTCTCGTTTAGCCCATGCTCTGGCGTAGTCCTCAATGGAATCCATAATTATATTCAGGTTATGGTTCCAATTGATGTGTTGGTGTTCTTTGAACTTAGAACCATGAGATATCACTTTTCGGAGAAGTTCATGTTGAATTATGTTTAGATCCCCAGTAATAATATGGCCAGAAGGGGCTGTAAATATAAGGCAAGTGGGAACAGTCATATGTCAGAAGGTTTTCAATGTATTCTTCTAAATCAAGGTCCTGCAATGCTTGCTAATAGTTAAATACTCTAGGTGCAATGGTTTTTGTGAAACTGTAGGATACAATAGGAACAGACTGATTTTGAAAATAAAGTGTAATTTTAGATGTTACCTCCTTGTGATAAAGAACGTTGCTGATGTTGATTGCATCGATTCCTTTATTAGAAAACTGAAATGGAAGGAATTTCCTCTTTTTATCATGTAAAGGTTTCGATCTTACTGGTTTAACAAGACGGGAAAGAGCTACATCATAAACTATACTGACCAGTCTGTATATTGGAGAAAAAATATTTATGCATCCCTTGTCAAGTGCATAATCTCTCAAACATTTTAGAAAATTAACAGGCAGTGAAAAAAAATAGTTCTAATGTAATGTAATCCTAGCGGATGATGAAGATGTGAAAGAAGGTCATCAAAGGGTCGCAGAGGGTGATTTAGATTTTGAACACTTTTTTTTCACATTGGGCCTATGGTAATGTTTTTGCCCATGACTACGCTGGTGTCTTAAAGAAGTATTAAATAAACTCATTACATTTACATCACTGCAGGCTGGACTTGACAAATGTCCTACTCCTTTGATGTTACCATTGCAACCATATGGCATTGCAGTACCTAGTTCCCTTAACAGAACTTTTTTCTCTATCTTTTCGGGAGGAGTACTTAGTATAGGGCTATTGTAGCGGTGATACATTTTCTCGATAATGCGTACTTTCATAGATAAAGAAGGATCATGGTCCGATTGATTAAAATGGTTATAAAGAACCCTGCATTGCGGATCTTTATTATCAGACTGGTGTTGATACATCCTTTTACGCAAAGTTTGTCGAGTTTCACCAACACAAGGTAGTCCACATAGAGCACACTCATTCCGTAAACGACATTGTCCGTGGAACAGTCCAGAGGCTCAAAAAAATTTGTATAATGAGATTTTCCTGTTAAGTTACTAGTGAAATCTGGTGTCGTGATTAACATATTACATGTCTTACGCGTGCTCCTCTTTCTTTTTTTTTTTTGTTACAAGAAGAAATGATAGTTGATTCACTTGTATCAGGTGTCTTTAAACAGTTGAAAATATTAACAGTACATGGTTTTAATTTTTGAAAAGTATCTGAATTTTCAAAGTAATAATTACCTCCTGGCTGTACATAAGTCAAAATAGGGGTATCCCGAAGGATATTCCGTAGAAAACCCAAACCAAATGCTAGTGTTCCGTGTAGCAGAAGAGGACCTTGGTAACCCCGGCGACGTCCTAGCCGGTTTGTTCTCTGTATTCTTTGTATTCGTTATGTATTTAGCTACCAAGTTAATGATGCCCTCGGTGAATAATCCACCAGCAGTAAAGTTTCTTCTAGGAAGAAACTTGACATCGACATGGTTGTAGTAAAAAGTAAAATAACAAAAATACCGAACTCTAAGGAAAATTCAAAACGGAAATTCCCTTATCAAATGTCAAAATCAAAACCTCAAACACAGCAAACGAATGGAAAACAACTGTCATATTCCTGACTCGATACAGGCATTTTCTTATGTAGAAAATGGTGGATTAAACCTGGTTTTAAAGCTAGCTATACCTTTCACTTGTATTGAAATTCATAGGAAAATGACAGAAAAGTTCCGATTAAAGAACAAAATTCGAAAGACCACCAACCAAAAACAAAGAAAACTATTAAGATTAAGCGACTCTTACTGTACATATTAATAGAAATATATTAGATTTTTTTAAATCGAATTTCGATAGCAATAGCACATACTAAATATTTTTTGTGTTACATGTATTTCACATTGAAGTTGGTTTTTGCTAAATATGAACAATCAAACATCCGACTGTTACGTTAATGATAATGCAATTCGATCATTTAGTATTAATACTTTTATAGTCTGGATATGTTTATTTTTTCTTGTTACCCATTACAAAAAGGTTTAAAAAAACGCAGATGACGATGTTCGGTACAAGCGGAGTCTTGCTACAGCTGTGATCCGCTCTTATCTCAGTTTAAACTGTCGGAATAATCACTCATATCTGACACTCATTTGGCCTGTTCTAAGCTAGAAATGTCAAAATCTGTAATAGGATAAAACTGTTCAAAACTGTTCTAGGGTGGAACAGGTTTTGTCATACATTATTATTAAGGTGTCCGCAGAAAACTTCTGTAGGGACCTGTCCTGACAGTTCATAACGGATTTTAGAAAGGTTGGAACCAATCCAAACTGTACAACAAAATCTTATGTATAGTTCTATAGTCCTTCTTATAAAAATATCTTTGTGTTTTCGCATTTATTTTCGGGTAACACATTTAAATATTAATTAAACGGTGCTTAAAATTTAATAAATATACAAGTGTTTTTAAATAAAGAAATTGTGATATCACTTTTGTTATTTTTTGCTGCGAGGAATCGATTTTGTCTTTAATCGTAAGGGTACATTTATGATATTTTTCTTTACGTCTACTCAGCTTTTAGAAGTGGAAATTACCTAAGAATTATTTATTATACCAATTACTTACAAAACATGTTGTCAACGTGGTCAAGAAGAAAATAGTGATTCTGATTATTTGTCAAATTGAAGACAAACATTATCTGGTGTAAATATCACTGGGATCGTCGTTTATCAATACTTTATAGCTTTTATTAAGGAAATCTGTCTACAAAAAAGGAGCTTATTGTTTCGTTTTTGTACGTATTTCCCTCTTAAATAAAATACATCGTATGGATTTATCCAAAGGTTTGCTGTGGTAAATATGAAGAAAGATCTTTCTGAAAACGAAAACACGATGTCGTCAAAGTCTCTAGTTTTCAAATCTGGTGCGCGAGTCACGCGTTTCACAATATATATTGTTAGACTAATCATTGATGTTCAAAATTAAAAAAAATTGAAAGCCAAATCAAATACAAAATTAAAAAGCATTGAAAACCAAAAATTCAGATAAGATATTCAAATCTGGTTAAGGCAATCTATGTATCAGGAAGAAAACCCTTTACGTTTTAAAAAATCACTATTTCATTAACAGTACATTAAAGGCAAAATGAACATTTCAGTGATATGTCACTGCAACACAGAATTCCTGACTACGGTGATGGTAGTACCCTCAGGAAAAAAACGTCCACCAGAGGCATCGACCGAGTGGTTGTAAAAACTTAACGATTTCATGCTTACAAATTGAAAATAACAAAATATGCATGCCAATGCTTTATTAATATAGCTATGCAAACTACAAAAGGTTTTATTAGAAGATGATAAGTATAAAACCGTAAGTTATTGATATGTAGCAATTCCAGTTTCAGGTACGTTGTATGCTTCGAAGTTTCAAATTGATCCACCAATTTCGAACAAGTAAGTATAAATGGCTTTTATCTTTACATTGCATGACATAAAAAGACAAGCCAGGCATATCACTGCAACATATTTTTATGAAATTAACAACAATTATCGTTTTCTCTCGTGTCTTCATATATACATAATAACATTCGAATATCCACCACTGAAAAACAAAGAACAAGCGAACCTTATTTATTAAGCCATTATCAAAAATAAACAACTGATTGGTAAAGGGTAACAATTGAGCGAAAAAAACATATACAATTAATATCATATTCCCCATATCCATGTAACAACTACCTTTGTAAGTATCACTATCTATTCACGAATATATTAATACCATACAACTCACTCAATTTAACTGGTTTTGTCTACTACTGGATTGTACCTTTTAAAGGTGCACATGGAATAAAAATGCAATTGGTTTGTAGTTGAATATAAATTGCATTGTCGGATTCATACTTGAAAGCTTACGTAACTGAGACATAAATTATACCACTGACATGATAACAGATTTGTGACATTTACTTTTTTCCATTTTTTCATTAAAGTACATTTGAAATTCTTAAATAAATACTTTTCAATATTGATAGATACGACAAAGCAAATTTGGTTCATTAGAACGACGATTTGTCTAGACTTGGGTAAACAAGTGACTTTCACATTTATTTTCATTGTTTGTATTGGCCTTTACATTGAAATCAAATGAGCATTAAACATTTGTGAAAGTTGGTTAAACAAAACGTCCTTTAATATGTAGTAAAACAATCGAGCAAAAGTTAAAGGAGGACAAAGTACTTTTCATCTCTAGAGTTAATATTTTTTTATTTCAGGTAGATGAAAATAATGCAATTGTTTTCGTTTCGATATTTATGATATATCCCAAGATGTCATCATACTAAATATTTAGTTTAACGATCATTGATCAAATTGATGATACAGACAAGAAAAATAACAACACAAATAAAAAAAAAACGTTTAAGGATTGTATCCATAATAACGAATAATCAGTAGGTACATGGTAAAAGGACCATAACTCGATGTAAATTGGATTTTCTGAAGTAAGCACAATTTGATAATTATTTAGCATATCGGATTATATTATCAATCGTTATTTAATCTGTTAGCGTTGTATGAAAACAAAGGTGTGATGTATACGTCAATGAGACTGCAACCGAATCACTTCTGAAACCAAATGACATCTGAAGATAACCATACGGCCTTTTGCAATAGACATGTGCTTATACAATACGCCAAGTTCTTAATAGCCCCGTGTCGTGAAAAGTGGTGGATAATTTAACCAGGATACTGCCATCAATATTAATTCCCTGTAGGATAAAATATTTTGACATTCTCACTTTGGAAAAAGGCTTGACCATATGGCTGTTTTCTCAAATCCCGCTTTATAATCTTGATTATTAGGAACAGGTACATAGAACTACTTACAAGACCACTTCAGAAAAGTACTTATTCTTATATTTCCGGTATTGTTAACAACAAAAGTACAGGTACACCAAGAAAATATAACAAATACCTGTAATGTCTTATTACTAAATGCTAGCAGTACAAGATGTAAGCCCAACGTACATTGTTTAATGATATAAAATTATGCTTTTCTACACTTTAAATGGATGGTTGTTGGCTATTGAGAGTTTTTCATACAAGAACAACTTAAACGGAACAGGAAGACAATGTCAGTGAAATGCCAAGAGTAGATTTGTACATAATTTGAATGAAGAGAAATGAAAAGAGAATTTAGAGCTATAAATTAGCGAATAAATGTTAAATAAAATATTTTCAAAAATCACATGCAATAATTGAACTTGAACACTATAATGATAACCAGAAAGCTTAATAAAGAAAGTGACGAAGGACTATTTCTTGACTTGTTTACGTAATAAAGAAAAATATAAATGCCGTGAAAAGCTAGGTGTGAAATATCATTTTTTTTAAATTAAATACCGCAGATTGAATTATACTTTCACAATAGTTCCAATGTTTTGATAGAATTTCAAAGTTAGCAAAGGTGAAAGCCCATTCATAACATTTTTATTCTTACTGTTACAAAATTTAAGCAATCAAAATATGTTTATTGCAATCCGAGACGTAAGTGCGACTTGCGCATATGGAACAACTGAGAAATGTACAATCCTGCAACCTTGTTTTCGAAAGTATCTTATGACTTAGACATGTCTTACGATCGTCTTATGACATGTCATAATTGTGAGATATGTTTCCGAAAGTGTCCCAAGTTATGATATGTCATAACTTTTATCTTAAACTTCAGACACCATACGACATGTTTTATGATGGTCTTATGATTATCATAAAAGTTACGACATCTTTTATTTTCTGCTAGCTTTTTCTTAGTACTGCTAACGTAGCAGGTCCACTTTTTTCAAAACGCTTCCACTGTTCTAAGGTGATCAGTGTCGTTTGCTGTATTTATTTTTGCACATGCATCCTCCCATGCTCTTTTTTTTGGCACTGTGTTTTCTTGTGTTGCTCAATCTGCTAAATAGTAAAGATTTATTCTTCTCCACTTCGTCAAGTAAAAATTGAATCTCCTGCCACGTAAAATTTTGACTCCTTTTCTTACTAATGATCATGTATAATACATATATAGATGATTTCTTTCCTTATATAGTAGTTTATTAACGTATTTGCGCGTTCATTTCATTAAGCGGGTACTCGATGTACCAAATCTTAAAAGTATTCACAATTAAATAACACTCCATGTAAAATAATACATGACTATTATATATATAGGACTCTGGACCGTTATGGTACTCAAAACCGCAATGGTCACGCTTAAGTGCTATGGTTGGAAGCTGAAGTGCGTTTTTAATCACACTGACTGGCGATCGTATCATTTTGACGCTATCTTGTTTGTAGCTACGCCGAAATGCGTTGGTGGTAACGCTGAAGTGCGATGGATTACATAAGCTATATTTGCAATATTTTTCGTGTTCTCATGTTGATGCAGTTCAAGTCGATTTGTTTACTGCAACTGGAGGAAATATGAAATTCTTTGTCGGGACACGAGATCTATCCTACATACTAACTATATACAAACTAAATATAAACAAATTATCAACTCAGATTTTAATTCCTTTTCTTATATAATTTAATGTTCATTATAATGAAACAAAAAAATATTCGTAAAAAATAAGAACGGTAATAATTATTATTTCATACTTTTTCATACATTTTTTAAATCATCTAAAATAAAAGAAAAAAAATTCACTTATGACAGTCATATGAGCATCATAGGTACTATGTATGACTATCTCAGGACAGCTTTGATTTACATCCTATGACATATCATATGATAATGATTATATTCATAAGATTGTCATAAATTTTTCCTAGGATATATCTTTTTGGCACTGTGTATCTAAGGACAATTTCGAAAACCAGGTCCCTGGCCTTCTTATAAGCAATAGCAGATGGAGTGTCTAGATATAGGAAAGTAAAATTCACATCAAATATAGATTAAAAAAGTGTCCAATTTATCATACCTTTGAGAAGGAAAATTAACTTTTACTAAATTGTATCATGAATAAATAGTACAATGTATGTCGAAATATTGTATCACCTGCAAGAATTTGATAACACTTGGCATTTCATCTCAAGGTAATTATTTTTATTAGAATATAGAATATCTTACAAATTTAGGAATAGTCCTTTATATCTGTCGTTTTGGCTTTATAGACTTATTATATACTTACTTTATAAATGTACCGTTATTTTTCAATAATTGCGTCTGGCATTTTTTTTTTTTTTCGGATTAAAATCAACTCGCTAATTTATAATTTGAAGTAGGAATGAAATATTTCTTTAGCATTCAGTTTAGCATGATTGCAATTATGTCTGTCTGTTCCAAGCCAGAACCTTTGTTATTTGTTGTCGTTTGTAATAAATTTTATCCGTTGAAAATTCGCAAGTCATCAAACGAAATCCATCTAGGCGATCCCCAGCCATGTTTCAATCAATCAAATACCATATCTATTGATCGACAGAAGCCAATGTCATCAAAATGCTTAAATTGCGTGATCTCCTTTTTGTCAATAAAACAAGTGATTAAACTTGAAATTAACTTGTTGAACAGTTCTAAAATTGTTGCACAGAAACTGTTTGTTGAGGTGCCCGTCCGTCCGACGTACTAACAGTACTAACAACCGGATTTTTCAACAAGAAAACCCGAAAGACAACATAAAACTGGTTATTCTGAAAAGTCGTTTCCTGAAAAAAAAAAAAAAAAAAAAAAAAAAAAGCAATAATTGTAGATGAAAGAATATAAAAAATTAAAGTATCAGAGAAAGTTTCGTCGAAGATTTCGACTCTAGGAAATATCATGTATAGGAGGTATGAAGTATGATTGCCAATTAAGACAACTATCCATCAGAGACCAAAAGCATTACAAGGACTTTAAAACAATGAACAAAACATATATCATATAGTAAGCTTTTAAACTCTTTGGCATGAAAGAAAATGAAGAAAAAATCAAAGGAGACAACCAACGACGTAATGTCGTTTAGTTTCAACAACATTTTTTTGTAGCTTTGTTTAGTAACTTTACCTCTATGTTTCAGCTTTAAAACAATATTTAAATCATAGTTCGAACAATAAAGTAGGTAGTGAATAACAAAAGCAAAGTCTGAAGTCGTATTCTTGGTGAATATACGTCATCAATTAAAGGAACATGAAGCACAAAGCAACTACTCCCCCAAAAAAAAAAAAAGCAGCTATAGCTTTAAGTCTCTACACATGTTTACAAAAGAAAAACAAGAACGCGACATTAATTTTGTATTAGTCATATTCGTCCAGTATTGTCTGGAATAATCTATGAGAAACGTGAGGATTTATATTTTTCATGCGTCCACTTCCCATTTCTCAGAAGTAACATATTCTCTCCCCCATCGTATGGTGTCTACACCTGTCGAGTGATATTTTACGATCGTGCATCTTCATAATATACGGACATCATTTGCAGGGGTATACACAAAAACTGCTTCACCAGTGTTGTGAAAAAGAACGACTGAAATGGACACTACATAAGTTTTACGGTCACCATCACGAATTGTTTGACCGATACGATATGTAAGTGTCTCAACTGACTGACGACATCTTTAGAGTGGATTCACATGGCGGGTGTTGCATACATAACAGGAGACGCTCAACCTGTCGACGCATCCGGTCTAGTTCCTTTTTTAGATCAAGCGTTTCCCTCCGTTTCTGTTTGTTATCTTTAATTTGTCTTCATCATCGGTTTATGAGATTTGAAATTGATAAACTGTTGTTGCTTTAATTTACAACCCGATTGCTTATGATATATATGGAGACGAATGGGTGCTTATTGTTGCAACTTTGTTTATATTGTTAGGATGATAACCACATAAATGTACTGAATAGACTCATGGAGCTGAAGGTAAAATATTTACTCTATGTAAGTGCATATTAAGCAATAACCGTCAAATGACACTGTAAGTTTTTTTCTTGTGTATTATCATTTTGTGTCAGAATAATATATTGTATTTAAATATTCACAGATTTATTTCGAGAGTAGTCTTTCTTTGAGCATACTCAATTCGTACATGTCGATGTATTTCATGCTGATTGACAAAAACAAATAGATTCCTAAGCTACTAATCAATCTATATAAACTAATTCAGAGGTTGCATGTTTAACATAACGTTAAGTGGTATGCCATTTTTTTATTGTATTATGTTAAGCCTAAATTTGTAGTTTGAATTAATTCTTCTTTTGAAGTAAGTATATTTCTTTTTAGAAAATAATTGTGGAATTCAAAATCAGTTAAAACCCACAGCTGATTCACGCTATCCTTAAAGTAGGTATATTTTTGTTGTATTTTAAAGTTACTCTCAATCCCCATTTTGCTTGCACAAAGATAGATGTTCCTTGTTTGGAAAGCTACGTTCCGTGTAGCATTTGTGATACAAAGCAGAATTGAAAATAGATGGCATGTATGGGCACTATTAGTGACGTATTGGACATAAAATCTTTCTCATTGGCTATGATACTTAAAACAAGTGTTATCGTTTTTTGCATGTGATTAATTAAAAAAAAATGCAATCCGGTGTATTAGCTTAATACAAATAAACGACATTAAATCCATACAAAAAAAGTATGACACGTAAGTAGTCCACTAAATTTCAATTATTAAAGTGTGTATTCAGAACTCAATTCACTGCAGCCTCGTAATTACTTAAAACATGTAATTTCATTTGTATTGTTAAATAAATAAGCACTGGGTTTTATAATTGCAACACTAATTGCATTTTTGAACAATTGAATTTCAAGGGCAAGTCTAATAGCTTAGAATATAGATATTGGGGAATGATAGCAAACCTTGACCATGTTGACATGCATTACACCTCAAGCATGAGGACAAAAATGTATACTGCATCTCTATCAACGGTTATATGAAAAATGTGAAATAACAAAAATACCGAACTCCAAGGAAAATTCGAAACAGGAAGTCCTTTATCAAATGGCAAAATCAAAAGATCAAACACATCCATCAAACGAATGGAAATCAAATGTCATATATCTGATTTGGTACTTGATATTTATTGCAAATAAATCTTTCCTTCTATACATCCATTCATCTATCAACAATAGAAATAATTGGCAAATAGTCTAAAATTAGTCAAAAAATCGTTTAAGAGTTATAACTCATATACGGAGTCATCGAATAATTTGGGTCATATTAGTACTTTTGTAGATCTTGTATTGGTGATCGCTTTTGCTGTTTTAGTCTATAATATCTTTTTATTTTAGTTTTCACCATTATTTGAAAATGATAAAAATTATGTCATGTAAGATTAATAACTCCTATACGAAGTTATCCAATGGTTTCAGTAATAATGGCATTTTTGAATATCTTGTATTGCTGATATTTTTTGTTGATTACAGATTTTACCTATCTATTATTGGTTTCAAGATAATAGGCAAAACTCGTAAATACTCAAACATCGTTATTTAATGGCAATATCTCCGGTATGGTGTCATCCAAAACTTGTAGGAGGTGGTCTTGACAATCTGAGCATTTTTGCCCTCTCAGATTTTCTAAATCTATGGTTTTTAAGATAAAAGAAAATGTATGCATTTTACCTGTATGTTATGTGTTTAGCCATGTACACATAATTAGAACCATTCATTTAAAGTTTGTTTGTTTGAAATTGGTGTAGTGATATCAAGGAGACGCACTGTGACGACAATAGCTCACATGACGACCCTTTATCTAGTCACAGATGACTATAGCATTGTTTCAGTTGTCAAAGCCACAATCTTGTCTTCTTTTCTGCGAATGTGACATCACGGAATGCGACTTATCACTTTGTTTTTACTTGCCAATATGATGTGTGACACCAGTGAAGCACATGAGAAAACTGTAGGTTGTAGGTTGGGTTTTTTTTTTTTGCTCATTCTGTGGTTTTCTGTGTAGTAGGTTTTGTTGCTCATTATGTGGTGTTCTATGTAGTGTTCGTAGACTGGTTTTGTTTTACTTTTCGTCTTCATATTTTTCTTGACAATGTTATTGTCTTCTTTTCGACTTAATTTTGTCCATTTTGGTATCTTCCATCTCATTTTGATACATCTCCACTTTGCTTGTCTATTGCCTCCCTGGTATTTCTTTCTCCTTTTAACACATATTATAATATCAAAATAAGTTAGATTTGATACAATAGAGCATAAATGTTTACATGCATGGAATGGTATGGTTATTGAAGTGAGTTTCGGATGACACGATATAAACAAAAGATACGGTATAGAGTCGGTTGGGTTGTTTCAAATATCTGTTTCGATTTTTGCGTACAAATGGTATACCTTAATAGGGATATTCCATTAGAATTTCATAAATTATTTAAGTGAAAATGCATTAATTTATATTATTTCTTTATCATAAGTATTCAGAAATTCTGTTTTATCTGCAGACTATCCTTCAATAAGTTGATTTAATTATGGGGAAATCATTTTCTGTTTGATTGTAATATTTTATGAGCAGTTACTATACAGAAAATAAACATTAGGTTAAATATCGATAATTTAAATGACAACTTTAAATGAATGTTTCTCTTTAATTTGATTGTAATTCATAACTTGTTTCTACTAACTAAATGTTCCACCAAACAATAGAGGAACCAAACGTATGTTTCTATTACCGACACGTTCCTTTTATTTGTATAAGATAGGCTTTTCAAGAAGATGAATATACGTTAACATTATCCTTTTTTCAAGTCCCAAGTCCCACTATAAAGACGACTCATCTCTCAGTATAATTCTTAATTAGTCTCTTTGTAGATCATATCAATCTCAGTGAACCACAATAAATCAAATTATTCCCCAAGGGGTTCATGTCTTGACTTAAATGAAGACATTGACCATGGCAACCGGTTGTGAATTATTTCAATTTTTCCATTGTGAACTTTTTTTTTTTATGAAGCAATATTGAAACAGGACTTGTTTATATACTAGTACTTTATTTCTCGGATGACATATTATTTTATTATACTTCATGTCAAAATGCCAGATTTTGATTGGTTAATACGAGGGAGACAATCTACTTTATCCCATAGCAAATACTCTATTACCCTTCACGGAGACGCTTGCTCAAGTGTGCGCTTTAATAAATACGGATGATTGTTATGTACAAGACGACATAGTTTATTACTTTGAATTTGAAATTTAATAGAGAGTAATAACAGAGCATTCAGTATAATAAATTAAATAACACATCTGAGAGGGTGATAGAGCAGATTGTTACCCTCGCCTCAGTTGACAATGTTTTCTCGGGGTAACAATCAGCTCTATCACCCTCTTAGCTATGTGTTATTTATATACTAACTGAGTGTTACCGTTTAATGATGTCCTTGATATAAGGTTATACTGACAATGAATCTTTAAAACCCAGGGTTTTTGTGATACAATTATGATACAAGTCATCGAATATTTTCTAGTTTCCATCATGATTTGGTGGACGGTTAAAGAAACTAACAAAAAAATGTTGAACTAGTACTGAAACAGCCATTTTGATCCGCATAGCTCTTAAAAGACTGTCCAATGAATTATTAAGTCATGTTCAATCTTTCGGTTCCTTTTTACTCTAATCAACTGCTGTAAATTTACTCGTACTAAAATCAACATACTACTACTTAATTGTCTGAAAATCTACTGAACATTCCTGTATTGAATGCAAACCAAATGTCTAAAACTGAATTTACTGTAAGAAAACAATTTTGAAAAATCATCAACATTTATATTTAACGGCCAGGCTTTTCAGATGATGTTAAGATCAACATGGTCTTTTTTAAGACTAAAGTCAATTTACTAGTGAGAATATATGTGATAAAATGACCATGGCTGTATATAATAAGACGATGGTGGTTTGATTGCCAATGAGACAAATATCCACCAGAGTTCAAATGACGCAGATGTTAGCAAGTATAGTTCACGGTACGGCATTCAACAATGAGCAAAATCCGTACCTCATAACACGCTATAAAAGGCACATCATAACAAAACGTAAAATAATTCAACGGCCTGATCTTTGTACACTACAACACACGAAAAGAATATGATATACAGCAACAAATGACAACCACCGAATAATAGGCTCTTGACTCGTATGCATTTGGCGTACCCATAATCATGCCCCCCTTTCCCCGCCCGATTCTGACATTACAGAATTCGACAAATCACCGAATTTGTTATTGCCATGAACAACACAATTAGATCCACACTTCTATCAAATACTGCTTATTAGTATTGTTTACTCTTTGTAGCAGTGATTTGTGGTCTGTTAATGTTTTTCATAATTTAACTTTTGACATTAATGTTGTGTCATTTTTCTTCGATCAATGGTGGTTTTTGTTTTTAATAATTGGTATCTTCTCATGTTTTTTTTTTTTCAGATTCTTTCAATAAAATACACTTACAGTTTAAATATTCCCGTATAAATTGATTAGCTGTAATTAATTCATAACAATCAAGAAAGGTGAATTTCAGGAGTAAACCAACTAATTTTCACATTATCGACGATTAATATTCGCGTTACTTTTCTTTTCGTGATGGTCGCAATAATAAATCGCTCTCGAAAATTAGTTGAATAACAGTAAAACGTATTTTATAAAAAAAAAAGAAATATTTGATTTCCAAACCCTTTTTTTTCTACGCTGTTCTTGTTTTGTTTCAACAGACCTTCTACATTTACACACAGTCTATAGAAAAAAGGTGAATCTTTCTCAAAAAGACACTCTTAAATCGCTTTTCATTTACATTTTCCATAGCAAAGCAAAAGACTGGAATATCATTGCCCAGATGTAGAACCAACTTAGAGATTTTATAAGAACATCAAAATTTTTTAACAATACATGGACACAATAGAGATAGTCATATCAAACTTTTAACTTAATTCAGATTTTGGTTTTAGGTAATGCTATAATATGTTTTAATGTATGTATGTCTTCAATGTTAGTTGTATACAGCTAGATGGAGAAATTAGGCAACGTGAGTTTGGTTGAAAAGAATGAATTGACGATACGAATTTGAAGTGATACAAATTATAAAAGAATTTCTTTTAGGCACGTCTTGACAATATGACAGCCTAACGAGGTATTCATTATAACGTTTGTCTTGCATCTGTGTCACTTATCTTTGAAGATAATGTTATATAGATATAAAAATAATTTTTCTTTGTATTTTTGTTGTTTTTTTTTTTTTTTTTTTTTTTTTTTTTTTTGTTGGTTTTTTGTTTAGTTATTTGAAGAATGTAACGTTTTGGCAGATCTTTGGTGTTTTCTGTTTAATTTAATCAAAACTTTGTTTTACAGCAGGGACGATTTAATACATAATGTAAAGGATATATCGTTAACGAATATGATTTACCCCCTAGATGTCTTTTAGTCATTTGTGTCGTTGGCTTACCATCCCGTTGAAATATAATCCACACTTTATTTTATTCCATTTTCGTACGTAAATTTGTAAAGACGTTGCAATTCACCTCTCGTTCTTTTGATGACAAGGCAATCAAATTATATACCCTTATGTACAATTAATGACAAAAAATGATTATTTTACTTGACTAACATTTTCACAGCGTTGTCTCCTAAACTTCCCAATTGTCATCGAAATACCACTGACATGTTATATGTCACCGTTGAAGTTGATTAGCTGGTTTCTGCAGACACTTTAGCGTAACAGAGACAAGAGGTAATGCAAAATCTGAAACTTTGGGAAATCGTTAATATTTGGTTCATAGCACTGTTTGCATTAATGCTTTTTTGTAGCTGCCGATGAATTCGAAAGACCTTTTACAACAACAGACAACTTATAAAAGATACTTGTTTTTTTCTTCATCTATATGACAACCTTATAAAAATATGGAGATGTGGTATGATTAGTATATGTTCAGTTACATCTTACATAGTATAGGTAAATGAAAGAATACCACAAATAAAATTGCCCAGATAAAAACTAGCTTTCAGATTTCAATTCAAAGTTATAACCAGGAAATTATATTAGCTTTCCTCAAAATATACACACATCAGATATATTAATTTATCATATATATTAAGTTATTTTGATTTTGAATTAGTAGATGGAGCATCGGCTTTATCAGATTCGTCAAAACACAGTATTTTAGTAAGGCATCATTACTTCTACAAGGTCTCAATAAATGAAATTATCTGTTTTATCGTTTAATCCCACAAACCGGTTGTTTTTGTTTTAACTGAACTGACAGTAAATGATATATATAATAAAATGGATGAAAGAGTTAGAAGTTCATAATGTAAATATCATATTTATATTTTGGTAGCTAAAACAAATACAATCTGTTTAATTTCTATATGATGTGTTTATATATCGGATGCTTAGTTATACATGATTGAAAAAAACTTTTTCAAACATTGTTGCCCAAGAAGATTATATTAAGCCAACACAAAAATGATCACTAAGGAAAATAAGCAATTTAAGCTTGCGTCAATAGAAAGCAAAATAAGTATAGAGATACGGGTACCTTAACAAAAGGCTGCTGATAGCCTGATTCATTTACTTGTCAAAATTACGCTGTGTAAAGTTTCTACCTATCTATTATGGTGTTCGAAATAATAGGCAAACATTGGAAATAAGTAAAAAAAAATCGTCATTTCAGGCCAATGATCTGTTAGGAATTATCCAATCATTTCCGTCATTTTTGCATTTGTCTAGATCTTGTTTTGCTGAAAATTTTTGCTGTTCACAGTTTCTTACTATCTATTATAGTGTTTCAGTGTGCAATATATGCATAATAAAACGAACATGAATTAATGACAGTTGATCGGAACTGAAATACACATAGTTAATTTTCCGGCATTTGATGTCTTATCTTGAGACGAGAAAAGTCTTTAATTCTTTATCTCAGTTAAGCCAATAGCTGTTGCTGTATCTCAGCCGCATCATAAAGCAACCAATCGGAATCTATATGCGATAAGTAATAATTTCAAGATGGCGTGTATGTCGACTGAAACTAATAGCTCCGCACCGTGATGCGAAGCAATGAGGCACTTTGCAAGAACATCCCTCCTTCAAGAATGGTATGGCTATCATTGTGGTATATAAGCAGGCGCGATTCCTTGCTCATTGTCATTGTCATAAGTCTACGAAGACCTGAAATTATGGTACGTTGATATTCGAGATCGTTGTAACGATCCAGTATCAAACTGGTAACGAACCTTGTACATAATAGAAATAAACACGCTTACCCTGTGTACACGTTACAGTAGTATTAAGTAATATAATGGAGACATTTGTAATGGTGGTCACTTTGTTTACTTGTTTATTCTATTTATTTGGGGAAATTGGTTAATGTTAGTATTATTTATAGTTCTGTAACTCTTTCTCCCGAGACCGGCCATGTGATTATTCTTGTCGGGACTTCCTGTTTCTTGCACGTATAAAAAGAAGATGTGGTATGATTGCCAATGAGACAACTGTCCACAAGAGACCAAAATGACACAGAAATTAACAACTATAGGTCACCGTACGGCCTTCAACAATGAGCAAAGCCCATACCGCATAGTCAGCTATAAAAGGCCCCGAAATGACAATGTAAAACAATTCAAACGAGAAAAATTAACGGCCTTATTTATGTACAAAAAATGAACGAAAAACAAATATGTAACACATAATCAACGTGCCTGACATCCGGGCCGGCCGGGCTTGTTGTCCTAAGGAACTATAAATATGACGTCACTCACCGGGTTCAGGTCGGTCTACAGATTAGTATTTGAAATGAGCAGACGCTCATACTTTGGCTTGCAGATATGGAACCTCTATTTATACAACAAGTAGACAAGCCGCCACTTATATTATAACTTGTGTTCTGAAACCATATATGTCTTTAAAATTAACATCTTGTTTATATACGTAGTTACTTGTCCAATATCCCAGAACTTGGGTAGACAACGGGAAGACAACGAAGTCGGATGGAAAACTCACTCCCGTTACACATTGTTACGGTCAAAAATCATCTTTAAGTTGTAGCAAACAAAAGACACAAATCAATAATAAAATTTAACGAGATTTATTATACACGAGTTTACAAGAAATATTATACAAATTGAAATGTCAACTTAACTGTCAAAATATATGTCCAATCCTTTTGTCTTTTCTTTATCCGGAATTTTTCGCGGGAATCCAAACAGAATATGATGTCCAATAAGTCACAATCTAGTATGTTGTAGTTAACGTAAATAAAAATGTCAATCCAACTGAGAGAACTTCTGAGAATACAAGAATGTGAGATCGAATCCCGCACGTGGCAGGTGCGCTCAACTCCAATTTTAATTGACTAGTATTGTCAGTTTTCCTACCAAAGGTCTATGGTTCTCTCCGGGCATTCCAGCTTCCTCCACCAATAAGAATTGGCTGCCACGAAATAGCACAATAGTGCTGAAAGTGAAGTTAAACCCCAATCAATCAATCAATCAATCAATCTTATGTCGAATGCATATGTTCTATATTTATTTCTCATATGAGTGTTACTACAATGGTTTCAAAAGCAAGTGTGTATATTAACGTAGTACATTCGTAAACTATGAGTTGATATTGCATTATTTGAATATGGAAATAAAAACTATCCAATAAGCATCCAGACTCAACATAATACCTATTCTAAATCCTATGAACCAATTGCACTTGTCGACATATGTAAGCCTGGTGATTGATGATCAACATGCAACAAATCAATCTATAAATTAAACTTTCATATGTGTTAAGTCAACATCATCCAGCTTTCTGAACATCTTTTTATAAATGGACTATGATTATTATATGTTCATACAATTATAAAAAGTTGTTATTAAAAAGCATGCTGTACTACATTGAGTTGTCGGGCGATTTACTTCTGTCATTACAAATGTACTTGTTTACACAAAAAGAAATAAACAAAAAAATAAACAAACACAAGTTGACCCCGATAACGTTGCCTTCTTAATCTTTCCATAATTATCTTAAAATCTTATAATTTACATAGATGAATTTATTTCTCATCAACCACAAATTACATAGTAACAGAGAATATATACAGATGTAAATATGCACAATTACACCATTATGATAATGCTTAAAGGGGTGCCTTTATCAAATTAATTTGCAATATACATGCAAAAATCAGATTTCCAATCTTGTTACCAGAATTTTTTCTAACAGATGCGGCTGGTTATCCAGTGCTTGTACTATGTATGCATAAAACATGAAATCTCACAAAAAAAATCTCACAACTGACAACATAATTCTCAGAGTAATTTTACACTTGCTTTAGCAGACTATATGTTTTACAGATGGGACACGTAGAAGCAGCGTTCAATATTCATTGATGTCTACATGAATATCTCGCTATCTCTATCACTATCTGTCTAATTGTACATCATTAGGACCAACATATTACACGCGAAAGGAGAATAAAGATAGCTGCGAAGTATCAATTACTTACTCGTATCATAGCATTCCAATATAAGCTACCGGGAAATGTTAAACATAGAAAGCTGCATTTTAAGATATATTTTGTATCAAAGGTATTGAATTTTCCGTTGTGTGCCAAGAAAAACAGATATAACATTTCAATACAAAAATGTATATTAAAAAAAATACATTTAATATTTTGATTGAACCAAAACGAAAAGTGGTCAAAATCGTTACACTGTTTCCGAATTTAATAATCTTTCAAATGATATTGTTTTTAGCTTTCAATGAATCATTTGGTTTCATTTGTTAATGTTCTCTATAATTATGAATAATATAACCACATTACTAAAAATGTTAAGCGCGAGCACTTGTATGAAATTAATTTTATTGACTTTGAATTTTCTTTAAAACGATATATTACATTGCATTATGTAACAGTTATACTTTTAATTACAATGTAGCATATTGTCTTCTGTTTACATATGTGATTGAGTAATTTAATATTTAGATACTTTGAATTTCATTTTGAATTTCAATTTTACATTTTATTACAGCATCGTTTTGTTCTTTCAGTGATTAATTCAGTAAGAGAAGGTAGGATAAATCACACAACTAGTTTAACCCCGTCACAAGTTTACAAATTTATGGCTGTCCAAAGTTCTTATTTTTTATTATGTTGTCTATAATATAGAGAAATGGGTGTCCTCTATATTGAATTGTGGCTCAATTATGTAGACTTTAGATCTAGATATTTGCTGTGTTGTATCTTTACCATCGTTGGAGGCCCACTGGTGACCGTTTAAAATGCATATTGCGTTGTTGGGATGATTATTTATCTAATTGGCGTATATTATACTGTTGAGTATTTGGCTTCCAGTAAGATTGACGACAAATGTTTTTTATTCCAATTGCGCAATCAGTCATCAAATTAACGTCGGTATTTTTGTAAATTTGTATGTTAGTTCGTTACTAAAGATTTTTTACCTTATGAATTGATTGCATTAGCTTATTTGGCAAAATCTGTCGGAATTTTGGCTTTCAGTGCTCTTCAACTTCGTTCTTTATTTGGCCTTTTTAACTTTTTTTTATTCGAGCGTCACTGAGGATTCTTTTGTAGACAAACCGCGCGTCTGGCATTCACAATCTATAATGAATTTAGTGATATTGAGCCATGTATACTTGAGAATTTTTTTCGATTTCAAAATCATCAAATTTCAACGTTATCATAACGATAGACTTATATGTTCCTTATCTCGCATTGGTCCTATGCTGAATTAATTTGGTTAAATCGATCATCAACCTTTAAACTTTTAGATTTCTATAATTATTAAGCTCCGGTTACAACTTGCAAGAAATATTTAACGAAAAGTACCTTGTCTATGATATATCACATTTCGATATTTTGAAATTTATGCGCCTCACATTTTGTTTACATTATACTTGCTCGAATTAATAATTGATAAATTATTTTATCAGCTGATAAAGTACATTTACGAAATGTTATTGTTAAAAGAAGTAAGTGAACTATTTTCGCTAAGTTAAACTTTTTTATTCCGTTTGCCTTCAAGTTGACTCTTTTTTTATTTGTCCAAAATGTACTAATTTTTAAGTGCGTTGGAATGATCTGTTGTATTTGGATCACTCCTGTTAATTTAGATACGGTGTGGTGCGTTGTTGTTTTGATATGTTGTTTCTATTAGTCAATCTTTACATGGAAAACAGAAATATTTAAACAATCGACACAAATCAGTATCAAGTGACGGGAAGTCATCCAGAAATCGAGCATAATAATGCTAAGTCAAGATAACAAACAACACTAATCATGTTTCTAAAGAAGAAAATCGAAAGATGCCAAAGGGACAATCAAACTCAAGAGTCGAAAACGAATTGACAATGCCATGGCAAAAAAAACGAAAAATGATCAAAAGACAAGCAACAGTTACTGTATACAAAACACAACATAGAAAACTATATATAAACTGAGCAACACGAACACCATCAAAACCGGGGGTGATCTCAGGTGCTCCGGAAAGGTAAGCAGATCCTGTTTCACATGTGGCATCCGTCGTGTTGCTCATTTGAGTTCAAACCCAGTGATACTAGCTTACTAGCTTCACGACAAAAAATTATACTGATTATTTTGATAGGTAGTTCGAAAAGCGACACAAAACAAAAAGGAATAGTCTACCCGTATTATTTTATTAAATTATATTGAAGACATAAATTAAAACCAACAATCAAGAACTAGTTTCCCAATATTCCACCGATTATTTGTCTGCATGTATTAAAACAGCATAAAATCTGATGAAATCTTATAAAAGTAGTTTTTGAAGAAAAGCTAGATAAATAAGTAGTACCAGGTAAGTTGCACAGTATCGTGTACTGTTAATAATAGTTTAATGTATAACAGTTTAACAGAATTGTGTACTTATTAACAGTAGAGAAATTACCAAGATAAAATTCATAATTGATCATTGAATTATGTGCGTGTTTCAACATTGATTGACAAGCTTGATGCTCTTGTTGGAAGAATTTAGAAGATTGTTCTGCATGGATAAGAGTTTTGCACCACTGATTATTATTGAATAATCATTATTGATACAAGATAATGTGTGTAAATTCATAAGTCAAGCTAATGTATTATAATAAAGCAACCTCGAAGAGATGTTGCAAGATTTCTTAACGTGCAGAAAACGAGTCATCAGATTTATCATCCCTATTCTGACCAGACGCGTGGCTTTGCATGTCAACATTCAACACAGCCAGACGGCCGCCCCACTCTATCAAGGGTTTTACTGTTGGTCGGAAGAACACCAACAGTGACCATCTTTCTATACCGCAGACACCCTGGGGTGTAATATTAAGACATTCAGGGCTATTTGTATAAATAGATATAAGAAAATGTGGTATGAGTGCCAATGAGACAACTCTCCATCCAAGTCAAAATTTATAAAAGTAAACCATTATAGGTCAAAGTACGGTCTTCAACACGGAGCCTTGGCTCACACCGATTAGCAAGCTATAAAGGGCCCCAAAAATTACTAGTGTAAAACCATTCAAACGGGAAAACCAACGGTTTAATCTATATAAAAAACGAGAAACGAGAAACACGTATGAACTACATCAACAAACGACAACTACTGAACATCAGATTCCTGACTTAGGACAGGTGCAAACAATTGTAGCGGGTGTAAACGTTTTAATGGTACCAAAGTTTTATATAAGTTTTATAACCTTATTCTACTTTTTAATTTGAAAAGATTAAAGTTGATCTACACATAAACAAATTATTACAAATGTGTGATAAAAAACTTAAATGTGGGCATCAGTTATATGCTTAGTCGAGAATTATATAGCTCAAAATCTTTCCCTTTTTGACAGGAGAAATTGACCGAATTTATGTATTTCTACAAACAGTGGTACCTACAATGTGCACAAAAGTCATGTCAGATAAATACATTTCATGAAAAAAGTATCATTGACCAATCTGCCGGACAATCACATCCTTTTTGAACGATACTTCGAACTTTTATAATACCTACTGAGCATGGACGTTTTCGTCACCTATTTCTTAGCTTCTGTCATAAGAAATGGATTGATATATGGTCTCGAACTATATCATTATGAGTGGTACCGTGGCACCGATTTCCAGATTTGCAGGGTAGTCAATTTCTGTTTGACGATACTTTGTTTTTTTTTTTTAATTTAATTTATGTACTTACTGAACATAGAAAAGTCTAATAAAGAAGTGGACCGTCTTTCTTTGCACGCCATCGCTTGAAAATTAAATTAATAAATGCTTACTCGGTATGTACTAAAGAGGTGGAAGTCGACAATAGCAAAACCCATAAATCCTAGTTTTGAGATGACTGTTGTCCTTATAATTTGTTTTAAGAAAATTATCTAGATATAAAGCAAACCATTTTTTGTTTCTGTAGTATTCTTAATGTTCGCACATTGGTATATATGGGATATCCGACAAAAAGATTGTTTGGTAAAATGACATAGACAATAATATTTGAAAGGGGATTCTGCTAATGAAAAATATTTGTGTGTCTTTTAAAACAAGTTATATTATAAATTCCAGTTTATTTCAATACAAGAACAAGTTGAATTGCAGTGACGAACACTAAGTACCAATTGAAAGTTGACCGTCTGTTGTAATATCCATCCACCAGAAAGCCGTGAACCAAAATGTTCAGCATATTGCTTGTGTGTACGGTCTTGAAGATCTGTGTGTTTGTTATTTGAAATCGGTGTAGATCTATAATAAATAGTAACTCTGAAAACTAGTTTTCGCGATTACATATGTACTATCCTGATATAAAAAATACTATTTATTGAATCAATACATGTATACGGTCTTACTCTTTGGAAAGGAAATAGTAGACAATGAAACGAGGATGATAATTAAAGTTGCGTTTGTTGGTTTATAACTTCTCCATTTTGAGTGTTTAATGAAAATTTAGTACTTTCTCTAAGTAAAGTGTCAGAAAATGTTTATGTCTTTTATATTTAATTATTAAATGGGAATAAAAAATGGCTACATTGCAATGATAATTGAACCAAAAGTTTGTCCTTTATAGTTGATAGGAAGCGTTTGTAACCTTCAATCATTTAATTGTTGATTACATATGAAGCGTTTGTAACCTTCAATCATTTAATTGTAGATTACATGTGAAGCGTTTGGTCTTGATAGTATTTTATGGTAGTGAATTGTTTCTGAAGAGGAATTCTGGTATATGAAAAAGTATATTAAGCTAAATCGGAATTTGTAAAACTACGGGGAAAATTACGTCATTTACAATGCAGCTTCATAAACGGGTCGGTTTGTATATGAAATTAGGGAAAACAAACTGTTCAAGGACGACTCTTAATTCGGTATATCTATTTTGGTGGAATAAACATCCTAATCATTTCTTTCGAGAGAAAACCAAATCAAACGATAACTTTTGCCTTGGAGGAGGTCATTCAACAATAAAGAATTGAATTCGTCTGTTCATCAGCTGTTAAACTGTCTATCATTTTAGACATTTGAAATCTTATTCCATATATGTTTGTTACAGGAAATGAACAGAATGTTTGTTTTGTTTAATCTGCGTTTTGTTGTCAGTTTTACTATTAAAATATGATCATCTTTTCAATTATGCATTGATAGAGAAAATCACATTTAAGAAAAAAAAATCAATGTACATTTATATTGATGAGCAAAGCATACAATGTTCCTTTTGACAATGAGTTAAAACATAATTAAAAGTTTCTAATAGAAAGAAATTAAGTTATGTTGCAAGATTTGATTCAATGGTACACTTAATACCAGGAACGAACAACATCACCTAAGTTTAAATATGAACTTTAACAGAAAGTAATTAAATGTACTATTTGATGGCCGTAAACAGTTTCATTTCCCTTTTTTCAAATTAAAATCGACATCTTGACGTAAGGGGAATACAATACTGCCTGTTGTAAATAAGCGGCATTTTCTTGAAAATGAACTTAAAGTTTATGACTACGGGATGTGAATAACTCGAGACTTGATCTGGTAAAATACTGCCTGTTGTAAATGAAATGGCTTTTCTAGAAAATAAACTTTATAACCACGGAATATGGTGGACCTGTTCTTTCGTGTGTTATTTTAGGCTGAGGCTGAATTCACCGACATTTGCAAATATTTAATTTTGGGCCAGTTGGATTCTGCTGAATAAACCCTGCAAGAAAAATTAAATTCGAAAGTGAGCGATCTCAAACAAACAGGGGAAAAGGGGGGATAATGAAAACAGCCATATTTTTTTGCTCCTGAAATTGTCGAAGTTGACTAAAAGATATATGACCTAAATTGGCTATTTAAAAATATTCAGTTACAAAATATATATGAGCCAGGGCCGTACAAAAAGAGATCTCATATACACATTAGCATCTTTGTAAAATAAATTGTGTAGCAACATTTCTTTTTGGTACATGGATAGCATTGGTCTTATCTATATATTATAGTCCAGCTGATTCGTGCATATTTTTAGAAGAATTGTGGGTTTGATGATAAAAGCATGAAACTTTGTACAATTGTAAATATATATTTGGTAGTCAATTTAAGCTATGGACCCACTCTGAAAAATCCAATATGGCGGCCATTTTCAAAATATCTGCCAATCAGTCCAAATTTCACAACCATGTATAACTTAAAGCAAATAATATATAAACCGAATCTTTTAAATACATATAAAATGTAATCCAACGTTTCTAATAAGTCATGACGTTATATTTGACTGTTCATTTTTTTTCAAAATGGCGGAAAATTGCAAAATGGCCGCCAAAAAGTGAAAATGAACGAAACTGAGGAAAGGCTTTACTGATATTTATTTCTTCTATCGAATTGCACTTTGCAGTTTATACAATATTCTAGGGATTGCGTTTCCATGATTCTCTGATGATGCTTAATTGACAAGTTAATCAAAGATCCCATAAATGGAAACATTCGAACGTTTTCAGGACGCCATGTTTGACCGTTTAGTGCCATCTGAGTCATTAATGATATATGGATAAGTTCCACTTCTCCTTGTCACAATCCTTTCTTTTTCCTCGATTGTGGTAACATCAAGATGATAAATAAATAATACTAATCACCGAAGTAAAATGAGTAACATCCCGAGTGTTACCAGTTGGCCAGAAAATACACACCTTCCTAACACCTGCGTTGGCCCCTAGTTTTGATGAAAAGGGACTTGTGTTGTTTATGCTTTCAATGTTGAGTTATTTGCTCTTTATTTTTCAATGTCTGTGTTGTCAACCAGTAAAATTCTTGTTTATTCATCGTTTAAGCATGGAAATCCTTACTTCATTTGAAATGTCCAGATTCGATCAAGCTTAAGATAATTTACACGTACCAATGGTTTGACATGTTTTAAATGTTGTGATTCTAAGGGTTAGAAAAGAGACATTTATAAATCCACTAGTATATGATATATGCCTAAACTGGATATGACTCATCAATCTATTTAAACAAGAGTACCTAGGTATGTGTCACTTGTTGAACAAAACTGCGTATCCTTCTTAAGCACCTGAGATCACCCCGGATTTAAGTGGGATTGGTTTAGCTCAATTTTAGATTTTATGTAGTGATTTGTGTTAGCAATTTTTTTCGTTTTTGTTTATCCATGTTCTTATCTGGTTTTGTTTTACTAATGATTTTTGAGTGCCTAAGTATCTTATCCATCGTTTTATCATCTAAACAACAACATATTTTCACAGCAGTTTTCAAATGTTTCGTATGGACCGCCCATTTAGTGTTTGTCCAACTCCTCACCACATTTTAAACAGGACCGTACATAACATCATTGTCCTCCGCATTTTCATTTACCGTGACATCTGTTTTATATCTGTCCACCACATTTTATTACCTCATTAAAAAATGCTGATACCTCTGTGATAATTGTCCAATGGGGTATATCCCATTCGCATCATTCGAAGCAGCACACTGGGTAAAAGGCAGAAACATTCCTTCGCCTAAAGCTTTCACATGCTTTGAGAATGTTGTGTTTTTGCTTTTAAATCGTTCCTGGTGTAGAACATCATGTGGATTATCTGATCACGTTATATTATTTCAAAGGAGGGTTTAATTTTGTTAATTACTATGGCTATTTCTAGACAAAACACTATTAAATGCTGTAGTTGTGCGATTTTGATAGTTAATCTGATTGCCCCACCTTCTCCTTTTACAAGTGTGTAATTCTACTATTGAGCTTGATCTACATTTTCATTTTCAAATTACGTTTGCAACACTTAAACTGTATAGTTTAAAATGGCATGATATAGCGCAGGGTTCTGGACACAATAAGTTTGATGAAAAAATGCAAAGAACCGATGAATAAGCAGTATAATGGAATCTTTGTACACTGATAAGGAACATTCTCTTAATGATCTCACATCAAAATGTCCAGTTCAATCTCTAATGTTGCAGACCAGTTGTGGTTAAGGGGACTTTAAATTTCCCTCTTATTACTCCATTCTTTGAATGTTACATAGTTCTCACCAGGGTCTCGTTCCTCATTAAGTACTATGTTTCCTTTGAATGAACACTTGTTCAACCACTGTTTTCTAGCCAATCACATAAGGTTCTCAACGATACCATTTCTATATAAAGACCTTAAACAAAACTATTCTCT
Source organism: Mytilus coruscus (assembly GCA_017311375.1). Lineage (NCBI taxonomy): Eukaryota > Metazoa > Mollusca > Bivalvia > Mytilida > Mytilidae > Mytilus > Mytilus coruscus. Next base: position 33,121,056 of record CM029601.1, read on the forward strand.
ATTCTGCTCGAAATATGTTTGGCCTGTTCCACTGTTCCGATTTTCCAAAAGCAAAACAATAGTTGATCAAAAGTGATAATAGATACATGTCTCGGAAAAGATTAACACATTGCTGGATTATATTCATGGAATGTCGAATCGTTGTGACAGGTTTGATCTCTTCCTGTAACATCGGTCAATGCAGACTGATATATAAAGGTGGATGACCATTTTTCTTGGCTCTATATGCGTGGAATGATGTCCAGACATATTTAATGTTTTCATTATCATCTGCTTCAAGCCATCAGTGTTATCATTTTATTAACTTATTTATACCATGCAAGGATTATGTTCCACAATTGAGTAATTATACCAGGTCGGCATACATGTATTTCTGGTAAGATGTAAGTAAGAAACGCATGCATATATTTCAAAGCAAACGGTTATAACGAATTGACAAGTTGGACTGAGAAAATGCGGAAATATTGAAATTGTCGTACTACGGAAAGATTCGTTAGCCGTAGTTGAACTCTTGTTGTTGTCAATATTGTCCACGGTTGCTGTTGTAAAACCACCAGGTTTCGCAGGAGGAACCACATATTCAATGTTGAATTTTTCATAAATATAGTATTGTAGATAAACAGGTAATTGGATCATTCATAAATGACAAACGTAAACTGTACATGTTGTAATTTAGTACCTCCTCTTTTCCTGGTCCTAGCATCCAGTAGAAGGCCTATATACATTATGCGATTGTTTTAATTCAGTTGAATATAATGTTAAAGAATAATAGAGAAATAAAACAGACGTAACTTTAAAATGGACAATGTCATATTTGCCTCAATTGAATAACTTGACTGCAACTGAATATTTGGCCAAACGATTATCAACTAATGTTTTTAATGACTGTTGAAAATACTTTGCCTACATTATGTCTTCTTGAACTACCTGTATGTGCAGATTTTTCAAGTATCGTTGACATACAAACAGATTGTTGCGGTTGCTTGTTTAATTGCAAAACCAAATAATTACTAAACAGAAGAAGCAAGCACCTGCCTTGTTAATGGCCTGTCAAGCCTGATATTACTGCAATTTTAGATCATTACTATGTCCTCTTCCAGTTGATCACAGGGAAAACTGTTCGACTCGAGAAGCATACATTCTAGTTAAGTTTTGCTTAAATATGGGAATAACGCCAGTGTCTATACGTGATCACTCTTTGTAGACTACTGTTATGCAGGAATGGTACCGTAGTTACGATTTTCTATACTTTCCTCACAAATCTGTTTATGTTTGACTTTAGTAAATAAATGTGGCATGCACTTGGTATTATAGAGCACTTAGCTTTACTGAAGGTACGTCAAAACAAAACACTTTGTAACCTTCTATAAGGGAATTTTGTCGATTTGATATCTTATGGCGGCCATCTTGGAAAAAGCCGCCATATTGTAATTTCAAGTTGGGTCCATAGCTTATATTGTTCGAAGCACCCAGCACTACTAACATGACAAATTTGAACTAATATAAGGGATAATTGTTGATTTTGATATTTTGTGGCGGCCATCTTGGAAAAAACCGCCATATTCAATTTTAATGGTGGGTTCATAGCTTATATTTTTTGAAACAACCAGCACTACTGCCATGCAAAATTTTACCATAAATTTGACCTGACATCAGTGATATATGTTGATTTTGATAGTTTATGGCGGCCATCTTGGAAAAGGCTGCCATTTTGAAATTTCAAGGTGGGTCCATAGCTAATATTATTTGAAACACCAAGAACTACTACCATGCCAAATTTGATGCTTTTATCATCAAACCCACAATTTTTTCACCGATCTGCCGGACTATTAATGACAAGATTTCAAAATGATGATATTTTTGCAGTTTTTAAAACAACAATTATAATCCGAAAGCTGTACGAATGTGTTCCTTTTTGGATTAATTTTGTTGAAAATCATACCTCAATAAATTCCTATCTCCTCATACCTATGAATGCCTCCTTTGGAACTTCTTAAATAAAAAGGATAATTTTTATGCTATATATAGAAATAAGAAGATGTGGTATGAGTGCCAATGAGACAACTCTCAATCCAAGTCACAAAGTGTCAAAAGTAAACAATTATAGTTCAAAGTACGGCCTTCAACACGGAGCCTTTGCTCACAGCAAACAGCAAGCTATATCTTGGTAAGTAGAATGCAAACCCTTTTCTGATTCAACGATTATGCTGAAATTAAATCCAATAAACCTGACTTTTCAACCGTATACATTGATGGATCGAATATTTATCGCTGCCTATCCAGACCGAGTTGCAACGCTCCAGTTGTCTCCTGTTACATTCAGGATTACTACACAAAAGAAATATATCTCCTAACATTGTACTTGCTGCTTCTGATAAATCAACATTTATGATATGTACTTATTCTCTGTCATGCCTTCATGCTATTCGAAATGCAAAGTGAACCCCGTAAATTCTAAAAGTCCTATACATTTTTAGGAATTAAAATAAATTGTATTCGTAAAGAGTTTCCCATGGGACTAAATGTTTTAGAAGTGTTCCTATGTGAACTCTATTTTCCCATTGGAAGTTTAGATTTTCCAATGAGAACTCTAGCTTTTCCCACGGGAATATTCAATACTCCCATATAAAATCCTAAATTTCCTTTTAGATTACATGTGACCTTCTGCGGTGACATTTATCAGATGCATTTTTTTTTTTAGATTTTGTATTCCCTTACTGTTGTAAAAAGAATTTTAACAATATCTCTTACCAGTAAAATTTCAGATTTGCCAATTCTGGAATGGCACATTTGTCCCGCACAGTGTTCTTTTGTGGTCGAGCCATTAACTGGCATTTACAGAAAACAAAGTTGTAGACCATGAACAAAACATTTCCTATGAATTATGTAACATACGTATATTATATTTATTCGAGAATATATTTTTCATTTATGGAAAAATGCCTGATACCTGTAACAAATCACACGAAATAAGACCAAATATTGGTAAAACATGAACACTTGATAAAATTTTTGTTAGTTTTTTTTATTTCTGCTTTGTATCGATTTGATGAGTTAACTATAAAGCCTTTTTCAACTGATTTTTATAGTGTGTTCTTAATATGTTGTACTGTTACACCACTGTTCCAGCTGGTTAGGGGAGGGTTTCGCCAGCAAACATCTTTAACCCCGCCAAATTTTGTATGTGCCTGTCCCAAGTCAGAGCCTGTAATTCAGTGGCTGTCCTTTGTTGTTGTATACCATATTTTTTTTTTCGTAAATTGTTTTGTACTTAAATCAGGCCGTTAGTTTTCTCTTTTGAATTAATTTACACTTGTTATTTCGGTGCCTTTTGTAGGTTACTATGCAATATGGGTATCATTTTGGTCATTGTTGAAGGCCGTACGGTGACCTATAATTGTTAACTTCTATGTCATTTGGTCTCTGGTGGAGAGTTGTCTCATTGGCAATCATACCACATCTTCTTATTTTTATAGTTTAAGAATAGTGAACTTTAAACATCGTAATGTTGTCTAATTTGCACCTTTTTGTCATAAATATGTTAAACTTCTGTTTTTCTCTTGGCGGAATTTGACCATTAAGCTTCTAAAACATCGTGACAATAACACATTGACTGAATCTTAGTCCAGTGGTCTAGAGCGCTTAACACAGTGCACCTTGCCCGAGCTGGATAATAGTTAAATGAAATTCTAAAATTGTGTTCACTCGACGACCAGAAAATACAGGCCATTTGATGCAGGTGAAAACAGTTTATTTTCAATGCCGAAATGCAGGAAATATTCTAACAACAAGCGATTTGACCCTTTGAAAATACATATACTCCAATTACATTGCTTGTATTCTTAATTTGAATAAAAACCTAATGTCCATGTAAATTACAGTGTACGTTATAATTATTTACTCAACCAATAGTATCTAACCCTATTTAATATATTAGTGCAGATACTATATAATAGAACTTATCTGACAATTTGTCATTACTACGCCAAATTAAACTGAGATATTGATGAATAATTCAAAAACTCAAATTTTAGGCATTGTTGTTACGCGACAAATAATTGCTCACTTGGGAGCACAATGCAATTATATCTTCTCTACAAAGATCAATTACTACATATAAAAAATGAATATAAAAAAAATTATTTGTACAAAAAATCCGTCATCATTTAATCAATGGAAATAAAAGTTATCTTGATATTGTCTAGTCTAGTGATGGAATGCAAATATTCTTTTTTGTCAACTTATATTGAAACTGTATCCCAAAGGACTTAAAACATTTATTTTATCTTCAAATAAATGATGAAACGGATCCATCCCATTCATATGGATGCCTAGGTTAATTCAGTCCTCACTGACGGTACACCGGTATTAAGAAATATTGTATTTTCGGTTTCTTCAACTAAGAAGTGCAGCCCCCAACCCTATATATTAGCTAGAAGCGGTAACGTTTTGACTATGCAAGATTTATAAATGTGCAGTCACGTAGGGATAGGGCTACATTATATCTGCTGCATCCTGTCGGGACATGCGAATGAGCTCTGCATATTAACTAAGTCTGTAGTGTTTTGATGAGTCTTTTGTGTGCGAAACGCGGGTCTGACATACAAAATTTTATTCCTGGTACCTATGATAAATTTATTTACAACTACTGGGTCGATGCCACTGCTGGTGGAGGTTTCAACCCGAGGTTATCACCAGCCCAGTAGTCAGCACTTCTGTGTTGACATGCATTATCATTGATATGGTCATAATTTTAAATTAACTGTTTATAACACTTTGAATTTTTAGAAATACTAAGGATTTTCTAACCCAGGAACAGATTACCTTAATAGCTGTAATTGACAAAACCTTTCGGAATTTTTGGTCCTCGATGCTCTTCGGCTTCCTACTTCGTTTGGCCTTTTTGACTTTTTTGATTCGAACGTCACTGATGAGTCTTTTGTAGACGAAACGCGCGTGTGGCGTACAAAGTTTGGTTATCTATGATGAGTTTATTTGTAGACTGTTGTACGTCTTTTCGTCCTTTTCCATTTTTTGCCATGATCTTATCGGTCTCTCTTTGACTAATGAGTTTTGATTCTCACTTTGGTATTTGCCACCTCTTTTTAATGAAGTTGAGCCATATCCTTGCAATATTTGAGGGCTCCGCAAGTAACCAGTTTCTAATATAGTTATTCACCAACTTTTTCTTGGTTTCACTTCCTTCCCTCTCATCCCGGACGAAATATTTTGAGAGACAAAGTCATACTCATTAGATTTATTGTTAATTGAATTTATTCTCGACGAAAATATACAAGACGAATTTGACATTTGACATAAAGCAAACAGCAAGTAGTATCAATCATTCAATCGTGCAGGTTAATTGAAAGTATTGTTCTCTTAAATATTAGGTCGAAGTCAGTCCAAGAGAACTTGTCTCCACTGTTTATTTCCAGGATCTCAAACTATATGGACCCTCTTATATAATTTTATTACAAATATGACCCAGAATCATTTAGATTTTGAAATGGAAAATTGTTAAAAAAAAAATGCAAATTATTCATGATATTTTTTAAGCATACTTATTATGATATACAATGTTTATACAAACAACAAATTTATGTCCCGATTAGGGGAGAGTTGAGCGCACACAAACATGTTTAACTTCGCCATATTCTGTATGTGCCTGTCCCAAGTCAGGAGTCTGTAGTGCACTGGTTGTCGTTGGTTCATGTCTACCATATTTGTTTTTCGTAAATTGTTTTATTGTAAATTAGGCCGCTAGTTTTCTTGTTTGAGTTGTTTCGTAATTTTTTTATGTCGGAGCTTTTTATAGCTGACTATAATGTATGGGTTTTTCTCGCTGTTGAAGGCTGTATGGTGGCTTACTACCACCTGATTTAACTCTGTGAATAGTTGTTTCATTGGCAATCCTACCACATCTCTTCATTTTATTTTATAAATGTGACAAATTGTTGGCTTTGATCTAGCTTTCAGTAACAGCAAGAACTCTTATATAGGCACTTTGTATCTTTTGTTTTTATGTTAGTTGTTTTTTTTTTTTTTTTTTTTTTTTTTTTTGTGCTTCGTGCCAATCTGACGATTCAAGCCATCTCGAACTGATTTTTACAGTTTTTTCTTATGTTTTGCTGTTACACCACTGTTTCAGGTTAGGGAAGCGTTCAACGCTCAGAAACATGTTTCACCCCGCCACATTCTATATGTGCCTGTCCCAAGTCAGGAGCCTGTAATTCCGTTATTGTCGTTGGTTGCTGTCTGTTATCTTTGTTGTACGTTAATTGTTTTGACCTTAATCAGGTCGTTGTTTTTCATTGTTTTACATTTTGTGACGTCGAGTTCTATTATAGTTGACTATACGATATGGTTTTGCTCATTGTTGAAGGCCATACGGTGACCTATAAATACTTAATCCCGCTTCATTTGTCCTCTGTTGGATAGTCGTCTCATTGGCAATCATACAACATCTCCTATATCATATTGGAAACCAATTACATGAACACTATTATAAGTTAACTACATTGTACTGTGTGGATGCGTTTTGACCGTGTATACATGTTTTGCAGATACATTTTAAAGGGTAACACACAGTTTTAAAATAATAGACATGTATCTACAATATGTCAAGCTTTAAATCGTTCTGAACTGATAAAAGTTGTGAATAACAGAAACAATCAATGATTTGCCATTAACACCATAGTCTCAATAGCGGAAAACTCTGAAATATGACATACAATAACTGCTGACGAGGTTCCTGACTTGGAAAAGGTACATGGAAAAGTGGAGGGATTAAACTAGTCTTTACGACCTCAATCTTCTCACTCTGTAGTTTAGGTCAGCAAATTAACAAAAAACACACAATAAAAAAGCAGAATGCAACCTACAGCGGAAACAATTAAATGCAGTCGCTTTTATTCGTGTATTATTTAGTAACGGATCCCTCATGAGAAATATTTCATTTTTAAATTAAGCTGAACAAACTTTTTGTAAGTTAGCAGCATATAATATTGATAGACATATATTAGAACATTCTCACCTTAATATTTGTTTTATAGGAATTTTCTTTTTTCTGACAGATCAATGCAAACAAACCAAAAAATTGATCTGTTTAATTAAACTGTAAAGCTGATATTTTATTACTTTAGACGTTGTTAAAGCAATGATCTTTTGTGTGTTATTAAATGTTTTTGATGAATCTGACAAAACTGATGTATCGTTGTTTATGTCTTGGCTATGATTTATACATCCCAGTGGCCAAACGGTTATTGTTCATATGGCATTGACCATATACATGTAAGCTTACATCATTGTAAATATTCTTTGACGTGCACAGAGCATGAGGATCTCCCTACTGCAGTAATGTCCACATTTCGACCTGGCTTTGGCTATGATCTATACATTCCGCTACCTAAACAGTTGCCACACTCAGTATGGATTTACTACTAGGATGAACACACTGTTTTCCAGAAGTGTAAGCTGTTCTAGCTCTACCACAGACACCAATCGTGTTGTTCATGATTGACAACTCAGAGATATACTCCGTATGAAGTTGTAGTATAACTCTAAACTACTACTATGTGATAGCAGTAAAATTACAACACTTAAGTTTTCAACTCCCTTAGTCTTAGTATAGATGACGAATAACTTGAAAACTTGATGTATAAGGGTGGTGGGGGACAGGAAGGTTTGAATTTTAAAATAAATGACCTGACATTGCAACTAACTTAAAAAATAATTTTCCAAAGACAGCTTGCAAATCAGTACCCTAACACTAAAACTTTGAAGTAGTTGTGCTTGATATATGAAAAAAAGTATTCATGCAGCATTGTCTCAAAAAAAAAAAAAAAATCGTTCCACGTCATGTTTGTTAACATATCACAAGTCCCAAGTTTTACAAGCATATATTTGATTGATTGATTGTTGGTTGCTTAACGTCAATTGGTAAATATTTAATGCATGTTCAGGACGACACATATATTTGAGGAATCGGCTGAACTCAGGTTGAGGTCTTCTGCTTATGGGGCAAACGAATGTTTTGTGTTCGCTTTCCGATTCGCCGTTTTAGAATCTAATGCATTTTGGGTCATATTTTCAAAAGCGTACAGCAAAACGTTGTGATTGGTTAAAATCCCTTAAAAATAGACATTAGTTTAATGACGAAACTTTAATTCGTTTTAGGGTACGAACAATGAAATTACCCATAGTTTTTAAAATCTCAAAATGGCGAATTGCTGGCGGATCTTTATTCTAGAATCAAGTGCCCTGCGCGCTAACACTGTTTGATTGAGTTATAGTTTACCAGTGGTGTACTGAAATTGATTGATTGATTAGTGTTTGCTTTACCTCTAGAGGTGCACTGAAATTGGCAAAATACGTCTACATATTGTTTGTTAATCAACTTCTATTCCTACTGTAACAATAACTTACTGGAAAAAATGCAGTCGAAAAATTTCGTGTCTCTTTTCTCTTTGAAATAATCTGAAGATAATTAGAAAAGTTAAAAACAACATCATTGAATAAGTGCATTATCTAGTGTTTATTAAGTTTGTTTGTTTTTCTTTCGTTTAGTTCTGTTTATATATCATTCTATTTTCAGAAAAATAAATCCTAAAAACAAAATTAAATGTGCATATACTTTCATTAATTTTAACGATTATTTATTATGCTAGAGACATAAATACCACACACAAAACAAATTTTTGTCATAAATAAGTGCAAGTACTGTTTCCAAAGTTCAGTTCTTTCAACACTATTTTGTTGTGTTTCATTTCTTTTCATTTTTACATTATTATATTAATATAATTAAATTTAAAGACTACGCTTCATAATTTTTAAACTGCAGTTGAAAAATGGCCAATTTATATAACAGAAATTAAAAAACATTGCGAAAGTTTTGAATAATTTAATGATTACGAACTTATGTCACATAAATTTAACTGCATGTAAATCTTTGGAACATGCTAACGTAAAGAACGTCTATTTTTTCACTGCAACATTTTTAAAGAAAAAGATACCAATATTGAATCGGTGCAAGGTTCAACGCTAGTTAGAAATGCTCGTTTCATAATTTTCATGTATCGGCCTTTTATAGCCGACTATATGGTATGGAATTTTCTCATTGTTGAAGGCCGTACGGTTGCCTATAATTGCTTACATCCACTTCATTTGAACTTGTATGGATAGTTATTTCATTGGCAATCATACCACATCTCCTTATTTTTATATCGTTAGAAACTAGAAAGTATCAGTCTTTCCCAACCCATTTTTCGCCTTTTGTTTTATGTTAGCTACGTTTCATTTGTATGTCACTAAATATCAATGATCAAACAATTTTATATGTAATTACAACTCTGTAAGTACATTGTATATAATACAGCAGTATAACAATAAACAGTTTTTATTCAGGAATTTGAAACAATAATAAATATATGTAACACAACAAATGAAGAATAAATACTATGATTTATCCTACAATGATAATGGAAATTGATAAAATGAGCAAGACGAAGCAAGCATGGTCACACATGAATAAACATTTAAAGAAATAATGAAAGCAGCAATACGTCATGAACTTTCAATTGTTAATATACATATTATGAATATCAAATATTTAAAATAATGATAACAATAAAACGTGAAGTGATCAAGAAGTTCTAAATTGAAAATAACATTATTTGTTTATTATTCAATGTCAAACCAATGCTTCTTTAGGTCCACCGCACATCTTAAGAAGGTTACGAACGTATAATGTCAGTATTGATTTAGCTCTTACACAAGGGTATACAGAGCAGTTTTAAAGAGCATAATCATTTCCAACTTTTAGAATCTTGCGTGAAAATACATCTTATTATTTCCTTTTCCTTATTAGGAACTAGCATTATATCATTATTCATTTATTTTTTCTTTGTATCTTGCTTAACTGCAATCATATGTCTCTTTGAAGACGATTTTTTGGTTTTTGTTTGCTTTACATTCACAATCAATCTTGAAAGAAGAGAATGTTCAAATCAGTATATGCAAGGCACTTAAATGTCTTGACATTTCTTCATCACGTTGCCGATACTGAAACTGCCATTATAAAAATGATAAAACTAAGTGTGGACAATGCTGCTTTGTTGGGCTTGGCGGGTTCATCAGATAACTCTGAAACGATAATGTAAATATCAAATCAATACATTTTGTAACATCTCGGTGTAAAAATATACTAATCATACAAGGGGTACTAACTTTACAATAAAGTCATATTACGTACTTATTAGTATGACAAGCAGCAAGGTCACTAACGAGTCTGATGAAATGGACTTCTGACCACATTGGACTTCGTTTTTATAGTTGAATCCCGTCCACCCATACCAAACTGCCAGCATAGGCAAAACTGTTAAATTTGTGCCATTCGGGTGGAATTAAACAACTTTACTTCAGGCACAGTATTACCTTCGAACAAAATTTTAATGTGGATGAACATGTGCATTTAATCCTGCTAGATTTTGAATAATGTGACATAACTTTTGTACATGTGATTAATAACGAAGACATCTGATACTCCAATGTTTGAGGGAGGGGGGTGTATGGAATCATAGGCACTCGAAAGTTTCCCTCTAAGCAGTAAGAACTCGTATACATGAGACTTACGTTCGGCTGTGCGGGATATTGTATATACAGCTATGCCTGACTGCTGGCGTATACCCGAGTGTAGCGTAAACAAAGCCTGTTACATGGAAAATAATAAAAGGCTTGTAATCCACCTTTGAAAGTCTCGATGTGACCTATATTTGCTAGGCAAAATAACTGCTCTACATCCCATTGTTTCCCACTTCATGCCAGTCAATTAACTTTACAAATCCTATTAAATGTATATACTGCATAATTTGTTCTGTCATGATTGTGCATAAAATATTAGCCACCAGATGTCAGGCAAAGCCATTCGCCATGTGTACGTGAAAAAAAAATGTTTTTAAATACTTCAATGTGCAGTTGTATTCTTTTGTTCCTTATTATTAATCAAAAATACATGCCAGCTAGAGTTAGACATGCTCAGTTTATAGATTTTGAAAGAAAGTACAATCCGAATTCAGATTTATATAAAGAAAGAAGTTAGTACTCACTATTTCTAACCGCTCGACTAGGTGGATTGTTATCTGAAATAGTAAATAAATGATAGATACAAGTACAGTTCAGAATATTACAAAAGGAGTAGTCAAATAAAAAAAAATAATAATAATAAAGCTTCTGACTTATTTGATTTTTTACGATAGTCAATAGTCAGTTATAGTTTCTGTATCACGTACTGTTTGAAGTGGAGGATGAACGATTCTATGGAAAGTTACACATACATTTTTTAATTTTTTATTTCAATGCCAGCTTACCAGGTACAATACAAACTATATTGTCAAGGAAATAATTAGGTATATATTTGTTTATGTTAGTTTACGAGAAGATGTGGTTGGACCCGATTGATTTTGACAAATTTAGACATGTAAAGATCTGGCGGTACCCGATGGCAAATATGACATTGTACATATCGTCCCGAATGTACAGACCATTTGAATTAATACATTTTACATGTAATGTAAATGATCAACATTAAGTTAGTCAGAATATTCCAGTAAGGTCATCATGTGTCAATAGTCATATTGATATATTCACAAATACGCGGATCAGCCTACCATAGGTCCTGCAGAACTATATTTTGTGGTCTTATCCCACACACAGATTTAACGAATTCATTTAATGAAAGTAACACTTTGTATAATTTCGTGCGTCCCAAGCGCTTTTTTTTATTTACCTTTATCAAGAACACTCGAAAACAAATATTTCAACGCAAAGGACGTATAAGTACTGAAAACATGAGGATCCATATAACCAATAAGGGACGTTAAAAGAGTAGCTAAATTCATCATAGGTCAACCTTGCCCGAGGTAGTTAGAACCTTAGTTTTTAAATAATTTGTAATTTTTTTAACGGAGAATTCTAGAAAAAAAATGTCATAAATCATGTCAGTAATGACGGACTATTGAGCTAATGATACTCTTGGCGACTAACAGTCCACCAGCAGTGGTATTGACCCAGTGCTAGGAAATGAAAATAACACTTTATACATGTATAGTTTTATGCGTCCGAAGCACTTTTCTAGATTTACTTTTATCAGGAACGCAAAAAAAAAAAAAAATGAAAGCTTAGGCCGACTGTATAAGTAAAGTCAACAGTAGTATACTAATATATTATAATTGTCCCTCTGCTGTCTAGAAGTGTATAAGACCTGTAAATGTGATGAGCTAAATGACCAAAAGGGGGACCTAAATGAGAAGCCAAATTCATCTATGGTCAACTGTGACTGAAGGATTTTGAACCTTAGTTTTCAACTGTGACTGAGGGATTTTGAACCTTAGTTTTCAACTGTGACTGAGGGATTTTGAACCTTAGTTTTCAACTGTGTAAATGAAGTCGTGGACAACCAACGTATCCGGAAAAGTAAATTCAGGACACAGCGTCTTAATACACGAAATATGAATACATGTATATTTAGTCTAGCTGTCCAAATGGCTGAAACATAACATCCAATTACCTTCTAAAATATGAACTTCTATACTTTTCATTATCTTGTCAGGACTTCTACATATATATGCTCCCCGATCTTTTAGTGTACTTCTTTCTATTATTAGCTGACTAATTAAAGAACGTCTAAGAACATCTGCTTTCATTGAAATCTTCACTCTCCCTGTCCACTTGGCACTTTGCTGTCTTATAATACTGCCTTCATGAAACCAATCCACACTCTCTGGTGCTCGTTCAGCACCGGTTGCATTGCATGTTATTATGATTGTCCCTCTGCTGTCTAGAAGTGTAGTTCCTTTTAACGAAACACCTAAAAATATATGTATACCATAATATGATCCTTCAATAGGGATTTTTCAAGCATGTTATATGCTTTAGGTATTTATCTCGTCTATAGCAGCATATAAATACAATATACGTATTTACCCCATGGTTATGTTAAATGTACATCAGTTTTACTGAATTTTGTATAACCACAATAATAGATTACGTCTCAATTTGTTGGGAACCAATTGTGCCCCTCTTCTTGCCGACTTGTTTCTTTATTATTATGAGGCTGATTTTATACAGGAACTTCTTAGGAAGAAAGATAAGAAGTTAGCAATATCCTTTAACTTTACGTTCCGCTATATAGATGATGTTCTCTCACTAAATAATACAAAATTTGGTGACTATATTGAACGAATCTATCCCATCGAACTAGAGATAAAGGATACTACAGATACAGATAAGTCTGCCTCATATCTTGACTTACATCTAGAAATTGGCAATGGGGGTCGGTTGAAAACAAAACTTTATGACAAAAGAGATGATTTCAGCTTCCCAATTGTGAACTTTCCATTTCTATGTAGCAACATTCCAGCAGCGCCTGCATACGGAGTATATATCTCCCAATTAATACGATATTCCCGGGCTGTATTTCCTCTCATGATTTCCTTGATAGAGGATTGCTGCTCACAAGGAAGCTATTAAACCAAGAGTTCCAAATGGTGAAGTTGAAATCATCCCTTCGTAAATTTTACGGACGCCATCACGAGTTGGTTGACCGTTATGGAATAACCGTTTCACAGATGATATCGGATATGTTCCTTATGTCGTAACTACAATACCCTTCCCTTTTCACGAATGTGACTTACCGAATTAAAACTATTTACCGGATTTGTAATAACATAAGCAACACGACTTGTGCCACATGTGGAGGAGGATCTGCTTACCCTTCCGGAGCACCTGAGATCACCCCCAGTTTTTGGTGGGGTTCGTGTTGCTTAGTCTTTAGTTTTCTATGTTGTGTCTTCTGTACTATTATTTGTCTGTTTGTCTTTTTATTTTTAGCCATGGCGTTGTCAGTTTATTTTCAATCTATGAGTTTGACTGTCCCTCTGGTATCTTTCGTCCCTCTTGCATTATCGTTGCTAATATCAACATGCAAGTCATATACACAATTTGAAAAAAAAGTTTACTTTATAGCCTTAAATGATGATTCCTCTAAATCAACATGTTAAATATAATATTTTATATTATCATGAATCTAAGCAAATGTCCCATACAATCCTATTTTTAAATATTCCATTAAGATGTTTAGTTTTGTTTTCGGTTGAAATAATTTGTTATGAAAGAGGTAACAATAAGGATAAATGTGTTTGTATTTAATATTCACATTTTTTATAAAGTTTTACTATAATTATAGTTAGTTTAGTTCAAATGAACTATGGACCATGTAATCTATTACAACCAATTGCAGCCAGTTGTAATTAACTTGAACCATTTTCCTCTTGCAGTCACTGAACCAGTATGTGTAAGAGTGGGCCTGGCTATTTCATAGAGAATTGACTTGTGCTGTGGTAAAATGTTTTGTGGATATTGGTTAAAACTAAGTATACTTATCTTTCGAAAAGTTGTGTTAAATATTGCTTCTATAAAGCAATTGGATTCGTTTGAAAGTACGCTTTCTTAAAATATCACGTTAACCAATGGTTGGTGTTATTAATTATGCTTTCAAGATAAAAAAAAAAAAAAAAAAAAAAAAACTAATATCTATTGAATGTAAATCAATTCGCAGACACGCAAAACTATCTGCTTGTCAAAGGGATGATTAATGACTTGAAATGTATGTTTTAATTCCAATTACACAGTATAGGACGGCGTATTTGTTCGGTTCAACTTGAAGACAAAACATTTTAATCGCTAGATTTTATCAGAGATATATAATATGATATGTATTATATGTCTCTTTTTTTACCGAATATATAGTAAGATTTTTTTAATAAGCTCGCAAATAAATCATAGTGTGATTTTTCAAAAGCTCGCTAAACAAATAAAATTGAGACTGGAAATGGGGAATGTGTCAAAGAGACAACAACCCGACCAAAGAGCAGAAAACAGCCGAAGGTCACCAATGGGTCTTCAACACAGCGAGAAAATCCCACACCCGGATTTGGGCTTCAGCTGGCCCCTAAACAAAAATGTGTACTAGTTCAATGAAAATGGACTTCACACTAAACTCCAAAACATATAAATGAACTAAAATTAAAAAAAACATAGTTTGATTTGTTTTAGAGTTTCATGGAATTAGGAATATATATATATCAGATGGTAGCCGTTGTTAAATAAGAAAACAATGAATGACCTTCATAATCTAACTTAAAACGAAGGAAAGAAATATATCGTTATATGTGTTGGGATGCTGTCTTATTTACTTATGTCCAACATAATCTTATATTCATGATAAAATTAAGAAAAATCCGTTAAACTCTTCAAAATATTGGGGATATATTTGTGACATTTCACTACAATATCACTTAGATTTAGCAATACCTGGATTTATATACATCATAGTCCTATATAACGTTTTCAGCTTTAAGTTTTCAATAGAAAAGATAGATCATTGATAACATAGAGCATTTAATTGATAACTTGGTGTTAAATTAACTTGCGCTCATCATCTCCAACAAGTTGTTAGAAAAAAAGGAAAACAAATTCTACTACAGTCCAATGTACTGGAAAATCCACTTAACTCAGTAAAATTATAGACACTTCAGGATCAATCTAATGGTTAATGAGCAATGAGTTAACATTGATCATAATTGACGAACACTGAATCAATGATTGGGATCGTTGGGGGATTTTTTTTTTAATGTTGCATACTAGTAGGTAAAGCTTGAGACCACTTGGTAAGATGAGACGTACTGGTATGGGTCTTAATTGATACACATGTAATCTTGGAACCACTGGGTAAGATGAAACGTTTTAATATGGGTTCGAATTGTTACACATATATTAAAACCACCTTGGAAGATTAGACATACACGTATTTTGTTTTTTTTTATAACTTCCTTAATATAATGATAATATTAAGGATGAGATATTTCATAGGATTACATACGATATCTGTGTTATTGTCTTTAAGAGAGTGGAAACTAATTGAGTGTCAAAAATGAGAAAACATTTTGACGGCAATTCCCAGACAAAGATAACACAAAAAAGAAATATTTAGTGCAGTGAACACGCAATAGAAATATAACGCGCAGTGACAAATAGTTTATGCATAAGACAGAAAAAATTAAAATTGACCAGAGAATGTGTCAAAAAAATGAAAACAAGCTACAATGTATTAGAAAAGGGAGAGGATTGATAATAACAAAACTGTTACACAGTAGCACAATGTTCCCCGCCGCTTTGTAATTGTGCAATTTAATATTCAAGAGTATTAGACTAGACAGATGACTAACGGCAGTATGTATTTAATGAATGGCTATTATTTATTTGAATTTATTGAACCCCATTGCCGCTTTGTCAAAATTGTGCATTCATTATAAATAAATTTCTATCAAAATAAGGCTCAAAGAACTTTTATATTATTTATATTAACAATAACTACACATGTTGGCGTATGAATATACAACGTCAGAGTGGGCATGCGCCATAAAATTGACAACATTGAAAATAAAGGTAATACTTTAACCAATCAGAAGACAGTAAATACACCAAATTTATTTATTCTATAATAACACCACGGAACGTTAACATATTATACCAAATCATTGAACGTTATTGATAGTTCATTAATATATTCACTACCAGAATATGGATCACCATACACAAATACAACTAATAAAACAACCCCGTCAAATAAATGAGGTGCTTGCATGCAATAAGTCAAAAGTTTATAAGATAAATACCATGATACCTCCTGCATAAATCAGTGAATCGAAGTGATAGTGTAATACCTGATGACTAGCAAACCTAGTTAATATGAAAGATGTCTGACAAAAGAACCCATATTGTTGCATTACGCTACAACAAGCCAACATGTCGATTTAATATGGTCCACCACACATGATGATGCCCAATCTATGTATAACAGATTTCGGACTTACGGTTTAAAAGTGAAATTTTTAAAGAAATGATTTTATTGTATCATATAAAAATGCAATATAACAAAATGCAAAAAATATTGCAGTGTTTATGAAAATGGCAGCCACACAAATCCACAACTAAATGTTGTAAGAAGGCTTAATTAAAAGACTTTTTGTTGGAAACATGATATTAATGCCAGATCTTGTAAACGATTTAAAGCTTGACGCATTATATTGAAACATAACTATTGTTGAAAACCATGCATTGACCCCTTGATGTCTTTGTTTTATGTGTTGTTGGGTTGCTTCATTATTAGCGTAGACCCCGTATGTACTTTTATTCATAGTATTACTAAAACTTTTCTAAATTATCTAATTAACAATACATACCAGGAGATATTTTTCTCTGTGTGGCTAAAATGAAATACTAGACATAAAATAAAATTTACATTTTATATTAAAAGCTCTAAATATAAATTAAAGAAGGTTGTCAACCAAAAGATAATAGAAATTCAATGATCAAACACGTAAAACCATTTTCAGACTTTAACGCACGATTCTGAATTTGGGACCGATTAAGACCAAAAGTTTTTGAACCTAAACTAATAAATCATTAACACGTACATTAAACAGACTTGAATCACAACAATATCCTGATTTCTACACTCAAAGTAGCCTTTATCGATGTCATGATTATATTATTTAAATAATACGTTGTCACACGATTATACATTAAAATGGTTCATATAACTGAGCTCTTTTGTGTTAAATGTTGATGAATTCAATATCAATGTAATTCATACATAAGCCTACAAATGTTTCAGAATAAACACTGCAAATTGGTTACAACTTAAAATATATTGTAATAGGATCTCTTACTGGTGGGGTTCGTGCTGCTTAGTCTTTAGTTTTCTATGTTGTGTCATCTGTACTATTATTTGTCTGTTTGTCTTTTTATTTTTGGCCATGGCGTTGTCGGTTTGTTTTCGATCTATGAGTTTGACTATCCCTCTGGTATCTTTCGTCCCTCTTTTACTGTCGTTAACTTTTTATTTTTCTTATTGTGTTTACTTATGTATGTTTGATACAATATTTTTATATCTTTGGCTTAGAGGTTAGGACTAAATTTATTTTTTCTTGCTATTCGATTGCTGTGATGTTTTACGTTTTCATATTCCTACGTATCAATGAACAACATGTACATGCATGTATTTCTGCTATCGTCTCTGTAGTATTATTCTAAATATAATTTATTTATTCTATTCCATTTAAATACTCTTTTTTCACCTTTGCCTTATCATTATGATAGTAGAATGTACCATGAAACTAAGAAGGGAAATTCACGCAATTTGATTGGACGAGGAGTTGAAAATATGAGCTAACTTACGTAATACTGTTAAATGGACTAAACGTAGTCGTGTTACAATAGAGGATATTTGACATTCATAGGTATTTGTATCTTTCGGTTGCACATTATCTATTACGAGGTTCCATCTTTCTACTGTTCTGTTGTAGTTTGATGAAGATACACTGAAACGTTTATCTGAAGTCCAGGTTAGATCACCGATTGTCAGTGGATGACTAGAATTCAATATGCCCCACTGAACCTGTAATAAACAATTGTATTAGTATTAATCAACACTCCCCAAATAAACTATATCAGTAGTTTAAAAAAAAAAAAAAAAAAAAACAGGAATACACGAAAAAGGGCAATTAAATATCATAAGTCGCATTAAGACAGACAAAAAAGTAACCAGGCAAAAAGATGAAAAGACAAGCAGTCAACCAAACACTACACTGACAACTAAAGATTGAAACCTACGAACCTTAAAAAAAAAACAAAAACAGAGTAAATATAAGTGTTGTGTGAAGGTGAGCAGTTTCAACCGCACGAGGAAAAAAATCACGAAGCTAAATCATTTAAAAAAAACAACCATATAATTGGTGAATACAAACGACAAAAATATTAAAACATAAAAACAATATTAGGTAGGTAATATCCAAGGGTAGAAAGGTATTATAGGAATACAATGTATGATCACTTAGGCTTTTCTCATTTGGCAGTAAAACCAATGCTAAAAAGAGACGTCCTTTCTGGCTGTTCAGGATGTTTTAGTACGCAGCTACGTCAAGAAAAAAAATAGGATGTTAAATTCGATGCATCGTGTAACAACAGTGCCACGATTTATATATGGCATATACAACCATTGTAACAACTTTATGGGGTCCGTAGATGGCCTGTCTCCAGACAAAATTGCAATCCCTATTAAAGATAACCTCATTTTCTTGTGATAGTTAAAATTTCCCGATCGTCATCTTGGTCAACTCACTTTGTCGAGCTTACCTATTGTTTAAGTGTTAAAATCATAGTGCTTTGAACATGACTCAAATAGTTCAACTTGACTTTAAGCAAACAACAATCAATAATTCTAGATTTATCGGATAACGCCGAATTTATGCTGATAGTGCTTTAAATTCTCTGGTAACAAAGCAATTATAGTTCATCTTTATATAATATTCTTTTATCTGCAATCAGCCCACTGTTGTACAAATAACAGGTACACAATTAAATTTTTGCTTTCTTTGTACTTGTGCAAATAAAGTTTCCTGTAATCCTGCTTCCATGTGTGAGCAAGCGGTAATGTGAATATTTCTTATTGCGTGACAGTTCATTTCAGGGTCCTCTTTGCGGTCCTCGTTTAAACTATGTCGATGGCTTTGAAAAATCTGAGACAACTATTTTGATTTCAACAACTAAAGCTTCAAGTGCCGGTGTAAATTGCAGGATAAAAAGAAAATATGTACATTGTCGGGGAAAATTAAAATGTATTTGTACTAGCTAAGAAACAGAAGAAAAGCTCGGCAAGCCTCGCTTTTCGTCCTGTTTTGAAAGCTCGTAAAATAAAGTTTATATACTTCCGACAATGTACATATACATTGTATATATACATGGGTTCACCTTTTACGTTGGCTGTTGTTATTCCAATTAGATTGTGTTCCGACAGCCAGATCTTGAACGAAAATTACTAACGAACAACACGATCTCCGCAAGTGAACATTCCTCTAATTTATCTAATGGACAATTTTCATGAAAAAAATCCATCAAACAAGCATATAAATTCGATCAAACTTTACTCGAGCATATTTGCATAAATTTATTTTGCATTGGTCTTGAATGTACATAATTTATTTCCTTTCCTACTTTAATTGTCACTTCCCGAAAGGCCGTCATAAAATACATATCGACAGAAAAGTTGGAAATTCATATTTGATCTCTAATTTCTCACGGGATTGTACATAAAGCCTAAACTATTGATTGTCTATTGTGACCTCATTTATATTTTACACTCAATGTCCATCAATTAAATGAAAACAGAATTTTAACAGTAATTACAGGATGTAACTTATGAATGACAAGTGCATTTTTTAATGCTTTTTCCAATATTTTATGATACTCAATATTACAAGCAAAGTATATAGTTTAACGTTGCAGGAAATCAAAAAGTTAAATAACAAAAATGCCAAACTCCAAGGAAAATTCAAATCGGAAAAGTCTTTATCAAATGGCAAAATCAAAAGCTCAAACACATCACATGAATGGCAAATAAATGTCATATTCATGACTTGGTAAAGACATTTCCTTATGTAGAAAATGGTGAATTTAACCTGGTTTTATAGCTAGCTAAACCTCTCACTTGTATGACAGTCGCATATAATTCCATTATATTGACAACAATACATTTTGTAATTACATACATTTAGAAACTGTTTTAATATATTAATTTACGTTTCAGGGCATCCGTGTACGAGTGGTCTAAGAAGTTCTACTACTGTATCACTAGCCTGTCAACACTGAGGTTGTGACAGAATTTCTCCTGTTTTTAATTGTTTAGTTGAGCATACCATAAGAACATGTTTTCTCCACGTCAGGGATATTCAGTCAAACTACTAGAATGGGTCTCAAATCAATCATGGGCCATGCATTTGAAAGAAGTAGGAAGCTGTAAAATCAGAAAGCTGTAAACTCTTGTTGGAATTAGAATATAAAAGGGTCTGGATAGCAATATACTTAAAATCACGGGTAAAGGGATCAATTCAATCCTTTTGTAGTAGGACATCGAACATCTCAACCATATCGTATATTTTGAATATTAAAAAGTACATAGTTACATGTTTCCGCGTTTTGCAGTACAGCGGAAAAATACTGCCTAAAAATTTCGATCATATTTTGTATGGGCTAATGATGTATGATTTGGTAGGTCAGGTGCCCTAATGTTTTGTAAAGGTAATAATTCCTCGCGGATACGAGAAAAAATGTCTATGTGGTCATTCTAGCCGTAGTAGCGTACAGTCAAAACTACCTTTTCGTACCAGTTTTGATATTGTTATATTTATGATGAAGTTCGGCTTCTTTACCCAGAAACGGTTCTTGCATTGCCCTGCGACGCAGGTTTCCAAAATATAAAAGTATATAGAAATTTACTACTTTTGTTGCTGCATGGTACGTTTAGTATATTTTTGTTTTACCAAGTTGTGCGTGATTTACTTTAAATAGATTCTATCATTGTAATATAGGATGTTTGCATATATTGAGAGTACTGTATTGTTGTACAAGATGACATACAAATTAAATTGATTAAATTCTGGCTCCAGTCTGTCTGCATGGCAAAATGTATATTTGAGTTGATTCTAATTTGGTTTGCCAAAATTATAGTGTAGTTAAGACATTACCCTATCATATATGTTTTGACAAAAAATAGACCAGAAGCTATATTACTCTAAGTTTAACAAACATCTGATGCATTTACAACTGTGGTTTTAATCACATCTTTAAAAAAATACTAACATCTGACTCAGTTGTTTCAGATACTAGTGTGATGGAATCCGCAACCTTATCATACATTTAATCTAAATTTCTCACCCTTCACCCTTATCATATATCAAGAAGCGTTAAATAGTGACCTATTCCAGCGCCAATACTTTTGACGTTACGAACGTTCACAACAAAATGATAAGCAACTCTGATAAAAAAAAAATCATACATTTAACAGTTAAGCTATATTTTGTTTTTTATATCTACATGAATAGACTCAGTATGTATAACATGTATAACGACCGTTTCTTAAACTCTATCAAACTTGATCTCATTTATATTAATGGTTCTTGATAGCGACAGAACTTTTATCAAAACGCTAAGATGGTGCGTGCCAGACGTAACGAAATATACGAATAATAAACTCTACAGTCGTGTTTGCGCTCTTCATAAGAATGCATAACTTGCGAAAAAATCTGCATGAATGTTCTATGGCATATCTTATGTATGGTTTCATTATCGAATTTACGGTGTTTCGTCGGTCAAACTGATTTTTGGCAAAAACGAATAGTTTTCATAATGGCTACATTTCCGAAAATGTTAAGTTATCAAAATTCATAGATTTGTTTAACTACACGTTGAAATGTTAAATGATGCTTACAAAAGTAATTTAAAAGCTGGCGTTTTTACAACATTCACGCCACAATTAAATTTCCAGAATGTCCAATGCTGACTTTGGGCGCTCTTTACCGGTTGCTGCGTCATGACTGATTAAAGTATTCTATTTCAAGTATAACTTTTCCGTAATTGTACTTAAAGCTTCAAAATGAGTACACACCTTTTAATAGTTTGCTTACGCCAGAAAGATTTCGTTTTTGAACAAATCCAATGTCTTGCGAGTCTTTCCACTTAGCGATTTCCGTACGATTTCAAATTTGTTGGTTCGGGACCCTATTAATGTCTTTTCGAAATCACATCGAAAGGTTTTCATATTCCTCATTTGAACGTTTTTTCTTTTAATGTGTGCAGTTTATTTTTTCTGCGATTGTGGGCTTGTATTGTTTACATACTTTTGAAATAAAAAGTATAATTGATCGACGCTGGGACATATTATATTGATAGTCCCAGTTCGACCTCATTCATTTTAAGAAAAAGAGAACAAAACAGAATATGATAGGTTTGCATGATACATTATCTGTTAACCAAGCTCTGTTCTTTACCTGTTAATAAATTACATCAAATTTTGGAGGATTGCAACACAATTCCATATTGCAGTCCTAAGTATGAAATCGTCCAAATTATAACTGCATATTGTTATTCTAAACTGTTTCCCAAAATTGATTGCCCTGAAGATCATAAAAAAAAAATTTCATTAAAATCAAATATGTCAATAAAGGTTTTGATTTTGTAAATATTGCGGTATTCTTAATGATCATTCCGTTAAGGAACAAATTCCTGGTTATTTTGATAATACTGAGCTCCCTCTTATTTGTTATGTTTACAAAAAATCTACCCGGAAATATGTGTTCTAATTATAGCGAAGTGTGTATAGATGTTAATATCAGTGACAATACACTTACGTCATGAAATTGCAGTAGGTCCAAATACATTTATGGCCCAAGTTCCCATGTTATAACAATAGACCTTAACATCGTCATTCCTTAGTAAAGGACCTAAATATCGTCCCCCGTCAATTATTGATTAGAATGAGTGTCGTAACATCATCCACGACTCACTCCGTACTTACTGTACGAAATGGATAAAACGAGAAAAAAACTGACAAAAAAATCCTTAGTTTTTTTTAATTCAGTAATGAACATAGCTGATATTCGTATCAAACATTTTAAAGAACATTTTACTCCTAACAACAACCATAATAGCCCTGTTTCTCGTATCAAACATAAGCTTAAAGAACTCGCCAAGGAATTTGTTTTTTGTCCCGGCTGAATTGGCTGCCAATAATATACATTGAGGTTCTGCAAAAAGAAATCACAAATTCACCAACATTCCAAAAGACTCCATTTTCAGAAAATGACATCTGTAACAAACAAAAACTTTTAGCTACCTCTTTACAAGCAGAAGCGAATAACATGAAAGTTCCAATTATGTACTGGCTTCCGAAGCTGTACAAATACCTTACAAATATAGATTTATTTCGTCTTCAAGCCATTGTTCCACTACTAAACAGTCAGTTCTACTTACTAGTAAACATGGTACAATCAAAAACCTGGTAATAAATTGTTCAAATAAGGCCTTTGAACATAGTGGAATTGATTACTTTTGGAGTGTCAAAAATTCGTTGATAGTACTTTATAAATTGCATGCTCATATTGCATTTGGTGATTTCGAATCTGTTCAAAGTTTTGATTTTTCTACTGTATATACCACTTTAATTTTGCCTCTTAATCTCATTAAAAAAAAATCACTTACCTTATCAAATGAGCATTTAAAAAGTCAGAATGCGAATATATATGTTCAAACTCTTTTAGGTCATTTTTCAGTATCAACAAACAAAACAACTATGTCAATTGGACCTGCTTTGATACGATAACTGCACTTGAATTTTTACTAGATAACATTTTTGTTCGCTATTGAGATTCCGTATATCTTCAAGTTATCGGAATTCCAATGGGGACTAACTGTTCACCACTTATTGCAGACCTGTTTCTGTATTGTTACGAGTTACAATTTATGACTAAAATCAGGAAAGACCCATCGAAACAACATCTGATACAAAAATTTAATAACACGTTTTCCTCTTATTGTTGATGTGTTGCCCTCTTTTTTAAAATATTACCCGGAGTTATGTTTGCTTTATCGAATTATGACTATTGAGCAGCGGTATACTACCGTTGCCTTTATTTAGATATTTGGATGATATATTGGCTCTAAATAAATAAATGACGACTTCAGTTTGTACACTTAAAGAGATATACCCTGCTGAACTGACTTAAAATGAGGCCATTACTAACAATGAACACTGCCCTTTCCTGGATCTTTATATCTATATTTTGATTGTCAGTAGTTGTCGTTTGTTGATGTGGTTCATAAGTGTTTCTCGTTTCTCGTTTTTTTATATTAGACCGTTAGTTTTCCTGTTTGAATGGTTTTACACTAGTAATTTTTGGGGCCCTTTATTGCTTGCTGTTCGGTGTGAGCCAAGGCTCCGTGTTGAAGACCGTACTTTGACCTATAATGGTTTACTTTTATAAATTTTGACTTGGATGGAGAGTTGTCTCATTGGCACTCATACCACATCTTCTTATATCTCATTAACGGGAAGCTTAATACCAAAATTTACGATTAAAGAGAGGATTTTTCATTTCCTATTGTTAATTATCTATTTTTAGATGGTGAGGTTCCCTTGTCACCATCTTATGGTGTTTATATATCTCAACTTGTTCGATTTACTCGTGTATATAACAACGTATTTGAGTTTAACGAAAAAAATCTTTTACACCAGGGTTTTCGATAACACAAACTTGTCAAAACATTTATTAAATTTTATCATCGGTACAAAGACATCATTCGTAAATATAAATCAACGTGCAGACATCTTATACGCTGAAGGTATTTCACATCCCATCTTTTATGGTAATGTTCTATATAAAGCACAAAAATATCGTCATTCACCTCAAAAGCTAACCAAAACTTTAAACAGACTTACTCAATTGGGATATAGTTACGGTACTGTTGTCAGGTAATTAAAGATGGCATTTTTTGGAATTAATATTGATTCACTCATAGGGTCTTTGCATCGGAAATAAACACCTCTATTCTAAAACCGGTTGTTGGCATGGTACGGGTTGTGTTCTTCTCGTATATTTTATGATGCCATACTAAACATCTAACGGGAAGGATTGTGCTTTATTTTCATATGATGGAGACATAATCTCTCAATCAGTTTAATTGAGGTCTGGAGCTGGCATGTCAGTAACTGCCAGTAGTCCTTTGTTAATTTATGTTGATCATTGTCATTTTGCTTAGTTTTTTCTGTTACCCATTCTAACATCGGACTCAGACTTCTTTTAAACTGAGTTTTACTGTGCTTATATGTTGTGTGTTTGTTTATTCTACATTGGCTAGAGGTATGGGGGGGTTGAGATCTCACAAAACATGTTTAACCCCGCCGCACTTTTGCGCCTGTCCCAAGTCAGGAACCTCTGGTCTTTGTTAGTCTTGTATGTTTTTTTTTATTCTGGTTCATTAATATGTTTCGGAGTTTAGTGTGACGTCACGTCCATTTTCCCTGAACCAGTATACATTTTTGTTTAGGGGCCAGCTGAAGTCCGCCTCCAGGTGCGGGATTTTCTCGCTGTGTTGAAGACCCATTGGTGGCCTTGAGCTGTTTTCTGCTCTTTGGTCGAGTTGTTGTCACTGTGACACATTCCCCGTTTCCATTCTCAATTTTATTACTCTCATATTTTATATGCAAATGATAGAAACGAACATAACAACAACAACGTCATAATTAATAATTTGATAAATGTACCGATATAATATAATATATAACAGTTAAACATTCTGTGAATAAACAAGTAACATAATAATTCTAACACTTCAAACCTGTGGACAAGATCCGCAAAAATACCAAATTATAGCCACACACTCCGATACGAAGCTTCTAGTGTACCGATATGTATTGTCAGTAATTTTCCTACCCTTTTTTCAAATGGGGCCTGGGCCCTAGGCAGTTGGGAAACATGTGTCGTATAATGTATGAATTGGGAAAAAATAAATCGATGTGTTCAACATTTTTTAAGGATGTAGATACAAGAAGATGTGGTATGAGTGCCAATGAGACAACTCTCCATCCAAGTCACAATTTTTACATGTTATTTATTATTCTAAAATTCCAATTTTCTTTCCTGTTCTAACTTGAACATATAAACTCAGTCATACAACCCTGAGATTAATTGCAAGTTTTCTTGTCAGTTAGATTTCTCTCACCGACACGTATATGGCATGGTATAATGTTTTCAGTGCTTAGGTCTGATCTAGAGTCGACAACCGTCAGATTATGGTTGTACTCAGAGTGGGATTGACGGTCAGTCTCTCTTTGTACATGTACATGAGCAGGGTTCATTTCGAGTGAATTATGCTCAGGTGTTTGGGTAGAAACAATTTGTTTAGTGTTAGCACTTGGGGTCGAGGTGACTGCTTTTGTGTCTTTATCCGCCACAACCACGGCTTCATCCTGTTCTATATCAGTCAAAGTAGAAACATTTTCGTTCAAAATATATCAGTCCCTGTAGCATCTTCAGTACTAATTTTGGATTTTTCAAAAGCTAAACAAGTTTTTACAATCAGTGGCATCTTTGCCTTTTTTTAATTTGTGAACAATAATATTTTGAATAATGAGACGACATGTTGTATGTTTGGGCATGCTTAATTCACAGCAAAAAAAATAAACCAAACCAGCAAATCTTTGCTCAGTACGACATTGCCTCTAGAAAAAAATTACGAGTGAGAAATAATTAAAACCTTTTAGTTTTTCATGTTGGCATGTATTTACAATGTTATTCAGTTAATAACACAGCATCATCACTTCATATCATACCAAATTCTTAGGTACCGTTAACTACCGGACGTCATCCAAATGCTGAACTAAGCTTACCCATTGTAAAACTGGTTTACGGTTGAATATAGTTACCTGTCTATTCAATATGATTACATCGGGAACAGTTTAACAACCTATATTTTGAACCAAATCATACGAACAATAAAATTATCAATTACCTTTCCGCTCAACTTGATTGAATTGGGAATTTTACGGGTTCAATTGGGAAAATTTTTAGGTATTTTCTGATTGGGAACGGGGCCGATATTCGGACCCAAAATAAAGGCAGGAAAATCACTGATTGTGATACTACTGTTATGACTGTTTTAATGTAGTGATAAGCGATTGTTGGAAAACCCAATTTATTGGAAATTTAGAGAGAAAAAATATATGATTCAAACTGTAAGCTAGTCAAATTCTTATACAAATGAAGACATTTGTGATATGAATGAAAATTTGGTCGAAATCATCGGTGAATAAGATATTGTGCATGGTACATGTAACGGCTTTAACAGAGGATCAATATTATGAATATCAACTTTTAAAAATATCACCAAGGCCATTAAAAATCGAACAAAGGATTTTTATGAATTGTGCTGTTAGTTCGACCGAGATTCAAAAGTTGTCGATGAAGTCTATTCTGATAGAATTAAAAATAAACCATTTCTTTTCAAAATAATCCGACGTAAAATTGCAATTTGTTATCATGTTTTAGTACATTTCATACATGTATGCGCGGAACATGAAAGTGACAAAACAAAAATCGGTGTACAAAATGTACCTGAAGATTTGCATTTCGATATCGTATAAGTCTGTACTTATATGGGATGATTACAGTTATATTTTCCCAAAATTCTGATCTTTCTAAATCAATTTACCAGTCATTACTACAAATGATGAAGTGTTGACTATTTAATTATGTTTATCTATTTAAGTAGGACTCTATTTACCAAGTCTCCACTACTTCATTTAAATCAAAATTGGAGGCTTATTTTTACTTTTCGGAAGTAAATGGAATTCACTGCATTTTACATTTCTAACCCTATTATCTTACTCAAACATATAGAAGTATCTATGTAAACCATAAACAACATTGTCGACGGAAGGAGAAAAAAAATGCCCTCTATTAATGATGGGAAACGCCAAATTATGTCTTTATACCGATTGAGATGCAATATCGCATTCATGACGTAACTATAGTAAGCCTCCCCCCTCCTCTACCCCGGGGCTTAAAATACAACAATGCGGAATTCTTCCAGTTCGCTATTGCATAACAAATAAGATTTGTGCATTGAAATATAAACTGTTTATGACATCTGATATCTTTAATCATTTTAAAACAGACTTTATATAAATAATCTAATAGATATTACTCACTCGTGTGTTTAAAAATAATAGACAACGTTCGTAATACGAGGAGATATAAAATGTAAATGAGAAATCATTAAATATGGATCTTATAATTTATGTTATTTGTTTATCGCGTCCCAGTCAGTCGGGAACTATTTAGATACAATTCAGTTGGCTGCATCATTATAAAATATTTAATGCATATCATTTAACGGGATAATTCTCGCTTTACAATTTAAAGCAATTAAACAATAATTAAACTTCTGTTGTTTGATTTCAAGTTAATGTTATTGATTTTCAGAGTGCTTTGGATAAATAAAAAAAATAAAAATTCAGTTTCAAATGAATTGCAACTATTTAAACTATAAATTGACGGTAACGAGTAGAACCTGGAACATTATCGTAACCACATTGTTACAAAAATGTCTAAAATGCATAGTACACTTTAGATCACGTGGATGTTGCCATTTCCACTCCTACATAGATATAGGAAGATGTGGTGTGAGTGCCAATGAGACAACTCTCCATCCAAATAACAATTTATAAAAGTAAACCATTATAGGTCAATGTACGGCCTTCAACACGGAGCCTTGGCTCACACCGAACAACAAGCTATAAAGGGCCCCAAAATTACTAGTGTAAAACCATTCAAACGGTTGGATAGGGAAAAAACCTGTAGATGTTTCTTGTGCCCATCCCTTTGAGTGGAATTGCCATGCCGTTGGAGTGGGTTAAACTTGTATATGTTCAATTTGCTCATCCCTTTTAGTAAAATTGCCAGTGACTTCTTTATTTTAATCATAAGCATGGATTATACAATACCTTTAGAAAATAATAAAAGCTATTGTATTCAATGTTTTACAAAATTAAATGTTAAATTTGAGTGGGCTTCTCACGCTTAAGGTGGGTAGGTAAATAAGTTGTGTACACATGTAAACATTAGTCAACAATTGAAATTAACGATTTGGCGATATTCACTCCGCCTTGTAACCGAATGTTTCTAAGCCAGCCAGTCGTACTGCTATCATGCATTCTTAGTAAAATAAAGTGACACATTAGAAAAATGACTCATCGTGGAGAAAACAAGCTTCTATACACTGTTAACAAACACCATATTCTGTGACAATACAATTAACCATCTTTGCCTGAATAATTTTCAATCAAAATTATATCGGCAAATTAAATATTAAAACAAGAGTGCACACGCTGAAATGTCTCGCCTGTTTTACGTATCATTGAATTTATGTTGAAAGTCTGTAACATGAAGGTTTTACTACACATATCATATAAACTTAACATTATCAATGTTCTATGCAAATGAAATAACCAACAGATGAACCAGGTCAGACAGACATGTACTGTAACACCTTACAATATGGTTCCATACACCAAATATAACTCACCTATTCCTTAAAATATATACGAAATAAACCGAAACACAAAACTAAAAATTGTTCAATGAATCTTGAAAATGACGCCAAGGTCAGATGAAACAGGCCAGACTTACATGTATTATAATACCTTACAATCATTCCATACACCAAATATAGTGGCCCTATTGCTTATAGTATCTGTGAAATAGACCAAATCACAAAAACTAAACATTCATTTTTTGTCCAATGAACCATAAAATTGAGGTCAAGGTAATTAAAGATTAAACCTGCCAGTCGGACATGTATACCTTATAATCACACCAAATATAGTTGACTTAATGCTTATAGTTTATGAGATACGGACTTGACCACGTAACTTTAACCTTGATCAAGGCTCCGTGTTGAAGACCGTGGTTTACCACATCTTCTTATATCTATTGACCACGTAACTTTAACCTTGATCACTGATCTATGAATCAAGGTCGAGGTCAGATGCACCTACCTGATATACATGTAGACGTTGCAAGGAACCCATATACCAAATAATATAATTATCCTATTACTCATAGTAAGTGAGAATTTCACTTGACAAAAAAAAATTAAAAATTTTCAAGCAGTCACTGAACCATGACAATGAGGTCAACGTCAATGGACATATGACAGACAGAAACTTTGTAACTTAATGTATCTGTATACAAGGTACATGTATGAAGCATCCAGGTTTTCTACTTTCTGAAATATACAACTTTTAATTGAACAATAAGTTTACGCCGTCGCCGCCGGATTGTAATCCCTATGTCTCGCATTCTACAACTTTCATCACAGGCGAGACAAAAACTTACATTTTTTGTTCCTCTGTGCCTTATTGTACAGTTCAAGATTGCCCTGTCATTTCGATGGACGGTTATATTTTGAGCATCAGCGAGAATTTCTGGTGGAAATCCAACTCGTAATTGTCTTCGATCTAATATCCTTTTGTAGGAAAATCCACCTAAAATGATAAAAGAAAATATTGTCACTCGAATAGTGGATAAACTGTCGAACATATTTTCAAAAAGTTTCAGAGCTGTTGCAGAATTTGTTAGCAAAAGAACAACCACATATTTTTTTATTTATTCTTTTACATTTTAGAAAATGTATTTGTCAGGGAGTTAAACTATCTGTACAACAAATTATTAAATTATAAACGTATCTAACTTTATAAACCATAAAGAAAAAGACTGCAGTAACGCATACACAGGTACATAAAAATGTAACTTAAACTAAAACTTAGGAAGCAACGTAAAACTAAAACAGACCTAAAAAATTTGTACACGAACTCTGCAAATAACACTGCATTGTTCGCGTATTGTCTTACAATTATAAAGATGAAGAGTATAACGCAAGAACAGAGCATGAAGCAAATGGAAATTTAAAATGTGCATCTTAAAACCAAACTTAGCAACCATTTTAACGTACCGTTAGCAACACAGCGGATAATCTAAGAGTTCTCCCAGTAACGGAATTCGAGTTCAAACCCAATTCAAAGAGACGCGAAAGATACCAAAGACGAATACAGACTGACAACGCCATGTCAAAAAAAGAAAAGGACCAAAAAACAAACAACAGTATACATAACACAACACAGAAAACTAAAGACTAATAAATAAACCGTGTTTTCCCAGACTAAATATTAATCGAGACACATCAACGTGTTTAGTGTAAAGACGTCATAACCAGTATACGGGTCATTTTCAAAAATGTCGAATTTTGAAATTTTGAAATTGATTTAAAGTTTCTTATTCAAACAACCCTCGTCATAAGCAAATCAAAACAAACAGTACTTATTTATAGAACAACATATAAAAAGATGCAATCTTGATAATGACATACAGGAATATATTGAAACATTTTTTGATAGGTGGTGCAATATTTTGTCTCACCTGTTACCATGTTTAAAAGAAATTTCGGGTTATTTAGAAAAGGTTTCGATAAAATTTTAAGCTTGTTTTTCGTAGCCAATAAGATGGTTTTCAAGAGTGAAAACTTCTATATATATTCATTCTGTGAAATAATAGATTATTTGCCAATTTTCCATGTTGTATTGAAAAATGCCTATAAAAATTGGTTTTCAAAGGTTATAAAAATAACCACCAGTAATGCAAGTCTAAGGTAGCAATTCATAATGTTCAGCATTTGTTATCTCTTTCAAATAAACCCAACATCAAGTAAATCCGTCGCACGTTGGTTTGCTTTTGTCTTTATTTTATTGGTAACAGGAACGTACGTTAATGATATATCACTATATTAAGTTCTATCCTGTTACCTTTTTGTCTATCCTGTTACCGAAAGCAGTATTGCACATGCAAATGCTAAATTGCGAAGATTAAGACGTTGTAACCTTTAGATGAGTTCAAACAACGAAACATTTCATTATGTGTGCAACTATATGTTATTATAAACTTGTTAAAAACGTTTCTGTCTATTATTGTCTATCCTGTTACTGTAACCATAGCAACCATAGTAACAGGATAGACATAACAGGATAGACAAATTTCTTCATTTTTGAATGCTGTTGTGAAATAACTACTCCCTTTGATGAAGTGATAATGTTTTTCTGTTGTGATTTTGGTTTCCAACACGTTATTGCACATTTTGCAAGTATAATATTGGTGTAATTAATCAATATGTTTGTAACAGCATAGACATGACAAAAAAGTACCCACTATTTTTTTTCACTAAATATCTTGAAATTTCTTTTCTCTACACTGTTATACAAGAAACGTGCTGTGTTAAATGTTTAGGTTACTTTGAAATCAACACTGACTAGTTCAATATTCATAGGGAGAAAAATTTAACGGCTAATTTAAGTAGCGGTAACAGGATGGACATGAACTTCATGTACGCTGATTGAATTTAGCTTGTAGAAAAAATGTTACATATAATAATAAAGAAGCTACGATTTTTCGTTCGAGTTATTATTTACGTTCTATAAAAGTCCCTTTTGCAGATATCAAGGCGATCAGAAAATAGGAAAAAAATCCTTTGAAATGTGTTACTCGGACACTGTACGCACATAAATTACGCAAAAATCGGACTTATATGTATTTTAATCATATCAAAATAGATCTAAGTCGTGTTTATTATTAATGTTCTGACTCATAAATCCTACAAACTTTCATTTAAACACTTACAACTGCATTTTCCATTAGAAATAAAAAATTTAGCATGGGTGTACTGAAAATTCGACATTTTTTGAAAATGACCCATATGAAAAACACGACAGTGCACGCGCACAATATAAGTTTCGATTGGATGTAGGACCATGTTACTGTATAGCAATACATATTTAGTTATTTTTAAATCATTAAAACATGATCAAATTTTGTTGAAATAAAGTCAATATTCAAACATCTTTAGCTAGTAATGTTTTATTGATAACCTTAAATAACAAGCCTACTCAAGGGATTAATAAGTTTACCTTAAATAGAATCTGTTGACACAAGAAAAATGAATATAAAAATAAGATGTGATATGATTGCCAATGAGACAACTCTCCACAAGGGGCCAAATGACACAAAAATTAACAACTATGGTAATGTAAAAGACCTTTTAAGAACGCAAAATAAGACTACAACAGAATATAAGCGCACTAATTCTGTAACTCCACTCTTTTTTGGAATCCCCAAAATAAGTGAATATATTTTGTTGTAGTAAGAATACTAGGTTAAACCTTTTTGTTTCAAATTCAACCAACTAGAGCCAAAAGTCTAACGCTGACACGGAACTTCAGCTTTCTACGATGCAAAAATGATTATGTTTTTAAAGCACAGAAGACTAGAACGAATAACTAATTCGTTTTGATGAATGAAAAAGCTGCTGAAATACATAGTTACATTAATTAAGATTAAACAGTAATCTTGCTATCCAAAACGATGCAAGTTATATTGCTGTAATTGTTTGTAAGTAAAAACTATAAGCGTCAATTTGTTTGCTGCTATTCAACTATAACTGTATGCATGCATGGTTCTTCGTTTACGTTCGTCTTATCCAAATTCAGTTGCTGCTTGGAAATAAAACAAAGGAAGAAATAAGTTTGCAAAGTTCCAAAGATATCTTAAACTAGCCTTGTCAAAATTTATTATTTTGTATTTTAGTTTGTTACTTGATTTCTATCATCCTTCCGGAGTTGTTAAATTTCCAAAATAAAACATTTCGGAAATCAAAAGATCAAGTTGAAGAGTAGATTGGTACCAGTTGTTACTTGAGTGCAATCTGATTAAAATACAGATCCGGTGTCCAAGCTTTACTTACAAGGATCGGAAAACGCTCCGTTCTACTTTCTGTTTTACAGACCTTTCGGAATCCTCTTGTTTTGTCGGATTAATACACACCTTCAAAAATTTGAAGTCTGCAATTTCATTGGCTGATGTAACAATTACAAAAAAAGAAAGATAAACGGAGTGTTTTTAGATCCTTGTTAGCAAATCTTGGAAACAGGATCTGTATTTTAATTAGATTGTTCTTGAGTGTTGAGAGTTGATCTAAAGGTGTAACAGTTAATCGTTAATCAAAAGTTTGGATGGTCAAAAATATAAAACGTTTAACGAGCATAAAAATAATAAGGACATAAACAGAATAGGCGAAAACCGTCTAAAGTTTGAGTGACGGATTTAAAATTTACATATTAAATATATTCAAGTCACGCCAATGGGTCGAGGAAGCTAATTATGCCAACTGGGCTGACATTGTTGTATCCAAGACTTTTTCTCAGTGCTTTATTAAAAGGAATGCATTTTGAACCATTTTTGGATAGAGGTCTTTTCAAATTTGCAGTCAGATATTGATATTTTGTCACGAAGAAGACATATAGATTAATTTATTGATTGATTGGTGTTTAACGCCACTTTAAACACTAATGTGCTATTTCGTGGCGGTCAGTATACATTGGTGGTGGAAGGCAGAGTGCCCGGAGAGAACCACCAACCTTCGGTAGGAAAACTGACAATCCTAGTCAATTAAGATTGGAGTCGAGTGCACCTGCCACGTGCGGGATTCGAACTCACAACTTCAGTGTTTACTGGCTAGTGATACAGTAGTTCGAATACTTAGATCATTCGGCCACCGAGGCCCCGAAGACATATAGAGACTGAGGATATATCCGGTAATAAATTATATATATATTTTGTTTTTCGTATTATACCATATTTGTTCCGGTGGGTATAATATCAATATCGTTGATATAGAAAAATCGTAATAGTTTTCTTCAAGAGAACGATAGCATGCTAATATAACTACAACACTGTACAATTCATTGACAATTCATTATGACATTCCGTTTATAACACCTGTTACAGTCTTTTTAAAGCATACTCGCCTGATGATGTAAGGCCATGGCTCAGACATTAATTTTAATAATGATATTCCCATTATAACACATGTTACAGTCTTTTTAAGGCATACTCGCCTGCTGATGTAAGGCCATGGCTCAGACAACTAATAAATTTTACAACAAACATGGGAATATAACAAATTCACTGATTGCATTACAGGATCAAATTATCCTTAAAAAATAAGTTCTACTTTCCTGCCTTCATAAGATCACTCACACACGTAATATGATTAACGACAGGAAACTGCCGTCTCCATCTGATATTGGGACACTTTGTCAATAACAATTATTGAGCTTAGATTTTTATTCTCTTGCATTATGGGGAAGTACAGCTGTATAGCATTTAAACAAAAGAACTGTTTTTATCTCATGGTTCATGTGTATTATTTTCAGCAATATCATGATTTAAAAAAAATAAAACGTTTTACTGCCAATTTCAAGTTCTTGGAGCGTGTTATCTAAATAAGCCATTACCTCGATACGGCTGATTTTAGTTTATATGGTAAAATGGGTCAATATGATCTTTAATAGTCAATGTTATTTCATTAATTATGTTTTATCAGGTAGGCTATGCATTATTTGATATCACCTTCCTTAAATTTGTGGTATATTGTACAATGTACATTTGTATCAGGTTAATGCATTTTAAAAATAATTTGTATCACTTTCACAAATTGACACGCTAAAATTTTAAGCCACTGGTTCATGTTGTAATATTCAGCGTTAATCGAACTGTTAAAGCATTCTAACTTCAGATTATAACTGTTCCGTAAACATGAAATTGATTAAGATTTTTTTTCATTTCGTGAATTAAGTTTCAGTCTGATATCAAGCACACACTCAGACAAATCCGTCTTGCTCCAAATAAATGTATTTACATAGAATGTCTTTATATCTCATTCGTCTTCGTTTGAAGATGTGATTCAAGTAACAACGTCTCAACAACTGTAATTTCGATAAATGTTATTTTGGAAGAAAGCTACATCACAATAACGGATAACCAATTAATTGTAATGTATATTTAATGACGCTGGTGGAATTCAAAGTAGAGATTAATCCAGCAATGTCTTTCAACGTATTACTTTCTTGAAGAGTAAGATTTCTCAAATTGAGAATTAAGCGCTTTTTATCAGAATGCGATAAAAAGTGAATCCTTCAGAATAAGGCAATCTATAGAATCTTAGAATGGGTTTAAATATATTCAAATAAGGTGAAAAAAATATTCATTTAAAGCAGACAATGATTGCAAACTGTGTTACGTGTGTACTACCCGTCATTAGTCATTAATAAAACGTTCTAGAACATTTGAAAATTCATAACGGTCCGTGCTTTTGTAACTTATAGAGTTATTTTACGTAATGGAAAGAAAATTATTAACAACACAACTTCTAGGATATCCACGTGCTTAAACAAACGTATTTGTAATGCCTCTACAGCCAGATTGTTTAACAAAATGCGCGGGTATCCACAAATTTTCCGTGCAATGCCAAAATTGACTAACCTGTTTTAGATTAACTTCACAAAATACTGTACGGTCAACAGTGAACGGGAGAGCTTTTCGCTCTCCTTTCCTGTGACATTACCTGAAAACTCAAAACCTTATATATGTGGTAACTTGAACCCAACCTAAATGTGGTATTCAATATGTTGGACAGACGGGACGAGCGTATTACAAAAGAAATCAAGAACACCTTTACCGCTTTCGTAGACCTAAAAATTCAAAAGTTTGATATATCAACATTTAGATAAGCATAATCACAATCTAAAATTTATTAAATTCCAACCACTTGAAACCGTTCAGAAACAACCAGGAGAATCACACAAGCAATTTGAAAATCACGTGAAATTCGCGAACTATTTTGGATAAAAAGACTTCAAACTGCTTATCCTCTCGGTCTTAATGACAAAATATTAGGACAGGGAACATAACTAAAACTTCAATCGATGTCATTAATATTGTCGATAAACGACTTAGAAATAAAAGGTCTCATGGCAAACGCAAAACCGTAATCAACGTATTAAACATCGTATAAATTATACACTTGCTGATCTGTTATCTATAATAAAAATAATGGCAGACATCAAGTATTATGCAAACTGGGTCAGATACCAATAAGTAAATTATATGCTATTTTTCTGGAGTGTGATACAATTTCTTTTTTTAGCCCGATGTATGAATACACCCGTATTATTACAGCCTTTTGTCATCATAGGCTATTTCCTAGTATCGATAAACCTGAAAATCATAAACGGCATTTTCTTAAATTAAAATATATAAATAGAGGTATTGATTTTATTAACTTATCTAGTATATTCAATGACTCTACCATCCAAAGCCAAATACCTCCATATTTTGATAATATAGAACCACCTATTATTTCATATTCTTATAAAAACCCAGCAGAAGTTTGATTTTAATTATACGTCAGTTACATCAGACGTCAATATAGTAAATAATGTTCCTTCCACTTGAGATTGTGAAACATCTAGTTTTAGATATGTTCCCTATGGTCATGTCCTTACAGGAGACCTCAACATCGTCGAAGACCGTGAGGTCATAACTTTTCTTAAGAAAGGACCGAAATATCGTCCTCCATCTAAAATAGATTGGAAACAGTGTCGTCAGGTTATTAAAGACGCTCTGTCTGTCTACTGTAAAAATTGGTGTAAACGTGAAAAATCTGATAAAAAATCTCTAGACAGTTATTTGAATAAAATTATGAATACTGTTAATATTCGTATATCTCATTTTGAAAACAATTCTGAAATTAGTAATAGGGTCCATGATATTCCCATTTCCAGAATAAAAATAAACTCCAAGTACTTGCAAAGCGGTTTGTGTTCGTACCGGCAGATAAAGCAGCAAATAATGTAGTGGTGGTGTGACGCATATACTACACGGAAGTTCTCCAAAACGAAATTACAAATTCATCTACATTCAGGTCCGTACGCTCCACAGAGTCAAATTGTAAACAAGCATATCACTGCCACTACACAGCTTAAAGCCTCTTCCGAACATTTGAAAGTCCCTACTATGTACTGGTTACCTAAATTGCACAAAAACCATTTAAATTCCGTTTCATCTCCTCATCTAGTAAGTGTTCTACTACCAATCTATCAGTTCTTCTAACTACCTCCTTACTACTATCAAAGAACTTGTTATTAACTTTTGTAATAAAGCTTATGAAAATAATGGTATTAATTATTTTGGAGTGTTAAAAATTCTTTAGAGGTTTTAGATAAAATACATGCTTTTGATGGTCCTTTTAATTCTGTTGACAGTTATGATTTTTCTACTCTATACTACACTTCCACACAATCTTATCAAGAAAAGTTTTCATATTTAATTAAATGGTCTTTTGAAAATCTCATTACAAATTTATTTGCTGTAACTCGTTTAAAGCCTTTTCTGTAACGAAAAGGAAAGTATGCTAGATACACTTACTGGAAATGTGAAGATATGATTGAAGCTTTAAATTTTCTCCTGGACAACATATATCTACGTTTCGGCGATAAAGTGTATCGACAGGTAGTAGGTATTCCTATGGGCACTAACTGCGCCCTTTAATAGCAGATTTATTCCTGTATTGCTATGAATCTCAGTTTATGACCAAACTCAGTAAAGACACGTCATTGTTACATTTGGTTGATACATTCAACAATACCTTCCGTTATCTAGATGATATTTTTCGTTAAATAATCCAGAGTTCTCTAAATATACTACCGAAATTTACCCAATAGAACTTACTTTAACTAAATCTAACATAAACAGCAGTAGTTGTCCTTTTCTGGACTTGGACATTTCAATCTCTAAAGGAAAACTATATACGAAAATTTACGACAAAAGAGACGATTTTCATTCCCTATTGTTAATTTTCCTTTTTAGACGGCGATGTTCCTTTGGCTCCATCATACGGTGTGTATATATCCCAACTCGTTCGTTATGCCCGTGTGTGTAGTGATGTCATAGATTTTAACGAACGTAATCAATGCATCACTAGTAAATTATTAAGTCAGGGATTTCGTTACCATAAATTACGTAAAACTTTTACTAAGTTCTTTCATAGATACAAAGATTTGATTAGTTAATTTGGCTGTACCTGTAGAAAACTGATTAAAAACGGTATTTCACATCCTAAATTTTACGGTAATATTGTACTTAAAGCGCGGAAATCACTATATGATCCGTGTAAACTCATCGAACCTTTAAATAAACTTATTAGTTCAGGTTATCTTACCAATGTTGTAATTAGATCTTTGAATATAGTTTACATTGGCACTAATATCGATTTTGTCATCAGCAGATTAAAGCATAACTAAATTTGTATACTTTTCAAACGGGATGTTTAAAGACACACCCACGTTCATTTTGATCTATAAAGAGGTTAAACTCCTAACTATCCTACTGTCTGTCGATACATTTATTTTGGCATTGCACTAGTCATGTCTTCTTTGACTGTCCATGACGTTAAAATACTAAATCCCTGGGATGTGTTTTAGTTGATTTTAGTCTCTGATGCATGATTTTTATTATTAATTGTTTTGGCTTTTAACTAGCTGTCAGTAACTGCGAGTACTCTCAAATCGTACTTTCTTGTTTATTTGACCTGTTGATACTAATTGTAATGATCTTTTGTTATTTAATGTTATTCAGGGTTATATCTGGTCTATATACCAGCTTTGATAAGTGTTTGGTACTAATATAAATTTCCACTTACTATGAACATCAAAATTATTTATTTTGTTAAAATATTTCCTTTCTCTATTGTAACTGTATACGTATACCTAACAACAAAATTATTTTATTTACCTGTGTTTAAAGTTATTGCAAATGGCTGATATTTTTGTTCGAGCATATTGTTTTTCTTAAATTGTTTAACATTTCATACCGATATAATATGTTACTTTTATTATTCTTCCTTAGTTTATTTATTTTGAATTTACATTGTATCATAGGTCAAATTTATTTGTTCAGTGTATGTTCAATGGTGTTAATATGTCCTTTGATTGAGTTAAGCTATTTCAGTTGATATTTTATAGTGTGTTTTCTATGTTGTAATGTTACACTATTGTTTCAGAAAAAGGGTGAAGGTTTGGTACCATTAAAACGTTTAAACCCGCTGCATTTGTTTGCACCTGTCCTAAGACAGGAATCTGATGTTCAGTAGTTGTCGTTTGTTGATGTGGTTCATAAGTGTTTCTCGTTTTCGTTTTATATAGATTAGACCGTTGGTTTTCCCGTTTGAATGGTTTTACACTAGTAATTTTGGGGCCCTTTATAGCTTACTGTTCGGTGTGAGCCTAGGCTCCGTGTTGAAGACCGTACTTTGACCTATAATGGTTTACATTTATAAATTTTGACTTGGATGGAGAGTTGTCTCATTGGCACTCATACCACATCTTCTTATATCTATTTAATTTTAAATATTTGGTCAAATATCACAGTGCCCGTGTTTAAATAACTTAAATGTCCAAGCCTAAGTTTTCCACATAAAAGGCATATTATATGAAAACATTGAAAAGAATATGAGTATGTATTATGCTTTAGTATTGCCTTTTATAAATACAAATATTAAAACATTGGAAACTGGAGGTGAAACAATGTCAAAACGATCTTGAAAATATTTTGCCATTGCCATTGAAATGTATGTGTTAAAAACAAATACAGAAATATAGGGATCGATGCACTAAAAGATTTAATGTATAATTGTCTAAATACAAAAGGTTTGTGTATTGTAAGGAATAAGTCGATCGAAACAAATAAAATAAAGGAAAATGAATGTATACTAACTGACCAACGAACACAGACCTATACGAACAGTGAAAACACGTATGCACATTGAAGCTATGGCAATTGGAATTCCAATCAAAATCAGGATTGGAATCAGGTGACGTATTTCAGCTATTTAAGCAAGCAATGGGTCAATATGGTAAATGACAAAATCAGTGCACATCTTTATGACACATTACTATATCATAAAATTGAGAATGGAAATGGGGAATATGTCAAAGAGACAACAACCCGACCAA
Source organism: Mytilus coruscus (assembly GCA_017311375.1). Taxonomy (NCBI): domain Eukaryota; kingdom Metazoa; phylum Mollusca; class Bivalvia; order Mytilida; family Mytilidae; genus Mytilus; species Mytilus coruscus. Next base: position 33,162,460 of record CM029601.1, read on the forward strand.
AGAGCAGACAACAGCCGAAGGCCACCAATGGGTCTCCAACGCAGCGAGAAAATCCCGCACCCAGAGGTGTCCTCAGCTGACCCCTAAATAAAATTGTGTACTAGTTCAGTGAAAATGGACGTCACACTAAACTCCAAAACATATAAATGAACTAAAATTAAAAAACATACAAGACTAACAAAGGCCAGAGTCTCCTGACTTGGGACAGGCGCAAAAATGCTGCGGGGTTAAACATGTTTTGTGAGATCTCAACCCTCCCCTATACCTCTAGCCAATGTAGAATAAAGAAACACATAGCCATACGCACAGTAAAACTCAGTTCAAAAGAAGTCCGAGTCCGATGTCAGAATAGGTAACAAAAGTAACTAAGCAAAATGACAATGATACATACATTAACAAAGGACTACTAGAAGTTACTGACATGCCAGCTCCAGACCTCAATTAAACTGATTGAAAGATTATGTCTTCATCATATGAAAATCAAGTACAATCCCTCCCGTTAGGGGTTTAGTATCATACAATCATAAAATATATGAGAAGAACATAACCCGTATCATGCCAACAACTGGTTTTAGAATAATAGTGTTTATTTCCGATGCAAAGACCCTATGAGTGAATCAATATTAATACTAAAATATGCAATCCTTAATGACCTGACAACAGTATCGTAACTATATCCTTTCCGAATAAGTCTGTTTAAAGGTTTGGTTAGCTTTTGAGGTGAATGCCGACATTTTTGTGCTTTGTAAAGAATATTACCATAAAATATTGGATGTGAAATACCTGAACGTATAAGATGTCTACATGTTGATTTATATTTACGAATGATGTCCTTGTACCGATGATAAAATTTAGTAAATGTTTTGACTAGTTTGTGATATCGAAAACCCTGGTGTAATAATGTTTCAGTAATACAGAGATTTCTTTCGTTGAAATCAAATTCATTGTTACAAATACGAGCGAATCGAACAAGTTCAGATATATAAACACTATAAGATGGTGACAAGGGAACGTCACCATCTAAAAATGGATAATTAACAATAGGGAATGAAAAATCATCTCTTTTATCATAAATTTTGGTATTAAGCTTCCCGTTAAAGATATAGATATCAAGATCCAGGAAAAGGCATTGTTCGTTGTTAGTATTAGCTTTATTTAAAGTCAGTTCGACATGATAAATCTCTTTAGTGTAGAAACTGAAGTCGTCATTATTGAGAGCCAATATATCATCTAAATATCTAAAAGTGTTATTAAATTTTTGAATCAGATGTTGTTTCGATGGGTCTTTGCTGATTTTAGTCATAAACTGTAACTCATAACAATACAGAAACAGGTCCGCAATAAGTGGTGCACAGTTAGTCCCCATGGGAATTCCGATAACCTGACGATATACGGAATCTCTATAGCGAACAAAAATGTTATCTAGTAAAAATTCAAGGGCAGTTATAGTATCAAAGCAGGTCCAATTGACATAGTTCTTTTGTTTGTTGTTACTAAAAAATGATCTAAAAGAGTTTGAACATATATATTCGCATTCCGACTTTTTAAATGCCCATTTAATCAGGTGTGTGCATTTTTTCTTAATAAGATTATGAGGCAAAGTGGTTTATAGGGTAGAAAAATCAAAACTTGAACAGATTCGAAATCACCAATATAAGCATGCAATTTATCAAGTACTTCCAACGAATTTTTGACACTCCAAAAGTAATTAATTCCACTATTTTCAAAAGCCTTATTTGAACAATTTATTACCAGGTTTTTGATTGTACCAAGTGTACTAGTAAGTAGAATAAATAGTTTAGTAGTGGAACAAAGGCTTGAAGACGAAATAAATCTATATTTGTAAGGAGTTTTGTACAGCTTCGGAAGCCAGTACATAGTTGGAACTTTCATTGTATGTGGATCTGCTTGTAAAGAGGTAGCTAAAAGTTTATGTTTGTTACAGATTTCATTTTCCGAAAATGGAGTCAGTTGGAATGTTGGTAAATTCGTGATTTCTTTTTGTAAAACCTCAATGTAAAATTTACGTCAAACAATAATGATATTGTTAGCAGCTTTATCAGCCGGGAGAAAACGATACGAGAAACTGGGCTATTATGGTTGTTGTTAGGAGTAAAATGATCTTTAAAATGTTGAATACGTATATCAACTATGTTCATTACCGAATTAAAAAAAGAATCTAATGATTTCTTGTCAGCTTTTTCTCGTTTTATCCATTTAGAGCAGTAAGTACGAAGTGAGTCGTGGATGATGTTACGACACTCATTCCAATTAATAATTGACGGGGGACGATATTTTGGTCCTTTACTGAGGAATGATTTCAACTCTCGGTCACGAACGATGTTAAGGTCTCCTGTTATAAGATGGGAACTGGGGCAATAAATGTATTCGGAATTACTGCAATTTCATGATGTAGGTGTATTGTCACTGATATTAACATCTTTACACACTTCGCTGTAATTAAACACATATTTTAATATATATCATTGAACCGTTGGTGATTGGAATATAAGCCTTTATATTGATGAAGTTAATAGTTTAGGCTCACCCCTGACCGAATTAGTTAAGTGAAAGTGAGTGAGCTGTCTCAAGGTCACGTCTGTAGTTGTATTGACACATGGTCTTGATAAACAAACGTACTGTGATGTATATCCAGATAGGGTTGTTTCTTCTCAGATAAGGAAAATTACGTCCCATGATACCTACGAATAAGAGAAAAAGTCCAACGATGAAGAAATCCTTGGTGTTCAAGTCGTATCCCTAATATCTATTTGGATTGATGAGATGTATAATTATTATCTTTAATATAATACTTGTATTTCACTAAATAATAACCCTTTCACAAATCTGATTTAAAAGAAAAAATAAACTCATTCATAAGAAGACGTGCACTTTTTTAATGATAAGTTTATTATTTATATTACTTCTTTCTTTTCAAATGAACATACTTTATAAGTAAATGAAATTAAACCTAGTAGAAAAATATTTCGTATACTAGTAATGGAGCAAAAAGTATTATGGCTTTTTATTTGCAATGAATGGGTACAAAGGCAAACCTTTAAAATGATTTGTGAATTCCACAGAACTATTAGAATACATTCTATCAAAATTTAATTGCAGTATTTGAGATGGTGTGTATATTGTACTAGTAGATTTTAAGACATTTTGCATATAATTATAGGGTGCATATTTACAAAATTGAATTTATTTCCTTATTGTTACAGTAATAATATTTATTAATAAAATAGTTATAATACTAATTTTATTCCGTTTGATGTTTGACAGACTTATTATTATACAGCTGCCATCTAAAGCTATATAAAAGGCTGATTGAGAAAATTCAAAACATTTTAATACATTTCTAGTGGATATCTAACAAACATAGCTAGGGAAGGATTGTGAGCTCGCAAACTGGTGTCACCCCCACATTTTTTATATGCCTGTACCAAGTCAGCAGCCTGCAATTCAGTAGTTGTCGTTGTCTATCAAATTTAGTTTTGTACATAAATTAGAACGTTTATTTTCTCGTTTGAATAGTCTTCCATTTTGTCATAGCTTACAATAGGATATGGATTTTGTTCATCGTTGAAGGTCGTATGAGTACTTATAGTTGCTTACATCTACATTGTACGTCATTTGGTCTCTGGGGATTGTTGTCTCAATGACAACCATTCCACATCATCTTATTATTTTTTTTTTTTATCAAATGATATAACTTATTCCCTTGATACTTAATAATTACATATTTTAGTAATCAATATAAAATAGGATATGAAAAAAAAAATTTCATTAGTAGATCATGTATGTACGGTTCAGGGAGTGTAGTAGCCAGGATAACACATGGCTATACTAGGGTAAAGAACCATGACCTCCTGAGCGTCTCCCATCCGGCAGTAAACCCTATGCTAAGGAAGGGCTTCTGTTTGGCTGTGTAGGAAATATATTATAACGCTGATGTCCGTATGGAATGACGATGTCAAAAGCCAAGACTCGTGTACGGAGAGTGCCACGTTCTCTACGCGTTAAAGATACGTACAATATTTTGTATTACAAGATTAATAAATTAAAAGCTTATATATAATAACATTTGATTATGAAACACAATTGCGTACCGTCAACATAAATTTATCTTTATTTTATAGAAGAAAAAAGGAAGAGAAAATCAATGTGCATATCAAGACATATATCCAAAGGCGTTGCATTTTATATAACCAATGCAAGACGACATTTTTTTTAAATTTTTAATTGGCTGTCCTATTTCCGTCAATGTCATATATGATTTTATATATATATATTCTAATGGCCTTCAAGACGCAGACATTCTATTATTGCTGTGTTTTCCAAATATTTCGCCTAACCTTTTGAATTAATTTTTTGTTAGAGACGTCCTTCGATGCAAAGTTTGAAGAAACCATTAAAATTTGCATTGTAATTGTCTTCAACAGCAGTCTGCAGCAATGATTTTTTTTTTTATGCAATTGAAATATGAAAAAATATGATAATTTTTTTGAGAAAATAATATACTTAACTCTTTTATATTCGAATACTAGAAAATTTTAACAACTTTCAGATTTTGACCAACAGTGAAACATATGCAAAAATGGCCCTACCTCTTTCATTGATTATATTCTAATGTAAATGTTTTGGACTGTAAAAGCTCAACAACTGTTTGATTTCCTCTCAGTGCACAAACAATTTTGATAGAGAACATTTCACACAGTTACTGTATCTAGCAATTTCATTTATATTCATGAAAGACAATTAACGTCAAATGGACATATTTGGGTGTCAAAAGGCAAACAGACACATTTAAGAATAAAACTTTTGATAAGTGACCTATAGCTATAGCTGCTTATTTCTACGTCATTTGATCTCTCAGTGGTGAATGGTTGTCTCGTTGGCAATCAAACCATATCTTCTTACTTTTATAAGGACCCTTATAAAATAAAATACAATTTCTGGAGTATGTCTACGACATATAGGCTGTGTTGGCGTGGTGGACAGGAATGAAAGTAAATTTCTATTTTTTTTTTTTTTTTTTTCACTATTTTCACATTTCCCAACCGATAGTGAGAAAATGTTCTCCTCACTAGTGAAATAACTGTTCTGGGTAAATGATTGGTCGAAATTAAATTATGACGTCCAATTTTTTTGGTTTCTTCTAAATTTCCTATTGTGACGTCATGAAAAAAAGGCGACCATGCCTGATGACGCCACATATAAAGAACACAACTTTCTGCAAATCTTTGAAAAGGAAGGAAAAAATCATTTTTAGAGAAACAGATTCCACCACTATAACTCGAGTATTACGATATTTCTCAGCTCGAGACAGTTAAATTTTAATTATTTAAAAAAGCTCGGCAAGCCTCGCGCTTTAAATATTAAAATTTAACTGTCTCGAGTTGAGAAATATCGTAATACACTTGATACAGTTATGGAATCTATATACAACACATTAGAGAGTGTTGAAAAAAGCAAAAAAAGTGTAAAATAATATTTCCCAAAACCACGTAAAACATTGTGCTATATAACCACTGATCTTTATCCTTCCAGATTAATATGATTACCGTGGTATAATTAGTTCTCAAAACATTGTGCTAAACCTTTCATTAGATTACAACGATTTCCTGCAAAATGATACGCAAGGGTTTCCAAGGCCATTCATTAAAAAACAATTTTAGAAATTTAAAATCGAATAAACCGTAATTATATCGGTTATTGTCGATAGTAAATATTTAACGTTTACGTAAACTATCTTGTGCACTGACAGTTCTGCGATTGTATCTGTATACTCCAGTGGGTCATACGTATAAATTATTCAATATCAATTTTCTCCAAAAGACATTACTTGGTTGTAAAGTCGTACTTTTATTTGTCCCAGTCCCAATATGAATCGATGATCTTTATTACGATTTCCTCCTTAAACCAAATTTGTTCAACTATGTCTTCTGTGATGTATTACAGAAAAGTACAAGCTGTTTATATCGATCAACTATATTTTTGATTTTGGTAGTGAATTTAATGCCAAACGGTTGTAATACCATTATGCTGAAGATAAGTCAAACATGTATCAGGAATGATTCTTGTTGGAGGGATTATTATACTTTATAGATAATGATGAATACCGAGAACAACTGTTTGTAGTACTGAAAAAAGGGCAAGGGAGAACGTGCAAAGATAAACATGAAATAGCGCCAATTAAGCAACCTGATCGATAAACTCAAGAAAAGGTCACTATTATATTGTAAGATAATACTTAAAATCAATTTTTGCAGATTTGTCTAGTAAATGTTATGTTAACACCAGTGAATATATAGTGTTAACTGGTAAGACATTTTGTTTATTGGCATTTTGCTATATCGCCTCCCATTTTTACTGAAGAAGGCCTTGTATGCATTGTCCGATTTGAAGTTGGTTTGTCCATGTCATTTATACATCCACACTTTGTTTTAATATTTGATCCAAATGCTAGTTAGGCTTTTTTTCATAGTAAAAAATGAACTAGTTTATCATTTCATAGATAAATTCGATGGCATATCACGGAATTTGTAGTACCTACCAGCCAGTTAGGGTTATGTATCCACATTTTATCCTAACCCAAAGAATGGATTATTAAGGATGTACTTGAGAAAATGCTCGTTATTCGAATATTGGAGTAAGGTAACCATAGTTTAGATAAAGGATAAATTATACAATAATCAAACGGAAGGAAATGCAAAAGATACAAACAAGTCCACTATAAACTACACATAATTTGCCACATCTACATACATGATAGGAATAAACTCCTCATAGAATTGCATTTGTTTAAGCTCTGATGGTCATATTTTGGTATCCATAGGTCTTCTATTAATTTCTACTGATGTTTTGTTAAGTAATTGTTGTTGGACTACCTTATTAGAAGAACAAAGACATTTTTGAGTTGATACGTGTAAGCGCCAATTGAATAGGCCTTTACATGTCGATAATCCAAGAACGTAACGGATCTTGGGCAAGGAAGTCCATTGAGATATTGAAAAATGCCGCACATTTTAGAGCAAACTACTTGCAACGCTTAACTGAAATACAGTAATGGTTGTCCTTACAAATAACTATGTGTAGTATAATCATTTCTAGATAACACTTCTTTCAACTGAAGATTCTTTCAGATAATGACAAAAAGTTAATGTAAATAATCTAGACATTAATCAATTTACAAAGGTGTACATTATATCCCAGATGACCTCAACTAATTCCAATTTATTAACCTTCAATGTGTGAATGGTATGATTTCAGTTGAAATGTAAATAGTTCGATTTCTTCTTTAAGCATTATTGATTTTAAATAGTAATCGACCGTAAATTTGAACGAAACCATGCTCTCTCTCGAGTGAAATTAAGCCCTACATATCATAGAAGAATATCGACATGGATATATTACAAAACGTGAAAACGATAATGGACACGCTAACCACAAGGACGGTGACGAAATATTCACTTTACATCAGCACATACAATGTCGTCTATACTTCCCTTAATTTCAATTTTGGTGTTTTAAATTGAAACGTAAACGAAAATTGCAAAACCTGCTATCAGAAACGTCGAAAGACTAAATTAATGCAAATAAATTAAAGTCTTGTAAATGTATATTCTTCCAATTATAGTACATTTATAGATGAATACCATGTGAATATTTACCGCCGTATATTGTAACACATTAAAAATGACAACAGGAATTATATGTACAAAAAATAGAGCACAATACAACAGACCACAACAACCACATGCACTTGAGCCCTCGAGAAAATAGGAGTGAAAACAAAGACGATCAACACAGTGATGGACATGAACGTATGTTATGCAAATTTCAATTACCATACCGAACACATACTTTTGCTTACTAGTATTTTAATTTTAAGTTCTTCTTTCAATTACAAATATAGATTATATTTGATATCTTGATAAAAAAAAGTCAATTAAAACTAACGTAGAAAGAGACAGAAGACTACCAAAGGAAAAATAAAAATATGAAACATATCCATGATCATCTGTGACGCAGATATTCCACAACGGTCAACTTGACCACCAGGGGTTCTGGATTTAATAGCTTCCTTGAAAGAAGACATCAGTTACAAAAAAAAAGGAAAAACATCCTTTAGAATGTCTTATCAACTGGAGGATATATACTATGTGATATGTTATGTATCAACTATCTACCGACTTGAGATAAAACTGTTTGATATCATTCTGTACCGACTTTGTAGGTTACAAAATCACCATTAAATGAAATAACGCTTCATAAATTTCGTGTGTCAGAAGCGCTTTTCTTGATTTACATAAATACATATTTTTTGCTGTTTATAAATAGTTAAAAATTCAGCGATATCTTACACTACAAACAATGTGTTTGTAATAAGTTATACTGTTTTTGCCTTTAAACGAAAGTAGCTACACTATATTACTCAGCATATATTTTAATTATTCGTTTTATAATTGCTGTTCTTTTAATAATGATTACGTTCTATGGTTTTAATTTGCAATTTACTATTGCAATACTGTAACAATAGTATTGCAGTCGAATGCATTTATCAAATATATGGATACATTAAAACACTCTAAAATCAAAAGTGAATTTTAATTATTCACAGAAGGTAGGGTATATAATTATTGATTTATCTCACATTTATACTTTCTTCATTGCAACATATTATCTGCAAGCCGTGCCCTTAAAAATGGATACATTTCAAAAAAGAAGATGTGGTATGATTGCCAATGAGACAACTCTTCACAAGAGACCAAATGACACAGAAATTAACAATTATAGGTTACCGTACGGCCTTCAACAATGAGCAAAGCCCATACCGCATAGTCGGCTTTAAAAGGCCCCAAATGACAAATGTAAAACAATTCAAACGAGAAAACTAACGGCCTAATTAATGTACAAATAAAATGAACGAAAAACAAATATGTAACACAGCAACAAACGACAACCAACGAATTACAGATATTTGGACTCCTTGGTTTTTTTCCTACGATACAGGGTAAAATATTTTGCCCCATAACACCAATTTTTCTTTTCATATTAGACTTCAATAGTTCATAAAAGGTCATTTACCAAAATTTAAGCAGATTTTTGATTTATTTTCTTTCGATTTGAGACCCAAAAAATACCAAGGCAAATGTAAGGTAAAAGTCCGAGTCAGCCTTTTCCCGCAATTTTTTAAAACTCAAATATCTCGAAAAGGAGCTCCATAACCTATCAATATTTTTAGCTTATTTTGTTCCTAACTAATGCTCTTCTGACTTAAAGTATCAATTTTAAATTCTAGATTTTTTTAATTTCACCTAAGTACATTCTTAAAATGTTACCATTCTGTCAAATTTACTATGGTTTTGTAATAAAAGAACTTCTTAAAATTTTGTTATTTCCATTTAGATTTTTAATCATTTGTTGGAATCTGGTTTAGGGAATTATGGAAGAGCATGATTGTACCTAACAGTGTCCCTTTTTGAACACGTACTATGATGTGAGAATCGGGTAGTTCCCTGACCATTCATGCGTCTTGTAACATATATAAGTTGATGTATTTTCCTATTTTTAAAGGGTCAATTTCTTAATTAATCAATGTACAAAACTCTGCATAGCAAAAAAAAAAAAAAAAAAAAGATTGCAACAATCGGACCAAAAAAAGCAAATATGGTAAAATAGGATTTAGTATAAAGATTGATCGATTGTTGGTTTACTTAACGTCCAGTGGAAAATATTTCATACATGTTCAGGATGAGAACAAATTAACAATAAATACACTAGGTAGGTCTTGTAATTGATCCCGTCCAGGATAAGGTCGGGGAAATTTAGATAGGGACAGAAATTTGGCCTTGTAACAAGCCACCTACGAACCCCTCAAAGAGTTGTTGCAAGGGTTCTTAACGTGCAGAGAGCGTGGCACTCACTCTACACGAGGCATCGGATTTAACGTCCCCATTCTGACCGGACGTGACTGCGTACTTGATACATCCCGAACAGCCAAACGAGCGCCCCACTTTGGCGAGGGTTTTACTACCGGACGGGAGACCAAAGTGACCATATTTCTTTCCCTAGTCACCTTTGGGGTGATTTAGTATATAAAGTACTTTGGTTCCAAGATGTAGGCTTCCAATGTGATTATCCGTCCGGATATTAAAGAGGAGTGCAGTCCATATTTTTCATTTAAAGGCACCAATTGTCAAATGCTCTGCTGCCTGATGCATTCGATAAAACTTCTCATTTGTACAGAATTACCAGGATTACGATGACGAGTTAAAGGGTTCCATGGTGCTACTACATGTCACTGGTACAAGTTTGGAATCGTTTGGTCAAAGCATGATACATAAACTCTTCCTATAGATAATGGCAATTACATTGTCAGTTGCAGACGATCATAATATAGTAACCTCTGTTTGATTTCGAGATTTTATAACAATGGAGTACATACAGAATGTGTCCATATGTGATAAGTAACACGCTTCTGTTTGATCATTCTTCGTGGTTAGTTAACTTCTATGCATTGTAGCATACTAAATAAGCCGAATAAATATGTCTTTTAACACCTGATATGAAATAAACTGTATAAATATTTACATATATGTGTATCTTGCCAAATAGGTGTACATAATGCTTGAGGAGGATCATATGAAGTCTTCATTGTTTGGGTTGTTTTTAAATTGCACTAAATCTTTGAAACCTTTGTATGGATGACTGAAGAATAGACTGTTATCACGCTTCTTGAAAATATGATTTTATCACTCCCCCCTCTTCTTCGGTTAGCTAAAAGACAATGCCTTGAGCCTGTTGTTCAGTGGTTGTCGTTTGTTGGTGTGGTTCTTAAGTGTTTCTCGTTTTTTTTATATAGATTAGACCGTTGCTTTTCCTGTTTGAATTGTTTTACACTGGTCTTTTGGGACCCTTTATAGCTTGTTGTTCGGTGTGATCCAAGGCTCCGTCTTGAAGGCCGAACTTTGACCTATAATTGTTTACTTTTTACACATTGTGACTTGGATGGATAGTTGTCTCATTGGCACTCATACCACATCTTCTTATTTATACTTATTCATTTCCATGTTTTATTTCTTGATAGGCTTTTGCTGCTTTAAATTATCACTGGTTATCTTTTCAGATTTTTGGTTACAATAAACTCATCAAAGATACCAGGCTTAAAATTACGTACGCCAGACGTGCGTTTCATTTACAAAAGTTTTGAAAGGCCAAATAAAGTACGAAGATGAAGGAAAATTGCCATAAACGCCTAATCTACGTTTGATATAAAAGCAGGATTTCAATTTGTGATCCGAAGAGTTTACTGAGGAATGAAGAAATATGGTCATCCCTAGACCTCTCATCTGTTAGGCTGTACTTGGTTAATTATAAATACGCATACACGTCCAGTTGGATCGGGGGTATTTAATCCGACGCCTCGTGTAGGGAAAGTTCCCCACTCACTGCACGTTATAAGAATTCGACCTTGCAATTACTTTATTAGGAGTTCGTGGTTTTTGTTGCAAGGTCAAATTTCTGCCCAATATCCAACATGTGTTTTCCAGTGTGTCTACATTTCCCAGCCTTTCATTTTAGTGGTAAACTTGTAATGGTTTAAATCTTTATGTCTGCTCTTAGTGCGAACCTATACATTTTAATTTGACGAGTTCAAAATTACTAGTATTATTATTTATATTATCTTATCCCAGGATCACCATCACTATCCAACACAGAAGCAGAGGCTATTTATAATTGTTAAATATTTGTTGGACTCAGATCGACATCCAATCTGACGTCATAATAATTTTGTTTGTTTCAAGTCCCTTTCGCTGGCTAAAATCAATGTTATTTTTTCTCTACTGACGGAAAACACTTTTTATTTTGGTAAAAAATGCATATTTAAATCGGATCCTCGATATTTTATACGCCTATTAAGGAACCAATAGATTCTTAGTCTAGTATATTAAACGTCTTTTAGGGAATCGTTATCGTTTATGAATGTATCGTGTTACAAGACATACACGGATGAAATCGGTGAAATACAATATCACCAGCGAATGCATAAATCAGACAAGAGACAAGACATTGCTGGTCCACAAAAAAGTCGAACACTTAATCAAACGAAAGGCGATACGGCGGTCTCTTTTATAGTCAAGATCTTAATGTATTTTTTTAGGGATATTGCTCAACTGTTAATCAATACATGACACTTTAATAAAATAATTCATCATTAGTATATGTTAATATTTTAGTGTGAATACAAAATTCTATCACGCGAGATATCACACGTGATTTCATTAGAATTTAAACGTAATATAAGAGATGACTATTGTATTTGAAGCTTTGCAGACGTCCATCGGTAGTTTTACTGTCGCAAATTGAGTTTACCTGGCGATGCGAAGCTTTAAATACAATACAGTTATCTCTATTCTAATGCAAAATAAACACACAATTCAATTTTAAGGGCATACGATACAGTTTTGATCCCACGGTGATTTTTTTACGAAAATTTGCATACAATCTGTTTTTCACCTAGTCAATTCAAATATGTAGTAAAAAGTATACCTTCATGTGCGTTTTAAGGGATAAATGGGATCGAAATTTTAGACATTTACACAAAAATTTCGGTTTTTGGACATTTTTATCATTTGGATAGACGTACCTTACTTTTAAGTTTCAAAAGATAAACACAAGCGGATTTTGTAAAAACATTTGGAAAATCTTCTTGACATAAGTATGCTCTAAATTTGTATATCAATTCTTTGGAAGTAATTAATTTTTATCAAAGTTTCGTGATTTTAGAAAAAAAACGGCTTTTTGGACATTTTTATCATTTGGATAGACATACCTTACTTTTTAGTTTCAAAAGATAAACACAAGCGGATTTTTGTAAAAACATTTGGAAAATCTTCTTGACATAAGTATGCTCTAAATTTGTATATCAATTCTTTGGAAGTAATTAATTTTTATGAAAGTTTCGTGATTTTATCTAATTTAAAAAAATTTCATCGGTGTCTTTTTCATAAAAAATGGTACAAATAATCTTTATACGTAATCAAACCTAATGTCATTTTAAAAAGAGGGGTCCATGAACTCGTTTTCAAGTTAAATCAGTCTTAACGATAAAATCAGTTGAAAAAGCATCTTTTCCCGATATGTCACAGTTTGACGTCGCTAAAATAACATTTTACGTCAACAACGTCATTACCTACCCTGTAACTGTATATATAATATATAATAATAATAATACATTCTTTATTTAAACAGGGTAACTCAATTAGAACTAGTCCAATTTTCATTGAGGCCCTCAAACAAAATACATGTATACAGTTAACATTCATACATTAAAATACAATATATATTACTAGTATATACACAATTCGATCATTCAAACATACAAATGGCAATAATTGATAAAGTTTTGATTAAGTTTTCATATTCTAACAATAAAAGAAAGAAAACAAATTATTCGACTTGCATAGAATTTTCAAGAAAATGATTATAACAATGTTTCTTGAATAATTCCACATTACGACATTTTTTATTGTGAGTGGTAAATTATTCCATACCTTGGTTGCAGAATAATGAAAAGATTTTTTATAAACATTTGTATTTGGTCTTGGAACAAATAGATCATTATTAGAGACAGATCGTAAGTTGTGGTGTTGAATTGATTGTTGGTATTTTATTCTTTTGTAAAAGATAGCCATTTTAAAGAAAAAACATAAAATAAGATGGAACATAAATATCGCATTCAAGTATAATTCTTGCTACTCTTTTTTGAAGTTTTATGATTCTTTCTGAATCTTTTTGTAATAAATTTCCCCAAACTGAACTACAATAGTCTATATATGGTAGAATATATGCATTATAAAATAGTTGTCTTGTGTGTATACTAGGCAAATATACTTTAATTTTATACAAAAGTGATATTTTAGATGAGATAATCTTACATGTACGATCAACATGATCTTCCCAGCTTAAATTTTCATCAATGTCAATTCCAAGTAATTTGAAAGAATGGACATTCTCAATACAGGTTTTGTTGACGATAATACATAATTCTGATAGTTGTGTAAGTTTTTGTTTTTAACCCAATTTCATACAATTTGTTTTTGTGCATTGATTTTCATACTGTTATTGTTACACCAAGATTGTATAGCAGTTAAATCATTTTGCAATATGCTGTTTATTTTTTCAATATTCTTATTATGAAAATGCAATGTTGAATCATCAGCATATAAATCCATGTCTGATTGTTTAACATGAAGTGGTAAATCATTTATATAAATTAAAAATAACAGAGGACCCAAAATAGAACCTTGAGGCACTCCATATTTTACAAACGTTTTATCAGATTTTATGTAAGCATATTGAACTTCTTGTTGTCTTTCAGAAAAATATGATTTTATCCAATCTATCATATGTTCTCCGATATGATAAAATTTTAACTTTTCTAAAATATGGCATGGTTAATAAGCCTTACTGAAATCTAAAAACACAGTACCAACTATTTCTCCATTATCTAAATATTTTAACCATTCATCAATTAGTTTAGTCGGCGCTGTTTGACATGAAGGACCTCGCCTAAAACCTGACTGAGCTATATGTAACATTTTTTTTTATTATTTAAGAATTCATCTAACTGTGTACATACATGTCTCTAGATATGGTATTTCAAATAGAAATCGGACGATAATTGGAAGGAACATCTGTTGGTCCTCCTTTATGTATAGCAGTTAATTTTTGCGGAAAACGATTCGATGTTATACTTTTGTTTATTAAAAAAGTTAGTGATGGCGATATTATCTCTGCATTTAGCATTAAAAATTTGGGATCAATTCCATCTAAACCTGCTGATTTATTAATATTAAGGTGTTTTAGTTGTGTACACACCTCTCCAACAGAAATGACTTTTAATTTAAAATTTTCTGTTTCCTTTTATTTTTTACTAGTATCGTTTGCCCTTAAAGTCCCTCCTCCGACCTGATGTGGTAGCTTGGGTGTCTTCCTCCATCTTGGATTTTGAAATAGCAGATAACAATCGGTCTAGATCTTTAATAAAATGTGCAAATTTCGAGAGTAGTATGCAATTCCTGTGTAAGACTTTTCATGTTAATATAGAAAACTATGTGTTTTATTATATTTACGGCTGTATTTTACAAAAAAATTTTTCATTTGATTCATTTTTTTTTCAGCTTTGCCACATAAGGGGAGATAACTCGGACAAAGTAACTTTTATAATAGAATGTTTTGTGAATTTACCTATTTTGTTATGTAGCAAGAAAACGAGTCCGGTGACCCCATTTTTCCTTTTTCTCATCTGAAAGCATATTATTAGAGCTATCTTCTCATATTTTATCTTAAAATTCTATGTTGTAGTTTTCTTTTTATCACACAAAATTGGGTTTTCCATGCATAATCTATACAAAATCTGACAATTCTGCACAACCCGTAGCGTGAAAAAAAGCCCGGTGACCCATACTTTTTATTATAATTTTGAAAAAAAGCATGATAAACTACATTTTGACCAATTATTGAAAAATTCTATGATTCTTATTTAGACAACCCCCACCCAATCTACCTTAATCATATCATTATTTCAGTGTAAAATTTTCATTAAAGAAAACTCGGCGAAAAGATGTTTTCTTCTTTGGCCCCTAAACTAGGTGACGTATTACGTAAAACGTAAACACCGAGCGTTTTATGGCTTCTTGACCGCTTCAGAATGTAATAAAAATTGATAAAAGAAGACATGAGTTTTTTTCATTATACAAATTACATGTCAATACATTCCGGAATTCAAAATGTCGGCTTTCTAAGTTACAGACAAGGAGATAGAGAATTATACGCTTTATACTGTCATCCAATCAGAACCGTTGACACAAAATAATTGCACATATCCAGAAATCAACGCCACTTTGCTTATTTGAATATTATACTAAAGAAATCGAATACGGGTCACGGAAATTATATTGAAATGATAGGGAATTTTGAAAAAATGTCTGTTTTAACTTTAATTTAATTGATAGACAGGTTGCCGGGACAGAAAATAAATATACACAACAATATACACCATTTAAACGAAACATAATGACTGTCGTTGCAAAAATCAAGGTTCCTGAGCTATTTTAAAAATCGAAGCGAGAGGCTTTTAGCATTGCAGTATAAAATACAGGCTAAAATGGCTGAAACGTCAAATTTGCAAACTTCGTGTTGAAAATTGGCTAACAAGGTCATTACAAAAACAGGTTGCCGGGATGAAACTTGAAACTTTTATGTCCAGAGAATAAGCAAGTCCAAACCTTTTATGTGTAGTCGTTGAACTTTAGGTTCCCACGTAAAGTTAAAATGCCCCTATTTCAAGAAGAATAAACTCACGAAAACACGAAAAATTCACTAAATTCGCGTTCATTGTTTTGATTTTAACCGCCTGACAACTTTACGGAAATATCAGAGTTATTATAAACAAGGACTCTGTGACGGGCAACTTATAATATCCGTGTTTTAAAGATTTTAAGTTCAAACTTTTATCACGTGGTACAATTCTCATTTGCATATTATGAATATTAATTAGCAAAAGTACTACTAATTTCTGGCTATGATTAGAATTGTAATTGGACTCCTTCGTCTCGGGAGTTCCTTAAAGGTAGTGCCCAGGAACGATATAGGCCTTGATGTGTTTCGTAAAGATACAACTAATACGAGATTTATGTTTTCGTTAACCTCCTATGTGCCATAGGGCCAATTTGGCCGATCTTGTTATGCTTCCTTTGAGTGCCAAAGATCGACCCAGCTCAAATTTTGAATTTGGTTTAACGTCACAGCCAAAACTACGCCAAGCGACACTGTCAATAATGGCCGTAACGGCAGATCATCCAATTTGGTTACGTGTGTTTCCACCAGAGGCAGAGCAGGACACGCCATTTCACGGAGATGCATTTCGATTTGGACCAATCAGGATGCAAGTTAGAGTTTCACCTCCTGTTCTGTATTTTTATCTGTTATTTGCAGTGGAACTGATGAAAGAATTTGTGAAGCAAACAAACAGGTACAGATTTTGGAAGATTTTTATTCAAAGGGTTTTTTCTTTACTGTGTGGCTGAAAAGAAAAATCATACTCTGTCTTCAGGGCTTTCGGAACCAACGGGAAAGTATTTTGCGGGAAAGCCGATCGATTTTTTTTATTGAAAAGCTAAACGAAAAAAAGTACGAAAGGACCTAGTCAATAAAAAAAAGTTTTTTACGGGAAGAACGAGTGATATTCCGATTAAAATAAAATATGTTTTTTGGAGTGGTTTTCACTTATATGACAACATAGAATAATTTGTGTCCGCTAAAATTAGGATTCTTTCCGACGGTCATAAAACTTGATCATCGGGAAAGATGGCTTACATTAGGATTCTTTCCTCCGGGCATAGGCTTGACAAACGTTTTTTTTTTTTTTAGCTCAATTGAACATAAGCTCTCAATTACAATCACTACAATTTTCAGATATGCCTCAGACCTGTATGACAGAACTAGACTCCAAACTGGTAGCTGTTCAAGGAAATGGCAGTGGAGAAAAGAAGGAAAGCTAACAATTTCCGAGTTCAAGGCATTTTTAGGCGTCCTTTTCAATATGGGATTAATTAGGAAAGCTCCATAAAAGAATACTGGAATCGAAAAAAAAAAACGTGTCTCAATCTACTCCATGGTTTAGAATGACTTTTTCCCGCAATCGCTTTCAAAATGTTTTGAGATTCTTACATATTGCAGACTGTAAAGAAATCCCGACAAGAAATAACCAAAACTACAATCCGACTTCAAGAATAAAACCATTAATTGACTTCGTAAATCGAAATTTTGAGTTGTCAGTCGACGAGACGTTGGTCGGAACAAAGGGAAAAACGGCAATGTTGCAATACATTCCGAGCAAGAGATCTCGCTTCCTAATAAAATTCTGAATTCTCGCTGAAGCTGTTACGGGGTACGTTTTACAAATGCACATTTATTTCGGCAAAACTTTTGAACCCGCTCTCCCAGCAGGTACGTTACAAGGAACAAACGTGGTAATTAAATTGTTACAAGGAGCTGATCTGCTCAATAAATGGTATCATGTTTTTACGGACAATTTCTTCTCATCCTTAAATCTTGCAAGAGCACTCCTTGTTCAGAGAACCCACCTTACAGGTACTTTACGAAGAAACCGACCCATGCCTAACATGATTAAGAACGCTGATCCCGGACAGACAACTTATGCTAGAATGAGAAACATACTGTTGTGCTCCTTCGGCGTAAGCAGGTAAAGCTAGTGTCTACGTTTTATAGCGCTGTCCGGGCAATGAATGCAAAACCACTTATCGTTAACGCGTACAACACCTGCATGGGCGGTGTAGACCTTTCAGATCCAATGATGGCATTTTATAACGACCGCAAAAAATAAAGCAAGGTCTGGAAAAAGATTATATTACACATGTTTCACAGGATACTGCTTGACTCTTATATCCTGTATTATCAGCACACATCCCACAACCCAATATTTTCAAGATTTGAATTCGTGAAACAAGTAATCGAAGGGCTCACCGAGGAACATCTATTAAACTGACAACAGAATCCTGGACCACGACAAAAAATACGAAAGGTAATTGAAAGGAAAGAAAAGGACTGTACTGTGTGTTCCAACAGGAAAAACGGCAGACGAAGAAGAGCAAGGACCGAGTGTTCACGTTGCGCGAAGGGACTGCACAAGTTTTGTGTTCGTAGACACGAATGTTAACTACTGATTTATGACTTTCTTATAATTGTTTTGTAAATTATGATAAAAAATATTCCTGTAAACACATGAATGAATTAAAAGTTGTCTTTTATTTTTAAACGACAAGGTGTTTTGTCTTTCCTTTACTAATGGAACGACTATTTAAAACTCGGAGGAAGGAGAGCATGTTTTTTTCGGAAATAAATAATTTGATTCTGAACTTGAGGAAAAAAATAATCTGGCAATCAAGGGAAGACAACAATCTGAAAGGGAATATTTAACATAAAATATAATGCCAAACAATGATGGAAATGTTGCACCACGTTAAAAAAACAATTGACCAGAGATTTTGTTTTAGTTAAATGGTCGATCCCTTTGGGGCGGACAATTTAACTTGCAAAAGGGGGGAGCATTGATTTTTCGTAGAAAAACAAGGGAAGAAAAAATATTCTGAGAGAGGATATTTGCCATAAAATATAATTTGTCGCGTCGTTTCTAAAACACTAATAATTTTGCGCGACCAGAAAAAAACCAAGCCCCCTCCCCCCTTTGAAGTTAAATGGTTCGTTCCTTAGAACTCAAAATGATGAAGAAGTATACAATCTAAACCGAAGAAATTATAAAAACAAACATATGCAGAGTTTTCGAACTGTCAGATATCTGTTTGCATGATTAAAACGTCAACAAGTGAACTCTGTCTATCTGTCTACTTGTCTGAGAAATGGCCGTCAACAGAACAAGTTGATGCCGTTGACGTTTATGACGTGTAAAAGTAACGTCTATGACGTTCTCACGACAAAACGACTTTTTGTTGGGCCGATTCTTGGCACTCAAAGGGGGTAATCACAAACATTCCTGGCACTCAAGGGGTTAAAGACATCAATGCGAATAAGTTATTGCATGCAGTTTTGGTAAATTGTTTTTGTTACGATACATTTTGTAGTTATTACCATAGTAATTTAGAGTGCATCAGTATTCATAGTAACAACGTAATATATATACATGTATATATATACGTCTAAACAAGTGACAACACGTAACGTTCTCCGTCGTGGTTATACAGGCCTAACACCATAATGTATATAACGTCACGGTACCCAAATTGCACCGAGTACCCAAATTGCACCTATTCAACATAAACAGCTGAGAAATTCTTAAAAGCTTTCTTTGAGACTAAACAATTTGTATTTTGATAATTATGACATTATACACGTCTTACAAAATCGGCGAATATATTCAAATATACACTAAACGTTCACAGTTTATATCAACAGATGAAGCTTTCACTGGAAAAGAAAAATGTGACGTTCACAAAAAGTCATCTTTAAAAATAAACAAAAAAAATATGTTACAAGCATCCATTTAAAAAAAATGAACAGTGAGCATGTACTAATGTCAAATTGTTCTAAATATTTGAAAAAATAAAACAAAACATCTATTATTTGATTTTTAATGACGTGAATTTGAGCATGGATGCAATTTGGGTACTCCTCATTACGGAATCATGGATAGTTTGGAGGTCGATTCAAACCATTTTTCTATGACTCAATAGGGATTAAAAATCAAATTGGTGTACCTATATAATTAAGAAGGATACGGCTACAAAATAAATACAGAATGGAAATTTTTGTCTTTATCATAAAAAATCGTAGGTGAAAAAACTGTCAAAATAGGTGCAATTGGGAACCGTCACGTTATAATCCCAAGTGTTGACTGGTGTATATAAATATGGTCATCCTCGAAATTTTCTCTTCCGGCAGTAACTCCTTGTTAAAATGAGGCGTTCCGTTTTTCTGTGTGGGATGTATAAATACACAGCAACGTCCGGCAAGAATGGGAACGAGTCTATTGTATGACCCTGTCCAACATACCCCCATTTTCCGGTGGCAGTAAATTTTTTGCCCTTCAAACCGGTTGACCTATCCCACAGAACCTACCAATTGTATTACAATGTAATTAATTTGAAATATTTGCCATTGGGCGATAAGCAAGCCAATTAATAAATCAATATGTCCATTCATTTGTTTTCAGTGATTGTCTTGTCATTTAAACAATACTTGTCCTTCAAATTATTTGGTTGCTTTTTTGTGTTTCCTTCATCTTACATTTTTTTTTTCAAAAATCAACTAAGCTTTTATTGTTTGTCGTGCATTCTATTTAAAAAGAATAACAGAAGACAAAAATCTGTGGATAGTGGTAAAGTATTTTTTGGGGTGTAGATTAGAGTAAAATCCAAACGAACTTCAATACATCGATACATTGAGAAACGATTAGAGGATAAGAAATTTGGATATTGATTTGAGACTGTGACGTGGGATTGTACACCGATTTGACGTCGATCCAAGTCTGACATGTATGCATGGAACAACATAACAAAAGTGATTAAATGCGACGACAGGTTTAACCAATTTGAACAATAAAACAAATCGGAAACAATGACAACGGACAGGCGGATAGATCGGCTAAACTTGGCTATGCAGTGGGGATATTTTTTTTCTATTCTGAAGGCATTCATATTACACTGTTAACATAGTCTATTACTGTTGTATTCAATAACGTCAACTGTCAGTTATATGAATTTTATACAACGATATGAACCATATACTTTTCTCTTATAGTTTGTAAGATGGAACAATGATTAGTTTCGTGCCCTTTATTGATTAAAACGAAAGAAGTTAGATGTATCTTTAAGGGCTCTGATTTAAGGCGAGACCGGAACTATTACTTGTTATGTAATGTACCATGCAAGTATCAATTATTGTGCCAATTTTCTTCGCAATTATGTCTTTAAGCCTAAATCCTTGGTACAGTAAATGGATTTCACCTTTAATCAAACACGCCAAGTATGATGACTTGAAGAATAAACATTACCAACAATCATGGATTGATTGACTGCTGTATGCATCACGTCCAATGGCATATATTTAATGCGTGTTCAGGACGAGTACAAATTAACAATCAATGAAACAGGTAAGTCCTGCAATAGGGTGTCGACCTGGATGAAAGGCGGGAAATTTCGAATGCCACTGAAAAATGGTGTAAATTGGAAAAGGATAGAAAATTAGCGTCGAAAAAGCCACCTACGGACCCCTCAAAGAGTTGTTACAAGGCCGCTTCTTATAGTATTGATGCAACAGATTTAACTTCCTCATTTAGACTGGACGTGGATGCGAATTTTTACAGCCAAACGGACCCCCAACGTTGTCAAGGGTTTAACTGCTTGTAGGAAGAAGACAAAAAGTGACAATATTTTTACACCCCTTCAACTTTTGGGACTACATTAAGAGGGTTTTTGAATTTGTGCTTAAAATTCTTCATTCACAAAATATTCACATTTGTACAACAGGTTTGTATTCGTATAAATATACAACCTACGTTTATTATTACTAAATAACTGATACATTTCATGAAAACTTTATGCAATGATTGATTGTTTATAGCTGCTAACAAACGTCCAGCACC
Source organism: Mytilus coruscus (assembly GCA_017311375.1). Lineage (NCBI taxonomy): Eukaryota > Metazoa > Mollusca > Bivalvia > Mytilida > Mytilidae > Mytilus > Mytilus coruscus. The sequence continues at coordinate 33,184,652 of CM029601.1, forward strand.
AAGTACTACATGTGTCTACAGGACGGTTTTGTGTTATTTTAAGAAGATATATATAATAGCTTTCTTTGTTCTAAACAGACACGTTAACTCGCTATTTTGTTAGTAGAAACCTCAAATGGAGTCGACCTTTTCTTGTTCTCTTTCTGAAATGATGTGTGCTTTACGGAAAAACACCAAATATTTGGTTATAGCCATCTTTGGATCTTATCCATACCCATCGTCTCTTTTGAAATCGAGTTGTGCATGCAACTACGAGACCACATTGGCGGGGAAAACATCAAATATTTGGTTGTAGTCATCTTTGGATCTAATCCATACCCATCGTCCCTTTTGAAATCGAGTTGTGCATGCAACTATGAGACCACATTGGCGGTTAATGAAATTTACAAGATGGTAATACATCTGAAGTATATTTTTTGTAGCATTAACAGTATCTCGTTCAATGTATAAACTTAAGATAAATAATTTAATAATTCTGCTATAAAACTGAATAAATAATATACTTGTGGCTAAAACATTGACGACAATAGGATTAAAATTTACACGAAGCTAATAGTATATATTGATAGTAAAGGCCCTTTACAAGAATTCATTCCGTTAAATTATTTCTTTTTCTATGCAAATATCAGAAAACATGAAACATGTTTCGAGGTAATTTTTTAATTAGTCAAAATTTACGCCATCATATTTCAATTACATACATATAATTGATCAACCAAAACTTATTCATTGCATTATATTTGTATTAAAGTATTAATAGATTTTATGAATGAAGTTGTGCACATACAAGAAATTTAAAAGGCTCGTCGGAGATCAAAGTTTAAATCTTGTAATAGATTAAATTTTGTTATAGACGATATCAAGTTTTACATTTCTTCTATTAATTAATGCATGATGTACACCGTTGCCGTTAAATTGATAACAACATATCTAATAACAAATAATAAAGATAACTCATTTGTTCATTGTATCTGATTCTGGAATTTCGTACATAATCGTTTCAGTTTATGAATGTTAAAGACATCAATTAATTCCTGAATAAGCTTTAAAATTAAAAATAAACATTTTTTTTAAATACATACCTTCAGTAGAAATCAGGAAAATTATAAGAAGCTGAACTGTCCATAAAAATGATCTCTGAACTAACAAATAGTATAACTCCATAGTTTCAATATTGACAATTCAAGCAAGCTGGTATCTTTTAAAGTGAAAGTCCATCGTAAAAACTTTACATGAAAAGTAAATGCCGTACCAAACTTGTTTAAAAAGTGTAATGTATTCTAATACTAACAGTTCTCTGTGGTATTAGTAAGATTGATAACTGTCCACTTAGTTCGATAAATCAAGTATAATTCAACTAGACATTTATTCTACCGGGTATTTTAACGAATACTTATTGTTTTAAAAGTTCCAAGTCAAGTTGATCCAGACAACACGATAGTCGTAAACATATATTTTCACCATATAAAATTTCAAACAGTGACTTTTACAAGTAACTTCTGTTGTGAACGATGGCTTTGGACATTGCTTCTGTCAGCTAACGGTACTTCGTTAATCGATACACATTTTTCACAGATACAAGAAAATTCCTCCGAGGCTGGTTTTGTTAACACATCTCTACTACTGATTTCCCATTAATCCCCATACTATACTCATTGTTCTTCTAATCACCAACTTGAAAAAAATCAATTAATTTGTATCAACATTAATAATGTTTCCAATTACTAAACATCCTTATAAAGTTCATATAACAGTTTGGTTTAGACTTTCAACTATTGTTGTATTTTAATTTGTTGAAACTTATACTATGTTGATGCTAATCTTCGCTCTGTCTAATCCACATTAAACAGTTTGTCTGTATTTCAAGTAGCTGCGCTTCGATATTAATGAAAAACTATTAATTGATTTCTGTTTTCAAATAGCAATTTACCAATCATGTATTCCGTGTGAAAAAAAAAACGAACTTGTATTTGTCGACTTAATTAGTGTGACTGAACACCGTAAGTGTTTTATTTGAACAACGTTTAAATCATTAAAATGCTTAAATCATGTAAATACAACACCGTACTACAGGTAGAATTTAATTAGAATCTCAATCGACAGGAAAACCAGTTTAATTTACCTTCAATAGGCACGTTTATAGATAAATCCATCCAAACACAACCACGGATTGTATTCAGATTGCGATGAAATTTAATATGAACCATAATTAGACAGTTTGATTTTTTAAAAGTTTTTATTACATTGTCAACACGTAGAGAAATAAACGAAATTTTGAGAACTTTTACTGTTGACTTTTGTATATGCCATCATCTGAGTTCTCAAGAGGCAGACAATTGGCTTATTTAATTTTCTTTTCATTATATTACATTTTTTCACTAAGAAAACACCCCAATAATATTGTCATTAATCAAGTAGTACAAAGTATGTTTATAACAGGTGACTTTTCTTTATAGAAACTCAATATATTGTACAGTCAAATATAATATGATCGAAATTTATCTGTACGTTAGTATAGAAATAGTGTAATTACACAATATCACTTTGACTATGATTGATGAGAAAATTGGGTAGATGATATCACGTGCAAAATGATACCACCAAATCATTTCAACACGGAGGTCTCTTAACCAAGGATTTATAAATTAGCTTTGTTATGTTACTAAATACTGGATACACTGGATGTTTTGTTATTTTGATGGTTTATAGCTTCGATTCTATAAGAGGTTCGTAAAACTTGATGTCGTCCCATGTTCTTCTTTTTTCGGTACCTCACCTAATTTGTCAATATAACGGAACTATAAACACCTGTCATACAAGTTGGAGGTTAAGCTAGCTATACAATCAAGTTTAATCCAACATTTTCTTCGGAAAATGCTTGTACCAAGTCAGGTGTATGACAGTTGTTTTCCATTCGTTCCGTTGGTTGATAAGTCTAACGTTTGATTTTGTCAGTTTTTATGGACTTTCCATTTTGTATTTATCTTGGAGTTCGTTTTTTTTTTTTGTTAATACTTTTTTATGCACATATTTTTTTTTAATATGAATACAAAGAAAAAGACAAAAATATCGGCCCGAAATTCGAATGTAAAAATAAAACACAACAGGTCAATTCAGCTTAAATTCTTATGAATTATGCTAAATAAATGGTCACAATTCTAAAAATTGTTGTAACACAACTCATGCGTGTGGGAAATGGAAATTAGAAAACAACAAATGTGAGGTAGAAGGATGCTTCTAGTGAACGAAGGTTAAAGGTCGATCGTTGAATTTTGCTTGTTCAATTACTCCAATTCGTAGGTACCACAGGGATGGAGGCGAAACCATTGTTTTATAACTTGGAAAGGAAGTATGTTAGAACATGTAGGAACAACAACTTTACCTTTCAACAGAAGTAAGTTGCTATTGGGCTTGACTGAACATCTATATATACTGCATAGTCAAATAGACGCCCTTGCCATGGGTTTTATTGTTGCAAAGGAGAAGTCTAGGTGATCATTCTTTTATACTCGTTTTGTTCAAGATTTAAAGGATCAACGATTTTATACCTTATTTTGTAACAAAACATATCGCGTTAGGACCTCCGAAAGGACAGTAACATATTTGATCTTAATGGTAATGCGCACGAAATTAATATCTACAGATACGACTTCCTCCGCCTCATTTTTAGACGTATACCTCTAATTTGACACAAGCGGTCATCTCAGTACCAAAATCTATGACAAACGAGACGATTAATTTTGAAATTACCAAATTTCCCCCAACTTAGAAGCACTATACCAACTTCACCTGCATATGGGATATACATTTCCCAACTCATTCGGTATTCAAGGGCTTGCAGCTACTACTCAGACTTTATAAAACGTCACCAGTGTCTGAGCAGAAAGTTGATGAACCAAGGTTATGCCAAAGAACTTCTCATCCTTTTTCTAAAGTTCACCGGAAGATACAAAGAGCTTGTTGATAAATATTCCGTATCAACTTCATAAATAATACATGATGGTCTTGAAGTATAGATTCTAGGTACTGACGTTGTTTATCATCTTCATTAAGTGTTATAGTGTTCTTTTATTATTACTTAGTAGTAAATACATGTAAATTGTATATGTAATACGATGAACGGCAATCGTGCTGTATCAGCCATCCGTGATGATGTCGATATCAGTCATTGATGCAAAAGCTTTATCGCACCCGTAAGGGCATATGATACAGTAGAGATCCCTCGTTGATTTTTTCGTGAAATATTGATAAAAGGTCAATTTCAAAGTGTACTTTTTAAATGAGCTAAGAAAAATATACCTTTATGTCTTACTTTTTGAGATTTTTTGGTTCGAAATTTGCATATTTCAAGGGAAAACCCAGAAATTTCATATTGAAGGACATTCAAGGAAAGTAGCATTACTTTTGAACGAACAGTCATAATTCAACCGGTTTTATTGTAAAATGTTCCCTTGATCTATGTCATTAACATGCTGTAACAATTTAAAGGTTAAACTTAATAATTATATACTGAATTTATATTACCTGATTACTGTTAGTGAAATACAGAAGTTGAAAATATTTTTGCGTCTACACAGAAGTGCAGAAAAAATTCTATCGTTGATTTTTCCTTAAAATTTTGGCGGAGCGTTCTTGAAACAGTATCTGATTGATTGCAAAAGAAAAAAAAATGGGGTCCATGTGCTTGTTTTTTTCAATAAAAGCCATACACCTTGATTTTCTAGGACGCCAGTATGGCACTAAATTACGTTGCATTCAAACGAGAAAACTAATGGTCCCATTTAAATCTTTTTTTTTAACGTTTCCTGTATAATTCAGTGTACTTCTTTGTCCGTTGATTTTTTTCTTTTTACATTCAAAAGACAATCTTCTTTCAAACTTTCATTACAAGGAGAGAAAAAAGATATAAATCAACTAAAATGTTCATCTTTGGAAACTTGGTAGTGAAGATTGATTTAGTTAGTTGAATTGAGGTTAAAACGAATATATGTGAACACTTGATCTCGTAGTTTTAACAAATTCTGCATGCACAGCAGCCTAAGAGAAAATATGTTTGCTGAATTAATGGTTTTCCTTTCCATTCAAAGTCAACGAAATTGATAACCCATTGGTAATGTTAAATTCCTAGCCTTCGATTGATATAAAGTCATGCTATATTGTACTTTAAATGCAGATTATCAAAATAAAAGATATGCATGTCATTAAATATATAATATAATTATAATTAACATATATATTTATTATGTTGACAAATTTTCCTGATTTTTTTTTTCAGAATATGAGACCATGGATGGTAAATTTACGCGAAACCAAACCACCATTAAATCGGGATAGCTTAGAAACTACTTTAAACATGTTTAAAAAGTGAATATTTAGAGCTGTTTTTCATGTCATAATTGTCTCAATAGAAATTGACATTGTAGTATAACATTTCATAGGAAATACAGCAGTCGGTATAAGAGCATAGTATTGCATGATTTCTATATCAATATATAAGTTACCTTATCTTGTCTTCAGTGTATTCTTTAATACTGTATATATGATTGTTGACTTACTTGTTTGTCTAAGAGTGGGGCTATATTGCAACCACCTTGTTTGTTCGTCTGTTCGGTCGTCAACAAATATTTTTATTTCCTTTCTCAGAAACAACCTAACAAAATGACTTCATATTTAGTCAGCAGCTAGACAGCGATGCATTTTAACGTCTTTACACTATTCTGGTCTGACAGATACGCAATTTTTGTCTGCCGCATAGTCAGCTATAAAAGGCCCCGAAATGACAAATTTAAACAATTCAAACGAGAAAACTAACGGCCTGATTTATGTACAAAACAATGAACCAAAAACAAATATGATATACAGCAACAAATGACAACCACTGAATTACAGGCTCCTGACAGCACGTCAACGCATGTGTTCTTGTTTTGGTCTATTATATCCAGTTTGATATAACTGTGTCCTTTTAACTGACTTTTGTTGACAGTTCTTTTACATACACATATATAAAAAATCAGTTAAACTCCGATTTTTTTTTAAATAACTATTTCCAGTCAGGAACAGTATCAGGCGCCGTCTTTATTTATTATTTTATTTACGAATCGGGGGTGTTTTACAACTTTGTCTACCCATGAGGTTCTCGCACGGTTGGTTTCATTATCTTAGTGGTAGTCTCTATTAAATTTATTCGTACAATGACAATTCTCCATACAATTTAGAGTTTGCCTACTATATATTGATGAAGACAGTACGTTGATATATAAATTACCTACTGGTCTTTTTGTGTTAATGCATGGGTTTCTTTCCCTTTGACGCATTATTTTTACATATCTTTTCATTCATGTCCTATATAAAAAAAAATTGAAAAACACACAACATTATAAAATTTGATTTGATTTTTATTTAAATTCAAGATAATATTTTTGACTTCATTACCAATGAATGAAAATAACTATTATCGTCATGAGAAATATCATTCAAATTTGTTGATGATAGTTGTTCGGTATGTAACTCTTGGAGTTCCATTTCGACTTTCAGCGAAGACCTGCTGTACACCACGGTAGTTATGACTTCTGTATATAAATCTCAAGTCTTCCAACACCAGACCAGATTCAGTCACCCTACGCGCAATAGATTTTGTTAACAATTTCTCATTAATGACTGGTTCAAGCGTTTTCTCATTTCTTTTAGTTTCTGTGTCAAATTTCTGTTGCTCCATTAGGGATTCAATACTGAAAGAATGTAAAAAGAATTCTTTCTGTCCAATATCTGATTTTTTTTAATTTACCGTTCAATGCTTAAACATCTCCTATTGCGTTGTAAACATCAAACTGTCCTCCAAATACATTTTCATACACAATGGTCTGCTTATAGTTTGGAAAACCAGGAAATCTTTTTGAAACAAAGGTAAGGTATCAACAACTGATTTGAATTCAGCAAAACATGTAAAATTCTTAATATTCAAAATAAGACGTTTAGAGTCAAATAACTTGGCATTATGATCAATTAGTATTACGGGTTTGTATTGACTAAGCCAAAGTACAAAACTTTGAATGCTGCTTCTCTGTTGATTGCTCTGATTGGGTTACCGTTGTGGAAAAGGACACCCCTTCATTTGTTAGTCCAGTGACAGAGCTTCTCATCTTTGAAATGGGCTTGGTTGGTTGTATGTAACAACTAAATTCATTATCGTTACATTTACTGGAAATCTGCAGAATTTCCCCCATCCTCTTGCAACGAACTGGTCCCTGGTGTTCCGTAATTCGTCTTATTTGTAAGTATGTTATTTATTATATTACAGTTTAAACAACGAATAGCAAGTGAGCTCCCATATCCTTGCATTTTTTTTCTCCACGTTGAGCAAATTTAGCTGGGCCGTGCAATTTTGACAATTAATCAACGCTTTTGCTAGACTGAAAAGCTCCACGATACTTTTCCGTCTTTCCATGTAATCATATTAGTGTTCTCTTCTGTGTCTATCATAATTTCTTCTGTTTCGTCAGGCAACGTTGTAATTAATTTCTTATTATTAATCTCCAGCATTTACTTTGATCTCCCTGCTCTTCGGCGGATTTCTCCTTCTGTTAGAAATGGCATGGCCGCTTCCTTTTAGCAGGTACATTTTTGAAATTCGCGCAACCGAATTTATGACGTCAGTGAATTTTTCATCTAAAGCGATATCGCGAAATATTAACGTTCTTATTAGAAACATCGCGAAATAACAACGTTCTTATTAGCAACATCGCGAAAACATCATAAAAGTTTTGAAAATGTTATTATCTGCCCCTGCTACTGTATCGTATGCCCTTAATCTGTATGACGTCACGTCTTCGACAACAGTCACCGTTGCAAAGGCTTTATCAAACCCCTTATCAGTATGACGTCACATCACATGAAAAAACATCTACTTGAGATATATAATAAAGTGTATACGATATGGATTTTTTCAATATCACACACCATATCAACCCTCAACCAATATAATCCCTCGATCGGGTTGATACGGATGTGATATTGAAAAAGCTATATAATATTCTCTATTTATTTGTCTTTGTATATCATTAACCTTTACTGTTTATAGATATAGGAAGATGTGGTGTGAGTGCCAATGAGACAACTCTCCATCCAAATAACAATTTATAAAAGTAAACCATTATAGGTCAATGTACGGCCTTCAACACGGAGCCTTGGCTCACACCGAACAACAAGCTATAAAGGGCCCCAAAAGTACTAGTGTAAAACCATTCAAACGGTAAAACCAACGGTCTAGTCTATATAAAACGAGAAACGAGAAACACGTATAAATTACATAAACAAACAACTACTGTACATCAGATTCCTGACTTAGGACAGGTGCAAACATTTGCAGCGGGATTAAACGTTTTAATGGTACCAAACCTTCTCCCTTTTTCTGAAACAATAGTATAACATCACAACATAGAAAAACACACGATAAAACATCAATTGGAAGGCTTAACTCAATCAAAAACGTAAATTAACACACTATGAACGAATAAATTCGATCTGTGATACCTGAAAGTAAATACATAGTTAATAAAATATTAGGGACAAACATTCAAGGCCAAAAAGCAAATAAACAATTCCAAATAAAGCCATGGCAATACACCACCGCGAAATATTTAACCCTTAGAAAATAATCACTTTTGAAAAAACCGGTTTTCATAATATATACAGGTAAATGAAAAATAACTTTGTCGTTTTAGGTATACTTTTTCTGTCTATATAAAATCTTCCAATAATTAGGAATACCAAGAAAGGTCTGTCATATAAATACCTAATTTAACACTAGATACATAAGGGGTAAATATCAACAATAAAACTTCCCTGTACAGATTAAAGGAGAATAATCTTGATGTTCATACAAATGTAGTATGAAGAAGTGAAAATTAGTAGATATTCCAAATAATCAAAGCTGGTATACCGACAAGATCCATATTAATATAAAATAACAAAAAAGTATTAAAAATAGTATCAACAGGTCGAATTAAAAGAAAGTACGATTTGAGAGTACTCGCAGTTACTGACAGCTAGTTAAAAGCCAAAACAATTAATGATAAAAATCATGCATCAGAGACTAAAATCAACTAAAACACATCCCAGGGATTTAGTATTTTAACGTCATGAACAGTCAGAGAAGACATGACTTGTGCAATGCCAAAATAAATGTTTCGACAGGTAGTAGGATAGTGAGGAGCTACTTCTTAAGAGATAAAAATAACGTGTGTGTGTCTCTAAACATCCCGCCTCAAAAGAAGATACAACTTAGTTATGTTTTAATTTGCTAATGACAAAATCGATATTAGTGCCAATGTAAACTAGTCCATTTTTCTTTTATAATTATATCAGAAAATGTGCCAGAAATCTCCAATGTATGAATTAGGATTCTATATTAAATATCATATAATATACAATACCATAAAAACGAATATGATTTGATGCATCATATAATTATCATGTGTATAAATGTCTATTTGAAGCAAGATTGAAATTAAGAAGTTGGATGGTGCTCCTGTCAAGTTATGGAATTATCGAGTTGACATTTTTGAAACGACTCTAGAGATCAAAATGAAGTCAAAACATTAATCAAATAATTCTAGATCACAGCTTTTGCTACAAGAAGGTTTCAGATTTCTTTTTCAATCTTTTCATAGAAAATCTGTGTCAAAGACTACTACAGATATGTTCAACTTGTCGTAGTCACAATGTTATAATTGGCGATAAATGTTTATACATGTACATGTATGTAGAAAACAGAATTTGAAAAGAGAATTTGTACAGTGCTAACAAATAATGTCAAAACAAGATGCCTTGCTCTGTAGGAACGAGCGGTCATTTGCAAAATCAAATGTTTCCGTGAACTATCACAAGTGTTATATATCATTTGAAACAATGAACAAAGAAACCGCTGATGCTTTTGTTGTTTTGTATTTTTTATCAAATGGTAATGAATGCGAAACACGCTCAACTTACAACTGGATGAAAGGTAGAGTACAACAAACAAATAATACAAAATATCTTCATATTAATCTTATATGTCAATTTCTTACAAAACATGCGAAGTAAAGCACGGTTGCAAGCGTGTTGTTAAAATAGTATTTCATAATTTCCAATATATTCCCTATGTAAGAACGCTAATAAGACAGAGAATGTGAAAGGTTTGGATTAAATACACAAATCTTAAATTGGTCGTCGACGTGGTGCCAATTTGGTTTATTTTAATTAAATCTTGTAATACCATAGATCAGATATTCAATTGTTAGTAATCGATGTCATATATAAACTTAAACAAGTAATTACCTTATTAGAGCTAAATATACTGCCTTCAACAATAGACAAGTGTCTCTTTCAACGTAATTCAACCATATTAAGAACATATGTTTTTCTTTATACGAACGAAAACTTATATACATTCGTAAATTTGTAGCTCACTGAAGTACGCAAAAATCATGTATCCACCAGAAATCTATATATAAATATCGAATTGATGATCTAAGTTTACTTTCATAACTGCTTCAAGTTTTAAACAAGTTTTGGATTTTCAAATAGCTTGGCCTCGAGCATCACTGAAGAGACATTGATTGTCGAAATGCGCATCTGGTGCAGTAAAATTGGTACCGTTAATGTTATTAATATATGAAAGACTAGAACTGCAGCTTTTGATTTGACACTCACGATTACAGACTAGCTAGGATCGGAATCTTTATAACCCGCATTCTATTGGCACCACGATAAAAGAAAAAGAAACAGTAGGTTGAACGTCCGAACGTTAGACTTACCGTAATTCAGATACCTCAAGTTCGAAATAAAAAAAAAATTATATATAATAAACTTCAGTGCAAGATATATTACTTATTTATTTCTAAACTATAAAACCAAGACGTTATAAACAGCTTAAAATTAATGTTATCTCTCTCGAAGTAAAATTAGTCGTAATGTAATCCTCTCAAGAGATTTCTGTAATTCTATTTTCTAACCAGAAAATCCGCTTACATTGTAATATTTGATTGGATTAGGTATAATGAATACATATTAAATTTGTTGGACTCCATCTTAAAACATAGCAATAATCTGCTATAGTCAACAATGTATTCTTAATACTAAATAGAATAGAATCACTGTTGATGGAATATATATGTAGATATTTAATTTTGTATCTTTTTTCAATTTTGCAAATATTGAACAAACTATAGTTTTCATGAATTACTGTATCAATACTTATCAAATAACGTATCATTAAAAGGATATTTATATCCATTGTATTTTAAACTAACTATATTTGATACATATAAACTATACACGCTAAATATCTGATGTTTGAGTTAAGTGGCTTCTAATATCTTGTTTTAGGAAAGTACAAAATAACCTTTATAAATCAACCAGTCTGATTCAAACAAAATTGTATCCAAACCGGGTAAAATTAAGATATTTGATGTTTTAATTGGCAGGATATTTGTTATGTTTTGGACGTATTTTTCAACAAACTGTCGGTATTCTTATGGGAACAACTGTATTCTTCGTCTCGACGTGTTCCTTAAATATTGGGACTGAATATGGAAATACGTATCTCCTAACTGATACAATTCAAGGTGCCAGATGTTATATCATGGTTTCCAAGATAGAGAACTGCTTACTGGGAAACTATTGAACCGAAGATTTATGGTAAATTTGAAGTTTCACTTCGACAGTTTTACAGACGTCATCATGTTGATGACCTTCATACAAAATCTGTGTCAAAGACTTATGACAGATATGTTCAACTTGTCGTAGTCACAACACCATCTTCTTTGTCTCGTTTATGATTTCCCAAATGCATTTTATCACCGGAGTTTTGCTTACAATGACGAATAAGACGGGTGTCAGGAACAGTCAAATCTCTTCCTGATCACAACACAATAGTTTGTTGGATTCGCAAACTTTAAGTTTCTGTGTAGAATTTGTTTTACTTTTTTTTACTAAATTTACTCATGAAGCTATTTCAATCACTTTATCATCTTTTTATTTGATTCCGTGGGTCACTGTTATTTCTAGAGGAATTTCAGGCCACGAAAGTGTAAAGTTTTGAGCATAACATACATAACATGATTTATAACAATGCTCAAAACAATAAAAATATTGAAACTAATGAAAATGTTTATAAAGTCAAACAAAGATTTAAGTAAAATTCCTTCTCGGCTAAAAATCATAAATGATTAGTATTTCAGTGACATTGTACATATGTATGTGAATAAGAAGTGGTACGCCCTGTTGAATGAATAATTCAACTTGATATTGTATACTTGAGGAAGAAAATATTCCTCTTTCCAAATAAAATATGTAGTAGTATGTTGGTCCTGGCCGCTGCTAATGGTTTTTTTATATCGTATCAGGACGGGAAAAAAAAGTAAATACAATATCCAAAAATAAATACTCAACATTAATTATATTAATAAAATAATCAATAAGATTAAAACCATTTATCAAAATAAGATATCTGAACCGCTATTACTCTTCAAATCATTTTTAATCTTTTTAACAATGCTAGTAACTACCAAGATGGAAGATTGCAAAAGGGTAATTACTTTGAGTAATGTCTTGCCTAGGTATTATTTATATGGATTCGGGAACTTATATTGCAGTATCATTCTAAGTCAATTAAAAATTCGCAACAAAAACGATTTAAAACTAACACATAAAGCACAATTAAGGATACTGCCCAACAAAACATATTAAAAAAAAATGAAAATACTAAGTCAAATTAAGGTTCAGATTACAACCCTCCTCTTAATTCTTTGGATGTTTTATATAAATTAATGTAAGTGCTTTTGATGGTCCTTCAGTTCGGTTGACAGTTATGATTTTTCTCTTCAATCGCTTCCATATAATTTATAAAACACAAATTTTCTTATTCAATTACATTTCAAAACTCTGATTGCAAATGAATTTGCTGCAACTAATATAATGCCTTCTACTGACTTACTGGAACTGTGATGAGATGATATAAGCTGTAAATATATCTTCCCGGCAAAATCTTAAACGTTTTCGCAATAAAATTTATCAATAGATTGTAGGCACCATTTAATAGTAGACTTATTTATGTCTTGTTATGAATCGCAGTTTATGGACACGCTCAGTAAGGATCCGTCTTAATTCTATTTAATAATTCATTTGCTTAAAATAATGAAGAACTCTCTGATCATAGCGCAGAATCTACCCAAAAAGAACACACTTTAAATAAATCTTATATAAATAGCAATAAATTTGTTTCCATTCCGTATTGTAAATTTTCCTTTTTTGACGAATATGAACCCTTCGTACGGTGTGTAAACTTTCCAACTCGTTAGCTCTACCCGTGTCACAGTGATGTTATAGAAATTAATGAACGTTATTTATGTATTACTGGTAAACTATTACGGCACAAATTTCATGAACGCATATTATTTAAATGAAGGCAACAGTAGTATACCGGTGTTCAAAAGTCATAAATCGATTGAGAGAAAATAAATAAAAAAACCTTCAATTAATTCTTCTAAGAAAACAAAGATTTGGTTTGGAGGTTTAGCAGTATCTTTAGGAACGTTATAACAAATTGCCGATATCAGCCTAAGTTGTATAGAGCCTTTAATTTAAACACTGTCCATGTAAAGTTATTGATGTTTTGAATAAACTTATTTGAAGGGTATCAATTTAACATTGTAATAACCTATTGAAATATTGTCTGTATTGATACTTACATTGGAATGGTTTTTATAAATTGTGCAGGCTCATTAAATTCCTTATGAGACATGAGCGAGCGAAGCTCGAGTCCCATATGTACTAACCCCATTTATATCGTAATAGGTCACAAGCGTACTGTGTTGAATTGATAAAGAGTTACGAACACGTATGGTCATACAGTCGGTCGTTGATCAGATTGATCATATTCCTATGGTCATTAATTGCACCAGTTTGTTGTCACATTAACCTTTTATATCTGTTTGTGTTGTTCACCCAATTTAGTTAATTTAACGGAACTATAAACAACTGTTATACAAGTGGTACGTTAAGCTAGCTATTAAACCAGGTTTAACCCACCATTGTCTTCGGAAAATGTCTGTACCAAGTCAGATATATGACAGTTGTTTTCCAATCGTTCCGTTGGTTGATAACTTTTACTTTTGTCAGTTTTTATGGACTTCCCCGTTTTGAATTTACTTTGGAGTTCGGTTTTCTGTTGTACTTTTTGTACCTCTTTAATAGTAGAATTGTTCTTGTATTGTTATGAATCACAGCTACTGACAAACACAGAAAAGATTAGTCTGATTTCTTTTTAACCAAAAATACACAATAGCACTCACCGTCAACATGATTATATTTTGCTTTAAATAATCACGAATAATTCTTCAATATACTGTGCAAGTTACCCAAGGGAACTGACTATGAACAAATTTTATATAAACAGCAATAGTAATCAAATTTTGATATTTTACAAGGCAAGCTCTAGCTCGATCTATACGACAAATGAGACAATTTTTCATTCCCCGCTTTAAATGTCCCTTTTTGGACGATATTGCTTTTGTCCCTTCTGACGTTGTGTATATTTCCGAATTTGTTCCCTATCACCGGGTCTGAAGCGACGTTTATTATTTCAATAAATGTAATATATGTTATAACTAGTAAATTATTTTAAAAGTCACGGTTTTCGTTTCTACAAATTAAGTAAAACCTTTTTATTTCATAGATATAAAGACTTGATTTGACAGTTTGGCAGGAGTTGTAGAAACCAGTATCATAAACAAAATAATCACAATGTCACCTAATTGTAATGGTGCTGTTGAAAAGGCCCATGAATTTAAATACTATTCATGTAAACTTATTGATACTTTGATAAAACTTATTCTTACAGACTATAAATTTACCATTGTAGTAAGATCTTTGAATATTGTCTTTATTAGTACTAGCTTGAATTAAAACATAACTCAGTATGTATTGCTATTCTGAAAAAAAAAGTTGATTCTACACCCTATCTTTAATCATAATTTGGCACTGCGCATGGTTATGATTTTCTATGACTATTTATGACGAATGAATAGTGTTTGTCGTTGGTTGCAGTCTGTCATATTTTGTTTCAGCATAAATAAGGCCGTTGCTTTTCTCTCTCTCTCTCTTGACTTGATTTACATGTTGTCATGATATGGTCATTTATAGATTACTTTATGTGGTTTTTGTTTTGTATTGTTGAAAGCCGTACTTAGTTTTTTTTTTGTATTGTTGAAAGCCGTACTTAGTTTTTTTTTTTTTAGTATTGTTGAAAGACGTACTTAGTTTTTTTTTTGTATTGTTGAAAGACGTACTTAGTTTTTTTTTTAGTATTGTTGAAAGACGTACTTAGTTTTTTTTTTTGTATTGTTGAAAGACATACTTAGTTTTTTTTTAGTATTGTTGAAAGACGTACTTAGTTTTTTTTTGTATTGTTGAAAGACGTACTTAGTTTTTTTTTTAGTATTGTTGAAAGCCGTACTTAGTTTTTTTTTTTGTATTGTTGAAAGACGTACTTAGTTTTTTTTTTAGTATTGTTGAAAGACGTACTTAGTTTTTTTTTTTGTATTGTTGAAAGACGTACTTAGTTTTTTTTTTTAGTATTGTTGAAAGCCGTACTTAGTTTTTTTTTTTGTATTGTTGAAAGCCGTACTTAGTTTTTTTTTTGTATTGTTGAAAGACGTACTTAGTTTTTTTTTTTTTGTATTGTTGAAAGACGTACTTAGTTTTTTTTAGTATTGTTGAAAGCCGTCTGTGTTCTATAGTTGTTTACATCCTCGTATTTTTTTTTTTTTTTTTATCACCTTATTTTTATGAAGAGAAATTATGATTTACATTCTTAAATGACATTCTGTTGACATTATATTGGGTGTTCAGTCACTGGCGTCTGGTAATACGAACTTAGTGCATGAACAAAACTTCCAGATTTTCAAACATGTATTCGAATTTATTTAAGTTATATGATACTTCAAATTCAAAACAAAGTTGAAGATGTTTTATACACTTGAATGTCTAATTTTTACTATAAAACACGTGTATATGAACTTTCCTTTAAAATAAGAACCTGTATCTTATCACAATCTTCAGAAATGCACTGCTATTGAATTATTGTTTTCCCGTACTTTATTTTGCCTATACATTTTCCGTATGGAGTGACCTTAACCACGAGAATTCTCGTTAGTACTTCGACAACGTATATCGCAAATGCGAGGGAAAACCAGTGATGAAAGAAAAGATAAACAAACGTGGAAGTTCGATAGTGTTAATTGATTGTGAAAGATCAATTTTAATACACAAAATCATTTAACAACTGTTATGACAAAGTTTAATTGCATGGAAAATATAAAAAAAAAAAACCAACATATAAACATAGATAATATATTGCATGTATATATATCATCTCACTTATTTTTCACGTGGTCTATAAGTCTGTGTTGATAGTTTATTTAGGTCACGTTTGGTAAAAATCAGCAATAAAACACAAAAGTTAATATGCAGGGAAATTTTTCACTGTATGACATATTTATTGTCGATTATATGTTACGGAATTGTAATAAATGTAAAAAGATCGTGCATAGAGGACTTAGTTTCAGTATATATATATATATACGTTCAAATGGTTCAATGATCTCCCGGGGCTTTATAATTTCAAGAAACTCGTTTCATCTGACTTTAATAAGTCTGAGAGATTTCATGTCATAAAATACTGAAAGTTTATTTGTAATGCAGTCACATCATAATCATCATTACGAATTTAACCACCGCATTTTGCTTTGTCAGCCTTTTTCACCCTTAAAATCGAAGTTTTGAATAATGCATGTTCATGCAATAATTTATCTGTTTTGTATCATACATTCCTTAGAATGCAGATATACCTATTTATTTTGCCGGATACTTTACCAGGTAAAATGGCATCCACGATCTTCATAGCATTGCCGTTATTTGTATTTTCTGTACTTCAACAACTACTCCTAGACTACATTTGTCATAGGAAATTATGAAATTGATATAAATTGTTAGGTCGGTCTGTACTTATAATTGATGATGCTATATCCTATATCAACCGACTTATTTGTAAGAGCAATTTGTCCTGGACTAAGTACTCCTCGATCAACTCTATTGACATTTGATTTTTTGTCTATAAATATTACTCAGTCTAAAAGGACACGAATCATATTACAAGTTTCTCATATGAAATCTAGAAACATATTTTACTAATCGTTCTGGGGATTTATTTTACACTGCAATGTAAGCTTTCAACTCTTATCTACATTATTATATGCTCCTTTTTTATACAAAGATTATTGAGTTTTTCACTTTAGTGATTATCACTTTAATAATATTATTTCTATCAACCCGAGTTGTTCGTTGCTGAATAGTTTGTCAATTTCTCTAGAGTGGTGTTGAAACCGAGTCCACGCCTACTTGGAAAAACATGCACCATTTATAAGAACGAGAACTCCAAGGGTTGACAAGAGTATAGAAATATAACCACCTGGATGTCTCCTGTCTTGTAGAAAATCTCAAGATCCGTTGTCTCTGCGGGATGTTCAAATATGCAACATCACCCGGTCGAAATGGAGACATTGAATATAATGCACCTTGCTTTGTGGGTGCCTAGAGCTTTAAGATCACTTGCCAAAAATTTTAAGGGGACAGTAGAAGATCTGCAAGTAGCAAGTCACAAATTCTGTCGCTATCCATCATATTCTCTTTTTTAATTGACAGGTTAAATTATCTGCTCATTATCCCGTTAGAATCAGATTGTATACGATAACAAACAACTATCAATCATCTCAGAACGAGAGATTATCCAAGATAACTGCATGGATGAGCACTGAAGCAAAGGAGGGGGTAAAACATATTTGTATTCGCCGTAATGATCAGTTTGTATTAATGTTATGACTCTATGAAAGACTGAATCAAGTCCACAACCGAATTAGCTTTTGTTTCCATGATACTGTTAGAGGACTAAATGACTCGATCAATTTGCCAAAACACTGTATGAGTAATCCTAACGTCAACACGTATATAATTCGTATACGTATATAGTATAACGGTTACCTGGTAACCAAAAAAAACCCAAATAAGGGACTTATCATTTTTTATCTGGGAGGGGGGGCTGGTCAAAATGCAGGGGGGATCAAGTTTTTTTCTGTATGTGGACAAGGGGGGTTCAATTTTTTTATAAATTCAAAGTGGGGGGATCAATATTTTTTGCACTTGGAAATAAGTAGTTCACATACTCCAAGAGACAAAATGTCAAGAAGAACATTACAACAGTCAAATCGAAATATATTTTAACACCTTTCATATACAATTAAGTAAGACATCACAAGACTTTGGTGATGTAGGAAGCTGTCATTTTGTCCTATATAAAATGCATAGGTGCTTCATAATTCCTAATAATTCAGTTGTTATATTTCACTCACGTCGATCACTAAATTAACAAGCATTATTGCCAATGTATCTTTTTATTTTCATTACAAGAGCCCTTTGGGTCCATTTATACCTCTCACTCCCTCAAAATTTGTACTTTGTAGGCTAATAAATCAAAAATTTGAGGTTACTATCACACATTTATGAATGAAATGTGACAATAAATGAGTAATTGAATTGTTCAAGCTGAAAGCTTGAACTATCCATATAAAAGTTTAGGGACTCAATAGAGGTTTCAATAAGGCCATACGTAAAACTTAAGTTTAAGCAGCGTTCAAGAGAGGGACATATAAATAATGTGTTGTTACTGTTTCAAAAAATTTACTTTTTAATGTATATTTTTTACAGAGTTACTCAGAATCAAGTTTTCTTTAATATCCCAATATAGGAAATTAGAAAAAAAAGTCAGAAAAAGCTACTCAAAGCACTGGCTTGCTCCACCTACTAATATTCATGGAAGAGCCCTATTTCAAGGCAATTCTCCCTCAAATAAGTTTTGGGACTCAATCCACTGAGAATATTTCATTTTCAATATTTCCTTGAAATAACATGATAAGTGATTTGCATGTTAAAATTTTGGCATGTTTAATACAGGGGGGATCACATTTTTTAAATGTTTTTACAGGAGGGATCAAATAAAAATAGTGAAATATTATGGGGGGGATCAAGAAATTTTGTATGTATGATTTCAAAATGACCAGCCCCCCTCCCAGGTAAAAAATGATAAGTCCCTAAACAACAAAAATACAGCAAACTATACATAAAAAATCGAATATAGGGAAAAGAAAAAAGAAAAATAACAACAACAACAACAAACCACACGTACACTTGTTTTCAAATGCATATAACCAAAATTATGTTCATTTCGTAAAGATGTTCTAACATGTATATTTAAAACAAAAATACTACAATCAGTTGACAGACAAGGTTTTTTAAATAGTATATTTATAGCTTAAACGAGAGGCGAAAGATACCAAAGGGACATTCAATATTTACTTTATTTCAATTTAGAAATAATTCAAAGAAAAATACAAACAACCGATAGAAAGCAGGGTTTAATTTAGACAGAGGTATTTAGTTCCACTGTTGTAGAAATGATATTTATAGATGCATAGATCTATGGGAGTGGTTATGTTGGCTACAATTGCATGTGATTGATTAATTGCTACTTGCGTCACGTCCAGGAGTATAACATTACGTTCGAGCACTAGGGTGAGACACGTCTTGGAGTATAAGAAAATAATCTGTTTATCGCTATTCATATTGCAACTGTGCTATTTAAACATGTTAAATGCATGGATGATATATACTTTTGCTTTATATTATTTATTACTGACTGTGAATCAGATGATATGTTTAGGTAGAGTTTTACTTATGGCAAAGTCTACAGATTTAAAATTCACGGAATTGTTACGATGTCATCTTCAGATTCATATTAATGATTGTTAACCAAAATATTTCATTTGGAACATTTTCAAGAGTTGCAATATAAACGTGGCCTACGAAAATATAAAATAACCATACATTGTCACAAAACATTAATTTTATTTGTACTCGAAACATGGCAGAAATGCTCGACAAACCGCATTTTATCTGTTTCTCTGATTTGTACAAATGTATTTTATATTTTGAGAGAATGTATGGTTATTTTATATTTCCGTAGGCAACGTCGATGACTTAGAGGTTATGGTGTCATCGCATACTCTCTCTTTTCGACTCAGTAAAAACCTATGTCAGTCGTGTGCTTAAGATGGAAAATCATCACAAAGAAAAATCAAAGGAAAAAATTTAAGAAAATATTGTTTAATATGAAGGTCTATGTAAAGTAGTTTAAGTAACAGTCTACGCGCCATATATAGAAAATCAGTGATATTTGTGTTCTGTCAATTAATTTCTTCTGGGTTTTGTTTTTCTTATTTTTCAAATGAAATCCATCAACCCTGGTTGTATGATACAAAGTTATCTGAATGAGGAAAAATATTTTGTTTTGACATGAATGCGAAATGCTTGTGTCCGAGACACAGTAATAGTCATGTAACATATTTTATTAGATAGACAGTAACCAGTGGCTTTTTGTACACTTTATGTATCAATTTTGACCAAAAACTGTTCTGATAATCACATCGCTTTTAAGTAAATATCTTCATAGAATCGAAGAGCACTCTAATGTTATTATGTAACTATGTCACATGTACTTCGGCAAATAAGGAGCGGTTTATAACGTGTGCAAATGTCTACTGCGACAAATACAGCATCGTTGTTTTAAGAACGAAACATACATACAGGAACAGAAATTCTGACAAAAGAAGCAAATATGTAATCGTTCCTTACCGTTTTCTGGGTTTTTTTTCCACTTTACGTACTGAAGTATATAAAATTGATAATCACCACATAGACGACTATTCCATGAGAATATCTGACATTAGTGTCGACACCAGTCTTAATTCATCTAGAACATTGTTTACAACTTCTAATGGGTACTTATAACTTATTTATTGCTTTCAAATGAATGTTAAATTATGACACCTTGCCTTAAGACTATCCTAGTGGTAAAGCAAATCTGTAGTGTTTCTGGAATATTCAATTTTTCTTTTGATTAACAAAAAGAAATTGCTAATTTAAATCAGTACAAAATATAGGCAAAACATTATAATCAAGGTGCATTCTTGTTGCATTTACCCCTTTGTGGATGTTTACCGATAATTGAATGCCTGTGTTCCTTAACATATTTTTCTTGTTTGAAAATTTTAAAACCTGTCAAAATGAAGCAAAGTTGACCTAAGTTGAGTTTGTCTATTTTTATTTTGTCTGATCGTAAAGCTCCCACGTTTGGATGTAGTCATATATTCCTGGCTTGTAAATATTAAGGTTTGGGTGTTCCTGATTTAGGCAAATCCAGAAAACTGCTTCAGACGTCGTACATTTATAACCTGTTAGTTTTATTTACTGGCACTGAGTTGATACTTCTTCTGGTAAACTGTTAGTCCAAGAAGTGTCATCAGCTCAATTGTCAGTTCGTCGGTACTGACATGATTTATAACGAATTCCACGTTGAAAGGATTGAGTAATCATTACGTAGCTAAGGTTCCAACGCCTTCAGGCAATGTTGACCTACGATGAATTTGGCTATTTTTCTTAGTCCTTTTTGTTCAAGTTGCTAAGGTTGTACATTAATAGTAGGATGTTAAGAATAAATCATAATATGCGATATAAAGTTTGAATGACAAAGATGTATAATTCTTCAAACTCTTAAACGGTTTTGCAAAACAATTATGATCTAATGAATTATATTCAATTTTTAAAAGCAAGGATTTTTACTACTCATACCATTATACTATATGACAAAGTATAGTTAACTCTACCAATTTTACTGCACCAGATGCGCTTTTGGACAATGACGTCTCTTTAGTGATCCTCGAAACCAAATGATTTTAAAATCCAAACTTATTTAAAATTGAAGGGCTGATAAAACAAAAAGCACAAAAACTATAGCCAAACCCTGACAAGGAATCAGAGCTTTACACGCATGCGATATATTCCTTAATTTATTTTCAATGATTTCAAAAATTTTGTAACAGCAAATTTTGATATCACAATAACCGTAATTTGATGCCAGTACTGAAGTACCGATTCCTCGGCAGGAAATACTCTCGGTAACTAACAGACCACCAGCAAAGGCATCGAATCAGTGGTAGAAATAACATTAACGTTACCAATTTTAATGCACCAGATGCGCATTTCGACAATAAGTGTATTTTCAGTGATGCTGGAGGCCAAAATATTTGAAAATATTATTAAACTTAATGAAAATGAAGAGATTATAAAACAAAAAAAGACAAAACGTATAGCCAAATTCTGGCAAGGAATCAGAGCTTTGCATGAGGACGATGTATCCTTGATCAATTTAAAATAATTTCAAACATTTTAATAACACAATATCCGTATTTTTATCATGTACTTCAAATTAAAGTGATTGCTTGTTCGATTATATGAATATGATACACATTCTGCTTTTTTTTTTTTTGTTTTCCAGTGAAACATTTAGGTCTATTGTCGCAGATAAAAAGTCTAATCGAGACTATTAACGTCCATTTGAACTGCGGTTCTTTTCACAAAAAATCTTAAGAGTAAAAATACTCGTAAGTCATACACATTTCAGTATAACTTGCGATCAATTTTAATCGTAAGATTTTTTGTGAAAAGAGCCGCTGTTTTTTTTAGGTCAAAGCTTTAAAACTCTATTTTCTTGGCACGGCATAAAATTTTGCATTACGAAAAGTTTATAATACTGAATTGACATTTAAAGTCATTAAATTATGAAATTAAATGAAGTTATGTAACAGTCTTTGAACTAATGTCTTCGTTTTTACATCAAAATAACCCAGGAGTAATAAAACATGACACAAGTAATAAACCAGAATGAAATGGATAAGGCAGTATATTAACCTTGAATTAAGGTCACTTCTCTGGTGATTGTAAAAAAATAACAAGTTTAGAAATGAGCTGTTACATATTGAAAGTTATTCATTTAAGGAATTATATAAACTAAAGTAAAGATATATATATTTGTCCGATGCATGATTTTGAATTAAATTGTTTTTTCCTGAAAACAAGACATCTGTTGACTATTATATCTTTTGCAGAGATGATTTCACTGTCAACAGTGTTAAATCTTTTGAGACATAATTTAACCCGATGTATTTAAAATTTATTAAACTGTTGAAGTCAAGGAACAGTAAAACGTTATCAATTCAACACTATAATTAGATCTTTGAATTGTTATTGGTATTAATATTGATTTTGTTATCAGTAAATTAAAATCAAACTAAATATTATTGTTATATACATATGCACATTCATGGCTCTACAATCTGTCGATATATGTATCTTGGCATTGCACAAGGTCATGGTTTTCTCTTCACTGTTTATGACGTCTTTCTACTAAATCCATTGGTTGTTGGATGTGTACTGATTGATATTTTAGTCTTAGATGCATTATTTTTTTTTTAGTTGTTATTGGCTTTGAACTAGCTGTCAGTAACTGCGAGTACTCTCAGATCTGTACTTAGTGTCTTGTTGTTGTGGGGATGTATAAGTACCCTGCCACGTCTACTCTGTTTTTGTTAGATGTATTTCTGCTTTGTATCGATCTGATGAGTTAAGCCCTTTTCAACTGATTTTTATAGTTTGTTCTTATGTTGTACTGTTACACCACTGTCCCAGGTTAGGGGAGTGGTTGGCGCGCCTTCAAACTAGTTTAACCCCGCCACATTCTGTATGTGCCTGTCCCAAATCAGGAGCCTGTAATTCAGTGGCTGTCGTTTGTTGCTGTATATCATATTTGTTTTTCGTTCATTATTTTGTACATAAATCAGGCCGTTAGTTTTCTCGTTTGAATTGTTTTACATTTGTCATTTCGGGGCCTTTTATAGTTGACTATGTGGTATGGGATTTACTCATTGTTGAAGGCCGTACGGTGACTTATAGTTGTTAATTTCTGTCATTTGTTCTCTTGTGGAGATTTGTCTCATTGGCAATCATACCACATCTTTTTATTTTTATATGTCACAATTTTTGGTAAAATTTTGCATACAACTTTGGCTCGTTGAAATGTTAATGAAAATCGAAAAAATGATGCATTTAATTTATCTCTTTTATTCTCTGAAATATTACTGATTAATTCTTTCAAAATAGGTGAACACTTATATAGAAAGCACGCACATAAAATCGGCAGAAAAAGTTCTTCAAGTTGTCCTAAAATCATAAAATCTCCAATTTCAAATCCATAGATTTTTTGTTTTGAACTATGGGTTATTGATTCAGAAATTCTTAAAATTCCCTTATGTTGGAAGAACTTAATCAGTAACATTTCAGAGAAAAAAAAATCATTATTTTTTCGAATTTCACTAATAGTTTAACGAGCCAAAGTTGGATGCAAAATATTACGAAAACCTGTGACATAGCAAATTTACTGTAAAAGAGAGGCGAAAGATTCAAACTCATAAGTCAAAAATAAACTGACAACGCCATGGCTAAAAAAGAAAAAGACTAACAGACAAATAACAGTACACAAAACACAACATAACTTGACCTTTACAGAAAATAATAGAGTTACAGGACGCTTCGTGAGTACTGTATGATTAAAATGGTAATGTTTTTCTTCGAGAGTTCGAGCAAAGGGGCTAAGTTGTCACTTATCGAAAAATCCAAAGACAAAGTCGCCAACAATTCATGACATTACAAAAGTGTTAATAAATGTTAAATGTTATCACGTTAAAAATAATGAATTGATATAAATGAATATAAACCTTAAAATGCACTCATGGAAAACGCAGTTGACTACAACTGCCTTCAATAATGTAGGATGATGTTGTTATGATTGAGAAATCAACTCAAAACTTTCTTACATATTTATAGTCTTTTATTATATATTTAGCAATCAAAATATGTCTTCCAAATGTCTAATTGATGGGGAACATAATAATGCATTTAAATGAATTATGATTGGTAATACCAAGACATTCAATAAAACTAAGGTCTAAATCCTAAAATGAAAATAGCTAATAGCAATTGTAACTCATTTAAAATTCTATCCTGTGTTTGTTTTTCAATCACACCAGTGGCGTAGCTAGGCCATTAGTAAGTGTACGCCCGTGTGTTCTTATGTTGTACTGTTACACCACTGTCCAAGATTAGGGAAGTGGTTGGCGCGCCTTCAAACTAGTTTAACCCCGCCACATTCTGTATGTGCCTGTCCCAAGTCAGGAGCCTGTAATTCAGTGGTTGTCGTTTGTTGCTGTATATCATATTTGTTTTTCGTTCATTATTTTGTACAAAAATCAGGCTGTTAGTTTTCTCGTTTGAATTGTTTTACATTTGTCATTTCGGGGCCTTTTAAAGTTGACTATGTGGTATGGGTTTTACTCATTGTTGAAGGCCGTACGGTGACCTATAGTTGTTAATTTCTGTCCTTCGTTCTCTTGTGGAGAGTTGTCTCATTGGCAATCATACCACATCTTCTTATTTTTATATATCACAATTTTTGGTAAATCTTTGCATACAACTTTGGCTCGTTGAACTGTAAATGAAAATCGAAAAAATGATGCATTATCTCTTTTATTTTATATTACTGATTAATTCTTTCAAAATAGGAGAACACCGTTATATGGAAAGCACATAAAATCGGCAGAAAACGTTCTTCAATCTGTCTTAAAATCATAAAATCTCCAATTTAAAATCCATAGATTTTTTTTATTTTATACTATGGGTTATTGATTCATAAATTCTTAAAATTCACTTACGTTGGAAGAACTTAATCAGTAATATTTCAGAGAATAAAAAAAATGCATTATTTTTTTCGAATTTCAGTTATAGTTTAACGAGCCAAAGTTGGATGCAAAATATTACGAAAATCTGTGACATAGCATAAAGTAAAATCACAAAAATACTGAACTCCGAGGAAAATTCAAAAAGGAAAGTCCCTAATCAAATGGCAAAATCAAAAGCTCAAACAAATCAAACGAATGGATAACTTGGTACAGGCATTTTCTTATGTAGAAAAAGGTGGATTGAACCTGGTTTTATAGCTAGCTAAACCTCTCACTTGTATGACAGTCGCATCAAATTCCATTATATTGACAACTATGCGTGAACAAAACAAACAAACACAATAGGTAAAAATGTCAAAAATAGGGGTATATCAGTCAGCATTGTGTTATCATCTTAATCACTATAAAAACAAACAAATGTAACGAAGAAGCACAAAAAGGCATACATCAAATTTAACATCCTCATTTTGCTTTTTTATTTATTATACGATTTTATTTGTCTATGTAAAATCCACCCATAAAGGATGAAATGTTTTAAGTACTGGCGTAAGATCGCGTGTTTAAAATTCGCACAGGTAGACTTAAAATAATTTTGTCGTTCAAAGTATGACGGGATACATAAGTACAGAGTCACGTAAAATGGATATCACAAAAAACAGACTTAACAGTAAAAGTGATATTAATAAATAAATTAATATTGTGGTTCAAAGTATGACGGGATACATAAGTACAGAGTAACGTCAAATGTATATCACAAAAAACAGACTTAACTGTAAAAGTAATATCAATAAATAAAATAATTTTGTCGTTCAAAGGATGACGGGATACATAAGTACAGAGTCACGTCAAATGGATATCTCAAAAAAAAAAAAACAGACTTATCAGTAAAAGTAATTTTAATAAAAGCAAATAAAAAAATACTATAACACGTTATTAAGATGATAAACAACGTCAGTACGCAGAATCTATACTTCAAGACCATCGTGTATTATTTGTGAAGTTGATACGGAATATTTATCAACAAGGTCTTGGTACCTTCCGATGAACTTTTTTAGAAAAAGGACGAGACGTTCTGTAAAAGAGAGGCGAAAGATACCAAAGATACATTCAAGCTCACAAGTCAAAAATAAACTGACAACGTCATGGCAAAAAAAAAGAAAAAGACTAACAGACAAAATACAGTACACAAAACACAATATAACTTGACCTTTACAGAAAATAATAGAGTTACAGGACGCTACATGAGTACTGTATCATTAAAATGGTATTTTTTTTCTTCGAGAGTTTGAGCAAAGGGGCTAAGTTGTCACTTTTCGAAAAATCCAAAGACAAAGTCGCCAACAATTCATGACATTACAAAAGTGTTAATAAATTTTAAATGTTATCACGTTAAAAATAATGAATTGATATAAATAAATATAAAACCTTAAAATGCACTCATGGAAAACGCAGTTGACTACAACTGCCTTCAATAAGGTAGGATGATGTCGTTATGATTGAGAAAACAACTCGAAACTTTCATATTTAAAGTCTTTTATTATATATTTAGCAATCAAAATATATGTCTTCCAAATGGCTAATTGATGGGGAACATAATAATGCATTTAAAATGAATTATGATTGATAATACCAAGACATTCAATAAAACTTAGGTCTAAATCCTAAAATAAAAATGCTAATAGCAATTGTAACTCATTTAAAATTCTATCCTGTGTTTGTTTCTTAACCACAGTGACTACGAGAAAATAGCAATACTATGCAAAAGGGTTGACACGCAAGTATGTCAAACTTATAAAAGTGTTCTCCCATGAATAATTTGTAAGGTAGAATATTTACAAAGCATGCATTCATACAATATAATATATTATATACTTGCTAATTGTATTACGAAATGTAACTATATGATGTGAAAAAAACAGTGGTTACCATAAAAGTCTAAAGAATTAGTTTAGTCCACGTGTATTACTTTTACGTAAAAAAATATAAACAGCGCATGCAGTGAAACTTCACTCTTAGAAACAGTACAAATTCGTTAGGAAAATATAATATGAGACAACTGAACATCAGATAAAAAAACATTGAAAAATTAAGATCAAACCAATACGATATACTTTGTTTTTTTCGTTGTTGAGTTTCTGTCTCATTGGCATATACATGTGACTCCTTATTAGGTTTTATTTATGTCTACATTACGAAAAGAGATTAGATCGTCATTTTACGATGTCAACGTATCAAACTAATGTTTAAACCCTATGTAAATTTGACATAATGCTCTCAAATCTTTTACGTATTTGGCCTTCCAAACTTTGATTTCGAGCATATGATAAAAGTTATTCCACAATTACGTGTCTTACGTAGTGAATTTGAAAGTATCATATTTAACATAAATACTTACCATGAGTTGTTTCTGTTGTTGGTAAACAAAAAGATACGTTTAAATTATTTATTTCCAGTCTAAATATTACATCACCCTTAATGAAATGTTGACATTGGACAAGTTTGTAGAGCTAACACGATGAAAGATATTCGAAAAACGCTTGTCAGGGGCACTGACATTGTTATCATTGTTTAATTTATTATTAGAAAACTCATAATTCAAGATATAAACTTGGTATTACGTGCAGAATAAAACAAAACATTCGTTTTAAACTAACGTTCTTCAATACGGAACAATCAGATTAGAATTTGTCTCGACATATTTTATCAAGGAATATCTTGAAACTAAAAATATGTTTAGAAAAAAAAATCAAATTGAATATAAATCTGCACATACAGAAGTAAAAACGAACAAAATATCGATATTTATCCACAGAAGAAAATTGATGTTATAAGATAAAATACGCAGACTTACGACGTGAAATAAACTCTAAATATGTCCCAAGATAATGAAATTATGAAGCAATTTAAAATATATCACCAAATGTGTAACAAAGATATCTTAGTGAAATGATAGTAGAACCCACAATATTTTTCCTATAAGTGATCCTTCGCGTTTTTGCTAAGACTGTCATCGTGGTATTTGATTTCTATCTTGGAGTTTGTATGTATAGTCTATGCAATGGTCGAGTTATACATGAGAGAAGTAGCAAATACGTTTCAGGGCCTTATTTTCACTATGTACATGTATAAAGTGGAAAGAGAAGTAATCAATTGGCTATTACTCGCAGAATGACAAAGTTAACAATAAAAATTACAGGCGCTAGTCAGTCATTTGTTTGTCAAATAACACCAAGTTATATTATTGTGCTGTAGTACAACCCGTTGGATGAACAACCGAAAATCATATTCATCATATTTGTATCAAGTTTTAGTTAACCTATAATAAATCTCCCGTTATACAAGTTAGGTCTATTTGACTGTATAGGTGGCAAAAAAAAAAAACGACAAATCTAGTCGAATTATGAAGTTAATTCCGTTGACCCTGCCAAACACAGTCATCTTCTTTTTCCGGTGGCAGTCAATGCTTTTAAATCAACCTTTTCATTCATTTCCTTTTCAGAGTATCGTAAATTGATTCATTGTACAGCTTGTATCCTTCCTAAACATTGTTACGGTTCGGGTCTGTATACCTCAAACTAGTATCGTAGAAAATTATATTTCGAGTTAACCTTGGTATTAGGCTGAAAATTAAGACTACTGGCATTGTAGACAAAGTTACTGGTCTTCGACCATTGGTAGCATGGTACATCAAAATAATAACAGAGTCAAAATCAACTCTTAATCAGTGTAATATACAACTATAAGTGATATTTCATATACAAAAATATTGATAAAAAAAATAAAAAAGCATAGAACGTTACAGGGACCTCCATTGAACGTCAATCATGGTATTTGGTATTTCAGTTGTAAAATGCTGTCTAGAAGTACTAAATAATCTAGGTCACAGGACGGCCTATATATATATATACGGGGAACCTACTCAGATTAATCTGGTGGCAATTTTGGATCAGTTGAGGGTGGTATGCTCTGGTTAATTTAACAGGGTTAAAGAACTATTGAACTATAAAGAAACTATAAAGGTGAGAAACCAAGACAATGATAATGTAGGCCGAAATAATGCTTGGAAAATGTCGAAATAATGCTTGGAAAATGTCGGGAACCCTTTGTTCAAACAGCGAGACAAACTCGTACGTAATAAAGAAATGTTCATTCAAACAGTGTCTCTTGCACGCAAACAGTATCCAGACAACAACGGCAGCGAACACTTGTAAAATAAAACCGAGAAAGTACCGTGTCTAGATAACAAGGAAAGAATAATCATGTAATTTTACACAAATATACTTAATGCCCGTATCCCTTACCTTTAGCTGTAACACTATGCACAAAACATTTACAACTAGATACTAAGCAACCAATAATAAATCAAACAGTTTCAATTATATATTCCTAGTAAACGCATCATTATACAATTAACCTTTGATATGTGTTCATTTTATGATCGAATGTGTCATTAAAAGATACTTTGTTAGCGAGAATTAAACTGGTCTTTACGATCCGTTTTGGTTTTTATACAGGAGATCGGAGATCACGCTCAAATCAATAGATTACACTTCCTTAACCCAATCTACATGTTAATATTTCTTTAACAGTGTTGAAAACAAAACGCCAGGAAAAACATAAAAATGCTTTTTAACCAACACAGAAATTTAATAGCTGAATCTCTGAAAATAGTGTCCAGATCATCTAGTAAATCGTTTTTATTGGTGTGTTCAGCGTACATTAAAGACTCCATGCATAAAATCGTTTTTTAATATTGTATTTTGTCTAGCCTTGCTATTTAGTTCTTATCAAGTATCATATATTTCCTTAGTGATTTTTTTACCTTTAAATTTATACCTATGCTGCATATCTAACTATGGATTTTTGCAAATAAGGGATGAAGCAGATTTAAAGGTGTCAGTGTCATAAAAGTCCAACCGTTGTCCTTAATTTTGGTTAATTTGGTATATCTGTTCTGAAGGAATTTATTGTATGTTTTCTTTTGTCTATTTAATAGTTGAAATTGTCTAACTGGGCACATCCTTTTGTAATAGAAGTTAAACTGCTTATAAACATAAGTATATTACATAGTGGAAGAATATTTGGGTTTCTTTTATGTGTGTGTGTCTTTACTTTAGTATGTGTTTTAAACCATGTAATTTTCGTGCTTTTAAACCATTTGTTTATATTCATTATTTGTCTCTTATACGCGGGTTTTTTGTTTTTTGTTTTTTGTTTTTTTTTGTATCGTTTTTAATTTTTTAGGTGTTTGTTCGTCCGGTATTTCATCTTTTGCTACATCTTCTCATTTTTCTGTTTTAATTTATTAGTATTTTATCGTTTGGGTAAGGTCTTTTGGCTCAACCCATCGCAGATTATTGATTTTTCCAAATTTTATATAGAAAAGTAATAAGACTTTTGAGAAAGATTTGTTACGTTTTAGTCTCTTGAAAGTATTACAAATCAAACTTAATTTTAGATCGAAATCAGAATTAATGTTTTATTTCAGGACTCAAATTGACTTTTGTAACGCAGATTATTTCATATATTGGACACAATGATGAAAACTTATTACAATATATAAAAAATAAATAGATTTGAAGATTTATCACAAAGCGAACTATAAGTTTCATGTAAAGAAATAAAGTTTGCAATTATCCACGAAAAGGAAAAAAATGTAGAACAAATGAGTGTCTTTTTTCCAATTACCACCAGCTATTCTAAAGATAGATACTTTTGATTCCAATCTTAAACATGTGTGAATACATTAGGTTAGTTTTCTGCCAATAGACTTCTAGTAAACTCTGCTAGAACAGTTTACACAAGAACAAAGTAGAAAGGAATGGTAAAGAGGAATGGCACATGTTGTCCTGTAAACTTGAATCCTTATTATTGATAAAGGTTTTCTGGACTGAGTTTCATTGCAATGTGTTTTGCTGAACCGTTTGCCATTGCACTGATCAAGTTATTGGGGGTAGTTTTGAGTACTAAGTCTTATTAATCTAGTTTCATCCCTAACATGTTAACTATCACACTGACACGACCAGTTTTTAATATCGTCAGTTTTTTTTTTTTTTTTTTTTTTTCTTATATTTTGTTGCAAGATATATATTCGAATTAGGCACCCGTTATTAAAATTCGTTAACATCTTGTCTAAACTATTGACAATTTAGACA
The DNA here is from genome assembly GCA_017311375.1 of Mytilus coruscus. NCBI lineage: Eukaryota > Metazoa > Mollusca > Bivalvia > Mytilida > Mytilidae > Mytilus > Mytilus coruscus. The sequence continues at coordinate 33,216,585 of CM029601.1, forward strand.
CATGAGATTTTGACGCATATCATTTATAAAATTTTAGGTCCGACTTTATTGTTCTTCTTGTGCTTTTGTCTTCTGTCTCATTGAAGTTAACCCCACATCTTTAAATTCTCTTATATTGAATGATAAGATAAAGGTCATGCCGTTTAAAATTTACTATACGGTATGGATTTTGCTCATTGTTGAAAGCCGTACGGCTATCTGTAGTGGCTAACATCTACGTCATTTTTGTCTATGGTGGATAGTTGTCTCATTGACAGTCATACCATATCTTCTTATTTTTATATTGATTTCAGATTTTCTGTTTGGTAGTGACATCATAAAAATTATAATGTTTTCTATTAACAAAATATGCATAAAATACGTGTTGATGTAAAAGATTCAATTTAGTATATTATAATACCAGTTTTAGTAGGGCATTGGTGAATTTAATCACTCAAAGCTACACTGCAATCCAATTGAAAATAGCATGCAATCTCTATTTGGTTAAGTTTACAAGAAAACTATTCCGCTAGAATTATTATCTTAAAATAACTCTAGCTAAAAATGGAAAACAATTTATATTTAAATTGTAAATATGCAATAAATATCAGTTGGTTTTTGGAGCTGAAATAATATAATCAAATAGATATGTGCACAATATTCGTACATGTAATATTTACGCTTAATTTAATATAACCTGTATGCATTTGAGAAAATATAATCTTACATAGGTGAGAAATATCAATCATTGCCCTGAAGTACAGGTCCCCTCAGTAATATTGTTTTCTGTACATCATTTGCACATCTGTGTAATTCCTTTATTGCTTTCAATAAGTATTGATGATTTGTTGTGTTATGGTTTTGTTGGGTAATGGTCTCATTCGTCGGTTTCATGTGGAGCAGGATCTGTTTACCCTTCCGGAACACATGGGATACCCCCGATGGGGTTCGTGTTGTTCAGTCTTTAGTTTTCTTTGTTACATATTGTGTACTGTTACTTGTCTTTTGGTTATTTTGGTTTTTATTATTTTTTGCCATGACGTTGTCAGTTTGTTTTCGACATATGAGTTTCAATATCTCTTTGTAATCTTTCGCCTCTCTTTTGCAAACACACCCATCCCTCTTTTGAATTTCAACTTTATTGTAAAATACCGAAAAATGTCATACTTTTGGTTCTTAAAAGGAGTTATTTCAAAAGTATATTGTAGGATCCAAAGTAAGGATATTTTGAATGTTGTCGAAACACGTTGAATTTTTGCATGTTTTGGACTTAGAGGCTGGAGAAAAAAATGACTGCAGACGACGATCCAAAATGTTTGCTAACCTAATGGCGCAAAGGTGTTGCTATCAAAGTTTTCTTCACCAAAAACTGTTACATATTATGAAAAGTTATACCAAAACTGACGTTACAACACAAATAGTGCATCATTTTTGGTTCACAACTTTGTTATATATAATGTTATATGCCAGGAAGAAGTTATTTGTTTTACTTATATCACAACTATTCCTTTGTAAAAATAACATTTGGCCAGATTAAACATCCATGTCTAACATGTCTAATGCACAATGTTGAAATAATATTGTCGACATTGCGATATTAACAAATGAATGTTAACACGATATCGTGTCAACATTGTTAACATTGTACGAACTCTTATATACTGTTGACATCGTAACATCTCGATGTTTACAATATAGTACCGATATCGTGTTTACATCGTTTACATCACGATATTTATAATGTTAGCACGATATCGTGTCATCATCGTTAACATTGTAAGAACTCCTATATACGGTTTACATGTTGACATCGTAAACATCGCGATGTATACAATGTAGTAACGATATCATGTTTACATCGCTATACGATATATCTAATTGCAATGTTGACGACGTAAAACGATGTAAAACAAAACTAAAGACTCAGATATCATTATAAACACGATGTTGACACGATATTGACAACATCGTAATGTTGACGATGTGAACGATGTAAATACAAAGGTATTGACTCGGTATACAATTTAAACGATGTTGACACGCTATTGCCAACATCGCGATGTCTACGATGTAAACACAAAAGTATAGACTTGGTTAACAATATAAACACGATGTTGACACCGAAATGTCTACTATGTAAACAATGTAAACACAAGGTATAGATACGATACAGTAGATATCGCTATGTTAACACTATCGATAAAACAACGTGCACTGGACATACTTCAGATTAAAGCAAATCAAAATCTATGTGCCAATTGTAACCCTTCTTGAAGTTAGTCTTTTCTGCCCTTCTCAACAATCGATATTATTTGAAAGTCATTCAATTCTTAGTCATTTTATAGAATACTATAATTTGTACAACAATTTTGTACAAATTATAATGTGTATAACATTATGAGTTTTATTGAAATTTACTTCGCTGAACCGTTTGTCATTACGCTGATCAAGATATAAGGGTGGGGGTTGAGTACTTTGTAAACTAGTTTCCTCCCAAAAACATGTTAATGCTCCTGCTAGTTGAAAAACGTTCACACTGACATGACCAGTTTTTAATTTCGTCAGTTGGTTTTAATTTTTTTATTTTATTGCAAGATATATATTCGAATTAAACACTCGTTATAAAATTATGTAAACACCCTGTCTAAACTATGGACAATTAAGTTACATGCGGTATTGCCGCATATCATTCATCAACTTTCAGGTCCGACTTTATTGTTCTTCTTGTGGTTCAACATCTTGAATCCTCTTTACTTTGATGATAAGATTCAGACAAATGATGAGTTTTGATTGACATCTAGGTAAACGTTTATCCTACGTATCTTTAAACTTGGAACAGTTTTAAACTAAACATTTTAATATATTTTATATGTGTAGAACTTAAACTACAAAAGCAAAAACTTAAGGTCATGTCAAAGCCTTTTAAATCGTACTGTATGGTATAGATTTTGCTCAATGTTGAAGGTCCTACAGTTGTCTATAGTATCTATCATCTACGTCATTTGGTCTCTGGCAGATCATGGTTGTCTCATTTGCAATCATACCACATCTTCTTTTTTTTTATTGATTTCAGATTTTCTGTTTGAGAGTGACATTAGAAAAAGCATAATGTTTAAAATTAACAGAAAATATGTGTAAAGTATGTGTTGATCAAATAATGTCGATACAGTGTATTATCATGGTAGTACCGTACAAGTTTTTAGTAGCCTAGTAGGCCATTGATAAATGCATTCACGTATAGCTGTACTGCAATCCAATTGGAAATGACATGCAATCTCGATTTGGTTAATTTTACTAGAAAAATATTCCGATAGAATTATCATATTTAAAATAACTCTAGCTAAACAGAAACAAAAAAATTATATTCAAATTGTAAATTTGCAATAAATATCAGTTGCTATTTGGAGCTTGGAGCTGAAATAATATAATGAATTAGATTTGTGCACAATATTCACGCTTAAATTAATATAACCTGTATGCCATTCGAGGAAAAATAATCAGACATAGGTTGGAAATGTCAATCATCGACCTGAAGTACGGGTCCCTTCAGTAGAGTTGGTTTTTATACACCGTTTGCACGTACGCTTAAGTCCTTTTTGAAGGAGTGCTCATTTACCAAATTCCGCTGTTTTGTATTTTTTACCTCTTCCGACTTTATTTTTCACCTATATCCTCCCTACCCTCTTTGTTGCACCCTATATCCCAGATCCCAAAAGCGTGTCTTATTGCGTTAAACATTGATGACTTTTATATATAGAGATTAAATCATAGGCTCAAAAGTTAGCATATTTTAGTGGCTGTCGAAACACGATGATTTTGTGCATGATTTAGAATTAAAAGCTTTAGCAAAATATTGACTGCAGCCTACGATACAATATTTTCTCTAACCTAACTAAGGGTTGCAATCTTAAGTTTCCTATACCAAAAAATTTTATGAATTCTGAAAAGTTATTCCAAAACTGACGTTACAGCATAGTTGATGCATTATTTAGGGATCATAACTGAGTAAAATATAATGCGTTATGCCAAAAGACATAATAAATTTTATGTTGTGTAATATAATTATAATTATTGTTGAAATATATAACTGTGTTACTCTAAAACTGTTTTAGTTGGCTGTACGGACCTATTTGGAATTAAACATCACATTTAAAATCATTATTTCTTTAAATGGTTAACTCCTAACTATCATACTGCCGGTCGATACTTTTATTTTGGCATTGCACAAGTCATGTCTTCTTTGACTGTCCAAGACGTTAAAACACTAAATCCCTGGGATGTGTTTTTGTTAATTTTAGTCTCTGATGCATGATTTTTTATTATTAGCTAGCTTTCAGCAACTGCGAGTACTCTAAAATCGTACTTTCGTGTTAATTTGACCTGTTGATACAATTTGTAATGTATTTTTGTTATTTAATGTTTACTTGTTCAGTGTTATATCTAGTCTCACTATTTTTAATATACACCACCTTTGATAAGTGTTTAGTATGACGATAAATTTTCACTTTTGTTCTCGTACTAGGAACAACAAAATTATTTATTTTGTTAAAACTATTTCCGTACTCCGTATACCTTACAACAAAATTATTTTTATTTACCTGTGTATTTCAATTGGCGGCATTTTGTCCAAGGTTATAATTGTCTTTCTGATATTATTAAACAACTTACCCCTTGTTTTATTAATTTTGTATTTACATTGTGTCATAGATCAAATTTATTCGTTCAGTGTATGTTCACTTGTTTTTGTTAATATGTCTTTTTATTGAGTTAAGCCATTTTAACTGATATTTTATAGTGTGTCTTTCTATGTTGTGATGGTATACCATTGTTTCAGGTAGGGTGACGGTTGGCGCCTATTAAAACGTTTAAACCCGCTGCATTTGTTTGCACCTGTCCTAAGTCAGGAACCTGATGTTCAGTGGTTGCCGTTTGTTGATGTGGTTCATAAGACTTAGTGTTTCTCGTTTCTCGTTTTTTATATAGAATAGACCGTTGGTTTTCCGGTTTGAATGGTTGACAATGTTGACTGCTGTACCCCTATTTTTGACATTTTTACCTATTGCGTCTGTTTTGTTCAAGCATCGTTGTCAATATTATGGAATTTGATGCGATTGTCATATAAGTGAGAGGTTTAGCTAGCTATAAAACAAGGTTCAATCCACCATTTTCTACATAAGAAAATGCCTGTACCAAGTCAGGAATATGACAGTTGTTATCCATTCGTTTGATGTGTTTGAGCTTTTGATTTTGCCATTTAATTAGGGACTTTCCTTTTTTGAATTTTCCTCGGAGTTCAGTATTTTTGTGATTTTACTTTTTGATCGAGTTAAGCCATTTCAATTGATATTTTATAATTCCGGGATTCACTTTATCCCAGAACGCTCAAACCAATACTTTGATACGTTTAAACCCCGTTAAAAGATATACATTTTATGTTGTAATGTTACACTACTGTCTCAGGTTATGGTGAAGGTTGGCGCCTGTTAAAAACGTGAAACCCGCTGCATTTGTTTGCACCTGTCCTGATGTTCATTTTTGGGGCCCTTTATAGCTCGGTGTGAGCCAAGGCTCCGTGTTGAAGGCCGCACTTTGACCTATAATGATTTACTTTCACAAATTGTTACTTGGATGGAGAGTTGTCTCATTGGCACTCATACCACAGCTTCTTATATCAGTTTAATCGGGTTAAAACACTAAGTTTTGTAAGTTTAATGGAAAAAAGTTTTGACAAAAGTATATATGGTGTTTTGTGTAACAAAAATGTACGAATGCTCGACTGTAAAATCGTTACATAATTTATAACCATTGCCAATTCTGTTTCACCTTTTATCTTCAATTAAGTTCAAACAAAAGATTCATCTCAAAACTTAGTCTCGATCGTCATATCGAATATTCAACTTTATAGGTTTTTCAAAGGAAAATTGTTTCTGATTAATTTAAAGCTATATTTAATTCATTAATAATAAAAGTGTAACGCAAGTAGTTTAGTGTAGAAATCCAAGGAATTATATCACAAGGAAGATAAACATGTCACCTGAAAAATAATTCATCTACGCGTAACATCAATTGTATTCTTATATTTGATTTTAGAGTTACATATAACAATTTGGATTTGACACTGCCTTTAAGAATACGATATCAATCGCGTCACTTCCTCTAAATTATAAAAATTAACACTGGGGCTGTTAAGCGTAATTCTGTTAAATGCAAGTAATGTTTAATATGTTGATAGTGTCGGATATCAGAGTTACAGAAATGATAAAGTGTCCCTTAGGAATTGTCTTTCATTGAAAGACTTTTTTGTTACAAAATCGTTACATTCAATGGCACATATTTCAGATTACTAGAAATTCATTAAATGAGTCACTAACACTGTGTTACTATATTAAAAAAAATTAATCAAATCAACAAAAGCATGCATTGTACAAAATATATTCAAGCGAGTCCAGTGTTATAAAATCTAATAAATGTTATAATTGATATTCAAGGTTAAAAGGAAAAAGTTACATTTGATATCTTGGCTGAATGTTAAAGGTTAAATAGTTTATAAATTAAAAAAAATATATGGAACTTAAATTGGTTGTTGCTTTTTAACGCCATAGCAACACAAAAAGATATTTCGAGTTGATTAACATAGATTTTTGATGGATCGTCTGGTGCCTAGAAGGTGGAAATCTACCAATTCCAAAACAGATGCATATTTATGCAACGGGACAAAGGCGGACGCTTTTGTGGGGTAGAGGACAAACCCCTCGAGAAAACTTGGCAAAATCATTGTATTTCCTTTCAGCCTACTCAGGAATTTAGTGATTAGTGAATGTACTGTAACACGGTGTGTTTTAAAAAAACTAATGTCCAAATACAAACACGTAAAGTCCACAAAATCAAAACAGAATGATAGCAGGTGAATAGGTGCTTCGATTCCAATTTCTTTACAGGGCCATCATTGTCTTTTAAACCTCAAAAGTAACCATCAAGACATTTAACAATAAAGCATGGTATCTCCCAAATTCCTCCGGTAGTATTTATATCTTAATAATGACTTCATATAATTTATCGGATTATTTTTTATTCTTAATATTATGCTGAAATAGGTAACACAAATATTAAATGTCAAGTTCATGACGATGATCTGAAAAGCTTTAATAAAAATTGTAGGATTTTCAACTGAATAATTATTTCATCATGCGCTTATTGTAGGATCAGCATGACATCATATTGAATGAACTAAGTACACAATACATGATAGTTCATCCAGGTATTGTTGGAAATGATTACGGTGATGCATGACCTAAAAGAAAAGAAGCCACTATCAGAAGGACAGGAAATAAAGCAATATCAATTCCTACCTTATGGAAATCGACAATTAATTGTTTCCGGTTCCATCCTATTGAAACTGCTGTTCTTAAGAAGACGAGGATGGTATATACTATATAGAGGTATTGTGGAAGGACGCATGTTCACATCATTTTTTTATTTTTTCAAGAGTTTTATCTTTTCGAAAATGTGCAGAAATAACTTGCAATGACGCATTGCTAATAAGAAAGGTTAACAAAAATCACAGCATGCTATCCAAGTCATTGTTCTAAACACGTAACATAATAATAAAAACAAGCTTTCAGCTGACTTAAAATCATAAATTATCTCTAATATAACTTTTTACTGTATAATACTTTCTAGACAAGTATCTCAAAGCAACGCATTTCTTTCTTAAAGAAATACGACCTTCGTATTTTAGGTCTTTCAGTTTCTACAATAAATGAACCGATTGCTATATTGTTTTAATATCTTCCTGAGAAATTTCTATTACCACATAGTCTCTGAACAACATGTCCTCTATTTTCGGTAGCAGTGTTATACCTATAAATGTATTAAGGAATTATCTTGTTTGTTATCCAGAGAATACACTATATAGCTGCGACCGGACTTTAAGCAAACGCTAACCAACCAAATATGACTATCATTATATTTTGTATACATGATCCTAATAGAAAATGTATAACTAGTTCGAATCGAACATTTACTACTCCGTTCACTGTCTATGTATGCCTGGTATCTTTGATTTACTACTCCCTTTACTGTCTACCTATGCCTGGTATCTTTGATTTTCTACTCCGTTTACTGTCTACCTATGCCTGGTATCTTTGATTTACTACTCCGTTTACTGTCTACCTATGCCTGGTGTCTTTGATTTACTACTCCGTTTACTGTTTACCTATGCCTGGTATCTTTGATTTACTACTTCGTTTACTGTCTACTTATGCTTGGTATCTTTGATTTACTACTCCGTTTACTGTCTACCTATGCCTGGTGTCTTTGATTTACTACTCTGTTTACGGTCTACCTATGCCTGGTATCTTTGATCTACTACTTCGTTTAATGTCTACCTATGCCTGGTGTCCTTGATTTTCTACTCCGTTTACTGTCTACCTATGCGTGTTGACTTTGTTAGCCTTTTGAAGACGTAGTTATTGTTTTAAAGTGCAAATTTACATTAAAATAAAAACAAAATGCAATATCCTGTAAAACTATGTTTGGCTATTTCATCAGTGGAGAAAACTCCGGAACAAGGATGATATTAGGCAGACATGATGTGGGTTAAACATCAAAGAGACAGCAAACTAACAATAAATGTAAACCAAGCTTAGACTTTTAGATTTGGTCAACTAGTACACTGATAGTACAAACAAACTTGGGTTTTATATTCATGTCATACGAACATAAGCTCGGGTTGAAAACAAGTTTAATTAACCTAATTTTCTTAATCCATTCAAGCCGAGATCAAAAAGACTATCGTAATTTGTGCAGGTTATATGCACTGTGTAAGTTCGACATTTCGAAAATCTATTATGCATTATGATTATTACACAAACTTGCTATTGTAATTTGTTATTGAAACTGATATGATAGAGTAAATGATACCATAGCAATACTTTTGAACATTATCGCAAAATGCATATTTGATAACGTTCCATCTGGTTTGATTATACGATACAATGAAGAATTCCCCAAACAAATAATCTGCCGTGTTAAAGATCGTGAATAATTCACTAACTTGACAAAAACGAGGACAAAATAATAGTTGGAAATGTTACCGACCTTACTTGATGCGCTGATGGCCATTGTATACTATCTGTGTCATTATTCTCAAGGTAATATATAAATAAAATACTCCATTTTAGAAAAAAATATAAATTTAGACAAGATCACCACCTAATTTCTATACGACATATATATTTTTTCTTTAGTTATTTCATTAGCATCATAATTTAAAACTTGGTTGGTGTGTTGACAGGCAGAAAATTACTTTCATAACGATTGCACAAAAAGAGACAAGGTTCCTAAATTTGACTAGGCACACATTCACATACTATTGTTGTGTATATTCCATCCTTTTTCAATTTTCGAGCATTGCACTAATAAAATAGATATCCTTATATAGTTTTGTTGACTTTGTCAAATGTAATATAGAATGTATCAATTATCATATGCGTAAGAAATTTACCCTTTCTTTTTCAGTACAACTGATCCTGTTCTCTATGTTTTTTTCTTCAATTATTCATTATTATAACATATAAATGAACTAAAATTAAAAATCATACAAGTCTAACAAAGGCCAGAGGCTCCTGACTTGAGACAGGCGCAAAAATGCGGCGGTTTAAACATCTTCTGTGAGATCTCAACCCTCCTCCTATACCTCTAGCCAATGTAGAAAAAACAAACACACAGCAATACGCACAGTAGAACTCAGTTTAAAAGAAGTCCGAGTCCGATGTCAGAATAGATAACAAAAGAAACTAAGTAAAATGACAATGATACATAAATTAACAAAGGACTACAAGCAGTTACTGACATGCCAGCTCCAGACCTCAATTAAACTGATTGAAAGATTATGTCTTCATCATATGAAAATCAAGCACAATCTCTCCCGTAAGGGGTTTAGTATCATACCATCATAAAATATATGAGAACATAACCCGTATCATGCCAACAACTGGTTTTAGAATACATGTGTTTATTACCGACGCAAAGACCCTATTAGTGAATCAATATTAATACCAAAATATGCCATCTTCAATGACCTGACAACAGTATCGTAACTATATCCCTTCTGAATAAGTCTGTTTAAAGGTTTGGTTAGCTTTTTAGGTGAATGCCGACATTTTAGTGCTTTGTAAAGAATATTACCATAAAATATTGGATGTGAAATACCTGAACGTATAAGATGTCTGCATGTTGATTTATATTTACGAATGATGTCCTTGTACCGATAATAAAATAAAGTAAATGTTTTGACTAGTTTGTGATATCGAAAACCCTAGTGTAATAATTTTTCCGTAATACAGAAATTTCTTTCGTTAAAATCAAATACGTTGTTACATACACGAGCGAATCGAACAAGTTGAGATATATAAACACCATAAGATGGTGACAAAGGAACGTAACCATCTAAAAATGGATAATTAACAATAGGAAATGAAAAATCATCTCTTTTATCATAAATTTTGGTATTAAGCGTCCAGTTAAAGATATAGATATCAAGATCCAGGAAAGGGCAGTGTTCATTGTTAGTATTAGCTTTATTCAAAGTCAGTTCAGCAGGATAAATCTCTTTAGTGTAAATACTGAAGTCGTCATTATTGAGAGCCAATATATCATCCAAATATCTAAAAGTGTTATTAAATGTTTGTAACAGATGTTGTTTCGATCAGTCTTTGCTGATTTTAGTCATAAATTTTAACTCATAACAATACAGAAACAGGTCCGCAATAAGTGGTGCACAATTAGTCCCCATTGGAATTCCGATAACTTGACGATATACTGAATCTCCATAGCGATCAAAAATGTTATCTAGTAAAACTTCAAGGGCAGTTATAGTATCGAGGCAGGTCCAATTGACATAGTTCTTTTGTTTGTTGTTACTAAAAAATGACCTAAAAGAGTTTTAGCATACATATTCGCTTCTGACGTTTTAAATGCTCATTTAATTAGGTGTGTGAATTTTTTCTTGATAAGATTATGAGGCAACGTAGTATATAGGGTAGAAAAATCTAAACTTTGAACAGATTCGAAATCACCAATATAAACATGTAATTTATCAAGTACTTCCAACGAATTTTTATCACTCCAAAAGTAATTAATTCCACTATTTTCAAAGGCCTTATTTGAACAATTTATTACAAGATTTTTGAATGTACCCAGTGTACTAGTAAGTAGAATAGACAGTTTAGTAGTGGAACAATGGCTTGAAGACGAAATAAATCTATATTTGTAAGGTGTTTTGTGCAGTTTCGGAAGCCAGTACATAGTTGGAACTTTCATTGTATTTGGTTCTGCTTGTAAAGAGGTAGCTAAAAATTTAAAATTTATGTTTGTTTCAGATGTCATTTTCCGAAAATTGAGTCAGTTGGAATGTTGGTGAATTCGTGATTTCCTTTTGCTGAACCTCAATGTAAAATTTACGTCAAACTATAGTGATATTATTAACAGCCTTATCAGCCGGGACAAAAACAAATTCCTTGGCGAGTTCTTTTAGCTTATGTTTGATACGAAAAATAGGGTTATTATAGTTGTTGTTAAGAGTAAAATGTTCTTTAAAATGTTGTGTACGTATATCAACTATGTTCATTACTGATTTTAAAAAAAATCTAAGGATTTCTTGTCAGCTTTTTCTCGTTTTATCCATTTCGAGCAGTAAGTACGGAGTGACTCGTGGATGGTGTTACGACACTCTTTCCAATTAATAATTGACGGGGGACGATATTTAGGTCCTTTACTGAGGAATGATTTCAACTCTCGGTCACGAACGATGTTAAGGTCTCCTGTTATAACATGGGAACTGGGGCCATAAATGTATTCGGAATTACAGCAATTTCATGACGTAGGTGTATTGTCACTGATATTTACATCTTTACATACTTGGCTATAATTAAACACATATTTGCGGGTAGATTTTTTGTTAACATTACATATAAGAGGGAGTTCAGTATTATCAAAATAGCCAGGAATTTGTTCTTAAACAGAATGATCATTAAAAATACCGGCAATATTTACAAAATCAAAACCTTTATTGACATATTTGATGTTAATAAAATGTTTCTTTATGATCTCCAGGGCTATCAATTTTGGGAAACAGTTTAGATAACAATTTGCAATTATAATTTGGACGATTTCATACTTAGGACTGCAATATGGGATTATGCTGCAATCCTCTAAAATTTGATGTCATTTATTAACAGGTAAAGAACAGAGCTTGGTTAACAGATAATGTCTGCCGTTGTTTTTTGAAATAGAAATTAGGTCCGAAATATTTGTATTGTTGGTACGAAATTTTCTTTGATTGCGATTAATTCTACACCCATGAGAACGGTTTTTACGAACAGTTTTAGAAACTATATCCAAAATGTTAACAGAAGCGGTTCTTGATATATTACCAATTCCCGTGATATTATCATTGTAATTTTTTAATACAATTTAATTCAATTATTTTCCGTGATCGTACAAACTTTGAATGAGATTCCCCAGTATGCTTATTTACTACTTCTAAAGGTGGAACTGTTAAATATTTAATAGGATGATTGTGCTTCTTAAGGTGTTGATATATGATACTTTTGAATTTATGGGGTCTTTTAAAACGATAAAAATGTTCTTGCGTGCGTTTAGATAAATAGCGTCAATTTTCACCTACGTACTGAATATCGCATCCCGGTTTATTTCATGTAAGTATATAGATTATACGGTTAGTTTTTCAATTTATATCAAATTCAAAATTTAAGGAAAAATGCGACCATTAAACGTGGACCTTACCGTATTGTTGGTGGAAAGACGGGGACATGTAAGTCATTTTTTGGCATGACACTTATCGATAGAAGGGTAACCACGATTTTTTAACTACAAAACCAGAGGACAAAAACAAAAGACAGGGTATATCAGGGTAGCGCCTGACGTCTGACTAAATAGTAGAATAGGGCTGAATAGTGAAATATGAGTTTTAGATAAATATTCATAAAGTAATGAACATAGAGAAGTTCTCGCTCGGACACACACTCCATTATCTTGTAATTATAAGAGCATAAACTTGAAGCACGAGGAGGCACTCTACTGTCTCCACATGGCACTAAAGACAAACTCTGTAAAAATTAAAATTGAGAATGGAAATGGGGAATGTGTCAAAGAGACAACAACACGACCAAAGAGCAGAAAACAGCCGAAGGCCACCAAGTGGTCTTCAACACAGCGAAAAAATCCCGCGCCCGGAGGCGGGCTTCAGCTGCCCCCTAAACAACAGGTTACATTTGAAACAATTTGTTTAATCGAATCAAACAAGGTCCATTATTGTTAAAATCTTCGAAAACAATGTCGTGATGATGTAGTGCTTTATAAACGAAACATTGAGGAATGGGTTGTACTAACATAAGAGGACGGACTCCCAACGATAAGTACAATATATAAATGTCCCCTTAACAAAACATTTAAGTTTTTTTTTTTAAATATTAGACAATATTTCGATTGAAATACTTTTTTATGATCACTCCAAGCCTAAAACTATGTTAATAGGTGCCAGTCAAAGGTATGTTGACTTCTAGAGATAGTCAACTGATAGATCCTGCTTTGGAGTCATAATTGTTACGAAATGTGCAGATTATTCTTATGTTAAAAATAAGCGTAAATTAAATAAACACAATTATGTTAAACTGTTGTTACAAAAGTTTTAACAAAAATAATGTTTTTTACGCGAAACGTGAACATTTGAATATCAAATTTTCTTAGTAAGGCACAGAAAGCGAAACATAAGCATATACATGGAGCGGATGGACAGTGTCTCATTGACGTATATCCACACAACTTTTAATCATATTCCACGTATAAACATTATAAAAACTTAATAGTTGAATAAAATGTTTCAGGGATGAAATTATTCAAAAACACCGCCAGGATATTCAAAAATTACAAAAATGGGGAATTGATATTGTAATAATATTAACCCTCGTTTAAAATCCGTTTCATATATCGTGAAATAATTAACTTTCTTTCATATTGCCTTTTTTTTTATAAATAAAATATTAGTAAAACATGATGGCTTCGCTAATTCCCAAAACGGACAATTAGCGCATATGCAAACAAAGGGTCAAATATCACGTTATTAATAATTTACACATTTTATATTAGTATGTAGCGTAGGATGACAATGAGACAACTTTCCCACCCAGATATGTTCTGCGTAATTTTGTTATTAAAGTGTATTGCAAAAAGAATTCTCACAAGCACTGTGTAGTGGAAATGAATCTTAGTATGGTTTTAAAACGTTTGACTGAATATTAAATGAGTATTTTTTTCTATGTATTTATTTGTTTTTGATCATGAAACATCCTACGAATTCCATCTCACATTAAGACATTAACATGTAATATTCATTATATGGAAATCTATAGGGACATGTACAAAAGTCACATATTACTAAAATGACAAATTGACGAATGTGATTTCGTATGCATTGAATAGACATTTATCTCACTTATATGAACATTGAAAAGAAACATCTAAATTAAATAGATAAACCAACATAAAAGATTAAATTTTACCTTCCTCGTGTATCATGTGCCACAAATTGCGACTTGTAATGTTGCATACCACTAGTACCACAGGAACGTCATTATCCCTTTGTCCCTTTGGTATTTTTCGTCTCTCTTTTATGACATTTTTCAATTCTGAACTTTCAATTTTATTTGTAGCAATATTCCGGCAGCACCTGCATTTTAAGTATAAATCTATCTGCTGATACGTTATTCTAGAGCTTTCATTTATTTTCATGATAGATGATTGTCGATAACAAGGAAATAAGTGAACCCAGTGTTCTTAAAAGTAAAAATAACTCCGTCGCTTCGAACACATCACGTATTGGTTGACTGTAAAGGAATATATATATATCGCAATGTCGCAAATGACCACATACAATGGACATAGGTGCACCGATCTCAACTGAAAAAATTGTAGAAGTATTTAATGAATAATCCTTTTCATGAAACTATATTTTTAGTTAGTTTATTTATATTCATATCACAGCTGCTGTAATTCGTTTGTATATTTAACTTTTAAGAGCAATGTACTTACAAAACCAGTATTGACCTTGGTGGACTTGGATAGTGATTAAGGTTGACGCAATGAAAAAAATCTAAAATTGCTTAAATTCAATTTGACGACAGACACATTAATGTCATTTTTCTCGTTACCCATATTTGGTACATTTATGTTTCACAGATAATGTCCATTTTATAATACATCTCAAACATAAAAAGAACAAAATAATTTACTGAAGTATAGGGAATAAATTAGATTGTTGATTTATCACATACAAGTTCAACAGTCCTTAAATAAACAGACTATAAATAAGTTCCTTTGGACCATGATTACCATATTAAAGATGTTATATAGATGAATATGTAATTAACTTATCTTACTATTTGGACTTAAGTTGAAGATTGAAATAAATTGTAAAGTATACTAGTTTTTGCTCACGTCAAAAGTGTTATTCAATAACGAAACCATTAACAGACTTCTGAAATGTTGTATTGAAGGGATCATTAAATTACTAATCAATGGAAACATTTGAAAACGTTAGAATGTGTTCGGCCGGAATGTTTTAGTGTTTCGACGTGCTTTGTTAATTAAAACCCAATTGGATATAAAAACAAATAAAATTTTAGGTAAACGCCAAAAGCAACACAATCGAATAACACGATAAATTAAAAAAAATACATCCAGAGGTTAAACGGATTTCGGCTATTTACAAGTGACTTAACTAAAGTCAAACTCTAAATTGCAATGAGTCTAGAAAAGAAACAATTTTGTCCAAGTTTTACAAAAGTATTTTTTTCTTTTTTGTTAATCATACAGTGATGAACATAAAATTTTGAATAGTTAAAAACAAAAATTATTTAGAAACGTTATTGAAGTCATTAACATGGAGTGCAAGGACCTCGTTTCGAGCGTCAACCTGGTGACAGAAAATCAATCAGTGCTATTGTCCTCTCTTTGGTATTAAGGTTCATGTATTACATGTAGTCAGTCGTTATTTCAGAAATGAACAATCTATATATAGCAGCGGAAAATGTGCTATACATTTCATCTATTGTAACATACCTAAATCACAAAACATGTAATTGTGGTTTCTGCTAATGAAGACAATCCTTATAACCCCTTACTTGAGCAGGACTGTTCTTTTGTAGCGTCTGTTCAATACAATTAAAATTTGTCGAGACACCGGGCGATTAGAGGCTGGCATTATCTTCAACTGGAGGTCAAATGTATAACCTCAAGATGTCAGCCTTGGTTTGTATCCAACCAAAAGCTTTAACTATCTTATCTAGTTCCTGGTATAAGCAACCATGTTTTGACCTTGCTTTCAGAAATATGTGCCGTACTTAATTCCCTTTTAAGTGAAATGTCATCATGTTGGAAGCAGCACTGCGTAGGTTGTTATATTTGAAGTATATGACATATGGTCTAGATAGGGTAAGGTTTTGGCACACGTCAAACTTGTTAAACTCCACAATATTATGTACCAGTACCAAGTCATTTGGACTATGTGTTGTTTGTTGATAATTGTCATAGTTTGTATATCTGTTTTTTTTTCCGGAGGAGTCGGCTGTTGGTGGCTGATATTGTTTGTTGAACTTCCAGTATGTTTTTTTTTTATTCCTGCTATCCATTTATGTATGAATACTATTTGGCATTCATGCAAATCTGTTGAGACTTCTTTGTCTGACTGTTTATAAATTGTTACTGGTTCTTTCTTTTTTTTTTGTATTCAAACTTGAATCTGAATTCTAGCTTAATATTTTGATTTTTACGAGCACATTAGTAAGTTTCAAACCATTATCTAAGATTTTAATAAATCAATGTAGAAATGCTCCTCTTAATTGATGGTCATGTTACATGTTGTAATGACCAAAGTTAACTTCGACACCCACTTTATTTAATTGATATAGAAGTGATAAATTGTTATTTCGTGTTTGCTCAGGTTACTCTATTGAAATGTTCTAGATATAGTTTTAACTTGTTTTCAAACAGAATTCTTAGTTACTTAAAGTTTGTATCTTTTTAATTTAAACACGATGAATATATATATATATATATATATATATATATATATATATTTCTATTTGATTTCATTTGCACTTGAGATCACAAAAATTTTGAATGGGTTCGTGTTCGTCAGTTTTTGTTGTGTTTGTTAACTGTTGTTTGTCTTTTCCGTCATTTTTCGTATTTGCTATAGCGTTGTCAGTTTGTCTTTGACCCACGACTTTAGTATCTTCCGCTTCCTTTTTGAATGGGTTAACAATTAAATGGTTTGTGTTGATAAATTATTATCACTTAATATACGCGCTTAAATTAGTTGTACATTTTTAACTTAGTTTAATTGATTGATTTGGTTTGTTTGACATCCAGTGGCAGGTTTTTCTATATTTGTTAATTGTAATAATAAATCTTATAACTCGATATGTATTAAGAAAGGACCTAAATATCGTCCTCCATCTATTATAGATTGGAAACAGTGTCGTCAGGTCATTAAAGACGCTCTGTTTGCCTACTGTTAATATCGGTGTAAACGTGAAAAATAGGATAAAAATCTCTGGACAGTTATTTGAATAAAATTATGACTACTCTTGATATTCGTATATCTCATTTTGAAAAGAATTCTGAAATTAATAATAGGGTTCATAATATACCCAATTATAGAATAAAAAATAAACTCATAGTACTCGCAAAGCGTTTTGTGTTCGTACCTGCAGACAAAGCAGCCAATAATGTAGTAGTGGTGTGACGCATATACTACACAGAAGCTCTCCAAAACGAAATTATCAATTCTTCTACATTAAGGTCCGTACGCTCCATATAGAGTCAAATCGTAAACAAGCATATCACTGCCACTACCCAGTTAAAGCCTTTTCCGAACATTTGAAAGTTTCGACTATGTACTGGTTTCCTAAAGTACACAAGCAACCATTTAAATTTCGTTTCATCTCCCCATCTAGTAAGTGTTTTACTACTAATCTGTCAGTGCTTCTAACTACCTCCCTTACTACTATCAAAGAACTTGTTATTTACTTTTGTGATAAAGCTTATGAAAAAATAATGGTATTAATTATTTTGGAGAGTTAAAATTCTTTAGAGGATTTAGATAAAATTCGTGTTTTTGATGGTCCTTTTAATTCTGCTGAGAGTTATGATTCTTCTACTCTCTACACTGCACTTCCACACAATCTTATCAAGAAAAAGTTTTCATATTTTATTAAATGGTCTTTTGAAAAATCTCGTTGCAAATTTATTTGCTGTACCTCGTTTAAAGCATTTTTCTCTACATATCCCAACTCGTTCGTTATGCCCGTGTGTGTGGTGATGTCATAGATTTAACGAACGTAATCAATGCATCACTGGTAAATAATTAAGTCAGGGATTTCGTTACCATAAATCACTTAAAACTTTTACTAAATTCTTTCATAGATACAAATATTTGATTAGTTTATTTGGTTGTACCTATAGAAAACCTATTAAAAACGTTATTTCACATCCTAAATTTCTACGGTAATATTGTACTAAAAGCGCGGAAATAACTATGTGATCCGTGTACACTCATCGAACCTTTAAGGTTCATCATAAGAAATAGACAAATATGGCCGTATTTTCACCTCAAAAACTACTCTGTGTACAGACTTACCTGTGCAGGTTGGAAAGTTTTAAGGCCTGGCATCCACTAGATATATAAAAGTCAAATTTATTTTGCATATCAGAAAGAGAAAATCGTTTTTGGATTTTTAAAGGCATTTTCTTTTCCTTCCTGCAGAAGGTGTAAAAATAAACAAACACCAGAATTGCATTTGATACTATCCACTCAGTTTCTACCTTTAACTCACCTATAGATGTATAGATATCTATTGTCCATGCCAATCAAGGACAATCAATACAATACAAACCAGTTGTTACCTGAGAGGGAGCATCTCAAAGTTGTATCCCAACTTAGTTTATTTTTACACCTTCTGCAGGAACGAAAAAAAAAATGATTTTATCTTTCTGATATGCAAAATAAATTTAACTTTGATATATCTAGTGGATGCGAGGCCTTAAAATTTTCCAAACTGCACAGGTAAGTCTGTACACAGAGTAGTTTTTGAAATGAAAATACGGCCATATTTGTTCATTTGTTATGATGAACCTTAAACAAACTTATTAGTAAAGGTTATCTTATCAATGTTATAATAAGATCTTTGAATATTGTTTACATTGGTACAAATATCGATTTTGTCATCAACAAATTAAAACGTAACTAAATTTGTAATCTTTTCGAATGATTTTTTGGATGTATAAATACACATCCCCGTTCATTTTCTATATAGAGATTGCTTTATCTATATATAACATTATACATATTTAATATAAGGTTAAATCTAAACTATCCTACTGCCTGTCGATACTTTTATTTTGGCACATTGCACTAGTCATGTCTTCTTTGACTGTCCATGGCGTTAAACACTAAATTCCTGGGATGTGTTTTGGTTGATTTAAGTCTCTGATGCATGATTTTTTTATTATTAATTGTTTTTGGCTTTTAACTAGCGTTCAGTAACTGCGAGTACTCTCAAATCGTACTTTCGTGTTAATTTGACCTGTTGACACAATTTGTAATGCATTTTTGTTATTCAATGATTACTTATTTTGTGTTATATCTCATCTCACTATTTTTGATATGTACCACCTTTGGTTCTTAAGTGTTTCTCGTTTTTCGTTTTTTACATAGATTAGACATTTGATTTTCATGATTGAATTGTTTAACACTAGTCATTTTGGGGCCTTTATAGCTTGCTGTTCGGTGTGAGCCAAGGCTCCATGTTGAAGGCCGTACTTTGAACTATAATTGTTTACCTTTTACACATTGTGACTTGGATAGAGAATTGTCTTATTGGCACTCATACCACATCTTCTTATTTCTATTAAAGATGATTCCAAATGAAGCATTCTCAAGCAAATCTATTTCGACATAATACATATCCATATAAGTTTTACGGTCACCATCACGAATTGTTTGACTTATATGATACGTCTGTGTCTCAACTCACTGATGACACTTATTTTCACAGTCTTAAAAGGTTAGATATCTGAATATTCGTCTAATTTGTAATTATACCGGTTGTGTCCTATTGCCGATTGTGACCTTATGATTAAGTTTGGAATCGCAGGGCGGGTGATGTGTGCATATGTTTAGCAGCGGACACCTACCATGTCGACACACTCGGTTTAGCACCTTTTGCATTGCACGCTATTCCCTCAGTTTTTTTTTTTTTTTTTGGTTTGTTACTTTGATTTGTTATTTCTTAATAATTTAATTTTGGATGTAACACGTCTTCTGATTGGCTGAAGGTGTTTGTCTATCAGCTCATAGACACAATTTTGTCATGTGACCGTGACGTCACCAACGTTTTTTTCAAAATTCACTCCTAAACGGAATTTAGAATTAAATTCTAAGGAATGACTGTAATAGTTTTTCTGTCTATTCGAAATAACCTACAAAATGTGGTGCGCACTTTTAAATAACACGCTACGCGGGTTATTCAGTGTGCACCACATTTTTGATGTTATTTCTTCATAGACAGAACAAATATTACAATCATTCCTTAAATCGATTTGTGATATTCGAGCATCGGTCAACTATTGTTGCCTGTAATTTGGCTAAATGTAGATTGGGGTAGCTTGTGTCGCATTTAAATAAGCAGGAAACGCCTAAATTTATATGTACAATTAAAACATAACGTTTTCATAAAATGATGGTTATGCGACATGTGGTATATATAATCAAGGGAATTGCGGAATCAAAACTTGTTAAACCCCTCCTCATATTGTTAGCACTGAAAGTTTTTTCGGAGGAGTCGGGTGTTAAAGGTTTGAGTGCTGTGTTGTACTACCTATACTTTTTGGTGATTCCTATTATCTTGTTGATGTATTATTTAAACATGATTTGCCATTACAAAACATATTTGAAATTAAATAAGTTGCCGTACCATATGTATATAAATGCTCATCTTTATATTCAGAGGGAAATCAGCAAAATGGAAAGCCTAAGATTATATATTTCTTTTAATCAATTTTGAATAAATTAATATAGAAGCTAGAAATGTGAATTCAATAGGTTGTATTACGAACAAAGCACTGTCTTGCTTCAATTGACTCATTGCATGTCCCATGAGAGAAAATGTGAATTGATACAATATATCTGATATATTAACCTTTAGAAAAATAAAACGTTATTCAATTTTGAGTGAAAGAAATTTATGGAAGTATTATAAAATATCAGTTTATTCAAATGAGGACTGATGGTTGTTAAAATTGCTTAGCTCAACTCGGTAATACAGTATGTAACCTACAAATGGAATTCATTTTCTTCAAATAATCAAATGACCGAAAGAGAAACTTTAAAAATCAAAATTGATCCACTAGCAAAGATCTACAAAAAAGACAAAATTGCTTAAATCGTTGGTCAACAATTTATAGGAGTTAGTGTTCCTAAGAGACACATTTTACCATTTTGCGTTTTTGCCTTTTATCCTGAAATTGAATAGGCAAACATAATCAGCAGGACAGGATATGCAAATTGGTCAGCATAGATGAATCGTCAGGTGTCTTCTGAAAGGAGTTATTTTCCCTAAATGACGATTAATTTGTTTACCCTTTTTGTGTTTTGGGAAAAACTATAGAACATATAGAGAAATTGCTTACAGAAAAAATCAACAGCAATACAAGATCAACAATAGAGATTCAAGTCATGGTTTCCTAGTCTACAATGTTGCAGAGTGTCTATTGTTGAAGATTCATATAGACCTATGTGAGCAACAAGCCTCTTTAGAGCCTTTAGTTATGTATTTATACAGGAAACATAAGATAATGCAAAAAAAAAAAGTGCGCCAAGGAAGTAGTCAGCTCAGGTGTACCAGATATCATTAGTTTTCATTTAATCAAGCAAATATGTTTATCAACTTACCTTACTGTATATATGTAATGTTGATTTGTTAAATGTATTTGTTTATTCGTATACCCCGGAGGCCTTTGTGCATGGGGTCTTGTATTAGAATAAAACATGAAAACTTGAAACTTAAATGACATATTAAGCATATGATCTATAAACCTGGAAACCCGATTACATTTCTTTGTACAGAAATTTATACCAATTCACCCTTGAAGGTATGATAAATACATGCTGAAAGTTTAAACAGTACAATATTACAGAACATAGAGTATAGGTTTGCAATAATGCTAACTATTACGGAGACTTAATTACTTTTGATATTTAGTATTCTTCTTGAATAGTAAACAAATTAAGCACGCATCACTCATTAGTGTATTGCGAGGCCGATTAAAATATATAAACCTTATTCATAATTGTATTCTAATGGATAATAAACTAATGGCATAGACGACACCAACCGTTGCTGTCATTTTCCTCAACACAGCAAGATTCTGAAGAACAATCCGATTTGAATCTAGCGATAAGTAATTAAATGAAAAATCAAGGCGTTTTCAGACGACTATTTAATGAATCTTATGGAGATAACCCATTTATGTGAAGTATAATATGATTTATAACAGACACTAGCTGTATATACTTATTTTATACTGACTCATTCCATTGTGAATTTACTGATATGGTGTGTTATATAAGAACGAAATTTTATCACAACAAAATTATCAAGATAACTGTTTTGGTATTTAGTGGGCCTTTGTTTCCTCTTAGTTTTGCATTTGTATATGACCCATTATCCCTCTGGTATAATTGTGATATGGTCGTGATATCTAGATTCAATGGTAGTTTTGCATTTGTATATGACCCATTATCCCTCTGGTATAATTGTGATATGGTCGTGATATCTAGATTCAATGGAGTTTATACTGTTCGACTTACATAGAGATATAATCTCAAAGTAAATCAATACGATATTTATAGCGACCACTTACATGGATATTTGTTTAATGTGAAAAGGAAATATCAAACATATTTCGTATTTCATTAACTTCTGTCCTCTTTAATTGAAGAAATAATAAATATTTTGGTTCTATTACACAGTCGCCTGAAACAAAATATATATATAACTAGTATACAAACTTAAGTTGATAGGATTTTATTGTGATATTTAGTACGACAATCATTAAACTTGTCACAACCCTTATATCTCTAACTATTTTTAACTTTGTACGTAATGTACAAGCAGAACACATTAGTTTTTTTTCTATATTCCTGAGTTAAGAAAAATCTTTTATTATTTATTTATATAATGTATCATCAAAAGCCTCTATGTCATAGGCCTATGAATTAGTTGGTTCATTTGAAAACCGATATTTTCGGGGCCTTTTATAGGTTACTATGCAGTATTGGTTTTGCTCATTGTTGAAGGCCGTACGATAACCTTTAGTTGTTAAGCTTTATGTCATGTGGTCTCTGGTGGAGAGTTTTTCTCATTTGCAATCATGCCACATCTTAATATTTTTATTTTCAATGTAATTTGAAACAAAAAAGCAAGTTTATTGTTAAGTGAAATATTGGTGTACTTATTATTTCATAGAATCAGATTTTATAATTGTCAAAACAACAATTCTCTTCTAAAATGACAAGAAAAAAAATAAAAAAAGAAAGCATGATTTAACACTGTAACCCTACCTTCGACAAGTAAATGGTCAGATGATAAAGCGACAGAAGATACCAATGGGATTTTCAAAAATCATAAGTCAGAGAAAAACGGACAGTAATACAATGTATTGTCAAACTAAAAACGTCGAAATATTCAAAACAATACATAACAAATTAAAGATTGTGGGAAAAAACAAACTCTATCTAAAACCGGGATGGACTAAAGTGCTCCTGAAGGGTTAGTAGCTCCTGTCCACTAGTGAAAGATTGTGTCTACGACAAGTCTGACATATCGAGATCATATGTGACACAGTTACTTAATAACAGAAAACTCAATCATGACGATATCTATAAGGTTTCGAAGGGATAAAATTAAAGACCTGGCAAATGGGATATATATCTGTAATAATATAGTAACGAGTTTGCCATATTTTGTAAAACGCGTTTGTCCAATTAAAAGTGATACAGGTTATTGCATTTACACATCTACTGTTACAAACATAAATCTTTTGTCCATTTATTTGCAAATGCATTTTATATTTATCCAAATCTGAGAAAACTTTTGATATCTTTGACAAGATGAATTGAACCCGTTATTATCTTTTACCACAGGCAGGGTAAACTCTATTTCTTAAATGTTGCTGAACAATTAAATCAAGTTTTGGAGAACAGCGTTACCGTTACAGATATTTCCACATGGCGTCCTACAAAAATGAATTGATATGAATTATATAGATTATGGAGTCAGTTGGTTGCTCATATTTGATTTTAATATTGAACTATGTGTGATAGAGTACAGTCATACATGTCAATAATTACGTGTTTATGACTTCATGTTAACATTTAAATGACGTTAATGCAATAAAGTGACGGAACTATATCATTATTTTTAGCCTTTCGATCAATTTCATAAAATGACAAAATATTGAGGAGTGGTTTTGCTATTTTAGGAACCAGACAATTGTTCCTAACATTATATCTGTTACACACGATATTGAATACCGTTGAATGAAGTTTTGATTTTAAACTTAAACTTAATATCAGTTTTATTTTTATCATATCAGTAAATACTTTGTTGTACACAATCAAACAATTCCTGGATTCCAAATAGATGCAAACTCTCTATATTCAAGACGCTTTTAGTAAATATATCGGATAAAGTGCACTTTGTATTGTAGATATAATCTTAAAATATGAGTAAGTTGTAACATATCAATTGAAATTGAATGTACTGAATAATTATTGCTAACCTTTTAGTCACAATATAACATGACATGTTTTCAGCAGTATATATGTGCTTTGTAGATTCAACCCATTTGTCTGACGTCAGTCTGTTGTTCTCACTATAGATTATTTTGTAAGAATCCATCGACCACTATGTTTACTTAAGATCGATAACTGATGATATAACTTTTAACCTACGACGTTTTATCCTCTCAAAACGAGTTTACAATGAAGGGTTCGAACTTGCACATATTTTCATCGTAAACCGTTACATTCTTTAACTCTATGCACGATACCACTAGACCACGAGTGCTGTCATAAAACATTTCAATACATGCCGACACACTGGATTTCTGTCTTATTGATTATTTGCTTTTGTAATTTATGAAATATGTATTATGTCTTGGTTTGTTTATGTTTTTACAATTGATATTGGATTTTTTTTTTTTTTTTTTAGGAAGATTATGTTTGAACATTCTTGAGTATAATTATAAAGCAATATCAAAATTTAGACAACGATACAAAAGAAAAAATGAATCAACCTTTTTTTCAATCATAAATAAAAAGAGCTTATTTCGGATGTCAGGTTTGAACATTGGTCGATTTTCATTTTCATTTTGTAATGAACTGAACCTTTATACGATTGTGACTATTACACAATAGTTGTAGCCACTATAAAAGAAACATCCATATGCCCATTACACTTGTCACTTTTAACGTACAAAGACTTCGAATTTTCTTTTTCATCACAGTAAATGCTTACTTATGGTTTTAGTTTTATAATACTAATAGTATGCTATCAATCAATTTTTCTTTATTGTTTGATAATAAATGGTCCAAATAAACACAACGTCCACATTAAACGGACTCTAATTTAGATAAAGTGTGATATAAAAGCGATGATCGTAAAACTACTTCTTTGACAGTAAAATACAAAACAAAATTATCACCATTATATGAAAATAAAAATATATAATACCTCTGATATTGAAACAATATTTTGCTTGAGAAAAAAAATTACGATAAAAACAAATCATTCTGGGTACAAGGTTCGAACGACGTACTGTAAATATCAGTTTTACTTTCGTTACCAACCACTAAACGATTACGGTTATAAGCTGTTTGATTAGAAAATTTTAAATTAACATAATTATACATCCAAAACTAAATCACAATTGCTCCTTCACGTTCAAATAATTATTTTGGTTGTTTAATAGCTAATGATTGCCTTAATCTTAGTTATACGAAATGTTTGACAGCTATGATTTAATTTAATCTCTAAACGATTGCAGAATCAACCTGTAATAGATGTTTAAAAATTTAAGTTATATTCAAATTTTGTAAACTTATCGAATGCCTAAATATAGATTTGAACCGTGTGGATATAATAAATTCCAACTATTAAAGAATAATAAAGACAACATATAAAATTATCTTTATGAGATTCCGTTGATTTATTGTCAAAACGTGAAACATACAGTCGTTTTACCAGAAATGGGTTAAGCTAGAGAATTTATAAGAAGTAGGGGATTTGGACACGATAATCGCTCGTTGATTATCGTGTACGAATCCACTACTTCTTATAAAACCTCAAAAAGTTAATGCGTTTTTATTTTAAAATGAATAAGTTTTAATTTCACACCAGAATCAGCTTTTGTCAAAATGCTAAATTGTACATGGTTTGTAAAATTTAAACATGATTCCAAATGTCACATTTTGAAGCAAAACTGTTTCGTTTGAAATCGAGACTACATACATTTTACGGTCACCATGATCACAAATTGATTGACCGTTAGGATTTATCTGTGTCTCATTTCACTACCGATACGTTTTCCCGCACTCCTTGATCTTTAGATACCGCAATAATCGTATATCGGTAATTTTACCGATTGTGTCCTATTGACGATTGTGACATTTTGACAGAATGAAGATTCGCATTGGAGATCGTGCATGTACAGCAGGAGACGTGTAGCCTGTCGACGCATCGGTCTTCCATCTTTTGCAGTTCATGCAAAAAATCAGTTTTTGTTTGTTATCTCGATTTGTCTTCTTAACTGGTTTATGTGATTTGAACATCGGTACATTACTGTTGCCTTAATTCAATATGCATGTACTTTAAATGTCATGCGTGTTGAGTAGCAGCTGTTAAAGGAAAATTAATTTGTAATAAGTTATGTCATAATACAATCTTCTTTAAAATCTTCAATCTGTTAATTCCACTGTTGGTTAATAATTTTAAACAAGTGTCTGATGTTGGCGATATAATGATATTATAAAATGTAGGTAGCACTGTACAGAATTATCATATAGGTAGGCCAATAGGATGCACATCATATTTGTTATTCAAATGCAAACGTGCAAATGAGCGAGAAAAAAATCCTTATTGTCGTTCAAAACTATGATGGAATAAAATATTTTATTGAAATGTACATCGTACTCACAAAAATGGTGTTTCTATTACATGATTGGCTTGGCAAATAAACACAAATGAAGCCTATTCATCAAATGAACTGCCAAAAAATTACGTATTTTCAAAAGTGCATGTTTCTGAAAGATGTGAATGAAATTTAAAAAACAATACATGCGTTTGATGTTTTCCAATAATGAACCATACATGATGTAAACAAGGATTGGCTCCAGATATTACAAGACATGCCATAATAAATATATAGTATGCCATGTTTTTTAATATCTGCATGTTTTGTTCTCTAATGGATTGGATTTACGACCCACGTCTGCCTATTTTTTTTAGTTTAATTATATTTGAAATTCAAAACTTCATTGGATTTGTACTTTGCCATGATTTCAATTTTATCAGAAATTGAAACAATATAGTTTTAACTTCATTATTAACCCAACATTAAGTAAAATAAAAAAGTAATACAACATGCATTCACCAAGTGCAAATTTCTTCTAGCATTTAACAATTTTAATTACTCATTCGTTCCTAAATTGAAAATATATTAAGTTTTCACATATGCGGCAATCTATTGTAACTCTGTCGAATATTGGTAAAATGTCATTTAAAAGTCGATTTGAAAACAATTTTTAACGACCTGCACTAAAAGTAAGATACGTAAAATGTGATTCAATGCAAACATATATATTTGTGATTTCACAAAATAACTAATATTAAAAAAATATATGAAATCACAATAATAATGTTCGGTACAAATCATAATTATACTGTTTACTAAATACTCGAAAATTCCTGTTTTTTCAACAAGTGTCGCCTAGCGTGAAAAAATTACAATTACAAATGACAAAATATAGGATCATTTGCTTGCCATATCTATGTAATTATGACTGAAGAGGTTTCCATGTGCGTAACACGTGTTACATGATTAACCATCATCATGTACACTCTAGAATTAATGTTTAAAGAGCCAAACTATAAAATGTTTGAGAGCACAAACACAGACATCACACAAATAGGAATGTATTCAGATTCAAACAACTAGATTCAACCAGTAAATCACAGAAAACCTTTCAGCAAAGATATATCATTTGCCAAGCAACACTAATTTAATAATTCTCAATGGCACATAACTAGAAACCGTTATAGCACACTCTTTATGGCTTAAATAGCACAACCTACTTACGGATTCGCATAAACTTAAAAAGGAGTGAGACTATGTGCGTCGACAAGGTAAGCGTCTGATGCTTATGGATGCAACGCCGGACATGTGAATGAATGACCAGTCAAAATGTAACAATTAGGAATAAGACTAAAACAATTACTTTACAAATCAGATGGCTATTATGTAGCTATTGAGTTGAGACACACACACACACACCGTATCGGTCAACCAAATCGCAATGATGACCGTAAAATGTTTGTAGTGTCGACTTCAGTCGTTTCTCATAACTGCTTACAAGGAAGCTAATAGACCACGGGTTCCAAGTGTCGAAGTTGAAGTCATTCAATTGCTAGGTTAACAAACGCCAATAAGAAATGGTTCACTGCTATGAATTTTCGTTTTACAGATGACGGCAGATATGTTTCAATTGTAGTTACCACAATCCCGTCCTCTTTTCATCGAATGTGACATCATAAATTAGACTGATCACCAAAATCAATTTACATTAGCAACACGACGAGGAGGACCTGCTTACCCTTCCAGAGCAGTCCAAGGTCAACCCCTGTTTTTGTGGGTTTCGTGTTGCTCAGTCTTAAGTTTTCTATTTGTCTTTTGTAGACTGTTGGTCGTCTTTAGATTTGTTAATTTTTTTTTTTGCCATGGCGTTGTCAGTTTGTGTTATAATTATGAATTTGAATATCCTTTATGTATCTTCCGCCTTTCTTATTTAACGCCATACGACGTGGCTGAGGGTATACAACTGCTGCGAAATGGGAAGTAGACAATTGAAAAGATAAAATCATCAAAGGTCTCCGATAGATTCCTTGAGTGACAGGACATCATCAATTCGGTAAGGACCCTATTTGGTCCCAATTTAAAGTACATTGTTTCATCATAAAATTGTTTCAAGTTGATGAATAACATGTAAGAAAGTGTAATTGAACTATTGTTGTCAAGCTTTTCTCATAAAGCGTTGACATTTATACCCCAAATTTGCTCAAAGATGGATATTTTGGTGAAAGTTGGACAAAATCGTCATGATTTCTACCATTTTAGGACTAGGAAATAAAGAGCACGTTTTCGACAACTCAACATACAAGACAGATAGGTAATTTGTTATAAGAAAGATCTTTTTGTCCAGTCTCAACACAAATAGAATTTGACCTATTTTCATTGAATGTCATGGAAAATCGCAATGTGTGTTAGTATTTGCGACTTCACGAAAAGAATGCTAATATGTCAACTTCAACAAACATACTTATCTCTTCGTTGTTTTAGCTATGATTTATTGTGATAATAGTTTGAAATCTAGGCTAGAAATAAGGGCCATTTTGGGGCCTTACCAAACCTACTAATTTTACCACGGATAAAAGATAAATAACAAACCTTAATGAAGAATTTTGTCAAAATTTTGATTAAATATACCGAGATGGTGCAGTTAAGTTTTCCAAAAAATAAGCAAACATTTACACTTGAAAATATTGTTGACTTCGTAATCCACAATCTGATTATATCATCAAAATCGTATTCAAATGGATTTTGACAAAGTGTATCCATAATGGAACGATGCCAATAATCAACACTGAGTGCTTTTAAATTATTTATCTTTTTCTGGCATGATACATTTTTATTGTAAAGTTTTAATTTTTTATTACGTAATTGTACTGAAAATAAAAAAGTTCAATAACCCCAGGTATTTGTTGTCGTGTAGTCGACATTGGACTATTTGGCTATTGGGATTAATGATAGACTTTGTAAACTTGAGAAAAAAAGAATTGTTTTATGTTTTACTGAAAAGAGGCCTAACAACGGATTTTTGATTAAATAGTGAAATGGTATCTTATGACTTTCTTTAACTGTACACATTTGCTGAATTGCAAATCACATTGTCTATTTAAGAATACTTTAAGTAACCATTGAAGGTCAGTTAAATTTCAGTTTTCTAAACTTACTTTAAAAAAAAAACATTAATAAGCTGAAAATAATTAATTCCATTGTCTTTGACACAACCGATGATCAAATCTAACATTCTCACCCATTTTCAAGATAAGCAAATAAACACGGACCTATACTTCGTTGGCTTCCATACACATCTTAAGACTGATTAGATATATGATCTAGAAAACCCGATTATGCTTCTTTCTGCATGGAGTAATGGAAATTAACCCTAGGCTTGAAGGTATGATAAATGTTCAAGATTGCAAAATATATTTTATAGGTTAGAAATAATAGAAACTATCAGTTTTACTTAATTAGTGTTTAAAATTTACATTCTTCTTGAATTGCAAAAAATTAAACACGTATCACTTATTAGTGTATTGTGAGGGTTATTAAAATATATAACCCTCATTCATAATTGCATTTTAATGTATAATAAACTAATGGCACAGACGACACCAACCGTTGCTGTAATTTTCCAAAAACCAGCAAGATTCTGAAGAACGATGTTATTTTAAGCCAGCGCGATAAGTAAATAAATGAAAAGTAAGGCGTTTTCAGACGACTATTCAATGAATCTTATTGAGCTTATCCATTTATATTATTTATAACAGAGGCACTAGTTGTATATTAATAGTATATATAACTTTATACTGACTCACACCGATATGGTGTGTTGTATCATAACGAAATCTTATCACAACACCATTATGGAGATAACTGTTTTTGGTATATTTCATAGGCCACCATAGGAGTTAAATCATTTATAAAAAAAGGAGATATTCCATGTATTTTGGAAAAGAAATAGCAGGTTTTGTATTATGAGAAATTTGTGTGTACAATTATTTCATAGACTCGACTCCGATTCATAATTATCAAATTTCTTCTATGATACATTTAACACTATATTAATGTATTACCTCCGACAAGTAGGTGATAAATTAAAAGATAATAAAAGGCCAGAAGATACCAATGGGATAATAAAAAAATCATAAGTCAAAACGGATAAACAGCACAGTACAATGTATTGCCAAAAGAAAAACGTAGAAATCTTCAAAAAGTAAAAGACTAAAGACTGTGGAAAACGAACTCTATCTCAAACCGGACTGGACTCAAGTGCTCTTGAATGGTAAGCAGCCCGTGTCTACTAGTGAAAGAAGGGATTATGTCTACGACAAGTGAGACATATCGAGATCATCTGTGACATATTCAATAACGGAAGTTCAAATCATGACGACATCCTTTAGCTTAAGGTTTTGACGGGATAATTAACTAAAATTAAAAACTTTGGCTTAAAAGTTTCCTAATACGCAGCAATAGTCTTGTAATGATTCGAAAAGTCTTTAATACCAACTGAAATAAATTTCTGTAATACTATTCTTACGAATTTGTCAGATTTCGGAAAACGTTTGTCTCAAATTGAAGGTGATACAGTTTAGATTTTATGTATTGCATAAGCATATCTACTTTTACAAGTATAAACTTTTGTCCATTTAATTACAAATGCATTTTGTGATTAGTGCAATAAGCAGGTTCAACTGTATTGCTTAAATGTTGCTACGCAATTGAAATTAAATATCATTACAGATATTTTCACATGGCGTCCTACAAAAAGGAATTGATATGAGTTATATATTTCTTGGAGTCAGTTGGTTGCTCATAATTAACTTTGATATTAAACTATGTGTGATATAGTATAGTCATGCATGTCAATAATCACGTGTTTATGACTTCATTTTAACATTTAAATAACGTTTATGCAATAAAGAGAAGGAACTATATCATCATTTTTGCCCTTTGTTTAATTTTATAAAATAGACAAAAGATTGAAGGTTGGTTTTGCCATTTCAGGAACTAAACAATGGTTCCTTACATTCTATCGGTAACACGAGATATTGAATACCATTGAATGAAGTCTAGATTTTGAACTGAAACATAAATATCAGTTAAATTTTTTATCATAACGCTGTTGTACACAAGCATTTCAATCGATTCAAAGTCCCTATATACAAGATGCTTACAGTAACTATACAGGATAAAGTGTAGCTTGTATTGTAGAAATAATGTGTAAATATGACCAAGTTGTATCATTTCAATTGAAACTGAATGTAATTATTAATTATTGCTGAGCCGTTCAGTCACAAGACGCCATGACATGTTTTCAGTAGTATCTCTGGATATATTGCATTTCGATTTCAAAATGACTAAGTTCTAATTTTATACCAGCATTAGTGCTTGTCATAATGCTAAATTGTACATGGTTTGTAAAATTTAAACTTGATTCCAAAATGTTGTATTTTGAGGCAAAACTATTTCGACTGAAATCGACAGTACGTAGATTTTACGGTTACCATCACGATAAAACATGTCCGTGTCTCAACTCACTAGCGACACGCTTTTCCTTAGTTTTTACCTTAAAATACATGTACCTGAATAGTCGTCTTATCGGTAATTGACGATTGTGACAGTTTGGCACAGTATGGATTCGACTTGCAGGTGGTGCTGGCATAGCAGGAGACGCTTAGCCTGTCGATGCACCCTGTCTCGCTTCCTTTGGAGTTCATGCAAGACCTTCAGTTTTTGTTTGTTCTTCCTAATCGATTTATGAGATTTGTACATAGGTAAAATACTATTGCATTAGTTCAACAGCATGTACTTTAAAAAGAATTTAACTGCAATACTTTGGGGATAGCAGCTGTTAAAGGAAAATTAATTTCAATATTGTCATAATCTTAAGCAGTTAATTCCCATGTTGATTAATAATTTTAAACAAGTGTTTGATGTTGGTGATATAGTGACATTACTAAATATTGGTAATACTGAAAAAATTTTCATGCATGTATGCCAATACCATGCATATAATATTTATTATTCAAATTCAACCATGCAAATGGGCGGAACATAAATGAATCAGGTTGTCGATCAAATCTTTGATTGAATATTACATACCTACGCTCAAAGATGATGTATCTAGTACATATTAAGACGGACAAGCAATAACCAATACAAGACTATTAATTGTATGAACTTTTGTGTAACGTGTAACGTGTATTGTCGAAGGGTATGTCTTCCTTTTTCTAAACGATGTGTAGGAAATTAAAAAAATACAAGTATTTAATGCCTTACAATGCTTAATCCGAGTTGCGTACATTAGGTTACGAATGATTATAAAACTAAAGAGATGATTGGTGTTTGGTAAATGGATTGTTTAACATATTGTTCGGTGCAACTATATTTACCATTGCATTTTGTCATCTTTGTTATGTTCAGATGTTCAGTTATATCATGTCCGAACACGTAACACCAGTACTACTTATTGTTTCTATTAAAAACAGCATTGAATACTAAATATGTAATAAAATATGTATATGATGTACAATATGGCATGTTTTTTTTTTTTTTTTTTTTTAATATCTATTGAATGCCTATGTATTGTTCTTTAATGGATTGGATTTACGACCTGTATCTCCCTAAATTTTTAGTTTTATTATATTTGAAATTCAGGACTAAATTAGATTTTCACTTATCATTATTTCAATTTTATCATGGGAAAACAATATAATTTTAACTTCATTATTTACCCAACATTAAGTAAAACAAAACAGTCATATAAAATGTATTTACCAAGTGCAAATGTCTTTTCGCCTTTCAACATATAAGAGTTAAGTAAACGGCATTTAACAATTATAATTACTCATTCGATCCTAAATTGAAAACGTATTGAGTTTTCACATATGCGGTAATTTATTGTTATTCAGTCGGAAATTGGTAGAATGCCATTTTAAGGTCGATTTGGAAACAATTTTAACGACCTGCACTAAAACAAAATACGAAAAAGTAATTCAATGCAACCACATCTCCTTATTTTCATATAGATGTTTTATTTCACAAGATCACTAAAACTACTCAAATATAAGGAATCACACTAAAAGTGCTCGGTCCAAATCATAATATAGTTGAAACGTTCTGTTTGTTTACCTGGAGTCGCCTAGCGTAAAATAAAATGACACTTGTAAATGACTAAATAGAGGCTCACATCCTACATGTATATGACAGAACGTAGAATAAGGTTTACGTGTGTGTAAGACGTGTTTCCTTCTTCATGTACGCTCAGAAATAAATGTTTGAAAAGCCAAAAAATAAAATGTTTGCGAGCATAAAAACAAACACGCATAAATAGGAATGTATTGAGTTTTAAACAACTGAACCCAACCAGTAAATAACAGAAAATCTTTCAGCAATAATACCTCAATTTTCGCGGAACACTAAATTAAAAATACTCGATGGCACCTAACGAGAAACTGTTACGGTCTATTTTACCTTAATTGTGCAAGCAAATGAGTGAATCGCACGAACTACAAACGGAGGGAGACCGCGTGCGTCGACAGGGTAGGTATCTTCTGTTATGTATGCATCGCCATATATTTGTTAACTAAGGATGGATTGTATAATAAAATGACAGCAATATTGGAACACAATGACTACAAAATGTTGTCCGCATCAATTTAAAGTGCCTTCATGTCCTCTTTATATTTAAAATATTGATTCGTCACCAAAATTCAGTGGTTTATATAACAAAACTATTTGACCGCATCAACCAAAACTGACCAGATTTGCATTTTATTATGAAAATTATAAAGCCGTATCAAAAATCAGTAAATTTGGATGAATTTTATAAAACAAATGAAGGCAATATTAGTACACCATGACTACAAAATATTGTCTGCATCAATTTAGAGTGCCAGTTGTTTCTCTTGGTATTCAAAATATTTAACCGTTGCTAAAGTCAGCAGTTTTCATATTTCAGGATGGTGTGTAAAACAAAACTATTTGCCTACATCTTCCAACACTGACCATATTCACTTTATTATGAAAATTATATAGCCGCATCATATATCAGTAAGTTTGTTAACTCAGGATGGATTGTATGAAACAATTGACAGCAATATTAGTACACAATGACTACAAAAAATTTTCCGCATCAATTTAGAGTGCCAACATTTTTACTTAGTATTCAAAATATTGAACCGTCACTAAAGTCTGTAGTTTTCATATTTCAGGATGGTGTATATAACAAAACTATACGACTGCATCATCCAACACTGACTATATTTCAACTTTATAATTATAAGTATGAGGCGGTATCATTTGGGAATAGCATACTGACTGACGGTCAGTATATTATGTCAGTTGATTGATTGTTGGTTGCTAAACGTCCAGCGGGAAATATTTCAAAATTTTTCAGGAAGAGTTTGTTATGTGGACGTCCCAGATATGATTTATAATTGGTAAAGATGAATCTGCCGAAAATTACGAGATGGTTCAAAACTATATAAAATCTTATACATCGGGAGATTATACAACTTTCGTTTGAACATTCCGTCTGAAATAGAATTGTAAATACAAGGCAAACAAAGTGAATTACAAGGAAAAATAATGTAATGCATAGAATTATCTTTTTGGAGGAGACTTCTTCTTCTTCGTATGTCTTTCCAATCAGGAACACCAAGTAAAAATCTTTGTTTTTGTTTTACTTATACTAAAAGGTTTCAGGTACTATATACATCGAATAGTTTAAAATGTAAAATGGTTGAATGTTCCAACCCCAATGTACAAGACAAAGTGTCATCAAATATGTATATAAGTATAACACTATCGTGCATAGCAGAAGCAACATATATACATCCGTTTCCTTCAGTTATACTACAGGTAGGCTAAATATTTATAAAGTAATCACAATGTCTATAAATAGCAAATGTTCAAAGCTAGCAAGATTCATCTCCAGTTTGGATTAGTACAGTTAAAAGTTAAATATATTTATGTTCAAAAGGCATAGTTTGACTTCCTCACGTAAACGTATATTTAGATAAGGATAAGTTCCTATATTAAACAGTTTGTTTAAAAATATAATCTCTAATTTCTAAAAGTGTTTGCTTTATATTGGATGTGAACCCTTTTAAGTAATATTCAGTTTCATTTTTATTTTTAATCTTTTGTGATGGACTTCAGAACACATTTCACTAGATGCTTATGCTATATGTGTTCAATTTTGACAAGGATTCCAATATCTGGCAATAAAAGCTGGGATAAACTATCAGTTGTGTTATTGATTGCTGTCTATAAATACTTCATTCAATTGTCTTAGTCCAATGTATCCAATAATTGTATCTTTTAATCTTAAGAGATGTGGTTTTCGACATCATGTAACAGTATGCAGCTTGTGAGCATGTGTATGATATCTTCTTCTTCCAGACCGCATTATAGGGAATGTAGCAGTTACTTTATTATTACTGAATTTTGCTTTGCGGGTTTGCAGTAGGCCTGTTTCTGTCGCTATACGACAGTGATCGATAGATCTTTTCACCTCAGTGACTGATGACCCAATAGGTTGCCAAATTAGACATTGTAAGAGCGGGTTTCCAAATTCGACGTGCTCCAAAGAGAGGTACTTTAATGTTGATTTGTCAGTTGATTGATTTTTATAAATATTTTATCAGTAGTTATTAATTGTTGTTTTATATTGATGTTTCCACTGTAATTTGTTCAGTTGATTATTAGGTAAAAATTCTAGATATTGTAGGTCATAAAGTTCCAAAGTTTTGGTTACTATGTAGAAACTTCATGGGTTGTTGATGTTGATGGAGATCTGGCTTTGATTAAGTTGTAGTATACTTTTATTTTCATTGTTTAGGAGACTATATAGAAAGCTCAGTTGATGTTTGTGTAAATCTGCTTTTATGGGTAGTACACCTATTAGTAGATGGACGGCACAGAGAGCTGTTCTTTGAGACAGTGATTGGAATTAGATGTGAATCTTTCTAAGGCGGCTAATATCTTCTTGTTTTAATGGAATTCCAAAAACGGTTTAGGTATTACATAGTTCCGATATATTTGGTGAGAGGTTATGGGATTTAAACCATTTGATCCATGAAGTTCACTGTTAATTAATGCGTAAAGTGTTCAGCGAGCTAGGGACAGTGAACAGTATATCCTCCACATTTATTTCAGTTTCTTTAATTTCAGCTCTTATTATTGTTAAATGTTTAGCTTTGTTGGTTGGTGTAATACAAGTAGTGGTAGTGCCGAGATTTCACTGTAGGTTTTTCCTAACAATTTTGCCATGATGAGGATGACAGCATTTGTTTTTATTGGATGAGTTGTGTATCTGCCCTGTTTTGCATTTCGTAGAACACTGTTTAGCATAACTTGTAGGTTTTTTTTCTGCATTATCAACCAGCAGTGCTTTATCATCTGCACATATGGGTGTGCCAGTGTAAATATTGCAAATTTTCATTTCGATTTGTGTGATACAGTAAATTTTCACTACATGTGCGACATATTAAATCATTTTGTCTGAAAGTCGACAAATTTTTGTCTGAAATTCCAGCACATGTAAATTGTAACCAAAGGCTGCATTCACTACATTCTATATTATCACTAAACGTTTATAGTGAATTTCTTAGGTTTGCCTTTGGAGCCATCTCTCTTTTTATTATATACTTGATACATCTTTCAACACTGACCCCCTTATTGTCCACAGCGTTACGCTCTTCAATTGATAAAATATGTCTATGGCTTGTGAGAATTGATAGTAAAAGTTGTTTTGTGAGTTCATAAGCAGCAGTTTTTAGAAAGATAACTAAATTTTTCCATGGTTTTAAATCTGCGATTAGATGTTGTCTGTTGCAGTTATCACCCGTTTTGCAATGCTTTTCCTTGATTAAGATTGTACTGTTTTTGAAGTGATGCTGTAATGAGATTGCATTGGAGAGAGTGCCAGGCATGTGCTGGATAATGCCAGCAGAAGAATGGCGTCTAATAAGCATGATTGATATGTACTGACTGCAAACCTAGTATAGCGTAGAAAACCCACACAGACTAGGTCCTTCAGATCTTTTGAGCTCCTAATTTGGTGTATTATTTAAGTAGATATCAGAGTTGTCTTTAGTTCTTTTTCCTTATTTGCTTCTGCCAACCTAGTGTAACGTAGACAAACCCACACTGACTTGGTTCGACAGAGCACCTGAGCTGTTAATATGGTGAACTATTTAGGATATCTGAGTTGCCTTTAGTTTGTTTGTTTGTTGATTTTTTTTTTTTTTTTTTTTAAGTTTCTGCTTATTACCAGCAGCAGTTTTCATTTGTTTCAGTATCTTACGAAGCCGGACTTCTGCTGGGTTTATACCGTCCAGGTAAAGGTAAAAGTTATAGAATGCCCAAGCTGCAGGGTTTCGTTGGTTGTTTCCACGTCTGTAATGTGACGATATAAGTCACATGAAAATTGAGGTGAATGTGAATTTATAGTTGATTTATATAACGGATACAAGAATTGATTTTATAGAATTGGTCTTGGAGTTTAAGGTCCTGTTTTTTTAATTTTTTTTTTTTTTTTTTTTGGTCTGGATGGTCTAGTGATTTGTTGAAAGTCTCAATTGAGAAAACTGGAATTTCTAGAAATGTTAGTTTGCATTCAGGATACTTTTGAATTATTGTTAAGAATTCTTGAAAGTAGTTTGTAATGTTTAAGAAAGTTTGATTATCTTCTGAACATATTGAGATAGATTTCCTTCTTTTGTTGTAATATTACAGGTTTATATTTGCAATGAGTTGGTGGTTGTGGACTAGCCGGTCTATTGGAATTTCCAAAGTTTATGCTCGAACATAACTTATATCGATGTCAGCAAACAGCAATGATTTGAATGTTAATATCTAAAATCACATATAAAGCTTTTAAAATGTTTAAAAGGCAGTCATATATTAAATGTAATCTGGGTCTTGTACATGGAGGCAAGGAAAAACGAAAATGTCAAGCGCGGAAAAATTTCCCGGATATTTTTTGTAGGTCAACAAATAAGGTTCTAAACTTGGTTACGCTTGAATGAAATCGTTTATGTGTCACTAAATAAACATTAAATGAATGTATCTGTACAATAATAGTGATGTGAAAACTATATGAACTCTAACATCTAAAAGATTCTTGGTGCTGTGAAAATAGTGCGTCTTCTCTCATGAAAGTCGTTTACACATTTATAAAAAATGGGGAACGAAGCAACGTAAACAATGTTGTTTATATCAATCATATAAAAATATTTTTCGAATGAGTTGGATAACCTTTTCATCCGCTTTCAATTTAAAAAAAACCTTTCCTTTCTTTTATAATACCTGCATTTATATATGTCGATCAACAAGTGCGAAACTTTATAGAAATTATTTTATGTAAACAACAATATAAATTAGAAAAAAGAATTTTTTAATGTGTATATATGTATAAAGAGTCAAAAAATGGTTAATGTGTATATATGTATAAAGAGTCACTAAGGAGTAAAGAAAGTTGCTGTACTGGGCAAAAGAACAATACGATAATGGTTCACATAATAAAAGCTCAGGTCTGATATGAAAAGCCTTAAACACGGCAATCTGCCATACGCAGACCTCTCCTAAGGTCTGGTCAGGAGCTGACCTTTTCCCAGGAATGATCAAAAGAAGACCTGTCCTCCGGACTGGTCAATAGCAAACCTGTCCACAGGTCTGGTCTGGTGCAGGCTTGTCACTAAGTCTGCAGCAGTCCTAAAAAAGCAGACCTAGGTCTGGTCTACCATCGATGAAGTTAACTTGCTTATCTACAGGATTAGATCTACAAATATGTCAACCTGACTTAAATTGTCAATTAACTCTAAATAGAGGTATTCCCCTTTTATGATGATTTTTACTTTTTTATTTTTAAAAGTGGTCATTGTTGAAGATGCAGGTGACTGATACAGGCTCTTCAGAGCCTCTTGTTTTCTTTGGGATCGTTCTGTAAAATTCTGCTTCATATGAGTACAAAACAATTCAGCCAGTAATCATTTGAATACTGACAGTTCAAATAGAAACTGTAGAGAATAGGACATCATCGGTAAATTTACAGATAACTGTTCTGGTATTTTAAGACTTTCTAAATTCATCAATGGGATCTTTTTTTTTTTTAGAAATATTAAATAATCGATGTTAAACAATTGGCATTCTATCGGCTGATTGGCACCGAAAAAATAACACTTTGTAAACACTTTATAAGATGGATATTTCTGTGATCCTTTTTTGTGTCAGATTGAAAAAAAAAATTTCCACAAGACATAAGACATTTTATTTCACTTAAGCACCCACATGGGGTATGTTAGTACAAAATTTTAACAAACGATAAAAGTGTTAACACATTTACATTAGAACAACATGGTAAACAAAGGTGCAATAATGGTATATATAATGAATACTGATATGTGACAGGAAGTTCAAATTATAGTAACATGATTAAGCACATGTATTAAAAGGTTTTATAAACACTTTTGCAAAATTTTGCTATTCCAGTAAGTGTAAATATATCTCAAGTATTCATCAGCTCTTTAAATTTTAAAACATTTGGGTTACTACATATATTTAAAGGTATCAATTTAGCCCCTACATTTTTGAAAAAGGTACATTTGAATAAGTAATGCAACTCATCACCATGTCCATTAGCATTACAAAGATTACATTGTCTTTCAGTTCTATCAATATTTGAAAAATCATAACACTGATAAATATTTCTCAAAACAAAAATCAGATTTGTATATTCTATAATTGAGACATTTTGCAGAATTCATAACATTATTACTCCAGTTCAGCGTAAACAATTAATTTATCACTCAAACATTTCTTAACATTCTTACTAATATTATCAGATTAAGCAATTATTTGATCATCCCACATCAAATTAAATCCACATTCATATAAAGTATTTTTGATTTTTAACAACCATTTAGAGTGTCATAAACCCTTCCAGAAAATCGACAAAGTCAATTATGTTTATGGTAGCCATGTTTGTTATCTCGTCGGAACTATATTTACTCATTTGTACAACCTGACAAGTGTCTCAAGGAAAATATGTTCTATTGTCCGACTCGTTTAAGCGGTACATGTTGGGCGTGAAAAGAATTTGTTGTTGTACTAAATATAGTTTTATGTAAGAAAATAATTAATAGATCATGAGGATTGTCTCTAACTAGCAAAGGAGTAAGTTCGGAAAGAGCGCTATTTTGCCCAAAATAATAAGTTCATTGTTTCTGATATAATTGTTGATGAATAAACATGTCAGAAAGAGCAATAGATCTATTTTTATCGAACTTATAAAACGTTGACACTTGCATGTTCAACCTCAATATGCCCAAATAGAAATTTTGTGGAAAGTTCGTCTGGATTTCAACAACATTTAGGCCATGGAAATATAGATCGCATGCTTTGATGAAATGAATATTCAAGTCCAAAGTAAGTTGTTAAAAGAAAGTCCTAAAAATCAATAGAAATTGACCTGCCTTCACTGCATTTCGCGGAAAAATCAAAATTAGTGCTAGTTGCGACGTCATGAAAAGAACACTAACACGTTAATTTTCAACAAACAGACATATCTAATCGTTTTTTTTTTTTTTTTTTTTTAGCTATGTTTTATTGAGATAATAAATAAATTTGGAATGTTAGCTAGAAATAGGGGTCATATTGGGGCCTAATCAAACCTACTCATTCTAATTCGGATAGATAAATCATTATAGACAATCTTAGTAAAGAATTTGTCAAAACTTAATGTGAAATTTGCCTAGATGGTACAGATAAGTTTTCCTAAAGGTAAACGAAAGTTTTCACTGTCATTTAACTTTGAAAATATCGTTGACTTCGTAATCTTCAATCTGATTATAGCATCAAAATCGTGATAAAATGTTTAAAATGGAACTATGACAAAGTGCATTCATACTGAATCGATGTCAATAATCAAGACTGAGTGCTTTAGTAATCTGTTTATGGCATGATACGTTTAACTTTCAAATTATGTAATTCAACTGCAAACTAAAAGGGCAATAATCCCAGGTATTTGTTGTCGTGTATTTGACCTCAGGCGATATGGCTGTAATTGCTTCGCATCACGGTGTGAGCGGGAATAGGATCCCAGTTACGGCAACCAGTCCAGTACCCACGAATGTAGTTCTTAAAAAATTATAACTTTTAATTAAAATGGTGTAGTGTTATTATTACACAAGTTCTGTAACTGAATGTTGATTTATTTGAAAGGGTAGGCTTTCTAGTTTGAATTTCTGTAAAAACTTTGATTGATTTAAATGTAATCTGGCGTCAGTGCATAGAGTAAATTGCCTAAATTCTAGCCTTTATTCTTCCCCGGAAGTAGACTGACTGACCCTGTTGTCAATCAAAACAAAATTTTGCAACGGAATGCCGGTCATGAGGCACTGAGATTGTTCTTAGAAACTTCGAAACCAATGCCTAACATGAAACAGAGGTTCCAAGGTGGCTATCAAAATTATTTATTGAACAGCACCCCATTTATTTACTATGATTTTCCGCCAATGCGTTTCAATGGGGCAAATAACTGGGTCCCCGTTCCAGCTATTAGTTTCAGTCGATATACACGCCATCTTGAAATAATTACTTATCACATATAGATTCTGATTGGTTGCTTTATGATGCCGCTGAGATACAGCAACAGCTATTGGCTTAAATGAGATAAAGAATTACAGACTTTTCTCGTTTCAGGATAAGACATCAAATGCCGGAAAATTAACTATGTGTATTTCAGTTCGATCAACTTGTCATTAATTCATGTTCGTTTTATTATGCATATATTGCACACTGAAATTCAATATTGAAATATCAATTATTAATACGTGTTCATTTGCTTTGTTAATCTGTAATATGCACGATTTGTTTTGCTAAACAATGTTCCTATACAACATCTGATTCAAAAATTTAATAACACTTTTAGATATTTAGATGATATATTGGCTCTCAATAATGACGACTTCAGTATGTACACTAAAGAGATTTATCCTGCCGAACTGACTTTAAATAAAGCTAATACTAACAATGAACACTGCCCTTTCCTGGATCTTGATATCTTTATCTTTAACGGGAAGCTTATTACCAAAATTTATGATAAAAGAGACGATTTTTCATTTCCTATTGTTAATTATCCATTTTTAGATGGCGATGTTCCTCGTGTATTTGATTTCAACGAAAGAAATCTCTGTATTACTGAAAAATTATTACACCAGGGTTTTCGATATCACAAACTAGTCAAAACATTTACTAAATTTTATCATCGGTACATGGACATCATTCGTAAATATAAATCAACATGCAGACATCTTATACGTTCAGGTATTTCACATCCAATATTTTATGGCAATATTCTTTACAAAGCACAAAAATGTCGGCATTCACCTCAGAAGCTAACCAAACCTTTAAACAGACTTATTCGGAAAGGATATAGTTACGATACTGTTGTCAAGTCATTAATGATTGCATATTTTGGTATTAATATTGATTCACTCATTGTGTCTTTGCATCGAAAGAAACACATGTATTCTAAAACCAGTTGTTGGCATGATACAGGTTATGTTCTTCTCATATATTTTATGATGGTATGATACTAAACCCCTAATGGGAGGGATTGTACTTGATTTTCATATGATGAAGACATAATCTTTCAATCAGTTTAATTGAGGTCTGGAGCTGGCATGTCAGTAACTGCTAGTAGTCCTTTGTTCATTTATGTATCATTGTCATTTTGCTTAGTTTCTTTTGTTATCTTTTCTGTCATCGGACTCGGACTTCTTTTGAACTGAGTTTTACTGTGCGT
Source organism: Mytilus coruscus (assembly GCA_017311375.1). Lineage (NCBI taxonomy): Eukaryota > Metazoa > Mollusca > Bivalvia > Mytilida > Mytilidae > Mytilus > Mytilus coruscus. Next base: position 33,260,641 of record CM029601.1, read on the forward strand.
ATTGCTATGTGTTTCTTTATTCTACATTGGCTAGAGCTATAGGGGGAGGGTTGAGATCTTACAAAACATGTTTAACCCCGCCGCATTTTAGCGCCTGTCCCAAGTCAGGAGCCTCTGTCCTTTGTTAGTCTAGTATGTTTTTTAATTTTAGTTCATTTATATGTTTTGGAGTTTAGTGTGACGTCCATTTTCACTGAACTAGCACACAATTTTAGTTAGGGGCCAGCTGAGGACCACCTACGGGTGCGGGATTTTCTCGCTGCATTGAAGACCCATTGGTGGCCTTCGGCTGTTGTCTGCTCTTTGGTCGGGTTGTTGTCTCTTTGACATATTCCCCATTTCCATTCTCAATTTTAATGTTTACAAAAATGCATTATCTATATTTTATAACTTCTGCCAATCTAGGCACACCTCCAGAGTCGTGTCTATTTGTAAATGTTTTAATTTTCAACAAGTAAAGTGAACAAAATTTTAATAGCATGGGTGTATGTCGCACACTCTTAAAGTAGATGATATTCTTCCTCAGTCATAAGTTAACCTTCCATCATTACCGGACTGGACACAGAAATAACGCGACGGGTGTCGTAAACGGTGAGAATGCTTACCCTTCCGGAACACCTGATTTCACTCCCGGTTTTTAGTGGAATTCGTGTTGTTTCTTATTTATTTAAACTGTTGTAAATATCTTTTGGTTGTACAACTCTTTGTTTACTCCTTGGTTTTGATTGTTATTGTCTTCATCACTCGAAATCATGTTACTCTTAATCAACATACCTAAACATTCATATATATCTAAATAAATTATATACAGAACTAGCAATCAAAATCGCAAGTCAATGACCAGCTGAAAGAACTAGAAAACCACACTCCACAAAAACACATTGACAACTAAACACTGAACAGCCAGTTTAAAATTTCAGAAAAGTTCATCTTAATATATATACAAAAATTGATATTCCAAGTCTAAGACATCCATTTTATATCAATCAATATCTAAAAATACCACATTTCCAATACTAAATCAACAACCACATGCACACATATTACCTTAAATTAGGATAGAGCGAAGCAGTCCACAGCTTTTTAGAAAGCTCAAACTTGTATAACGTTTGGTGTTGATCTTCCAAAAAAGTTAATGTCTTTGGACTTAAAAAATATTACGTATAAATTCATCTGTCTCGCAAAACAGCTGTTGTTGACTTTTCAGATTACGTTTAAAACTTTTTTAAATCTATATATATTTCTATTTACAATACATTATTTATTATCAGTACTAGTTTTATGTCGTAATCTACCTCATCCTACCATTAACCAAAATAATGGAAAATGATCAAGCTCTTAAAGTGAATGACATTATTTTGATAGATGTGACCAAAATTAATGTCTGATTGACTTCCTATTTGTATAACTATCATTAAGTACTGTTTTTACGTTTATTGATTTTATTATCTCTATTTTGGTTCCCATTTTTCTGGACAACCCTAGTAAATGTCAAGTATTGCAGACATATCAACAATTACTGACAGACGTTAATTAAGTAGTTAGTTGGCTGGTAATTGGGTAATGCATTATCATTTTTGTCTATAGGGATTTATTGAGCGCATACAAAGCAATTGATAACAATGTACCAATTTTGTTTACAGTAACTTATATCTTTTTAGAAATGATATCAGTTTACGGCCATTTGATTTACAGTTATTCATTGAGGTTTAACATCCCTTTATATTAATGTTGACGTAATAAATTCCCCCAGTGTTTTCGTTTCTTTGTTGTAATTTATATGTTCAATTTATTAAATGCTTATTGTAGGGTTTTGTTTGATACCAACGAGCACATCGTTTCCCATCTTGCATAATTTGAGCTCTTGTTCATTTTGACAACTTTTGAAAAGCTTCAGATGACAATATTTGGTTACTTCGTGACAATAAACTGTTGTTTCATTGACATTATTTGCATATGCCGAGCAGTGGAAGTAAATCTTATTGTTTAAAATTTCAATTAATGTTTTATTACATGAGCAACACGACGGATGCCAAATATGGAACAGGAGCTGCTTACCCTTCCGGAGCACATGAGATCACTCCCGGTTTTTGGTGGGGTTCGTGTTGCTCGGTCTTTAGTTTTCTATGTTATATTACGTGCGTTGTCGGTTTATTTTCGACTTATGGATTTGAATGTCCCTTTAGTATCTTTGGACTCTTTTTTTTTACCAAAAACGGAATTCCTGCATATTGAAATTCAAGATTACCAAGTTAATTAGTATATATTTTAATTAAAGCCATACTTATATACATGTACACTATTAAAGAATAAATTTACTTTCCAGGTATATGATATCGTATTCAGTGCGTACAATACGTTTTCTTCATTAGGTGTTCATGTACCAAAGGCTTGTTATGCGGTATGGGTTTTGCTCATTGTTGAAGGCCATACGGTGACTTATTAACTTCTACGCCATTTCCTCTCTGGTGAAGTGTAGTGTCATTTGCATCCAAACCACATCTTTTTATATCCAGGCCAAAGGATGAGTACCATAATGAAACACTGAAGAGCAACAACATAATAAGGGCCTAAACAAGACAGCAAAAAATCTTCTTACTTTGCACGATGGTCTTGCAATCTGATTCCATTGTCTGTGCGTAACACGGGCATTCCTGTTATAATCTTTATAAGACACGGTCAGGACCTATAGTGCAACTAGCCAAATCTATAAACGTTTTTATTTAAAAAGTTTAAAAAGCCTAAACAGATAAGTCATATCCTTCAATAGTCGATTTCCCTTGATAGGTTTAGGAAATTACATGATTTATTAACCAGTGTACGGTAAGTCTTGTATAAAAAAAGTAAAGATGGAACGTCAGCAAAATTTTAGATTAAAATAGACAAATGAGAACTGAATAATGTCTTGAGGGTAGTACAAACTGTACTTGTAATTTTCTATACTGAATCGACAGAAATGTAGATTATGTATACTGACAATAATTAATTTATTCTTACAATTGGTTAAGCGGTGTTTTGAGAAAGAGGAAAAAACGTCGTTTTGTGAATGTACTGTCAATTCGTTGCAGTTGTTGCCCTTATCACAGTTAAATGCTTATTCAGATTCGGAACAATGTTGTTTTGCATTTTTTGTCTCATTACTATTCAATGGATTTTTACATTTTTACTTATAAGCGTCACAAGATTTGATAAGAAATCAAAAATTTTCAAATAAATATCATCCTGTACTGCGATGTCAACATTGCTATTTTGATGTGAGAAGACGAATAAATTTACGGTTTTACCTACTTGGAAGGCCTTCTACATGTTAGAATCTACGAATGATTCCGATGAGAGAAATAGGAGTGTTATACACCTTTTTGTAGATGATTTAATGTAGATTTATGACATGACAGTCAAGTTTCATTGGGATAGACAACCGCGGAGTATAAATATAACGGAAGTTCGCGACCGAGTGTCATTTCTCAAAAATTGAGAGTTGAGTACATTGTGTTATATTAAGGTTTATATGTAAACAAATTTCAGAGACAAGAGCCTGTGCACCGTAGGCCTTCAACAATGATCAATATAGTTCTTTTTATTGGCATTAATTATAATTGTTAATGAATATGCATCTGTCTTTTTCAGCAATTCTGGGTTTAGACACTTCAAAATTTTCGTGTACTGGTTTAAGATGTTTTAGGGTTAGATAAAAAAACACATTCACCAATCTTGTAATATATGATGCATAATGCCCTAGTATAATTAAAAATCGATTTTAAACAAAATTTATACACACACACGCGCGTTCTGTATTGAGTTTTCTTTTATGACGTTCAAGATTACGAATTAAAGATTCAAAGTTTAATACCTGTGCTATAGCATTTGTAACACAATTGACGCTGAAGAAACTCATTTGTTTGTTTATATATATATATATATAAAATGACTGAATAATAGTCAACGATAAATCTTACGGGGCGATGGATCATATAAATATGATACAGTACACTACAAAATATAATATATAACCAGTCTAAAAGGGTACATCACCAAAAAATGACAATAAACGAACAAATGTAACTATAAATATTTCGGATAACAGATATCCTTCATCAATATGAGCACGATGTAAAATGAATCAGATCAAACTGATTATTAAACTAAAGCAATCTTGATTTCTATACAATAAAAAGTGAAACAGTTTTACCCGAACATCATATGTAGAGACGCTAATAAATTTTAAAATTTCCAAAAACATATATATATATTATCTTTTGGTTTTAATAGAACTTGATTCATTGACTGAGTGATGAAAATAATAACTGATCCAACTTTTGTCTTTGAATTTATTCTGGTCTTGTTTCTATGTTTTCCATTTATTTTAGGTGATGAATTTCAATCCTTCTGAAAAGAACCAATCAAATCTGAAGTTATGTATTATACAAAATTGTTTGCATACATGTAGCAATAATATGATTTTCAATAAAATAGCTATGCGGTATGGATTTTACTGATTTTTAAAAGTTGTCCAGTGTCATCAGTTGCTAACCTCCTACATCCTTTGGTCTCTGATGGAGATTTGTCAAATTAGCAATATACCGCATCTTCCTATTCAAATACTATATAACAATCAATTAATTTATTCTTCTTTATAACATTTAGGTATTTTCCCAGGTTATATATATAATATATATATAAAGATCAATGTTAAAATAATGGTCAATCCCATGGATTTTGCCTGTCCCATGGGATATTGAAAATCCATGTTTTATAAATCAAATAGCAAAATAAATATAATAGTAACAGTAGAAACCAATGAAATTATTGAATCCCATGTAATTCCGCACATTTTGGTTATATACATGACACTGTAGCTCTTATTTGAGGCGGCGGATTTGCAAATGAGTGTTTGCAAATTAAAAGTGTCCAGTGTTGTATATATATATGAACACAGATTAATTGTGGAAGTATGATTCCACCTGCGGTAATTAGGTAAAAGTAAAATTTCTCATCCTTTTTCTATGGTAATATTATTTATAAAGCCAAAAACTTTATAAATTGTTCTTAAAGTCTTTCTTTAGCTTCACAGACTTTATAAACGTCATAAATAGACTTGTTATAAATCACTTCGCCTGGTATTTTGAGGATAAACATTAGTTCGCTTATTTAATTTGGAGAAATACTAAAGTGTTTCTTTTGTTTTATCTGTATATTTTGTTATTTATCATTGCACAATATCATGTCTTCCTGTACTGTTCGTGGCGTTGCTTTAGAATCTACGAATGATTCCGATGAGAGAAATAGGAGTGTTATACACCTTTTGTAGATGATTTAATGTAGATTTATGACATGACAGTCAAGTTTCATTGGGATAGACAACCGCGGAGTATAAATATAACGGAAGTTCGCGACCGAGTGTCATTTCTCAAAATTGAGAGTTGAGTACATTGTGTTATATTAAGGTTTATATGTAAACAAATTTCAGAGACAAGAGCCTGTGCACCGTAGGCCTTCAACAATGATCAATATAGTTCTTTTTATTGGCATTAATTATAATTGTTAATGAATATGCATCTGTCTTTTTCAGCAATTCTGGGTTTAGACACTTCAAAATTTTCGTGTACTGGTTTAAGATGTTTTAGGGTTAGATAAAAAACACATTCACCAATCTTGTAATATATGATGCATAATGCCCTAGTATAATTAAAAATCGATTTTAAACCAAATTTATAAACACACACGCGCGTTCTGTATTGAGTTTTCTTTTATGATGTTCAAGATTACGAATTAAAGATTCAAAGTTTAATACCTGTGCTATAGCATTTGTAACACAATATATATAATGACTGAATAATAGTCAACGATAAATCTTACGGGGCGATGGATCATATAAATATGATACAGTACACTACAAAATATAATATATAACCAGTCTAAAAGGGTACATCACCAAAAAATGACAATAAACGAACAAATGTAACTATAAATATTTCGGATAACAGATATCCTTCATCAATATGAGCACGATGTAAAATGAATCAGATCAAACTGATTATTAAACTAAAGCAATCTTGATTTCTATACAATAAAAAGTGAAACAGTTTTACCCGAACATCATATGTAGAGACGCTAATAAATTTTAAAATTTCCAAAAACATATAACACTGGACACTTTTAATTTGCAAAACACTCATTTGCAAATCCGCCGCCGCCTCAAATAAGAGCTACAATGTCATGTATATAACCAAAATGTGCGGAATTACATGGATTCAATAATTTCATTTGTTTTCTACTGTTACTATTATATTTATTTTGCTATTTGATTTATAAAAACATGGGATTTTCAATATCCCATGGGACAGGCAAAATCCCATGGATCGACCATTATCCCATGGGATTTTGGTTAAATCCATGGATTTTTGGTCCCATGGATAATTGTAGTCCCATGGGATATTTGTTGTCCCATGGGACAAAAAATCCATGGGACTATAATTATCCCATGGGATTTTAATATCCCATGGGACACATTAAAATCTATAGGATTCAAATTATAATTATATAGATATAAATATATATTAATGTGTATGTTACAATATGTATTCTATTTGGTAGTAAATTGTTATAAGATGAATCTTTTAATTGAATATCTTTTTTCTTTGGAAATGTTAATTCAACATATTGTTCTATAACTGTTCAAAACTAAACTTTTAAACAACAAAGCAGATAATGTAAGTATCAATATATGTTTATTGATGAATTATAGAATACTTTCTTGAAACACAATTATTTACCATTTGAAATCAATGAAAACTCTATCATTAGGCTTAACATACTAGTAGCTATTTAAGTAAATCTATTTTTTCACAATATCCTCCACACAAAACATTAATAGTTTCTTATCATCCAGCATTGTGTGATTGTATAGTCCACTTTTGGTCATTCAACACAGAACATTGACATTATTGTGGTTTCAATATCTTTTGGTTTTAATAGAACTTGATTCATTGACTGAGTGATGAAAATAATAACTGATCCAACTTTTGTCTTTGAATTTATTCTGGTCTTGTTTCTATGTTTTCTCCATTTATTTTAGGTGATGAATTTCAATCCTTCTGAAAAGAACCAATCAAATCTGAAGTTATGTATTATACAAAATTGTTTGCATACATGTAGCAATAATATGATTTTCAATAAAAATAGCTATGCGGTATGGATTTTACTGATTTTTAAAAGTTGTCCAGTGTCATCAGTTGCTAACCTCCTACATCCTTTGGTCTCTGATGGAGATTTGTCAAATTAGCAATATACCGCATCTTCCTATTCAAATACTATATAACAATCAATTAATTTATTCTTCTTTATAACATTTAGGTATTTTCCCAGGTTATATATATAATATATATATAAAGATCAATGTTAAAATAATGGTCAATCCCATGGATTTTGCCCTGTCCCATGGGATATTGAAAATCCATGTTTTATAAATCAAATAGCAAAATAAATATAATAGTAACAGTAGAAAACCAATGAAATTATTGAATCCCATGTAATTCCGCACATTTTGGTTATATACATGACACTGTAGCTCTTATTTGAGGCGGCGGATTTGCAAATGAGTGTTTTGCAAATTAAAAGTGTCCAGTGTTGTATATATATATGAACACAGATTAATTGTGGAAGTATGATTCCACCTGCGGTAATTAGGTAAAAGTAAAATTTCTCATCCTTTTCTATGGTAATATTATTTATAAAGCCAAAAACTTTATAAATTGTTCTTAAAGTCTTTCTTTAGCTTCACAGACTTTATAAACGTCATAAATAGACTTGTTATAAATCACTTCGCCTGGTATTTTGAGAGATAAACATTAGTTCGCTTATTTAATTTGGAGAAATACTAAAGTGTTTCTTTTGTTTTATCTGTATATTTTGTTATTTATCATTGCACAATATCATGTCTTCCTGTACTGTTCGTGGCGTTGCTGTATGAAATCTTCTATGAAGTACAGCAACTGATTTCAAGTGTAGGACAGCATGAGTTTATGTTAGCAGTTTAAGTAAGCACTTTGAGCTTGCTTTCAGTAATTGCTAGCATTGTTTTACTGTATGAATTGATTTTGTGTTTTTTTGTTATCAATAATGATTATACATTTATTTTTATATTGTCAATTACTTTTCCGTTACTGATTTGTATTGCAAGTTCTTTTACGTGTACATGCATGTGAGTTTTTTGTTAGGCAATGATCAGGATTGAAAGGGGAAGAGGGGTTGATATTTCAAAAGTTTAACCGCGACACATATTCATGTGCCTGTCCCAAGTCTAGAACTATGGTTTTCTTACATGTATGTCATATCTTAATGTTAATTGTTATTTGGAAACAATGGTTTTGATGGCAGATCTTGTTTATGTTTAATTTATTCGCAACTTTTAGAGAATTGGGAGGATTAAGAAATTGGCATATTGTAAAGACACCTGTCTTTTTGAAGACTGTAATTGACCTCTACATGTCGTTGGCTATTTGGGTTGTTTGATTGCTGTCTATTTAACATATATCCAAATCTCTGTTGTTTTTTTTTTTTTTTTTTTATCTCAAGAAAATCCGTTTGAAACAGATGTCATGAACGAAACAGCTTCAACAACAACACATGGTTACACAAATTTCCCCTGTTATTATATTTTCTATTCGATTAAAAGCAACAGATGAAGGAGATGGATGATGGCCATAAACCTTATATCTGTTTAGGCCAAGCAGGAAACCAGTCTTAGACAGTTACTAATGAAAAAGGGAAGCAGTAAAAAAAGCGTTGTTTGTTTGATATTTTATAAGATTTTCGTGTTGTGTATATCAATTACTATCCTTATTTTTCATTGGAAAGCATCTGACTGATCTACTGAATTGTTTCCTGTTATTTTTTATTGAACTTGTCCATCAATATTTTGTAAGAAGTGTCAGTTTAGTAGATTTTATCAGGGTCTGTACAATATTTGCTTCATTATTCTCTGTGGAGTTGATGTGAATATTTCATATACTGCTGATTAATTAGTCTATAGAATACACAATTTTCAACTATAAAGTGAAGATACTATCTTAAAAACTTTTAGAAACTATGCCATTTTCCAGCAAGCATTAGACATAAGCTGAACGTAAGCAAATCAATCACTGTCGACAAGTAGTTCTAATATTGCAATAACAGCTATTAATATAGTTGACATGTACAATTTTACAGTCATTTATTGGTTCAAACTGTACGAAAATATTACAGTTGTGCCATGCAAAAAGAAAACAAAGATTCTCTACATAACATGCGCTTATCACGATAAATTATGATGGTAGTTATACATTTGTAATATGTCGCTATTACGACATAACATTTCTCATTGCAATATAACATACCATTATTTGGAAATAAAATGTCGTTATGTTATTTCGACATAGTATAATCAGCATTTTGACACAGCAATGACCGTGTCGTTCCTTTGATAAACTGTATCATATTTATTTTAGGAAATCGTTTGCCATGGTTCCAAGGTACATTTCGTTATTGAGATAATGAGGGTCACTGTGGCGATTGGTTAAGTAAAAGATGACTATATATCTATACATTATTTTGATACAAGATGTAACGTACAATTTGCCAATCCGAATCGATAAATGAAATGAAATAATAATTTAAAACACTTCATACATTTCGTGCAACCGAAGCAGTTTTTGGATTTACCTTCACCAGAAACTCTCAAGCCTAAAAATATTAAAGACAGGGATGTCTAAAAACATAGGAGGTTTAGGAGCTATGTAACCAAAGTGGTAAAGGAATATATAAAGTGTTCTTTGAAATGATGTTGCTCTGTACTTTTCTTTAACAATTGACTTGATCGAGTCGAATGTAAAGAATCCGTAACTAAGTCTGCAAATTCGTGTCCATAGTCAGACAAAAAAGTCTATATATGGTTTTTCAATAAGACAAGTGCCATATGGTACACTGCTTCAAATAAATAATTGACACTAGACTTCAAAGACCGTCTAAACATAAAGCAATGTAAGTTTCCGTATGTTGTGAACAGCATGACGAAAAAAATCCTTTTTGATTACAACAGCATGGCATTGTTATCTTCAAAAGAATCATATAGTAATAATATCTTTAATATTTTAAACAATATTTAAATCGAATGGTAAAAAAAGATTGATTAATGATGTCTTTTATTCCTGCAAATTTTGATATTGATTTAAAAATCCTTTCTGTATATTTTGATAGTGATATCAAAACTAAAGAATACGCGCAGGAATTTATTTCTTTAATGTCTGGGTGATTTCAAATATAAATAAGAAGATATGGTATGAATGCCAATGAGATACTCTCCATCCAAGTCACAATGTATTAAAAGTTAACAATTATAGGTCAAAGTACGGTCTTCAACACGGAGCCTTGGCTTACACCGAACAGCAAGCTATAAAGGGCTCCAAAAATTAAATGACTAGTGTGAAACAATGCTAACAGGAAAACCAACGGTCTAATCTATATAAAAAAACGAGAAACGAGAATCACCTATGAACCACACCAACAAACGACAACCACTGAACAACAGGCTCCTGACTTAGGACATGTGCATAAAAATGCATATCTTGTTTAATTTTTGTACCTATAGACATGCTAGAGACTGTTGATTCATCTCATAAATATTTACGTGTCTCATAAGTAGATACGTGTGAAAATTTGACCTTCAAACAACGGCTTGTTCTGAGAAAAATACCAATAACTATGTCACAGTGATTGGTTGTTACGTGCTTAACGTCATTTTGTATTCCTCAGTCATCCCTTGGTGTTGTATTTTCAATCCATCATGACAATACATTTGTGCAAAACATGAAAATACAATTCTTGCTTTCAGTATTCTTATAAAGTTTTACTTTGATGCAATAAATATTTAAACTCAGTTGCACTAGTTCCAATATCAAAATGTACTCCATAGGAACTTTCATCGCTGGATTTCAATTAAGACCTCTGCAAAAATGTATGATGCTAATTTAATTGTAACAGTACTTAAGCTGCGTTTTGTTGAAATAAAATCTAAACAATCTTAGGTTTTCAACCGTCTATACTGATGGATCTAAGGATTGTGATAGATTGGCATATGCTGTTCAGTTATCCATGGAGAGAGAGACTTAGTGTCTACCTGCGTCAGCTTCTGTGTTCACTGTAAAGTCTATACTGATGGATCTAAGGATTGAGATAGAATGGCATATGCTGTACAGTTATCCACGGAGAGAGAGACTTAGTGTCTACCTGCGTCAGCTTCTGTGTCACTGTAGAGTCTATACTGATGGATCTAAGGATTGAGATAGATTGGCATATGCTGTACAGTTATCCACGGAGAGAGAGACTTAGTGTCTACCTGCGTCAGCTTCTGTGTTCACTGTAAAGTCTGTACTGATGGATCTAAGGATTGAGATAGATTGGCATATTCTGTACAGTTATCCATGGAGAGAAAGACTCAGTGTCTACCTGCGTCAGCTTCTGTGTTCACTGTAAGGTCTATACTGATGGATCTAAGGATTGTGATAGCTTGGCATATACTGTACAGTTATCCATGAAGAGAGAGACTTAATGTCTACCTGTGTCAGCTTCTGTGTTCACTGTAGAGTCTATACTGATGGATCTAAGGATTGTGATAGATTGGCATATGCTGTACAGTTATCCACGGAGAGAGACTTGGTGTCTACCGGTGTCAGCTTCTGTGTTCACTGTAAGGTCTATACTGATTGATCTAAGGATTGAGATAGATTGGTATATTCTGTACAGTTATCCATAGAGAGAGACTTAGTGTCTACCTGTGTCAGCTTCTGTGTTCACTGTAGAATCTATACTGATGGAACTAAGGATTGAGATAGATTGGCATATGCTGTACAGTTATCCACGGAGAGAGAGACTTAGTGTCTACCTGTGTCAGCTTCTATGTTCACTGTAGAGTCTATACTGATGGATCTAAGGATTTTGATAGATTGGCATATGCTGTTCAGTTATCCATGGAGAGAGAGACTTAGTGTCTACTTGCGTCAGCTTCTGTGTCACTGTAGAATCTATACTGATGGATCTAAGGATTGTGATAGATTGGCATATGCTGTACAGTTATCCATGGAGAGAGAGACTTAATGTCTACCTGTGTCAGCTTCTATGTTCACTGTAGAAACCTGAACTTTAATACTTATGCTCCAGTTGATTGATGCATCAAACAACACTATATTCATTATTTCTTCGATTTTGTTTGTCTTCAGGTAATCGAGATTTCGAAAATATAAACTCATTAATATTTAAAAAAATCATGCTTTTTGCAATTTAAATATTTTTAATATTCTCCGAGAAGTTCAATTTTGATACGCTTTAAAGGCCTATGTCTGTTGTTTTTTTTTTTTTTTTTTTTTTGTTTTTTTTTTTATTTTATTTTGGTTGTAAATTATAATTTCTTTTTTTTTTCAACGATATTATTCATGTGATGGGTTTAATTTTTTGACTGACTTATGATTTTCCAAAAAGACTCAAAAATACCGATCTAAGAACGCTCGAAGTAATTGAAAGCTAGATTCCAGCCTGGCCGAATTCTACTACAGTTCTAATAAGAAAAACCAAGTTTAATGAAAAATCAACATTCATTTGTAGGTATTTGTTATTCTGGATATTGATAGCAATATTTAATGTGAAAAATGGGAATTGTATTGTTATGTAAATGTGAATTCCAATCTATCAGTCAGACCTGCTTTCTTTTTATTTATTCTTATGTCAACACTTAACTGCCTGATCGGAATTGACAAATGACACGGATTAAATTGTCACTTAACCTAGCGGACAAAGCTTCAGAAATGTCTGCTTAATCAAATAAAGGTGTCAGATTGGTCACTTTGGCTTTAATTACATGTACTACATAATAAATTGCCTCTGTATCCAGCGCAAGTTGTCTGTCAACAGACAAATCATTTTATGGTAGGTCAACGGTATTTCCCTTTATAATTGCTACAATTAGATACATCTATATTTTTCTTCTTTCTAACTAAGTAATTATAGCGGTTTGTTAACCATATACAAATCGTTGTTCAATGTACACGTTAACTTCTTAGAGATACTATGTTGCTAGTCAGTGTACCTTAAACTGATATTTTTAATGTCTTAAATTTTCAATTTGTTTTTCATGACTTATTTGTATGATACTCACATCTCTAAAATGGCGTTAGATATCCTAAACACAACTTGTCACGTTTTTTTTAATGTGACGCCAAAAAGTTGAGACATTTCCTTTTGATAATCCATTTGGAGTTTGTTTTTGTAGGTTTGTGCCTGTTTGCAACTAATTAATTTCTAGTATCAAAAACAATAACCCAATGACTTTTCTTACATGATATTTTTGTACTGGCTCTTGTATACTTGAAGTCTTCAGTAAAAAAAAATCCGCACATTGCTGTTTTTATCTCCTTTGTTTGCTATATTCTAAAATGGTACGTGAATATAAATAATTGTTTTAATGTAACTATTATACGTTTAAATTCTAAGCGTCGTGGGCATTCTGTTCTGATGTACACATTCTTAAAAATAGTATTTTTTTATTAAAATATAGAATATGCAACTCTGTAGAATAAAGGATTCTGTGGCATAAATGTTTAATTTTAAATGATAACATGTTACCATGTAATACATGTAACAGACCAAGCACGTCTTGATAGTAATCAATAATCATTACGACTAATGGTTCGAATCGTTAAGAAAAACTAGATATAAAATAAATTTTAAAATAATATTTTGTTAGATTAGATTAAACATTCAAAGTAATTTTTTGCTAAAATCTGCTAAGAACATTGTCACTACCATTTTTGTACACGAATTAAAATTTGCTTTAAATTTTGTGCGACTGAAGGACAAACCGATTAATAGCAACTATAACTTTGATAACACATTTGCTATCGATTAATTCAGTTGTCTGTACTGCCTTAATCAGTTTAGATTAACGTGATTTATTGTTTGATATACCAGAGATAATACTTTAACCGCAATCGGACATAATGTGACGTCATTCGATCTTTCTGAAGAAGTCTTTCTTTGTCCAATCAGACATACTTATTCAACATGACTGCTTGTAACATCCAAATTTTGGTTTTGATAGAGTTTTTTCCCACTTTACTGCGATTCAAATCTTATGCTGAAGGCTTCAATATTTCCAAAGTCAAGTAATAGACTTCTGATATTATGCACATATCTCATTAGTTTTTTATGTTGTTTTTTGTGTACTGGTGTTTGTCTGTTGGTCTTTTTCTTTCTTAGCCAAGTCGTTGTCAGTTTTTTCTAGTTATGAGTTTGAATGTCGCTTTGGTATCTTTCGCCTATCTTTGGCAATCTTAACACTGTAGTACATTGTGTTTTTATTGTGTCATAGGATTTATTGCTCTCAATAATTAAAACTTTAGTATTCTTTGAAAGGAGGTGGCTCATATTTGGTCCTGCAAATTTACAAAAAATCATACAATATATAAAACAATTTCTAATCAAAAAAGGAAATAAATTCAATGACATCGGACTCGGACTTCTCTTTAACTGATTTTTAATGTGCGTATTGTTATGCGTTTACTTTTCTACATTGGCTAGAGGTATAGGGGAGGTTGAGATCTCATAAACATGTTTAACCCCGCCGCATTTTTGCGCCTGTCCCAAGTCAGGAGCCTCTGGCCTTTGTTAGTCTTGTATTATTTTACTTTTAGTTTCTTGTGTATAATTTGAGTTTAGTATGACGTCCATTATCACTGAACTAGTATATATAATTGTTTAGGGCCAGCTTAAGGACGCCTCGGGTGCGGGAATTTCTCGCTGCATTGAAGACCTATTGGTGACCTTCTGTTGTTGTCTGTTCTGTGGTCGGGTTGTTGTCTCTTTGACACATTCCCATTTCCATTCTCAATTTTAACTTCAGTAGAAAGTCTTTCCAAAAATTTAATATTAGCCGACTGTTGATGACGCAATATTTGACGTCTATAAAACTAATAGTACAATGAGTAATTCTCCGACGGCCGCCATCGAGATTCAATAGTTCTCTTTATATTGACATACATGATTTATTGTGAAAGTTTTATTTAATTCCTTTATAAAGAGAGTTATTTCATTGAAGAAAAAATCCTGTGATCAAGCATGGCAATATTTTTAAGTAACTATTGTTATTTTATCATTTCACAATTTAGATGCTTCAGAATCAAGTCCAGAAATTATATTTAGCACTGGGAAAAGCCGTTCCGTGTAATTCAAGTTACGAACCTTTGAAGGTCGAGGACGTGTGGGATTTCAATGCTATAATTTTCTTTATTTAGCATTGTTGTTTGTCTGAATGTGTACGTCAGTATGTTGTCTCAATTTTAATTCAAAATTCAATTCCAAATATTTATTGTTCAAATATCAAATCATGACAAATGTACATTTAAACAAAGGGATTGGACAAAAGGCAGTGCCTATACAAATCCTTTCCCATACAAGATGGATTGAATAACATGATAGTATATAATTTTCTGATAAATTCATAGATCATTCGTTGTTGCAGTGAGTCAGGGGAGGCAATCCCCCCACTTCTTGAAATATTTTATTGGGTATACATATATAAATAATAACTATGTGAACAAAGTCATTGCAAGATCTACTGAAAGTGGTGTCGAATTTTATACCACATTAATAAGTGTTGGTAAGGAATCAAATAGATCGTTTAAGTGATATTTTTCCTCAAATTCACAAACTCACTGCAACAAAGTTGTTCTATTTATATGAATAACAAGAATTATTGGCCCTTATTTTGCAATACATAAGTAATTTAGTATACCATCTTATTACAAGACTATTAATTTCTTTATTTTTTTTTTTTTTTTTTTTTTTTTTAATATAATTACTAATACAAAATATGAAATAAAATATTTATAAATTTATTTGCAAAAGGATGCTAAACACAATTGGTTGTTTTTTTGTGTTAGAGGTTAGGTTTGTCTTTAACTAAGACTAAAGAGTGGTACACTGTGGTTATAGGCTGATTTCTAAACAGTTATATTATCATATGAAATATTATAAAAATCTTCCAGTTTCATGAATATATTGTTGGACATATGTAAATATCTCTGTGTTTTCATCAATATTTAAGTCTGAGCAACCCTGAAGTAGGACATCAAGATTGACATTATCAAAGTTCCTTAGTTTTCGAAATAGCTCATATCTCTGATAAATGTAAAATGGACAAACATAAAAGAAATGAAAATTATCTTCTATCGGGTCTCCACAGGCACATACAGAGTCGTCTGACAAATGATCACAGAAGAGATGATGTTTTAGATCACTAGCCTCATTTCTTAATTGGCAGTGGATTATATTAACTTTTCGTGAACCAGTGGAAAAGAAAACCGGACAAGGACTTATGTCCTCAATCAGTTTTCTTTTGAATCCTGTAAAGCTTATAATATTTTTAACTTCTCCATCAAGTGAATTCCACTTATCAAGAGTATGTGGAATAAAACTGTTCTTATAGGCTGTGGTTCGACACTGAGGAGTTTTAAATTCCCTTTTATTTCTCAGACCATACTGGACATTAGTGTTTGCATACGATAAGACATCAGCAGCAATGTAATTAGGAATATCTCCAGAAATAGTTTTATGAAGAAACAATAATTTGTTTTTCTGACGTCTATTCTGGAGGGAATCCCACCCTAATTCCTTGTATAGTTTCCATCTAGGAGTTCCCTTTCGAAGCCCAGTTACAATTCTAGCAGCAGCTAGTTGTACAGACTCAATTAGATCTGATTCTTCTTTTGTGCAGTTATCCCAAATTATGTTCCCATATTCCAAAATAGGCCTTATAAATGCAATATAAAGTCTTTCCAGAGACTGTCTATCAATCTTATGTTTTAAATATCTCACAATATTAAGACGTCTACAAGCTTTATAAAATAAATATCCTGTATGTGACTTGCCCATCTGGCATTAGATGATAGGGTTATACCAAGATGTTTATGTTCTGAGATATTTTCTAGAGGTGCATTATTCATGTATAATGATGTGACATCAATATTACTTTTTCTCGTAAAGTACATAGATTTGGTTTTGTCTGCATTGAAGGTTACACCCCATTCTCCTGCCCACTGCTCTAATGATTCTAGATGCTGCTGATTTCTCATGATCTACAACACAATATAGACAAGTATCATCTACAACACAATATAGACAAGTATCATCTGCAAACAGTTTTATTTTGTTTGTAACTACATCTACTATGTCATTCACAAACAATAAAAACAGAAAAGGGCCCAAGATGGATCCTTGAGGGACTCCTGCCTTGACAGTATTCCAATAATTATTAGAAAAAAAACCCATTTACTCCAACCCTTTGTTGTCTTTCAGAAATATAACTTTTGAACCAGTTAAGCAAATTATCCTTTATTCCATATTTTCTTAATTTATACAGAAGTCCCATGTGCCAAACGCGATCAAATGCCTTTGACACATCACAAAAAATAAATCTGCCATCTTTCCCTTTGTCAAGATTTTTTCAATCTCATCATATGATAAAAGTAACTGATTTATAGTAGAGTCCTTGTTACGGAACCCTGACTGTTGATCAGTTAATATTGCATGATCATGTATATAGCTATGTAAATTCTTAAAAATAATTTTCTCCAATATTTTGCTAAAACAATTAGTAACAGAGATAGGCCTGTAGTTTGAAACACTGTCCTGATCTCCTTTACCCTTGTAAATAGCTGATACATTTGCAAGTTTCCAATCACTGGGAACTATTCCAGTTTGTAAGCTTTTATTAAATATGAATGTTAGAGGTGTAACCAGTGACGGGAAAATTGCCTTAAGAAATTTTGGAGGTAGCTTGTCAGGTCCAGCTGGTTTGTTAATATTTAAAATTTGGAAATGGTCAATCACATCCTGCTCTGTTATCACTATGTCAGACAGCTCATAGGGTGCCAAAGGCGGGACATTAGGCAATTGCGGTTCTGTATCAAATCTTGATATTGAGCAAAAATAGTCATTAATGGCTGTGGCTTTTTCAACGGGGTAAATTAGAATCTCTCCATTTACCTTAATGGGAGAATTTTGACTCTCTTTATTTTTAAATTTGCAAACACTCTTAGCTATTCTCCACCACTTCCGGGGTTGATTTATCGACTAGGGAATTGTGCAAATTAGTCAGGTACTGACGTTTAGCTTCTCTTACTAGATCAATCACTTCATTTCTAAGTTCTTTAAATTTTTTCCAATGTGAAACTAAATTTCTTAATTTAGCTTTTTTGTAAGCACGGTTGCGCTTTCGCATTTTAGCTTTAATACTGGTTGTGATCCCAGGTTTGTTCCTGGGTCTAACCAGTACTTTTCTTTTAGGAATATATGTGTCCATGACATGATGAACTTCTATGTTGTCTCAGTCTGTTTTCATATATTATTAAACTGAAGATCAGGAAATACCATAATAAAAATTACGACTGTTACTTGTACAGGCTGTAGATTTGTAAAAAATCGTAATACAAGAAAGATAATCACATGTTAAATATCAACATGACTATATCAAGGAAAGAATTAAGGCGACTTATTATGGACATATTTGCAAATAAATAATTGGGTTTTTTTCTTAGTAGAAATTCTTCAGATGTCGACTTCAACTTGAAATTTTAAATTTGGCATTCTTGAAATTTCAATTTTGAAATAATAGTTCAATGCTAATTTTATTTTTAATATGCCCCATTTTTTTTTTTTTCACAAAGAATCGATTTCTTGACAACTTTTTAAGGTTTCCTCATTTTGTTTGTTTTTCAACAGAAATTGTGACAGAATTTTTATTTTTCTAAATAGATATAAAAAGATGTGGTATGAGTGCCAATGAGATAACTCTCCAGGTTATATACTGCTTACAATTCTGTAGTTTTCAAACAATAAACAAACGACAAAGTGTATTTTACGTACTGTTTTAATAACTGTTACAGACTATTCTTTAAATTATCCTTTTTTGCTATGTCCTTACACCGTTTAAAAATATTTGGAGTTGGTGAGAACATTCAACTTTCTTTTCTCAATATAAATCAAAATGGACAAACATAATATGTTGTGCTTCTATTAATTTCGCCCTCTTTAACATGTAAAGAGTTGACTGGGGTATTGAAATAAGGTCATCATTCTACATTTTTGTGTACTTCCTGCCATCCGACAGTAAAACCTATGCCATTAGGGGGCGTGCGTTTGGCTGTTTGAGATGTATAAATACGCAGCCACATCTACATTTGTAGGCGTAATGTAAATGTTGAATGTGCTGTCTCGTGTAAGCATATTAGTACCACACTCTCTGCACATTCAAAAACTTTTGAAGGAATGTTGGTTGCATATTGTAAATGCAAAATATGTGCCATTATCCAACATAACTTTCCTATAGCGGTCGAAATCCCTACCCTTGATCATGTCGACCCACTTTACAGAACCTACCTATTGGCTTGTCATGCCATTGTATTTCCGTCCTGATATTCACAAAGTAATTGCCACTGAACTTATAAAAACAACAATCAATTCAATCAATAACGGAACCTCATATTATTAAGCGTACATATAGTTTTAAAATAAAATTCAGCTATGGGTTTATGACGGTTTAATTTTCAGTTTAACACATTTTCTAGATAGATACTCTCTCTCTCTCTACCTAAAAGCATCTTGGTTTAGGTTCAAAGAAGCAAGGTCGTAGTAGCTTAGAGGGGGAAGGGGCAAAATTATTGAACGTAAAAAATGAATAAGCCTAAATAAGACCTTAAAACACATATATACTTCAATATATATTGCACTTTTTCAGTCTGCACAATTAACTGCTTTAGTCGGGTCATAATTGATACAGCATCATCGCATGCTTTGATCTGATTTACAATAGAAGTACATTATCTATTGTTTCTTTTATGCAACACATAGTTCATTTGGATGAAATTCAGTATTACAATTGATTACTGTAGCTAGACAGGCTAGAGGGCAATTGACTATGAAGAAAAATTTCACGACTTTTTTAGACTTAAAATTATCAAACCAATAACATTTGCAGCAGCAAAGCAATTATTTATCTATGTTAAGGGAAAAAACAGCCGTTCAGAATGTATATATGGCGGCATCAGCCACTAAGAGATACTTTCTTCGTCAACGCGAGGACACCGTCTTTGATGTTTTATGAACATAGTACAGAAAGAAGAATCACTTCTACTTAATTCTGCCAATAAGAAATTCTAGGAGATTCCAACATCAATACAACAGTTCTATTCAAATGACGTCTCAATGGAAAGGCTAAACACCTAAATAAAAATGTTACCCGATATCTTCACTCTGGACACAACATTGGAAGATGTAACACTGATTGACACAATTTTTCAGTATACGAGTCTATCCTTGGTCACAAATAAATTACTGTCTGAAGTTGATAAATTACTGAAAATATATCGAACTGTGCCTGTTACTACAGGAACATCAGAAGGAAGCTTCTCATCACTCATTCGTATTAAGAAATACTTTAGAAGTAAGATGACCCAAACCAAATGTCGCCTCAATGTGTATGCTTGCATTCCTTTATAAGAACTTAACAGACTCAACGGTTGTGACCGACATTTCAAGATCTTTTGTCAGTTAAGTACGCAAAAGAGAAAGTTTCTTTAAAAATTTTTAATTCAGACAATAATTATAGACGTTAGTGTTCTGTGTGCCTTTAAGAGATACTGACTGAGAACAGCATTCTTTTACACGCTGCATAAAGGCTTGTAGTTACAATCGATCTGTGTGGTTTTTTTTTATTGAAATCTTCATATCTAGAGCAAAGAAATGGACAGTTAAACTGACTCCCGGTAAAAATGGAAAAGTATGTGAAGGTGAATAAGTTTCTTTATATAATAGTAAATTCTATTTAAAGCCATACTTTTTTGCAAAAGGACGCACTTTTTAGCATGATCTATTACAGTGATGTAAAACAAATGAATCTTGAAATGTAATTATTGATTAAAAGCAGATGTGTACCAGTATCAATCAATGTGTTTTATACAGATAGAAAACTATGTCCAGAGTAGAGGACACTCATCTGACTTACTTTTATACTATTTGAATAAAGATGTGTGTGGTTGGTTTTATTGTTGCCTTGTTACTTTCAGAAGTTCAGATGTATATGAAAAAGGTAGCTATCTCATGTTCTGAAAGACTGGTTACAAAAAGATTATGCAATGTCATGAAACCGTACATATATTTTGACTTTTAATAATTAATATACTGCTTCAAATTAGAATACCTATCCCTACAAATCATTTCAACGCATAATATTGAATAATTTATTGTTCAAACATTCATTGGAGTACATTCCACCAGGGATTAACAGTGTAACAATCCAAAACAGATATTTAAGATAGGAATAATAGTTGATCAAATGAAATATGCATACTTAAACAATTCCCTTTAAAAACTAAAATGTGTTGGTTATTTTTCAATCATTCGTTTGGTGCATATTTAATTAGATTTTAAAAAAGTATAACAAAAATACCAAACTCAAAGGTGAATGTGGGCTTTTAAGTACTGAAAATCTAAATAAACGAAGTACTGATTAAGTATACTTCCGAATTATTGTTATTTTTCAGTGCATGTACAATAATTGTATAGACTATATTGTTCTTTAACATTGAAATTTATTTTAGAATTTTACTTATATTCGCACAAGCATGCAGGTATAGATACGTATTTGTATACTTTATAACTTATGCAACGTTTCAGCAATTTCAAAGTTCTGCAATGATGTTGAAACATATAACAGGTGGCTCTTACGATTCGTCTAACTGTCATAGTAACATTAAAATAAAAGGGAACGCGTGAGATTTGACAAATCTTTAAATGACTCAACCTTTGATTTTATAAAGTAGTTATAAGTAAAATAAAACTAAAAAAGATATCAAAAAGACAATCAAAACCATTAGTTTTAGAGAGACGGAAACACCATGAACAAACAGACAAACACCATTCCGTTCATAAGTTAAATCATTTAATATCTAAGTAAACTAAAGATCGAGCCACAGGAACCCATCAAAATGGAAATGATGAAACAGCTTCTGGTCCATTAGTGGTACCCGTCGTCTTTTTCAAGTAAAGTAAAGTACTGACGATAAGGCATTTTCTATGATATCATCAACAACGAAAGGAAGACGCTTAGGCAAATGAAGCATATTCATTTTTAATCTCGTGATAGTCCATAATAGTCAACCAAGTCGTGAGGGCATCCGTATAATTTTCAATGGGATGATTTAACTAAGTTAAGAGGTGTTAGGTAAATCACGATTTGAAACTCAAGCCATGGAATATCGTGGCAGGTGACATGTCTTCTAAAGTACTGTACCTTGTGAAGTAACAAGTTAAAAATCCCGTTTCAGATCATGTTGTTGTCCTGAAATGCTTGTAATATTTGTCATTGTTAAACACCAAAGCATCCATCCATCAACCCATTGTCAGTAAATGAGATTTCTGATTTCCCGTCCAAAGTTCTTTGTATTCTTTAAATCATATGCATGAAAATACGAATTGCTTGGAGAGTTTTAAAAATAGACTCACCCGGAAATGACGTATCCGCTTTTTGTTTTCGTTTTTTTGCTGTTTTTTGTTCTTGGGGCGAACGGCTGTATGAATATCAGTAGGACCACATCATTCGTAGTGCACTTTATTTTCTAATCGGATATTAGAGGACGTTAAGCAAACAACAATTAATCAATCAATCAATCAATCATTCTTATCATTGAAAAATAATACGCTATCTAGTACACAATTAGAGTTTTAGTATTTGATATCAATATTAAAGACACAAAATTTAATTGCATTTGAGTCAGCTTAATCAGGCAGGAATACTAGTACTACAATGTAATTGGTATAAATACTCAATTTGAAATCAAAACATCGTCCTGAACATGCATGAAATATTTGTCACTGGACGTTAAGCAACCAATAATCAATCAAATCCATACATACAGAGGATCTGATATATTTCACCGATTTATAAATCATTTGTCCTTACAAGAAAAACATTCGACAATTTACAGATTTATAGGAAATAAATTGCATCAGTAATTCAGAATGTCTCAAAGCTGCAATTTATCTTTGTCTTGATATGAATTTTATACCACACAAGTTAACGACTGTTAGTAAAACTGATACATTGTAGTAGTAAACAACATTTGGTACATGAATAGTACATCTTTGTAAATATTGTTCTGTTGACTGTATGAGAAAAAAACTAAGTAAAACGTGTAAGTTTCGTGCTTACCGGTATTCAAATTATCAACCGTAATTTTGTAGTAAAGTAGTTAACATAAAGAAATTAAGCATCAAATCACAATATGGAATCACTTTATATTTCAAAATGCAATTTTCAAATCTATTATTAAATAAACGTGTTTTCAATTAGTATTTCAGCTGAAATGGGATTTTCATCAGTTATGAATGTTTTTATATTTCATTGTTAGTTTTAGTCAATAATTTCAAACTGTCACGACTGAACTATAATTATATATATTTAATCATTCTCCATATTACTTTTAAAAGCAATTATTTTGATAGTATGGATATGTCATTGCAATCAACTTTACATGTATGTTATAAATAATACTTTGATATCACGTTTATGTGTGTTATTTTTATTAGATAAAATGTTTATGGTAAAATAAACATTATTTTTTTAGTTCATTTAATCACACGTGTAGTATGTGTAGTGTGGTCCCAGTCTAGCATTTTACAGTCAAATAAAGGATTATACTTATTAACTACGCGTTCGACTCCGATCTTAATTGATTAGGAATGCAAGTTTTTTTGCCGAGGGTCGTTGGTTCTCTCCGTGCAACCCGGCTTCCTTCACCAATAACAACTGTCTACCACGATATAGCTACTGTAATATTGCTGAAAGTTGTGTTAAACACCAACAATCAATCACCATTAACTACCTCCAAAGTAATTCATATCAGCATTATATACAGTCCGCCAAAAGTTAAGCACAACCTATTTTTATTGCATCGATATTTTTTTCATTTAAAAAAATTAGTTATTCCTCGAAAAAGAGAAAACATCTAAGTAGCAATTTTGCTAACATACACCATAAACAAACCATAACTAAAGTTTATCACTTAGGCAGGTTCTATGCATTTAAATTTTGCGTTCATAGAAACAGTGTGAATTACACAAATCAGAAACGGAAATTAATCACCCAATATTATTAAAATTCTCTACAAATAATCTTTGGTATGTTCGGCAAATTAAATGTCAATATTTGAGTCAATATGATGTGAAACCACCTATCTTCCGGTACAGTTCCATAATACGGCGTCTCATACTGTGTACAAGCCTTCTGAACTTTAGTTGAGGAAATCTATTCCATTCATCAACACTTGCCACTCTTAAATCGACAAGTTTTTGCAAAGGTGGATCTCTGCGATTGAGATTTCTGCCAATGGCACCCCAGACATGTTCGATAAGGTTCATGTCTGGAGACATGGAAGGCCAAAAGATATTGTCAATGGCTTCTTGATCTTTGTACTCGGTTACAATCCTTGCCCTGTGTGGTCTAGCGTTGTCGTCCATATACAAGGGTCTTGACGCAAGTGGGTGATTATCAAAATGAGGGACTACAATGTTTCTTAGCACCAAATCCCTGTATGTCTGTCCGTTCATGTTACCCTGCAGAATATGCATACCTTGCTATGAGAAGCAACCAAATATGAAGATGATTTAAAGATGTCGAAACAGTGTATTTCTAAAAGTGCAGATGACCTTTAATAAAAAGTTGCTTGATAAAACTTCTTAGTGTGTGTTAAATGCAATTCATAACACCAAACAATAATAATTTTTTCGCAATAGTTCAAAAAAATATTGCCAGTTATATTTAGGTGGTGCTTAACTTTTGGCGGACTGTATAGATACTTATTTGTTTTGTATAAATATAACCGTTAAGTGTCTAGATTATATAGTTTGATATTGATGGTATACTTATAACAATTATAATTTTGTAATAGACGCTACCATCGCTCATATTAACATTCATTTGCTTTAACAACATTTGATTATTTAGAAGACTTATTTAGCTGTTCTTTTTAGACATCTTTTTGTTTTGGTGTCCTCAAACTTTGTTTCTAAATGTGGCTTAAAACACTCCTCAAAGATACGAGGCTTATAATTTTGTTTGCCAGACTCACGTTTCGTCTACAGAAGACTCATCATTGGCGCTCGAATTAAAACAGTTGGGAGGCCAATTCAAAACAAAAGCTTGTAAACTCATAAGTAAAATAAACTTACAACGTCAAGGCAAAAAAAAGACAAAGACTAACAGAAACTGGACACGAAACACAACATAGAAAACTAAAGACTGAGCAACACAAACCCCGCCATAAACCGGGGATGATCTCAGGTGCTCCAGGAGGGTAAGCAGATCCTGCTCCACATATGGCATCCGTCGTGTTACTCATGTAAGTACAAACCCTTGGATAAGTTTAATTCTGTAGGGCACATCCAGGGAAAAGAGGACGGGATTATGGTTCCGACAATTGGAACATATCCGTCGTCATCTGTGAAACAGATATTCCATAAGGTTAAACAGACTCGTGATGGCGTCTGTAATATTTACGAAGGAATGATTTCAATTTCACCACTTGGAACTCTTGATTTAATAGCTTTCTTGTTCTATCAAGGAAATCATGATAGCAAATGCAAGCCCTGGAATATCGTATTCAACATATATTTCTTTACAATAAATTTACCGAAAACGAACAAAGTTCATGTATTAATGATACAACAGTGCGGACTACTGTGCTGGTGATACACTCGGGGACAAAAACATCCATCGGCAGTGGCATACTTCTGGTCATAAGTCCAACAGAAAGTAATTCCTTAAATAGGAGTCTTGATTTCAAATTTATTTTTTCTGTCGGCGATAATATAGTGAAAACAACTTGTTTTGAAATATTTCCCAGAAAACATGCATTCAATAGCGTTCATCTGTGATGAGCAGTTTCTTTGCTTCCTCTGTCTAGTATTCTACCTCATGGGAAATAATGTCAATTTGTCGTAGATATATCTGATTAATTCGTCTAAAGAAAATGCTTTTTTCTGAATAACTGACGAGATGGAATAACAAAACTTTTACAAATTAATGCATTTCTTCCAATTTAGAACAACTTGCCGACTGAATTGGTAATTGATTTGTATAGATCACAGAAATCACTTGCTGTTCTTCGTCCAAGCATAGACCAAGAGGAACTTTCAACAAGAAAATGTGATTGAACATTTGCTTTGATAAATTATAGTTAATAATTATTAAAAAAGAGAGGCGAAAGATAACATAGAGACGTTTAAAGTCATAACTCGAAAATAAAATGACAATGCCATGGCAACAAGAAAATGATCAAAAGACAAACAACAGTATCTAAAACACAACATAGAAAACTAAAGACTGATCAACATGAAACCCACCAAACACCGGGGTGATCTCGGGTACGCCGGAAGGATAAGCAGATGATGCTCCACATATGGCACCATCGTGTTACTCATATAACTTCTATATGTATTATTAATATATATTAAAAGTGCAATTGATCGATAAAACAATAGTTTTGACGTTAAAAAAATCAATCAATGTTAAATGATTTAGATACAATCAACCAGGTACCTGATGTTGAACAGTTAAGATCTGTATAGCCGACATCTGTCTCCAAAGTAAACGTGTATAATTGACTATGTTTTTCCCAAAGAAAACTAATTTTAAAGGTGCAGAATTGAATATCTCTGTAAATCTTAAATCATGCTTAGGAAATCTTAACGATTTATTTCCATGAAAAATAAAAGTATTTTGTGGAAATTAAAAAACAAATTATATTTAAATTACTTAACCTGAAAACGGAAGATGTATTTTAATACAATGTATCTTACTTTGACTGTGTTTTTGTGTTTTTTGGATAATTGAAATTGATGCTAATTGTGACATCAAAGAATATAACAGATTCTAGTTATTGTTTTAAGTATAATTCATTGTTATAACAACCATTAAATCCTAATTCAATTTTTTTTGCTAGATTAAATGGTCATCTTGGGGCCTTGTCCAACCTACTCCATTTCCTAGAGTCTTTAAACGTTGATTAGTTGATTTATCTGGACTATCGTCACCTGTGACCAGTACATTAAGTTAACATTATTAGATAATGCTTACATTGCACGGTAAGTGTTTTTCTCAACCATTCTCGTTTTAAATAGTCAGTTTTAAATGACAAAAAAGGCACATAACATTTAGTTCAATATATCACCACAAAAATGCGATTTACTATAGAAAAATAAAAGAAAGACATGTACGTCAAGTTAAACAATAAAAAACAATATCGTATCAAATAGTTTGCTTGATTATCGTTTTTGGTCAAATTTGTTAATTGTATTATGTTGATGACCTCATAGTCTTAGAACAAATGCCCTTTTGAGTATTTTTCTAAAAATAAATATATTTAAGAAGTTCACTTAAAATCAAATAGTGATGGCACTTTACTCTGTTTTAAATATAGAAATAGAGGCATGTGGTTTTCTATATTGCAGTCCAACTACAATGAGTAGACAAGACCTTCAACAACAACAAAAAATGACTACACCATATGTAGCACTAAATTTGGGGGATTTTTAAATTAAAATTTAAGAAATCTTTTGAACTATATCATTTGTGTTCTTAAATGTTTACAGATTACTATGTTTCACTCTCTATACTTTTCGATGGTTTCTTTGAATGAAAATACATACAGGCGGACGTGTATGACTATACTTTTGTAACACAAAGAAATAAACAAACAATCAAAGCAGAAGTAAATAAATAACATATCTGATTGAAAAAAAAAAACAACTAATCTATAAAAAGTTACAAATGTAGATGATTAAGAAATTACCCCCCTCCCTTTTTCCCCTTTCCAGTGTGTACTAGTATACCTTTCCCCCAAAAGAAAGTATTTGTAAATCTAAAACAATTGAATTGTATTAGCCTTTCAATTTTTGTAATCCACTACAATTTATAATATACAACTCAATTTGGAAAAAATTAAACTATAATGCGAAAAAGATCAGCTTGTATATTTAGAAAAGCTATAATTACTTTTTGTTACTTGCATTTGAAATTTTCGTCCTGAATATGCATGGACTAATTGCCATTAGACGTTAGGCAAGCAACAATCATTCAATCAAGTCTATTGAATTCTTTCCTAATAAATATCGAGTATTCTCTAATTCTTTGGCAATTTAACCTTTCTAAACCCATTGTTTATCAGAATGTAATCAACGTGAGGTTGCCGATGGTTGCAGTCGATGATTTGTTATGGTAAGTGGTCATGGAAACCAAGTGTTTATACAATATGTCGAGCTTTTAATCAGTTGATGTTAGAAACTGAACATGACGCCAGAAGAGATGACTTTTTTCCTTTGTAAAGTTTCCATATTTGTGAAGCAACATTCCAAGATCACCTGCATCTGGAGTAAGTATCTCCCAGTTGACACGATATTCCAGAGTTTGCGTTTGCTATCGAGATTTTATTAATGAAGAATTGTTACTTATAAGAGAGCTACTCAACTTAAAAGGTGTTTAAAATAACGTTTGAGTCATTTAATATTTTTTAGTTTTGTGAACAAAGTGAATGAGTTGGTTTGTGTTTGCAGAGTCACGAGAGGACCGTTTATATGTTCGATTTGTCGTACACAGAATCTCGTCACTGTGTCCTTATTTATGGCTATTAGCGAATGAGACCCATCACCTGATTTTTACCTATGAAACATGTTGAAAACACGAAGGATGCACTATAGTGAATCACCAGTGTGTATTCTTAATAAAACAATACTTTTGGCCAGGTTTTTCTGTCTGTCTTCTTTTACGTGTGATTATGGTTAACACTTGCTATTTTGCGTTCCATTTTCAAAATGAGGCGGTTAAAAGATATTTAAGAAACAATCAATGTATTTGCACAATATTTTTTTCCACGTATTGCATCATTTCTTTATGTCTTGGTATATATCATTATGAGGGCGTATGTATCTGTAATAAATTTATTACAATTTTCCGTGAAAAGCAAAGTGAATGGAAATCTGGTTACATGTACCAATAGTTTGACTTATTATCCTGAGATACAAGTGAAATACCACGTATGGACCTTTCCGAAATTTTATTATTTGATATTTATCTGTATAAGGACGTGTATTTTTGTAATAAATTTATAACAACTGTCCGTGTGGAAGCTGGTACTAAATGTATGCCACTAATTTGACTTATTCCTGTGATGAGACGATAACCGCTACAAGAAGTTATACAGTCTTGTTTGCCACCTTAATATGTTATCAGTTTATATATCAGAATGAAATTCTATTTTGTTTATCAAAGTGGATTAATATAACTTTTAATCAAATAAGAATTGATCCATCCAAATAAAAGGTTTAACTAGATATATATCTGTCATCGACATTACTAAAGCTTCGTCCTAACGTCCAGTGATAATTTAATCTATGTCATTTGTCAATTCCGTCCGGAAATGAAGTGATTACAGTAGTACTAATAAGAAACTGTTTTGCAGGAAAGATACTAGCTTGCAATAATACAAAATGAAAACAACACGTTACAGATTTCATGCGTCCGAAGTGCTTTTCTTGATTTACCTTCGTCAGGAACGTTCAAAGCCGAATGTATGAAAGCCAAGGATGTACAAGTTGAAGAGCTTTATAACCAAAAAGGACCTAAAAAATTGCAAAATTTATCCACGGTCAATAAAGATTTATTACATACAATACATATTGATACTTTCAGTTGTTTATTAATACAACATACACGTTAAAATGAAATACAGATATATAATTTCGAATTTATTGTTGTGACTCAGTTTTAAAAATCGGATAATAAATTTTTGTTTTCCCTCACTACTGTCCCGAACCTTATGGTAGGACCACAATCTTTATTTTGTCTTTATAAATATAGATTTGGGGTATAAGTCAGTGAGATATTAACTGGCCCAAGTCAGGAGACAGTATAAATCAGTGGTTGTAATTGGTTGCTGAATATCATAGTTGTTTTTTGTCTATTGTTTTATACATAAATGAGGCCGTAAGTTTTTTTCGTTTGAATTGCTTTACATTTGTCGTTTAGGGGCCTTTATCATATATGGTAAATTACAGCTAGGGATATAGAGAAATACATTTTGTCATGCAACAGGACACACATGAACACCTCGTATGATCGCCCAGAACACGGAAAAAAAATTAAATCCATATATTAAAAGAAGTATATAGATCATCATGGACGTCGGTCATATTTTTGGATAAATCATGCAAAAATCATGTGCATTTCTTTTAAAATCAAGGAAGGAAAGAAAATATTTTGTTCATGCACATAATGTAACTTTTGAATCATGGTTTTTATCATCATGTTAATATTTCTACGTTTTGAAGTAGAAAAGGATATCCGAGTGTTAACCATCAAAACATTTGTTTTCCGTTTCGTAATTGAATTATGCATGGCAATGCACTCGTGTACAATGTCAGTCGTTTAATGAGAGAATAAGTTATAATCAGATAGATGATAGGGTATTTAACTAAGAAAACCATAAAATACCGATATACATAAGAGAAACTTTCTTTATCGGACAATAACAATCTTGCATTAACCTGTAGCTCATCAGAGACAAGAGCAGTGATCAATTGATCGAATGTTGTGTGTTCAACGTCCATTAGAAAAAAGTCCCTGTTTTTAGTCAGGACGAGAACAATTAATTGATCGAATGTTGTGTGTTCAACGTCCATTAGAAAAAAGTCCCTGTTTTTAGTCAGGACGAGAACTTTAACAAAACAAAATTACATAGTAGTTAGGTGCTGAAATTCTATAACGGTTATTTTACGCATACAGTTTGTGACGTTGAATTTAACGTCTCCATTCTAATCCACCCCTGGCTTCGAATAATTACATTCTGTGCGGGACTTGCAATGTTTTTTTTTTCAGTATTAATGGATGGGATAAAATTAATACGGGTGACCATAGTTCTATATCCCATTTAATCCTTCTTGTCAACAAATATATTGTCTAAATTAAAGTAAATACAAGAGAACTTCACATAAAACAATAAAAGGGACATAAATTGAGCCGAACATGACTTTATATTGGATGCCTTAAGATCCTCAAACCAGCGACAAGCAAATCTAACGCAGCAAAGTGTGAAGATCTGATTTTAATTAGATTGACATAAGCAGTAACAGTATGCACTTGCAAAGATTTTATCTAACAAGTCAAATTGTGTTTTGATACCCGTGCACAATACGTGTTTCCGATCGTTAGTGCTAATTGTTACCAATTAGTCTCTGGAAAATTTTTACCACAAAAGAATTTGCTGAGACAAGGAACTAAAATTGAACAAAATCACAGGGGACAACGTAATCAGTAAAGTTGATCGGCCACATTGCAGGATTCTGGAGTACAATATGATTAAGAGCGGTAGATAAGTAATTAAGTTTAGAGAGGAAATATTTCCTGTCGATTAATTAACAGTTCGTGCTGAGAGCTAATCAATACTGAGTTATGTGAGGTAATCTGATTTACGACACAGATTAGACATACATGATGTATATTTCCTTAACTGTCCAATCTATCAATTCTTGGAGTTCTTAGATATGAGACAATGAGTTACACAAGTAATTATTAATTATACAGAATGATTGTTACCTTATATGTCAACTGAGTTGAATCAATAAAACCACCTAGTATGGACTAGTTATTAGAATTTTTTTCTCATTTTTTGGGACTTGGAAACTTAGTCCTGTTTCAGCAAAACTGATGAAAGAGGGTACAATTTTTGTGTAATCAAGACCTCTTACAGTTTTCAACCCAAATCCACGAAACTCATAGGAAGATTGTACATATGTTGA
This sequence comes from Mytilus coruscus, assembly GCA_017311375.1. Classification (NCBI taxonomy): domain Eukaryota; kingdom Metazoa; phylum Mollusca; class Bivalvia; order Mytilida; family Mytilidae; genus Mytilus; species Mytilus coruscus. The sequence continues at coordinate 33,292,570 of CM029601.1, forward strand.
AATTGTGCACCTGCTATCATCGAACTGTTTCCCAGTAAACAATCCAACGTTGACATTACGTTGTTACAACGTAATACTATCGTTGTGACAACGTAGTAAAATTACGTTGGTACAACGTAATTTTGTGGACTCCAAGGCACGTGCTGTCAACCATCCACACAACGTTGGCACAACGTAATTTGTGACGTAATTTATTACCATCATAAGACGTTGTAACAACGTAACAACATAACTGTAAATGTACCTTGTCCTCATTTGATTGATAGGAGCAATAGAATTCCATTAAAGATGTAAACAGGGTCTATATTTTATTCTTTTGACCCGTTTTAAGTTGTAAATTTGTCTATGTAGGAAAGATTGACACAATGTCGATATGTACTCTATTTCCAAACTGCCAGCTGTGTATAATATAGTCACAAAAGGTTTTTTTTACCTTTTTGCCAGGTTTCAATGTCAAATGTATAAATATCTCGTTTTCCCCAAAACTTTGCATTATGTTTTACATTAAACCTGTAGTTTTGTCTAATTCATGTTTCACACAGCTGTTTAAGGTTAAAGTCTTAGTCTTTTTAACTTTTGTAATACTGAAGTACAAGATTTACACATTCCATTCTTTAAAAAAATTAACACATAATACTATTCGAAAAAGGAGATTTTGTATGATGGCCAACTAGACAATCCTCTATCCTAAAATCAAATATTGATGATGTTAGCAATTATAGGTAACTGTACAGCCTTCAACATGACATCTTGGTACATGCTGCAACTTCTGAATGTTTAGGGTTTTAGTATTCTAGAATATAGATTTCACTATGATGGTGGAAATTCTAGAATGTAGATTTCACTTTGATGAAGGAAAACATTTTTTAATGAATTATTCAGAAATACAACAAACTACCACATATACCTTAATATTTACTGTAGATTCATTCAGCTGGATTCACTACACAATGACAATCTAGGAAAAAAGTTTGGAAAAAGGCCCAAAAGCTGACTGTATAATTTACAAATATATATTCTACACAATTTATACACACTTCTAAAAATATCCCAAATGAAGAAAATACCTGAAATTCAATCAAACTAACTATTGCTTTTATTTTTCCATTGACCAACTAGGGATAGACCTACCCAAAAGTTGACTTCTTTTTTCTTAGCTACACGAACCAATAAAAAAATAATAATATGTTTCTGAATTTTTTTAATTTTTATTCCAAATTTTAGTCTTGTGTTGGTTGTATACATGTCATTCCAAATTTGGGTTTTCTGCCCTCTGATCAGCTGGTCTTGTGTTGGTTTCAGGTCTCTGAAAAAATAAATAATCATAAATTATAAAATACAAAAAAAAAATTGATCCCAACTTATGAATTACAGCAGTTCTTAAAACAATATCCTGTGTGTAAACATAATCAATATTTTTTTCTATTGCTGGTCGTATAATAAATCTTGCAGATTCATAATTATGTTGTGTTGTTACTGAGATGTTTGTTTCTTTGCCAATTATACACATTTTGATAATGTATGTTAGAAATTTTAGCATAATTTCAACAGTATATAATAATTTATAACTTTTGGTTAACCTTTGTTCTTATTTAAAAAATAAATTTGTTGTTAAATTGAACATGTGTTAATGAAATTATGGCTGTTCCAGAAAATACTATGTCCGCCCCCCAGGGACGGCCCTTTTTTTAACCCCCAGCACCGACAGAATTAATAAACTGCTTCGCTGAGCGCAGCTGGATACGCCCGCAGAGGTCCAACCCTGAACAATTGGGGCAAAAATGGACACAATATTCAAGCTTGATACAGGTCTGAATTTGGATTGTAATTAAATATTTGACATATTATAGGTTTCTGAATAAATGTAGTCAAAGAACTTGAAATTGGTTATATGAATTGAATTTATATTCAATTAAAGATTTCTTGCTGTTGTGCAATACACTGTGCTGTTGCGCAATACTTAGTAAATCTGTTGTCAGACTATAAACAAATAAAGTTCAATTAATTCTCAATGTCATATTAGAAATTTATGAAAATCAAAAGGGAGCTTACATCAATAGATATAAACAATTCACAAAAGTTTCATGAGAATTGCTGACAGCATTTTTGAGTTATTGTCCGAAACTGGAAAATCCCCCCTTTTTTAATGAATAAAACCCCATAACTCAGAAATGTAAAATGTAAAATTTATAAAATTCTAAAGGGAGCTTACATAAATAGATACAAACAATTCACCAAAGTTTCATAAGAACTGCTGAAAGCATTTTGAGTTTTGTCCGAAAACTGGAAAATCCCCTTTTTTATGAATAAAACCATGTAACTCGTTACGTAAAATCTAAAATTTATAAAAATCAAAAGGGAGCTCATGTCAATAGATATAAACAATTCACCACAATTTCTTGCAAGTTGGTGAAAGCATTCTTGAGCTATTGTCCAAAAACTGGAAAATCCCCTTTTTTAATGAATAAAACCCCATAACTCGGAAACGTAAAATCTAAAATTTATAAAAAACGAAAGGGAGCTCACGTTAATAGATATAAACAATTCACCAAAGTTTTATGCAAATTGGTTAAAGCGTTTTTGAGTTAATGTCCAACATGTTAACGACAGACGGACAGACAGACAGACGGACAGACAACGGTATACCATGATACGTCCCGTAAACGGGCGTATAAAAATAAATAAGAACAACACTCCCTTTGCATTTTGGTATTTCAAATACAACCACCCCCACATAAAATTTTAAAAAAGGGCCTTCCCTGGGGGGACTTAGTATTTTCTGGAACAACCAGTAGTTATTCTACAAATAATAATGAATCCAAATTAAAAAAGGAAGTTTGGTTTCTCAAAATTGTCATTTATCAATTAATTTAAGATATTCATAGGATTTTACCTTAATACATTTAGAATTTACAGCAATACAGCAAGACCTTATATCATATGCCAATGAACGCAATCTATAAAATCAACAAATTATACTTTGATAAATAAAATTAAGAAAAGAAGAATGTGTCTATGAGCCACAAATGATGTTATTAAAGGACATAACTAAAGAACAGTAAAACAGATGCTCTCCAAATTCAAACTCTGCGTTTTATGATAATAAGCATTGTGTATAAATTTCATAACATGTCGTTCAGGCAAACTAAAGTTAGAGAACAGAAACCAATTTTGGGTTCAATGTATGTACGTACAGTACAAGAGTAAAACTATATCACTCAGTGAAGGAGGGCATAAAAAGAGCTGATCAACTGATGTTTACCTTTTTATATCTTGGTCCATTTTTTTGAGCTGGTGCATGCTTAAGTGTTACTGCAATGCATTCCTCAACCTCAGACACATTGGATCTTTGGATTTTTATACAAGACTCTGGAAAAAAATTATAAATACATTCAATTATCTTCTATATTCTTCCTTCTGTTTACATGCGTGTCAGTCCAACAAATCTTTGGGAGAACTAGGTAAGTGACAAATTTACATGCGTTCCAAAATTCAGAAGTTTTATGATTAATTACGACATTGTTTCTGATTACATATTTAGTGAGAGTTGATTATAGCTCGTCATTGATAAACATGTAGATTTCATACCATAAATTGGAACAGCAAAAAAGACGTCCCTATATACTGTTTTTTTAACACCAGTAAACTGGGTTTTACCCTGAAAACAGGAAAATTTTACCCAACTTTTTCCGACTGGATCCTAGTCTAAATAATTATGACGTCTTGGAAGGCTATTTTAATTTTTTTTTCTGTGACACCTATCTACGACGACCTATAGTCCTAAATAATTATGCATCTTGGAAGGCTATTTTATTTTTTTTTCTGACGCCTATCTACGACGACCTAGTCCCAAATAATTATGACGTCTTGGAAGGCTATTTTAATTTTTTTCTGTGACGCCTATCTACGACGACCTACTCACAAATAATTATGACGTCTTGGAAGGCTATTTTATTTTTTTTTCTGTGACACCTTCGTACGACGACCTAGTCCCAAATAATTATGACGTCTTGGAAGGCTATTTTAATTTTTTTCTGTGACGCCTATCTACGACAGTCTTTATTGGCACAATTGTCTATTCCCATGTCAGACCCAGTGATACATTGATTGATTGTTGGTTGCTTAACGTCCAGTGGCAAATATTTCATGCATGTTCAGGACGACCCCCAGTGATACATGTAGTATTATCATTAATAGGCCAAGTTTGTAATGTGCTGAGTTTGTAATGGGCCGAGTTTGTAATGTGCCGAGATGTCTAGCTTCGCATTTGTGATATTGATAAGACTTTTATGCTTCCAACATTATAAAAAAATAACAGTGCAAAAGACACTTGCAGCCTTAATATATAGCAATAGTAGCTCTTGGCATGGATAGAAAACAAGTGCCTGTGGCTGTGCACAACTTCAATCTTCAATCATACTTGTTTTTATCATGGAGAACCTTTTGGCGTAATGTGCAATTATTATATTACCTTTTTCTTTGTTCTGGAATCTGGATCGATCTAAATTTCACTGCAAGAGTTATCACTGTTTTTAAAAATCAAGCGGTGAAAAGTGCGCATGCTCAGACTTTTCATAGTATGCAGCGGTAAAACCCGAGTACTGCTGAACGTTCCACTATTATAACCAATTATAAAAAAACGATTATAAAAGTAAAACAATAATAAATGATGACAAAACTTTAATGATATATTAAACAATAAATATTCACATAAAATATATATATTAGAACATTAAAATTGGATTTGAAATATTTTCTTTGACATTTTGGTGCAAATTATGTCTGTGCGGGAAAAAAGGGGGATATTTTGAAAATCGAAAAAATCATGAATATATTCTAGTGAAGGTGAATGATATATCCAAGAGACTCATACCCACAAAATTCGTCCCATAAAACCAGATTTAAGTGTGTCACTGGTATTTACAGGGTTTGTTCACTACGTTATTATAAAGTTGATACGACGTAACAAAATATTGCGTCGGATTATGACAGTTATAAGCACGTTGTCACAACGTAATAAAATGTTACGTCCTGACAGGGTACTAAATTTACGTAAATTCGACGTAATTTTATAACGTCGTCTGTACGTCTGCACCCAACGTTGGGTTTTTACGTTCCCACAACGTTGGTACGACGTGAACTCAAGACATGACGTTCAGACGACCATTAACCGACGTCGGGAATACGTCGTGTGTTTGCTGGGTTGAGTATATTTTTTTTCTCATTTTTCCAGACTTGGGAGCATAGTAACTTTTTCGCAAAATTTATGCAAGACGGTACAAGTTGTGTGTAATCAACTCCTCCTACAGTTTTAAGCCATAAATACCCTTGAAACTTCACAGAAAGATTGCATACATGTATATGTTGAAATTGTGCATCTACTATTATGGAGTTGATTGAAGATTCTTTCTATCATGTTTCCAGACTTTGGAACTTAGTCATTTTTCATAAAAAAAATTAGTCACAAATATTGCAACCCGGCAATTTGAGACTATGACCTATTTTTTATTTTGTAATTACTAAATTAACTTGCCGGAAACGTTGATTTCCATGAAATCGCTGAAAATCATTAAGAACATCAACGCGAAAGGATTTTGGATTTATATTGATATTTATCACATATATGCTGAACTATGATTGGCTCCAAGGAAAAGGTGACAATCTTAAACTATAATGGCACTGATGTTAGTAAGTTTATTTTGCGTTGTTGCGTGATTGATTTTGAGGTCAAAGAAAAGGCCAGAGCAGCTATAGATAAACTTAAATTTTTGTTTTAGGCTGATATCTGCTGAACCAACCCTCACGAAATTAAGCCTTGGAACACACACTGGAAAGAACAACGGGTCAGTAGGGTAAAGGTCAAATTTATGGAAGGAAATTTTGACAAGTTTCGTTTCCAGACAACATCTTCTTAGCAATCAATCAGATCTTTATTTAACTATGGTAATGTATCATTGGATGAAAAAGATTCCTTTTAATTATACGAGGTTTCAAGGAGAAAAATCAAGGTCACAGCGGGGAAAAACTGAAATGTAGGCTGGATTTAGGTTTCTAGATGATTTGTTTTAACCGACCACTAACCTTAAAAAACATTATCTTGAAAATTCTTTTGTGGAAAGAGCAACAACTTTAGTGATTTTTTTTAGTCTGTGTGTTGAAGATCAAGGTCACAGTCTCTATAAATAAACTAAAAGAGAGGCGAAAGATGCCAAAGGGACATTCAAACTCATAAGTCGAAAATAAACTGACAATGCCATGGCTAAAAAAGAAAAAGACAAACAGACAACCAACAGTACACAAAACACAACATAGAAAACTAAAGACTTAGCAACACGAACCCCACCAAAAACTGGGGGTGATCTCAGGTGCTCCGGAGGGGTAAGCAGATCCTGCTCCACATGTGGCACCCGTCGTGTTGCTCATGTTAGTACAAACCCGGTAATAAGTCTAATTCGGTCAGTCCCATTCGGGGAAAAGGGGACGGGATTGTAGTTACGACATTTGGAACATATCCGCTAGCATCTGTGAAACGGATATTTTATAACGGTCAACTAACTCGTGATGGCATCCGTAAAATTTATGAAGGGATGATTTCAACTTCACCACTTGGAACTCTTGGTTTAATAGCTTCCTTGTGAGCAGCAACCTTCTATCAAGGAAATCATCAAAGGAAATACAAGCCCTGGAATACTGAGTGTATCAACTGGGAGATATATACTCCGTATGCAGGCGTAAAAGTTTGGGAAGCGTTTTTTTCCTAGAAGAACTCGTTTGAGCCATAAATCAGATCTAACTTTTATATACAAACTATTGATTTTGAAGATACAATGTCAAATGTCAGGGTTACTGAGCCAATTTCACATAGTTTATTAATACTGGTACTAAACAAAAACCAGACCCCGTCATTAGGTCAAAGATCAAGATAACACTGCTATTAAATATATTTAAATTTTTGGGACAATGTCGCTTCTAGACGATATATTTTGAGCTATATATCATAGTGTCCTTATTATTCATGGATAATGTGCCTTGGGGTTAAAAAGATTCAAAATGGCTTTGAAGTCACAAATTCAAAATTCAAGGTCACAGCAGCGATTAATATATTAAAATTTGGGCACGTCATTGACTTTCGAATAATATAATATATCTTTTGAATCATACACCCAATCAGTAGATCAAAAATCATGGTTACATTGTATAAATATGTTACAATTTAATGCACGTTCGTACGAGTTTAAAAGACGCCCAATGATATAGGTCATGATTAAAATCATGGCTACAGCAGCAATAACTAGACAGAAATTTGGATAAACTGTTGGTTATCGGACATCTTATGAACAACACATCCAATTATTATTTTTTAGTTTCCGGATATTATTTGAACCATATAGCCAATTTCATCACACTTAGCTTTAAATTCCTATTGGAAAGGAGAAGACCCTATTGATTCTTCAGTCAAAGGTCAAGGTCACAGGGCCTATGAAAAGACCAATTTTTGGGTCAAATGTGTCGTTTCTGGACAATATATTTTAAACGATTAATCAGATCTTTACTAATCTGTGTAGATAATGTGCCTTGTGCTAAAAACAACCTAGTGATTTTGAGATCACTTGATCAAAGGTCGAGGTTAATGCAGCAATTGATAAGCTGATAATTCAGCACATATTGACTTTTAGGATCATCTATTTTGAACTAAACATCCAAGCAAAACCAACTTAAGTTTACTATGGATATTGTCCTTTGGGAAGAGAAAAATTTGGTAGTTTTGTATCCAGAAAAAAAAACATTTTTTCAACTGATAATAAATAATGATTACATCTTTGCTTTTGCTTTCATGTTGCTTCTGTAGTTTTTAGTTGATAGATAATCTAGTTTTTTTTTACAAAAATTAAATTTTCAGCTCTCATAGTTGATCTATATTTGCTTGCCTTGTTTGGCGCATTTTGATTTAAAAATGTTTTCATTTTGGTGCGAGTTCCTTTCTTTAATCGTGTCAACTTTCCCGAGTCTAACCAATGGTCTAGAGTTTATGACTTCTTTAGTATTCATGTATAAAGTCATTTATAACGATGTAATTTAGAAATGTTGAATTAATATATCTGGTCTTACTATAAGGTAAAGCATAACAAATGTCTGATGTAAGAACAATATATATATATTCTTGTGATATATCTGTCATAATACGAGATTGATCACCCTTTCAATATTGCTTTCTAGTGTTGTTCGATGGCAGAATATTGCCATTATAACAGACAAAGAAAGAGCAGAGGCTGATCATCAGTTGAATAGTTCGTGACTGATTTATAATTGTTCGGCCAATATTGTATATGCACCCAGACCAAATGAGCCGTTTGTTATAAGGTTGTTCACCATATTTTAATCATTATATTCGGTATCGTCTGTACGTGCGTGATGATTAATGACTTGGCTTTTTGTCTGTATGATAACATAAGATCATAAAACTTGAAGTAATTTATGAGATTTGTCTAGTTCTGCAACTTCATCTCTATCGAATGTACAAGGCATTAAAAAAACGACCATAAAGGCGAAAGCCTTGTCAATTAACCAAATTAAATCATTCCTTTTGAAGATATACGTAAATATTCTAGTTTCATTCGTGCGACTAAATCATGTTAAGGCATTTTACAACATATTTTCAAGTATTTCTTCTTTGAATCAGGTTTATAGGTATTGTAAAATGTAAACGGTTGCATGCCAAGCGTTTGTAGCGTAAATGTATTGTTGTTATGTGTGGTTTTCTCATGCTAATAAATGTCGGTGCCGTTATTTGAACTTGCATGTCATCAACAAAAAGTAATATGTGATAACATTATTGTGCAGACAAGACCGGTTAAAACACTTTAAGTTATTGACTTTTTTATCTGTTTCGAAATTGTAACGCAGGCTAAGTATTATGTGTTTCCAGCAGGTAAATGATGGCTATCTATTATATTTTTTTATAAACCTCTATTGCATTGTAGCATGCTGAAGATGTCCGTCAGATATCCTTAATTCATTTTATCATATTTTAATTCACCCTAATGAACTTATGGATCTGTCTTTAATGTTCATAATTTTATAGATAGTATATCTATCTTCATAAATTTTCATATTTTATTTATATATCTATTTTTAAATCTTGATACTATAACTACTACATGTGCAATACAGTAGCCATTCGTCCCATTTCCTGCTAACATTTTCAGATTATTAGGAAGTCTAGTTTAAATGTCCAAATATCATTTGATGATGTTGAGGAGTTCTATGACTTCTTCGGGTACAAAATACAATTTCTTTTAAATTCAATTAGTTTTGGCCGATTTTTGTAGAATTTGAAAAGGATAATTAAATCACGTTTGCATGTTTCGACGAGTTTCAAGAGTTTTCGTTTGACAGAATAAACTACTAACATAATCCTTCCATGCGGACTATAATATTTACATATAAAAAGAATCGAATTCAATACAACAAAAATAGCAGATATTTGATCTTTTTAGTATATGCATGTTTTCGTAATCTGATATGTGTCTATGTGTTCTATAATTTGAACTTATTTTGTTGATAGTATGTTTTTGTCTCGACAATGATATGTGACTTTGTTTCCGTTCCGTGCGTGCGTCTGTCCGTCCGTCCGTGCGTATCAGTTTAAAGTTTTGGTTTAAGGTAGTTCACCATGAGTTGTAGTAACATCAATTTGAGACTCAGTATACACGTGTTCATGTTTAAAATAAGCCCAAATTAAGTTTTTTTCTACATATTTCGCGGTTTATTGACAACGGAAATGTGATAGCGTGAGCTGGGAATTGTGTTAATTGGACACATATTCTTGTTTTTAAACACGTAAACATGATCTTATGATCTAGCTCTATGACCAATCAAATGATTAAAATAATAAAATGTATCGAAATTCGTGTACCAATTTACAACAAATAGTTAAAAAAAAAACTCGTACGTCTACCAATTAACGGTTTTGGGTTCGTGTTTTGCCTGTTTTAGTTTCTGGGTAGTGCTGTTGTAGACTGCTGTTTGTCTTCTCTTTGTTTATCTTAACGGTCTTGTTTTAGTTTCTGGGTAGTGCTGTTGTAGACTGTTGTTTGTCTTCTCTTTGTTTATCTTATTGGTCCTGTTTTAGTTTCTGGGTAGTGCTGTTGTAGACTGCTGTTTGTCTTCTCTTTGTTTATCTTAACGGTCTTGTTTTAGTTTCTGGGTAGTGCTGTTGTAGACTGTTGTTTGTCTTCTCTTTGTTTATTTTATCGGTCTTATTCTAGTTTCTGGATAGTGCTGTTGAAGACTGTTGTTTGTCTTCTCTTTGTTTATGTTATTGGTCTTGTTTTAGTTTCTGGGTAGTGCTGTTGTAGACTGTTGTTTGTCTTCTCTTTGTTTATCTTATTGGTCTTGTTTTAGTTTCTGGGTAGTGCTGTTGTAGACTGTTGTTTGTCTTCTCTTTGTTTATCTTATTGGTCTTGTTTTAGTTTCTGGGTAGTGCTGTTGTAGACTGTTGTTTGTCTTCTCTTTGTTTATCTTATTGGTCCTGTTTCAGTTTCTGGGTAGTGTTGTTGTAGACTGTTGTTTGTCTTCTCTTTGTTTATCTTATTGGTCCTGTTTCAGTTTCTGGGTAGTGCTGTTGTAGACTGTTGTTTGTCTTCTCTTTGTTTATCTTATTGGTCTTGTTTTAGTTTCTGGGTAGTGCTGTTGTAGACTGTTGTTTGTCTTCTCTTTGTTTATCTTATTGGTCCTGTTTTAGTTTCTGGGTAGTGCTGTTGTAGACTGTTGTTTGTCTTCTCTTTCTTTATCTTATTGGTCCTGTTTTAGTTTCTGGGTAGTGCTGTTGTAGACTGATGTTTGTCTTCTCTTTGTTTATCTTATTGGTCTGGTTTTTGTTTCTGGGTAGTGCTGTTGTAGACTGTTGTTTGTCTTCTCTTTGTTTATCTTATTGGTCCTGATTTAGTATCTGGGTAGTGCTGTTGTAGACTGTTGTTTGTCTCTCTTTGTTTATCTTATTGGTCTTGTTTTAGTTTCTGGGTAGTGCTGTTGTTGTTTTAGTTTCTAGGTAGTGCTGTTGTAGACTGTTGTTCGTCTTCTCTTTGTTTATCTCATTGGTCCTTTTTAGTGTCTAGGTAGTGCTGTTGTAGACTGTTGTTTGTCTTCTCTTTGTTTATCTTATTGGTCTTGTTTTAGTTTCTAGGTAGTGCTGTTGTAGACTGTTGTTTGTCTTCTCTTTGTTTATCTCATTGGTCCTTTTTAGTGTCTAGGTAGTGCTGTTGTAGACTGTTGTTTGTCTTCTCTTTGTTTATCTTATTGGTCTTGTTTTAGTTTCTAGTTTTAGTTTCTGGGTAGTGCTGTTGTAGACTGTTGTTTGTCTTCTCTTTGTTTGTCTTATTGGTCCTGTTTTAGTTTCTGGGTAGTGCTGTTGTAGACTGTTGTTTGTCTTCTCTTTGTTTGTCTTATTGGTCCTGTTTCAGTTTCTGGGTAGTGCTGTTGTAGACTGTTGTTTGTCTTCTCTTTGTTTATCTTATTGGTCCTGTTTCAGTTTCTGGGTAGTGCTGTTATAGACTGTTGTTTGTCTTCTCTTTGTTTATCTTATCGGTCTTGTTTCAGTTTCTAGGTAGTGCTGTTGTAGACTGTTGTTTGTCTTCTCTTTGTTTATCATATTGGTCCTGTTTTAGTTTCTGGGTAGTGCTGTTGTAGACTGTTGTTTGTCTTCTCTTTGTTTATCTTATTGGTCCTGTTTCAGTTTCTGGGTAGTGCTGTTGTAGACTGTTGTTTGTCTTCTCTTTGTTTATCTTATTGGTCCTGTTTCAGTTTCTGGGTAGTGCTGTTGTAGACTGTTGTTTGTCTTCTCTTTGTTTATCTTATTGGTCCTGTTTTAGTTTCTGGGTAGTGCTGTTGTAGACTGTTGTTTGTCTTCTCTTTGTTTATCTTATTGGTCTTGTTTTAGTTTCTGGGTAGTGCTGTTGTAGACTTTTGTTTGTCTTCTCTTTGTTTATCTTATTGGTCCTGTTTTAGTTTCTGGGTAGTGCTGTTGTAGACTGTTGTTTGTCTTCTCTTTGTTTATCTTATTGGTCTGTTGTTTGTCTTCTTTGTTTATCTTATTGGTCTTGTTTTGTTTTAGTTTCTGGGTAGTGCTGTTGTAGACTTTTGTTTGTCTTCTCTTTGTTTATCTTATTGGTCCTGTTTCAGTTTCTGGGTAGTGCTGTTGTAGACTGTTGTTTGTCTTCTCTTTGTTTATCTTATTTGTCTTGTTTTTTCTTTGACTGAAGCTTATTAATTGTCCCCTTAGTATTTTCTGTTTTCTTTTTTACTTATTCAACTGAATGAAAGAAAAATAAACATGACCTAGCTGTCAGTAACTGCGAGTACTCTCAGATCTGTACTTAATTGTCCTTTTGTTGTATGGATGTATAAGTACCCTGCAACGTCCACTCTGTGTTTTTGTTAGATGTATTTCTATTTGTATCCATCTGATGAGCTAAGCCTTTTTCAACTGATTTTTATAGTTTGTTCTTATGTTGTACTGTTACACCACTGTCCCAGGTTAGGGGGAGGTTGGGCACCCGCTAACATGTTTAACCCCGCATTATTCTGTATGTGCCTGTCCCAAGTCAGGAGCCTGTAATTCGGTGGTTGTCGTTTGTTTCTGTGTATCATATTTGTTTTGCGTTTATTGTTTTGTACATAAATTAGGCCATTAGGTTTCTCGTTTGAACTGTTTTACATTTGTCCTTTCGGGGTCTTTTATTGCTGACTATGCGGTATGGGTTGGACTGATTGTTGAAGGCCGTACGGTGACCTATTATAGTGTTTAATTTCTGTGTCATTTGGTCTCTTGTGGAGAGTTGTCTCATTGGCAATCATACCACATCTTATTTTTCTCGATTTTTGTTATACTTTGACTAGCAGGTTGAAATGTACTGTACTGTTTTGGCATATAATCTGACTTTGCCATGTCGTTCTTTTCGGGTCATTTCACTCCCCATGTCGGCCAATCATATCATTCCGTCGATTTTTGTCAAAAATAAAAACACGTTGTTTTTTTCTTATTGGAGTTTAACCCACCATCAGAGTAAGTTACCTTTATATGTGTGCTCATTTTTTATATCTTTGTGCAAATTATTAAAGTCTGCATTTTATGCACCTTCATATTAGATTATTGATGTTCATTTACACATGAGTAAATGTTTCCGATGAATAAGCAGTCCTGTTTATATTTCTATATATGCATTTTACCCTTAAAGTCCTTTCATTATTTATCAATCCCACATGTTAGGATTTATTTTCAAGATTTTATAGATGTATGTAATACAGTACCGAACAGTCTGAACGTGCTTACATACTCCTATGGCAGATGTTAGGAAAATACAGTCAAGTAGTTAGTACATATGCAACCTATCAATTTCTCGTCTATTTAGATATTTGTGCAATCTTTTTCTGGTATATTCATGTTGTATTTCGAAGTCCTTTTTAATTATCTAGTGTTGAGTAAAAGAGTTACTTGTACTGAAGTTTATAACCATTAAATTTTTTTCTTATTCTACTACTAGTTTATTACTATTTGCCATGTCTTTTATAAGTATTGTCTTTGTACCATTTTTATTAGTGTTATTATTTACTTTCAGTTTTCACCCTCTCCGGGGGTCTGTATACCAATAAACTGTTGATCTCTCAACAACTGATCAGTACATATACTCTTATGGTTATCTGTAAATCTTGACAGGAAATGTACATGTAATACTAGTTTTTTAAATTTTTTTTATTTGTCATCTTCTTTTGTAACGTTCAATTTAAATAAATACATAATTATGTAACAAAAAAAATATTGAATCGAAAAAAGATCGATAAAAATTTACGATATTTTTATTGATTTCTACTCTAATATTTAAATGTCGTAAAAAGTGTATTTAGTTAAGTCTGCTGCAAACAGAGTAATTTGTAGAATATGCAAAATACTGGTAAAAACTCATACTACGAAATCATAAAGCGAAGTGCTTTATTTATAGGAACGGATTTTACTTTATGTTCCATATGTACGTTATGTAATTCCAGTGGTCGATATTAAGAATTGAAGGGGTTGAGTACCTAAATAACATAATTTTCTACCCCTCCCCTTTCCTCACCCCGGCCCCAAAAACAGCATACATAACCCTTTACTGGTTTACATGTAAAGTGCCTCGAAAATCAGGAACCTCGTCTATAAATGTCTTTACTTATTTTGCAATCTTCTAATTTCTCAACAAAAAAGTGTTACTGATAGAACTCTGGGGTCACTGTCATGGCAATATACCTGTGTAGAGAAGACCGTTATCAAATATCTGTGTTATCTGTTTTTGGAATGCATATCTGTAGATAACTGACGAGTCTTGTATAGACGAAATGCGCGTCTGGTAAACTAAATTACATTAAGTATTATAATAAGCCTTAGGTCTTTGATAAGCTTTTAAAGATGACCATGGATTTGTTCCATTCGTTGCAACCAATATCCGGTTCACTTCACAGATATATGACATCACCGATCCGATTTCTAAGCGGATTTATACTTTTTATGAGATGCACGACTGGTGCCACTTGTTGAGCAGAAAACCCATCCGTTGCACCTTAGTTCAACTCCGATTTTTTGTTTGGTTCAAAAAGAGAGGCGAAAGATACAAAAGAGACATTCAAACCCATAATTCGAAAATAAGCTGACAACGCCATGGCAAAAAAAAGAAAAAGACCAAAAGACAAACAACAGTATACACAACATCACATAAAAACTAAAGAGTGAGCAACACGAACCCCACCAAAAACCGGGGGTGGTCTCAGATGTCCCTGAAGGATAAGCAGAATCTGCTCAAGTTACAAGTTGCTGAATATTACTAGATTTCTGTGAAATATGAAAATAAGGAGATGTGGTATTATTGCCAATGAGACAACTATCCACCAAAGTTCAAATAAAGTGGATGTAACAATTAAAGACAATGCTTGTTAGATTCCTGTTTTACTTTTAGGTTATACAATGTAGTAATTTCTGCCTTCCTTTAACTGGTGTCTCTACAATTCATTTTGAATCTGAATAGGGTATCAATATTAATTCATCATTTTTTATATGAGGGAGTTAACCGTTTAGGCATCTGAACATTTCTATTTTTTTTAAATTATAGATCTTATTGGTGCCCATAATAATTACATCAAAGAGATGAAGTATAGCTTGCTTGAAATATTTTGTTCATTCACCAATCATTGTCTGATAATAAAGAGTTTATTTTCCAACATTCATGCGCATATAGCTTACAAAATTCAAAATTAGTATTATTGAGCTTGAATGCGCTGGTTTTTTTTTTTTTGTTTGTTTGTTTTTCGGTGCATTAGGGCTTCACATAAAGGATGATTCGCATAAGGCTGTGAGGTGTATCGAAATAATGTAAATCTATTTGCGGAAGTGGACGTTTGGATATTTTATGTACCAATTGGTCATATATCTCTAAGAGTGTAATCGTATTTATGCATTTGTTAGCTTACACATGTTAAGGTTTGAGCGTCCCTGAGGAAGGTTATACAAGAAAACGCTTTGTACGCCCGAAATTTATAAAGTTTTATTTTTATTCACTCTCCAAAACGTGCCTCGTAGATATCACGCGAGCGTGCTTACCTCGAGTTCGAAGAGGTCGTTGATTTAATTCATTGATAAATTTGTATCAAATAAAAAAAATAATGATAAATACTTTTAAAACTCAATGCCCATGCACCACTGTCGCAATCGCCAACTTGGATTTTGGTACGAAGTATCACATTTCCTGATCAGTCTTCACGTAGGTGTTGGTGTACTTATTAATAAAGGATGGTAAACGCGGAGACATCAGCACATCCTATTGTTTATTCATGCTGAATACATTTTTAAATGTCCCCGAGTTAAGGAAAAGAAGTTATAGATTTTTTACTACCACTGGTACGGTACCGCTGGTGGTGTCTATAACTTCAGTAGCTTTATGCTTCGATATTGGCATGAGTTATATCTGTAAATTTCTAGGTCACAATTTTTTTATGCATTTAAGCTAGAAAAAAATGTTACAGCTCCCTTAGGCAAAGTTGACCTCAGATGATTTAGCTGTTCGAGTGTATTTGTTGGAATGTCATCAAACGTTTTATACTTTCGGCTTTCCAACGTTTCCAAAAACATACTTGATGAAGACTGAAAAATAGGTGTGGGAAATCACATCATGCTATCATGATGACGCTATGTACATGTAGTAATGCATAGAAGGAGATGGGGCATTATTGCCAATGAGACAACTATCCACCAAAGTTCAAATAAAGTGGATGTAACAATTAAAGACAATGCTTGTTAGATTCCTGTTTTATTTTTAGGTTATACAATGTAGTAATTTCTGCCTTCCTTTAACTGGTGTCTCTACAATTCATTTTGAATCTGAATAGGGTCTCAATATTAATTCATCATTTTTTATATGAGGGAGTTAACCGTTTAGGAATCTGAACATTTCTATTTTTTTAAAGTATAGATCTTATTGGTGGCCATAATAATTACATCAAAGAGATGAAGTATAGCTTGCTTGAAATATTTTGTTCATTCACCAATCATTGTCTGATAATAAAGAGTTTATTTTCCAACATTCATGCGCATATAGCTTACAAAATTCAAAATTAGTATTATTGAGCTTGAATGCGTTGTTTTTTTGTTTGTTTGTTTTTTTCGGTGCATTAGGGGCTTCACATAAAGGATGATTCGCATAAGGCTGTGAGGTGTATCGAAATAATGTAAATCTATTTGCGGAAGTGGACGTTTGGATATTTTTATGTACCAATTGGTCATATATCTCTAAGAGTGTAATCGTATTTATGCATTTGTTAGCTTACACATGTTAAGGTTTGAGCGTCCCTGAGGAAGGTTATACAAGAAAACGCTTTGTACGCCCGAAATTTATAAAGTTTTATTTTTATTCACTCTCCAAAACGTGCCTCGTAGATATCACGCGAGCGTGCTTACCTCGAGTTCGAAGAGGTCGTTGATTTAATTCATTGATAAATTTGTATCAAATAAAAAAAATAATGATAAATACTTTTAAAACTCAATGCCCATGCACCACTGTCGCAATCGCCAACTTGGATTTTGGTACGAAGTATCACATTTCCTGATCAGTCTTCACGTAGGTGTTGGTGTACTTATTAATAAAGGATGGTAAACGCGGAGACATCAGCACATCCTATTGTTTATTCATGCTGAATACATTTTAAATGTCCCCGAGTTAAGGAAAAGAAGTTATAGATTTTTACTACCACTGTTACAGCTCCCTTAGGCAAAGTTGACCTCAGATGATTTAGCTGTTCGAGTGTATTTGTTGGAATGTCATCAAACGTTTTATACTTTTGGCTTTCCAACGTTTCCAAAAAACATACTTGATGAAGACTGAAAAAATAGGTGTGTTGGAAATCACATCATGCTATCATGATGACGCTATATAGTAATGCACAGAAGGAGATGGGGCATTATTGCCAATGAGACAACAATCCCCAATAGACCCAAGGACGATGATGTAAATGTAAACAGTTATAAGTCACTGTATGGCCTTCAACAATGAGCCAAACCCATACCATATAGTAAGATATGAAAAGCCACGACAAGACAAAATATGAACCAATTCAAAAAAGAAAACCAATGGCCTGAGTTATGATAAAACAATAAACAAGAAACAACTAACAACTAACAAAAGGACAACAGTCTCAAAGTACCGATCTAAGAGTATTCGCAGTAACTGAAAGCTAGTGCAAGCTTTGGGCCAATTTCAACAAATTCAAATATCATGTTTTCCAAGACTAATATATAAATCAGTACACTTCCAACGAATCTAGTGTAATCACATCATAAAGAATGGTCATTCGATATTTCTTGCTTAATTTTAGGATTATTAGGATAGTAGAATTTCTTCCATCTTTTAATAATCTTGTATAATTACGCGATATTTCCCGGGATATTACAGATTGTTCTAGCAGTTTTCGTTCTATGAGCAAATCTTCAGGTCAGGTGACTAATGTAGACAGTGACCACTACTATGACTGCTTAAGAAAGATATCTGATCTTGTAATAATATTAGAGATACCAGGCTTATAATGTCGAACGCCAGACGCGCGTTTCGACTACAAAAGACTCCGCGACACTCAATTCAAAAAGTTAAAAGGCCAAATAAAGTACGAAGTTGAAGAGCAACGATACAAGATGTCAGTAATAATACTTCAGTTTTAACATCGGAATTCACCAATTTGTAATATACAGTATATGCATGTACAATGTATAGAATGTACAATGTATAGAAATTTATTGGACTGTCAAAAATCATATTTACCCGAAGTAACTGACAAATAGAGTATCGAAATAAGGGATCTTAAATCAGCCATTACCTTTCTGTTGGACGTCATATTTGGGATTTACACATTTATAGTCATGTGTTTAAAAGATTAATAAAGCAAAATTTTGACTGGTGTCGTTCTTGAATGAATTCATTTAAGAATGGATAAATAACGGTTTATCGTGAAGTTGACATTGTATAAGCTATTCCCTCAGCTTTTATGTGTTACCTTGAGTTGTCTCTTCTTAATCAATTTACGAGATCTGAACATCGGTAACTACTGTTTCCATAATCTTTACTCGTGAAAGTACCATTGTAGATTTGTATTTGTATTTGTACCTTTCGGTAATTTATTTTTCATACTTTATCGAACTTTTGATACGATAAATATAGAATTTTTAGATGGACACCTGGCCAAAAGTATTTATAGCAAAAATTTTACAAGTGCCGAAAATCATGTAATGCCATCTCCCCCTGATGAATTAATCATTAAATAAAAATCCAGACCGTGTAAAGTCATAGACGGTAGTTAAACAAATAACCTGTAACAAAAAATGAGGCAGAAGATACCAAAGTGACAATAAAATATCATATGTAAAAGATTTACGAGATTTGATCATTTGTAAACTACTGTCTCTGACAATACCATGGCATAAAAACGAAAAATGACGAAAAACAACAGACAACATGAAACTAAATGAAGATTGAGTAACACAAACCCCGAAGTAATAAGAACATGAAATTAACAGTCTGCTTGCATATGCTTGTAGGGCAAAATCAAGTTATTAAAATAGAATTTATTTCAAAATTATCATTACAAAACAACTTGATCAATGTTAAAACAAAGTCATGTTACATGTACATACAAAACTAAAGTAGACATGTCAAACAATCTATTCTTAATGGAAAATGTATACTTTATAACACATATATCGTGATTATATTAAGTTTGTCCCTAATAAGTTTTGCGGTCCTCTTCAACAATGACATTGCAGTATATTTCTTCCAAAGACAGTGACAAAAATCACATCATGCAGTCACTTGCAAAATGGAATTGAATTATCGGAGTTTATTCCACTAACACAACAGGTAGCCTGTAATGCTCAAGTTGCTAATATTTTTCATTTTTTGTGGACTTCCCCTTTTTGAATTTGTCTTATAGTTCGGTACTTTTGTTATATTTTTTTAATACATAATTATGACACTCGATGATTAAGATGATTTGAAAGAAATAAGCATGGGGTTGCCAAAATTCTAAAAGAAAATGGACAGCACAGAATTTGGATCAGGCTGGCTGTTATATAAAATTATTATTGTTTTCTCCTATGTTCCTTTTTAAGTAACAGAAACAGTTGATCCAATTTTTTTTTTATGGAAAAATTTTTTATGAGGAATAATTCCCAAAAGGATTTACATTGTATTGAGCTATTCTATGTTTAACGTGATGTTGTTTTTCATCATGAGCAGGCATTTCTAGGAAATTTTATTAACTTTTGGCAAATCTATATTTGTAGTAAAGATGCAGCCATATACGATGGCGAGTAAGGATTACACACGTATTATAAAATCTAAATTGTGTGCCAATTAACTTTATACAGCCTGTTCATATTTTTTGTTATTGAATTATCGTGTCAATTTGGAAAAAAAAAATATTTTAGGAATGATTGTAACCATAATCTACGACGATTTTTACCATTAACCAATATTTTTAGGGAGAATGATCAAAGTTTTGTACAAGCCTAAGACAATTATTGGATTTTGGTATGCCAAGGGGACAACTAAATATCCTAAATTGAAGTAAAAAGATAGTACCATGGCCAAAAAGGAAAACGACGAAAAGACGATCAACTCGAGTAAGAAATATTTGAAAGGTTAAGATGGTCTTTTACAGGCTTTAAAGGTTTTTATATTGAATTTGTTGTTTCAATAATCTTGTAGTCTTGGTTTATGACGGTTTGTGTATTCAACCACAATTCATCCACATATCTATAATGTGTTTGGTAGCACTAAATCTTAAACAGGATTTTTCGTAAAGATTTTCAACAAATCTTTTATCTAATAATAGTGGTGGCCAAGTTTTGAAAGCCATAAACATCAACGCATGTGGATATCACAAATTATACTTTCATATTTTATTCAATGTTCGTTTACCTTCAACTTTATTGTGTTGATTTCATTGATATTGTATGTTTCTCTGTAAACTTGAACTTAGTTTTTAGAGAATAAAGTATCTATTTATCTTTCTTCGAAACACCGTAAAAAACTATTGTTAGTTTCGTTTCCTTTTCATTTCCAGTAATGACCGAGAATTACATCTTGTGCAAAGTTAATAGACATATGGTTTGTAGATGACCGCAAATGCCAATAATTGGAATAGCTCGAACAAACAAAAATCGGAAATCTCACTTTAAAAAAGTTTATTTTCTTATGAATATCAGTATTTTATTCAAATTTTTGCAAAGCATGTAACATTTTGAAATTATGATTTTTAATTTATTCATAAAATAAACCCACACAGACAAATGACATAAATATGTAATGGTGTATTTTTGGTTTAAAGCATTGTACTAGTTATACTGTAAACCTTTGTAGACGATCGTATTTTTAAATCAACAAAATATCAAAATTAAAAAATTGTGATAGTTCAGTAATACGCTACACTCATAATTTTTTCACTATAAGAAAATAATACTCTATTCCTATAGCTGATTTTTGTATGTCATTTGAGCGTTGTATTGACAAACTGGATCTCTGCATCCTTGGACTGACACTATTATTGTGCCCATTTTCAATAATAACAGCATGACTCAATTCTTATGATTATCATTCTTCACATTCATCATAGCCGAAATACAGAAATTTATCCCTATTAAGATATTCAGTCCTTTGCTCAACGAACTGGTTTAGATTTTACGCCCAGCAGAAGATAACATTGCGTTAAATTACGTCGTGTAAAAAATCAAATACTTTGATGGAATGATCAAGATTGAAATCAAGCATATTTTAAAAACTCCTAAAAGTAAGTGGCTGACTGACTAATGATACCATAAACCAATTACAACGTTAATACAAAATATATTTTACCCAACTTACATAAAATCAGCTTAATACGCCTAATAATGCTAGAATCGTAATTAATCCTTTAACATGTTTAATATGGATTCTATAGTGCAATATTGAAGGTTTCAATTAGTACTCATGGAACGACACGAAAGAAAAACGTTAAACTAGATACCGTATACAGTGACCTATTCACCGCTAAAAATGTCAGAATCTTAAACTTTTTAGATTAATTCGCATTAATAAAAAATTTTGTTCATACAGCTTTTTATACAAGAAAAAGAAACGATTTCAATGACCGATATATTCATTTCGGATGACTGCTTCTGGCAATCGTAATGGATTGTACTATTCCATCGACAAAGATGCACAATGATATAGACAATTCATATACAGAAAACTCAACATAATAATCGGTTTGAATTACTTTTCAACTACATTTAAATCATTCTGACAATACGTTTTGTCTTTTTTATTCGTATATATCAGATCAAAAGATAATATCCATTAGTGTCTTGACAGACAAATACAATTTATTTCATTGTATTGCCAAACACTTGATTGTTTGTCTTAAACATTTGCATTAATTGCTGTATGAATACAAATAGTGTTGAAGTCTGGTTTTTATGGCACATCAATGTCACGTCTTATCCATTATATATTGGATCATGCATTTCAGTAATTTAATCATCGTCCAGAGTGCTATCACATCATCTCGACTTAAAGCCTTTCTGGAATGCATTTATCTTATTACATACCACCGAATCTATAACTCGGCCTTTAATGTCCTGAGCACAAACACCACTGGTAAAAAGGCACGTAGGTTTGTTAAGGAATCTATTTCATCTGACTCTATTACTATCAGCTATTACACGACACAAATACACAAATACATGTAATTAAAACAACATGTATAGAATTAAATGCTGCACTGTTTGAATTCTTGTCGTCTTCTTTGTTTTCAGAAACCTTTTCTGTACCTTAAACAATTAAAAATAAAGAATTCTCAGTAAATTCTAGATAATGGGTTATGCAAAATTGTCCGCTGGTGGAATTGATAATTTTATTTTAATATTCAAGATTTGTCAAATATTCAAGTTTAAATGTAACGTGTATAGAATATGACAGCTTTTAAGTTCAAATGAACCTGTTGATATTTTTATTTGTACTGAAGGAACGGCTGGAAACACTATGATAATCATCTGCTGTGACAATCGAAGTTTAAAGTTAAACCTTTCAAAAAATGTTCAACTGAAATACATTCCTGCTATTGTTTTTCAAATGACAATTTGGCTATACTTTTGTCTATTTTGTTATTATATCAGCTCTCCAAGTTTTTATTAAGTTTTGGATTTTCAAATATTTTGGCCTCTATAATCACTGAAGAGACATGTAATGTCGAAATGCACCTTTGGTGCAGTGAAATTGGTAGCGTTAATGTTATTTAAAGTCACCTCTAAATATTAAATATACGCTTTTTTTGTTATACTTGTATTTTGGTTGTCTTATGTTGCATGTTTCTGCCAAGACGACGAAGTTCGAAGATATTTTAATCATTGATGATATATATATATTGTAAGTTTCTTTTTGTTTTCCTTATACTCGAAATTTCCATCAGGTACGTTCAATTCTTATTTGGGAAAACATGTATAAAATACTAGTATGCTGATGATTGTAATTGACATATTGTTCCGCGATATATATGCCTGATATTTTTAAGTCGTCGGAAAACCGATGTTTCTCCAGCTAAGATTCATACTATTTTTTATTCTGTAAATAATGGCAAAATTTTTAATGTTATTCGTCTGTTTTCACAGCGGGATATTGATTTAAAGCATTAAAATATAAATGCCCTGTGTATAGTAGTACAAAAAGGTTTAGAAAAATAACATTTCGTTATTTTTGGTCGTCAGGGTAACTTTATTTTTAAATGATAGGTTCTGAATTATATGATACTGAATTTTATTTTTAATTCATAATTACCGAATTTCTGTTTGCCAATACCTCTATTAACTTCATTTTTATTGCTATAATGTTGACGTAATAAAACAATCTTTAATAATCAAAGTGAAATATGTTTTGTTTTAAGTTGTATCTGCAGTCGGAATAAAATCATCAAAATATTAAGAGTATACACTTTTCATGATTCAACAATGTGGATGTAAATTGGTGCAAAATTACTCTGTATTTTTATACGAAAAAACTTGAAGTAATCTCATATAATGGTATATACATATATTTGTGGGTTATCCATTGGTCCCATAGGACCATGGACATATCTCGAAAAGGCTGAAACGTAAAATTAAATTTTTTTTCGTATATATTCGTGTACATATCACTTACCATATCTTTTGTTTTGTTCGGTACCCCATCTGAAATGAATATAGAGATCTTTGTATATAACTGAAATGTTTACTTTCATAGTACTGTTTAAAAATCTAGATGAAACCTTCACCCTTACAGAATGTATTTTCGAATAAAAGAATGATTCACAAATCTGTGAATGCAGCTAAAATCACACAATATTTGTTTTTGCCAATCAGAGTCATTCAGTCCACTAGTACTATTTAGGTACCTGAATAATTCAGTCGTTATATTCTGCTGATCTACGATGGCTAAAATAGGTTGAACGTTTGTATTTTCTGTGTCATAGGGATAATGGTAGCCTTTTTAGAATTTTCACCAATTGTCACACTGACCCAGAACCTACATACACAGCTAACTGAAGTACTTTTATTATACTATTCAAAAATAAATGCGGATATGTATGATGACCGTCTGCTTTTTCTGCTATCTTTATAAACCTAAGACCGCTAGTAGTTTACGGCCTTTTATCAGGCAGTGAATACAAAATTTAAAGCAAATTCTCAAAAATTAATTTTCACCGGTATTTTAAAAGAAAAAATATATGTTTTTCACCTGATTCGTTCCTAAGCTTGGAAAATTGTGTTAAGAAGATGTTGTATTTTTTGTCCAATCACAGTGTTCAGATATATTGAGCTAAGTAGGATACACAAAAGAGCAACCTAGTTTCCGGAAAGTAAATACTACCGTTCCACTCTTAACTGGGACTGAATTATTCAAGTTAACTATTTAGATTTGGAATGTTTTGGAATTGTATCACTAGGAAAAACAACAGAAATCATTTAAAGGTCTTCAGCAATAATACTCAAATGCATTTATCATACGTCAATCTGTTAAATTAATCCATAAGTTAAAACAAAATACGAATAAATCACTAAAGAAAATTCCATAAACTGTCACAATGAACCTTTTGTTTTGTAGTTGTGTGTGTATGTTTGCTTGTTTGTAATTGTCTGTGCTCTGGTGTTCTCAGTTATGTGTTTGGTTGTTCGAACACATTGTTCTTGTGTTGAACGTTTACATCATTCCTGTTATAGCTATGATTGTTTTGTTTGATATTCATAGCAAATATTATAACGTTTTAAACTGTACAAATAGGTTATTATACGAGATATGTATTGCCTTACTTTAGTCTATTGTGTGGATGGAAATCTAAGCCAAATGAATAACATTAAACAATAACTTTCAAAATGCAGTGCATACACTGGATTTCAACATATAAGTGTATAGATATACAAACCAAATACAAGAACATGGATGGGGATTTATAAACAAAACCGTTGGCTATAATAGCATTTCAAACCAAAGAGTTTATACACCAGTCACGTGTTTGTCCTAACCTCTGTAGTACAAATCATTATATCGAGTAGTTGATCCTGCTGAAAAAAGTTCATTCATACTTTGCCACTGTATAAAATTATCATACATGTAGACAATGCAAGTACAGGGGTGCAATTGGCTCCCATTTTCTTCATCTTTGGTCAAAATTTCAAAGAAACGCAAAACTGAGCTATGATTTTCAAGTTTTCATCTTTTGTAAGTATTGTGGGAGTAAATGTTGGGTATCCCCAAGCGAATTGTGAATACCTAACTTCATATCAAGAAGTAAATATAATATGATATACAAACAATGTCGATATTGAGTTGGGGTCAGTCTGCAGCGAACGATAATATATTTATCAAGGAGGAAGGACATGTGCTTGACAACATTTTTATCTATGAAGATGAATGGCTGGACATTTATAGTAGACTGTACAATAAACACATCAAAGGAACTGCTTTTATTGGTGTTCTTCATATGAATAATTATGAATTATCAAATGTTCATCAATACGTATTAAACGTATTAAAACCAACTTAAATTCCGCGAAATTTCAGTCATCAGAGACGAAACACATACTCGATATGGAAGTCATTATTATACATTGATGTATAAAAATCATCTTCAGATCTGCAGTTATTACATAAAAGGTATGGAAAAGTACAATGGTAATGAAATTGTATCAATAGAAATACAGAATTTAAGGCCACGGTAAACTCAAAAAGGGGAAAGTCCTCAAAATTTGTTAAAAACCAAACGCTCGACTTTATCAACCAACGACTGGCACACTGTTGTCATCTATCTGACTTGGTACAGGCATTTTCTAAGAGAATGGTTGGTTAAACCTGGTTATATAGCTAGCTGAACCTCCAATTGTATGACAGTAGTGTTTAGTTCCGTTTCAAAGTCTATGGGCTGTGATTTCTCGAGAGTCATTCAACAGGAAGGACAGATGATGATCACCAGAAATCAAATTCAAATGTTAAGTCTGTGAAAAGTCAGTCAACCGGAAAGAAACGCATACTCTAACTGTAAGTCATTATTTTATAAATGTAAAAAAAAAATTGTATGCAAAGTATAGTTTCAATGAAAATTTTCAAGTTCTTGTACCTTATTTTCGCGAAAGGTCAGTCAGTCGAAGCGAAACTATAAGTCATCGATTATACATCCATATACAAACAAATAATATATGAATTTGAAACGAAAAAAAGTAAGAATAAATGTTACCTTTCAGAAGGATGAAAGGATGGACATGAGTATGGGTGACACTATTTATTCATACTACTTATATTAAGTACTTGAGTAAACAGGTTATGATATCAGATAGTGATCCAGACATGCTTAATAATAATTTTATAAAAATACAATAATATCGGAAACCCTGTTCGCCACTGTCATGCTCTATAGCAATTACCTTGTATGCATCAATATTAAACGCAAGCGTTTTTAAATATTCTTAAATTCAATGCGTTTTGTGTTTTTTTTTTTTTTTTTTTTTTTTTTTCGCGTAGAGTCTGCCTTTCTCCCTAGCAAAACAGATGTAGCTTTAATGCTGGGGCACATACCAATAATTATCACTTTTTTAAGAAAATTGGTTACCGAGCAAATTCACGGACCGCTTTAAGCTTTTTAGTGCCAAATGCACACACTAAATTCAGCCATTTTCAACATGAAAAAGTGTAGATACTAGGTTTAGATAAAGACGTGTTTTAGCGTCCGATACTAGGCTTAAAATAAAGATTTGTTTTAACGTCCAAAACAAATTGATATAAGAAGATGTGCTATGAGTTCCAATGAGACAACTCTCCATCCAAGACAAAATTTATAAAAGTAAACCATTATAGGTCAAAGTACGGTCTTCAACACGGAGCCTTGGCTCACACCGAACAGCAAGCTATAAAGGGCCCCAAAAATTACTAGTGTAAAATCATTCAAACTGGAAAACCAACGGTCTAATTTATATAAAAAACGAGAAACGAGAAACACTTATGAACCACATCAACAAACGGCAACTACTGAACATCAGATTCCTGACTTAGGACAGGTGCAAACAATTGCAGCGGGTTTAAACGTTTTAATGGTACCAAATCTTCACCCTTATCTGAAACAATAGTGTAACATCACAACATAGAAAGAAACACTATAAAACATCAATTTAAATGGCTTAACTCAACCAAAAGACATATTAACACCAGTGAACATACACTGAACAAATAAATTTGATCTATGATACAATGTAAATACAAAATAAATAAACTAAGGGAAGAATAATTAAAGTAACATGTTATACCGCTGTGAAATGTTAAACAATTTAAGAAAATGATATGCTTAAACAAAAATATCAGCCATTTGCAATAACTTTAAACACAGGTAAATGAAAATAATTTTGTTGTTAGGTGAACGTGTACAGTTCAAATGGAGAAAGGAAATATTTTTACAAAATAAACAATTTTGATGTTCATAGTACGAAGAAGTGAAAATTTATAGTAATACCAAAGCTAGTATATAGACCAGATATAACCCTGAAAGAGTAAAAATTAAATAACAAAAAAGCAATAAAATTAGTATCAACAGGTCAAATAAACAGGAAAGTACGATTTGAGAGTGCTCGCAGTTACTGACAGCTAGTTAAAAGCAAAAACAATTAATAATAAAAAATCAAGCATCAGAGACTAAAATCAACTAAAACACATCCCAGGGATTTAGTATTTTAACGTCATGGACAGTCAAAGAAGACATGACTTGTGCAATGCCAAAAATAAATGTATCGACAGGCAGTAGGATAGTTAGAAGTTAACTTCTTTATAGATCAAAATGAACGTGGGTGTGTTTATATACATCCCGTTTGAAAAGAATACAAATTTAGTTATGTTTTAATTTGCTGATGACAAAATCGATATTAGTGCCAATGTAAACTATATTCAAAGATCTAATTACAACATTGGTAAGATAACCTTTACCAATAAGTTTGTTTAAAGGTTCGAAGAGTTTACACGGATCACATAGTGATTTCCGCGCTTTAAATACAATATTACCGTAAAATTTAGGATGTGAAATACCGTTTATAATCAGTTTTCTACAGGTACAGCCAAATTTACTAATCAAATCTTTGTATCTATGAAAGAATTTAGTAAAAGTTCTACGTAATTTATGGTAACGAAATCCCTGACTTAATAATTTACCAGTGATGCATTGATTACGTTCGTTAAAATCTATGACATCATTACACACGGGCATAACGAACGAGTTGGGATATATAAACACCGTATGATGGAGCCAAAGAAACATCGCCGTCAAAAAATGAAAATTAACAATAGGGAATGAAAAGTCGTCTCTTTTGTCGTAAATTTTAGTATGGAGTTTTCCTTTAGAGATTGAGATGTCTAAATCTAGAAAAGGACAACAACTGCTGTTTATGTTAGATTTAGTTAAAAGTAAGTTCTTGTGGGCAAATTTCGGTAGTATATTTAGAGAACTCTGGGTTATTTCACGAAAAAATATCATCCAGATAACGGAAGGTATTGTTGAATGTATCAACCAAATGTAGCAGTGACGTGTCTTTACTGAGTTTGGTTATAAACTGAGATTCATAGCAATACAGGAATAAATCTGCTATTAAAGGGGCGCAGTTACTGCCCATAGGAATACCTACTACTTGTCGATACACTTTATCGCCGAAGCGTAAATATATGTTGTCCAGGAGAAAATTTAAAGCTTCAATCATATCTTCACATTTCCAGTAAGTGTATCTAGCATACTTTCCTTTTCGTTACAGAAAAAGGCTTTAAACAGTTACAGCAAATAAATTTGCAAAGATTTTCAAAGACAATTTAATTAAATATGAAAACTTTTTCTTGATAAGATTGTGAGGAAGTGTAGTATAGAGAGTAGAAAAATCATAACTGTCAACAGAATTAAAAGGACCATCAAAAGCATGTATTTTATCTAAAACCTCTAAAGAATTTTTAACACTCCAAAAATAATTAATCCGATATTTTCATAAGCTTAATTACAAAAGTTAATAACAAGTTCTTTGATAGTAGTAAGGGAGGTAGTTAGAAGCACGGATAGATTGGTAGAACACTTACTAGATGCGGAGATGAAACGGAATTTAAATGGTTTTTTGTGCAATTTAGGTAACCAGTACATAGAAGGGACTTTCAAATGTTCGGAAGAGGCTTTAAGCTGGGTAGTGGCAGTGATATGCTTGTTTGAATTTATATTCAATTTGCTTATATTAACATACGATGCTCAACTTTGGTAGAGACGTTAATTATGCGTTTGTCAATAAAAAATGTCTGTATACCAGAGCTATACCTACTATCTAGAATGCTGACTGGGAAACTTGAAGCTTCGTTTTCAGAACTTCGACAAACATACATTCCTCGGTCCTCTAATGTGCTTTTTTCAATAATAAGTTCACTAATCAGCATCCTTCCGGGGACGTCTTGTATGCGTTTGTAAATTTTTAATCTTCCGCCCCAACTTTTATCTTTTTGGTCAATGATGTTACCATTGTGAAACCAGTCAATATCGTCTGGGGCACGAAATAATCCAGTAGCATTACATGTCAAATTAACCTTCTGATGAAGATCTAAATAGGCTGTGCCTGTTAAGCTTATACCTGGAAATAAAGATGTCCTAACTTATGGCATATGTTTGTCTTCAATTATTTTTATGACGATGGAGTTTTTCGAATTTACAAATCTAGAGAGAGGGAAGTAAAACGATTACATATCATGGATTTTTTCCTCAATGGATTAGAATTTACATAAATCACCCGATGGGTTGAATTGGGTATAAAAATTTTTTAAAAAAAACATTGTAAAGTGGGAGTCCGTTTGACTTCGAGAGATGTATAAGGTGTTTGAGAGATGTATAAGTACTTAACATCTTTCGGTGAGATTGGGGACGTTTAATTCGATGTTAAGTGTAGTTATATTGTCAAACTCTAGAATGCGTTACAGAACCCTTGCAAACACTATTTGAGGGGTCCGTAGGGGATTGTTGCGAGGCTAAACTCATGTTCCTATATACATTGTATTAAGTTGAACATACCCGTTTCCCGTTGGCACTAGAAATTCCAATTCTTCATCCATTTTGAAAAAATACCAATTGAATTTATCATAAAATTGACAATGTTCAAACTCTTTAATTTGCTTGAAATATTTGCCACTTGATATTGAAGAAACAAAAATAACTTTAAAATACATCTTCAGTTTTGCTTAATGAAGTAAATTTACCTGGTCTTTTGTTTTTAGGTTGTGCTGAAATAAAAGTAAAATTTATAAAGAAATTATTTTATTATGGACTTTCCAATAAAACACCTGTAAATATATGAATAAAACATGTTTTGATCATAAAATCCAATGAAACAAGAACAAACAAACCCAAACAACAAAAGATATGCTCAGAATTAGTAACATGCAAAAAGGGACAGAAAACAATATGGTTCAGAGTTGAAAGAATATAATGAAGCGCGGAATTTTCACATTAAATTTCACAACAGAACGCTGATAGACAAATGCAAACATGTATGAAGAAAATTATATGTTGAGTATCAATGAGACAACCTGACAACATTAAACCTCAAATTACATGTAGATTAAACATACTTTAACAATACACAAGACTAAGTGTCTACATAATATGTAAAGATCTGAATCGCACTGAGCCTAGAAACGTTGTACATAAATTTAACAGGACTTGCACAGGTTACTTTTGGTAAAAACATACATGTAATAAATTAGCGAATTGATGTCTACCCCCCAAATACACCAGTATAATGTACAATAATAATATGTCTAAATCTTTTCATTTCTATCCATCGAATCTTTCTGTCTTTAGCAACCATATTTTTTATTTATTACATCAAATAGTCAATTATAACAGAATGCTTCATTGTGTAAATATTGAATACATAGTATTCACAAAAATACAGCACTTCTTTTAAAAGGGAAGTCCCGTTTGGTTGATGACGGGTTGGTATTGCTAAGAGGATATGCTAAATTTCCAGATACCTTGATATCGCGTATCGTGTAATTGAATTTCACATCGCCAAATATTTTGCTTTCAGTTTTGTATACCTCGTTCTTTCTCTATTTTTGTGGGTTTATATTTTGTCTTTCTGCAGGTTTTGTATACTTTGTATTCTATGGATTTTTAAACCTTGCAACATTCGCTTCACTGCTCTTCCTATCTCTATATATAATAATATTGTTTTGATGAGATGAAAAGTTCCCCGAAGTGTTAACTCGTATTGATGGTATCATTTGAATACTAAATTTTACATATACATTTTTTACTTACCTAAAACTTTAAGATATACATATCGTCTATTACTTTGTGTCGATGATGTTTGACATTCATATGTATTTGTATGTCTTGGTTTAGCACGTTTGATAACCAAGTCCCAACTTTCGTCTGTTTTATTAATTACACTATAAAGAACACTGATATCTTTATCAGTTGTCCATGGTTCTGTACCGATAGTTAATGGCCATCTTTTACGTTCAAGACGCCATTGAACCTGTAATGAGAACACAGCACGATTGTGATTAGATAGGAACAAAGAGCTATTATCAAATATAAAACAATTCCATTTCTTTAACTATAGATACACAAGCAATTTCCATAAAAGGCATTTATGCAACAATTATGAATGTCAAGACTGTTCGAGGTTTCGAATTGTATTCATTTGTGCTCATTATTGCACAGGACGGAAACTCCATATATAATCATTTATGATCTTGGTGCTGATAGCTATAGACTATTCAGATATGAAATTTGAAAACATCGAGGCGCTAATCAGAAACTGCCAAGATAAATCGAAATGAATGAGAAAACTGATGTAAAACAAGAGGGACAAGGTGATACCACTAAAACAAAACATTTTTATGAAAATAAAATACAGCAATATCATACAAATCAAAACGAAAGATCAAAAACAATTTAAAACAAAACGAAAAGAAATGAAACCACGAACCAATACAAACAATCAAAAACATAGAAAAATATAATAAGAAAAAAGAAAAGACAGAAATGAAATCTTTCAAAAATGTGAATTGCTGTTTTTTTTAGTATATAAACGTGTTATCATTGTAAAGGAGAGGCGAAGGATACCAAAGGAACATTCAGACTCATAAATGGAAAATAAACTGACAACGCCATGGCTAAAAACGAAAAAGACAAACAGACAAACAACAGTACACAAAACACAACATAGAAAACCAAAAATCTGAGCAACACGAACCCCACCAAAAACTGGGGGTGATCTCAGGTGCTCCGGAAGTGTCATGATTGTATCTGAATTTCAAAGTTATAAATTACAATTTACCGTGCGATTGCACATACATTGTAATTAAGAATATTCTAATGGCCTATTTTGTTTACAGAATTTATTCATATATCATGGTTAAGATACGTATATGAACTCTGTATTATTAGTTACGAGTAAGGTGCTTGTATTTTGTCTTATAGAAAACTCTACTATAATTCATAACGCTATTCTTCTTTAATAGATCTTCAATGTCACATGGTTCCAAGCTCATAAATACTTAACTTGATGTTCATACATTGCAATTTAACGCAGATATAAAATTAGGAGATGTGGTATGATTGTCAATGAGACAACTATCCACCAAAGTTCAAATGAAATGGATGTATGCAATTATAGGTCACCGTACGGCCTTCAACAATGAGAAAAACCCATACCGTATAGTCGGCTATTAAAAGCCCCGACATGAAAAATATGAAACAATTCAAATGAGAAAACTAACAGCCTAATTTATAACAAAGCAATTTACGAAAAACAAATAACAGACACGAACCAACGACAACCACTGAAATACAGGCTCCTGACTAAGAACAGGGACATAATGAATGCGGCGGGATTAAACATGGTTGTGAGCGCTCAACCCTCCCCTAATCTGGGACAGTGGTGTGACTGCAGAACATGAGAACAAACTATAAAAATCAGCTGAATAGGGCTTAACTCATCAGATCGATACAAAGCAGAAACACATCTAACAAAAACACAGACCGGACGTGGCAGGGTAGTTATACATCCCTAACAAAACAAAAGGGAAAAAAAAAGACACAAAGTACAGATCTGAGAGTACTCGCAGTTACTGACAGCTAGTTCAAAGCCAATAACAATTAATGAAAAAAATCATGTATCTAAGACTAAAATATCAATCAGCACACATCTAACATCAAAAGGATTTATTGTAAAAACGTCATTAACAGTCGAAAAACATGACCTTGTGCAATGCCAAAATATTGGTATCGACAGATTGTAGTACCGTGAAAGTGCATAAGTGTATAATAATAATATTTAGATATAAGAAGATGTGGTATGAGTGCCAATGAGACAACTCTCCATCCAAGTCAAAATTTATAAAAGTAAACCATTATAGGTCAAAGTACGGTCTTCAACACGGAGCCTAGGCTCACACCGAACAGTAAGCTATAAAGGGCCCCAAAAATTACTAGTGTAAAACCATTCAAACGGGAAAACCAACGGTCTAATCTATATAAAAACGAAAAACGAGAAACACTTATGAACCACATCAACAAACGACAACTACTGAACATCAGATTCCTGACTTAGGACAGGTGCAAACAAATGCAGCGGGTTTAAACGTTTTAATGGTACCAAACCTTCACCCTTTTTCTGAAACAATAGTGTAACATCACAACATAGAAAGACACACTATAAAATATCAACTGAAATAGCTTAACTCAATCAAAGGACATAGTAACACCATTGAACATACACTGAACAAATAAATTTGACCTATGATACAATGCAAATTCAAAATAAATAAACTAAGGGAAGAATAATAAAAGTGACATGTTATATCGGTATGAAATGTTAAACAATTTAAGAAAAACAATATGCTCGAACAAAAATATCAGCCATTTGCAATAACTTTAAACACAGGTAAATAAAATAATTTTGTTGTTAGGTATACGTATACAGTTACAATAGAGAAAGGAAATATTTTAACAAAATAAATAATTTTGATGTTCATAGTACGAAGTGGAAATTTATATTAGTACCAAACACTTATCAAAAAGCTGGTATATAGACCAGATATAACCCTGAATAACATTAAATAACAAAAAAAGCATTACAATTAGTTTAGTATGGTTTTAATTTACTGATAATAAAATCAATATTTGTACCAATAAAAACAATATTCAAAGATCTAATTACAATGTTGAATTGGTAACCTTTTAGAATAAGTTTATTTAAAGGATTGATAAGTTTACCCGGATCGTATCTAAATTTCCGGGCTCGGTAAACAACATCACCGTAAAACTAAGGATGTGCTATTCCGTTTGAAATAAGTTTTTTACAGATACGGCCAAATTGCAAGCCAAATCTTAGTATTTATGGAAGAATTTAGTAAAGGTTTTAAGTAATTTGTAATAACGATATCCCCGACTTAAAAAAATACCAGTAATACATAGATTACGCTCATTGAAATCAAAAACGTCACTTCAGACACGGGCATGGCAAACGATATATAAACACCGTAAGACGGTGCCAAAAAATTAACAATAAGGAAAGTAAAATCATCCCTTCTGTCGTAAATTTTTGTGTAGAGTTTCTTGTGTAAAATTGAAATATCTAAATCTAGGAAAGGACAGTTATTGCTGTTTATATTTGATTTATTTAAAGTAAGTTCCTTTGGGTAAATTTCGGCAGTACATTGAGAGAAATCTTGATTATATAAAGAAAGAATATCATCAAGATAACGGTAAGTATTGTTGAATTTATCAATTCAATGGAATTATGAAGGTTCTTTACTGAGTTTGGTCATAAACTGCGAGTCATAACAGTATATGAACAAGTCTGCTTTTTGAGGGACACAATTGGTGCCCATAGGAATACCTACAACCTGTCGATAAACTTGATTGCCGAAACGTACATAAATGTTGTCAGGGAGAAAATTTACGGCTTTAATCATCGCATCACAACTCCAGTAAGTATATATCGCATATTTACCTTTCTCATTTGAGAAAAGGCTTTAAATGAATTCAGCAAATAAATTTGCAATCGGACCATTTAATTAAACAGGCAAACTGGTGTTTGATAAGAATGTGTGGAAGTGTAGTATAAAGTAGATAATTGTAAGACATGCATTACATTATATTACGTGAAAATGAACCGTTAATGTAAAATAAAAGGTCATTGTCCTCTGGTTACGATGGTGACCATTATATACAGGTCTGGCTACCTTGATCAGGTTTGTTCTAGACGAGTTTTGAATGTAAAATAAATAATCCTTAACATCACCAAACCAAAAGGGGTCTAAACACAAATGACAAAGATCGCTTTATCTCCACTTTTCCTGTGTTTAAACACATCATATATAGATATAGGAAGATGTGGTGTGAGTGCCAATGAGACAACTCTCCATCCAAATAACAATTTATAAAAGTAAACCATTATAGGTCA
Source organism: Mytilus coruscus (assembly GCA_017311375.1). Taxonomy (NCBI): domain Eukaryota; kingdom Metazoa; phylum Mollusca; class Bivalvia; order Mytilida; family Mytilidae; genus Mytilus; species Mytilus coruscus. The sequence goes on from CM029601.1 coordinate 33,328,118, forward strand.
ATGTACGGCCTTCAACACGGAGCCTTGGCTCACATCGAACAACAAGCTATAAAGGGCCCCAAAAGTACTAGTGTAAAACCATTCAAACGGTAAAACCAACGGTCTAGTATATATAAGAAACGAGAAACACGTATAAATTACATAAACAAACGACAACTACTGTACATCAGATTCCTGACTTAGGACAGGTGCAAACATTTGCAGCGGGATTAAACGTTTTAATGGTACCAAACCTTCTCCTTTTTCTGAAACAATAGTATAACATCACAACATAGAAAACACACGATAAAACATCAATTGGAAGGCTTAACTCAATCAAAACGTAAATTAACACACTATGAACGAATAAATTCGATCTGTGATACCTGAAAGTAAATACATAGTTAATAAAATATTAGGGACAAACATTCAAGGCCAAAAAGTAAACAAACAAGTCCAAATAAAGCCATGGCAAAACACTACCGCGAAATATTAAACCCTTAGAAAATAATCACTTTTGAAAAAACCGGTTTTCATAATATATACAGGTAAATGAAAAATAACTTTGTCGTTTTAGGTATACTTTTTCTGTCTATATAAAAAATACATACTTTATAAACTGAAAATGTACAATACCCCTGTATCATTTGAATTATGCGAGAAACAAAGCACACTGGCTACAAAGCGAGTGTAACTTCCAGTCCACAGGCAGAGACAATTTTAGTTAATGTGAAACATGCGGCAAATTTAAACCCATGAGTAGACGTTTCCACTGACTTTAAATGTCAAAGGCTCGTCCTGAACATGCATGAAATAATTGCGACTGGACATTTAGCAACCATGAATTGTCAAAACTAAGGTTTCATCCCCTTCCTGCAAAGATTCAGATGTCTATAAAGAACCTCATTCATATAACATTTCATGTGGTATATATAAATTTGGTCTCCAAGCGTTAAAAAATACTTTCTCCATCTATACCTTCATGGTACTTATCCAGAAAGAAAAGCACTATACATCAAAACTTAGTTCTGTTGAAAGGATTACTATATCACTTAATTTCTAATAATGTTATTTCTATCATTATTATAAATATTCTTGGTGAAATTATTGTAGATAGTTATACAGCTATTAACGACAACAAATTTTTTTTAATACTTACATCTTTTGTCCTTCTGTTTCTGACTGTACATTTTAAAATGACCTTTTCATTACTATGGACGGTTATATTTGTTGCATCTGGGAGTATTTCTGGTGCTGATGGTCTATAGACATATCTTCTGTAATGCCTACCTGTAAGTGTAAAATTATTGACAACTATACTTTGCATGTTTTAAAACCTGGATAGTATTAACCATTTACAATAGCGTTTTATGGTCTACGACCATTTTAAAGCACTCTCAAAAAAAAAAAAAAAACATAAAAGGCTATCGATGATACTTGTTACCTTCCAAATTGAAACATCAATAATCTCATCCAACCAAAATCTCGGACTAAATTAACCCAACTATCAAATATAAAACAGAAGAAAGTAGATCCAAAAGAAAATTTCTACACTAACTAAAATGACACACAAACATTCCCTTTGTATTAAAACATTGTCACATGTGTATAGTCACATGTGTATAGGTAGCTGTTTAACTTGCGCAAACTGGCATCTTTCCAATTTCTAGATGTACATAGTACTTTTAAATGTTAGTACTACATTGGTATATTGAAAAGACCTTGTGTTAAGTTTTCAAATCAATATACACTTACATATACATAAAAAAGGATAACGAGAAACACTAAAAATACAGGACAGTAAAACAGACCATATCAACCACAATACCCGTCTTCTCGGGAAAACAAACGCACAAACAAAGACCAACACACAACACATACTGCCGATAAACTGATTTAGTACTGGGCATGCGCAGGCCATATACGTACATGTAGACGAGCTCCCTCAAGAAATGGGATTTATTGATGGAAGGATGAAATAATAGTGCTTTATTGTCTTTACAAAGGAAAATAACATAATTAGCATAATCATTATCCTCAAATATCCAAAAATAACAGTTCTTAATTTCGTCATCCACTTTTTTCGATAGCCAACCGCTCACAAATTTGACCAATATGGCCGCGCCCATGGATGTAAACACAGAAAAATCTATCGAAACCAACCTACTCACTAACTTACTTCTGCCTAGTTCCCAACAAAATACAAATGAAGGAACTAATACTGAACCCGGTATTGACACACCAATTAGACCTGGTCGAACCAAAAAAAGGGGTAATCCAGACAGTCCTGAGGACTTGCCGGGGACCGCTAGGCAAGTTACCCGTCAGATCAGACGACGAAACTCGGTGGGGGACTTGAGTTCTTTAACATCCAAGAAAACCCCAGGTTTCAGAAAAACTATTGCTGACAAAGTGGTTGAAGCATTAACTAGTCCTGAAGTTCTGGACCAAATTATACCTGTAATTACAGAAAAACTGTGTGAGTCAATTGAACTTTCCTTAAACAAAACAATTCAGACTATCGTCAAATCCACTGTAGAAGATCATATTGCACCAATGACTGAAACAATTAAAAAACAAGAAGAAAAAATTGCAGAACAAAGACAAATGATAGCAGTACAAGCCGCAAATCATCTTTCCTTAAACAAAATAGTGGTTGAAAATTTACACCGACTAGATGATTACAACTCAGAGATTGGCGATCTATACCAGAAAATCGGTCTACTAGAAAACCGTCTTGAAAATCAAGAACAGTATTCCCGTAGAACGAGCCTTCGATTTCACAATATTCAGGTCCCAGTTGACAGATATGGCAAAGTAATGCATCCGGTTAATACCGACGACCTTATATTAGATGTTTGTAACAAAAAGCTTGATCTAGGAATCCAAAAATCAGACATTAGCAGATCACATGTCATCGGTAAAGTCCGAAATGGTAAATCACAAGTCATCGTGCGCTTCATTTCTTATAGAAATCGCGAAAAAGTGTTCAGTGCAAAAAAGGGTTTAAAGGGTGATCCGAGCAAAATTTTCATCACTGAAAATCTTACAACCCATAGAACCAGCCTGGTCAAAGAGCTAGCTGATCTCAAATATCGCCATTCCATACATGCTTACTGGACAAATGATGGCCGCATTTATGTTAAAAAGACTGAGGCTTCCATGAAACAGTTAATTCTAAACCACGATGATATTCGTGACTTGCTGAGAAATAATGACACTGATGAAGGTACTGGTAATAACACTGATGCACAGGACGAGAATAATCAGGGTGTTAAGGACCACGATTAACTATCGAGCGTCGTAAAGTAATATCATATGTCCTGTAAACTTTTGTTTGTGTTTTTTCCCTTTACTTATGTTGTCATGTTTGTTTTGTTTTGTCTGTATTTGTTCAGTACCTTTCATATTTTATGTCTATACTTGTTCATTGCATTTTATATTTCAAAGTGAAATTGTCTCCATTCCAATACACTTATAGTTTGTTTATTAAACAACTGTTTTACTTAACAGCAAAATACAACTTGAAGCTGTAACTAAAACTTTAAAAAAGTTACTAATAGAAAACTTCATATATATTAAGATAGGGATTTTGATACACATCTTCAGTTATATCTTTATCGCTCAAAAAAAAACATACTGTAAAACATAAAGACAAACTTTAAAATGCAATGGGGCTGTTTTTGTGAGCATAATTAGTTTTGTTTTTTTGTTTTTTTTTTTTTTTTCTCCCCATCAAGGGCATATATTTGAAATGTAACTTCTTCGAATACATGTCACAAATGAAATTAAAAAAAAACTAAAAACAAAAGCCGACGTAAATTCTTAGTTGGTCGTAATTATCAAATTCAATATTCAAACACACCCTTGATGGCAAATGCTCAAATAACTATAAAAGCTTCCATATAAAATTAAACAAGTGAATTTACCACATGATTCAATTTCTCAGTTCACTGCGTAATCGTATTAATTAATAATAGCGAATAAATTCTTAAAAGACTACATTCTAGAATAAAATTTCTTTATTTTTTTCATTTTTTTTTTTTTTTCTTTATTCAAATGTTTAAATGTTTAAAACAAAAATGTTTGATAACGCTTTCATGCTTCTAGGCACTGTTCATATAAATGTAACCTGTCTCCTTAGCGACGACGCTATTACATACTTTCAGCACATGCATATATATATATATATATATATATATATATATATATATATATATATATATATATATATATATATATCATATATAGTCAATATAGTCAAATTAAAATGTTCCTGTACTGAAAGAGAACCTGTCACAGTAATAGGAAAACGAGTATACTAATTGTTAGACTTAGTTATTTCAAATTTGCCTAATTTATTTACCTGTTCAATAAGATGTGGACTAGAATATGCTATTCAAGTTCATATTATATTCGTTTCTATTGTTATACATGAATAATCAAACAACATTTCTGGTACTAGTATTCCAAACGAAGAAAATAAATGTCTATTACATGATAAGGTAACACTCGGAAGTTCTATCTAAATACCCTATTTTTTTAAGTTTCGAAAACAATTTCCATAATGAACTTTGGACTTACATCAATACCATATGGTTGTTGAAAGTTGTATATAGTACGTTAAATGTATCTATGTATTTGTATGTTTGTACGTCTGAATGTGAGTATGTATTCAAAGTGGATGAATGTATGCATGTTTATATGTAAGTTTGTAAATTTATGTGATTGAACTCCTGCTATTTTCTTTTGTAAATGACCTCTTTTTTTCTGTTATACCAAACTATTGTATCGTAAGTAAAACTTAACTAAAATGAATATATCCCATTTATCAAAACACTGATTCCATACCAAATGGTATTCAATTTTCTTCATCTTTTGTAGATTTACTTGTAAAGTTTACATAGTTTCACTTACTTACGTTTTCTTCATACTTTATTCTTTTTTACGACTGTGGACACGACGGCTTGTTTATCACATTGAAAATGAAACAAAACTTTGGTCGCTCAAGATGTTTAGTCATAGTCTTGTTGCCGAATGGGTAACAGCCTAGAGACATATAGAGCGGCCATAGGAATGTTTCATGCTCATACCAGGAAATCAAGAAGATTTCTAAATCACCCTCCTTCTTCATATACAGATATACTGTTAACTAACCTGCGTTGCTCGTTCCTCTTTGCTGCCCTACTCTGTCTACAAAGCTTAAATCCAAATGTAAATGCAGTATTTCTTCTCTTCGTATTGAATTTCATACTTATGGTAGGTAACATTGAAACCAATCCGGGTCCAGAAAGATCAAGTTCATCCAGTTCACTAAATAATACTTTAGACAATACAATCTCACTTTGTAATCTTAACATCCGAAGTATAAGGAACAAAATAGACTTTCTCCATGACTTTGCTGAAGATATTGATATTCTATTGTTAACCGAGACACATCTTGACGAACGGATTGACGACTGTACTATTTTTCTAGAATCCTTTTCAAATATAATACAGCGAAAAGATAGAACCAATGCGGGCGGTGGTCTACTTATATATGCCAAAGATGAGATTCGAATGGTACGAAAACATGAACTAGAAAATTCCATTGACGAAACTATTTGGGTTGAAATAAATGCTAAAGGCAAGTCTTTCTTACTATGCAACTCATATCGAGCACAATGGACTGACCCAGATTATTGGAACAGATTAACATATGCAATCGAGTTGGCCACTCAGATCAACGAAAATATCGTGCTGGTCAGTGACTTTAATTCTAACTTATTTTGTGACAACAATAACAAACTCGTTGATATATTGAATTCCTTTTGTCTTTTAAATGTTATTGATAAGCCTACTAGGGTGACGGAAAATTCAAGTACTTTATTAGATCCTATTATATTGAGTGAAAATCTTATATGCGCTTATTCTGATGTTATAAAAATCTCAAAAGATATAAGTGACCACGATGCAGCTATTGCATACATTAACTGCCCAAAGGGAATATCAACTACATTCAAAAGAGAAATATGGCAATATGACAAAATAGATTTGGTTAAATTTAATAAAAATATGGACGAAACTAATTGGAGTGACAAGATAGGAAATTTTGAGGACGTCGATGATATGCGTGATGAATTTACAAAAATATTTTTGGAAATAGCTAGGGAATGTATACCCACAAAGAAAATAATAATAAGATGTAATGACAAACCTTGGTTCAATAATCAATTAAGAAAGGAAATTAGAATTCGCGATAGGTTAAGGAAAACAGTTCTAAAAAATAAAAAAAGAAAGTGATAAAATAAGATATAAAAACAAAGAAATAAGGTAAATAATATGAAACAAACTGCCTGAGAAAATTTTGAAAAATTTGATAATTTTACTGGATAATTCCAGTCCTAAAATTACTGGAAAATAATGAAGATGTTAATAAATCTAATAAGGAATAACGCAATTCCCCAATTCAAAATATAAATAATGAGCCAAATTTTGACCGTATTGTATATGACGATACTGATAAATGTGAACTAATGAATAAATATTTCGCTTCAATATCAAAACTTGAAGAACAAAATGTTGAGATGCCCCATTTGAGAATAGAACGGAAAGTATTATTAGTGATATTCAAATAACCGAGAGTGAAATAGTCGATATACTTCTTACTTTTGATCCTAAAAAAGCATCTGGGCCAGACAGAATCAGTCACAGGATGCTTAAAATATCCCCCCAAAAAATTGCAAAACCCCTTAAAATTATATTTAATAAATCCCTGTCCCAAGGTAAATACCCTACTTCATGGAAAATAGCCAATGTAATTGCCATATTTAAGAAAGCAGATGCATCCCTACCATCGAATTATCGACCGATATCCCTGATTAGCTGTGTAGGAAAAGTAATGGAGAGGGTAGTCTACAAACATATTTATAACCATCTACATAGTAACAAACTAATTTATATGTATCAGTCAGGATTTTACCTAAACATTCAGCTGTACATCAACTTATTGAACTTTATAATACTATATTAAATTCTCTTGAAAAAAAGAATTCAGTTGCTTCGTATTCTGTGATTTTCAAAAGCATTTGATAAAGTATGGCATAATGGACTTATACATAAAATGAATTCTTATGGAATAAAGGGAAATTTACTTGCATGGACTAAAAATTATCTTTTTCAAAGAAAACAAAAAGTAGTTATCAGAGATTCGTCTTCGTCATTGTCCATTGTTTCTGCGGGGGTACCCCAAGGCTCTGTTCTCGGCCCCCTTTTATTTTTGCTGTATATAAATGATATTGGCGAAAATCTAATTTCACTGACTAGGCTTTTTGCTGATGATACGTCGCTGGGATATTCCACCGCAAGCATTACAGACTTAGAGGTAGTAGTTAATCATGATTTAAACAAACTCAATGATTGGTCCAAAAATTGGTTAATGTCCTTTAACCCAGATAAAACGGAAATAATGATTTGCTCAAATACTAAGATTCCAAGTAATTTAAGTTTTTCTTTCAATGGAAGATCAATATCTAACACATCAAGTCATAAACACTTAGGTGTAACTCTCTCCCAGGACGCAAAGTGGAATGAGCACGTAGAAAATATTTCCAAAAATATAACAAAGCATTTAGGAGTCTTAAGAAAATTAAAATTTAAGATGAAAAGACAAAACTTAGAAAAAATGTATCTGGTATATATTCGTCCTATATTTGAGTATGCTTGCGAAGTGTGGGACAATTGTGGTATTTGCTATTCAAACAAATTAGAAAAACTTCAACTGCAAGCTGCGAGGATTGTAACAGGACTGCCAATCTTTACTAAAACCGAATATTTATATTTAGAGACTGGCTGGGAACCCCTACACAGTAGGAGGCACAGAAGAAAACTGCAATTATTTTATAAGATGTACAATGGTCTCGCTCCACAATATTTATGTGATTTAATTCCCCCAACTATACAAAGTACAACTGTTTATCCATTGCGTAATGGCAACGACTTAATAGTCCCCTTTTGTCGACTCTCCTTAACAAATTCTGCATTTATTCCCTCGTCCATCAGAGAATGGAACAAACTTGATAATTCTATCCGTACACTTGATACCCTATCTAAGTTCAAACGCTCTTTGTTGAATAATACATACGAAGCAAAGACTGTACCTAAGCATTTTATGAATGGTCCGCGGAAATTGAGTGTAATTTTAACACAGCTGCGATGTTCAGCCTCATTTCTAAATAACGACCTATTTGAATCAAATATAATACAAAGTCCATATTGTGCTTGTGGCGCTCCGCGTGAAGATTCATTTCATTTTTCTTTAATTGCAATAAATACACCGATATAAGGAACGATCTATTAACCAACACTCATCGTTTTCAAGTGACAATAAATCTACAGTTGCTCACTGAGGGTAGCCAAACTTTAACATATGAGGAAAACTGTGAAATCTTTAAAGAAGTCTTTAAATATATAAAAAATCAAAAGATTCCTTGTAGTATAATCAAATAAGATATGAATAAACAAAACACCGTGTCCACAGAATTTCATTTACTTATTTATTATTTTTTTTTTCATATTTGTATTATTTCTTTTTTTCTTTTCTCTCTATTTTTTTTCTTTTTCTTTCTTTTCTCAACTCTCTATCATTTTCCTTGTTAATTGTGTTAGGCTTTTTATTTTTATTTTCTTCTCAGACTGTGCAAATGCCTCATTTTACTATTACCTTTAATATATATCTACTGAACTGTGCATGCTCTGTATAATTGTTATTGTAATATTATGTAAAGGAGAAGACTTCATAAGTTGGTTAAACTTGTGTCCGATCCTTTTTGTATCTTTGAGCAAATAAAATTGTTATAAACTAAAACTTATTTAGTACAGACACAATATGTTATGCTTGTATTCATTCTAGACTGAAACCAATAAATCACACAATGAATTAAATGCTGCATTCAATTTGATGTAATCACAATTTCATAACGATTCAGAATATAGCTTTTATAACAAAAATTAATTTGATGTCTATCAACGGGTATTATGTTTAACGTTGTCAATGGAAAAGATTTGAATGGATTCTGATTGTATTTCAAAAATATCATGCTGAACGATTATGAAAGTATTAAGTAAAGCAAAGAAATAATTAACCACAATCCTAGAAAATAATCATTTCTTTATGAAACCTCATAACATATACATCAATTTTCAAAATACTTGTTTTTACTCCCCCGAGGAACACTATGAAGCCATTGTAATACGAAGAATGCGTTAGGTTTCCGAATGGAGTTCGATGATACCAGAATAATGCTAAAATTTCATCAGTTAAAATATCCTGCATTAGTGTATTTACGGAGATTTGGGTGTTGATAGAGTTTTTTTTATATATTCATTGTGTATCGTCTAGATTAGTTAATGCAAGGATATATTAAATTTGAAAGTAACAGATTTATTAACTGCAAAGATATATTAAATTTGAAAGTAACACGGATTTATTAACTGCAAAGATATATTAAATTTGAAAGTAACATAGATTTATTGACAACCAAAAAGTTATTTTCAACTTAAAAAAAGCAAAACCGCAGAAGACATAAAGGGAACAATAAAAAACCATAATACGTCAAACATAAAACAATACCAGTATAAGGGCCAAATAGAAAGACGATAAAAGTACACACAACAGTTACAGTAAACTACAAAGAAAACTAAAAACTGAACAACAGGAACCCCACAAAAAACCAGGGTTATCTTAGGTGCTCACCGCTTAGAAAGTCCAAAATTGGTGTTCAGTCGGCATTCAATTATGCCAAACTCGAGAAAAATTGGACGGAATTGGGGCTACTAATATAGAAACGTATACGTGGTTATCTATGACACAACTATTTCATAACGGCAACTAAATCATGATGGAGTCCGTCAAACTTAAGAAGGGATGACGTCAACTTTACTATTAGGAATCTGTGTTTAAATAGTTTGCCTTCACACGACAAGGGCACTACCACACCTAAATTATGTCATATAACAAATTAAAAAAAAAAGAAATTAATTATAATAGTAAGTGTGACGGAGAAGACCGTTTATGACTTTAACGTTTGGCATGTATAGAAGTGCCTGAAGGAGAAGTTACTTTCCAGTAGCAAGATACCAAAATACCTCGTGTTCTCTAATTCCCTTTTCTAGAAAGGGGGATGTTACAAGAAGAACAAGTTGTTTAAGTTTTTGCATAGTGATTTGATCGCCATAAATAATTGACACGTTCTTCTTTTTACATTAGAGACTGATCTTTGATTCAAGATGTGCTTATCCTTAAAGAGAACATGAGATCATCTTACTAGTATGGTTATGGGATTTGTATTAACTATTGGTCTTTATGATGAGCTCCTGTAGAAAGTTATCAATGTCCGTTTGAGGGGCTTCGGTTGCCGAGTGGTCTAGGTAGTCCGTTTACAGTGATCACATTGTCAAGATTGTCAACACTGATGTCGTTAATTCGAACCTCACTCGTGGCAGCACAGTGAATTCGACTCAGATCTTAATAGACTAGGATTTCCAGTTTTTTTTTTTTTTTTTTGCGTCCTATATATTAGGCTATTGAAATTTATAATATGTTTTGGTTTAAACTTTAAACTACATACAGCAATATTTATACTGAGTATAGCTATGAATATATATTTCATGTAAGATTAACAAACATTTCAAATCTTATACTGTATGACTCGACCAGCAGATATTTTTTTTTTTTTTTTGTTCGTCATGAGAAAACAATTTAAAACTGCATTAATAATTTATTAAATAAAATTTTGTACCAGTATTACGAAAAAAGTAAAATGAAAAAAGTACCGAACTCCAAGGAAAATTCAAAATGGAAAGTTCTTTATCAAATGGCAAATCTTTATCAAATGGCAAATCAAAAGCTCAAACACATCAAACGAATGCATGGAAAACAACTGTCATATTACGGAGTTGTTACATTGAAACTGGTTGTAGCATAGTACGCTTATATTTGTTTAACTATTTTTGTGTTCCTTTTCGTTTAAAAAAATAATTTGTTTATACATCAAAATTAATAAAATATTTTATAATATCAGAGTATCTGAAAATATTTAAAATTTGTATAAGTATTTTTTCACCCCTAAAGTCGGACAAAATTGATCAGAGAAATTTAGTTGTTTTTCCTTTTTTCTTGTATGCACCGTAATACAATATTTGCAATACTTCAATCTCCAAAAGGGTTTCAACGTTTGCTTGTATATCCATTTGTTGACTGGGGAATACAAATAGGACAGCACTGGAATTCTTTTATCTGGCAGTTAAACACATGCTTTAGAGTGGCGTTCTTTTGGCTGCGTTCGCATTTATAAATGCATAGACATTTAAATTTGAATAGTAAATGTAAATATGAATTGTCACTAAGTCGTGTAGGTGTGAATATTATCAACTTCTGAAAATCCATTCGTACTCGGATAATCATACGACATGATCGAGTATTACCTAGCGTACAATTAAAATATGATAAGGACCATTTTATGAGCTAAGAATTATCACTCGTTGAACACTTCCTTTATCTTATATTTTAATCAGATTCTTATATCTGTATCGAGGAATGATTTGATGGAAAACTGGTGTGAATTTTTAAATTGATAGTTTTGTATCATGACCATATCATATCATAAAATTTAGTAACCGATTTTTTGTCGACTCGATTATTACATAACTTACATGCTGAAAAGTTTATAAAAATCTATTTTTGTGTTAGTGGTTACGTAAAGAATTCTCGAAGGTAACTCATTAATGTAATTATTTACCGTCTCTTAAAGTCTGTTGTTTCTCTAACTGTGAAAAAAGGAAGATCACAGAAAAATCAACAACCTTTGAAATTTTCGTTACGAATTTTGTAGATAATGCCGCCGTCGAAGTTTGCTGTTGTATATATTTGCTGAACATTTCAATGCATTTATTTGCTGAACAATTCAAAGAATTTGATAAAAGAAAAAAGCAGATATAATATCTTAGTTTGAGAATCAATGTCTTTTTATATATGTATCTGAACTAGCTTTCAGTAACTGCGAGTACTCTTACGTCGGCCTATTTTGTCGTTCTATTATTATTTTTTTTTTTTTTTTTTTTGGGGGCTAAGTACCGCGCTGATGAGACAAATTCCCTTTCAATCGAGTTTTACAGTTTGTACTTGTTACAGTCATACGTCGATGAAAAAAAGAAAACAAGTGTCTTGTTAAAACGCTGAAAGATAAGGGGAGATTTTAGCGCCCACACTAATGTTTAACCCCGCCACATAATATATATATGTGCCGATTCCAAGCCAATAAGACTGTCATTCAATCGTTGTCGTTGGTTGCTTTCTGTCCTATATATACCGGGGTATCTTTTTCGTTCATTATTTCTAGCATTTATCATTCCGTTGGTTTTCTCTTTTGAATTGTTGTACTTGGGCCTTATATAGCTCACTACACCGTACGAGTTCTGTTCATTGTTTAAAGCCGTACAAAATGTATATGGACCTATGAAAGTTGTTCACATCCTTGGTCACTGGTTGATACATTGTTGTTGTCTCATTGTTAATCGTACTACACCCTCTTATTTTTATGTATCACCTTTTTTTTCAAACGATTGAAGTATGACACAGTACTAGACAATATCAAAACCTAAACAATAAAGAAATCTTTTGATATCTCACAGTTAATCACAAATCGTGCACGGATGATGCAACAGTTAATTGGTTTTATTTGTTTTAATTTCAAAAAAGGAGAGAAAAAGAAAACGTAATATGGTACATACATATATAATGAACTTTTGAGACTGTGTTTCGAATAAATTTGAATATTCAAAATTCGAAATCTCGTCATTGGTTGCCATCATTTCTCTTGAAGTTTTCACAATTTTTCGAGACTACTCAGCAAACTTTAGAGCTTACCAGGCGATGTCCATAATCAGGATGTCGCATATTGACCACGAAGTCTATGTACTAGTAACTACAGTGTACATATAATAGTTTGAACGTATTTTCAATTGTTTGCCGTTTCATTAATAAAAGTTTACCTCATTGTTGTTTTAATCATAGTGATATTTTGTATGGCGAAACATAGTTATTGCGTGAAACTGTCAGTATAACCCTAATGCAAAAAGAAAAACAAAATTCAGCAAATTGGTTTCTTATTTTCCTGGGGGAAACTGGTTATATTTATATGTAAATGAAATATGATATGTAACAATGGCCATGATGTTAAACATTGAATCAATAGTTTTGTAATGCATGGAATTTTGATGGAAAAAATATTAGAGGGAAGGAACTATTAAATAACTCAAACATACGTCCAGGACAAAATAAGATCATCTATCATGTCTATTAGAAAAATATAAGAAAGTGAAAGCATCTAAAATATAGCCAGTAATAAAAGTGTTATATATATATATATATATATATATATATATATATATATATATATATATATATATATATATATATATATATCAATAAAATGATTCTCTACAAGAAATTTTCAAACAACCATACTCTTGAATTTCAACTGTCAGCTTTTTTTCACAGCTATGTGTTGAGTATCATTTATATATATTTAATGTATCGTTGTTGTTTCAATCACTTTGCAGATATTTATACGCTTTATATTACACAACAACAATTATATGCCAAGGATGAGAGCCAACTGTCTGATTGATGCAGATCTATATTAATTCGATAAACTGACATAAATAAAGAATGATTTTTAGCGATAACGATCTCCTCAAGTTATAAGTTGATCATGCCCACATTTTAGTATTCCGCGCTTCATACAAAATCTGCTTCGCCCAAACAGAAAAATAAGTGAACAAATTGCTTTCAAATCGTATTCAAATCTCTTTCAAATCATGATTCTGCGATTTGTTAGTACCATTTGCTTGCGATTCATTTAAGAAATTATAAACAAATCAGAATTCGCCAAATTCCCCAAAACTGATTTGTTTGTGATTTCTTTCAATTGTATGATTTGTAAGCAATTTGTTTCTGTTTTTGCGTGATTTCTTTATGATTTTTTTACTTATAATATCGTATGAAATGATTTCAAAAAGACTTGTTAACTTTGTTAGCTAAAATTGAATGGTTTCGTTATGATTTGTTCACTTAGAATATCATAGGAAATGATTTGAAAATGATTTGTTAACCTGTTAGCTATCATGGTGTGATTCATTAATGATTTGCTACAATGAAAACAATGTTGTTGCATTCGGATTTTCTGGGTTTGTCTATATCTCTGACTTCCGGTTGTGATCAAATTCAAATTTCAAATACTGTTCTATATTAACTGAAAAAAGAAGGTTGCAAGATGAAGAGTAAGATATACTATCAATGATGACAGTGATAAATATCTTAGTCATTAAATTATTATTTCACACATTCAATTAATACTATTCAAACATGTCAAAGGTGTTAACTTTTTAAATTCGGAAACTGTGCATTTCAGTATCTCGTCATAATTTTGTACTGCCAGGATAAATTTTCAAAATAAAAATGTGTAAAAGACGTGTAAACAGATGGAGGCATGCAATTAAAGACTATCTTCCCGAGTCAGCAGACATATTTCACTGGCCAGGTCTAGGGCAGTAGGGGCAAAGCTACACTAGCAGATTTGGACCCAGACTAAGACCCATCGCCTATTCGACGTCCTTCTAGTAAACGTGGTTGCTCATGTGGTTGTGAAATCTCGTTAGAGTCAAATTCGTCCCTCATGGCAACCAGAAATAGTAATCCTTTAACAATCAGAGGAGTAGCTAAGGTAAAAAGAAGACAAGTGCACTTCAAAGTTTGGGGTCTCAGGGGCAGAACAGATTTTTGATCCAGATGTAAATGATTTAATCTGTGAAGCGATGATTGATGTCAATTTATTGACGATTTGCTTGTGATTTGCTTGAGGTAGGAATATGATTTACTTTTGATTTGTTAAAGATTTGTTTATAATTTCTTCATAATTTGAAACATATTTGTTTGTGCTTTGCTTGAAGTAGGAAAGCAATAACCTCTGATTTGTTAATGATTTCAAAACAATTTCTTGACAATTTGTTTATGATTTGCTTATGAATTGGAAACAATTTGTTTGTGATTTGTTGTTGTGATTTGTTAGCTCATTTGCATGTGAAATTTTATCACTTTCAAATCATAACGAAATCATACGATTTGGTTATCATTTGTTACCATGATTTGTTCCTCAATTTTTTGTTTTTGTTTGGGCGGTCAACGCTTCAACACCCCAATAAAAGTTCAAAAAGAAGCATTCAATTCTTAATAATAAAAAAAAACAACTGTTATAGTAAACAAATGAATAAAATATGTGGAGATATTCTGTTTTAAAAAGTATTTCCTCAAGGAAATATTTGTTATAACTAGAAAAATAAACAGATACCAAAATTTTTTCAGCATCGGATTTTTTTCCGGTTTCAAGTATACGAAAAACCATTATCTGTACATAAAAAAAAAAATTGTGATCTAATATTATAAAGAAAGCTGTGAACACAAGAATGTAAATAACTGTTTTCGACTCAAATAACACAATTTTAAAAAATGGAACAATAGGGCATTGTCAATTTTCCATTGCAAAATTCTATTTCCTTTAATTTACATGAGCCCTTGTTGAACTGTGATACATAAGGTTAAAAGTCTGATAACATTAAAACACTGCAGATTAATCGCGTGTTTGTTAACAATAGCGAATTCAGAATGCAAACTATTTACAACATATCAATTAAAAAAGTCCGTGTTGTCGATCAGGATAATCGACACGTAGAAAGAAAGAGGGAGATCTTTAACCAGATTATCGATAACTTTTCCAAAGACCAAATTGACAAAATAGCTGTCAGCTAGTTATTTAAAACGTTTTCCATCGGGATATAAATGTTTCATGTCTCTGCATATACAATTAATTATGTTTGTATTCTATTTATAATTACGGAAGTAATATCGATGGCATTTGGTTGTCATCTTTGGTTTGATACTTGTAATGGTATATGTGTATATACTTTGGGTTGGTACCAAGGTAACGGACTATCAATCATCGATGGTATACAACAAGATCTCTAATACAAGAGTAAATATAAATGTTCACAAATGTGATTGATACAAGATTTAAAGTTGAAACTTATTGCGTCAAGATTGACATTACACGTTTTAACTCCTTTGATTACAATGTTGTCAAGCTTTATATAATTTTGCCAATGGAGATACTTGGTCTCGCGATTGTTTCTTTAGAAAAACGTTTTGTGTGCACAAATATCCGTTTGATAAATCTATTTTTATTTCATGAAAACTGCAGCTCTCTTAAAAGTTGCTGCAATTGATCACTCAAAAGAGCGGAAAAGAAGAACGTGACATATAAACAATGCATTTTGTGGTTATTGAATAGAGATACTTCTTCGTCTAAATTATTTATGAAATAAAGACTTAATTGAATGAGTTGTATATACCACTGTCAAGTTTTTCTTTTCTTCTGTCAGATGGAAGCAAAGTTAAATGAAAGCAAACATTCTGTTCATCAGTTTCAGTGAGTTACGGGCAGCCGGTTCGATGTGTGCAAATCAGGTGCATTCGATAGCTCTCGGGGTTGAATGTAGTAAGTAGTGCTTTATCTGCTGTTTGGTGTGTTTTCGTTTCGTGTACACATTTCATTGTTTATTCCTCAACATGTCTCTTTTCTTTTGATATTTCTCGTTCGTGTATTGCGTGCACATGTACATCAACCTGTTCCGATGATTGTAAATTATCTTTTTTCCTGTTGTACTTTTTTTGTTGTACATTGTACTTGTATGTCATCCTGTTCATTACTTTAGATTTATCTCCTTCGTGTATAACTTTTCGTACTTAAACATTCTTCGTTGCTTCGAGCAGTATTTATACGCCAAACTGTCTCTTTACTTTACATTTATCTCGTTCCTATATTGTATGTGTACTTCCATCTGTCTGTTTACTTTACATTTAGCTCGTTTGTATATTGTATGTACGTCAATCTGCCTAATTGCTTAAGATTTATCTCGTCCGTGTATTGTGTGTACGTAAACCTGTCTCATTACTTTATATTTATCTCGTTCGTGTTTTGTTTGTACGTCAACCCGTTTCGTGACTTTAGATTTATCTCCTTCTTGTAGTGTATTGTTTGCACGTCAGCATGTCCCATTAATGTAGATATATTTTGTTGTCGTGTAGTATTTGTACGCTAACATGTCCCATTACATTAGATTTATCTTCTTCTTGTATTGTTTGTAAGCCAACATGTCACATTACTTTATATTTATCTCCTTCGTGTATTGTTTAAACGCCAACATGTCCCATTACTTTAGATGTATCTCTCTCGTATATTTTTTGTACGCCAACATGTCCCATTACTTTAGATGTATCTTGTTGTCGTGTAGTTTTTGAACGCCAACATGTCCCATTACATTAGATTTATCTCCTTCGTGTATTGTTTGTACGCCAACATGTCCCATTACTTTAGATTTATTTCCTTCGTGTATTGTTTGTACGCCAACATGTCCCATTACTTTAGATTTATTTCCTTCGTGTATTGTTTGTACGCCAACATGTCCCGTTACTTTAGATTTATTTCCTTCAAGTTCGTGTATTGTTTGTACGCCAACATGTCCCATTACTTTAGATGCATCTTGTTGTCGTGTAGTGTTTGTTTGCCAACATGTCCCATGACTTTAGATTTATCTCTTTCGTGTATTTCTTGTACGTCAACATGTCCCGTTACTTTGGATTTATCTCGTTGTGTATTGTTTCTTCTCCAAGATGTCCCATTACTTCAGATGTATCCTGTTGTCGTGTAGTGTTTGTACGCCAACATGTCCCATTACTTCAGCTTAATCTCGTTCGATTTGTAGAGTTCGTACGTCAACCTAGTATCCTTATTGGTTTACATTTATCTCGTTCAAGTGAGTAGAGTTCGTACGTCAACCTACATTGAAGTATCCTGTCTTATTGATTTACATTTATCTCGTTCAAGTGAGGAGAGTTCGTACGTCAACCTAGTATCCCGTCTAATTGATTTACATTTATCTTGTTCAAGTGAGGAGAATTCGTGCGTCAACCTAGTGTCCTGTCTTATTGATTTACATTTATCTCGTTCAAGTGAGTAGAGTTCGTACGTCAACCTAGTATCCTGTCTTATTGAGTTACATTTATCTCGTTCAAGTGAGGAGATTTCGTACGTCAACCTAGTATCCTGTCTTATTGATTTACATTTATCTCGTTCGAGTGAGTAGAGTTCGTACGTCAACCTAGAATCCTGTTTTATTGATTTACATTTATCTCGTTCAAGTTAGTAGAGTTCGTACGTCAACCTAGCATCTGGTCTTATTGATTTACATTTATTTCGTTCATGTGAGGAGAGTTCGTGTGTCAACCTAGTATCCCGTTTAATTAATTTACATTTATCTTGTTCAAGTGAGGAGAGTCCGTGCGTCAACCTAGTATCCGGTCTTTTTGATTTACATTTATCTCGTTTGTTAGTGTTTGTTTGCGGTTAATATTAAATTCGTGAGTATACCATTGTCCTTATGGTACGATTGTTGATCGCCTTGTTTAACACGACATATTCGGTGTTTCCTATCTAATGATTTTTATTTCAGAATACATGCAAACTTTTATAAAAGTACATCGTCTCAGTATCTCACCTTATGAATCAAGTGTCTTTGCAAAAAAAAAAAAGAAAATAACAAAAATATGATTATTATCGGTTATATGATTCATTAATGTGAATAAAAACATATACCGGCTGTCCTCAGAGCTCCAAGATGAGCGTCACGATTTTTACACTCCCAGACAACATAATTGTGTCTAAGTATGATTATTGTTTATTTATATGAAATGTATTTCGAACTGATACATATTTCACGAAAGAGGACAAACAATTGAAAGGCATGGACGTTTGATTTACAGACACACATTGATTTACAATTATTTTCACAAATACTTATCAAATATTAATACTTTTAACAATGCGTTTTAGATTTCAAATTGATTTTAAACTGTGAGACAGATCACTTACTCTACATTACACAATTGATACTTGAACAAAAAAAATCTAACATTTGATGCCGAGTCACTGTCATGATGTGTCTGTATTATTGTTTATGTTTAAATTAAGTATGGTTTATATGAACAACATATGTCAGTTTTCGAACGCAACTTTGGGATAGACTCTTTAATGACGTCTGCCTACAGTCATTTAAAATCCTGTAGATCATTATAATGAAAACCTACTCGTCTATGTATGGATTGCTGACGGGAAATATGGCAAATATTTACCATAAGACAAGCTGCCAATCAGATACGGGTAAGGTTCAAATGATTGCTGTCATTTCAGAGTTTTGTAAATTGAAAGCGTCTTGTGACATTTAATCAAAGAGAGACCAAAGGGTGAATCGCGATGCCTTTTTCCAATCTACATGACCATATTTACATTGTAAAAACTCCTGCAAAACATTAAAAGCGAATTTGTTTTCGATATTAACATTTCTTCATGAAATATTTTCAGAAAATTACATGTTGGTTTTTCTGCATATATACATGTGATTAACAAGTTTGGGGCATACAGTAATAGCGAAATTGTTCTGCCTAAACTTGTTTATGAGGAAATCTGATCATTAGTTTTTGCAAAAAAAGTGGGGAAAACATTGTCATCGTAAGTTCATACAAATTTTGGTCAGTACCAGAGAAATGATATCAGATTATTGCATTACATTGTTCATATTAGATTATCAGCCTTATATCATGATATTAGCCCAAGAGCCGAAGGCATTGTTTCTTATCAGATGTATTATCAACCCTAGCTATAGGTCATGATATTAGCCCAAGAGCCGAAGGTTTTAGACAGACCTTAATTGTTGAAATAGATTTTCGGCACTTTGATGGAGCATACTTTGAAAACAATGCATTTATTTTATTATCTGTTTTGCACTTTTCATAAAATTTTTTTCTATATCCTAATATTTGCCTTTCTTCTTCCTTTGTTGATTTTTTTTCCATTGAAAACGCAACGTTGGTGTATATTTTCTGGAATTTTAATTTTGATGTAAATGAAACAGCAAATGACTTTAGTTATTGAAATATATTTCAAATGTGCAGCCACAAGCTATGCTGCATATAGAACATAATTACATTTCTGTTTCAAAATCAATGTAGTTTAACTTTAAATTTCATTTTGAGATGCCTTAACAAACAAAAGGATTACATTTGTCAGCACAATTAAGGACTCTTGATCGTTTTCTATGTTATAACAGTTGCTTGTAAATTACAGCTTTAAACGCTTTTCTTTGATAACAAGAAGTTCGTGTGAAAACTTTTTTTTCGTTCGCCTGATGTAATGTCAACAGCATTAATGTTATTCCTTATCATAGTGAAGTATGGCGGATAAATGGTGGCTCATACATTGACTTACATTATTCCAACAACTATTAAGTCATTATTTTCTTCATTAAACTGAAATGCACTGTAAAATAAGTTGTTAAGCGTAGAATGGACGGTTTAGTTATGACAAATAACACATTTTTTCGAAAAAAAAAGACATGAAGTTGAAGCAATTCCGTGGAAATTAGGTCATAAAGATTGAATCGTGACCGTGATCACAAACTCACATTTAAGAATTTAGAACAATAAGATTCTGCTCAATAGTTTTGATTGACCATGACGAAACAAAAAAAACCCAGACAACTGTTGGATTTCTGAAAGACAGCCATCGCCAACACTACAAGCCTCGAGCACAGAGGGTGAGGTTGGGGATACACATTCAAGAGCTAAAGTGAAAAAGTCAGAACTGTTAGGTTTCGGAATAGCAGAAGGACAGCCCTTATGTCCATGCTATTGAATGTTTGAAACGTTATTTGAAAGTATCGGTTATAATGGCGATAGTAGTTTCCTTTGAAATTGGGTTTATAGCATGTGAGTTACATTTGTGTAGAAAAAATGGTAGCGTAAATGTCTTTGTTTGTAGAAGTTATTATAATGATCTCAATAAACGTAAATGTACCAATTAAAAAAAAGAGGCAAAGGTAAGAAGATTAAGAAATACGTTGATTTCTTAGTTCTTCCCTTTAGGACATCATATTTAGACAATATGTCTCGTTAGTTCAATAGCAACTAGTATTACTTGTCAAATAAAAAGTCAAATATGTCTTTCTCCGTACATATACATCAATCCGTTAAATGACATAACCTATTAAAACATTTTCCGTAAATATGATCATCTTAGAGTGATTTTAACGATCGCAACTAATTTACCATATTATAATTTATTGATGAGAGAACATATTTCTGTTCTTATGTGGGTGAAGTAATGTAATAGATATGAGCAAGTGATACATGTATCACATGTATGAACAAGTGATACATGTGGATGTCTGATCTAAAAACATGCACTCTCTGAAAAGCATATACATACAAATATATCAGTTGCTTGTATAACGTATAAAACATGCACGCTGAGAAACAATCCAAATATATCAAAATGGTGAAAAAATGTGTAATTGAGGAAAATATGAATATAGGTAAACATAAAATAAAATCAAGACGATATATCTTTATAAATACAAGTGTTAATCAGATAAAGAGTAGACACTAAGTGTCAAAAGACAAACAAAAATACGTAACATAATTGTATTCAACAACATTATTTTTGTGAATATCTTTTATGCTCTAAAGTCTTGAATTTTCATCGAATGGTTTTGTAGAATCTGTAGATTTTCCGAGAATAGTTTTATAGCCAACACAATGCAACAACGGTCTTTAAGGTCTTAAAAATATAAATTGCACATGACATCCCTTCACATATTTCAGAGGTATGCTTAGTATTCATGCATACATTGAGCAACAAATATCAAGATTTTGTACTTCTCAAACACATTTCCTATTGTCAGTCACTGTGATATAAACTGACTAGAAATAGAAACTTTACAATGTACTACACCGCACGCTTTGTTTTCTAATTTTTAAGGGTAAAATTGATGAAATCTCTCGTGATTAGATTAGCAAGAATAAGAGGAGGTACACTGAGAAATTGAAACTAGAAAAAAATATTGAAATTCTTCAGTCTGTTCAAATGAAAGTTAAGTTCATTAATAAATGGAAAACAAGTGATGTTCAATTGGAAGTTTATAATGAAATTGCTCATGATTTGATTAAAAGGAAAAGATGAGCCACGATCAGAAGTTGTATTTGGCTAGAAGACCGAAAAAAAATAATGTGAAGTCTTCAATATGTTTTAAATTCATGTAAAGTTATTAGTAAATGAAAAGAATGATAAAATCTCCCAGCACGGGACACCGAATTTAACGTTTTAACCCAACCAATCATGACTGCATATTTAAATATCCTGAACAATCGGACACTCCTTCTTCATGCGTCTAACAACCGAAAGGAAGACATGTATTTCTATACCCCAGTTACCCATAAGATCGTGATGATCGTCAATATCAGATTTTGTTTTGTTGCACATGTTGTATTTGTTGATATTGTAACAAAGAAACTTTTCCGGTAGTGTACTCTTTTTTTTTTTTTTGGAAGAAACACACTAACTAAGCTTTTATACCAAACGGAATAAACTTACTAGTGTGAAGTGGAAACACAATATTACATTTCATATACATCAATAAAGAAAGTACGTTTATAATATGACAATATTTTTGACTTTGACTTGAAACCATATTTATATTTCCTATATGTATTCATACATTTATAAATAATTGTATTGTTATTTCGATGAGTTGCTGCATTTATGCATTCAGATGTTTATCACGTATACCTATCTCCATATAGAAAGAGTACCAGCTTATAGGACTAATAACTTTGATATTCTATAGTACTTATCTTTATTGTAGGGTAAACTACATACCATAAGTTAGTCGACGTATGAATTATACTTTACTTAAATGGAAGAGAAAGATCAGAATATTGATTTGGTTAGAAAACAAATGCAGTTAACATTATAGCACGACACAAGTGAGACATTTTGACGTAAACACATTTTATAAGATATATTGGTTATTATCTGGACAATTCTTCATTTCAGACATATGTAAATTATGTATTAAAACAGAGAAACGGTTAGCATCAACTGTTACGTATACAGAGGATAATATCTGTAGATATTACAGTACTTACAGCTAATACCACAATACAATCTTTTTCAAATAACCAGTCCTTTGGGAAGTCAAAAAGTATACTACTGTAATATATCTGATATTCAAAGTGTGAACTGTGTTATATGCTATATAGGTATAGGGTCTATTAAAGTTATCTTTCCTAGAGTATGTTTGTGTAAAAAAGAATGTGCGCTAAGGGCCCTTGAAAATGAAGTATCACAAAATCAGGTAAATTTATCTTTAAAATAATTGCAAAGTATGCACAAATTGTAAAACTATTATAGTGTTTAGATCTTATGATTAACGGAGATTTTCGGTCAAAATATAGAAACAGTCTAGTTTTTCTAAAAAAGAAACAGACATAAGACAAAAAAAGACAAAATTAATACATAATTGTTTTCACACATATTTTCAAGGACTTGAATAGTAAGATATTAAGTCAGTGGGAAATATTGAGCAAATGCAAAGACCACAAAAATATGTACATGAAAGGCGACGTAGAAAACAGAGTAATAAATTATTTTGTTGGTACTTGCATGTTGTCTATATTTGCGGTTCCAAAAAGTATCTGACAATTGACCATAATCTATGTTTTTTTTTCAAGAAACATATAGAATGGTCTTTTCCCTGACATTATGGATAGAAAACTACTAGTTTTTTTACATTCCATAACCTCAACTTAAAATCAGACGTACAGCGAAATCTTGTATAAAAAATACAAATTTCCGTAAAACGATACCAGAAGGCCAAATACTACCCGTATTGCACCTTATCCTTGGTTTAATATTTGTGTGTAAAAAGTCAAAATGTTAATGAAAAAAATTGAGATTTAAAGTGTTAACTGCGTTACGGTATAAAAGTTGATTGTTGTTTCCTTAACGGGGCATTAGCTATGAGACATAAAACATATTGAAATAGGATTTTTTTTTGTTCAATCATTCATGAAAGTGAAATAGTGAAATAATAAGTTGCTTTTAGCAGCCAGTTAAGTTCAATTTTATCAAAATAAGTTAAGAAACATCGCTGATGAATTATTCACTTGCAAGTGAATAATTCGACCTCATTGAATCCGTATTCATGTGACCTTCAATTTAACCCATAAGCTAGAGATTGGTTACGCATGTATTAGTCCATCTTTGCTAGCCAAGGGTTACGATCCACTTCCCTCCACTCCACCCTTGGGGATTGAGATAGAATTTCGTAGACACAAGGTAATGATTTTCATTGGTTGCAGTCGAAACTCACTGCATCCAATCAAGAAGCGCCTATAACATGATCATGTGTAAATGTAGAAAGTGTATGTAAACAATTGTCGCGTGCTTATTGTGCAACAAGTCTTTACATCCCTAAACATACGACTATAGTGACAATTTGAATGTTTTTAATCAACTAATAGAAGTTCCTGTGTATGTTTCTTGCACAAATGCATTAATGTCAACGTATATTTTCGTTTCTGGCTTTACCAAGTGTGTAGAATCTAAACGCTACCGTGTTTTTACCTCCAAATTGAAGAGTTCAAGTGCTACCATTGGTCAAGAATAATATATTCGGAATGGGCGTGACTTTAATCTATCGATAGATGGCGCAACATTGTTATCACAAATGTTGGCCTAATCTGCCAAGGGTGGAGAGGAGGGAAGTGGATCGTAACCCTTGGCTAGCGAAGATGGTATTAGTCATGTTCAGCCATTATAAGGAAAAGAATGTCAACATTGAAAGTAAAACAAAGGTGAACCATTTCGTTGACTGATTCGATCCACAAAAAATCATTCTTATAAGGATAACAACGATGATTAGCTTATTTTTTTAAAACCTATAACATGAAATCAAACAGACTTAGAAAAGTCCAATTGAACGAGATCGTTATCTATTTATATTTATGTTTATATCGGGTTATGTGAATGTCGGCAGTCTTCGGAGGTCATCCTCGATGGTTAATTAGATGGCGTCTAGACTGAAATACACACGAAATGCAGATACATATTACCGAATCAATGCATTTGTTAATTGTCTATTTCAGACTTATTGTAATTTGGATATACGTTTCAGTATGTTATAAATCACATATGAAAATTTGAGTGAAATCGATGAACTAATGCCCTTTAACATCCAGTGGAAAATAGTGCATTCCTAGTCAAGACGCACTATATTTATATAGTACATACAAAATCAACTTGAAAGCTGGAGGAGGAAGTAAAATCAGATCTACTCTAACATTGTTAGGTAGATTTTCTAGGCACTTTATAAATATACTAACGCCTGGTATTTCTTAATCATAAGAAACCCGATGGACAAGGTATAATTTACATTTGTTACTACACATAGGCAGATATATATATATATATATACATAGGCAGATATGTATATATATATATATATATATATATATATATATATACATATATTAACAAGTCTAAATTGAAAACAACGTTCAAACCTATGATTGCGTTGGATAAAAACCGCAATTTTTATACGTGTGCATGAAAAACAAATTTCTTGGTAAAGGGGAATCTAAATACAGCACAAACAACATTTTCCAAAAGACCAAAAAAGTGACAAAGTACATTTTAACAAAACGCATTTGACTAGCAGGTCGAACAACGGATGTTCTTAAACCCTGCTGACTGCCATTGGCGATTGCCAAATAAAATGATCACCAGATGTAACAAAATGGATCTTAATTATTAATTTAATATCAAACAGAAAACAATAAACAATTAAAAGTCAATTGTTCATGAACAATTGAAAGGTCTTTCCTTTTTCTTTTATTGATAGCCTTCTTAGTTCAAAAAATATATGGTTGCTAAGGACTTTTATGTTCATAACAAGTGGTTGTTAAGGACAAAAATCATTCCTAAGGATAAAAATATTACTTCCAGTATTAAAAATGTCATATGTACTTTTCATAGTCTTTCAAGTTAAAAAAATAAGTGATTGCTAAGGACTTATATGTCGTTGCTAGGGACAAAAATGTCATTTCCAGTATTAAAAATTTCATATTTATATTATTCTTTGCCTTCTAAGTTCAAAAATATATGGTTGCTAAGGTGTTTTATGTCGTTGCTAGGGACCTTGAACTCTGATATTGACCTAATTTTATAGATCTTATTATGCTGAACATTTTTTGCAATTCAAAGTTTCTTTCTATCTCCAACCTCTTTTGAGTTATAAGCAAAAAATCATCATTTCGGACCCGAAAAACAGTTTTGGTGCCCTAAGTCCATAATAGTTGGTCCAATAATTTTAAATTAAACATAACAAATGTAGATCTCGCCAAGACACACATTTTCTCAGTTACATTTCATCGGCCATCTTTTACGGTTATTGAGTAAATTCGATAACAAACTAAGGTCAAAATCTATGTCATGACCTTGACCTTTGACCTTAGGTAAATTTTCATGGTCACGAGAATTGATGATCATTGGTGAAGATCCTAGGTGGCTACAACTTACGGTTTCTGAGTTTTAGTGGCCAACCGACATTGGTTAATTTTCAAAGGGGCATAATCCTACCAATGAGTCGTTGAATCTTTTCGATCCAAATGTAACGAAGAACCAGGGTCTACTCCTGAACAAATTCCACCCTTCGTTTTTTTTCTACCTATTATGGTTATGGAGTTAGAATGATAACAAGGTTTTCGGTGTTAGGGGAGATAACCGCTATAAAGGAAATGTTACGCGGTCGTGCCCTCACCACAAGATAGCTTTTGGTCGACCGATACTAGATACCTAATATCATTTTAACATGTCGCGTACTTTTTTTGGGAAATGTCGTTAAAGTTTGGCGGAAAGAATAATAATAATAATCAGAAGAAGAAGAAGAAATACAGTAAGGTCTTTCCTTATAGTGAAAGGAAAGACCTTAATAAACTTGCGGAAAAGATGGTATACCGCAAACAAAAGGTGCAAAAATTAGTACACCATATCCGGATTTCGACAATTAATGTCTCTTCAGTGATGTTAGGGATCGAAACGGTATTTGGAAGGCCATATAATTTACCTCAATTTAGGATAAACTCTTGAATTTTAAAGAGCCGAATTTAAATAGGATATATATATATGTGTGTGTGTGTGTGTAGGCATTAAGGTTATTTAAGTATTTGAATTTAGATTTGATTTATAAACACTTTTTCAAGTCAAAATGCAAAATTAAATGTACAATTCTAGACCAGTCAATTCCACTTTAAAGTGTGTTGCGCTACATAGGAAAACATGTAATTAAATATAAGGAGATAAATAATTGCAATAACTTATTTTTAAAGACGTATCAAGTTGTGGTATAGAGATCAATTTTGATCTATGAACTATGGCCCTTCATAACCTTCTACAACATTGCAGCGATAAAACGCCCGGTTTTCGTTTTTTCGGGATTTGTATATCTGATTGCCGAAAAGTATGACGGCAAGTATAACAATCATGATAAATAAACGTGCTTTTGTTTTGCTTAGGTGAAATTAAAAAAATCTAATTTAAAATTGATATTATAAATCAGAAGAGCATTAGTCAAGCAACAAAATAAGCTAAAAATATTATTTTATATTATATTGATTGTAGATATTTATTTTTTTTTCAAATGGCGGGAAAAGGCTGACTCGGACTTTTACCTTATATTTGCATTGGTATTATTTAGGTCTAAAATCGAAAGAAAAGAAATCTAGAATCTGCTTAAATTTTGGTAAATGACCTTTTCTGGGCTATTGAAGTCTTATATGAAAAGTAAAATGGGTGTTATGGGGCAAAATATTTTACCCTGTATCGCAGGGAAAAAAATACAAGGAGTCTGAACATCTGACAAAAATTCCTAAACCTGACCTAAGTACAATCTTAAATCCAATAACCTTCGGCAGCTCATAAGCAATGATGAAATCAATTTATCATTTTTATAATAACATAAACGGTTTTTCTTCACAAATCTTATAATCATCTTTTGTTTGATTGACTATAACAATGTCTTCTAACAATTGAGCGTTACAAATACAATGTCAATATGCATATATTCCGTCTTATCTGTTGTGTGATATATCAAGACATTCAAAGTACAAATGTATACTAATCCCACTGAACAGAAGTTAAAGCATAAATAACATGTTGAACTTATAAAGGTCTGAATGGGAATTGTATTTGTGTCGGTCAGCCAAGTTAATGGTGGGTACATTATCTTATTTTTATTTAATTTTAAGAAGTACAATCTGCTTCATTTGAGTTGTCTGATTTGGATCCGACATCAATACACTTATTAGCTAAATAAATAACACGAGGGAGATAAAAAAATCAGTCTATGTTTTTTTTAATATCTTTTCTTAATACCTATTTGATCGTGATTACGGGAATATCCCTTCATACCAATTATAAAGAAAAATAGCAATTCAGAAATTCATTGTTTCGTTAAACATGTTTTCACATTTCGAATCCTTTTCAATTAATGTAAATCAGTATTCTCCCTTTATGATCCTCATCTGTCTCAATTTTATTTTCACTGTCAGTTTAAGTCAAATTTTGATTACTATAATTTTACAGTGAATGACAGTGATTGCATATTGGGGAAACATTAAAGACCTAATCAAAGAATGCATATTGCCTACTGCTTGTAATTTCCCTTTGGATTTTCTGTAATTTAACAGAAACCTCTCCAATATTTTAATTGGCATTTCAATTGCGCAAATTTAATTCTTTTGTAAATAATGAAAGAAATATTCGGTATTAAATAAAACTTACGCCTTTCACCACAAAATTAAAGCCTGCAGCAGTGATGTACGTTTAATTCATTCTTGCGCAATCACTTAGATTAGAAAAGCTTTCTTCATGACAATGTCTTTGTGAGATAACTTTGTTGCATGTAAAGGAACTTGCCAAGATTATGAAACACATAAATGCAAATAACGACGACGAATTACATAACCCAATGTCTTCTCAAATTATTCAAATATTTTAACTGTTTATTGAATTTGACTTAATAACAAAATACTTTGTACTTCTAAATAAATCGGCATAACGATGTACATTGTAGGCTTTGAATTTACAAACAAAATGTAAATTTCATAAATATTATTAGCAGTTCAAGTTTTGATTATTTTACTTAATTTTGTGTTCGTCCTTTTGATCAGATAGGACGCTGGTGATTGGGAACAACAGTGAATATTCTTGACCGTATGATAGTGCAAAGTTTCGCATATTTTCAGTGTAAAGATTATGGTACTAATATTTTGTAATATCATGACTCAACAGAGCAAATCAGTCAAAAATCAAGTGAAAGTACTAAGTACTCACATGTGTCTTTTTTTTTTTTTTTTTTTAATTCATCGTATATTGCTATAATTTTATAAATAAGCCCCTGTATTTAAAATTCTGCTGTAGAAAGGGAAAGGGAACATTAAACTTCATAATGAGGATTAGATGATTTATTCTGTAAACCTCTATTTGAAAAAAATAGAACAAAAAAGAATTAAGGGGACAGACATTTGATGTTCAAGGGGGTATGAGAGACGGAGTAATTTAAAAAATGAATATGCTAAGACAGGATGTAACCGATTTTCTGCCCCATATGATGAAAGAAGTGATAATGTACAAAAGTGAAGAGCAATATGTGATACAAAAACAATATAAAAGAAAGAAACTAACGGCCTGATTTATTCTAAAACAATAATCTTAAAATAATTATAGCCAATAAAAACCGACTATAACCTCGGGTTAACAGGATTTTGATTTGGGACAGGCATACATAGAATGTGGCATAGTTACATGTAAACATGTTTGTTGGTAGTCACCTCTCCTTTAATGCATATCTTTGTTTTACAACAGCCATTTTAGAAGATCGACAGGATTACCAAGTTTAAATTTTCAAAAAAACTATATACTAGTACACTTTAAAGAATAATTGGGGCTAAACTTTTAAAGAAAGAATATTTAAAATCCAGGTAACCTGAATATAATCCAACACAATTTGTCCCTGTAACGACCGCACTCATTCAGTAACAATGCGTATTTCCAAGATAACTTCTAACACTGGTTTAATGACCCCTCCTCCCCCCAATGACTAGCTTAAGTGGAATGACATACATTTTAGCTGCCTTGAAGTTAATTGGTTGTATCCTTACAACTGTGTATGCGTGGAATCGTATATTTTCTTAATTCGTAATTTCAGACAACTAAAGTTTCTTCAATCATCCAGAAGATATTATTATTTAATGAAGACATTAATCTTTACATCTTGAAGTTGGAATTCAGGAAATCTCAAGATGTTTATAATTGTAGCTGTGATCATTAATCAACTCGGAAATTAACCAACGTCGTCCTTTTGAAAAATCGTTTCAACACTGGTTTTGTTTTAATATTAAAAAATGTAAATCAATTTTACACAGGGGTGTAAATTATATATAATTCTTTCTTAAATGTAATTTAACAGTAACAAAAAACTGATATTGCAAGAAGAAAGATTAAATTATTTTGTCTGCTGTATTTTTTCTGCTGGTAATAAGTCTGTTGAAAGTCCAATCTCTATGTAAATGTAGCCTGATGTACAAGACAATTTAGGAATTACTTAGCACAATTGTATACGTCGAAATATTAATACCGTGTCATTTACATCACTTTTGCATTAGTTTTTTTAAAGTAACAATGTGAATAACCATAAATTGGAGATTAAATGAAATTCTTACTGAATGTCTGAAGAATAGATCATAAAAGATTACACAGCACAAAAAATTACCATGAATAGCCAGTGTCAACAGATTTATCAATTTAAATAAATTTAATTCAAAATCCGTCATTATAAATAGTGAATGGAGTTTTTTCATCATCATGATCAATTAAAGAAGGTTGCGTTCTTTGTTCGTGACAGAAGAAAGTCAAATAAATATAAAATGAGATGTGGGGTATACTTCAATGAGATGAACACCCAACAAAACAATAATAACACTATGATATTAAGAGATCACCATGTACGATCTTCACACAACAGCTATACGTATAAATCATATGGCAAACTCTAGCACTAAAAAGTAAAACAACAAATATACCGAACTCTAAGGAAAATTCAAAACGGAAAGTCCCTCACCAAATGGCAAAATCAAAATTAAAGCTCAAACACACCAAACAAATGGAGAACAACTGTCATATTTCTGACTTGGTACAGGCATTTCCTTATGTAGGAAATGGTGAATTAAACCTGGTTTTATAGTTAGCTAAACCTCTTACTTGTATGACAGTCGCATATAATTCCATTGTATTGACAACAATGTGTGAACAAAACAAACAGACATAATAGGTAGAAATGTCAAAAATTGGGGTACAGCAGTCAACACTGTGTTATAATCTTAATCACTATAAAAACAAATAACTATTTCAACAAAGAAAAACCAAATAGCATATAAACACTTTATAGACAAAGTACATAAGCAAACATGAAAGACAAGAATACAAAAAAGACCACAGAGCAATAATACAATGGCGGGATGTATAAATACCGAGCCACGAGAAAATGTATCATAATTAAAAAGCAAATACTGACGAGGTTTCCTGAAATGGAAACAGACGTGCTAAATATTTCTAAATCTATTTCTATAAGTTTTTTATTTAGCAGTATTTTTTTTCAGAAACATTGACAGTTGAATCCGAACGTCGGAGCAACGAAGGTTGATAAATACAGTGTACTTTCAGAAAGATGTATCGTCGTTAAAGTAAGCATACAGTGCTTATAAAAACAAAAGTCAACATGATAATTGACAAACTTCGTACATTATTTTTAACAAGAACACCCTTTTAATGTATTTGAAAATACAAAAAAGTTACAAAACGCACGATCATGTAAGATTTCGAGTACACCTAAAAGGGCGAATCAAGAGTTCAAGGAAAAGAGTCGGGCGTAATTGTCTGAATGGTAAAACAAATAGCGCCAAGCGTAGCGGTTTGACTATTCAAACGTTTTTTTGTGCTTCAATTTTTTTTTTTAACCAAAAGAGAGGGCTTCATCGCCACTTGAATTCGTCACTGCCTACCATGTTTTATTTATAGTTTAATCAAAGTTTGTTTTGCCCCAAGTCTTTGTTTACTGATGTAAAATTTAAAATACTTTATAGTACAAAATGTAGTTGAAACGAATGACAACTTGTAAAATACATTTATAGATGTTTAAAATCTGATCTCTAAATTTCACGATTATACGACTTAAACATATTGCAAGCTTTTGCAAGCGAACAGTAGGAAGTTGTAGTGCTGAATGACGAACAATATTAAGCAAAAAATCTCTCGAAACAAAGCCAAAAACAGAAAAAGCTAAGACGCCAACTGTACATACAACTAACACCCAGGGGGATTTAATTTCATTCTAGTTCACTTTGTTTCCACCCTAACTATAGCACAGATTTTATCTTTCCTTGTATCTATAACTATTCGTTGACAGTTTTAGATGTCTTAGACAAGACAACTGAAGTACTTTTAAATCTGTTATCGTCAATGTAAACTTTCTATACACTACCGGAATTTATCAGAAGCGTTTAACAAAATAACAAATTTGCACTTTTATAATCTGTTTTGCATTGAAATGAATCATTGCATAATAAACGAGATAATGAAAACAATTGGTATAAAATGAACTTGAAGAGATACAAAAAGGAATTGCATTAGTTACGATTAATAATCAATTATTCAATAGTATGCACTTCCAAATTATTACAGTATTCCTTTTACGTTATATATTAGGGCATAACGGCTACAAAGCAAATAAATGTATTAATAAATAATATTGAGAATTAATTAAGGAGAGAAAGTATTGCTCTGAAGCAATAATACTAGGTACAAATAAAATAAACAAGAGAAGATATATTTCCATTTTCAATGTATATTTTAGTATGGCGTGATTACAAGACATTTCAATATTGTGGATTGTTATTTCGCAGATGATAAACTTGTCCTGGAGAGTTATCTGTCGGTTTTTCTCATCATACGTCTCAAAATATGAAAAAAAGAATCCATAACAAGGTTCTGAGCCATTTCCCTAACGACCATACCACACACCAATAACAACATATTAATGACTGAATATCACACATTAAATATGAATTAAAATGTTTATTTTATAGGGGTTGGCGCTGAAAGTGATGTGTCTATAACAAATTAGCTCAGAAAAGATACTAAAATAACTTGTTACTTCTTTGTATTATATGCATGGTTTCTCTTTTTGTAACTTATGCCAAAAAATAAAACAAACCATAATATGTGTTCACAGGACACCGTGGCCTGTTCTCACTATCACATGTATGTGTTCAGTAAAACCCCTGGGTCAAAACACTACTTTGGATAAAAATTTATAAAGCTTACTTCATAATGAACAAGTTTACTAAGGTTAAAGCTGATGTGTCCATAAACTACATTAGACCAAAACTTTAATGTGAAACAGAACGGACTAACTGGCAGACTCATACACCAGAAACCATAATGACCCTCTACTTTCGTAGGCAAGGCATATAAATCGATTGTATTTTCGGCACTGAGTATTGTGACTTATACGAAGAATCAATGTTAAAGTTTACTTTTACAGACATGTTTTTCACTTGCTTATGAAGATTACTGTTACAAATGATTAATAAATAATCCTTTCCGTTAAGCATGCGAGATTAAACATGCGAAAACCCCACTTGCTTCCTAATGACCCCTTCCATTATCGGACCAAGAAGTTTGCGAAACAAGAGACTGAACACAGGGCCACTATTATGTAGTCCAAACCCCACAGACTGCAAAGATGTTGAGTATATATATTATGTATATATATTATATGTATATTATATTATTTATGTATGTATATATATTATATATAGTGTATAATATTAATCCATTCTATCAGATTGATATCATTTTGTTGTACTGTAAGTAAATGACTTACATCTATACATTGTGTTGTGTGTACCCCAAGGGTGACTGAGGAATAGAAGTATGGTCACCACTGGTCTTCCTCCGACCGGCGGTAAAACCCTCGTCAAAGTGGGGCGTCCGTTTGGCTGTACGGGATGTACAAATTTGCAGCCACGTCCGGTCAGAATGGGGACGTTAAATCCGATGCCTCGTGTAAAGAGAGTGCTACGCTCTTTGCACGTTAAGAACCCTTGCAACAACTCTTTGAGGGGTCCGTAGGTGGCCTGTTGCAAGGCTAAATTTCTGTCCCTATCCAATATACCCTCATTTCCCGTGGCAGTCTAAATTTCTCCGACCTCAATCCCAGACGCCTCTATTACAGAACCTACCTATTGTATTTATTGTTAATTTGTTCTCGTCCTGAATATGCATGAAATATTTGCCACTGGACGTTAAGCAACCAAAATCAATCAATTAATACATTGTGTTGTGTAAACAATATCCTCGAAAGAGTTGCTTAAAAATGTCTTAAAGATGTAAGCTGTGACATCGTTAATGACCATTCGGAAAGGACTAGTTCCACGTTTCACAAAACAAATTACGACTAAAATTAATCGCTAGTCTTTTACAATTTACTATACTTGCGATAATTTTTAGTCGTAAGACTTTTGTGAAAGGCAGACCAGTATTGCTTCCATATAACATCTGACCGACTTATTTTCATTAGGTGATAAATTACTTAATAAAATTGATGTGTTTGTTTTGAGAGCCTCAATTTAGAACCCATAAAGTAAATGAAAAAAAAAATGTATTTCTTTTATAGAACAAAAAACTATTCCAACGGGGAATGGAAGACAACGGAAATATAAAAAGATTGTATATGTTTGCAGAGTTTTCTTCATCTTTGTAGATTTTTTTAAAAAAAAGGAAAAGTTGTTACTTATCATTGACTAGAAGCATCGTTACAGACTCACACTTTTACTGTCTGATTCGCTTGTGCCATAAAAGCAATTTAAGTGGTTTAAATAAATGATGATAATTTATGCCTTTCGATACTCACATGTAGTTTTTAAGGAAATCATAAGTCATTGCAGGTTCTATATTAAATATATGGTGTAAACTCAAGTATAAAGGAATAAATAGAATGCTATACGTAACATACGTTTTCGCAACAGACTGAGTATTAATTCGTAGCATGATAGGTGCAACGAAAACGACAATTTCAATTGGAACATATTTTACAGAAATCTGCATTATAGTTTTGCCTTATAGCAGATAATTTCCATACCTTCAGGATGCATAGGGTTAGGGCTAAGGTTAGAGTAAAAGGGATCTTGAGCGTTAGGAAATAGCATACACGGAGCTTTCAAATTGTGCCAATTATTCATTCTTGATAAATTGAAAATATATTTACCTTTTGACTATTTCGTATAATGCTGATTTGGTATGTCCCTTAAGACGACATGATTATACCAAACTAACTTCATTGTACGCAACCCTATCATTCTATCCTAAACTTACACTTTCTTTGTTTTCTAGTCACACTTGAACATACCTATCAAATTACATTTTTAGTTAACGCATTGAGTTTTCACTTCCTGGAGTTTTATAATCTTTCCTTGTGTATAATATATAATAACTCAACTTCCAAGCAGCCAGCAATTAAATTTTAAACTAATTTTCCTTTTTCTAAATTTGATTCTCTAAAGGTTAATCTGATAATGATAATACAATTATTTTTGTTAAGACTGTATAAATTGTACGGTTGTATATTTATAAATCGTTGTTAGAAGAAAGTAGTCTGAAGAAGACTTTACAACTGAGTAGGTATTTACATAATTGTTTTATCGGACTATATAACAACCCGGTCATAACCAGGTTTGCAAGATGAGGAAAGCTAGAAGATACCGAAACCGTCTTTGCAACTTGTGCAGATATAAATCAAAATATCAATAACCCATTCAGAACAATACATGACAGGGACAACCACCGAAGATAATAACCTACAACAGAACTCACCAACCATGATAACTAACACGTGCAATACTCCTGAACTTCCTCGTCAATAATTCAATATTAAAAGTACAAACGTTATCTTTTTTACTTTGATGGCAGGACGTCTCACATATTTCTCTTACCAAAGTCTATAACAAGCGACACGATTTTTCATTGTCTGTTGTTTATGTCCTTTTATAATATACGCACTTGCCATATTAAAAACATGTATTATTTTCATAACTGAACGAATTTACAACAGGGATATTGGTATCATAAATTGGTCAAAACTACATGTATTATTCAATTTTATCGTTATCACAGGAATTTGTTGTTGAAGTATGATATTCTATTTGCAGAAATTAATAAACCGTGATGAGTATAGCTTTTTATTGTAACTAAGATGTTTATGAGACATACATCAATCATTTTACTTACTGAATAGACTAATTAATAAAGATTAAAAGTATACAGTTGTTGGGAAAATGCAGCGTAGTACTTCGACACACAAGTACCGATTGAGCTGCCAATATAAGTGTAAAGGAAGGCATGTTTTATTAGGGTTTGCTTACCCTTTCAAAGAACCTAATTTCATACTATTTGGCGACATTCGTATTGCTCTTTAGTATGCTATTAAGTGTTTTGTTGACTATTGATTGACTGGCCATCTTTTGTTTGTTTTTTTTTGTTTTGTTTTGCAATAGTGTTTTTGGCTTTCTACGACTTATAGTGTGTATTGACTCTCAATGTTTTCGCACTTAAATTTTTATACACTGTACAGGCAAAATAAATCCTTTAGATTTTAAGTAACTCAAATACTGTGACCATTTCATTTGTACAGTTTTTTTTTCAATATTGTATTACTTTTAACTTTTCAAAACATGTTTTGTTTTTTTTTCTACACCGATTTTCATGACACGTTCTTCTATATGTAGCCTTGATCGAAACAAGAAAATTGAGATTTTGTACTCAAAATACTATGTTAACCTCACTATATGTAACTATGCCTATCCCAGGGAAATGGTAGTGGTTATCTTTACCAACATCATAGAGTTCTCGATCGTTAAAGAGGCAGTGCATTGGTAGTCTTAACTTTAATTTATTCATTACGTGTCTAGACTAGGAGCTGTTTAGAACCTGATTTATGGATTTTAAAAACTTTCCTTTTGATGATAGTATAACCTTTGGAATTTCCCTTTAACCCTCTTGGTGCCGAATAGACACTAATGTTTGGGTAATACGAACTCCGAACAAAACTTTGAATAATGGGAGGAGGTAATGCCAGATGTTCCCCATGTTTCACCCGTCGTATTGTCAATCATTTGTAACATCATGGATGGAATTCAAAAGTTGTTCATGCGTGTTCTTCTTATATTTGATAAAAACATTATTATACAAGGAAATGTTAACTTGACTGTGATAAATGAATAACAAAGGTTTCGTTTGATCTTAATAAGTATTATATTGACTGTTCAAACCAACTGAGATGTAGATTTTTGTTCTATTGTTATTTGAGATCTATATCTATTTCGTGAGCGGTCTATCCAAAATATATTAAAGGACATTAATTATATAAATGTATTGTGTACTCCTACTGAATCTTACAGATGTTCATAATTGTACAGAGAAAAATATTAAAGTGCGAAGCTTTATTGCCATCTATGATAAGAAAATTTCGTTTTATCTCGGTAGTTGTAATCATAACTAAAAAACCCTACATAATGTAGATCGTTTTACATTGATATGTCAGATCAATATTTTTTTTTTCTTAATTCGATCAAATATATAAGGACTATAATTATTAAAATGCCTTATTTTATAGTTTTGTGCAAGGCCGTATTAAAGTAAGATATAATGAAACGAAGCTGTGGTATGATTGCAAATGAAACAACTATCCACCAGAATCCAAATGACGTGGCTGTAAGCAACTATAATAGCTCACCGTACGTCCTTCAATAAAGAGCAAAACCCACACCGTATAGTCAGCTGTAAAAGGCCACGATGTCAGGTACAGAAAACCTTTTCAAATGTTATAAAAATATACGTGAAGAAAAAAAAGGTTTTGGGTAAAACATTAATTAATCAACCTTCAAAACACAGATCCAACCTAAAAAAAACTGAAAGATATTTAGA
The DNA here is from genome assembly GCA_017311375.1 of Mytilus coruscus. Lineage (NCBI taxonomy): Eukaryota > Metazoa > Mollusca > Bivalvia > Mytilida > Mytilidae > Mytilus > Mytilus coruscus. The sequence continues at coordinate 33,366,181 of CM029601.1, forward strand.
TTAGATCTTCATTGATGTACATATGCGGAAATATATATAGCTCTTAAGGACTAAAGTCTAGAAAAGCTGTGGATTAATAGAACTGAAACCACTTAAGATAAGATTATGAACTAATGACGAAAAGGTCGTCTTTTTATCTAACAGTGAAGATCTGTTTCTGTTTCTTGCTAAATAAATGCTTTTAATAATCTCTATTTTTACATAATTAACGATTGGCCTCAGCTGAAGTTAATTTTATATAAATGTTGTGTACGTTTTGGTATTCACATGTATTACATGTACATGAATTATCTAAAATGTATGGGTAAGTGAATGTGATGTATATGTAAAATGGGTTATCTTCATTTTATGGTAAACCAATGAAGTTTATTATAAGCTTTTGCTGAGATACAATTCCAACAAAATTTGAGGACTTATTATGACTTTAAAAATATTCATGTACCATTTTTTGTGTCGGACTACCGGCAAAATGGCTTCTCCAAGTCGGAGGTTAAAAATGTCATATCACTTAAAATATTTGAAAGCAACTGCTTAGTATTCTCAAAGGGGAGATGAGTAAATAGAATGATTTTGACAGATTAAAACTAAAACAATTCGACCACACTTAACTAATTTGACCCCCTTCCTTCTTGGCCGATATGCAATGGTCAGATGACATTACCCATAAGTTGACATATCACACGGAAGTCGTTTTGTTGATCCGAACATACCTATCTTTCTGACGTAATTACATGACTGATGCGTTTAAAAAAACAGAGCATACCCGGTGAAAATGGTAACGACTCAAAAGTTCTACTTAATCTTATTATTGGAATATATGTATCTCAGACTTTATAAGTTGTCATTATGGAGGGGAGAAAGATTAGAACGCAATATATCATTGTCGGTTTTGATATTGGAATTTTGATTATAATTATTGGTGTATTCACAATGCAAGACGTCTGGATCTAATAAATACAATCGTTATTGAAATTCTGATATTGAACAACTCAGCATTTTATTGAAGTCTGAAAAGTTTATTTTCAGCTAAGATAGTAATTAAACTGATTTATATAACACATATAGAAGCAACTTGACGCGATAAATTGCATTGAAAACACTGAATAATGACCTCCTCCCACAGAAAATTCTATACCTCACATCGACATCCTATTTAGGAAATTTCAAACCATCCAAAAATCGTGTGGCTGAAAAGGCAACGACAGTCATGTACAATGTAATCAAGAAGGACCGCCTTCACTGTTTGTCAATTAAAAGACAAGAGAAACCCAAACCTGTCGACTGTGCATTTTTAATTGACAAATTGTGAACGCGGTCCTTTTTTATTCACCCGTGCAAGTTTATAATGATCTCAAGCTACTAATAGAATGTGGACGATGGTAGAAATTTCAAAGAGAATTCAGAACCTGTCAACTGTGCAATACAATTTATATTGATGAATATCACTGACTTCTTGAATGTCAATTTTTCACTGCTGAAAGGAGAGATTGTATGCATAGGAAACACCACCTTTGTAAGAATAATAATCAAAAAGGTGGTTCTCTGTGTTAAAACTATGAATCTGACATTTACTGGTAAATGCTATAATTTACTCATATGAGGCAGAACTCATATAAGAGCGTTTTAAGAAAAATATAAAACTAATATTTTCCTATCACTTCAGATTCCTCTTTATGAAAGATTTCCCATCCCTTAAATCAAAGTCGAACTTGAAATAAAGGATACTTAAGATACATTTATGGCTGCTTCATTTCTTGATTAATCTAGAAATTGATAATGAGGGTAAGTTGAGAACTCAATTTTACCACATAATTTCAGCTTTCCAATTGTGATTTGTTTTTCTAACGTTCCGATTCTATGTAGCAACACTTAAGCAACGCCTGCATTTTGAGTTTTTATCTCACAGGTAAAAAGATATCACAGAGCTTAAGTTTCCTTTTATGATTTACTTGATAGAGGGTACAAAAAAACTACTGAACCAAGGATTTCTAATGGTGAAATTTTACGGGTGCCATCATGATTTGATTGACCATAATGGAATATCTGTATCACAGATGACCAGAGATATGTTTCAATTATCGCAGCAACCATCCTGACACAATGTCCTGTTTCATGATATCGTGTGCGCCTAACAACCAAATTTTTACATGCCATGAAAAGCATGACGGTGTGACAAGTGAAGCAGTATCTGTTCCTGAGCACGTGAGATCGATCATCCCCGGTTTTTGGCGAGGTTGCTCAGTGTTTTGTGTTATGTTTTGTAGATTGTTGTCTTATCGTTGTAATACTTGTTGGCCGTGGTATTGTCGGTATTCTTCGATATATGATTGTCCCTTAAGTGTCTCGTGCCTCTGTTTTCTCTGCAGACACTGTGTTCAGATAAAAAGTATAGTTCATTAACATGCAATGGGATTATTTTTGACTTCACAGTATATACACTTAGCTACAATGCTGTGGATTGCAGACTTTGAATAGGTTTTGATTAATTTAATCACAGGCTCTCTGGACAATTTACATCTTGACAAATTGCTAAGACACATATCTGTTGTGGAAGATTATGTTTTACTCTGGATGTCTTTTTGTTATTTGTGCCGTTATGTTGTTGTATCGTTATCAAAATTACCGTGCTTCCTTATATTTAATGACATACCATTCACACATTGACTGTCTCAGCTCTTACATATTGTATAAAGGGAAATTCAATCCTAATTCGTTAAACTAGAATTATGTGTTAGCTCTCCCTCATTCCTTTGGTCAGTATAAAAAACAAATGCTTTAGTTTAAACGTGCAGTAGAAATAAATTCTGATTTAAAAAAGCATTTGATTGAATTATTAATTTTGCACACTAGACGTTTTATTTTACATTGCTATATTAAACTATGACCGGATTAAAGCAAGCGAACAATATGGTAATACTGCATCAGATGATTGAAGACGAGCCTTAAAACAATTTTGAAATGTACTTCTACAAATTGTAAGTAATAATGCAAACAAAATCTTGTGCAATGACCATTGTCAGCAATTTAGCTCTGTCAAAATTTCTAACAATTCTCCCGTTGATATTTATATATCTTCATCAAGCAACCAATAAAACCAATGCACGATACACCCAATCTATTTATCCCAACACATTACAGATAGATCTACATTTGCTCCTTACACAAACTATTCCATTAGAGTTTTAAGGAATAATAACAGGAGTGCTATGGTAACCATCACGAATTTGTTGGCCAATACGGTAAAATGTCTGTGTCTCAATTTACCAGCGAATACATGTCGCACTCTTAGATCTTAAGATACCAGAATAGTATATAGTCTATTTTGTAATTTTACCAATTATGTCCTATTCCCAATTGTGACATTTTGACTTAGTGTTTATACACATGACGGGTGATGCACGCATATCAGGTGACGCATACCCTGTCCACGTACCCGGTCTCGGTTCGTTTTGGAGTTCATGCGATTCTCCCAGTTTTTTATTGTAACCTTGATTCGTCTTTTTCCGTCGATTTATGAGATTTTGAATATCGGTAAACTACGGTAGCCTTTTTTTTACAGCAATGCACGTCAGTGTTTGCTTTTACATTACTATATGTAATGAATTAATTATCAATTATCAAAAACCACAGTCATGGTTAGCAATTTCACAAATGAATTGGGTGATGATTTATACATTGTTTGTGAAATTCTGATTTTCTTCCTTATGAAATCACCCCAAAGACCAATTACTATACAATATTAATATGGGTTCTGTCTCGCGAAAAGATATGTATTTGACAAGAAACACAGGGAATAAAAAAAAATATGGAACTTTACGGCTATATTTTTGAAATGATTAATGTACTCGGATGGATTGTTTTCTCTGATGTAATTGAATTCATTACAAAAAGCCCAAGATAATGTGGGATTCATCTTTTGTGGCTTCCAAACTCATTTCAGCTCTAGTGATAGAAATAATTCACCAGCAAAATTGATTTAACATTTGATTTAATATGAAATTCAGTTTCCATTTGTGTCATACATTTCTGGGTTAACTTTAATTTTGTTGGATTGTATATTTGCCTCCATAAATATTGGAAAGCTTTTTATATAATACATAAATATTTTAGAAGTTTTAAAATCTCTCTCTCTCTTCGTTTTCCTGCCTTGTTTCAGGATGTACATAAAAGGTTCAATCATTAGGTTTCCGATGCATTGTGTCCACCACTTGACACGCAACGTTTTCTTAACACATTAATTGACGTTTTACACATGACTTATTCTGAACCAGAGTGCCGGCATCATGGCTATTATATTTCATTATGTCATTTACTAGAATTACCGTTATCATAGGCATTCCGGGAGTGCTATAAAAAGGATTCCAATTAGGAAAGTCGGAAATCTTAGAACTGTCATTACCGTATGATTGAGAAAATCCTCTGTGAAGCCGCGGGTACTTTTCTCGTAATTCTTGGGATATTAAATACAATAATACAACTGAATGTGAAATAATCCAATAATATAAGCGCATTTAGTTTCAAAATACAAAGCCTGGAATAGTTTCAAATACAGGGACAAATAAGGTGATATTGTGAAAGACATATAAAATTATAGTTTAATCCCGGGTTTTGAATATTATGGTGGATCATTCACTACATATATGAGACATAATTATACATATAAAAACAATATGTTAGATAAAGTTTAGTTGGTTTGTTTTTTTGTAAATGAAGGTAACAGGTTTAATTGATTATTTGATGACTCAGAGATAGTTGAAACAATTTAGTTAACTAAAATAGTGGATAAAACTACATCAATAAATATAATTCAAATTTGTAAAACACCTGGAAGGGGATTTTGGCATCAGTTTACCAACTGATTGGAAGTTTACTAACACAGTCTTTTTGAAAATAAACATGAAAGAGTCATGATGCAAAGCTTTTGATTAAATTATAGAGCAGTACCAAGGTTAATTACGAAGGTTTATATCAAAATTGTTCACTTGTTCTTTAAAGAACATTCGAAATATGTACAAAGACCGATGTGTTTATTTTTATTATTTTGAAGGACATCCGTATATAGACAGATATGTTTATTTTTAATCTTAAAGTAATCGACTGTTGGTTACAATATATCTGGTTCCAGAATACCTTTCACACTATAGTATCGTCTATAGAAGTTTGAAAAGTAATATTATATAAAACAATTCCAAGTATACGAGAAAGGCGAAGGATACCAAAGGAACATTCAAACTCGTAAGTCGAAAATAAACTGACAACGCCAGTATATTACTCTATAGTTTTGTAAAACTACAATATTAATCTTATCAATATAAAAAAAATATTATTCACTTACCTTCCGAAGAAATTAAAAACGTTATAAGAAGTTGAACTGTCCATAGTGATCGCTGAACCAAAAGGTAATACAATTCCATCGCTAAACTCAATAATATCTCAAAATCCAATGTTTGTTACTATATCCTCAGTGGTCACTATCACTTTCTCTAGAGCCGTTCCAAGTATCAAAATCAGGAATAAATGTCTTAATTATACACTCTCGTCTTCAACACATTGAAACAAATTAGTATTTTTCTTGAAATGTCAAGTTTTATAAATCCAATCTAAATTACACAATACTTGAGCGATTTCACATGAAAAAGTATCTCGTATCAATTTGTGAATAGATCTTCATGCAAAACTATTCGACAAAAAATCAGCTATAACCGAGGTGTTGTAACATTACGTTACCATGCCTGAATGACATTCCGCTATTGTTACTTTGTATAATTTTCCATCTTCTAGAATAATTGTTTATATGATATATTATTTAGATCTATGACAAAACGTTTATTGTATATATTTTTTTCTCCTTCATCAAAAGTTTTCATATAGATGGAGTATACTCCAATGAGACGTTAGTATTACTTGACTGGATATCACTTGTGTATGTCACTATATCGCTTCCCGAGTTCCTCGTCTGCAAATCATAAAGACAACATTAATATTTCATATAATTCGTATCGTGCAAAACTTAATGCAATAAAAATACCAATACAAATTAAAAAGGAATCATTGATTGAGAATTATCAAATGACCTTATCTCCAATACAATTCATCCCATTACGAGTTCATCCTGATCAAAAATTTAAATTGTCACGATCATAAAACGATAACACTTACAATTATTTACTTTATAAATGTTTTCTAACTAAAAATATCATTAAAACGGAAAATCATCCCATTGATTATTGCACATTGTTTACCAATGACATGTTCTATGCTCAATGATTGTGTTTGTAGAGTATGTTAGTGTTATCACACACAAGAGAATTTTAAATCATTTTGTTATAATCTACAATTAATATTTCAATTTATTGATAATTACAAGAAGGAGGAATTGATATCTACTGGTAAAAATTTAATTATAAAAAAGTAGATTTTTGATGGGTTTTGAATATTTTGCTGTTTTTCAACGTTTCATAAACTCAATATTTGGCTCTTCAAATGTTGGCCTTGTGAACATCAAATTGTATGATGCATATCAATCATGGTTCAAACTATATATGAATATATGTATTAGTGATCCACTCCAGAAAAAAACAACAAGCGCATTGATTCAAAATTAACTACAAAATCATAACCTTTATCAATGTATGTTATACGGTTAAAACACAAAATTTGAAGACAAAAAAAGAGTACCTATATTGGTTAGCTTTATTGGTAATATTTAAATGATAACAGGGTATTTCCTAGATTTAGATATTTCAGTTTTAAACGAGAAACTCTACACAAAAATTTACGACAAAAGGGATGATTTTTCTTTCCCTATTGTCAATTTTCTTTTTTTGGACGATGATGTACCGTTGGCACCGTCTTACGTTGTTTAAATATCCCAACTCGTTCCTTATGCCCGTGTCTGTAGTGACGTTTTGAATTTAAATGAGCGTAATCTATGTTTTTTCTGTAAAGTACTAAGTCAGGGATTTCTTTTCCACAAATTACTTAAAATCTTTACTAAATTATTCCATAGATAAAAATATTTGGTTTGGAAGTTTGGCTTTACCTGTAGAAAACTTATTTCAAAACGGAATAGAACATCCTAATTCTTACGAAGATGTTGTTTACTGAGCCAATTTATATACGATCCGGGTAAACTTATCAATCCTTTAAATAAAATTATTCTAAAAGGTTACCAATTCAAAACTGTGATTAGATCTTTGAATATTGTTTTTATTGGTATAAATATTGATTTTGTTATCAGTAAATTAAAACCATACTAAATATTATTGTTAAACACATATGTACATTCACAGTACTACAATCTGTCGATACCTATATTTTGGCATTGCACAAGGTCGTGTTTTTCTCTGACTGTTAATGACATCTTTTCACTAAATCTATTGGAAGTTGGATTGGAATTTTAGTCTTAGATTTTTTATTAGTTGTTATTAGCTTTGAACTAGCTGCCAATAACTGCGAGTACTCTCGTATCTGTACTTTGTGTCTATTTTGTTGTTAGGGATGTATAAATATGCTGCCACGTCCGGTCTGTGTTTTTGTTAGATGTTTTCTGCTTTGTATGGATCTGATGAGTTAAGCCCTTTCCAACTGATTTTTTATATTTTGTTCTTATGTTGAACTGTTACACCACTGTCCCAGGTTAGGGGAGGGTTGGCGCCTTCAAACAGGTTGAACACTGCCACATTATTTATGTGCCTGTCCCAAGTCAGGAGGCTGTAGCCAGTGGCTGTCGTTGTTTCATGTCTGTAAATTATTTTTTTATAAATTAGGCCGTTAGTTTTCTCAATTGAATTGTTTCATATTTTTCATGTCGGGGAATTTTATAGCCGACTATACAGTATGGATTTTTCTCATTGTTGAAAACTGGACGGTAGCTTTCAATTGCTTACATCAATTTCAATCGAACTTTGTAGATAGTTGTCTCATTGGCAATCATACCACATCTCCTTATTTTAAATATGCTATACCACTTTACCCATGCAAGTTGAATCATACATCCACAATACCTCCCTTTATATGTGATAACCTTTTAGTAATCGTTCTAACCAATTGATAATATTTGAAAATACTAAATATTAATAAAATTATGTAATGTTAATTGGAAAGCTAACAATCTTTGCAGTCAAATGGTCAATAAAAAACCTGAAAAATGTGCACTTCATTAATAGAAAGAGCCAATTTATAGATGTTCGAGGAAAGAAAATTATCAATAAGAAAGCAAGAAATATATATGTATGGTAAGGGGATTACCATAAGAATGCTAATATCAAAGTCTAAATAAGAAAACAACAACTCGCCGATAGACTAGCCAGAGTAAGATCATGTAGATAAAGTTTCAGTTGATTAAAATGAAATGATGTGAATACGTCAACGAAACTGCAAACAAACAACACAAAAACAACATATCTAAATAAGACAAGTTTCAATATTAGACATGTCAAGAACGCCAATAGTCCAGAAAAGCTGTGAAGACATTTAAAACAAACTATCAAATATCAGCCATCATCAAATTCCTTTAATGAGAAAACATAAAAATATAACTAAAGACTACCACCGACAAGGTCCATGACTTTAGACGGGACATAAACATTTTGCGGAGTTAAATGGGTTGAATGAAATCTAAACCTCAACATCTCTTATCATGGGAACATTCAAATGTACACAAATAAAAGTAAAATACAAATTATACAGTTATGTCTACTCCATCATAAAGGAATGATAGATGAAAAACACAAGTACAAGTAAAAAAATAACAAAATAATTTAAATAAAGAATGCTCGTAGCTACTGAATACAAGTTAAATGTAGTGCTTTTACACCACCCACTGTCCCAGGTCAGGCATGTTTTACCCAGCCACATTCTTTATGTACCTAACCCATTTCAGGACTCTGTAATTAAGTGGTTGCTGTTTTTCATATTTGTTTTTAGTTTATTGTTTTGTCATATATCTCTTTTGAACTGTTTCACATTTAGTCCTGTCGAGGTCTTTTATAGTGGACATACGGTATGTGTTTGCTTAAAGACGTACGATGATCTATAGCTGCTAATATGCACGTCATTTGAACTCTAGTAGATATAGTTGACTCGTTCAAAATCATACCACATCTTCTTAATCCTATGTAAGTCCTAAAACTGCCGATTTTATGATTCGTCCTACATTGTTAGTGTCTGTCAATGGGCCTGGATTCTTAGCAATGCCATAAGTATAAAAAGAAAACAATATCAAGAATTAATCTATTAAAGAGAATTTCAATGTAGAAAAAGCCAAAAAGCATGAGATTGTTTTTTCGATTTCCAATAAACGATAAGTGTTTATCACCAAAGATACCAAAAGCAATAACTGAACACCAACAAAAGAAAATTACAAGCTTCATCAACAAGTCTATTGACATTTCTTTTTTGTTTCATACCTATAATGATTCCGTACAAGGCTGAGTATGAATTACAACGTTTTACTACATTTAAGGTAGCTGGGGTGTCTAAATATTAGACGATGGATTTTTCTTAAACTTCTGTAAAAGACTTCTTGCTCATGTACTTTCAAATTTCAGTATAAAAACTAGAGTTCACGAACCTTGTTTTTTCGTTCACATACATTGAAATTAACGAACTCACAGTTATTTTATATGGGCTATATAGGGGAAACTTATTTTTTCCTTATTGAGGAGTCATTAAAAGATAGAGAATTAGAGAATTGCTTTTCATAAATACTTCCGAAATATTCAATAAAAATAGGGGCACTAGCATAATTTTCTTGAAAAATAAAAAACACAAATTGTTCTATCAAATTCATTATAATTATCTGCCTTGATTTTAAAAGGATTTTTTTCTGAAAAGTTTAAATACGCTTAACGACACTTAATTTTTTGATACTTTAATTTTTAATTCAAGTTTTAGTTGTTTTCTGTTGTATATTGAGTGTTGAATGATAATTGGTAAAATTATCTTAAACCAAAAATGAATTGTGCAACATGCCCAGAAGGGATGCTCAGAAAAAGACACCCGATCTACCTTAATCAGGTAAAATGAAATTTAATCGTTTCGTTGCATGTCCAATAAGAATATGTTTGTCTGCTAAAATTTTTTTTTTTTCGACATGAACAGATATTTGATATCGTTACACAAATCCATTTTTAAATATGAGTGGTTTTATTATAAGATTATGGTGTAGCCTCGAAAAGGTCTAGCTCTGTTTAAACAGTCATTTGAATTGTACTTCTTAGTGCAGAATTTAGGATAAGTCTGATAATTAAAAGTATATGCAAATGTGATCATATCAATCGGCCAATTTTTCAAAACTTTTAACTAGTATACTGCTGTGAAAACAGACGTAAACTTGTGATATCTTATAAAAACGCCTATACATTCCGAAATTGTGTACGTATGCTTAAGCTAAGGTTGCCGCACTCTAAGTTAAGAGTGGACACATATGATTTTATATGTTCTATGTAAGCCATGTTTGAATTTCATGACCTTGAAGGATATAGTATGTTTGGCCTTCCGTCTGCTTTTTGTCTCGAGAGAATCCGTTGAAAGTTGTTTTGGAAAGACGTGTTGTGCGGAAAAAAGAAAAATCATACCCTGATAATAAACATTCTTTATACTCTCAGTTTAATTCTTGAGAATATTTATTTTGCCTTTACATTGGTCTATACCAGACTGTTACAATACATTTGGTCTGTACAACTAAATGGATGAAGGAGATACACACGCCTCAACCTATAAAAATTGAAAGGTGTGGTATGATTGCCAATGAGACAACTCTCCTCCAGAAACCACATGACGTAAAAGTTAACAACTATATGTCATTGTATGGCCTTCAACAATGAGAAAAACCCATACCGCATGCTAAGCTATTGAGACACTTAGCTCGTATTTCAATATCGTGTAACACTTACAACATAATATTTCCGATACGCCTTTAGTCTTTAACTTAAAATTCTGTCTTGAGCTATGCTTACTATGTAAATACATCAAAAATTTGGTTAAAATCACATTATTTAGTAGAATAAAAATACCAATATACCCTAGCACACAATGAAACAGATAACTATATAAATGTAACTAGTAAGTAAATAAAGTAATGGTATCGATGTTTTACAGCAGATCAGAGAGAATGTGATAAAAACCAAAAACCCTGATGGTAATTACCTCAAGGAATTGAGTACTTTATAATCCAGTAAAGACATGGATCGATACAGACCAGTAAGATACATTGTCCTTAGAGACTTCAAAAAGTGTTAAATAACTATTGTTCTACATATCATCAATTAAAATCTCGGGAAACTATTATTGAATTTAAAAATACCAGATATCAAATGCAAAAAGGGAATATTACGATTAATTTTTTACTGGATAAACAATAAAATAAAATTAAGCTGAAATAGATTAATAGGTTGAAGGGGTACTTAGCGTCTTGCTGCACTTAACAGGCATAATCAGGACGATCGATGCATATTAATTCATAAGAATATAGTTACACTGCTTTGTATTAGACCAATATTCTTAAGCTTATAACGGGCTACCTCGCGTGTCAACATTCCACAAAAGTGTGTGTAACTGTCGCATCGCATTGCATTTAAAATTTCCTTCCTTTTTGCACTTTCTTTTTCAGCAGACAATTATTACTTTAGACTATAAAATACAGATTGGGTTTAATATAAAATGACATATATAGCCATGGGCTACCGACGTTATCAGTTTTGGATTTATTTTATTCATATAATTGAATATCTATTTTAAAGATACCTTACTTTTCTTATGGTGTCATTGGAATCACAATTTGGTCGCACGGTATTTGATTAACACGCGTGTATTTATTTAAAGTTGAGGAATATTTACAATGCTGTTTCAAAATGCAGTTTTGATCATCATCATTTTCTACCCCAGGAAAAGGTTACCTTATTCGGCTTAACCTTTCGGAATTTTGGGTCTTCGATGCTTTTCAACTTCGTACTTTATTTGACCTTTTTAACTTTTTTGATTCACTGATGAGTCTTTGTAGACGAAATGCGCGTTAGGCGTACACAATTTTAAGCCTGGTATCTATGATGAATTTTATCTATTGTAGAATTCAGCAAGTCTAACACATCATGTGTTTTTCTTTTCTTCTTTTACGTCTCTTTTCTACTATTGAACCAAGGATTCCAAATGATAAAGTTGAAGACATCATCTATTGAGTCTTCGGTCGCCATTATGATCGTTCTTACCGTTATGAAACTTTGTTTCAAACTGTCAAACATGACTAGGGATATGATCCAATTTTCGTATCCACCACTGCGTCCATTCTCATTTCCTCGATTGTGACTATACCGAAGCGACTTTTCATAGATTGTTTTACCTGCCACGAGCAACATAACGAAGCCACTAGTTAAGGAGGACCTGCTACCGTTTTGGAGAAATGAGCTCACTCCGATTTCTGGTGGGATTCGTGTTACTTATTCTTTAGTTTTCTATGAAGCATTCTAATTACATCCTAAGCAATTTATTTTATGGTAGGAGGTTTCTGCTGATATTACATATTAAGTGTCACATCACGTACGTTAATCCTGTGGTATGGCGGAAGGTTGGCGATTTAATAAATCAAAATTATATAGAGTGCTCTTATCGAAATCTTGACCGCAGAAAAGCTGCTTAAATGTAATAACATATACGTAATATAAAATTCAGGAAATTATTCCGCCGAATAAATAGAAACCTTCATAAACCGAAGAAAGAATTAAGAAGCATTAAATGATCAATCAATATGTCTGAAGAGAAGTCAAATAATAAAAAGTGAGAAAAATACAAAGTTTGAGATAAATACCAACGTAATCATGCACTCTATAAAGTCAGGTTTATACATGTATATGTTGTAAAGGTGAAAATAGTATATAATAAAGTACAATCTGTGAAGAAGTACTATTAAATTGCGGTCAGGAATAATTCTTCTCAGTAGTAATTTAAAGCTTAATAACTGATTTTAACCACCAATAATACCAGAACTTGTAAGTGATTGCTTCTAGACGGTGGTGACCTTTTTTGATCTGTGACTATAATGATAAATTTCAGGATTAATTGGTTAATAGTTTAAAAAATTTAGAATTTCCATTTCTTACATGTTCGTAGACGATCTATACAGTTTATTCAACTTTTTAAGAAAACCACTTGCAACAATACAGAAGCATTAAAACACCAACTATCTGAATTTGGGATGACATTGATCAAATATAACGCGTGAATTTAGCGAAATTAGAATATTCATTTATATAGCGTTATGTTCTGCTAGACCAAATCAGTAACAAAAATAACCAAATAAAATTTCATTTTATTTAAACACTGTGCGGAACAAATTTGCCATTCCAGAATTGGCAAATCTTACTTTGTTGTTTTACAAGGTAACAAAAATATTTTTTGGCCAAACGATAGATAATTAAAAAAAATAAATTTCCCCATATGTCCCAACATGTCACTGTTGTCACTGTTGTCCCTACAGCTGATAAACAAGTATTCAATTAATGTACATGCCGTACGAAATAAGTTAACGGGAATTAGCAGAGTTAATAAAAGGTTAAATATGTATATTCCCAGCAAGTAATGACAATTACCAAATTCGTTTATTATATATACATGTAGGAATATTGTATAATAATTACAACTTATATATTACTGTATATTACTGCGTGAGTTATTAATCTCATTCAACAAATCTCGAGTGTCCAGGTGATGGTCAAACCATAATGTACTTGTAACAAATTACATATTATCACTGCAACCGATCGATAATATAAGCCAAATATGCGTGCAGAGTGTCGTCCCTCCTCTAAGAGATTTGGTTGCGTATTCAATATTTGAAAATAATTTAGTCTCTTTATTCAAACTTAGAAATACAAAATTTGACCGTACTGCAAGTTTCGCGATTTTGCAATAAATTTTATACATCAACGTGTTATTCCCGGGATCGTCATATTTAAAGATTTGGCAGAGCTAGATAATAAAATTTTCATCTACTTATATATAATAGCTAGCGTAGAAAAAACACCTAAAAGACAAATCTAACAAGATTTCCAAAGGCGTTTGCGAAAAATGAAACAAAATAAAAGATTTTTTTGTAGACGATTAACAAATTGAATTAGGAAATTTGACCGAATGAATGAAATAAACTTTACAAAAAATCAGTGCACATCCTTCTAGTGGCGAAAAACATGCATATCGAGTTACGTAGATTAGATGAAAAAGAACAAAATATAGATATAAAAAGATGTGGTATGAGTGCCAATGAGACAACTCTCCATCCAAGTCAAAATTTATAAATGTAAACCATTATAGGTCAAAGTACGGTCTTCAACACGGAGCCTATGCTCACACCGAACAGTAAGCTATAAAGGGCCCCAAAAAATACTAGTGTAAAACCATTCAAACGGGAAAACCAACGGTCTAATCTATATAAAAACGAGAAACGAGAAACACTTATGAACCACATCAACAAACGACAACTACTGAACATCAGATTCCTGACTTAGGACAGGTGCAAACAAAACAAATGCAGCGGGTTTAAACGTTTTAATGGTACCAAACCTTCACCCTTTTTCTGAAACAATAGTGTAACATCACAACATAGAAAGACACACTATAAAATATCAACTGAAATAGCTTAACTCAATCAAAGGACATAGTAACACCATTGAACATACACTGAACAAATAAATTTGACCTATGATACAATGTAAATTCAAAATAAATAAACTAAGGAAGAATAATAAAAGTAACATGTTATATCGGTATGAAATGTTAAACAATTTAAGAAAAACAATATGCTCGAACAAAAATATCAGCCATTTGCAATAACTTTAAACACAGGTAAATAAAATAATTTTGTTGTTAGGTATACGTATACAGTTACAATAGAGAAAGGAAATATTTTAACAAAATAAATAATTTTTATGTTCATAGTACGAAGTGGAAATTTATATTAGTACCAAACACTTATCAAAGCTGGTATATAGACCAGATATAACCCTGAATAACATTGAATAACAAAAAGCATTACAATTAGTATCAACAGGTCAAATAAACAAGAAAGTACGATTTGAGAGTACTCGCAGTTACTGACAGCTAGTTAAAAGCCAAAACAATTAATAATAAAAAATCATGCATCAGAGACTAAAATCAACTAAAACACATCCCAGGGATTTAGTATTTTAACGTCATGGACAGTCAAAGAAGACATGACTAGTGCAATGCCAAAAATAAATGTATCGACAGACAGTAGGATAGTTAGGAGTTTAACCTCTTTATAGATCAAAATGAACGTGGGTGTGTCTTTAAACATCCCGTTTGAAAAGAATACAAATTTAGTTATGTTTTAATTTGCTGATGACAAAATCGATATTAAGTATTTTAATAATAATTATAATGTCAATTTCATAAATTCAAGGATTATAGCTAGAAAACGACCTTAAACACGATTCGTGATTTTCCATGTACATGTTTATAAATTAAACAGATTTATTAATTTTTATCTATAAATTAAATTCCGAAATACACAGGCATGGCTCTGATCATTGTTCAGCGAACAATATTACATGAAATGCAGGATGTTATTAATCGAAAGCAGAAATGAAATATTTAAATTGTAAAATCAGCCGCTGGACGTTAAATAGTAAACAATCAATAAACGACGATACAATACAATCAATGTGTTTCTATCAATCATTTAATGACAATAACAGACTTTTGAATGTAAAAGTATGACAGAAATACTTGTAATTTAGTGTAGTTACATATTTTTTTTTTTTTTTTTTATCAAATGAAAATGTTATAATCTGCTCCCGGTCATTAGTATCCGTCAGATCATTACAATATTTTAAAGCTCTTTTACAAATTTCGAAAAACTTCTAATATTCCCATGGGAATTTCTTAATTTCCAATGGGAAATGTACTTTTAATCAGATGTAGTGACAACAGTGACATGTTGGGACATATGGGGAAATTTATTTTTTTTTAATTATCTATCACTTGGCCAAAAATATTTTTGTTATCTTGTAAAACAACAAAGTCAGATTTGCCAATTCTGGAATGGCAAATTTGTCCCGCACAGTGTTTTTAGATCTCATGAATTTAATCACTTTCTGTGTAATTCTTTCTTTTATAATGCTTTAGGGGAGAAGAGTTTATGGCGTCAGTATGGGATTTGAAAGTCAAAACGGTGTGTGTAGTTCATCTGTCAATCTCTTTAACAATTCTTTAAATCAAGTATGGCAAATAATTTTTTTTATATAAAGGCAAACGTCAACAAACACCGACATGTATCTGATGTAAAGTAATGTACTTGACTTTTATATCCGTTTTACGTGCATGTATTTTCAGGGTTTGAAGCAAATAAGAATATTATCTGAAATCTATTCTTTATAAGCTGAAATGCATTGTAATGTTAACGGAAGCGAAAGGGAGATAACTCTGGAACTGATGGTCATCAAATTGTGATACTCATTATAACATTATTGCCTCCTGAATAAATTCAATTAACTTTATGACCAAAAGACCATTTCATTACCCAGTTAAAATGTACAAGAAAGCCAATAATCAGTTTCACGCTGTAATATCTTACTTGAAATCACACTTAATTAGACAGTACATTATCAGGCTTGTATCTGTGCCAGACGAGACAGAAAATGACAAAAGATCGGTTGATTAACTTGCCACCATAGTAAACCGAATGAAGAAGTAATCGAACAGGAAATTCTGTTAATCTTTTATTTATTCTTTTAGTTAACAAAGTTTGCTTTCCCTATCCTTTGTTGGTTGTCATGTTTTCGCTATACCATTTCGGTGGTAATGTTTTCCCTATAGTTTTTAGGTGGTCATGTTTTTCGCATACTATTTTTGTGGTCATGTTTCCCCATACTGTTTCAGTGGTCATGTTTTTTCACATACCTTTTTTTGGTGGTCATGTTTTCCTCATACCTTTTTTTGATGGTCATGTTTTCCCCATTGCTTTTTGATGGTCATGTTTTCCCCATAGCTTTTAGTGGAAATGTTTCCGTTTTGATGGTCATGTTTTCCCCCATAGCTTTTTGGTGGTCATGTTTTCCCCATTGCTTTTTGATGGTCATGTTTTCCCCATAGCTTTTTAGTGGAAATGTTTCCGTTTTGATGGTCATGTTTTCCCCATAGCTTTTTGGTGGTCATGTTTTCCCCATTGCTTTTTGATGGTCATGTAACACAAAAGTCCTTCTATGAGTGATTCTTAAAGATGTCGCAGTATATACAGTGTTAGGTTCTTCTCGATCGAAATCTTTCAATTAAAGCATAGTCTCATTATAATTTGTTCTTGCAGGTAACAAGGATGTATTTTATCTGATTTGAACCTCTTAAAATAAATATACTGCCAACTCAGATTTATGAAAATCTTTCAGAAGGGAATGTTTTGATCTTTTTTACACTTCACAAACTATGGATTAGTAGTACAAAACTGCATAAACAATTTCTACAGAAAATATTTATCAACCCATTTGTGAAGTATTTTGATAGCTGTGATGGCTCAATTACCAATACATTGACTTTTAATGGTAATCAATTGGAAGAAGAAATGCACGTGTTGTTACATTATTTGATAAATATAATGGATAGTCTTTTATCTATATAGATGCAAACATTATAATAATTTATATTTCAAAGTCTAATAGAATAATACAATTGAAAGACTAATATTGAATAATCTAACTTAAATAAATTCATAAGAAAATTTGTATGTTACATGCACAGCTGTGTCTTTCATGTAAAATGACTCTTTACTACTTATTTAACAATTGTTTTCCAACACAATAAAGTGTCTTTTCTCACTTTGTTTTGTTTATCCCACATGCAATAAACAGTGTTACTGTAAAATTGATAATGAACATAGTTTGTGTAATGAGTGTAAATGCATCAGAAAATCTTGTGAACATTTGTCATAGCTGGTTTATGGTCTGTTGCATAGGACAATTTCATCCAAGCATGCAACAAGTAGTAGCCAATAGCGCAACAACAATTCGTACAGAAATAAATGAACAAATAAAAGAAACTAACAATTATATTTATTTTGGCATTGAACAAGGTCATGCTTTTCTCAGATCGTTTTTCACGTCTTTACACAAAATCCATTGGATATGTACTGGTTGATACATGATACTCGTTGGCAATCATACCACATCTCCTTATTTTAATTATCAAAAGAAAAATAAAGTATTAGTGCAAGATTATGCAACACGAATTCATGTTAACACAACAGTTGACCAGGACATCATATCGAGCATTTTCATAATAACAAAATCTAAGATGGCATTATCCAAATGCATAATTAGAAAATCACAGCTTTTAGTTGAAACAGTTTTGTTGAAAAACACTAAAGCAATTGCATGTAGTTTTACTAATTATTATATGATTAAGAAAAAAATCGAATTAAATATTACCGTTGTATGTTAGTAAAACGGGCGTTGGTTGTAAACACAAATTCTGTATGCGTACAAACTAGGTCAAACACTTTGGGGTGTACATCTTCTTAAAAAAAGTTTTTGGTATACAAGTTAAAGGAATTCAACATCAGTCGCCCTAAGGAACATTATTTACACGATAGCTGTCTTTCATAGCTTTAATATTTCAACTTTTCATTTGCTTGTTTATTACATCACAGAGCATTCGATATATCAGAACAATAGTAATGGCAATGAGAAACATGATAGGTGCCGCTTATGGAACAACAACTGTATACCCTTCAGTAGCTATTCAGTTTAATCCCATTTTTTGTGATGATTATTTTGCTTAGTCATAAATGTTTTGTGAAACTATTTGTAGAATGTTATTTGTTTGTCTGTTGGCCATGGCGTCTATTTTTACCAACGTAGAGCGCTTGGTAATGTCACTACACCAGGCATCAGATTTATCGACCCTATTCCAAACGGACATGCCTGTCTATCATGTCTATATATCTTTTCCCCAGTCAACCCTTGTGGTTCACAGATACATGTACAAATCAACTTTCAAAACAGTGCCATCATCGGGATTCTTACTCGTACATCTGGAGCCTTAATGACAACACAAGCTTCCTAGTGCACAGCGCAGACTCCACTACATCAATATTAACAAATAATGTCTTTGATAACTGAGCGGCAATTGTGTGTCTTGTAACATGATAAGGAATCAATGCATGAGGCATAATCTTAATATATGTTTTTTTTCTTTCAGACATTTTTAGTTGACATCAATCTTATTCAAGTATTTCGTATATATTGTAAGAGAGTACTTGAGGTCGTTTCATTTACTCTTATCAAATAGTGCTGCTAGAGTTAAAAAAAGAAAATAAGAAAAATTGGTAAAGGTTGAGATCTCAAAACTAGTTTAACCTCAATCAACGATATTCCATGTTTTCGTCAAAACAATATATTGGTTGAAAAATCTAACACAAAGTAGTCAATATAATGAAGAAAATGAAGATGATAAAACAATTATTATAAAGCGTTCAATATGGTACTGGCTTATGTAACCTCACGAGACCGTTTACAACATTCTACAGTTCTAGTTTTAATATTGATACTCACACAAGTGAAGCCGTTTGGAGAAATGTTATCACATTTGTCTCATTGAAAATATCATACCACATACCGGTATCATTATATTTTTTTATTGGTCTGGACTTTCAGTTGTGTAACTTTGATTGATTGTTGTTTGCGTTACGTCCAGTAGCAAATATTTTATGCAGGTCTAGCTCACAAATAAATTTGAAATATTGGAATATTTGAAAATATTGGAATGTAAATAATTCACCTACGGATACCCCAAAGAATTTTTGAAAGGGTTCAATATTTCAAGCAAGTTCAAGACACCGAAAAATGAAGGAATATTGATTAGGGACAAATTTTCCCCTACAACAGGCCACCTACGGATCCCTCAAAGAGTTTTTGTAAGGGTTCAATACTTCATGCAAGTTCAGGACGCTGGAAAATGAAGGAATGTTGATTAGGGACTAATTTACTCTTGCAACAGGCCACCAACTTAACATGCAAAGAGCCTGTACTTTCCCTATACGATGCATCGGATTCAGCAACCCAATTCTGACCGGACGTGGCAGCGTATTTATACATCCCGCACAGCCAAACAGACTCCCCACTTTGGCAAGGTTTTTACTGCCGGTCAGAAGAAAACCAAAAGTCATCATATTTCTAAATCCAGAAAGCGCTGTGGAAGGACGAAATTTATGAAGTGCTATTTTGATTTTCTTAATATGCTATTCAACAAAAAACAAAAAACAGAAGAAAATAAGATACTAAAGGGATATTCCAACTCATAAGTCGAAAACGAACTGACAATGTTAACTTTGAAGTTGAAATCTGAAAAAAAGAACACAATATAAACAAACTTTTAAGTACCTTCTATTTGTTTTGCCTTCAAGATAATTATATCGAGCGGGGCATTCAACAATCATAAGGGAAAAGCATAGTTGATTGACTCTTTGACTTATTTAATTGGCGGCTTGCTAAGTTTACGGCAATGAAAAGTCTGAAGTGTAAAAATATACACAGATATTATGTTATTGCCAATGAGACAGTTATCCACATAACATGGATGATATATATTAGGTTTGTCATATGATTTATATTAGTTAAAACTGTAATGAAAAAGCACAACCATAAGGTCAATTAAAATTTCAAATCTTCTCAAATCATCAGAAAAGAAAATATTTTTCTTAAAAACTGAAAGAATTCCGAAAACTAAGGTACATGTATATGAGAAGAAAATTTCGTTCGGCTAATGCTAGACTATTACAATTATTGGTCATTTTCATCTGTCATTCTATTACAAATATTCCGTCTGTCGAGAGAACGATTTGAAACCAGTCATATGAGAAAACCGGAAACCTTGTATACTAATAGTACATTGAATTTCACCATAACTTGAACGATAAGTGTAACTTAATGACAACTGAAATCCCAGGTGCATATTGTCAGACAATAGGTTTAAAAAGCGAAACATTTCCTTTTCCAAGGAATAGCTTTAAATGATAACAAAAATTGGTTTATCGATATTTGTATTATCTTTATTTCGGACTTAACACTACGAACTATACTTAAATTCTTCTATAAGTATATTATATATGCTGCTGGTGGACTATCAGTCTCTGAGGGTATCATCAACTCAGTACTTCGGTACTGACATGATATAACAATCCTTTCCTAAATTGCCCGTTTGTAAATTTAGAAATTATTAAGAAACATAGATTTCAACTCCCCCAGGCAAAGGTGACATTGGATGGACTTTGATATTAATTTTAAGTCCTTCTTTTGGTCATATAGCTTTTCGACTGTTTCGGTTCTTATACATCCTTGGCTTCAAATATTTGGCTTTGATCGTTCCTGAAGAAGGTAAATCCAGAAAAGCACTTGAAATTTATAAAGTGCTGTTTTCATCTTTTATATATCGTCTTTTCCCTTTTTTGTCATGGTTAACTTTATCTGTTTTTCTCAGACTTTTGGCTTTTGATTGTCCCCTTGGCATTTTATCTCCCTTTTTAATTTGTTTAATACATGCAAAGGTATGATATCGCCGGTGTAGGGCAACTATGGTAATACAAAGCAAACGTGAATGCAAAAAGGAAGAAAGTTGAATCAGTTTCAAACTAGGCAATACGTATAATGCTATATTCTTTCTTACAACGTGTTCATAATTAAAGACCATACATATCAGTAACTGCTTACACAAAATAATGTATTCGGTCGAATAGTTTTATTGGATTATGGTGCCTGTCATTTTAGTTTTTTTAAAGATTTGATGTTCGATATTTTCAACTGTATACGTTTTTCATTGCTCTTCACAATACATTTTCATTTTAAAAGAAGATTTATCTGCATTACGTTACATGTCAACTGACCTAAAAAGTTATTATCATATACCAATAAATAATAGCAATCGCCACATAACGAGAATTTGTTTTTGTAAAAAGAATAATGATCTCCAAATTCCATTTTACTACCTAGAAATGAAACTACTTACCGTTTGAGAGTATAGTCATTGAATGTTTATTCGGATATAAATCATTGCCAAAGCAAGTATGGCATCAGTTTTACATTCTTTACAATTATCTTATCCAAGTCACTTTAAGGAACTTTCAACCTTTTTGTTTATCGTCCTTCGTTCAAAAATCAAATAGTATCACATCACGCAGCGAGCCGTGCAAGAAATAAACAAGTTTAAGATTATGACATTTGAACACGCACTTTGATTCTGTTGAACCAATCAGAGTCGTTGGGTTTTCGATAACTTTCCAAGTCGTCAGATGCTTTTTGTCAATTTCATGTCAATATCATAGAACCTTAATGAACAGAACTTGTGAATGAAATCGATCACATATTTTCACGCCTAGTACAAATGTATTAATATCGATTAAGTTCACTAAAAACTCTAGAGTTTAGAAAGTGAATGATAAATAGCAGTATTTATTTAGAAACTCCTACTCTGTCGTCAAATTTGATTTTAGAAATTTCATTATTTAATTGTCCACCTAACACAGAAAATTGCGATATGTGCATATTGTACCAACACTATAAAATGTCATTATACAGTTTACATTTAATATGGCAACATATTGTTCGCGAGAGAAAAAAAAAAAAAAAATTCAATGATAGTAAAAAAGTTGATACGTACAATGAATTTTATTAAGTGATTGTCCTGGTTGACGTAGTAATACACTATAAGAGGCTTTAAAATATATTTATTTTACTTTAAATTAATTAAATTAATTAAATACTAGAACACAACGGCGACATCGCGGGTCCGTGACTGAATTAAAGTACATATTCATTATTTGTAGCCTGGATATTTAGTATTCGTATTGTCATCTGATTAAGTCATGCTGATTGTAAGATGCGCAGTTTTCTCTGCTTACAAATCTTTCTGTTTGAACCCGTCCTGGTTTTCTTACTACAATAAACATTCTATTTTTTTTAACTAATTAAGCAAAATCATTAGTGGTATTGAGGTCGAAGAAAACAGACTTGCTAAATAGTGTACTATAGTGTAACATAGATACAAAACAACTACTGGAAGAATTCCAGATTTTTCTGATAGAGGAGGGATTTACAGAAGGTAACAGGTAACTACAACCGGAAACTACATTTGACATATTACATTGGTATCGGTATCGGATTCGACCCGGAACTTTTTAATTATAGGTAATATTAATTTTGTGGAAAACAAAAGGGCTTGGAATGGTGTAATTTGTAAACAACACCATTGTCCTATATAAGTTATATATAAAGTTGAATTCTCCGATTCGTCGTTTTTACGTCTTGCCGGCTAACAAATTGGACCTCGTTATTTTAGAAGAATAGTTAGTTATAGCTTAACAGATATCAAGAAAAAGCTCTTTTTTTAATGTTGAAGTGTACGAAGCAGCAAATATTGTACTGCAGCACGAACCTGTTTATAGCAAGGATTTTAATAATACTGCATGCACTGTTAAAATATATGCATATAGAAATGAAAGTGAGTCTGGTATTCGTTACTTTTTACAAGGACTTACATAGAAAACTATAAAACATCGACCAGCACTATCGATAAATAAAATTCATTGTACACAACAACAGTTTCTTCTTGTCATTGAGTATTTTTTCTCACTCGACCAATATGCTACCATATTGCTTTTTATAACATAGCTACAAGCATATTTTCTGTTGTTTTTTACACGTTGAACTTCAGTTTTGCAACAATAAAAAAGTGAAGTAATATGTTTGTTTCCATCCCTTTTTGCGATCAGATAATATATTTTTCTCAGTATGAAATAATAAGTCGACATTAGTGATGTAGACAACTAAGGAATACTTATTTTCAACGTCTCCATAATATTTTTTAACCATTGATTCTTCCTTTTACTAGACAATTCCCAGTGACTGTTTTTCTCTCTATCATTCACTAGTAATAATTGCTGGTCGTTCTGTAATCTTGAAAGATTTAGAAATTTGCTATCATCATAAAGTATGAATCGTTAAGTGATAAAAACAATATAAAAGAATCAAATGAACCGATGCACCAAACATCGAGAAAAAATACCAAAACCTCAAAGTACGTTCATACACACGGGTTTGCTCTAGGAAAACACCAAAAAGTCAGGAGTCCATATACACTGCCTCCTAAATGCTACACCAAAACGATTCGATGGAATTGAAAGAGAGGAGAAAGATACAAAAGGGATATTTATAAGTTGAAAACAAACTGACAACGCCATGACAAAAAACGAGAAACGATGAAAATACAAATAACAGTACACAAAACACAACATAGAAAATTAAAGACTGGCAACACGACTCCCACCAAACACTGAGGGTGATCTCAGGTGCTCCGGAAGAGTAAGCAGATCCTGCTTCACATGTTACACCCGTACTGTTGCTCATGTAAGTAAAAACCTGGTGATAAGTCTAGGTCGGTTGGTCATAATGAAGGAAAAGAAACGGGAACATATCCTTCGTCATCTGAGAAACAGGTATTCCATAACGGTCAACATACTCGTGATGGCGTCCGTAAAATTTTCGAAGGGATAACTTCATCTTCACCACTTGGAACTCTTGGTTCAATAACTTCCGTGAAAGCAGCAACCATATTTCAAGGAAAAAGGTGACTGTCGTCATCCTGAAATCAAACAGGGGCATCAAATTTCCACTAACATATCATATGTATTTCAATTCAAATGTAGAAGAAACCTTTGAAAATCCTGCTTGGCCATGTATTTATAAATGTTATACATCTGCATACCCTTCCGAAGCACCTGAGATCACCCCTAGTTTTTCGTAAGGTTCGTGTAGATCAGTCTTTAGTTTTCTACATGTATGTTGTGTTTTGTATACTGTTGTTTGTCTTTTGGTCGTTTTTCTTTTTTTGCCATGGCGTTGTCAGTTTATTTTCGACTTATGAGTTTGAATGTCCCTTTGGTACCTTTTGCCTCTCTTTTATAGGTCCAGATACACTCACTTTACGTGTAAGTAGTTTGGTTTACACACTTTGCATGGCATCTTCTAAATAAGAAGCAGCAGTAGTTTACCGATATTGAAAAAATCTCATAAATCTACTAGGAACATATAAATCTACTAGGAAGATATAAATCTCATAAATCTACTAGGAAGATATAAATCTCATAAATCTACTAGGAAGATACAAATCTCATAAATCTACTAGGAATATACAAATCTCATAAACTACTAGGAAGATATAAATCGAATAAATCTACTAGGAAGATACAAATCGTATTATAAAACAAACAACTGAGGTACTCGCATAAACTCCAACTTCTAAGTGATCCTAGTATCTTGTGTCAGTGTTTGTATTTATTTATTTGAAGTCCTTCCTGAGAGAATAGTTCTTTGTTGCTTTTAATTTTGAGCTGTGCCGTGGCCTAAATAAAGTAGTTGAATTAAGGTCTGTCACTATAGACGTTGAAACGAATTGCTTTTTTTTTTTTTTTTTTTTTTAATTTACCAAAAAACTACATACCGCATGTATATTGTAGAAGGAAATAGTTACGGATTTTCAGTTGACATTACAGAATATTGCGTTAGTTGTCCCAGTGACGTCACTGTTTAATTTCTGGCCAACACTTCGGACAATAATTCAGAAATGCTTTCACCAATTTTCATGAAACTTTGGTGAATTGTTTATATCTATTGACGTAAGCTTCCTTTCGATTTTTATAAATTTTAGATTTAACGTTTCCGCGTTATGGGATTTTATTCATAAAAATGGGTGATTTTCCAGTTTTCTGACTATAACGCTAAAATGCTCTGAACAATGTTCATAAAACTTTGGTGAATTGTTTATCTAAATTGACGTACGTTCCCTTTCGAATTAAAAAAATCTGATTTTCCGTTTTAGAGAATTGAGACTTTGTTCTTAAAAAAAGGAAGATTTTCCAGTTTTCGGACAATAATTTAAAAGCGCTTTGAGCAGTTTTCATGAGACTTTGGTGACTGTCCGTTTATCACACTTTGGACGGTTATAGAATTTTATTCGTTCAAAAATCAAGGCCACAAACTAAGTTAAACTTGAGGTAGCTTAATATTGCCAAATTATTCATGTTTTGTGCCAATGGGTAACACAGTGTAAGCATGTTGTTTGTTGGTTTGTTTGTTGGGTTTATTTTGGGGGGGGAGAGGAGGGGGGCTTTTGAACAGCACTCACATTTTTTCTAGTTGATCATATAAATTCATTTAAAGCATAAAGACGAGTTAAAAGTGCAACGGGCGTATCATGAGCTCATGGCACAGCTCTTTATTTGTTTATAGCATAATTCAATTCGTTAGTTTTTTCTTCTTTTTTCACTGTTTCTCATTTATCCATGCCGCGTCCTTCTATAGCTTAGATTAAGGTATGGATTTTCTCATTGTTGACGGCTGGCTGTGATAAGTAAAATAACAAAAATACCGAACTTCAAGGAAAATTCAAAACGGAAAGTCCCTTATCAAATGGCAAAATCAAAAGCTCAAACACATCAAAACTGTCATATTTCTGACTTGGTATTTCCTTATGTAGAAAGTGGTGGATTAAACCTGGTGTCATAGATAGCTAAACCTCTCACTTGTATGATAGTCGCATATAATATCATTATATTGACAACATTGTGTAAGCAAAACATACAGACATAATGGGTAAAAATGTCAAAAATTTGGATACAGCAGTCAACATTGTGTTATAATCTTATTACTATAAAAACAAACAACTCTGTGAACAAAGAAAAACAAAATGTCATAAAGACACTCTACAAAGTACATGAGCAAACATGAAAGACAAAATACAAAAAATGACAATAGCAAAATAACTTAATGACGGCATGCATAAATACCGAGTAACGCCAAATGGGTATTACTAAAATTGGACTAAATATTAAAAGTTAAAAATATACAAAGACAAATAAAAAGAACACTATAACACGTAATTAAGATGATAAACAACGTCAGTACCTATAATCTATACTTCAAGACCATCATGTATTATTTGTGAAGTTGATACGTAATATTTATCAGCAAGGTCTTGATATCTTCCAATGAACATTTTATTAGAAGAAGGACGAGACGTTCTTTGACATAACCCTTGTTCATCAACTTTCTCCTCAGACACTGGTGACGTTTTATAAAGTCTGAGTAGCAGCTGCAAGCTCTTGAATACCGAATGAGTTGGGAAATGTATATCCCATATGCAGGTGAAGTTTGTATATTGCTGCTAAGGTGGGGGAAATTGATAATTTCAAAATTAAAATCGTCTCATTTGTCAGGGTTCTGGAACTGAGATAACCGCTTATGTCAAATTCGAGGTATTAGTCTAAAAATTAGGCAGAGGGAGTCGTGTCTGTTGTTTCTTTAATTTCTAGTTCTGGAGGATATATTAATGGAACCCAATCTGAAAAGGTTGAATTGTTAATGGAAAGAACATGATCAATATATCTGAATGTCAAATTAAATGATCTGGCTTCTTTGATCTTCTTGTATTTGACAAGTGTCTGAAGCAACTCCAGCTCATATGAAAATAAGAAGAGGTCGGCAAGGAGAATCGCACAGTTCGATCCTATAGCTAGGAATGCCAACAATTTGTTGAAAAGTCTACCTCCAAATTCAACAAATATGTTGTCAATAAGAAACTCCAGCATACTGATCACTTGTTCCATGTGTACCATGTTTTACCTTTTGAAATGTGGGTGATTAAGTAACAGGACATCATCAAATATCTGAAAGTGAAATTTAAGAACTAGCAAAGTATGCTTTTGTTAAATTCTGCCTCATATGAGTACAAAAAAAACCAGTCGCCTGCTATTCGCACAACAGTTATTTGAAATATAAAATATTTGAGTGTTTTTTTCTGTAACAAATAGTTTGTTAGCAGTACTAATTGAACTTTTTTTTATCACATAAGTTTTATAATATGTCTACAGCTGTTGTAAATTTGATAGATGCAATTTGAGTTGAATGACTTATACATCATTAGAACGGATCAAAAGTTAACTATTTACCTAAGCCGTCAACAAACATAAATTGATTCCGGGAGGAATTAAAATATTAAAATATATTTCTTTAATACTGTTTCAATTATCTGCATTCAATACAGCTTGAATGGAAATTAGATATTTTAACAATAATCTATGACTTCAAAATATTAATACCTTTTTCATTTGTGGGTTGCTAAATATTATTCAAATAGGAATTACTCAGTACAGACCACTTCTTGTGGAGGACATAAAAATCACATTTTAAAATTTTGTATTTATCCCAAACATAGGATATTTAATATTTTCACCGTCAACTCTTATCTTTGAATAGTTCTACTGTCATAGTTGAAGAGATGGTCGACCAATCAACTTTATTACATCTTCATAAACCATTCTCAACAATTCAAGACTGAAAAAGACAGAGAAAATACCAAGGAGCAATCGAAAATCATTAGTTCAATAGAAAACAGTCAACACCATGGCCAAAAATAAAAACGGCAAAAAGACAAGCTAAACATACATTGTGTGTGTAACACAGAATTTCCAAACTAAGAGTTAGCCAACACGAATCCCACCAAAAATCCGAAAGAATTATCAGTTCCACCTTCACATGGAACAGAGACCCGTTGCTGTTAAAATATAAAAAAAAATATTTAAAAGACTACCTACAATTAAGGCGGTAATACCTGAGAATTATAATCACAGTTACGTAAATCTACAATTTACAGTGGTCTGAATATCAGATACAAAATAGCTATGAAATTGCTACAAATATAATTTCAAAAAGAAAACAATTTTGTGACTTTCTGGGTGATTTTGTAGCCTACATTTATATTTAATCCATTGGGTCTATAAAGCTGCCGGCAGAATGTTGAGTACCAGGAGGAAAACAAAACCAGTTCTTGCAGGATTTAAATTGTACAGCTCGATTCATTTTTTTTTTTTTTTTATTTGTCTCGGTCCTCTCGAGTATGATGCTCCCAAACTGTTATATTCGTTTATCAAATATAATTTAGAGTGAACCTAATGAAGATTATTATCACACTAGCCGCTCACACTTTGATCACCCTTGGTGTCATTTTTTTTTTTTTTTTTTTTATTTAAATGACCTTTCTGGGTTGAAAAACTGAAGCACAGTTACGGCCATGGAAGTTATGATGATTTCAGAAATTCTTCCTCGATCGTTATATCGCTTAATGGTTTAGTGTTAAGAATAGATACGAGGCGGAAAATACCATGAAGACATTCAAAACTCGGAAGTCGAAGAGAAACTGATAACGCCATGGCAAAAAATGAAAGACGACGTTAAGATAAAGACTACACAATTAGGTGATGTGGTATGATTCCCCAATGAGACAACTATCAAACAGAGTACAAATAACCTAGATTTAAGCACTTGTAGGTCACCGTACAACATTCAAGTCCACAAACCTAATAAGTACACATTACAAAAAGAAAATAACCTAGCATATAGTATAGAGAATGATGCACTTTTTCTTTTAAGTTAAAATTAAATAAGAAATAAAGAGTAAGAATTGTACTTCTAATATATCCATTAATGCGCGTCCAATCTGATTTCAATTTAGATATACCTTGACTCGATTACCTGACGAAGTTGTATAGGTAGATCGAAATCATAGATTTTATTTTTAATTAAATCGAAAGTACGCCAGGCGTTCTAAAACATATTAAGTCCGGTATCATTGATGACTTTTTATAAACCTCTGAATCAGATGTGGACATTAAGTCCCCTGTGTTATCATAAGCAGGTATTCAAACCCTCGTGTGCTGACAGGAAGTATTACTGATGATATAAAAAAAACAATTATTCAAAAACAATTAAAGGTCTTCCCACCCTCATTGCATATGTTTTGATAGTTGAAAATGTCAATTCTGGTGACAAATAATAGCTTGATTAACGCTGATTCTAAAAATGTATGGTTTCTCAATACTTTTGCTACAAATAAGGAGATACTTAGGTACTTCCGGTTTACAAAATTTCACTTCTAGTTTCATTTAATTGAATATTATCTCACACTGATTTCAAAAATATAAAGTTCTAGAGTAATTTTCGAATGAAACTAATGCAAAAATGGCTACTTCCAGTTTACAAAAGGTCACTTCCGGTTGACCTTCTTCAAAGTCATATGTCTGAAACTCAATGTAAAAGACCTCATGACTTTATCATGTACCAATAAGAAGTTACACAAAAGGTCAAAATCTAGAATGTCAAATTCTCATTTGACCTTGACATCAATTTCAAGGTCCTAAAGCAAGGACCTCAAATCGAAAGAGTCTAGGTCCATTCTATATATGATTAAATTATTATATCACCAACAGCTTATTTAAAATATAAGAGGGGAGAAAACTCTCATTAAATGTCAACGTACCCTTTCAACCAAAATTTAAGTGTAAAGACATATCGCAACTAACAAAATAGTAAACATATTGTGTCGCTATCTTATACGGTTTCTGACAAAAAGTGAAAATTAACCAAAATCCAAATTTAAAATATGACCTTAACCTTTGACCTTGACCTCATTTTCATTTTGATGGACCAAAGACCTCAAATCAAAAGACCCTAGGACTCTATGACTTATGGTTTATGAGTTACTATAACATTTCACTTATGTTAAATAAAGAAGGGGAAATAACTCTCATATGGAGTCTCCGGAACGCTTCGGTCAAAATTAAACGTAGCATTCTGAGGATATAACGATCAATTTGGAAAAATAAATTTGTCGCTTTCTTTTACGGTTGCGAAGGAGACGTCATAACAAGAAAAACAGTGTTCGAGGAGATAACTCTTACAAAGAAAAGTGTTCGGTTAAACAGGGTCAGTTTCAAAAGCGTATAAACTGTACAATATCATTTACAAAATATTTAAGCGACATCTTTTGAAACATTGAATAGATGTAAACAAATTGCCAAAACACGATACTTTTCACCGAAAAGATCGACTTTATTCAGTTTTAAAACAACTTACTGTCTCATAGCTGTTGCATGTGGTGTCAGATCGTATTGCTTTCCACAGTAAAAAACCGACTTTCTGCCTGAACGAGCACCTACAACTAACGCAATAGTTTGCAAGTTTTAGAAGGAATACATTGTAGCATACTAGTGCGTCATCGTGTACCAACTAAATGTTTATCAATATGCTCAGTATTTGCATGGATAAATAGTGCTGCTAAGACTTTGAATTAAGTTACCGTGACACTGAAACTTATTTGTTGAGCTGTAATTGGGTTGGTTTCTACAAAATAGCAGTATGGTTGGCAAGATGAAACACTTTGAGAAGAATTTGAAATAGCACGACTATGAAGTTGTTTAAACTAGTTAGTTTCTTGCAAGGGAATTTACCGTTCTGGTATTCGGTGATCGTTGCTTCCAAATGCCAATAAAAGTTCTCGATAATCCGAAATACAGCTATTAGATACATGCCTTAAATGCACTATTTGATTGAGGTATTAATCACTTATTGATAAAGGATATACATTTTGTAATTGCATAGTTGTTTGCGTCTTGTATTAGAATTGATTAGTTTTCCCTTACTTTCAAATTGAAAAATACGACTTAGTTTTTGCATTTATTTCTTTATCGAAATATTGTTTACAAATCTTCGGAATTGCAAAAGTGTACGTGTTATTGCAGCTGACGAGTGACCGGTATTGAGTTTCAATAGGTATAATAGTAAGTTAAACAGGTTCAGTTAGTGCTAAAAGCTTGTTTTTAAAAAAAAAAATTCCCAAACTAGTACAAAAACTTATTATCTGCTTTTACCATTTGTATAGAATAAACACTGTTTCAAGAGAAAATATATAGAATTACGAAAATTAGGGTTGATGTAGATACTTCTAATGTTTACAGTATTGTTGCAAAACTGAAGTGACAATGAGGTTAATAAGTAAATCTTGTGAATGAATCTATACTCACTGAATCTATACTTGCTTTGAAAGACACTTCAGGATTTATTTTGTTACCGTATTTTGACCTCTAGATACATTATATTTTTGGGAATTTTTTTTCTGTTGTTGGTTTTTAGTCCTATTAACGGACACCCTACGTCACCTGTAATTCATACATGTATAATACATAGAAATATGTGTACAATGTAATTCATGTGTTTGAATTATAATTATGATTTTTTTCGGTTCTTTTTCTCTCTCTCATGCCAAATTATAACCTTGTTAATGAGTTACTATTGTTCCGAAATCAAACTTACTGGTTTCTCGTTCGGTTTTTAGTATGAAAAAAATTGCATTATCGTACTTTCAGCTCAGTTTACAAAGTCTGTTTTAACAATTGCATGTCTGCTTCTTTATACAGTCAATTTGAAGATGAAAAGATTTGTTGGGTTCTTGATCCGTCTCGAAAATTCTATGCTAAATTAATTCCTTGAAATTAATGTACTCTCTGACATTCGTGCTATATGATTGATTCCATTAACCGATTTTTATATTTTATTTCACGTTATTGTTACTATTCACTATAGTGTATTTACTATGAACTAAGACCTACACGTATTAATTGTACTATTTGTATTTCCAATAACAAAACTGGTTCATATATATTTCATGATTTGTTTTCTCGATTTTATTAATTTAAGCTGTCTGTTACATGTAATACTAATATATAATGGATTTTTATTATTGACTAACATAGTCAACTGATTCGTGTAAACAAAATGCAGAACTTGTGCCATTTACATTTGTACATGTGGGGTAAACACCGTCGAGTTTACTGAAGATGAGCGGTATGTAATTGCAATAATTTCATCTCGATTAATTTAATATAAAAATAAGAAGATGTGGTGTGATTGCCAATGAGTTGAAAGAACGTGGGTTTAAGCGACCATGAACACCAGTTATTTACAAAATTCAATTATATGTAGATAGTTTTCCATTCAATTGAATTTAAACACGTCAATCGATGAAATTAAAGTTTGTCTATCTTGCAGACGGTTTTTTGTTGTTGTTGTTGTTCACATTATATATATCTTCAAAAGAACTAAATAAGTTACAATTTTGTCTCAACTGCGACAGACAAACACAGCTTGTCAGACATAGGAGTGCTATTTAGGCTTGCAACAATGTAAACTATAAATTTTAAAACGCGCCCCTTCACGGCTGTCATTCGGTTTATCGATAAAAATGATCGTGAAAGAATACCTAACGGTGGTCAAGCATTGCGGTCGGATCGTTAATGTTGAAATTCTACTTCAAAATCTCTGACACATCTGCTGTATTTTCAAAACGCGGAACAAGCCGGAGTAAAAAAATTATGTCTGTCAAAATAATTCAACTTTCTCAATGATACTGTGCAATAAGATAAAGAAAATATGCAGTACTTTATGAGAAAACACAAAAGGCGCAACACAAGTCTTTAGGATTCATTAAAACAAAACACGTTTTGTACCTATAATTGTCACTTTCCAATAAATAATGATATTTTTGAAACTGAATCTTTGGTGTGTCAGATAGTACAGTAAATTAAAACCCTTTTCTCCTTGAAACCGTTCATTTTGTTTTTGAAAACATTGAATTTTGTTGATTTTTCATCAAAATTGATCGTGAAAGATCGGGCAACGCATTATCTTGATCGTGAAAGACGAGGCGTGACCAGACGGACGCAGGACGTTTGCGCTTTTTAACCTGTAACACTAAAGGACATTTGCGCTTCAAACACCATGGACATTTGAGCTTTAAACTTTGATAATCCTGAACAAAATTGACAAGTTACCTATAATAGTTTACCTGTAATCTTTAGAAACTTTATCAAAGTCATGGAAAGATGTTCACATATTCTTTGAAAGTTCTTCCGAACAAACGACAAAATCAGAAAAAATTATTAGGGTATACTAGACAAACATGTATTGTAATAATATAGTATACGTTTCTGGGAAAACGATAGAAAACGAAACTTTTATGGATGGAACATTTAAATTTTTCCGAAGTTCTTCAATTAGCTTTCTTATTAGTGGATTAAAATTGGAAACTATATTCCTTTTGTGGTTATTATGGTGTATGAATAGTAAGAAGAACTGTACCTTCATAGTTTATCTAAGCTTGTTTCAATTTGTGAAGACCGAAATTTTATTTTTAAACCACCTGCTGTACCTGTTGACTTTTAGAAAGAGTCATCGTTGTTATAAGGAATTTACTCCCATCCACCCTCTTGGAGTGTTGTCGTTTTCATCTGACACACGCATGATGGGGAAAGGTTGGTGCTTTAGCTGTATATAAATATATTAATGTTTTGTGTTTTTTATTATATCAACTGTTTTTATGTTGATAAAGCGCAAATGTCCTATTGAAAAAGCGCAAATGTCATAAAAATTTAACGGCAAATGTCCATTAAAAAAAAAGCGCAAACGTCGCGCGCCGGACCAGACTTAATAATCAGAAAACAGCATTTTCTTTAACCAACTGATATACTTGCAACTAGTTGAAGCGTGTAATTATTTTAATAAGAACGAACATTAATGCTTTCATTTTTTTCTTCACTTTTTTTTAATTCCACACTTTTCCTTAAATGTTATTAAAATAACTCAAAAAATGTCTAGATAAGCAGATTTCCAAGATGAAAAGACCTTCAGGAGCGTAAATTTTTGAAAAGTAAAAGTATATATGTATTTATAATGTTTAATTCCTGGAAATAAATGCATTTGTTCGCATTTTGGATTTTTTTGTTGTAAGGGTTGTTACCTTCAGATACATGTATATGGGTGTCGTTCGTGCGTACATCGTATGACAATATTGGCTAATTTATTGTTTATTTCGTGGCTGCGCTGACATAAACTACAAAGATACTAAAATAACGTTATTTTTTCCTTGATTGTTTGATCAGTCTGTTCACAACTAAACGTCATTGTACCAACTTGATGGGGGAAAATACCAATCAACGTACCTCGCGATCGATTGTGCATGATGCCCAGCTTGAACTGTAATTTAGCCGATTAGGTTCTATTCTCAATCTAAAATTTGTATAAGAAATCAACACTTATGAATGACGGAGAAATAGACTGATGTTGCTATAAAGCACCTAGTCGGTGTGGTATTATAAGATACATGTATATGAGTGTCGTTCGTGCGTACATCGTATGACAATATTGGCTAAGTTTTGTTTATTTCGTGGCTGCGCTGACATAAACTAAAAGATACCAAAATAACGTTATTTTTCTTTGATTGTTTGATCAGTCTGTTCACAACTAAACGTCATTGTACCAACTTGATGGGGAAAATACCAATCAACGTACCTCGCGATCGATTGTGCATGATGCCCAGCTTGAACTGTAATTTAGCCGATTAGGTTCTATTCTCAATCTAAAATTTGTATAAGAAATCAACACTTATGAATGACGGAGAAATAGACTGATGTTGCTATAAAGCACCTAGTCGGTGTGGTATTATAAGATACATGTATATGAGTGTCGTTCGTGCGTACATCGTATGACAATATTGGCTAAGTTTTGTTTATTTCGTGGCTGCGCTGACATAAACTAAAAGATACCAAAATAACGTTATTTTTCCTTGATTGTTTGATCAGTCTGTTCACAACTAAACGTCATTGTACCAACTTGATGGGGGAAAATACCAATCAACGTACCTCGCGATCGATTGTGCATGATGCCCAGCTTGAACTGTAATTTAGCCGATTAGGTTCTATTCTCAATCTAAAATTTGTACAAGAAATCAACACTTATGAATGACGGAGAAATAGACTGATGTTGCTATAAAGCACCTAGTCGGTGTGGTATTATAAGATACATGTATATGAGTGTCGTTCGTGCGTACATCGTATGACAATATTGGCTAAGTTTTTGTTTATTTCGTGGCTGCGCTGACATAAACTAAAAAGATACCAAAATAACGTTATTTTTTCCTTGATTGTTTGATCAGTCTGTTCACAACTAAACGTCATTGTACCAACTTGATGGGGGAAAATACCAATCAACGTACCTCGCGATCGATTGTGCATGATGCCCAGCTTGAACTGTAATTTAGCCGATTAGGTTCTATTCTCAATCTAAAATTTGTATAAGAAATCAACACTTATGAATGACGGAGAAATAGACTGATGTTGCTATAAAGCACCTAGTCGGTGTGGTATTATAAGATACATGTATATGAGTGTCGTTCGTGCGTACATCGTATGACAATATTGGCTAAGTTTTGTTTATTTCGTGGCTGCGCTGACATAAACTAAAAGATACCAAAATAACGTTATTTTTCCTTGATTGTTTGATCAGTCTGTTCACAACTAAACGTCATTGTACCAACTTGATGGGGGAAAATACCAATCAACGTACCTCGCGATCGATTGTGCATGATGCCGAGCTTGAACTGTAATTTAGCCGATTAGGTTCTATTCTCAATCTTAAATTTGTATAAGAAATCAACACTTATGAATGACGGAGAAATAGACTGATGTTGCCATAAAGCACCTAGTCGGTGTGGTATTATAAGATAATCAGATCCAAAGGCATTGAACGATTATAGCCCTATTCACCAAAAAAAGAGAACCGGAATGAGTCATGCAAATCCAATATTTGCTATACCAATTAAAAATATAAATTATCATATAATCAAATAATAATTTGAACGTTTTCGTAGCATCAGATCTTTAACGGTCCTTTTCACGATCTTCATTGATTATGTTAACACAAAATAACGTGAAGAACCATTTGAATCATTAAAATGGATTCATATTTTTCAAAGAAAATTTGTTTAGTCATTCGAATTATGAAAAAAATCTTGTTTGTTTACATATTTAATGTCATTGAAATGTCGAGGAGCAATCTGCCTTTTGCAGTTTTGTAAAAACGGTTTACTTTTAAACCTTGATTTTTGTCAGATACTGATCATAATGTTGAACCATTTTGACAGACAATTTTATTTTTTGGTAAATTTGTCCGTATAATTCATTAAATTACATTAGTAACTGACCTTGCATATATCTTCACGATAAGATTTCCTTCACGATCCTATACCAGAGCTTTCACGATCCAATCGACCACCGTTAGGTATTATTTCACGATCTTTTTTCTCGATATACCGAATGACACCCGTGCTCTTTCAAAAGAATATATATATATATAAGTACGTCTGAACCAGTGACAACTCTACAACAGATTTATCCATCGGATCACCAGCAGTGATGGTGATACATGGCTGTGTACATTCTGTACATACAACTCGTCTAAACATCAGCCCAACAATGTTAGATCTGTAAATTTGCTTTCGCAAATTTTTTGTTCTTCCCTCGCCGGGATTCGAACTCATGCTACTGAGATATCGTGACACCAAATCGCCTGCACTGTATCCGACACGCTAGACCACACGACCACCTAGGCTTCTTATGATTAAGATCCATTTATTACATCGGTGATCCGTTTATTTGATTTGGCAGTCGCTGATGGCAGTCAGCAGGGTTTAAGAACATTTGTTGTTCGACCTGTTAGTCAAATGCGTTTTGGTAAATTTACTTTTTACTTTTTGGTCTTTTGGAAAATGTGAGTAAGCCTAGGTGGTCGTGTGGTCTAGCGTGTCGGATACAGTGCAGGCGATTTGGTGTCACGATATCTCAGTAGCATGAGTTCGAATCCCGGCGAGGAAGAACAAAAATTTGCGAAAGCAAATTTACAGATCTAACATTGTTGGGCTGATGTTTAGACGAGTTTTGTATATATATATATAAAACCGCAATTTTTATACGTGTGCATGCAAAACAAATTTCTTGTTAGAGGGTCTAAATACACACAAACAACATTTTCCAAAAGACCAAAAAAGTGAAAAAGTAAATTTACCAAAAACGCATTTGACTAACAGGTCGAACAACAAATGTTCTTAAACCCTGCTGACTGCCATTAGCGACTGCCAAATCAAATAAACGGATCACCGATGTAATAAATCGATCTTAATCATAAATTTAATACTAAACAGAAAACAATAAACTTGCGGAAAAGATGATATACCGCAAACAAAAGGTGCAAAGGTTTTGTACACCATATCCGGATTTGAGCAATTAATGTCTCTTCAGTGATGTTAGGAATCGAAACGGTATTTGGAAAGCCATACAATATACCTCAATTTAGGATAGACTCTTGAATTTTGAGGAGTCAAAATATATATAGTCTATAGACGCCTATTTGTACAAATAACGTCTTCTGCTACTTCACTTCCATACTGAGCAAACGGTAATGTGAATATTTCTTTGGTGTGGCAGTCCATTTTAAGGCCCTCTTCGCGGTCCTCGATTAAACTATGTCGAATTCCTTTGAAAAACCTTCGACAACTTTTTCGATTTAAACAACTACACTTTAAGGTGTCGGTTGTAAATTACAGGATAAATTGCCTCGCTTTTCGTCTTGTTTCTAAAGCTTGTACAAATAAATTTTATATTTTCCGACAATTTACATATATTGTATATATATGTACATGTAAACAGGAAGTGTTAGTATCTAGTGTTCAATTCAAAGCTGCAATTGTAAGAAGATTTTGTAATTGTAGAAAACAATGCATTACATTTCATTATAGAAATAGACCTAACACGTTGAAGTTTCATGACTTAATGAATTCCATAATCAGGTTAATTGCTAAAATTCATATATCGACTGATGTGGGACCATAAGTGTTCATCACTCGTCTGTATAGCAATAAACAAGACTCTTGACTAGGGACAGGGACACAAATAGTTTTGTGTGGTTTAAGATGTTTGTAAACTCGCAATCCCCATAACTCCGGACAGTTGTGTAACAGCACAACGTAGGAAAAAAGTTAGAATGCTTGGCTCATCAGATCGGAACGAAGCATAAAAAGAAACTCTGTAAACACTAGACAACGATCTTAGAGTTCTCTTAGTCACTAAAATTTGTTCACAGCAAACTTTAATTATACAATAAATAAATCATGAGTTCCCAGACTAAAATGTCAATCAGTAAACAGCAAACAGGTTCAGGTTAATTGCCAAAATTCATATATCGACTGATGTGGGACCATAAGTGTTCATCACTCGTCTGTATAGCAATAAACATTTAGTTATTTGACCTGTTCTGTAGTTATTGTGAAACAATTTAAACAATCCAATAATGAAACGATTGTTGATTTGCTTATTACATTAGGTGCAAGCATGTCGTTTTTGATACAAGAGCAAAACCAAAATATAACACCAACATTAATTACCATTTTAAGGAAATTAACTAAATATAATTAGTGCTTTTTGCCCTTTTAAAACATTGTCATGCATTGCCATGATTTATATTCTTCTCCAGATATTAACAACAGAACATCGGCCTTTGAATAAATCTTTCTTATCCAAGAAGTTTCCACCTCGCTACAATTAAAACATTGTACACAATCTTGAATGCCCTTTTCAACTGATTAATGAATCTCACTGTGTACATAAAATAGCAATAACATACTTGGATAAATATAAACCTTTTAGGCAATCATGCAAAGGATGGGTCTATAATCTTGTAAAAACATACAAACAACATTAAAGTACTACGCATAATCATTAAACTATTTAAGACCACGCTATTGTGAAGTTCTAATAGTTAGTTTAATATGGCTAAGCAATGAACAGAATTATCAAGTAATATTCTATCGAAAGCATTTATTGCATAGTACGACCAATACATGTAGACTAAAGTATTGTATTTAGTATTATTGGATTACGACAAACTGAATAGTATAGATATGGAAAGTAAAAATCTTAAACATATATATATATCTTTATTGTCACAAACCAAATTACAAAGGTATAGAGATAATTATACATATTTCCATACAATTACATAAATAAATAATGTACGAAAGTAGATAGAGGCATTAACAATTGTTCACCCAGAAAAATTTAAATTTGTTATTGATCTCCTTACTAAGTTTACACATCGATGTTCATTCAGTTCTGGACATGTTTTGGAATTCATAAAGTCATGAAACTTCAACGTGTTAGGTCTATTCCTATAATGAAATGTAATACATTGTTTTCTAGTTATCAAAAGCTGAACAATTAAAAATGTAATGGTATTCATCACCAATGGCATCTAAATTACAAAATACACACTTTCTGTTTTCTCTTTCTTAGTGTTGCAATATTCCAGTTTCGATTGGAAATTTCATGTTCAGAGTTCGGAATTTTAAAAATAAAGATATATGTCTGTCATCCAAAATACTAAAATATTTCTCGAACTCCAAAGTATCCTTAAATAAAGGATAAATTTAATGCTTTTGGTGATTTCTGAAGGCTTGCTAGCCAATTTTGTTTGAACTGATCTATTACGTTCTGTTTAATAGTTACATGAAGCAATGTTTTGTTAATAAAAAGATGTTGTTCCATACATATGACAAGCCACACGTGTCTAAAATTGATTTGACTTGTTTCAACCATAAAATATTTGTACCATATTTGGCAGTGGCTGAGTTATATAAAATAAAAGGTAATTTGTCAGGTTTTCCAGTTACCAACTTAAACCAATAATTAATCATTCGTAATTTGACCGAAATTTCTAATGGATATCTTCCCAATTCACCATAGATCATAAAATCAGGAGTAAATTTTTTACTCCAAGTAATATTTTACAAAATTTAATATGAACCCTTTCGATTATTGAATTATTTCCAAAACTCCATACTTCAGACCCATACAGAAGTATTGGTTTGACAATTTTGTCAAATAAATCAAGATGGCATTCAATTGACAGATTATGTACTCTTCCTTTTC
The DNA here is from genome assembly GCA_017311375.1 of Mytilus coruscus. NCBI lineage: Eukaryota > Metazoa > Mollusca > Bivalvia > Mytilida > Mytilidae > Mytilus > Mytilus coruscus. The sequence goes on from CM029601.1 coordinate 33,406,880, forward strand.
GAATAATATCGTACATAGATGTGTTGCTTTTTCACATTGCTTTTTTTTAGCTCTGGAAAAACTTCCTGACCTAGACAGTAATGCACCAAGATAAGTAAATTCACTGACAATATATAATATTATATTATCATACTTAAAAACAATGTTCTGTGGAAGTCTTCCATGTGAAAAAATTACAATCTTACTTCTTTTGCATGTTACTCTAAGTTTCCATAACTCACAATATTCATATAAGGAGTCCAGTTGTCTTTGTAAATCTATCTGAGATTCTGCCATTAAGACAGTATCATCAGCGTACAATTTTCAGCTCAGTAGTCAGTACTTCGGTACTGACATGATTTATAACAAACTTTTCTAAAATTGTCCGTTTATAAATTTTGAAATTATAAAGAAACTAAGGTTTCAACTCCCTCAGGCAAAGTTGACCTTAGATGAATTTGGCTATTTGTTTTAGGTATTTTTGTCATATAGCTCTTCAACTGTTTCGGTACTTATACATCCCTCGGATTTCAAATGTTTGGCATTGAGCGTTCCTGATGAAGGTAAATCCAGAAAAGCGCTTCGGACGCATGGAATTATTAAACGTGTTGTTTTCAATTTTTTAAATAAACATTTAACTCTATTTATAACTCACCAGAGATAGTATACAAACCTTCTATATTATTATTCTGTAAAAACAATTCAAGATCATTAAGATAAATTGAAAAAAGCAAAGGAGAGAGGTTCTTTCCTTGCCTAAGTCCAATGAAACAAGGGAAAATATCCGAAAAATCTGATCCAAAGTGAATACGTGATTTGATATTCTTGTACATGTTTACAATAACGTTATACATCTTTCCGTTAATCGAATGTTTTAAAAGTTTTTACCAGAGACCAGACCGCCAAACAGTATCAAAAGCTTTCGCAAAGTCCACGAATGCACAATAAAGTTTCTTCTTTTTTCTCTTTAGCTACTCAAATAATATATGTATAACAAATATATTGTCCACTGTGGAAAAACCTTTCCTGAAACTCGCCTTGTTTTCATTTAATAATAAAAAAATCCTCTAAGAAAGAACTCAATCTAAAATTTAAGACAGAGGTGAACAGTTTTCCCAGGCAGCTAAGTATAGTAATTGGCCTATAATTCTGGGGATCACCTTGATCACCCTTGTTTTTATAAATGGTATAATATGTCCCATAAGCCATATTTCAGTCAATATACCAGAATCAAAAATCATAATAAAAAGTTTCACATAAACGGGCATAAAAATGTGTGATGTGCATTTAATAAATTCATTGATTATTAAATCATCGCCACTGGCCTTTCTGTTTTTCAAATCTCTAATACACCTGCTAATCTCTTCTTAAATTATTTCTGAATCCAAAACTTCATTTACACCTTGAATGTCATTCGGATCAGTTGTAACGTCATTTATATTCTCGGCGTTATTCAAATTTAAAAAAAAAGTCAAACAGTACATCTAGTGCTATGCTAAGTTTATTTCTTTTCCCTTCCCGATTTAAAATTTTCCAATATTCCTTCGGATTTTGTGTCCTCAGATTTTTCATATTTTTTTGAAATGTTTTCCTATATTCCCTCGTGGATTTATCCATCTGGAGTTTACATTCCGTTCTGTCTTTTTCATTTCTTCCCTTTTTGCTTCAGATCTATTACTATAATAATGTCTCTTTGCTCCCCTGTAAATCTTCCTCTTATTCCAACATTGCCTTATCAAACCATGGTTTCTTCCCCTTTTTGCCCGAATTTTTCCTGTACGAATCCCTTGGCTTGCATATGTACCTAGAACATTACCTGCAGCATTCAAAAATATGCTGTTAATTTTTCGACTACTTCGTTTATTTTGCCTTGAGATAAAAGGTTTATACTGATTCTAATTCGGCTACCAAATCTGAAATCTTGTCCTTATCAATACATTCTAAGAATTCATTTTCTTTCTCAACATCCCATTTTTGTACCCGTTTTACTTTGCTTGTATTGGAGATCTTAATATCCCAAAGGACCTTAATAAAAGACGTATTTTTACATTGGTATACTTAGCGTAAAGGTATAAGTAAATCAGAATACTCCTTGAAGGAAAAAGGAAGAAGGATATTGTTTTAGTCAGAAATTAATTTCAGATCTGGAATTAGATTTCCGGTCAAGGATACCCAATCAGTATTTTCCGTTATTAAAGCAATCAATCTTTGTTGAGATTGTTGTTGAAGTCGATTATATTAATTGTAACCGATGATTGCTTATTATGTACGTTCACATTGGTAATGCGAACCTTTACCTTTTGTAAACGAAGAAAAACAAATATTTACTTTGTTATTTTCAAGCGGCAAGCACTGAAGTATAAAACTAATTGTCAAAAATGAAAACAACACTTTCATGCGTCCTGGTCGTTTTCTGGATTTACCTTCATCAGGAACGTTCAAAGCCGAACATTTGAAAGTCAGGAATGTGTACAAGAACCGATATAGTTGAAAAACTTATTACCAAAATAGACTTTAAATAAAAGTCAAATACATCTAAAATCAACTTTGCCTGAGGAAGTTAAAACCTTAGTTTGTCTGTACTTAAATATAATGACTGATATTCGCCAGTAAGAGAACACTAGTATAATATCCTACTTATTATTTTTTTTCAAAGTAATTCAACGTTTGTGGACCGTTCTGACAGTGTATAATGCTTTTATTTCAGTTTTTTTTTATTCGTGTTTCCAATTTCGACCATAAGTTTTGCATTAAAGTCTGTGAACAGCAAACATACAGGTTACTGGGATAATTAAGGTATATGGACTGTCCCATTCCGTCAAGAAACAAAACATATGCTTTAAGATTTATTTTTTTTTGCATGGGGGTTTATGCTTGTGTCCTGAACAATCAAACCGTGCATATAATAGATATGCAGCAACGTTTGGTCGAAATGGGAACATTCAATGCAATTTCTTGTGTTGAGTGACTCGTACTGTATTGGTCCGTAAATGATATAATGCAAGGCAAAATATCCTGCTGACATAGGAATATTTCCCCCTGCGAATGTCAATTTCAATGCCCTGCATCCAAATCGAACAACTTTTCAAAACCTACTTAAATCATTCATCGGTAAAGTGGCTTATGTTCTGATGAAAGGCATGAAATATTTGTCACTGAACATGAAGCATCAATCATCTACAACAGTCATTCTGAAGATATGTAAAAAGAAAGTCTACAAAAGAAACCATAATTACAAATCCAAATAAATCATTGTCGATTTTGTCGCAACATATATATGGGTCATTATAAAAGACATGCATATTTTGATGAGGGAAGTTTCGGAAAACTGATGTCATTGTTATAGAAATTAAAATATGTTCTGCTATTCTGAAATATGGTAGCAGCTATATTCAGAAATATGCAATGGGCAAAATTAGGAGTTCCTTCAATTTTAACAATTTTAAGTCATCCTTTGATAAAATTATGTCAATGGTGTTATCAATATATACAAACATACATTAAGTTACTAAAAAATAATTTTTAAATACCAAACAACTGTTCCAATTTGTTGTTAAGATTTGAATTACTACGTATAGACATTATATTTATAGGTATGCATTCTATTTGAACATAAATTGTTGTAAAAACATAGCTGTCCTAATCATGGCTGTTGTTAATATTAAAGAATACACTAAAACTGAATATAACTTATATGTGTAAGACTGAATGATTAGATAATGCCTAATCCTTCGTATACGGTCTAAAAAAAACTTTCCTTTAAAAAAAAAAAATAAAAATTATTGCATTTTTATATAGCACCACTGACCCTTCAGAAACTACAATGACACAAAAGTATCACCATTGACAACAAAGTTCAACTTTTTACCTTTATTAAGTACTGAACACAAAACAAAGAACACTAAGCAGAAGAAAAATTATGGGCGTGAAAAAAAAAACCGAATTCTTCGGCTAAAAAAAAACAAATTATATAACATAACATCAAACTACAACAACATTAGCTTAGCACTTGTAACTCCAATGACATCATTTGTAACACCATTGACAATATGTCTGAAACGAGGACTTTTCATCGTTGATGTATAACTTCAAACTTTCAAATTGGAATTTTTAAAGTTGATTAGAAGGTAGTCAGTCAATAACAGTCAAAGAAATAGAAAAAAAAAATGAGATAGCATAAAGATTGTGATTCAGTAACACCAATGATGTATACGGTTACACTAATGACAAGTATTTAGTTAGGATATTTTGTTAAAATTTCATTTACAGGACCTTAAGAAATTTAAGATTAGATGCCCAATGGTATGTCAATGCATTTAACAAGCAATAGTGTTGTGAACACAAACTTTAGAACAGTCAATTCAAATTAAATTCACTTGGTAGAACTTTCATTTTGTTTTGCAAGAGCCTTTTCCCATTTGTCACTGTCAATATGATATCTGCCTTTGATTTTCACTGGCTCTGGTATTCGTGTAATTACCTTTTGCATACTTTAACAACACTCATCAGTTATCGCTTTTGGCCAGTAAAACGTTTTCGCAGCTGGGTGCATACATCTGACATAAACTTCATTGTCATCAATATCAACAACTAATCCGGGATAAAACTTACCACCATAGTCTACAAGAACGTGTTTCTGTAGAACATCTTCTAGGTTGAATGCAATAAAAGTTTCAGTACCATATGTTTGATTGTCAATATCGTTTTCCTGTCTGGCATGTTGTCCTGACTTTCAAGAAAAATTGATTCTTCAGGTGTTTGTCGAATCTTTTCAGTGGTAGCAGGATGCTCTACTTCTTTTTCATGTTCTTTCCGTGACGCGGACTCGTCTGTTCCATGTTCAATCTGGTGACTTGATTTGTTATCACTAGAATATTCCTGATGATTTACTTCACTGTCGCTTTCTAGGTTAATTATAGGTGGATTGTTGATTATAATTTTTTCAGTTTTGTTACTTCTTTAGTGTTTGTTCACTGTCTTCTTTTTCTCTTCTGTCCTCTATTTTCCTTAGCCACATTAATCTCCAACGTTGCAATTCAGTCGGGATGTTGGTGGTGTTCGGATTATCAACAGGTAAAACAGACACAAAAGGTTTGGATCCCAGTTCAGTTGTAACATATCAGTTCTGGTAGTTGTCCACATAATATAAGCAACATGCGCAGATTTTCTTTCTCTTGGCTCATCTAGTCGATGAAGGTCATTCCTGACATTTGTATTTCCTTGTAGGGATAGACCGAATAAACCCGTCTACATAACACGCTTGAAAGTGCAAAATCTTGCCACATCCCTATGTAAGTTTTCTTTCTAGTAATCTTCATTACTTCAGCCTTAAATAGCTTCTCTATTTCCTGACTGTTCCAGGCACACATTCATCCGAGTACATTGCAAAGGCCTTAGCTATGTAATTGTTTTTATTTTTCTCACCCAAACCTATTGCTGACTGAGGTATAAATCTTTATGAGCGACAGATTCAAAGATAATTCTGGTTCTCATTTCTCTGCTACTAAGTTCATTTCAAAACGCATGAAAACTGCCACAATAAGGTAGGCAACTGTCATCAGCAGAAACTGTCACAGGAAAGAGTGCACATGATTGCTCAGTATCAGAGGATAAATAGTCAAATCCTTTTCATCAACAATGAGTTTGGTATCGACTATTGATGGAGTGTGTTGATAGTCTATGGAAAATCTTTCTAGCTCTTTTTTCTTCTTTTTGCAAAGTTTTTCTTAGTCTCCGTAGGATCTGCACTTTTCAACGCTCGTTAAATTTGTTTCCATATCCCCCGAACTCAAATCTGAAGCATGTGAAGTGTTTGGTTTCTCAGATTTATTGTGTTCAATCTTTTTCTCTGTAGATTGCTCTGCATATTTTGCCTTTTCTTTGTTTTCTTAGTTCTGTATACAGTACATGAAATTTGAAACATTTCAACTCATGCCCACTGTGCTCTGAATCTTTTCTGCAAAAGCAGCTAATATCTCGATATTCTATTTCTCCGAATGCAGTTATGAAAAGCTGGTGCATTTTTAAAGTGCCTGAAACTGTCTTAAGATTTAAATTTGAAAGAATCTTTGAGTTCTTTTCAACTTCTTTCCTTGGAACTTCAACAAGTGCTATATTTGAATCTTTACCATTGAAACTTTTGATGAATGAAGCAGTATCTAGAATGTCTTTCCCTTGCAAAACATGACGGTTTGCAGCTCTCGTAAGTGCACCTCCAATACCATCAGGAGCGCCTTTCCCATGGTCATTTTCATGGAAGTTCCAGCTGACAGATATAAATCCTCTTTCAGACATGAATTTTGTAAAAAGGAAGAAATCACCTTTCTGCTCATAGGTGTAATACCACCATTGTTTTTCTTGGATTAGTCTTTGTTAAAATTGCACTTTTCAAAAAAATGTGCAGAATTTATCTTTGTTTCAAATAAATAAATACTTGGCATGAACCAAGTTTTATCCTGTCCAGTACCTCAGACGAAATTTCACATAACATTTCATTGCATATAAGAAAATAACCATCACTGGAAGTTAACCAATCAAATTTTCCTCCTTTTTTCCTGTGTACATGTATTAGCAACCATGTAACCTCAAATTTCCAAAATATTCTACAGAAACACCAAATATAAAAAGAATGGTGCTTTGAAACGCCCAAGATATATGTTTATGACTCAGAAATTTTTTACTGCAATGAAATGTAGGATTGATTCCCTACAACTGTCAAATACAAGGGAAAAAATTTTAAACCCCTTTTTTTTCTAGTATAATGTAAGATGACATCTACAGCGATTCGAGCAAAATTTCTTCGAAAATCCAAATCAAGCCGCATCATGATAGAATATAGTGTGGACCAATAAATAAAATATTTATCTCAACTGCCTACAAACAGTTAAATATGACACCAAAAGATGACTCTATGGTGAAAAATACCACTAATGGACCTCTTTGTCTTCATTATAAGGTCCCTTTTGGTCCATTTATACCTCTAATTTCCTCAAAATTTCAACATTTGAGGCCAATAAATCAAAATTTCGGGGTAACTTTCACACATTTATCCAAGAAATGTGATAATGAATGAGTAATTGAAGTATTCAAGTTGAATGAACTATCCATATAAAAGTTTACTGACTCCATGGAGGTTTCAATAAGTCCTTACGTAAAATTTAAATTTACGCCGCGCATCAGAGAGGGACATAAAAAGCTTCCCTTTAAGTGAATAACTTGTTGTTACTGCTTCAACAATAATTTCATTACTTATAACTGTATATTTATTAAAGTATTACTTAGGGAAAGTTTTCTATTATAACAAAATATAAGAAATAAGCAGAAAAAGTCATAAAAAGCTCCCCAAAACACTAAGTATGACTTGGTCTGTCTACTAATATTCATGGTAGAGTCCTATTTCAAGGCTAGTTTCTCTTAAAATGAGTTTTTGAGTCTCATTTACCCAGAATATTTCATTTTTGTAATATTTCACTTAAATAGCATGACATTTTAACAAATAAGAGTACATACAAGGTCAAAGGTGCATGTGCAGCTTCCCATTATAGGTGTATTACCACCATTGTTTTCCCCTATTAGTCTTAAAATTGCGCTTTTCAAAACATTGTGCAGAATTAATCTTTGTTTCAAATAAATAAATACTTGGCATGAGCCAAGTTTTATCCTGTCCAGTATTACAGACAAAATTTCACATAACATTTCATTGCATATAAGAAAATAACCATCACTGGAAGTTAACCAATCAAATCACCCCCTTTTTTTCCTGTGTACAAGCTTTAGTTTATGACTCAGGAATTTTTTACTGTAATGAAATGTAGGATTAATTCCCTACAACTGTCAAATTCAAGGGAAAATTTTTTTTCGACCATTTTTTGTATGCAACCGGACGTGACGTACTATGATTGGGTGGTATTACACCTTATACTGTGTACTTGGGCCATCACTAGAGAAATGGAGAGTATGTATATAAGGATATTTTGGTTGAATTTCACCAAGAAGAGGGTTCAAGAAAGTTCATATGGCACTTGGTCCATGGTCAAGGGAATCGGACACAGAACTGAAAAGGTTAGCATTTTCCCCATAACCTCTGTAGTAGACTCCGGTGTGCAATGTTATTTGTTTTTTCAAAGCACCAAAGTGCATGCTTTGTATTTCTTTACCTAATTTACAAACGAAATTTTCAGAAAAATTCACATGTATCAGTGCTTCATTTTGTTGAAGATTTTCCTTGAGTTATCTAAAGTATTTCAGTTGGTTAGCTATATTGAAGTAATGTATCTTGAACTTTTCCATCTCTTCTAAAAATCTGTCGACCAACAAACCAAGATCACCTTTCATTTCATCTTTAACAGTAAGAGTAATCTCTTTTTCTTCGGTTTTCACAATTCTTTTTTCCTTCTTTGTGATCCATTGGAATAATGTCACTTCTTCATTCTTGTCATAGTTCCCAGAGTTCCGATCTATCATCTCTTTCTTGCTACATTTTTAGCATCTTCCTTACATGCAATCTAGATTTTCAGAATTACACACAGATAAATTTACAAGTTCTTTCAAACTGTGAGTTACCAGTACTTTCACTCTGCTCAGTGTATTTACAATAAACTGTATGTTTTCATGAAGCTAACAGGAACATGTGTCTTCACCCACAATTGCCTTAAGGTGGCTCGGCCCTTTAACAGTGCGCAGTTTTCAACGCATGTTTCTAACGACGAGCGCGTGCTCTTCATCCTGGTAACAATCGCTCTGAGGGGTCTTCTCAAAAATAATTTTGACGACATCGGAACGCGAGCGTGACTGAGAGCACCCTTTCTCGATGTCAACAAGCGATGAAAAAAAAAATAAATACGGTCAGAAAATACAGAGCGGTTTGTTACTTTTTCACATAAATATTAAAAGGACAGAAATATAAGTATGGTGTTGTGCATAAAACAAATAAAATCGAAATATTGAAATGGGGTACCCGGACTGCCAATGACGCAACGTTTAACTGTAAAAAGGACCTGCATGTCACCGTACGTCCTTATAGTATGCTTTAAAAGGTATCGAGAGGTTCATCTGCATCTGTTTGCGTCAACAAGCATGCACAAGATGAAACATCTCACCTGCTTTACTAATCAGGATTGCTTTTATTTTGATATTCATCAAGATCAAGTTTTACTTCAAGTAACACAAACAATTGTGTGACCAATGATCCATGAAAATGAGACAAAGGTCGGATAAACCGAGTCCGCCTTACAGTCATTCCATACACCAAATGTTGTTGAACTATAGCATATATATAATATACAAGAACAGACCAAACCATGAAAATTTGATATTTACCAATAAACCATGAAAATGAAGTCAAGGACAAATGATACCTACCAGACAGACATGTACACCTTACTATCATTTCATACACCAAATATAGTTTACCAATTGCTTTTAGTATTGGAAAAAGACCAAAACACAAACACTTAACATTGACCAATGACCTACTGCTATCTGAGAAACAGCCCTAATCAGGTAACTTTAACCTTGATCACTGATACATGAAATGAGGTTGAGATCAGATTAAACCAGTCTGAAGGACATGTAGTCAAGACCTTGCAAGGGACCCATATACCTACATGCAATAGAGGTATCCTACTATACATGTACCAGTTGCTGAACCATGAAAATGAGGCAAAGGACAGCAATCATATGACGGACAGAAATTTTGTAACATAAGGCATCTGAATAAAAGTTATGAAGCTTCCAGGTCTTCTACCTTCTGAAATATAAAGCTTAATACAAATAGTTTATGCCAACGCCCGATTGTAATCCCTATATCTCGCATTCTGCCACTTTCATCGCAGGCAGGAAAAACGTTGTTAGTTGTTGTTTAGTTTATGAATTCTCAATATTTCTCCTGAAATCTTTATAGTATTTTAGGGTAACAAAATTTAGATTTCAATTAATGTTAAAGTCCATTCTTGATGACATTCAGGTGATTGATCACACATAATTCAAAGGTTGAGATAAAAATTGTGCAGACAGGATTTTTCCATTTCTAATTTTAGAAATATTTGTAAGTTTAATTTTATGTTCATAAAGCCATAATTGGGGTAGGATTATAATTCTTTTTTAAATATCATTTACGGAAATCATTGTTGCTATCCCTATTAATTGGACATGTTGGAGTTCATCTAATATTACAAAACAGTATTTGCCTGATTTTAGTTATCTGGATCATTATGATAGATGATGAGGTTGTCAGTTAGATTCTTCAAATGTTTATGAGATCAAAGATATTAAACATTAATTTACTTTGTGTATTCCAAAATTGACATGTATACATGTACAATCATTAACTGATCAGATCCAAATTTTCACTATTTTTAAATCACTATTTTAAATGATCCAATATTTTGTGTTCATCAATGGGACATGTAGGTAAACTGCTCCTTTTGATCTTAGATTTTTATATGGATTTTGACAGCAATTCGCATATAGTTCCCAAGTACATTTAGTTGATCTAGATTCTGACAGCACATTGTATATAGTCACCAAGTATAGTTGATCTTGGGTTCTCATGTGGATTCTGACAGTACTTTGAATGATTATAAATGTAGTTCCAAGTATTGTTGATCTTGGTTTTCAATGTGGATTCTTAAGTTACAGCACTTTACATATAGTTGATTTTGGCTTCTCGTGTGAATTCTGTCAGTACTTTGCAAATAGTTCCCAAGTAAAGTTGAACATTCCAGAACAAATCACTTCTTCCTCTTACATGTCTCATATGAACCAGTATTCATTATTTGAAGCCTAAAATTAAATTTCAGAGTAATTCTGTCAGAAAAATTAACCATGATTGATATTTAACTGCATAATGTAATTCATTTTTAAAAATAAAGTGTTTACACAGAGATATGTCTCGCCTTTTTGTTATTTTGATGGTAAAATGCAAATGTTAAAATTAAAATAGCAATACTTTAATTTGCAAGTTATGAAAAATATAGAGAGTCAATGAACCATTACTAAGGGTACAGGGTCAAACAATCTCTATGGAAATGAGATGTGCCAATGCTAATACATATGCATACCAAATATCATTGACCTACCACTAATGGTACTCCATAAAATGACCTAATCACAAACTGACACATGTAAACTAAGCAAAAGTTTCAAAGTCAACAGACCATGACTGAGTGGGCGGGGCAAATAATCTGAATAGAAAAATAGGATGTGCCAATGCTAATGAAATAGCATATAATATATCATTGACCTACTACTAGCGGTTCCCCATAAACAGACCTAATCACAAACATTGAAGAGCCGCCACCGTAAACAGCATACATTTTGTACAAATGTTTGCTTTTTGGCTCCGTCAAGGCGAGATAAATATGAATGGTGTTCATTCAATAATGAGCCAACAAAATAGAATTAAACGTACTTAAGTGATTTTCTTTTATCAAACACCTCTAAACATGTCCAGAACAGGTGGTCCAGAATACATACTTCTGAGGCTAGGCTGTTTGGCTGTATGGGACAAGTAATTTCTCTGTCGAATTCTAAATCTGTTTTTGTAGGGGACTCATCCCGTATCCTCCTTATCATTGTAATAATAGCGCTTGTAATTTCACGTGTCCCACCTGACTTCGTTTCCTGTTTTCATGCAAAATAATTTGACTTTCACGTGTCACCCTTACAAAAAATCGGCCAATCCCGGATCACGCTTACACCCCAATGAGACCCACTTTGTACTCCTCATCAACCAATGTTGAGGTTACTTGTAGTAATATACATTCAATGTGCAATGTACCCTATTTTATAGAAACTACATTTATTTTTATTTGGCCTGACTATTCATCTTTTAAAAGGAGGCACTATTGAGTAATGTTTTTTCTTTCAAATAATCTTTAAAAAAAGTTGTTTTAGAATGGAAACTGTGAAAAAATGTTTGCATTGTTGCAAAGAAGTAAATAATAAAACAAGCATTCTGAGAGTAATTTATGGCAATATATAGTCCCCTACCGGTTAAAAATTCATTGTACTGGAACAAAAAGCTAACTTGATCTATCACGTGTCATGGTGTAAACTATATAACAATTATTAAATCAATATCTTCAAGCATGACATAAAAAAAGTGCGGAAAACTGATTATTTGAGTGAATTTTCTAAGTCCAAGGACCATAACTCTGCACAAAATTATCAGACCGCAACAAAATTCGAAATTGATCTGTAACTTGTCCTGATAAAACTATATACCAATTATTAAATCAATATCTTCAAGCATGACAAAAAAAAAGTGCGGAAAACTGATTATTTGAGTGAATTTTCTAAGTCCAAGGACCATAACTCTGCACAAAATCATCAGACCGGAATATAATTCAATCTTGATCTGTAGTATGTCATCATAAAACTATATACCAAATTTCAAATGAATATCTTCAAGCATGAAGAAAAAAAGTGTGGAAAACTGATTTGCCGGACTGACTGACTGACGGACAGACAGACAGACAGACAGACAGACAGACGGAGTACAAACCTAAAGTCCCCTTCGACTTATAAAATAAATTTTACTTTAACAAAAAGTTGAAACACATTTTTTTTTGTCTTTGTTCAAACATAACCAAGCCTTTTGCTAAAGTGCATTATCATGCTATTTAAATAACAAATGAATAATGTTACAACAATGCAAAAATAAGACATTAAAGTTTAATGTTTTATTAAGGTGTACATATGCATAATGTACAAATGTATACATCTATAAGTGTATCTATAAAGTTCTTACTGTGAATAGGACAGCACCAGTCACCCAAATGAGTATAACACCCTGCATTGACCTGTTTGGGATATGGGATTCTCAAATTCAGTATTTCATATACTGAGCAAAATAAATATGGAATTGTGAGTTTGGAAATATATGTGTTATTAGGTAATTTAGTTGAGTCCTATGCAGTATAATGCTTGTACCTAGGACCTGGTGATGTGTAAGTTCCAAAAGAAGGGGGAGGGGTAAGTTCGGTAACTGTTAACAAATTATGATCATGACGTATAGACCAATAAAACATATCGCCTTATACTCTAGGGGTCCTACTTTACATTAGGGCATTTATGTTCTTGCCAAGAAATTCAACAATCATACTTTTTTTGCACCGATATTTTACTACCGGGTTACATGTTCACAGTTTGTCGGTTTATGGTCAAATGAACAAAGAAAGATAGCCAGCCATTACGTATGTACCATGTAAAACTAAGAAAATACATTAAGAATACGTTGGGCAAACATCATTCCGGTTTTATCCCCATGGAAGTTTCAGCCGCAGATATTTGACTGCCTTAAATATCAAAATCTATGTTTTATATGCAATAACTCTACCTTCAACTTTGTATATTCGCCACTATGTCTGTTATTCTGGTACATGGTCGTATTCATCAGAAATGTATGCTGCACGACAATGGTAACCCTGAAATTTCTGTTGTCCGATTTTGGCGCCAAATTAAAGGGAAACAACTCGTGTCTGACAAAATTTCCGTATTTCACAAAAATAATCAAAATTTCGCTTTGTCATTACTAACAACCATACGTTAAATAAATTTAAATTCAGAAATTGTCCATTAATCTAATTTCACACATTATTTCGTTAAAGCGACCAATAAAGAATGCACAACAAAGTAATTAATGTAGTGAATTGAAATCAGAACTTATGGGGTAGAGGGGTTAAACAAAAGCCCGTAACTTTTTAAAAGACTGGTGACCCCATTTTATTTTACCTTAAAATGCTCTTAAAGTTCATAGCTTTGACATATCCGTTTTTAAAAAACAAAATGAAGCCTTTAAAATAAAGATTCAATGAATTACTAACAATAACTTGGTGTTGTGGCCCACATGGACTGTAGCAATGGAAAAATGAGGGGGTGCAAATAGGACACAAATTCTTTAAAAACATCGATTTTAATTTGAGTTTTGCATATATTAAGGACTCTCGTTTTAAAATTGAAAGTGGAGTTAAGTTAAGTTAAGTAAAGTTGCATTTAATATATTAATTTTCACCTCCCGTTATGAGATTCGAACATGCCATCTTCCTGCTGTGGTTTGGAACAGCTTTCCACTGCACCACTGGAATACCAGGTCTATATGTCCAAATTTTGGTAGTTAACTCTACCATTAACGAAGTGAGAGAAAAAATGCAGCCTGTTTTCGTTTAGAAATTAAGTGTCGAGATAACATATAATTGTTTGCCAATTCCATCATTTTATGCAAAAAATAGGAGGATATCATACCTTAATCTGCCATTTTTTTCTTGACATAGGCCTGTTCCTTCATTTCAACAGAGGTGTTTTCAACATTACCATAAGCAAGCATTTAAAAACAATGTTTTGTTACATCTATTTTCAACTTCGCTAAAAAAATCATGATATTTAGGGGTTTTTTGTCTCTTTTTTAAATAATTTGGTACAAAATGACCATAAATTTTGATTGCGTTTGTACACTTTGAATCACTTATTAAACTTGTGTACAAGTTTTAATCATAATTTGAATAGTATTCTTCCATAATACATGGCAGTGTAAATACAAAAAAGTCATATTGCCCCCAAAATCAATAGTATACTTTACCATACTCTATTGAAATATAGTGTTCAAATTATTAAGAATAAAAGAGTTTTCACGGAAAAAAAATCTTGTCAATAAAAGGCGATTTGATATCAAACAATATTATTAATCGAATATTTTTAAGGATTTGTGATTCGTTAAATCTTGATCACATGTACATTTGTATTTGCTCAGTTTGCACGCCAATACTGTTGTGTTTAGCTTTTCGTAGGTCAAAAACAGCTTATTGCACAGGGCATACAGCATGTTACTAAATATAGATTCTAGAAATCCCCAATTTTACATTATTCATGCAATAGTTGTTGATTAATAATATAACAATTGTAGCCTTTGGTTGAGGTCAATACGATGTTATATCGACCCAGAGAAGCATATCGACCTCGGACTTCGTCCTCAGTCAATATGCTTCTCTTAGGTCGATATAACCTCGTATCGACCTCATACAAAGGCTATAATTGTATAGTACTTGGTAGAAATGTACAGCACAGTGAATCGCAAAGCTGTGATATAGCGAATTGATATGAGCTCTCAACCACTGTAATACGTAAAAAAATGTCAACGATTCAAGACTTTACGCAAACTAGTTGCCCGAAAACTTATGAGAGTACCGATGGGAACGTGAAGGGGTTAAGAATGCCTTTATAACATTTCATACTGTAAACTGTATATAGTGTATCACAAAACATTCATATCTAACATGATGAGTTTATATACAAGTGTTATCTTAATATGTTTCCATGTCTGTGACTTAAAAGACAAAATAACATATATTTTCATGTTGTTTTTTTTTTTTTTTTTTTTGATATTGACCCAAATATATATATACATATAATTCGTCTAAACAACAGCCCAACAATGTTAGATCTGTTAATTTGCGGAAGCAAATTTTTTGTTCTTTCTAGCCGGGATTCGAACTCATGCTACTGAGATATCGTGGCACCAAATCGCCTTGCACTATGCCAGACGCGCTAGACCACTCGACCACCTAGGCTCTATATATATATTTGGTGCCACGATATCTCAGTAACATGAGTTCGAATCCCGGCGAGGGAAGAACAAAAAAAAAGAAATTGCGAAAGCAAATTTACAGATCTAACATTGTTGGGCTGATGTTTAGACGAAATATTTATATATATATAAACACTCTTCGTTTTGATAATCAAAGTTAACAGTACCAATTAGTACAGTTCTAGATACGCATTTCGTTAAATGATGTATATTCAGTGATGCATGATGCCAATGTATTTGCATCTGATTGCTACCGTTAATGTTATTTCACTAATTTATTTTTATTTCTAACATTTTGGGGTATCTCACAACATGTTTGTGACGTGGACCAATTCACCAACAAACTTATTATAATATAACAATTCAGATAAAAGTCTTTTGGTTTTTTTTTCTCCCAGTTTGTGAGTTAATTGGTCCAGTTTACACGCACGGAAAATGTGTTTAATAAGAAATATAATCAATGTTACCACTTTACCTCAAGAAAATCAAAACTGTATAAAATAGAAACGGTTAATAAAAGACTTCATGTCATGACATTTATGACATTTTCCACGCAATGACGTTAATTGTCTATCGTAAAATGTACAGAGAATTATTTAGAATAGAAACGTCTCTTTCGTCATACCGCGTTCATCGTTGTATTTATGATTTCAACAATCTATTCCTTAAAGCAATAGTGAGGTGACATGGGAAGATATGGCTGAGGACTAATTACATGATATTGTTACACAATTAGGAACTGTAGACTGATACAGACACCGTTAAAATTACATTAACTCCACAAAACACGGAAAACATATATCTGTAATTGAATATCATGGAATGCATAAATGCATTTTTGTTCTTCTAAGAGATTGTTAAATTTGATTAAATCTCGTAAGAAGATAATTATACGGTGTATGAATGCTGAATGTCGACAATAGATATATTCAAGAGGATTACAGACAGACCATAGGTCATAAAAATGTTGAGAGAAAAAAGTACCAAGTTAAGTTGTTATTTTATTATTGATGAAGTAATAACAGCAATCATGAGCAATGGTATTGAACAACAGTGATAATAAACCCTCGCATTTAAACATATATCTACTGTACAAAAAAGAACATTAGTGTCATTTATAATCATTTAGCATGGTAAGATCGAATATTATGTTTGTATTGTCTAAGTATTACAGATCATTACAAACAGTGTGATATAATACCAACCTGAGATGAAAAGTTTAGGTCATTTTCTTCATCCTTTTAACAGATCAGGAACACTACCTTATATGGATATGCATAAATCAGCATACTTATATCCTCGCACATGTAATTTTTTATTTACGTATGACACATTTTTTGTTTACCTGGGTTTTGACCAATCCACTAAATGAGTAACAATGCATGATGGACTACTATGTGTTTACAATCAACCGAGAACACGTTTTATTAACTGAAATATAACATATTTTTTCATGCATTGCGGGGTTAACAATTTCGCTTAGTTTTTCAATTTTTGTATCCACATTTATAGTTCGTGATATAAAGTATTCATTTTATGCTCAGATTAACGAAAAGTTGTTTCTTTGCGAAGAAACCAGTGTTTGAATTACCCGAAATATAGCCATTATTATAATTGATGATTACACAGAGATTTCAGGTATTCGTCCACAAGACAGCAACAAAACAACAGTGAAAAACATAATTTCCCATAAGACAAACTTTCAATCAGATAGTTAGTAAAATAAGGGATCCTTAAATTTTTGGTTCGTAAAAAAGGGGGAAGACTTAGAGTGTGTCAAATATCTGTTCGGGTCACTAAAATTTCCCAGCTTTTCACAAAATTGATGTTATGATATAGTAACTTCTTTCATGATTCAAACGTCATTTAAACCGAGGAAGGGTATGTATTTATTAATTTGTCTTTAAGAAACAAACACGTGTAATCATCAATCGGGGCCATTTATAGCCGACTATACGGTATGGGTTTTTCTCATTGGTGAAGGCCTAACGGTTACCTATAATTGCTTACATCCACTTCATTGGAACTTTGGTAGATAGTTGTCTCATTGGCAAGCATTCCACATCTCCTTATTTTTATATTCAAACACCTTTCAGAAAGATTGGTTTTCCATTATCTTGAAAAGAGATATTTACTGTAGAATACTGTGTACTATTTTTATATTTAGAATTTGACAGGTACAGAACATGTATAAAGCCTTTATAAACTATCATATTTCATCAAAACTGCTCAAGACATTTCTTAATTCTTGTCTGACAATGTTAACAAAATCTATAAGTATTGAATTTTTGGCATATTTCAGTTTTTTGACTTTTTTCTATTTCAAACTGTTCTCTTTGTTCTGAAAGTAATGAAGCAATATTTTCCTCAGTCATTGCAAGCAGCTGTTGTTTCGTTTTGTTTTCGTCTTTTCAAAGTTCGTTTTCTTCTAATGTAGATATTGGAATGTTTTGATATTTTTAACGGACTCGGATGTTTGCCAATCTTAATAAAATCATTTATGATGCTATCCATGTTTATGTGCGACAAGGACGTGAACTTTGATATGCTTTGTGAAAATTGCAGCGTTAGATCTAAACCTATTATATTTCTCTCATTTATTGATTACTTTCTTCTCTCGTTTTGTATATAAATAAGGCCGTTGTTTTTTTTTTTTTTTTTTTTCGTTTGAATAGTTTTACACTAGTGATTTTTGGTCCTTTTATAGCTTACTTTTCAGTGCTGAAGGTCGTCCTGTAACTTATGAAAGCTTACTTTACTAGATTGTGTCTTGGATGGAGAGATGTCTCATTTAGCACTCATACCTCATCTTCTTATTTTTATATACAAAGCACGTTTTAGAAAACCTAAATGGGCAACATGACACCCACTATGACCCGGAGGATTTAAATGATTGAAGATATTGCACATAAGTCAATTGGACAGCAGCCGAACGATAAAAATACCATTTTTGGTATATTTTGGGATAAAATTATCAACAGACGGACTTCATCGATGGAAAAAAATATACAAAATATGTTAAGCTATTTACCGTCTCAGCTTTTTATAACACATTTTTTTGAGAATACTGAATAGGTCCTGATAAAAAGTTTACACATCCAGTGCAGATAAGTCTGCGTTTGTCGTTACATCCATATTGGGGGGCAGTCTTTAACGCCACAACGGGAACATGCTTGAAATTAAGCAGTGTTTCCGTGCCATGTTTTTTGTGTTTTTCGGAGCAGCAATGTTTTTGAAATTGCATTATACAGGGTTAAAAGAGCTCAAATGATTTTTATACTGGACAGTGGTCACTTCATTGGAAATTTCACTGTTTCACGCCGTGAAATTAAGGCACAGGTACAATGCATACCAATGGACAAAACCTGTTCCAACTACTTTTACAAGGCGAAAAAGAAAGTCGAATCGTGCAGCCAGTAAACTATATTGTTTTAATCTGAGCATGCATATTAAAGATTATGCTATATATTTTACATTAAACACACTCGTTGAACAGAAACATTTATTATAAGAGTCCCAGACACTGTATTAGTTGACAGTTTTCCCACTAATTCAACGTGTTTTTAAGTGGTAGGAAACTCGTAGTAGCCCACAATGCATTGTAGTTCATTGAGTCGATTGCTCAGTTTTTCTAGGCCATGTTTACCTTCTATTTGGGAAATTACTATGTAAATATATTCTGACGTCAGGAAATCTCGAGTTCCCGACCTTTTTAAACATGATGGAAACACGTATATACATTCGATTTTATGTTGGTCGTTTGATCTGTATGCTTAATCACATTACTGTTGATTTTAATACATGATGCACAGATTACCGAAACATATACTTTTGGATGACCTCGATGACGTTTTCCGGTGTAAATTATATTTTATTACATTAGGTCATATACATTTTTAACTTTTCACAATCTATCAATTTAAAAAGGTAACCATTATAATTAGATACCAAAAATTTCTCTCCACTCGTTAAAAACTGAAGTAGAAAAAATATTTCTTATACTGCCACTAGGTTAAAAGGAAGTAAATAAAGATGACTAGTTTTTACATCAAAAATTAAGCTAGAAGTGAATTTATTTTCTGCTGCCCTGTTAATAAGAAAAGAAAATTTAAATAGTGAGAATTGAATGTCGGTTATTGGTGTTCTATAACGAGAATTTGGTGGAAACTCTTTGCGATCAGCAAAGGTTTCTGCGCAAAATTAAGCAAGTAGTGTTCTCCATGCATCCTATTTCGAAAATTTCGGAACCATGATAGTTTCCTTTAAAAAAGTCATCTTTCAATCAAAAAAGCTGCGCCATCATATGTGATTTGCAGTTTTATTTACGCCCAGAGGTTTTGAAAATTCAGAATTTGAGGATTTTTTCAACGTAATGTTTATTGAAACGCAGAACCCAAAAAGGCTACCATTGTCGCGTATGTAAATAATTACTTCATTGTAACCACTAAGTGTTACCAATATTCATTTAAATTCTTTGTAAGAGAATCCCAGATTTAGAATCGGAGGTGACAATGTGTATATAATCTTCAGAAGCCAAGTTCATCAATTATCTTCTGCCTTTCCCTTTGGATCCAAAGTCAAAAAGTATCGTTACGTCAGAATGTATGGTTCAGTAACCACAAATGAACACTATTGGAGTCTCATCAAACGCATTAACAACCAAACTAAATATAATGGTACAGCGCACTGTGATAACTAATTTAAGAACAAATCTTAAATATTCGGTGTTTCTTTTTCTATCTTTTTAAAGGTGATTGTGTGATTTTGTTATACATACCTTTCTGTATTAGTATCCCTTTGTTTTTCCAATAATACACTTGCATAAAATAGTAGAAATCATTTCTCTGTCGACTCTGCTCTTGTATCACTTGTATCAAATAAAATAATTTGATATAAAATGAGTTATTATAATAATATAGACATTCTACTGACTGCAGAAATCCTGTATGGGAAGTTAAGTTGAGCGATAAAGTAGTAAATATCTTTATAGGTCTCAAATGAACACTTTATTTTCTTGTTATTTCATTTCGAACAGAAAAAGTTGGGTAACAATTTATTGTCATGACAGTTCTGTATACAAGTTAACACACGATAGCCGTCAATCGACTTTTTGTAAAATGAGACGTGCAATTTATGCTTTAATATTTTATTTTCAAAGGTTAATGTAAACTGCGTTTATGTACTAGTTGTAACTGACCTACTGATATGGTTTTAGCTAACATATTTCGTTTTGATGCAAAGAGAGGCTGCTAGTCTTTTGTGGTTAAAATAAGTAAATGACTTAACACATTACACACACAATCATCAATACTAGGTATAAAAAATCAGTAAGCTATTATATATATGATTGATTAAGGTGGCTAACCCAACAGGGACCCCGGTAGATATTTTTATTTTCGAAGATCTTTTTATGTTGAATCCGAAAATGCAAAGAAAAAAGGGGGTCACCAAGCTCGTTTTTCCTCAAATGGAAGCAAAATGTGCGATTTTGACCCTATTTTCAAACATTTCCAGCCTGTCAACAATAAGGGCTTCATCAAATTCAAAGACTTTTAGAACTAAGTCAGTATGATTACTATGTGAAAAAACATTAAAATTATAAATGTAAACGTTTCCCTTAGTTGTTTTAGACTTAAAATTTTATTTTATTTATAGATTTATGTCCAAACTTTGCCATTTTCTAATTTCAGTTTAAGGCTGAAAATATTGGTTAAATCGATTTTTCGTAAAATTTCGCCGGTGATTTTTTTTTAAAACGGATATGTCAAAGCTATGAACTTTTCATTCTTTTTCTTCGAACGTTTAACTTAAAGGTAAAATAAAATGGGGGTCACGAGGCTTTTAGAAAAGTTATGGATGGACTTTTGTTTTACCCCTCTACCCCATAAGGTCTGATTTCAATGCACTCCATTAATAAATTTGTTGTGAATTCTTTTTTGATCTCTTTAATAAAATAATGTGTGCAATTATATTAATGGACGATATCTGAAAATAGATTTGTTTAACGTATGTTTTTTTTTTGTAATGACAAAGCCAAATTTTGATTATTTTGGTGAAATACGGTAATTTTGTCATGCGCGAGTTGTTTCCCTTTTATTTAACGCTAATAATGGCGAATAACGCTGAAGGTAAAGTCATTGCATATGAAAACATAGATTTTAATATTTAAGGCAGCCAAATATTATCAGTATCGCGAATAATACAAAGTGGTGTTGGGGTGTCTCAAAATACTCGCTACTGTAGATAATATTTCCGGCTGAAAACTTCCATGGGTTAAAACTTGACTGTTTGAGGAACGTGTTCTTAGTTTGACGTGGTAAACTGGTTATGGCTGGATATCTTTCTGTGTTTATTTGACCCTGAACCGGCAAATTGTGACACAAGCACAAGTTGGTAGGTCAAATTTATTCCACTGTTTAGTGAATAATAGTAAGATACCATGAAGAGGAACACTAAGTGGGATATAAAATTTGTTTAGTGTTAAAGGGAAATATTCAATGCATCGATTCATATAAGGTGAGGATTTTTTTGCAAAAAGTTAAGGTAACAAAAAACGTCCGAAGCGGAGACCGCCGTGACATTCGTTATCCACCTTCTTTTATTACATATGGATAGTCGACCTTCCCATGGATAGAAACAAGTGCATGTGAGTTGTGAACCTGCATTAACCTGGTGGAAAAAATCGGTCCTAATTTGTAATTCATAACCCCTACAGTAAAAGACAATACATTTTATTGGTCGATTCGTCATGATCATAATTTGTTAACAGTTACCTTTTTTTATAGAGTTTAGAAAGAAGAAAACAAGTTCAAGATAATGCCTCCTTTTAAAAGATGAATGGTCAGGTCAAATAATAAAAAAATGTGTGGTTCCTGTAACATACAAAAAAATAGGGTACTGGACTTTTTTTGGAAGATTTTTTTTAAATGTACAAGTTACCTCAACATTCATTATTGGTTGATGAGGAGTTCAAATGTAGCTGCATTTCAGAATTTAAGAGAGAAATTTCTTGTCCCTGGCAGACAAACAGCCTGGCCTGAGAAGTATGACTGTATTCTGTACAGGTTAAGAGGTGTTTGTTATAAGAAAGAAATCACTATTTATACATGTCATGCATGTAATTTTATTTTGTTGGATCATTATTGTTCACAATAACTTCTTCATTTTTTTAATGATGCATTACATTATGCAGGTCAATGTCAATCATGGTTGATTTTTCTGACAGAATTACTCTGAAATTTAATTTTAGGCTTCAAATACTGCATCCTGGGTCGTATGATACAAGTAAGAGGAAGTAGTGATTTGTTGTAAAAAGTAAAATTACAAAAATACTGAACTCCGAGGAAAATTCAAAAAGGAAAGTCCCTAATCAAATGGCAAAATTAAAAGCTCAAACACATCAAACGAATGGCTATCAACTGTCATATTCCTGACTTGGTACAGGCATTTTCTTATGTATAAAATGGTTGATTGAACCTGGTTTTATAGCTAGCTAAACCTCTCACTTGTATGACAGTCGCATCAAATTCCATTATATTGACAACGATGCGTGAACAAAACAAACAGTGTTCTTGCATATTCAACTTTACCAGGGAACTATTGGCAAAATACTGATAGAATTCACATGAGAAGCCAATTTCAACTTGTCTTGCAATTGGAACAATATGTAAAGTGCTGAAACTGAAGAATCAACATTGGAAGCCAAGATCAACAATACTTGGAACTACATGTATAATCAAAGTACTGTCAGAATCCACATAAGAACACAAGATCAACTGTACTTTGTGACTATATGCAATGTGCTGTCAGAATCCACATTAGAAGCCGAGATAAACTATACTTGGGAACTATATGCAAAGTGCTGTCAAAATCCATGTATAAAAATCCAAGATCAAAAGGACCTACTTTACCTCACATGTCCCAATAATGAATACAGAATATGGAGTCATTTAAAGAACACCGAAGATGATTTGAAAAAAAAATATTGATATTAAATTAATGAAAATATGCAGCTGATCAGTTAAATTAAATGATTGTACATGTTTACTTGTGAATATTAGAATATACAACGTAAATTAATGTTAAATATCTTTGATCTCATAGACAATTGAAGAAAAAGATAAAATAAAAATTTTCAAAAATTGAATCAAAATTCTTTTTTGATAGAGCTGTTTTGATATATTTGTTTCTGCCTGTAGTGAATTTTGCTGCAAACAGCAAACATGATACATGACATGCAAACTGCAATATATGCTGTTGTCTTACAAAATTAAGCCAATGCGATTTGTATATTTTGGAAATCATATCAGGTGGCAGTTGTAATGCATGTGCCTTAACTTTCCCTCATCGTTTACCTCACCCAACACCTGACCATGCAAAATGGCCACTTGATTTTATTTTACATCATTTGGCATTAATTGCTTATTCATAAAATTTCATATGCTAATCAGTAGCTATTTCAAAGTTTTTTCTGGATAAAAGGAGATTTGGAATATAGTACAGCAACCAAATAAAACAATCAAACAAATTATACATTGACTCGAAAACTTGGCTCACTGACCGACTACCTCATTACCTACATGTATCACTATGATCCAGATTACTAAAATCAGATAAATATTGTTTTGTAAAATTAGATATGCACTCCAAGTAATAGGGATTGCAACGAAGATTTCGGAAATGATATTTAAACTTGCAAATACTTTTAAGAGTAGAAATGAAAAAATTCCTGTCTGAACAATTTTTATTTCATTTGAATTATGTTTGATCAATTACCTGAATGACATCAACAATGGACTTTAACATTACTAGAATTTCAAATTTTGTTACCCCAAAAAATCCTTTAAAGATTGCAGGAGAAATATGAAGTACATGTATTAATAAACAAAACACCAACACAAAAATGTTTTTTCTTGCCTTCAACGATAGTGACAATGCAAGACATAGGGATTACAAGCTGGCTTTGGTATACACTATTTGTATTAAGCTTTATATTTCAGAAGGTAGAAGACCTGGATGTTTCATACCTTGTATACAGATGCCTTATGTTACAAAATATCTGTCTGTCATACATGTATGTCTGCTGTCCTTGGCCTCATTTTCATGGTTCAGCAACTGCTAAAATAGGATACCTATATTAGATATATGGGTCCCTTGCAAGGTCTACATATCCTTCAGACAGTGTTCACCTGATCTCAACCTTATTTCATTGATGAAGGTTAAAGTTAGCTGATTATGACTATTTTTTAAATAATGCTGTAAGCAGTAGGTCATTTGTCAATGTTAAGTTTTTGTGTTTTGGTCTGTTATTTTGATACTAAAAGCAAGAGGTACACTATATTTGTTGTATGGAATGATTGTAAGGTGTACATGTCTGTCTGGCAGGTATCATTTGTCCTTGAACCAATTTTCGTGGTTCATTAAATGTCAATGTCAAGTCCTCTTCTAAGATACTATAAGCAATAGGACAACTTTATTTGGTGTATGAAATGATTTTTAGGCGTACATTTCTGTCTGGCAGGGTTCATTTGGACTTGACCTCATTTTCATGATCAGTTTCTTGTATACTATATATGCTATAGTTCAACAATATTTGGTGTATGAAATGATTGTAATGCTGGCTTGGTTTATTTGACCTTGACCTCATTTTCATGAATCATTGATTATTTTAAGTTTTTGTTATATAAATGTACTTGTAGTAAAATTTTATCTTTAGCAATATCAACATAAAATCAATCGTGATTAGTAAAGCAGGTGAGACATTTCAGCTTGTGCACTCTTCTCAACTCAAAAAAAAGTGTTAAAAACTGTGACTACCATACATGTAGATGTATTTAGGAATCTGTGTTAACAGCTTGAAAAATGTGTAATCAATTATGATATATCTTAATGTATTGAAACAAGTCTAGAAAGTTCACATCGTTTGATTGTAAGCATTATATTTTTTAATATTTCCATATTTAGTGTTGTGAAATTGATTTCACAAAACACAGCTATAATGGTTGAAAAGCAAATCAATATCTTTGTATCACCAACAAATCGGTTTACTCACCATTTTCAAATTTGGTACATTGTGTTGGTTTTACAGAGATGACAACTGCGATATTCAAGATCTAAGGTGAATATTTTAAGCATATTAAGGACGAGAACATATTGATGATTAGTACCATATGTAGGTTCTGCAAAGTAGGAAGTGCGAGATATATGGACTGCCACTGGTTAAGGTACAATATATGTTGGATATAAGCAAAATTCCCCATTTTTACCCTACGAGACTGTTTATTTGTACAATCAGCTGTATGAACATCCTGTCTTAGCAAGGATTTATCTGTCAGACTAGGGACCTCATATTTGTATACCCATGTTAACACTACGAGTGTAGTTTTAAAAAAAAGACCGATATATAAGGTCGGAATAATAGGTCCAGGTTACTATTAACCAATTTTCATCTATGATCAAAGGTGGAAAACAGCAATTTATTGAAGTGTCGGGGACGGGGGGTTCTGTGTTGAACAAATAATCATTTAAGTGAAATGTGTCGATCAAGTTCCGGTAGTCTATAACACATTCTTATTCAATTCCTAACGTTTTTACGCTGGTATTTTCTTTCTTTTTAATGCGAACTCGGTTGGCACTTTGAAAGATAAAACAGAAAATAACAAATAACAAATAGCAAAATAAGTAAAAATAAAATATCAGAAATAGAAAACATTGCCCCCGAGGTCATATGTTATAGGGCTATAGTTCCGGAAATCATCGAATGAGAGAATTTGTTAGATATCCTCTCTACACTTACAAATATAATTAAAAAAAAACAAATTCCAGATTAGAAAACAGTGGTTGTTTAAAAGTGCTTTTTCGTGCCCATGATTTGATAAAGAATATAAATGTGTAAAATTGAAATGTTGGATGTGACAGTCAAGTATTTATTCTTTTACTTGAAAATTGTTATATTCAAAATTGATTTTGGTAAATAAAAAATATAAACTATTATCAATAATTTTGTAGTGAGAAAATATTTTACATACTTCGGAATAAATTCCTGGCCATTACTTGAAAATGAAGATATTTCAAATTAAAAAAAAAGATTTATGACAGTGACAAAATGTAATAATACGCAAAACCCTATAGCGTGCAGATGAACCCGCAATGCTTTTTATAGATACTTTATGGGTTTTACTCGTTGTTGAAGGCCGTACGGTGGCATGCAGTTTTTTACATCGTTTTCCTTGGTTTACGGTTAAACGTTGCGTCATTGGCAGTCGTATATGTCAATTTTCTTTTTTTTAATGCACCACACAATGCTTATATTTCTGTCTTTTTAAAATTTTATGTGAAAATTAACAAACCACTCTGTATTTCTGACCGTATTTTTTTTTTTTGTTGACATCGGGGAAAGGGTGCTCTCACACTCGCCCGAGTTCCAGTATCGTCAAAATTATTTTTGAGAAGACTCCTCAAAGCGATCGTTTCCAAGATGAAGAGCACGCGCTCGTCGTTAGAAACATGCGTAGAAAACTGCGTACTGTTACAGGGCCAAGACACCTTAAGTGATGTATACTTGATGTCCAGCAGCAAATGGTTCATGTATATTCAGGACAAACATCTCACATGTAAATTGAAGATATCTTTTATTAGTAAAACTGGCCCTTCTGAAACCCTTCTGTTCATTCCCGTTTATTGATGAGGTTCGGCTTGTTGTTCATTGTATTTTCCTGTGTAGTGTTTTGTTGTCTGTTTGTCTTTTTGTCGTTTTTATTACGGTAAGGTGTTATCTGTTTTTCTTCCGACTCACAAGACCGCTGTGTCCGTTCATAGATTGAAATAAAAACTTCAGTAGACAATTATAATTAGAATAATGTATATAAAAAAGGTGAAAAGGGAACAAACGTTTTCATATTTATAACATACTAGTACAACGAATATGGGAATACTATTGAAAAATATATAAGAAAGAACTGTCTGGGAAAGGACAAGATTAATGTATATTGCAACCGCTTTGATTGTGTGACACATGTAAAGAATCACCAGTAACAGTATCTATAATCGGGTCAGTTGATTAAGTCATCAAAATGTAATACTGATGTTTGGTTGGTTAACATTTAAGTTAACAAATATAATACTATCCGGCCATTACTGATGACGACAACTTTGCCAATAAATCAGCTTGTAATTTTATAAATTTTATAAATGAGATAAACCGACATCACTGTTACAGTTGTAAATGAAAGCAAAATATCATGAACTCCCTTTGGGGATGCCGTGTGCACTTTGTTTCCAAATGTCTTTGAAGATGAATAATATTCATAGAGGTGAAAAAGACGTTTCTTGATAGAAGCCCAATTTATAGAGAGACATTATTCTTATGGTTAGACGTAAACAATTCAAGATACCAACAATCGCATACAATTTCGTTCGATGTACTGCAAGATAATTGTTTTATAGTTAGCTAGAGAGTATTTTAGACATTCTTTTTTTCTGTTTAGCAAAAGAACACGTTTTACTTTGATGATCAATATGCATTCGAAATGTTTTTCCATGAATATTGTATTAACCGTACTAGAATTAAAACGTTGTCTTAATAACAACCATGATTTAGTACATGATACTTTTTGATAGTTTCAAAATACTAGAAAAAAAGATTATCGACTACACAAAAAGATTATCGACTACACATCTGCTAAGTGGACGCTTTGGTAAAAAAGACAGTTTGCTTTTTCTACCTGATCCACATTTGATGAATTTTTGTTCCATTGATTTTTCGAAACTTCATGCAGGTAATGGGCGAAGTAAACAATGGTGATTTAAATTTTTGGTAACATTAAATACATCACAGATAAAACAATTTTTGCTTCGTCCACCTAGAATAAACAGTGGCAACCAATGAATACACATCTTTGCGACAAACACAAATATCTATAATTCATTTTCAAGGTATATTTTTTTAGTAAATCAATGTTAGAGGTAAAGAGATAATAATAAAATAATAAAACAAGGAAAATGCGAACTTATTACAGTGAAAATATGTTGCTTTGGAAAAGAATTTTCCTTTTAATTTTGAAGACATATTTCAGATGCTAACATTACTTTTCTTAATCAAAGGCAATATTGAAATAAATTTCTTGCGTTTGCAAGGACAAACCGTCCTTTGTCCTCTTCTTGCAGCCTTGTTCCTTTACTCATTTGATGCTGACTTAAAACCGTAGCTTTTTAGGAAGAAAGATAAGATAAGTTAGCATTATCCTTACATTCACTTTTTGCTACAAAGATGATGTTCTCTCACTAAATAATTAAAAAAATGTTGACATTTTTGAACGCAAAGCCATCTATCCCATCGAAATTGAGATGAAGGATACAACAGATACAGTCAAGTCTGATTCATTTCTTGACTTAGATCTAGAAATTGATAATGAGGGTAGGTTGAAAACAAAACATTACGACAAAAGAGATTATTTCAGCCTCCCAATTGTGAACTTTCCCTTTCTTTGTAGCAACATTCCAGCAGCCCTGCATATGGAGTATATATATCTCCCAGTTGACACAATATTCCAGGGCTTGTATTTCCTTTCATAATTTCCTTGATAGAGGGTTGCTGCTGACAAAGAAGCTATTAAACCATGAGTTCCATGTGGTGAAGTTGAAATCTTCCCTTCGTAAATTTTACGGACGCCATCACGAGTTGGTTAACCGTTATGGGATATCTGTTTCACAGATCACGACGGATATGTTCCATCTGTCATAACCACAATCCCATCCTCTTTTCCCCGAATGTGACTTACCGAATTCGACTTATCACCAGGTTTGAGGTTACATGAGCAACACGATGGGTGCCACATGTGGAGCAGGGTCTGCTTACTTTAACGGAGTACCTGAGATCACCCCCCGGTTTTTGGTGGGATTCGTGTTTCTCAGTCTTTATTATTCTATCTTGTGTTTTGTGTACTATTGTTTGTCGTTTGGTCTTTTTCTTCTTTTTTTTTTTTTTTTGCCTTGGCGCTGTCAGTTTGTTTTCGTCTTATGAGTTTGAATGATACTTTGGTAGCTTTCGCTTCTCCTTTGTAATTCTAATGATAAAACCAAATATTGTATTTTTTTTTTTTTGCCTTCCTTTTTTAAGACTGTATTCTTAATGTCAAGAGGTTGAGTCTTATTCAATATATTTTTTATTAAGTACGGTTTGCACACAGATCACTACAAGGTCCTAGATCACAACTCCACATACATGTTATTTTACCAGATTATACAGCATTTGTTTACAGTGTCTATAGTATACCAAAAGAAGAAAGAGACATATCCTGTTTAAATATTAGAAGATGTCTCCCTTCCCTTTTCCATATTGACAATGAGATAGAAAGTCATTGATAAAAGTGCAAGCACCTGTACACAAAAAGTGTGACACACAAATTGGAAGCTTACTATATTTTTACAAATTCAGTCGATACGTCTTCAGAAGTATACATACCAGATGTTTTATTCTTTCATATCAGTGCAAATCAGATACTTATTGCTGCAGTAATTCACTTTTTAAATAAAACAAAAAGACTTGAGCATTATACTAATTAGACAAAAAAAAATAAAGGGCAATTTTACTGATGATTTGATAAAGGTTTTCGCTAGGGCTAGGGGTACCAGTTTCATCTAGTTTCGTGATACGATACGAATTTTCGTTTTGGCAAAACGTGTACCATTTAGAAAGTATAAAGGTCAATAGGTACAATTTTTAGATAAATGATTAACGATATAGACTGAAAGTCAATGTAACTGTAAACTATCAATTATCTGTTAATAGAAATCTACGTATCTTTATACGGGATCTTACTTTGGACAGGCAAAGACAACTTAAGTTCCAAGTCAGGAGTCTGTAAAACAGTGGTTGTCGTTGGTTTCTGTTTGTCATATTTTTTTTTCGTTTGTTGTTTTACCATAAATCAGGCCATTGTTTTCTCGTTTGTTGTTTTATCATAAATCAGGCCATTGTTTTCTAGTTTGTTGTTTTATCATAAATCAGGCCATTGTTTTCTCGTTTGTTGTTTTATCATAAATCAGGCCATTGTTTTCTCGTTTGTTGTTTCATCATAAATCAGGCCATTGTTTTCTCGTTTGTTGTTTCATCATAAATCAGGCCATTGTTTTTTCGTTTGTTGTTTTATCATAAATCAGGCCATTGTTTTTTCGTTTGTTGTTTCATCATAAATCAGGCCATTGTTTTTTCGTTTGTTGTTTCATCATAAATCAGGCCATTGTTTTCTCGTTTCTTGTTTCATCATAAATCAGGCCATTGTTTTTCGTTTGTTGTTTTATCATAAATCAGGCCATTGTTTTCTCGTTTGTTGTTTCATCATAAATCAGGCCATTGTTTTCTCGTTTGTTGTTTCATCATAAATCAGGCCATTGTTTTCTCGTTTGTTGTTTCATCATAAATCAGGCCATTGTTTTCTCGTTTGTTGTTTCATCATAAATCAGGCCATTGTTTTTTCGTTTGTTGTTTTATCATAAATCAGGCCATTGTTTTCTCGTTTGTTGTTTCATCATAAATCAGGCCATTGTTTTCTCGTTTTTGTTTCATCATAAATCAGGCCATTGTTTTTTCGTTTGTTGTTTTATCATAAATCAGGCCATTGTTTTCTCGTTTGTTGTTTCATCATAAATCAGGCCATTGTTTTCTCGTTTGTTGTTTCATCATAAATCAGGCCATTGTTTTTTCGTTTGTTGTTTCATCATAAATCAGGCCATTGTTTTCTCGTTTCTTGTTTCATCATAAATCAGGCCATTGTTTTTTCGTTTGTTGTTTCATCATAAATCAGGCCATTGTTTTCTCGTTTGTTGTTTCATCATAAATCAGGCCATTGTTTTCTCGTTTGTTGTTTCATCATAAATCAGGCCATTGTTTTCTCGTTTGTTGTTTCATCATAAATCAGGCCATTGTTTTCTCGTTTGTTGTTTCATCATAAATCAGGCCATTGTTTTTTCGTTTGTTGTTTCATCATAAATCAGGCCATTGTTTTCTCGTTTGTTGTTTCATCATAAATCAGGCCATTGTTTTCTCGTTTGTTGTTTCATCATAAATCAGGCCATTGTTTTCTCGTTTGTTGTTTAATCATAAATCAGGCCATTGTTTTCTCGTTTGTTGTTTTATCATAAATCAGGCCATTGTTTTCTCGTTTGTTGTTTTACCATAAATCAGGCCATTGTTTTCTCGTTTGTTGTTTTACCATAAATCAGGCCATTGTTTTCTCGTTTGTTGTTTCATCATAAATCAGGCCATTGTTTTCTCGTTTGTTGTTTTACCATAAATCAGGCCATTATTTTCTCGTTTGTTGTTTCATCATAAATCAGGCCATTGTTTTCTCGTTTGTTTTTTTATCATAAATCAGGCCATTGTTTTCTCGTTTGTTGTTTAATCATAAATCAGGCCATTGTTTTCTCGTTTGTTGTTTTACCATAAATCAGGCCATTGTTTTCTCGTTTGAATGTTTTGCATTTAGTCATGTCAGAGCCTCTTTTAGCTTACTATACAGTATAGGTTTCACTCATCCGTCATTTAGTCATGTCAGAGCCTCTTTTAGCTTACTATACAGTATAGGTTTCACTCATCCGTCATTTAGTCATGTCAGAGCCTCTTTTAGCTTACTATACAGTATAGGTTTCACTCATCCGTCATTTAGTCATGTCAGAGCCTCTTTTAGCTTACTATACAGTATAGGTTTCACTCATCCGTCATTTAGTCATGTCAGGGCCTCTTTTAGCTTACTATACAGTATAGGTTTCACTCATAGGGTCATTTAGTCATGTCAGGGCCTCTTTAGCTTACTATACAGTATAGGTTTCACTCATAGGGTCATTTAGTCATGTCAGAGCCTCTTTTAGCTTACTATACAGTATAGGTTTCACTCATCCGTCATTTAGTCATGTCAGAGCCTCTTTTAGCTTACTATACAGTATAGGTTTCACTCATAGGGTCATTTAGTCATGTCAGGGCCTCTTTTAGCTTACTATACAGTATAGGTTTCACTCATAGGGTCATTTAGTCATGTCAGGGCCTCTTTTAGCTTACTATACAGTATAGGTTTCACTCATAGGGTCATTTAGTCATGTCAGAGCCTCTTTTAGCTTACTATACAGTATAGGTTTCACTCATCCGTCATTTAGTCATGTCAGAGCCTCTTTTAGCTTACTATACAGTATAGGTTTCACTCATAGGGTCATTTAGTCATGTCAGGGCCTCTTTAGCTTACTATACAGTATAGGTTTCACTCATAGGGTCATTTAGTCATGTCAGGGCCTCCTTTAGCTTACTATACAGTATAGGTTTCACTCATAGGGTCATTTAGTCATGTCAGGGCCTCTTTTAGCTTACTATACAGTATAGGTTTCACTCATAGGGTCATTTAGTCATGTCAGGGCCTCTTTTAGCTTACTATACAGTATAGGTTTCACTCATAGGGTCATTTAGTCATGTCAGGGCCTCTTTTAGCTTACTATACAGTATAGGTTTCACTCAGGGTCATTTAGTCATGTCAGGGCCTCTTTTAGCTTACTATACAGTATAGGTTTCACTCATAGGGTCATTTAGTCATGTCAGAGCCTCTTTTAGCTTACTATACAGTATAGGTTTCACTCATCCGTCATTTAGTCATGTCAGAGCCTCTTTTAGCTTACTATACAGTATAGGTTTCACTCATCCGTCATTTAGTCATGTCAGAGCCTCTTTTAGCTTACTATACAGTATAGGTTTGACTCATCCGTCATTTAGTCATGTCAGAGCCTCTTTTAGCTTACTATTCAGTATAGGTTTCACTGATAGGGTCATTTAGTCATGTCAGGGCCTCTTTTAGCTTACTATACAGTATAGGTTTCACTCATCCGTCATTTAGTCATGTCAGAGCCTCTTTTAGCTTACTATACAGTATAGGTTTCACTCATCCGTCATTTAGTCATGTCAGAGCCTCTTTTAGCTTACTATACAGTATAGGTTTCACTCATAGGGTCATTTAGTCATGTCAGGGCCTCTTTTAGCTTACTATACAGTATAGGTTTCACTCATCCGTCATTTAGTCATGTCAGAGCCTCTTTTAGCTTACTATACAGTATAGGTTTCACTCATCCGTCATTTAGTCATGTCAGAGCCTCTTTTAGCTTACTATACAGTATAGGTTTCACTCATAGGGTCATTTAGTCATGTCAGGGCCTCTTTTAGCTTACTATACAGTATAGGTTTCACTCATAGGGTCATTTAGTCATGTCAGGGCCTCTTTTAGCTTACTATACAGTATAGGTTTCACTCATAGGGTCATTTAGTCATGTCAGGGCCTCTTTAGCTTACTATACAGTATAGGTTTCACTCATAGGGTCATTTAGTCATGTCAGGGCCTCTTTTAGCTTACTATACAGTAAAGGTTTCACTCATAGGGTCATTTAGTCATGTCAGGGCCTCTTTTAGCTTACTATACAGTATAGGTTTCACTCATAGGGTCATTTAGTCATGTCAGGGCCTCTTTTAGTTTACTATACAGTATAGGTTTCACTCATAGGGTCATTTAGTCATGTCAGGGCCTCTTTTAGCTTACTATACAGTATAGGTTTCACTCATAGGGTCATTTAGTCATGTCAGGGCCTCTTTTAGCTTACTATACAGTATAGGTTTCACTCATAGGGTCTTTACATCGAAAATAAACACATGTATTCTAAAACCAGTTGTTGGCATGATACGGGTTATGTTCTTCTCATATATTTTATGATGGTATGATACTAAACCCCTAACGGGAGGGATTGTACTTGATTTTCATATGATGAAGACATAATCTTTCAATCAGTTTAATTGAGGTCTGGAGCTGGCATGTCAGTAACTGCTAGTAGTCCTTTGTTCATTTATGTATCATTGTCATTTTGCTTGGTTTCTTTTGTTACCTATTCTGACATCGGACTCGGACATCTTTTAAACTTAGTTTTACTGTGCGTATTGCTATGTGTTTCTTTATTCAACATTAGCTAGAGGTATAGGGGGAGGGTTGAGATCTCACAAAACATGTTTAACCCCGCCGCATTTTAGCGCCTGTCCCAAGTTAGGAGCCTCTGGCCTTTGTTAGTCTAGTATGTTTTTTAATTTTAGTTCATTTATATGTTTTGGAGTTTAGTGTGACGTCCATTTTCACTGAACTAGCACACAATTTTAGTTAGGGGCCAGCTGAGGACCACCTCCGGGTGCGGGATTTTCTCGCTGCATTGAAGACCCATTGGTGGCCTCGGCTGTTGTCTGCTCTTTGGTCGGGTTGTTGTCTCTTTGACATATTCCCCATTTCCATTCTCAATTTTATTTGCTCATTGTTGAAGGCCATTAATTTACAGTTGCTTATATTCACGTCATTTGGTCTCTGGTGGAAAGCTGTTTCATTGGAAATGATACTACATCTCCTTATTTTTATAAAACATGGCTATATTATGTATATAAATGTTTCACCGTTTTTCATTATGCATTAGTACTGCTTACGATACACAGCACTGTTGGAATAACGAAGACAAGTTTTCCAATGGTATACGTATTCTTATTTTATAATTTATTATCATTTGTGTCTGGCTTTGTAAATGTAATGTGACTAAACGCAACCGAAGTTTGCAGATTAAATCTATTGAAAAGAATATAACAGCGTATTTATGTAACCATTCTAGTACAACAGCATCATAATCATAATATTAGAATCAACGTTGCTTTAATAAATGAAATTATTTATGATGAACAGTATTGCTTTCAAAAATGTATTTCTGGTTTATTAGCTCCTCTTTTTCAATATTTTTATCGACCAAACTGATATCGAATCTATTTCAAAAAAACGACAGTTCACTTAGATTTTGTTTTTCTTACTACACATTCAATTAAGGGAGTTCGCTTCTCAGTTTCAAAATAATAAGCTTTTCAAAATACTAGTATACTTTGATAGGTGATTGATAAAGAAATCAAAAGAGCAAAAAAAATATATAGGTCAATGTGCTTGTTTTCCAGATATTAGCCATTGAAATTTTGGCGGGAAAATGTTCTCTCTTGACTTTTCATAGCTTTATCATTGACAAGTTTAAGGTCTCAAAAACTATTAAAAATAATTAAAATTTTATAAGACTTTTACAGATGGCTTATCATTATACATGTAAAAGATTTATAAAGAGAAAAATTGGAGTCAATGGGCAAAATTTTTAAGGCATTCAAATGGATAAAACCAGAGGATTCCGAAAATTTGACAAAATTCCAAAACATGACAAGCGAACATCCTTAACTTTAAATTATTGTCTTGGTTGGTATTTTTTCGATATTAATTATTGGATGCAATTTTACAAAGTTCTGTTAAAGCTATTTAAGTTTCTCGCCTTTTCTACTCCACAAAACCGAATAACTATATAAAAGAATATTATACCCAACATGAATTGATTTTATGTCTCGACAGAGTTTTTCAGCATCTGATATGACGTAAGGGTTACGGTCTACTCATTTATTTGGATGCCTTTACGTGTGTTTGACATTGCTCCTTTAATCCTGTCTGAAATTAAAACGATGTAATTTGTAAAACTTCTGAAGACATGCCCAAGATTTATCTCATTTCAATACCAAACAAATATCAAATATATATACGTTGTGCGTAGCATTTGAATTCTTTGGTAAACCCTTGAACTTTGATCACGATTAGATTCCAGTAGACGAATACGATTTCAATAGATGTTTTCGCTTTTCATTCATTTGAACGGTGATAAATTAAAAACGCACAACAGTTTTCATCACCAGAAAGATATACTTACGTACAACTATGTCATTATAGAATCTGATGTTTAACGAATATCTCAAAATAGACGATGTATATTTTTTCATAAAGCTTAATAATACAGTCATGTATTAATAGAATATCAATTTTGTTCTTTCGATACATTACAATGCCATCTAGTAATGTAGTTACATTCAGTCATGTTTTTGTCATCTGATACACGAATTTATAAAAGTTCGTTTAGATTATTTTTCATTGTACTTCTAATTGTCAAAATAACTGCAGTGGGAATGAGTATTAGCAAATCATGTTAGGTCACTTGACAGTGGTAAAGGCCACCTTTGTTTTAATCTAGAGGGTTTTTGTTAATTAAAATTGTTGGTCCTTCTTGTTTATTTATTTACGCTTTCACTGGAGGTTTTGTATTAAATGATATCTTGTTTAGCCGCTTGTTCATCTTAGTTTGAGACGAATAAGGTCAAAATATTATTCTTTTAATGTCAAATAGAAGCAAACAGATGTAAATTTTGACTTACATCACATACCTCTTATTCGTAGTATGCACAAGCTACATATTCTGCATAGTGGTCGTATGCAATTGATAAATTTTAGGATCGATGAATAATTAAATATCATAATGTTACTACAAGACCGAACAAGACTTATCACCGACATTTAACCTGTCATGAGCTACATAACGGGTGTCACAACTGGAGTGTAGGTACCGCTTTCATTTATATCTTCTGAAGCACCTCAGTTCATCCAAAGTTTTCAGTCAAATTCCTCTTGCTTAATACATGTGTGGTATTCTTTGAACTGTTGTTCGTATTAGTTGGGGGTCGCGACGGCCGAGTGGTTTACGTAGTTCGTTTTAAGTATTACTAGCCTGTCAACAGGATAGAAGTGCTAAA
This sequence comes from Mytilus coruscus, assembly GCA_017311375.1. NCBI lineage: Eukaryota > Metazoa > Mollusca > Bivalvia > Mytilida > Mytilidae > Mytilus > Mytilus coruscus. The sequence continues at coordinate 33,444,097 of CM029601.1, forward strand.
AGTGACGTTAAACTCCAGAACTTAATCAATCAGTCGTATTGTTCGTCTTTCGTCTTTCTAGACTTGTAGATTTTGACGCCCCTTTCAGCTTTGATATACCCGTTTTACATGTCATACAATGTAATTTATCGATATTTTATTCCTTATTCATGATTTTGTTATCATAATGTTTTTTTCAATAAAGTAATTCATGTAACCTCTGCTAGAGGTTTAAAATTTTGTTGTGTCAAAATTTTAAAGATTTTCACAAAGAGTGAATAATAAATAATCACTAAATAAAGAACAATTGACAATCATGATGAATTTTCATAACCTTCACTTTACTTGATATAGTCTACTTATTTTTTATTGAAAATCTCTGCAATAGTATTAGTGTTTCCGTGTTGCTCAGTCTTTGGTTTTCTAAGTTGTGTTTTGTGTACTGTTGTTTGTCTTTTTTTTTTTTTTTTTTTTTAGCAATGCCGTTGTCAGTTTACTTTCGACTTATGAGTTTGAATGTCCCTTTGGTATCCTTCGGCTCTCTTTTTGAAAAGTTATAAGTTTTCATGTTAACAAAAAGTACATTATAAATAAACACTGAATTAAGATTCACTGACATTCATGATGAATTTTCGTAATAATTACCACATTACATCATTTATTCTTTAAACGAGCGATTTCCAATTTTTTAAAATATTTTGTTTAGAATATAGAGACAGCAAAAGTACGTTATTATTGTGGTTTTTGTAAATACAAGCTGCATGATATATTACCAGCAGACGTAGAAATAGATCAAGCATAAACAGCATTACCAGTAAACTAGTCTACAACAAAATATAATATTTAAAATAAGAAATGATCGATGTGGACAAGAACAAATATCTACATAAGCCAACAAGAAGCTCTGGTATACATGACATTCAACTTACCAACAACAGTCAGTTACTAGTACTATCCCCTAAAGGAATTTGCATCACGGACTAAAACAAAGTCCCACAGGATATCACAACTGTAGGGTTAAATCAAATACAACGCCGGCTAGCTTCACACTGGTCCTTTAGTACCTAATATATATACAATCGTTTAGGTCAGTTTATAATGTTAAAATGGATAAAAAGTTTCTTAAATTGTTACAAGCGCGCTTTCAAACCATTAGGATACAATATATCTGTTTTCTTGGAATCTATCAAATATTTCTCTATACGAAAAAAACGTAGAGGGGACAACAACTGCATATTTCCGATTAAAAAATATCGAGAGGGCAACAACTGGTTTCCATATGAGCTCAAATCGTAAGGCAACAACTGGTTTCTAGTTGAGTGCATATATCTCGTTGCTTTTCTTTCGTCTCATTCGTGTAATTTCATCTTTATTCTGCATTGATTTTCTACTTTTTAATTCTTTGTATTTTTCATTAAAAAAATTAAAAGGTTTTACAAAATCGCTCAAACGGCTAGTGATTCACATAATTGTTATCTAATTCATTTTTTTTAAAACAATATCGTTATTATAGAAAATTACTGTAACACAATCTATACGTCATCGTACGTGGATCGTTCATTATGTATTCATCGTCCTTTCGCCGTGCTTGTATCGTCTGTACGTGCACCATGTGTGGGGTAAGTTTGAATTAAGAACTTCAAGCAAATAACGAAGTCGAAAATATTTGTATTATGGTTGCATATTGAATTAGACATCCTGTGTAAGACTACTACAATTTTTAGTTATAGAAGTCTTAATAGTCTTAGATCCTACGTAATTTTCCGCTGGTGTTGAGCAATCTTCTTTTAAAAAAAGGACAATAAGTATTATAGTTATAATATTCAAGACTGTTATCTCATGAGAGGATGTAGCGTCTAAATGTCAAACTGATTGATTTATTGCTGGCAATAATTTATCGCCTCATCAGTACACATCGACAATGTCTCAACGAAAACAAGTCAAAACGACACAAAATTATGTCATGTTATTGATGCTTCTTCTCTATTATAAGAAGTTATGTGTTTACTAAGACAAATACTATATCAACCAAACTTAGAATTATATCTATTATAGATTGAAATCAGCAGAAGGTTTCTATTGAGTGCCATGATGCTGTTGTGAGAAATGCGAGTGAAAAGAGCAAGGAGAGGAAACTATGTCAATTGAGATGTCTAATTTTGCGACATCAATACAAAGATACATTCCCAGGGCTGATAGCAGACACCATCCCAATCAAATTAACTTCGAATAAGTAGAACATTTTTTCACTAATTGTAGTTCTCCAATAACTTTAAGGTATTTAGGATCTGATGAAGAGGGTGGATTAAATCACTTTTCATCACAATAAAACACAAATGATTTCGTAGGTTTGTGCTTCATTATTGTGAGACAATGCTTTTGTATTACTTGGTAGAATGCATTTAGGTATAGCTCAATAGAATATTACTCCAAACTTACATTATGTTTTCGCCGCCTAATTGATGTGATAACAATGTTTCTGTTTACATGGTTAAATATGGTGGCTTGATTATGACCATCATGTGCGATTAAAAAAAAATCTTGTTTTCCTGTTCCATACCATCGCAACTATTCGACAGGAATCAATTTCTGGATTCGTATTTTGCAATCCCAAGACTATATTAAAATACGAATGGAGAATTTAACTTGCGCTTCTGGCAAGGAGTGATCTTGTTCTACGTTCTTATAACTGAAACCAAATTTTATAAGATAATAAGTGTTTTTAAGGTAAACTGAACTTAATTTTAAAAGTATTAATTAATAAAAAAGAACTAATATAAATTAAATGATGCCATAAACCAGTTATTAGTTAATATGGAATTCGTAAACTTTAATTAATCCGAAAAATATGATTAGATATAAGATAAAATAACAACATGACTTGATCTTGTACACATCGATTCTACTTACGTCAATAATTATTTCTGATAAATGCTTTAATCAATCACAATATTGACAATGTCGTGTCATCACAGTGTTTATATTGTATGCCTAGTCTACGCTCTTGTGTTAACACCGTTCACATCGCGATGTTGACAATATCGTGAAAACATCGTTTTTATAGAATTTACCGAAACTATAACCCATGTTTACATTGTTCACATCGTCGACATCACAGTGTTGACAATATCGTGGTTATGATATAATTATAAGAAGATGTGGTATGATTGCCAATGAGACAACTCTCTACTAGAGACCAACATGACGTAGAAATTAAGAACTATAATAGGTCACCATACGGCCTTCAACAATGATGTATACATAGTCTAGTATACCTTATTGTTCAAATGGTCGACATCGCGATGCAACAATTAATTGAATGAAAGAATTCTTAAACTCAAATATAATAGTTTTTGTTTTGGTATGGTAAGCCAATATTCTTGATTTATTGCAACTTTGAGAATTGTGGTTGATAAATGCACGTTGACATTCATTTTGATTAATGGTATTGTGACAGTCGTGACAGTCGTAATCTTATTTCATGCACAGATGACGAGTTCAAAAACATAAGCACAGAAGCGTGTGGACATTTTTTTTTTAAATTTGTTGTGAAACAAATTTATGCAACGAAGCACTTGTATCATGGAAAATACATTTGTTCATGTGGAACATTTCTGACATGTTTACTTGGGATAGAATTGTAAGAGAATCATCATTAACATTATCTTAACTCCTATACATTTCTAGGAAAATGATTGGTTAAAAGCGTCCGCGTGGAGACCGTGTATATTCCATATTAGGTTAGTAGGGAGGCGGAACTTATTGCATACACGGCGAGTAGTGGTGTTACGTCCCTTTATAAAAACAAAACGGTACTGAAAAAAAATGTTAAAGGTTTCAACAGACGAAGAAATTGATGATGAAGATTGAAATAAATTCATAAAACACATTTAAACCTAAGAAGTTGTTATTGTTGGCATCTGTTTTTGTAGGATCAATGGAAGTAGTTTCTTAATGCTAACGGTATTGAAGACTTGCTCATTTTGATATGTCACTAGTCTAAATTTCACACGTTAAGATAGTCGGTAAGATAAATTTGTTACATAGTGTGCTAGTGACGTAATACGGTATATGTGGGGTTAGTAAATTCCATATGGAGATTCGAGCTTCGCTCTCACCCCATATGGAATTTACTGACCCCATATATACCGTATTAGGTCGCTAGCACACTATGTAACTAATAATATTCGCTTTTATATATATCAATTGCATAAGGTGTCTAAACAATAGATCTTAATTGTAAGATAATTTTTTTGTATTACTTAGTAATATATGCAAATGAAGAAATAGTGATGAAGTACTGACAAATATCTTTCCGTATTTGAAATAATTCTATTGATGTATGTTCATATTGTCGACAATGAAAACAATGCACGAGATTAATAAAATTATATACAATGTTGCATGTAACGACGTTTAAACGATACTATACAATTATAACCTTTGTATGAGGTCGATACGACGTTTTATTAAATGATACGAGCAAATAAGCCCTAAAACGGATAAATCAGCATGCGCAATACTGATGACGTATAAATCAAGAGTTAATATGCTTTTCGGACAGGGCCAATACGGGGCCAATACGGAAAAAGCCGTATTGGCCCATGGGCAAATATGGACGTTCACTTCCGGTTAAAACACAAATGATTTCGTAGGTTTGTGCTTCATTATTGTGAGACAATGCTTTTGTATTACTTGGTAGAATGCATTTAGGTATAGCTCAATAGAATATTACTCCAAACTTACATTATGTTTTCGCCGCCTAATTGATGTGATAACAATGTTTCTGTTTACAGGGTTAAATATGGTGGCTTGATTATGACCATCATGTGCGAAAAAAAAAAATCTTGTTTTCCTGTTCCATACCATCGCAACTATTCAATAGGAATCAATTTCTAGATTCGTATTTTGCAATCCCAAGACTATATTAAAAATAAATGGAGAATTTAACTTCCGCTTCTGGCAAGGAGTGATCTTGTTCTGCGTTCTTATAACTGAAACCAAATTTTAAAAGATAAGTGTTTTTATGGTAAACTGAACTTAATTTTAAAAGTATTAATTAAAAAAAGAACTAATATAAATTAAATGATGCCATAAACCAGTTATTAGTTAATATGGAATTCGTAAACTTTAATTAATCCGAAAAATATGATTAGATATAAGATAAAATAACAACATGACTTGATCTTGTACACATCGATTCTACTTACGTCAATAATTATTTCTGATAAATGCTTTAATCAATCACAATATTGACAATGTCGTGTCATCACAGTGTTTATATTGTATGCCTAGTCTACGCTCTTGTGTTAACACCGTTCACATCGCGATGTTGACAATATCGTGAAAACATCGTTTTTATAGAATTTACCGAAACTATAACCCATGTTTACATTGTTCACATCGTCGACATCACAGTGTTGACAATATCGTGGTTATGATATAATTATAAGAAGATGTGGTATGATTGCCAATGAGACAACTCTCTACTAGAGACCAACATGACGTAGAAATTAAGAACTATAATAGGTCACCATACGGCCTTCAACAATGATGTATACATAGTCTAGTATACCTTATTGTTCAAATGGTCGACATCGCGATGCAACAATTAATTGAATGAAAGAATTCTTAAACTCAAATATAATAGTTTTTGTTTTGGTATGGTAAGCCAATATTCTTGATTTATTGCAACTTTGAGAATTGTGGTTGATAAATGCACGTTGACATTCATTTTGATTAATGGTATTGTGACAGTCGTGACAGTCGTAATCTTATTTCATGCACAGATGACGAGTTCAAAAACATAAGCACAGAAGCGTGTGGACATTTTTTTTAAATTTGTTGTGAAACAAATTTATGCAACGAAGCACTTGTATCATGGAAAATACATTTGTTCATGTGGAACATTTCTGACATGTTTACTTGGGATAGAATTGTAAGAGAATCATCATTAACATTATCTTAACTCCTATACATTTCTAGGAAAATGATTGGTTAAAAGCGTCCGCGTGGAGACCGTGTATATTCCATATTAGGTTAGTAGGAGGCGGAGCTTATTTCATACACGGCGAGTAGTGGTGTTACGTCCCTTTATAAAAACAAAACGGTACTGAGAAAAATGTTAAAGGTTTCAACAGACGAAGAAATTGATGATGAAGATTGAAATAAATTCATAAAACACATTTAAACCTAAGAAGTTGTTATTGTTGGCATCTGTTTTGTAGGATCAATGGAAGTAGTTTCTTAATGCTAACGGTATTGAAGACTTGCTCATTTTGATATGTCACTAGTCTAAATTTCACACGTTAAGATAGTCGGTAAGATAAATTTGTTACATAGTGTGCTAGTGACGTAATACGGTATATGTGGGGTTAGTAAATTCCATATGGAGATTCGAGCTTCGCTCTCACCCCATATGGAATTTACTGACCATATATCGTATTAGTCGCTAGCACACTATAACTATAATATTCGCTTTTATATATATCAATTGCATAAGGTGTCTAAACAATAGATCTTAATTGTAAGATAATTTTTTGTATTACTTAGTAATATATGCAAATGAAGAAATAGTGATGAAGTACTGACAAATATCTTTCCGTATTTGAAATAATTCTATTGATGTATGTTCATATTGTCGACAATGAAAACAATACACGAGATTATATACAATGTTGCATGTAACGACGTTTAAACGATACTATACAATTATAACCTTTGTATGAGGTCGATACGACGTTTTATTAAATGATACGAGCAAATAAGCCCTAAAACGGATAAATCAGCATGCGCAATACTGATGACGTATAAATCAAGAGTTAATATGCTTTTCGGACAGGGCCAATACGGGGCCAATACGGAAAAAGCCGTATTGGCCCATGGGCAAATACGGGACGTTCACTTCCGGTTTCAATTTTCTTACGCCTTACTTAAATTTGGACGTATCGTTGTGCAAAAAAACATTTGTATTATATTTTTTTAACTTAAAATCATAAAATTAAAAGTTTAAATGATGTTCAGTGTTTTGTAACGTCTTGAAGTCTTGAAACGGAAATATTTCACAGCCTTTTCGAGTACGATTTTCGATTATTGACACTGTTAGTCCGAGATTACTCTGACGTCCAAATGCTGTTTTGCCAGACAAGCTGGGGTCGTGGGACGTCAGAGCTCGTCCCATATCAAAAAGTGGATATTTGCCCGTCCAATATAGATGCGCTGCTTCGTCGCTTCTGGTGCCAACGGACGGCCTTGGAATTATATAAATCGGGTATCAATTTGTTCATTTTCATTTATCTCTTCATTTATGTAAGTTTCACCTACCTGCCACCCTTTATTTTCTCATATTTAGACAGTTTTCACAGTGACCCACCGATTCTGGCATTTTAACTTTCATTTTGAAAGATTGTCATGTGATCACGAGAAAAAGTAAGGCACAATGGACTATGGAAATGATGTATGCATATGACCCTAGGTCAATATGAATATATAATCTAACACCTCGCTCATTTACGATGCAAGCAATGTAAATATCCGAGAGCTTCCGAATGTTATCGTGGTTGGCACTAAATGCTTACTACCGATCTCCTGTAAAGGAGGTGAACAATCGTGGTTGGCTACTAAATGTTAAATATCGATCTCCTATAAAGGAGGTGTAAAAAGTATAAATATTTGCATATTTGAGTCTTGAGGTCGCGAAATCTCTCGTAACTTGACGTCTATTTGAAAATAAAAGTAAAAATGTCTGAATCGATGGGTCACTGTGAAAACTGTCTAAATATGAGAAAATAAAGGGTGGCAGGTAGATGAAACTTACATAAATGAAGAGATAAATGAAAAATGAACAAATTGATACCAGATTTATATAATTCCAAGGCCGTCCGTTGGCACCAGAAGCGACGAAGCAGCGCATTTATTTTGGACGGGCAAATATCCACTTTTGATATGGGACGAGCTCTGACGTCTCACGGCCCCAGCTTGTCTGGCAAAGAGCCGTTGGACGTCAGAGTAATCTCGGACTATGACACTGTTAAATTTCCGTTGATCAATCATCAGAACGCAGACGATCCAAGAGTAAGAATAGTTAAACTGTCTGATTTATTCTTCCTAGCTACTTTATATTTGCTAGATAAAATGAATCATAATAGCATAATATCAAGTACTTGAACGAGAAATCAGAAATTACATCTGACAATGTTCAAATGATGTTGACAAAAAATCCATGGACGTGAATGCGAAAAGACAGGTTCAGATATATAATTATATTTATGAAATTCAGTATCTTCTTTACGGTAAGTTTCCTACTTTATTTAATTTAAAGAATTAAAATCATTTAATAAAAGTGTTATGAACTGACTGTTTCTGTATTAGCCCTGTTATAGATTCTCGATCAGCTCAGTGTATTGGCCCTCGACTCTTCGAGTCTCGGGTCCAATATAGCTAACCTCGAATCTATAACAGTGCCAATACAGAAACAGCCAGTTAATAACACTATAATATTGACCTAAGAGAAGCATATGGACTGATGACGAAGTCCGAGGTCGATATGCTTCTCTAGGTCGATATAACATCGTATTGACCTCAACCAAAGGCTACGTGACGATTTTTATATTATTAATCAACAACAATTGCATGAACAATGTAAAATTAGGAATTTCTAGAATGTATTTTAGTAACATGCTGTATGCCCTGTGCAATATGCTGTTTTTGACCTACGAAAAGCTAAACACAACAGTATTGGCGTGTAAACTGAGTAAATACAAATGTACATGTGATCAAGTTTTAACGAATCACAAACCCTTAAATATATTCAATTAATAATATTAGGGGACGACCATTTGATTTTTTTTTTTGGGGCAAAATATTTACTTTTACCTGTTGACAAAAATATAAAAATTTCATAAATTTGAACCACACTATTTACAAGAATAATTTTATTGGATATATAGCACTGATTTTTGATAACTGAGAAGCTTGATTTCTCTTTTATTAATTGTATGTGATTACAACGTTCAGCTGATTTTTAAAGAGTTAACTCCCTTAAGTGTTCTGTACCCCCTTAACATATCACCTGAAACCATGCGCCGACTGACCATTCATATTCTGTGCACAATGTTAATCCGATATTGTCAATGTCTATTAAGGTTACTTAATACGTTGTTTTTACAAGGTACATTTTAACGTACGGGGTCACCAAAGGTTTCTCAACGCCTGAAAACAAGTAACTCTAAAAAAAATACTACAGGCGAATTGATTAACATAACAATCATGTGACATATGGCGGGTAGTGTAGTTTTTCTATATAGGAGAACCAAAATGTGATAAAAAATTGTGAAAATATTCCTCCAAAATGTGTTAAACGGACTATTAGGGACGACCATTTGATATTCTGGGGGAGGGGTGGCAGGAGGATTTTGAAAAAAATAACTCAGCCTTGATAATACCAAAATGAATGGTTTGTTCTGTGGTAGTTTGAAAATAAATAACTTGACCTACAATGTATTGAAAATAACTTGGCAGTCTTTTAATCCATTTTATAAATGCTATTCTGAAGTATGAGATGGCACCAGATTCTTCCAAAACTCGTCTTTTTTTCATATTTTATTCGGGAAAAACTTCCCAAATCTTTCAATAATACAATGTATAAATATTAATGTACTTGAAATGTCTGAAAATGGGTTTCATTTAACTTGAGGTATATTGTCTCAGGAACATTTACCTCCCTTTTCTTACAGGGCTGAAACTACATTAACAAAATGATTAAGGCAAACGCCTCATGTAGGAAATTTCAAAACAAAAGCTCGTCTTCATATCAAATTTTTTCACGGCGAGTGTCTTGCAAGAAGCAAGTTCTGTTCACCCTCTAAAGTAGCCCCGTTTTCGGGATCCATGTTTCTCATTTATTTCTAGTTTTCAGTGTTATTTGTCTATTGTTTGTTGTTTTGTGTTTTATCTGTTCCCGGGGTCTGTCTTAGAAAAAGTAAGGCACAATGGACTATGGGAAATGATGTATGCATATGACCCTAGGTCAATATGAATATATAATCTAACACCTCGCTCATTTACGATGCAAGCAATGTAAATATCCGAGAGCTTCCGAATGTTATCGTGGTTGGCACTAAATGCTTAATACCGATCTCCTGTAAAGGAGGTGAAAAATCGTGGTTGGCTACTAAATGTTAAATATCGATCTCCTATAAAGGAGGTGTAAAAAGTATAAATATTTGCATATTTGAGTCTCGAGGTCGCGAAATCTCTCGTAACTTGACGTCTATTTGAAAATAAAAGTAAAAATGTCTGAATCGATGGGTCACTGTGAAAACTGTCTAAATATGAGAAAATAAAGGGTGGCAGGTAGATGAAACTTACATAAATGAAGAGATAAATGAAAATGAACAAATTGATACCCGATTTATAATTCCAAGGCCGTCCGTTGGCACCAGAAGCGACGAAGCAGCGCATTTATTTTGGACGGGCAAATATCCACTTTTTGATATGGGACGAGCTCTGACGTCTCACGGCCCCAGCTTGTCTGGCAAAACAGCCGTTGGACGTCAGAGTAATCTCGGACTATGACACTGTTAAATTTCCGTTGATCAATCATCAGAACGCAGACGATCCAAGAGTAAGAATAGTTAAACTGTCTGATTTATTCTTCCTAGCTACTTTATATTTGCTAGATAAAATGAATCATAATAGCATAATATCAAGTACTTGAACGAGAAATCAGAAATTACATCTGACAATGTTCAAATGATGTTGACAAAAAATCCATGGACGTGAATGCGAAAAGACAGGTTCAGATATATAATTATATTTATGAAATTCAGTATCTTCTTTACGGTAAGTTTCCTACTTTATTTAATTTAAAGAATTAAAATCATTATTAAAGTGTTATGAACTGACTGTTTTCTGATTAGCCCTGTTATAGATTCTCGATCAGCTCAGGATTGGCCCTCGACTCTTCGAGTCTCGGGTCCAATATAGCTAACCTCGAATCTATAACAGTGCCAATACAGAAACAGCCAGTTAATAACACTATAATATTGACCTAAGAGAAGCATATGGACTGATGACGAAGTCCGAGGTCGATATGTTTCTCTAGGTCGATATAACATCGTATTGACCTCAACCAAAGGCTACGTGACGATTTTATATTATTAATCAACAACAATTGCATGAACAATGTAAAATTAGGAATTTCTAGAATGTATTTTAGTAACATGCTGTATGCCCTGTGCAATATGCTGTTTTGACCTACGAAAAGCTAAACACAACAGTATTGGCGTGTAAACTGAGTAAATACAAATGTACATGTGATCAAGTTTTAACGAATCACAAACCCTTAAATATATTCAATTAATAATATTAGGGACGACCATTTGATTTTTTTTTGGGGGCAAAATATTTACTTTGACCTGTTGACAAAAATATAAAAATTTCATAAATTTGAACCACACTATTTACAAGAATAATTTTATTGGATATATAGCACTGATTTTTGATAACTGAGAAGCTTGATTTCTTTTATTAATTGTATGTGATTACAACGTTCAGCTGATTTTTAAAGAGTTAACTCCCTTAAGTGTTCTGTACCCCTTAACATATCACATGAAACCATTCGCCGACTGACCATTCATATTCTGTGCACAATGTTAATCCGATATTGTCAATGTCTATTAAGGTTACTTAATACGTTGTTTTACAAGGTACATTTTAACGTACGGGGTCACCAAAGGTTTCTCAACGCCTGAAAACAAGTAACTCTAAAAAATACTACAGGCGAATTGATTAACATAACAATCATGTGACATATGGCGGGTAGTGTAGTTTTATATAGGAGAACCAAATGTGATAAAAATTGTGAAAATATTCCTCCAAAATGTGTTAAACGGACTATAGGGGACGACTGGGGCAGGAGGATTTTGAAAATAAATAACTCAGCCTTGATAATACCAAAATGAATGGTTTGTTCTGTGGTAGTTTGAAAATAAATAACTTGACCTACAATGTATTGAAAATAACTTGGCAGTCTTTTAATCCATTTTATAAATGCTATTCTGAAGTATGAGATGGCACCAGATTCTTCCAAAACTCGTCTTTTTCATATTTTTTCGGGAAAACTTCCCAAATCTTTCAATAATACAATGTATAAATATTAATGTACTTGAAATGTCTGAAAATGGGTTTCATTTAACTTGAGGTATATTGTCTCAGGAACATTTACCTCCCTTTTCTTACAGGGCTGAAACTACATTAACAAAATGATTAAGGCAAACGCCTCATGTAGGAAATTTCAAAAACAAAAGCTTGTCTTCATATCAAATTTTTTTCACGGCGAGTGTCTTGCAAGAAGCAAGTTCTGTTCACCCTCTAAAGTAGCCCCCGTTTTTCGGGATCAATGTTTCTCATTTATTTCTAGTTTTCAGTGTTATTTGTCTATTGTTTGTTGTTTTTGTGTTTTATCTGTTCCCGGGGTCTGTCTTTTATTCATTGATTGCCCTTCTTTATTCTCTTAGTGTTGCATTCCATTTGTAATTTAGTTTAAAACTTTAGTTTTATTTTATTTAAGGACTTTTTATCTAATTTTACAAACTTCTTTAAATTGTATCCCAGTTAGGAACTACATCAAGTTGTAATTGAAATGTGTTATAAAAACTTACTTGACCTAGTTATATCAATGATAATCAGTCCCTTTTTAACTTAATTTGAAAAAGAAACAAATAATTGACAGGTATGAAAGATTTTCTGCAAGCAAAACACCACACCAAAAAAAAAAAAAAACAGCAGCCACATACTTTACTATGTGAATTACATTTTTGCTTTATCCTACATATTGGTCTTTTGATGTTGTCCCTAAAAACTATAAGTCTTACACTGAATCTATATAGATATTTTGCTTTGAGACCAAAAATATTGTTGAAAAAATAATTAAAACAGAACTTGTGTTTCAGATTAAGAAAGGGTCTGGGAAACGCGCAGATTGCATGATTTTGCATCATTTTTCTATAGCTTCTTGGGGACTTCAGCTGCACCACAACCCTTCGCCGAAATTTACAGCTGATATTTAAAGACACTACACAGTTATTGTCTTTATCCTGCAATTAATTTTGTATATTGTTTTTGCTTTGAAAGACAGAAAAACTCACATTTATTGCATTTATTTTCGATTTAAAATACTTTGAGGCCCGCGTAGTAATATTAAAATCACACATTCAGCTGAAGACCGTGGGTTCGCGAAAAAAGAATCTTGAATGATCAACAATAATACATCGCTCAGAGTAAATTATTATTTGTTATAACATAAGAACTAATTTCAACAGTAAAAACAAAAAACAAAACATTCTCCGATTTAAAACAAAAGTGTATGATATGTCCTACGCTTCAGAATTTTGAACTGAAAGTGACATTCAATGAACATGCTGAAATTGACATTTTTACATGGATGTTTGTGTGTCACTCGTGTCAGATTAAATGTTTCGCTCGATGATTGGTGCTGTAGAAATGAAGTTAACCCTGCTGTTCATGTTTGTCTGTTAGCAGAAAAGGATTTAATTCATAGTGCTCTAAAGAAATGCTTGAAAACAAACAGACCGCAGTTCGCATAAGGTCAAGCAATACGTCATTGAAATGTGACTGCAAACTTAGTCCGGCAGTTGGCGGAGCTTTAAAGCGATATTCTGTATAGTATACAGATACAGCCTAGCGATATCTGTAGGGCTGTATCTGTATGATAAGACACCCAATTGCAGGATAAAATGATTTTACGCTCACTCGGTCTGTCAGAGGCCTTCCAGTGGGGATTTAACTAATCAATTGTTTCACATTTCGATACATAAAATTAAACTTTCTTTCAACAAAATTTAAAAGGAATTTGTTTTATCATCACACCCAACAGTTTCACTTGAAATAACAATAAATGTGCAGAGCTAATATCATTAAATTATAGACAAATATATTAAATGTAAAACATGTCGATTTTTATTAGAAAAATCTTCAAGTTTATAGGATAATGAAAAAAATGTCTTCCTATTTTTCGCATGGAACATCATTTGAATGGTTCAGTCATTTAGAAGACTCGTACGGTCAGTTTGCTTTGAATATTCAGGCATATTAGACTATTCAGTTGTCTCTATCTAAGTATATTTCTAAAGGTATATCTGAATATCATTGTCTTTATCCTGCAATTAATTTTGTATATTGTTTTTGCTTTGAAAGACAGAAAAACTCACATTTATTGCATTTATTTTCGATTTAAAATACTTTTAGGCCTGCGTAGTAATATCAAAATCACACATTCTACTGAAGACGGTGGGTTCGCGAAAAAAGAATCTTGAATGATCAACTATAATACATCGCTCAGAGTAAATTATTATTTGTTATAACATAAGAACTAATTTCAACAGTAAACAAAAAACAAAACATTGTCCGATTTAAACAAAAGTGTATGATATGTCCTACGCTTCAGAATTTTGAACTGAAAGTGACATTCAATGAACATGCTGAAATTGACATTTTTACATGGATGTTTGTGTGTCACTCGTGTCAGATTAAATGTTTCGCTCGATGATTGGTGCTGTAGAAAATGAAGTTAACCCTGCTGTTCATGTTTGTCTGTTAGCAGAAAAGGATTTAATTCATAGTGCTCTAAAGAAATGCTTGAAAACAAACAGACCGCAGTTCGCATAAGGTCAAGCAATACGTCATTGAAATGTGACTGCAAACTTAGTCCGGCAGTTGGCGGAGCTTTAAAGCGATATCTGTATAGTATACAGATACAGCCTAGCGATATCTGTAGGGCTGTATCTGTATGATAAGACACCCAATTGCAGGATAAAATGATTTTACGCTCACTCGGTCTGTCAGAGGCCTTCCAGTGGGGATTTAACTAATCAATTGTTTCACATTTCGATACATAAAATTAAACTTTCTTTCAACAAAATTTAAAAGGAATTTGTTTTATCATCACACCCAACAGTTTCACTTGAAATAACAATAAATGTGCAGAGCTAATATCATTAAATTATAGACAAATATATTAAATGTAAAACATGTCGATTTTTATTAGAAAAAACTTCAAGTTTATAGGATAATGAAAAAAATGTCTTCCTATTTTTCGCATGGCACATCATTTGAATGGTTCAGTCATTTAGAAGACTCGTACGGTCAGTTTGCTTTGGATATTCAGGCATATTAGACTATTCAATTGTCTGTATCTAAGTATATTTCTAAAAGTATATCTGAATATCTAAAAGACTTTTCTATTTGTATACTGCTTTATGTAAAGGCGAAACTGGTCCAGTCTATTAGTAGCAAAAACAGAAATTGGAAATGAATAGATAAATTAAAAAACAAAAGAAGTAACAAATTAACAAAAATAACCCTATTATTTTTCAATTCTTAGTCCATTTTACGAAAATTTGACAATCGCTTTCCCAATTTTACTGGATAACTGAAAAGTTCATGTGACTCCCATTTTCGGAACCTGGATGCTTTACTTATTTGTCTTTTGAGTGTTTATGTCTTTGTCTTTGTCAATTGACTGCTGATTTGTGAACGAATATATTTAGTCAAACACTTGTAGTTGTGCATTTTCTTTGTTTATATTAATAGTATTAGTGGCTATGGCTCGAGTATTTAAACACTTTTTTCGTATATGCAGCAACGAAGTAATTATTCGTGAATTTGAACACAGAACAAAATATTTTGTATCATAAATGTAAACACAAATGAAGAAAAAGGTTTAAAGGTGAATTCTTTTTTCGGCAATGTGTTAAAAATTGTGTTCTATGACATGCAGTAATAAACAATTGTAAACACATAGAAGTCCATCATGCAATGCAACTCATTCAGTGGATTGGTCGATCAATCGCCCAGAAAAAATGCAAAACATTATTTGTAAACAAACACTGATACATGTATATGTATCACCTTTGATAAGTATTTAGTACGACGATACATTTTCACTTCTGTACTCGTACTCTGAACAACAAATTTATTTATCTTGTTAAAAATGCTTACATCCGTACTCCTAACAACAAAATTATTATGTTTAAATTTAACTGTGAACAGTGTTTTATTTAACGCCATTTTGTTCCAGGTTAAAGTTGTCATTTTGACACTATTTCTACATTTTATTTATTATTACCTGTAACGGCTATTGTGTCATAGATCAAACTTATTCGTTCAGTGTATGTTTACTTGTTTTTGTTTAAATGTCTTTTTGATCGAGTTAAGCCATTTCAATTGATATTTTATAGCGTGTCTTTTTATGTTGTAATGTTTCACTACTGTCTCAGGTTAGTGTGAAGGTTGGGGCCTGTTAAAACGTTAAAACCCGCTGCATTTGTATGCACCTGTCCTAAGCCAAGAGCCTGTTGTTTAGTGGTTGTCGTTTGTTGGTGTGGTTCATAGGTGTTTCTCGTTTCTCGATTTTATATAGATTAGACCGTTAGTTTTCCTGTTTGAATTGTTTTATACTAGTCATTTTGAGGTCCTTTATAGCTTGCTGTTTGGTGTGAGCCAAGGCTCCGTGTTGAAGGCCGTACTTTGACCTATAATTGTTAACTTTTTATACATTGTGACTTGGATTGAGCGTTGTCTCGTTGGCACTCATACCACATCTTCTTATTTATATTGGCGCAAGCATTAGAATGCTAAATATTGCATATCCGTATAAGGAAATCAGATTCAGATTCATTATTTTGAAAAGGAAGTGGGGCAAACCAGACAACGTTAAGAGTAGGACAAGTAAAAAGTCTATGCATTAACCATGTATGAAGCTCCATAACGGGAGGGGACTCCCCCACTTAAACAGCCTCTGGAAATGTCCAGACCTGTTAACTGCAGCAGTTGAATCACAACAATCTAAGTAAGAATTGTACTTACATTTTTTTTAATCTATCCATAAATTAAATAATGTATATAGATATAGGAAGATGTGGTATGAGTGCCAATGAGACAACTCTCCATCCAAGTAACAATTTATAAAAGTAAACCATTATAGGTCAAGGTACGGCCTTCAACACGGAGCATTGGCTCACACCAAACAGACAACTACTGTACATCAGATTCCTGACTTAGGACAGGTGCAAACATTTGCAGCGGGATTAAACGTTTTAATGGTACCAAACCTTCTCCCTTTTTCTGAAAGAATAGTATAACATCACAACATAGAAAGATGTTCATAATATCTTGGTAGTAGAATAATTAACCAAAAGCCTCATACAATCACATTAATTGTAACACATAGGTTATAACACTGTTAGAACATACTCACCCATTCTCGTCCAATAGAAAATCATTTTTTTTCCTTCTGATTTTCATAGTACATGGCTTTCCATGCACTATAAGGTGCTATTCATGAATGACTTTTCATTGTAGATTAATCATGAAAGTGAACTCTTAATAACTACACTAATGAAGTGTACAATACCCTGAGGCATTTTCCATAGGAAAACAACCTACTGATTAAAGATGAAAGAGAATAGATTTATAAAAACAAAACATTTTGAAAATTGCAAATGTTTATAATGGTACATATATGGAACAAAAAGAAAAAAAATGAAATGGGGGCAAAGGTGTAGGTAAAGTTATCTTTAAATTAATGTTAATACCAGACCCAAAGAAAACAATGTCAGACTGCTGATATATAAAACAAAGGAACTTTTAGAAGAAAAAAATACATGTACATTCATCAATAAAAAGTAAGTATCTGATGTTGAATGATCGTAATTCTAATATTTATTGAGTGAGTTTGATAATTGCCAAAAATATACAAATGTTAAAAAGCTGATTTATAAAACATTGCATGCTTTTTATAATCAAGAAATCTAAGGTATATAAGTATTAAATTTTACCTGAAGCAGAAGAAAAACTCAATGTTTGAACAATTTATCCTTTTTGTCCTCACAAAACTTTGTCAGTGCTATTTCATTCCATCCATTGAAATGACCATAACATATGATATACATTCCTTTTATTAACCAAGTTAACACTTCATTATAAAAATGAATTCTTATTAAGTTTTTAATAATACAATGGAAAGGATAATTTTGTAAGGTCACTCGAAGGTGTGAATATGTTCTAAATTGGTCAGACAATACTTGGTCATGTTTTATGAACATTTAAAACCCTCGGCTACGCCTTGGGCTTTAAATCTTCATAAAACATGACCAAGTACTGTCTAACCTTTACTCACGGTTTTGTTGACGTAGTAAACTACAAATTATCAGGTGTTACAGTTCACCAGCTCTCTGTTTGTTATTTTAATCTGAGCATACAACTTATGCTTTATTAATTTGAGAAACAAAAGACGAAAAAGTGAGTTGTAGGGTCACTGAAAAACACACTATTTCTCGATAAAGTACGTAGTAGTCCATCATGCATTGCAATCCATTCAATGGATTAGTCAGTTCTCTAAGTCAATAAATGTTGCTTATTATGCAACCAAACAATTATATTAGCGGGAACGTTAGTATGCCAATGAATGATAGTGTACCCGACCTGATTAAATGTATTTATGATTCGGAGGGATACATACTTTTTAAGCGGTCCTTAATCATTCAGAAAAAAAAAGTAAAAAAACTAATTAATATCATTCAATTTAGAATTAGGGACAAAAAGAAATACGACACTGTGATGAAAAAATATTTACCCTGTATGTTCATAAGAAACGAACCAATGCCAATTAAATTAAATTATAATAAAACGGACTCTCAGAACAAATGAGTGCATAATCATGAATTCGGAATACGGTTCTGCAACCAAGCATGGGTTTTCATCAAGTAAAGTGTTTAGCAGAAATATTCCAGTTTCAAATTCATCAAACTATAATGTATTATTCTAAATAATCTAGTCCGAATGCTGAGTCAGTCAGTAGAACGTTAGAACTCTAGCTTTTCAGTAAATAAATTTATTGAACAATTAATTTTATTTAGACATTGAATTTAAAGATTCCTATTTCATAAAGTAAATGCAAATTGTATTAAGCTAGGTCCAAATACATGTAGCTTTTTACTGTACTATATTTTGCAAGTACGAAAAAGACCGTACGAAAATATATTTTTTCATTTTTTTAATTGCACCACGATTTAAATTTATCATGTTCTAAAAATAAATACTTTTAGACAAGATAAAATTTGGAAGATACGAAGAGCTAGTACAAATTTTAGAAAGCGCTTTTAAGTCCGAAAAGGATAATTGCTTAGTATACACATTCATTACTTCTTTTGAAGCTAGTGGAATTTTATTTTAATGTTTAAAGAACGTGTGATAAATAATTTGATTATCGATTGTTGAATGTCAAAATATTCAAAGTTGAATGAATAAATGAATATTTATTTGCAAAAGCATACAGAACATGCTATGTCAATACATAATATATACACAATATGACAAAAGACTGATAGCAGAGAACATACAATAATAATATAACTAGCCAATAATATCCGACCTAGCTTTCCATGCATTCTTCAAATAGTTACAGAGCTTAATTGTAAGCGATCTAGAAGTAGCTTTCAACAAACAAGATAGTTTAAAAATATTAGGCCATGAACAATAATAACGTGGCAGAAAAAAAATCTAATTGCTCTATATGCTGGACATACCAATACAAAATGAAATTCGTTCTCAACACATTTCATATTGCATTATACACATAGACGCATTTCTCTTGGTATGTCAGAGAAACGACCAACTTCAACATTATGTTTCAATGTACCACTTCGTAGTTTTGTAAGAATGTGAACATTATTAATGTAGCTTAAACAATTCTCAAGACAAAAATCAATCTTTCCACTTCTATATACACTTACGTTCTCACAATTATATATATCTGCTGACCATTTTTGTAGGTATTGGTCTTTAATGCGTGTCTTTATAACATCAACGATATATCAATATTATTCTGGTCAATCCATTCCAAGACTAAATAAAAAATCATGCACATTAGATGCCCAATTAATTTTACCTTGATTTGCATCGTCATATAAAATTTTGTATACATCATATACAAAAGCTGGTTTATATATAACAATACGTAACCAATACTTTAAGATTAATTGTTTTCTCAAAACATACATATGTAGATGACCAAGCTCGCCACACAGAAAACTAATAGGAGCACGTTTACCTACTTTTAAAACAAACCTACAAAAACAGTTATGAATAATCTCTATGTCATTGGCGCAGTGAAAACCCCATTTTTCGGAAGAATAGTTCAGTACCGATCCAACCATACTGTCGTAAAGAAGTCATTGTTGATGTATAGAAATATAGATATTATTCAAACAGTTTAAGAGTGACGAGAGAGCTCTTGATCCTTGTTGGGACAGTTGTTTTTGTGTGTGTAAGAATTTCCCGTTAAAGTGTAGCAACATTCCAAGGTGAACGTAGGAATTTACGATTTGAAGTTCTTGGTTATTATATATGAAACGATTATTTACAGGTTGCTATCCATTTCTGAACACAACTACTTTAGTTTTATCAGTATTAACTTCTATGTTCCATTTTCTACTATATTTGGATAGATTGTCAAGTAACTGTTGAAGAAGTTCCGGAGATTTGGCAAACAAGACAGTATCGTCTGCAAAAAGTATTAGATAAATTAAAAGTCCGTTCAGGTTCACTACATCCCATTATTTGTAACAGTTATATCTTCAATAATATCATTAATAAAGTAGAGGAATAATAAAGGAGATAAAGGTTCGCCTTGTTTTACTCCTAACATATTGTCAAAGGCATCAGAAAGAGGTCCACCAGATCTTACTCGGAGACGCACAGACGCATAAATAGATTTAATAATGGTCAAAAATTTACTGCTGACTCCATTTTGAAGTAATTTATATATCAAAATTCTGCTTAATTTATCGAACGCTTTTCGAAAGTCAACAAAAGCGCAGTATAGTTTCATCTTTTGTTGAAGAATATGTACAATTATATCATGTAGAACAAAAATTGCATCAATAGTTGAATGTCCGGGACGAAAACCAAATTGATTGTCGATTAGTTTATCTTCGTCTTCGGACCATACTAGTAATTGAGTCGTCAGGATAGACGTGAACAGTTTTGA
The DNA here is from genome assembly GCA_017311375.1 of Mytilus coruscus. Classification (NCBI taxonomy): domain Eukaryota; kingdom Metazoa; phylum Mollusca; class Bivalvia; order Mytilida; family Mytilidae; genus Mytilus; species Mytilus coruscus. The sequence continues at coordinate 33,465,146 of CM029601.1, forward strand.
TGACACTCACTAAAACAATGGGTCGATAGTTATTTGGATCGGTCAAATCTCCACACTTAGGAACAGCAATAACAATACCATCTGCTCAAGTATCAGGAAAAGTTCCACTTTCAAAAGCATATTTGAAAAGTTTATTTAGAAATGGTGCAAAAAATATTGGACTTGCAGCAAACATTTCGCTGATAATTTGGTCATTTCCCGCGCTTTTGCCCAATTTTAATTTTGTTATCGATTTCACAATTTCATCTTCAGTAATTTCAGAATCTAAGATATCTATGCCTATATTTTCAAAATGATCATTATTTATCAAGTTCAATACTTCATTACAAAGATCAGGTGGATTTTTGCCGAGAATTCTTTAGAAATGTTTTAAAATCACATCATTTTCAACTGTGCATCGTGTTCTATTCGTAGGCCTGATACTCATAGTGGACCAAAATGTTTGTGGGTCAGTTTTTGCAATGTCACAAAGTTTAATGCCCATTTGCCGTTTATAGTTTACTTGGACTTGACGTTTTATCCTGTTAAATCGATTTCTAGCATCGACATAAGATTGTCTATTCACATCAGTTGGATGTCGAAAATAGAAGGTTCGGACTTGATGAAAAATCTGGCGCTCTGATTTACACTTTTCATCAAACCAATCATTGTTTTTTTCTTTCTGTATTTCTATTGTCTTCTTTAATTAGAACTGATCGACCAACAATTTTAAAAGCACTGTCATATAATATACGGGTGATCTCCCCTACAGCTGTATTCAGATCGTTTTTAGAAGATATGTTGTCTACCAATGAGAACAACGCACTACTCTGTGTTTGTAAAACCTCCATGTGATCATTATTTTTATTAGAATCCCATTTTATATACTTGTGTAGTTTTGGGATATTTGTTCTGTGGACGATTGTTTGAGAAATTAAGTTGAAAAATTAATGGCGAATGATCAGAGAATTCAGTAAATCGCACCACATTAAAGTAACTAATGAGTTTATAGTCGATCGGCGATACTAGTAAGTAATCGTTCACGCTTCGCCCTTTACTTGTACAAAAAGTAAACTTTCCATCTAAATCGTCCCAAGGTCTACCATTAGCGACAGTAAGCCCAGTATTATAGCTAAGTTGTATAAGCTTACGACCAAATGAATTCACAAATTTATCCATGGAACGTCTACTAGGAATATTTGGGTTTTCTACGTGCTCAATGCTCTCGACATATTTATCTAAATTGTCATCACACAAAACATCACCAAGTTCACCTACTCGACTATCAGATCCCCACATACAAATAATGATCCCCTATCATTATATTCAAGAACAATGTTTTCAATAATTTCATGAAAATCGTTGTCACAGATCTGATAATACTTAGATTTTTCGTGTGGAATGTAGGAAAAGCATATATATATATATCATTGGCAATGGTGAAATTGTTTATTCAATTTGATAAGGACCAGGGGCGGATCCAGCCATTTATAAAAAGGGGGTTCCTAACCCAGGAAAAAGGGGGGGTTCTAACTATATGTCCCCATTCAAATGCATTGATCGTCAAAAAAAGGGGGGTTCCAACCCCCGGACCCCCCACTGGATCCGCCACTGAGGACAACACCACAGTGTAATTTTTTTATCTACCGAAATACCACTACATAAAAAATGTCTACAATAAATGGCAATATCACCTTCATTTCTTGTACCTATATTAGTGCTACGATTAATGCAAGATATATTTACAAAACCACCTATTTCTACTATGTTATTATCATTTAACCAAGTTTCACAAATAAAAAGAACATCATAGCTGTTTACTAAATTCAAAAAACCATTGTCATTATAGATCAAGTTGAGTTCATTCCAGCACAAACATTTCAAGTTTTCAAATTGTTTTCTGAACGAATCCTATGGAACGTATTCTTTTCCTTCAATGTAAATTTTATCCCTCACAAAATGTGCTTTAATATTTTCATCACGTAGTCGCATCAGTGTCGGTAGTTTTTCTTTTCTGCGTTTCTGGATCTCTACTGGCAACTGCTCCGAAATTCCGTAATTCGACCCTTTCAAATTTTTAGCACTTTTTTTCACCAGATCTCGACTATCAAATGAAGCAAATTTTACGAGAAAAGGTCTAATCTGTTCACCCTTTTTGCCCAAACGGTATGCATCTGTAATATGTATTCTAACAGAATTTCTGATTTCAAGTTTTTAATGACAAAACGCGTTGATTGTTTCAGAACAGTTTTCATCTGTAGTTTCAAGAACGTTATAGAATATAAAATTGTTACACATTGATTTCATTTGAACTTCAATCAACTCGTTCTGTAGTCTATATCATTATCCTTTTTCATATTATTGAGAGATTATATAAGATTTTGATCAACTTTGGGTACATTAGAGTTATTACTTTTAAACTGTTTTGATATTTTATCTAACTCTGTTTTTAAATCAGAAAAATTCTTGTGTTGCGTATCGTGAGCGTTGCTCATCAACTAGGTACTCCTCTCTACTTGGTCCAAGCGATCGTCTAACGATTTCGCATCTTGTTCTAATCTTACAACTTTTGCGTTTAATGAAGAAACAAACGAGTCGATTTGGTCAAGTTTATTTAGTTTCGTATCCATTTTGTCCATTCTCTGAAATAGTTCATCGATCCAAACAGTGCGCTGTTGTAAAGTTGTATGTTGGATAAAGGGTGATATATTCTGTATGGGTAGTGGGTACACTCCGGGGTTCGGGCTTGAGCATAACTGTTGGTTTTGTGTCGGGAACATAGGATTAAGACATTATATTTGTGTACAAAAAAGGCTTGCATCTTGTGAAAGATTTGGCTGGCTCATATTTACATTAGCGTTTACTCCACCGTAACCTGATTGTTCAGAAGGTGTTTAGAATGGTTTGTTTACACTTATATTGTCACCTGTAATTTCACCTTTGTTGTCACTTTGAGAATCGTTTTTATTCTTCTGTTTACTTTTCTTTTTTGACGGCTTCTTTGTTTTTTGGTTTCCAGACTCAATTTGTATTCTTATATCACTAGTAATAGTCCGTTTAACACCTTTTGGAGGCATATTTTCACAATTTTTTATCACATTTTGGTTCTCTTAGAAAAACTCAACTACCCGCCATATGTCACATGATTGTTATGTTAATCAATACGCCTGTAGTATTTTTTTTTTTAGAGTTACTTGTTTTCAGGCGTTGAGAAACCTTTGGTGACTCTAGTACGTTAAAATGTACCTTGTAAAACAACGTATTTTAAAAGAAGGCTTAATAGTCATTAACAATATCGGATTAACATTGTGCACAGGATATGAATGGTCAGTCGGCGCATGGTTTCAGGTGATATTTTAAGGGGGTACAGAACACTTAAGGGAGTTAACTCTTTAAAAATCAGCTGAACGTTGTTATCACATACAATTAGTAAAAGAGAAATCAAGCTTCTCAGATATAAAAACATCAGTGCTATATATCCAATGAAATTATTCTTGTAAATAGTGTGGTTCAAATTTTTATATTTTTGTCAACAGGTCAAAGTAAATATTTTGCCCAAATTTTATGAAAATTAAACAAGCCAAATCTATTTTAGTTCAGGTGTTGGGTACTCCCTTAAACTATTTCTTTGTAAAGATGAACCATGTTTAAAAGAAAGTTATTGTCTGGTCCATGTACAAATATAAATATCATATCTATTTAATTTTGAAAGATATGTTTGACGATCTTGTGTAGAATACTGCGATACTAATTCACCAGTGTATATTATATAGCTATAGAAACGTTCGAGGGATAAAAACCGGAATCTTGACAGCTATAAGCGTATCGATTGTACAAGCACTAACAAATTGTCTGATTCAATCATCAAATTAATTACATATAAAATCGAAAATTACATTTTCCTCAAGAGATTTGTATCTCATACCTTCAAAGAGTGTTCAATAAAAATAAAAATGAACAGGGATTTATTACTAATATATGAAGTAACCTTCAGTTAATGGTATAAACAAATCATTTGGTTTTGCTTGAAATGATGACAGATGACAGACTAAAACAGATCAAAACGAATAAACCATACATATTCACTTGTAAGTTGTCACTCATTAGCAAAGTAGCCTATAAGAGACAGTTTTTTAAAGTTTCCTTGCGACTATTTTGCGCGAAAGGTGACACGCATATAGGTTATTTTCATCAACCATGTACTATTGTTTCAACCTTCCTGAGGTTTAAGGTCATTGTTTTAGGTATTGCTCTTTTTATAAGGTATTATTCTGAAGATTTCCCTGCTTGTACATCCAATTTAATTTTATCCAACGTTTTGTTTGATACGCTTGTCGACAATTTGTGAATTATGGTGTAAGTAAACCGTACAATGTACCTCCTTCGAATTCAGCGGTTTCGAATTCACTGCATGCAAGGCATTAACTCAAGTTACTTCAAACTTTACCAAGTTATTTTTCATTAAATATTGATTGATTGTAATTAGATTTATTGACAATTTTTCATGTTTGGGGGCTCCATATTTTGTTTGATTTTAATCTTCGAAAAGATCAATTTTTTTTCAAATGTCGCGCACAAACTCTAGTATATTCCGTTATCGGATTACTTCAGATTGTTCCAAATTATCATGGTTGGTCGTCTCCAAGTCTTTATATTTTGACGATTTTTATGGAATATCGAAAAATAAGCAACAATCACATGTCGTGCACAAGACCATTCAACTTTACCTTTAATGGTAAACTTCAACTAAGCAACTTATTAATAATGGTAATCTGCGACTCTTTTCACAAAAAATCTTACGATTAAAATTGATCGTAAGTTATACTGAAATGTGTATGACTTACGAGTATTTTTACTCTTAAGATTTTTTGTGAAAGAGTATCTGTTTACGTTTTGAATTGTTCACTTTTGTCATTAAGAGAGTTATAGGACTTCAATCGTAGGAAAAAGGAGGAAATTTTATTAGTTGTGCATTCACACATGTATGCCTTGAATGATTTACTACAAACGACCAAAATATTAAGAATAGCGGCCTGCCAGTTCGTTTACTTTCGAATATTTTCACATTTGTGTTTAAAGGGGCATGAGCTGTAAAATTTATGTCCACCGATTTGACTAAAATTCTCATATTTGATTAATAATATACTAAAACGTATATCCAAATTACAATAAGTCTAAAATAAACAATTAACAGTGCATGGAATCGATAATATGTATCAGCATTTCGTGTCTAGACGGCATCTAAATAACCTTCGAGACGACCTCCAATCGAAGACTGCAGACGGTCATATAACCCGATATAAACACAAATGTAAATATAAATAGATAGCGACCACGTGCAATTGGATTTGTATAGGTCTGTTATAATTGATTTCATATTGTAGGTTAAAAAATATGTTTTAACCTGTTTAAGAATGATTTTTTGTGGATCGAATCAGTCAACCAAATGATTCATCCTTGTTTCACTTTCAATGTTGACATTCTTTTCTTTTTATAGCTGAATACATGCGTAACTCATCTCCGGCTAAGGGGTTAAATTGAAGGTCACATGAATACGGATTCAACGAGGTCGAAATATTCACTTGCAAGTAAATTATTCATCAGCAATGTGTATTTGCTTTATTTTGACAAAATAGAACTAAACTGGCTGCTAGAAGCGAATTATTATTTAACTATTTCACTTTCATTATAATTGATTGAACAAAAAAAAATATATATTTTATTTTTTTTATATACTTATATATCCCGTAGCTTATGCCCCTTTAAAGAGTTGTTGATTTTTTTCTTCGAAAACTGAGCAATTTTCTCTTATCGCACACAAGCTCAAAAATGCCCTGAGTGATGTACTTAAATGTCACCAAATGTAAAGAAATGGTGTTTTGGGTGTCTATATTCCTGAGTAATAGAACTTTATCTGTAAAACAAATTGGAACTTTCTCACCTTGTGCACTATCTCGAGTATTCCTTGAACTATTTACTCCATACTTTACTATATTATTAAGAATGGTGGTAAACTGGAGGTTTGTATGTTTTTGGCAATTTTCACTGTTGTCATTCAAGAGCAATTGTACTTTAATCGTCAATGGAAACACTTGATACTCAAAACTCTGGAACGACTTGAACGATTTATTGTTTTCCCCAACTACTTCCGTGACGATACTTTTTATAACTATTTTTTAGGACGGGTGTATCGTTTGCTCATATAAGTGTTTATAGTATACTAAACCTCGTTTAAAGACCTCAATGATGAGCTGAGAGAAGGAAAACTTTCATTTCAAAGCGACTAAATTCACAATATCGGAGTTGACAGGCTAGTTTTTGCTGTAGATAAGCTACTTACAGAACTCGGCCATCGAGGTCATGAATGTCGATATGACAAAAACAACTGGGGATTTTAATGTTTCTCTTTCTCAAAGAAACGTATCACCGACCCTATACAAAAAGATCTATGATTGCCAAGTAGACAACTATCCATTAAAAAACCAAACGGACAAGGATTTAACAACACTTTTCTTTTTTCTTTTCACTGCGGTTAACATTATTTGTTGTAAATCTTTAGGTATTATAGTAATTTCATTTTTTACAAAATGAAATTCACACAGCTTCACTCAAATCCAGGAATGTTGTACATTTCGTGTGACGAACAAAGTTACTCGCATACATTTGACTTTACAAATAAATGATATTCAACACTTTATTATAAGGCCATACCAAATAACTTCTGTGCATTGAGTGAAAGGTTGTGTTGCAGAAACCTAGCTAAAATATCAAATTATTAAGAATAAATTAAAAAGCTTTTTTTCAAAAAGACAAGCGGCATTCTTATGGGAATCAACTGTGCTCATATTCTTGCCGACTTCTTATGATGAAGACATAATCTTTCTATCAGTTTAATCGAGATCTGAAGCTGGCATGTTATTAACTGCTAGTAGTCCTTTGTTAATATATGTTGATCGTTGTCATTTTGTGTGTTTTTTGTTACCTATTCTAACATCGGACTCGGACTTCTTTTAAATTGAGTTTTACTGTGCGTATTCCTGTGTGTTTGTTTATTCCACATTGGCTATAGGTTGAGATCTCACAAAACATGTTTAACCCCGTCGCATTTTTGCGCCTGTCCCAGGTCGGGAACCTCTAGCGTTTGATAGTCTTGTGTTTTTTTTTTTTTTGGCTTTTGGCTTTTGGTTCATTTATATGTTTCGGAGTTTAGTGTGACGTCCATTTTCACTGAACTAGTACACATTTTTGTTTAGGGACCAGCTGAAGCTCGCTTCCGGGTGCGGGATTTTCTCGCTGCGTAGAAGACCAATTGGTGGCCTTTGGCTGTTTTCTGCTCTTTGGGCGGGTTGTCTCTTTGTCACATTCCCCGTTTTCATTCACTATATTGTTCCTTTATTCATATGAGGCAGACTTAATTAAGAGCTTCTAATGAAGAACGAAAAGAAGCTAGCAGTAACTTGATGAGTTAGTTAAGTCATGTTCCAATTGTCCTTGCCATTCTCCCGTACTCTTTTTCCTCGATTGTGACATCATCCAAAATATAAAATATACACTTTAATACCAGAAAGCAACAGGACGGGTGTGGAGCTGAATATGCCTACCTTTCCAGACCACCTGATATCGCCCCAAATATTGGTGGGGTTTGTGTTGCTCAGTCTTTAATTTTTTCATAAATAGTTGTTTTTGCCAAGATTTTGTCGGTCTTTCTTGGACCAATGAGTTTTGTTTTGTCCATTGGTATCTTCTGCCTCTCTTTTTGTAATTAAAAACTTATTTGTATCATACTTAAAGTTTGATAGTTTAATTGCATTGCAAAAATAAAACTATATTTAAAATCGCTTGCAATGCATTAACATCTATGACTGTAGAACATTGTGTTTACATTGAATATTGTCAACTAAGCGATTAAATGACTGTACAGTGTCATAAAACGAGCTTTTTTCTTATCGTGTTTCCAGAAACGACGATATCAAAGGAACAACAATTTCATTACTCTCTGGTGTATATTAAAACAAAATTTAATTTACAACTGTCTACCATTCTTGGAATAAACTCGAGCCAGAAAGACAATAAATTGTTTAATTGTAATGAAAACTAAAGCTATTGCTGCCAGACTTGCTTAACAATGTTTTATGTGATTAAAGCAATAGATATTTATGTGCTGTCAATTTATTTAATAAAATTGCTCAGTTCCTCCACTTTATTTTTTTTTTAATCCAATCAAAGTTTTGTTTATGAACTTCGACTTTATTGTCTGTTTCAGGACACAAATTTGTGACAAGAATAATACACAGAGAGACAATTGTATGTCAGTTTATTTAGGCTTTGAGCTTGTATATATTCCTAATTCAAATTAAATCAGAGTAAGACAAACAATTTCCTGCACTATTTTGTCTTTAATTCTGGAATAGAAATTTATTTCCTTCGCATTTGTTGAGATAGCCTTAAAATACATCATTTGTATACGAAAGGGTTGACTAAACATGATACATTTTATCATTTGTATCAGTTGTATTACAAATGTACTTCTCACTAAGGTAAACAATTTTTTGCTATGGAAAAGAAGTTTAATATTTTTAAAGGTTGACAATATAGTCATGTATATATTCCCGATATAAAATTAAGAATAATAAATTTCCTTTCAAGTTGACTTGATTTGACTCATCAAGTGTTTGCATTAGTTTTTTCATTTCCATCTGATTGACAGCATTTACCATCCAATACCTATATCAGGCCAAACCACAGGTTGTTTAATCACTCTTATAGAATATTCAATCATAGCATCAATTAAAGAAAAGCAAATCTTTACGTACAAATGAAATTGATTTTTAGCTAAGAGAGTTGTCATGACATATGATATTCAAACGGACCTATTTATCAATATGCATTCACAGTCTAGTATTATAGTTTTAAATGTTTGATTCAAACTTCACTAGTGCTTTCATTAGTAGATACATGACATATGAGAGAAAATTATGTAAAGTTTTAATTTGTGTGAACTTAATTAGACTAAGTTTATTTTTAAACAAGATCATAAAATACCGTAATGTATAATCTCCATTTCTGTACAGATGAATATGAACGCATCGGGCGTAGCAAGAGAAATGCGAACAGCATCAGTACTAGACACCTTAATTACATAAATGTGAAGTGTTCGGATAACTTTAACTATCATAAAATGTACCAAAAACAGGTCTCAACTTATGGTAACAAATGATTCAGTTCCAAGCCCAATGAAATCGATTTAAGACACCAGCTTTAACAAAAGATAGACGAAAGATGCCAAAGGGACTTCCAAACTCATAAGTCGAAAATAAACTGACAACGCCATGGCAAAAAAAAAAGAAAAGAACAAAAGGACAAACAACAGCACACAAAACACAACATAGAAAACTAGTGACTGAGAGACACAAACCCCATTGTTAGTAACTAGTTTAACTTTATCAGATGTAACGTATTGCAGTTCAAAAATGTGAATCATCTGCATCCATTTAGCATAGTTAAGGTTTATCCTTCAAATCTTTCTTTTAACTAAATAGACTTTTGTGGCCTTGGCCTGTTTTCTGTTCTTTGGTCGGGTTGTTATCTCTTTGATACATTCCCCGTTTCCATTCTGAATTTTATTATTAATAAAGATTATTATTACATTGTGAAATCATAACGTCTAGCATTTTTGGTGTTAAACTTCAATTTCACTAATAAAAATTTAATGTTCCGTTGATTTTCTACATTGAAATTTTGCACAGGTTTGTTCTTGGCATTACACACTGTCGTGTTTTGTTTTTGTTTTTTTTTTTCTGTTTATGACGTTGCAGTTTTAATTCTACTTATGAAGAACAGCCACTGATATAAGAGTGTAGGAGTCTTCTAAATGACGTATACGTTGATGCTAGCAACTATTATGTTTGTAAATTAAGAGCAACTAAGGGGGTGGTTTATCAAAAAAAAAATTTTGCAAAATGACCATGTGCATGGCAATGTCCTGAATTACATTGGGGTAATCTTATGTCATTTTTTATTTTTATTTTGTTTGACGAACTGCATGTCGATGGTAGATATTTGTTTCTGTTTTATTTATTCACAACTTTGAAAACTTGACTTCATTATGTCTTTTTAGTTATTTGTGTCGTTAGGTTGATGTTTCATTAACGTATGCTCTACATCTCCTGGACTTTTATACATATTCATCAATTACCATCGTTGCATACTGTGCAAATAAACTCATGCTACCCAGGAAGTTGTGTAATGAGGCTAGTGGTAAATTTCTATTTTTGAACATATTAACACAAATGGTTCAGTAATCCATATAAGAATGTTTTTAGCACGTGAATCATACATTAAGCTATCGAAGAATACTGTTTTTATTCACATAACCATTAAAATTTAACGTTTTCGATGCTGTAATGAAAATGTAAAGTGTTAATCGTATCTGAAGGTGTGAATATACTTTTTGCACATCTTCTTGCATTTATTTACTTATAAAATCATGATAAATACTAAACAAATCGGTTACAAAAGCCCCAATAGCATACGAATGCTATAGACGTAAAGGTACTGCTTTGAAGTACATGTATCTATCAACCTAACATTATGGATGGGTTTTTTATCACATGATATCTATATACCTTATCAAATAAATTTAAAACGATTGTGAAAAGTTTTACTTCTGTCACTTTCTTAACCGGTAATGCTGGTATTCAAATATAGTTAACAACTTATTTTGTTTAATAAAATCGTTTATCTTTTATTTAAAAACACAACCACTTATGTAGTTATCTTCCTATTCAGCATTTATTTTCCATTCAAGAACCCGTTTTTTTCAATTTTCTAAGATCTACATTTGCCTATCCAACCCCACTTTCCATAGTTGACATACATGTAACTACTTTAAAGTTACCCTATTGTTGCAGTCCCTCCAGAAAGAACTACGGAGTATATACATTGAACATTGATTTCCGATTGAGGGGTACGAACACTACGCAGGTGGTCGGTAAAAGTGGTAACCCGAACCCGAACCCGAACCGGAATTTGCCGGAAATTCGCCGAACCGGAAATCTTTAAATATGTTTTGTTATCATTCTTTAGAGATTTTTGTTACAAACATTAATGTATATGGTGTAAAATATAAAGTTTTATGTTATGTATGAGTACGCATTGTTCTTAACTTATTAAAGGTTGAAAAATAAGTTTTCTATATTTCCACCGGCTTGGTAAAAGTAGTAACCCGAACTCGGAAACCTATTTCCTTTATTTTCTGTTTTATCTGATTTCTTGAAGGAACACTCTAATTTCGTGTGGTGAATATCATCTTTCATATCATAAAAACAAAGATTTTTTTTTCCAAACTGAATTAAAAACCATTTATTTTATTTCAAAAGGAATAAGTGGTAAACCGAACCCAAAAGGGAGACAACTCGTTTTTGAAATCGTATGCGCAGGTAAATGAACGTAATAAAACCGTACCGGACTCCGGATTGACTTTGGTATGAAATCCGGGCTCTGCAAAGATTTTAACCACTTCAATGCTTTTAAGATTATTGCCAGGAAAAAACAGTATAAATAACAAGAGGAAAAACAACTTAACTTATATAAATAAATAAATAAATAAATAAATAAATAAATAAATAAATAATAAAATAAAATTAAATTAAATTAAATTAAATTAAATTAAATTAAATTAAATTAAATTAAATTATAAATAAAATAAAATAAAATAAAATAAAATAAAATAAAATAAAATAAAATAAAATAAATAAATAAATAAAAAAAAAAAATAATAATAATAAATAAATAGATAGATAAAGATATTCATTCCTTTGTCTGCCGAATTGTTTATTGTTTATGGTTATGAATTAATGGAAATAACAATAAAATAAAAAAAGTTTAAAGAATTTCATAAAAAGCCAACATAATTCCATAAGACAATAACGTACCGTGTTTTTTTTTTTTTTTCTATTATTTTTAACAGTCCTATTCCATTGCTTCAAAGCATTACTGGCTAGTTATTGCGGAACGGAAAATATAAGTAAATTGTCTTCGTGCAATTGATTCTGAATGATAAATGTCAAATATAATGAAGATAGTATATTGCGGAATAATGGACATAACTTTTGACATTTTATCAACATAATATCAAAACAGTCCTAAGATCGGTCCTTAGAATTTCTAAGGACATAAATTAGGATAAAGTTAAGATCGACTGACGGCATGTCTTAGCATGCACATCGAAGCTATCTTATGATTATATTTATAGCTAGGATGTCCTAACCGCTGTCCTAAGTATTGGCGTAAAATGGCCTAAAAGGAGGGGGCGGACAGAGTAAAGGGAGACAGGGAGAGAGGGGGTGGGAGAAAGGAGAGATGGGGCGGGAGAAAGGAGAGAAGGGACAGAAGAATGGAGAAAAGGGATAGAAAAAGGAGACAAAAATGTATATGAAAATTATTAAAATTTAACTGGAAAACAATTATTTTATTAAATTAGTTACTGAAAAAGCTTCAAGAAAGTGCTAATAAAAGTAAATAACAAAAATACCGAACTCCGAGGAAAATTAAAAACGGAAAGTCCGTAATCAAATGGCAAAATCAAAAACTCAAACACATCAAATGAATGGATAACAACTGTCATATTCCTGACTTGGTACACACATTTTCTTATGTAGAAAATGGTGGATTAAACCTGGATTTATAGCTAGCCAAACCTCTCATTGGTATGACAGTCGCATAAAATTTCATAAAATGTCATAGTAACGAAACTCAAAGCGACCTCATAAATACTCTGAGCGTCGTCACTAATTCATTACGATCTCTCATATACGGAGAAATACTAAAAACAAACAATTTCCAGGATTTTATAGTGAGTCCGTGCAAGTATAGAGACACTGGTCACCATCCTTGTTTTTTTAGATAAATTGCTTCAAAGTTGACCGATATGCATAGAATCTGACAGATAAAGGATGACATTACTGAATATAGAGTGTTATTTTTACTCAGAGGTATTGAAAAAATATGTAACGGGATCTGAATCGTGTTTGTTATTTTGTTTTCACTCCCCTGTCTGGTTTCGTAAATTTCCTATTAATTCTACTGATTTAATTTTATAACTGAAATAATGAAATACCCGAAAACTCAGGTTTACAAATGAAAGCAAAAAGCATATCTCAACTTGTCTTTATTTTGCATTTTATTATTCTGATCACAATAACTGATATTCGCATGATAGTGTAAGAAGTTCTATGACGACACGCATAAGCAAATGTGTAATTATTCTGTCACAAATTTTAATAATTTTAATAATAGTTAGAGCAGATATAAAATCCCCCTTTTGGTAACAATCGGAACATTTTGCAGTATACGTTGGAGTGATCCATATCAAGACGATTTGCATTAATTGTATAATTTCCGGATTTATTCATATAAAATCATAGTGGGAAATGACCAAGTTCTGTCGATACAGGAAAGTTTGCGGTATTTTTATAAATTCAGGAAAAAAAGTCACAGGAAACAAAATCACGGAAAAACAGTCATAGTAAAAAAGTCACATTAGTTTTCGTATGAAAAATTGTCATATGGTCTGCACATGACCATGCAGGTTGACTCATTGGCAATCATTCCACATCTTCTTTTTGTATATTTCCTATAAACATTTAAATATCTACCTTTTACAATAACTAATCTGCTACAAGTGTATTACAACTTTATACCATGCATTCAAAAACATTTTAATGGTTTATTTCATACATGTACATAATGATTTATCATGTGCATTTCAACATACTTTACTCAATCATATATTGTGACTTTTTTCCTGTGAATTTTTTCAAGGGATTTTGTTATATTTCCGTTTACTATTTTTATGTACCCTAAAATATATTTACAAAACTTTACATGCAGTTTTCCGCTTATTAGATGTGAAGATAAATTGTATGGTGATACACATGTACTGAGTAATCTTGCTGTATTTGAATTAACAGTGACCCAGATTTCTCTACCATAAAAGGTCAGATACCAGGCATTACTATCTCTATCTTAAGTTTGGCTTGGAGGCCTTTGCAGTGGAGGATAACAGAATAATATCACCGGCATATATTAAGCAATTCATTTTTACAAAAGTTTTAAATAAATTGAATATGAAAATTCGAGGAATCACACTTCATCTAAAAATAAAACAATAAATAAAATTGAATACATTTATGACATAAAACAAGCAGATAGTTACGGTTTCTGGGATAAAAATATCTTTTATTTATTTTTTTATTAGGTTTAACCAAAGTATCATAACCATTAAATACTGAATGTTTTATTTTTTTATAAATTGATCGGAAAAAAAGGAGAAAAAAAAATAAACAAAGACAATTAATACTTCTATCTATTTGGCAAAACAAAAACAATATCGAAAAAAAGAAATTATAATTCAGAAAACACAATTATCAAGCATAGGCCGAAGTTATTGTCCGAATTTGGTATAGGCCGAGTTAACCAGTAGCGTCATAATCGACCCAAAATACAAATACAAAATGGAGTTGTCTCTCTTTCGGGTTCGGGCGACCAATTTTTTTGGAATTTCCACGATAAAAAGTTTTCGGCAAAGTTGTAAGAACAATTTTAGGTAAAATATGAAAGATTATTACATTCAGGACATAAAATAAGAAAGCGAATTAAAACACTTAGGCAGATTAAGGTTTGGTTTAAGAAAAACTTTCAGGTTCGGGTTACCACTTTTACCGAGGTGGAAATTAATAAACCTTAAATTTATCATAATTAGTGATGTTTGGACTGAAACCATTTTATACATGAGATAAAATTTAATTATCCATCAAATGCATAAACTTTTGTAGAAAAAAATGAAATACAAAAAACATAATATATGGAAAATAGATTTCCGGTTCGGCGAATTTCCGGCAAATTCCGGTTCGGGTTCGGGTTCGGGTTACCACTTTTACCGACTACCCATCACGCAGAGGGGAGGCCGCTGATGTGTTCTATTTGTATCAAATACGCATATCGTTCTTTGGACGCCAATGATTTTACAGTGTTAGGAAAATACCAAGCTACCAGCACGAAATTGACTCCTGTAACATCAAGCATTGATGATGGGCTCATTTGGTATCGTTGCGGATGCTAAATTTACCTATTCTTCCCAACTCTCCATATGTTTCTTGTGGCAGTCAAAATTCGTCTCATTCAAGCATGTCTCCCATTCCATTAATGTTTGTGGTTTCATTCAATGTTTATTTTATACCACCAACTTCAACTACTTCTTTAAATCATAAGATGTCATGCTGTTTTGTACTTGACAAATAAATCGTCACCAAAACAAAGAGAACGGAAAAAGAAAGTGACTTTAGGTCAAGTTACCATGCTGCTAGTAACGACCAAGACCCTATTACAAGAACTGAAGAGTCTACGAAATAAATATTAAAAAACGATTCAAGGAAAACAAAACAAAGGATTCAATTTAGACAAACACAAACATGTATACTTATACTTTCATACGAATCTGCAATTATTACTACTATACTATATTTATTCTTGGAATAAATACAGGTACAACAATGTTTCTTTTAATGTTAATGTCCTTTAATGCTCATATACACCATAACAGATAATGTTCTTGTTCAAGGTTAAATCGCTAAAGGCTATCGTTACAAATTACTCTAGATGTGGTTCAAGGTTATGTCCATGTTAACTATAAAAAATTCTTGAATCTATTAATGGTTCCAACATAAATGTTACATTATAGTTAGCTGTTACACATTTCCGTTGTCTAAATGCATATCCATATTTAAAAGAAAATTGCCTTAGTGGGGAGGAAATATCCAGAAGAAGCAGTTATTGACCGTATAATTTCTTAATGTACAATATCATAATAAATCAGCTGAAGATAATGGACAAACATTGTGTTACCCTGAGGTAGAAATTGGAAAGTTTCTTATTATTAAATTCGTTTTCAATAAAAAAAATCTTCGTAGATATAAAATCCAAATTTGTTTTTAAAATCTTGGTCCAGTCAAATCCTCTAATTCGCGGATATAAAAGTGCCCGCTAGTAGTGACCTCGTTTTCGCCTAAGTTAAAACACAGATACTACCGATTACAAACATTGTCATAATAATAGTAGTACAGCGATAGAGGTTGAATTACAATGTTACCGATGATTGCTGTGTCCGCGACACGTATTTCTTGAAAAGTACGTTCTGTGAAGTAAAATACATCGTACATAAAAGATATTAGGTTTTTTCTTCTATCTCTTCAATATATCATCGAAGTACTAACCATGAGCAAGCGGTGCCATCATCGTATCAGGAACTTCTTACCTTTCTTGAGCGCCTGACCTCACTCCCGTGCTGAATTTTTCTGTTACATTGTGTATTTATTTTATGATAATTTTTGACAGTTTTAAAATAATGTCCAAACTTTTTAAAGAATATTACAAAAACCTGCTCGTTTCATATTCATAAGCAATCTCGATAGATCCTGCTAAGTATCAACGCGAATTTAAGCTTTTATTGATGCATAAAAAGGCTACCAATCGCCAAAAATATTTATAAAGTGACATGCCACATCACTGAGAAAATAGACGCATAAACAGAAATGAGCAACGTATGTTCAAGAACGCATGACATGGCACAGGAACACAATACGGTAGGAATGACATAGAAGAAGGGATATTATATGATTTTTCAATCCATAACAAAAAATCTCTACACACGCTTGACAATTCATAAGGTAAAGGACCATCGCTTTCATTTTATTTGTTATCAAAGTCACAGTAAGTCATACGGATTATAAACTCGCACCTCACTCCACTCTTAAATTTATTATTTTTATGTTGTTGTTAACGGTTTTTTCAATATGAAATCTCCACTGACATGATCACTGAACGGAGATGCAGTATATATCTTCAATTTTTCTAGTTGACAACTGCAGCTTGTTTTTAGGTTATTCAGCAAATTATTTCTCGATACTATGTCGTGTATTAATATTAAGTATTAAATAAAAATGTGCATACAGTTGGTCTATACACTGTTAGACTGACCAACGATACACTATTATATAATCCGAGGCGAAGCCAAGGTTAACAATGTTTTTCGAGGGGTAACAATCTACTCTATCGCCCTCTCAGATATGTGTTATTCAATTTATTACACTAAAAGTTCGGTTATTATTGTCTTTTACATTTTAAATTGAAAGCAATAAACTATTATGACGTCTTGCATATATAATGATGGTAAATTGAGGTAAAATATTTAAAGAAATAAATTTTAATATTTCATATAAAACTAAATGAATCTTCTATGTAGTTGTAGAAAATAACTAATTCTTGTATAAATGTTTTGTATAAAAGATATAATTAGAGTGTCTATAATGTTATGTAACTTATAATATATAAGTATTTGATGTGAAATTCTTCCAATTTGATTAAACTTGACACTTAGAATATAAATAAGGTTTGACAGCTTAAACTCTTAGACGAGCTCTTAGAAGTATTTCCTTTGGCAAATATATCTAATTCTTTTTATTGTTCACCTAGAATTCTATCTAGTAACCAATTGATCGGATTTCTCCTAATGGTCGTAAAAACATTGTATTAAGTAATTTAAAATAGTAACCCCAAATTATGTAAAAGTGTAAATTAGATAAGAGAGATCTAACCAATAGAAACTGTTCTCATAAAATTAATTATTCTAAAAGGCATTTTGATTGGTGAATAAAACGAGTCCAATCAGCACGTGTTCTTAGGGTTTAAAATAGGAAACCCTAAGGGACCAAACATTACTCTTATGGTTGGACTCAAAATAAACATATAAAGACATCTTTGTTTTATTCACCAGGTTTGTAAACTTATAATTTTTGTTTAATGAAAAATAAAACGTAACCTTATTAATCTTTTAATGTAACAATTTTATAACAGAAAACTTTCTTTATTAAAGTTACCATAAATATCATGATACACTATTTCAATTAATTGATAATTGTTAATTTAAGTTCATTTTACGAATCAAACTCTTTATTTCATATTAATGTATTTTATATGATTACTCTTATTGTTGGACTCGAAATAAACATATATAGACATCTTTGTTTTATTCACCAGGAGGCCTCGAAAGAACGCGAATGACAGTCCCCCAATCTGTCGTAATTAAAGTAGTACAAAGCAACAATGTAAAAACCTTAAAAAATTAAAAAAATGATCGCCTTAAGCGGGAGAGGGGAGGCAACTGCCTTAGTCTGCCCTCCCTCTCTTTCCCCGCATAACACATATACCAACCACTCGTATTAAAGAAAGTGCACAACTGCTCAAGCCTCTCCGTGAAGGGTAATAGAACATATTAAACTTTTAGATAGAGTAAATTATCACCCTCGTATTAACCAATTAAAATCGGGCATTTTTACATGAAGCATAATAATATCCAATTATCATTTAAGACATGTTTTTCTAAATGTTGAACGATGTGTTTACTTTGCATTCTATGTGGAGAAAATTCCAAAATCACACTGTAGAAGGACTAATTTAGTGAATTTTGTTTGCTTTATGTCCAGTAGCAAATGTAACATATAAATTTAGTTCGAGAACAAATTTTTAAATAATCAATATAGTAGCTTCGTTAAAGAGGGCCCAAAAAGTTGAATGTTAGGAAATGTAATGTCAGTAAAATTGTGGGTAGGGGAAGAAATGAAACATGCATTCGGTTGAATAAACTGATTCCTCAATTAGTAAAAGAAAGGTTTCCGTACCGTGCCGAGAACGTGACACTTCCCAACACTTGAAATCTGATGATATAGATAGATGAAACACGAAAACAGGTAAATTAAGACCATGCTTGCCATAGATTCTAGATTTGAAGTTTAAAATATGGTCGGCGGTTTTGACCAATACTACAAAAATCTTTGCACAAAGTCTTGTCCAAATTGTCGATGTTCTGCTTCCTCTGACAATTACATTCCTAAAATTGACCTTAAAATCCAAGACACAAGGTAAATTTAACTACCACTTAAAACTTGAATACGCGACAATATTACGATTTGTATATGAAATGCTCCAAATAGTATTGATATTTCATCCTAATATACATTTATAGATGAATGGGCTTCAGTGGTATTTATGATTACATACATACTAGATTATATTTTAAATGATACTAGTAATAAGAAAGTCTCGTGGACTATAGGCCAGGCATTAATCTGAATATGACAGCCGTATTTTTTCACACAGAGAGACGCGATCATATACATGTAGTTATAGTATGTGATTTAGTTTAAGTTTTATAAACATGTATATGGTACTGTTAAGTACTTATTTACCTAAAGTACGAACATAATTCATCGTCTGCAAGTTTGTTGAATGAAGGAAAATTAGTGCTTTATTGTCTGAAGATGTAGAAATCATTCACGCAATAAATAGATTTTGACGTCTATAATAATTCCTTGATTTCTAATTTAATAAAAATTATGACTGAGTTCTGCTCACACTGAGATACATGTACATGTATCTCATCAAGCAGTTAAACTTATATACCTGCCCACCTTAACGAAGCTGAGTACGTCACTGGAAATTTTCAGTTAACAATATTATAAAAACTTATATTAATAGTTAAAGGATATAATTTGATCGCCGCGACCCAAAACAATTTATTGGCCATTCTTGTCCAATATTTTTTTGTTGCTGTTTTGGTTTTTGGTAATACCTTTCCGATGCTGTAGCCCACAAGCGTTCTAATTCAAGGCGTTTTTGTATTAAAGCGTCTAAATGATTCGGAATCAAGAAAAATAAACAAATGCTGAAATGGCTTGCCACACGATTTGTGTGTCTGCAAGGGTGATCTTTATTAATAAAATAAACGGATGCATCTTTCAACCCACTGAGTGCATCTTAATTTGCTTGGTCTTTTACCTCTGTTTCTGTTTGAAGGATACAATCTTCTGAGTAAAAATGGTATATGAATCAAGCTTTAAAATTTATCTACTTAGTCTTTGAACAGCACAAGTCAGGAAAAGTGGGATACATGTATTTCCTGTCTTCAGGGAACACCCCAGTTTTCTGGTGTTAACAATTTACAGGGACTTCCTTTTTCAATTTCGATTTATGGCATGAAATTTACAAAAGGACACGTTTTAACTGCATCAGTAGAATTTGCAAATACTTAAATGTATTCTAGGAACAACAAAACATGAATAAGTGAATCCTTGTTTTTACTAGAACTTCAAAAAATATAAATCTTTTGTTTAAGAATCAATTGACCAAGCTGCATGCTCCAGGTGTAACGGACCATAACTGAATTATGTTCACTTCTATTGAAAATTTTTATTCATTGAATTTTAATGCCCAAGTGATTGACTTATCTTTTTGTCATCTCATAATAGATGATCAAGGTATGAATTGGTGAACTTAGGAATTGTTTTGTTGTGAGTTATGCATCAAATTAGACTTGAAATTAGCTTGATTTTTGAACTAATAAAAACACTTGCTATCATAAAACATGTAAAAGATGTGCTTTTGTAGATTTCATACCATAAAATGGATAGGAAAAAAGGGAGTCCCTGTATACTGGTTTTTTTTAACACCACAAAACTTGGGTGAACACTAAATACAGGGGAAACCCCACTTTTCCTGATTTGAGCCCAACCTGTTAAATTTTGTACAAATTCAATATAGAAAACCATATCAAGGAATAAAATAAAATAATTTGCCTACCTACCTACCCATACCATGAAAACCTCAGTCGGGAAGGGGAAACAAAGATATTTTTAATGTTGGCCTTACAAAATGATATATGACTTTTTTACAGCTTGTATAAACACACTGTCAGGATAATTCGGAGCTTCACATATGATGTGGAAGCTTGTCCATCATTAGGTCTTTCCACTTTTCGTGGAAAGACCTTTTGTTTTTCTTCTGATTATTTTTTTTTCTTCTGCCGTCTGAGATGCTTTTTTGTTTTACAACATATCGAATAGATTTTTGGCCAATGATGTTGTACAGTGATGGGGGTTTCAAAACTCACCCTGTGTGACCGAACACTTATTCGTATAGGAGTTATCTCCCCGCGTCCCCTTTTTCTTGTTATCGCTATATCTCTCAAACCGTCAAAGATTTAAACAAACTGTTTTCACCAAATTGTTCGTCTACTCTTAAGAATGATTTGGTTAATTTTGACTGGAGTGATCGGAAGACATTTTATGGGAGTTATTTCCCTTTGAAAATTTAAGATAGACGATATGTTGGATAAATTCATACATTATAAGTCGTAGAGGCCTACAGTCTTTTGATATGAAGTCCTCGGTCCATTTGAAGGAAATTGAGGTCAAGGTCAAAGGTCAAGGTCATGTTATAAATTTTGAATTTTGCTTGTTATCGTTATTCAAAAGAAACTGTTACAGTTAATGATATGATGTGTTTGCCAAATAACTGTTTACAATAAGTCGCAACTTCAACCTATTTAAATCGAAGTGTTTTGGTTAACCTTTATAGGAGTTTTCTCCCCTTATGTATTTGAAATCAGTATTTCTCCACTACCATACAAGTTATTGACCTCAGGTCTTCCGATTTGAGTTCACTGACCTATGACCTTGAAATTGAGGTCAAGGTCATATTCTAAATTTTGCTTGTAATCTATATTCAAAAGAAACTGTAACAGTTAATGATATGATGTGTTTGCCAAATTACTGTTTACGATATATAGGGCGCAACTTCAATCCATTTAAGTCGAAGTGTTTTGGTCAACCCTTATAGCAGTTTTTTCCCCTTATGTATTTGAAATCATTATTACTCCACAACAATACAAGTGATTGACCTCCGGTCTTTCGATTTGAGATCACTGACCTCTGACCTTGAAATTGAGGTCAAGGTCATACTTCAAATTTTGAATTTTGTTTGTTATCTTTATTCAAAAGAAACAGTAAAAGTTAATGATATGATTTGTTTACCATATAAAGGTTTACAATATGGCGAAACTTCAACCCATTTAAGAAGAAGTGTTTCCGTCACCCTATATTTATTATTTTTTTTCTTCCGCTATTTTTTTTTCCTTCGCTGTTTTTTTTTTTTTTTTTTGTTTGTTTCGCAAGATGTCGCTTAGACATATGGTATATGATATCGAACAGTTAATACGCTTTTAAAACTGACACCGCGTAACCAAAAACTTTTCGATGTAAGAGTTACCTCCCAGAACACTGTTTTTCTTGTTATTACTTATACGTCGCAACCGCATAAGAAACCGACTAATTTATTTTATCAAATTGCTCGTTATATCCTCAGGATGATTTGATTAATTTTGACCGAAGCTATCCAGAGACTCCATATGAGAGTTATTTCCCCTTATGCATTTGATATAAGTGATGTGTATTTGTAACTGAAAAACCATAACTTATAGAGACCTGAGGTCTTTTGATTTGAGGTCCTCGGTCCAAAAAAAAAAAAAAGGTCAAGGTCAAAGGTCAAGGTCATATTCTAAATTTTGATTTTGGCTTGTTATCACTTGTTTTCAGAGAATGTATAAGATATCGACAAAATATTTGTACAGAATTGTTAGTTGCGACATGTCATAACACGTAAATTTTAGTTGAAAGGGTACGTAGACATTTAATGGGAGTTTTCGCCCCTTTTATATCTAATATTAGCTGTATGGTAATATAACTCATTAACAATATATAGTAGAGACCTAGAGTGTTTTGATTTGAGGCCCTTGTTTCATGACCTTGAAATTGGGGTCAAGGTCAAAGTTTGATTTGACGTTCTAGATTTTGACCTTTGCTTTAACTTTTAATGTATGCCTGATAAAGCTATGGTACTTTGTGCATTAAGTTGCAAGCCATATGACCTTGAAAAAATCAACCGGGAATGACCTTTGTAAACCGGAAGTAGCTATTTCTTGTCCATATTTAATGTAAAAGTACATAGAACCATATATTTTTGGAATCAGTGTCAAGTAAACTATCAAATGATACCGGAAGTGACCTTTTTCAAACCGGAAGTAACAAATTATCTCCCTTATTTCAAACAAAAATGTATAGAAACCATATATTTTTGGATTTAGCGTATAATAAGCTATCATTTAGCGCTGAAAATTACATTTCTAACCGAGTTTTAATATTTTTCACATCAAAATATATCGTTTCGGGTGGAAAGACCTTCAATTGTTCTCTGAACAATTGGTTTTTAATTGATATATATATTTTCTTTGTTCAAATAAGAAAATCAAAATCATTTCAATTTAATATTTTATTAAAGCCTTATCTATCAAAAATGTATAATACATCATTACAATACATGTTAACAAAGACATAAAAGAGAGCCCTTCTGTTCAGAATTGTAAGAGAAACAGTACAGCAAATTCGTCTACTATATGCTAAACATGTACTATGCATGTCTCTGTTTATATGTACATACGAATCATATTATTACCTTCGAATAAAACACTAATTTCTGTTTATTATATTCGTTAAGAGAATGAACACTCGGCTTGTTTATCCCCAGGTTTTCGATTACACAAAGGTGTAATGAAACAGCAACTCGATTTGACCCTTTTATGTCCTAGAATGTTGCCGACAGTTTAAGTAATTAGGACAAAAGTACTGAAGAGTTACGTGTACTTTTTCTGTGTCTGCTTAATCAAATTCTGCTTTTAGCTACATTTGTAAGGTGTCGAATTTTTTTTCTTTTTTATATAAGAATTGGACATAAAAAATACAACAGTACAACTAGATCAAGAAGATATGAGGTACCTTTATTAAGGGGAACGTTTTATCGGGAAAAAATGTGGAACCTTCTAAACATGTATGCTTTTCAAAAGTTTAAATCCCATGGTTTTTTAAATGAAAAACAATAAATTCTCTCAGATTTTAACAATCTTCTTGGAGTTCTTATATTTATGAATGTATAATACCAGTTCCAATACGATGGGAATGTGTGATCTTCGTGAAAGTCTGTTCGTCTGACGATTTGCACAGTAAAACTAGATTGTTACGTAAAGCAAAAGCTTGTTGTTCCTCAAAACTTGAATTAAAACTTGAATTAAAGAATTTACACTCACCTTTGTTCTTTACATTTCGTGTATGCTGGTGTGAATTTTTAATATATAAAAAAACGTTACAGCATGCACTTTTCTACAGAGCACCTTTAGTGCCATGTAAATATAAATATTTTCGTTTGCCGGAGATTTAGATTGTGCGCACAAGTTTGCATCAGTTTTAAAATGTTTTTTTTTTTATAACTTTTAACTTACTAACTTTTTCTTTTCTTTTATTTGTTTGTTGTTTTGTTTTTTACAGTCTTAATGATAAAATTTCAATTTTCAATGAAACCATTCCTTCATGAATTGCACTCAGTGATAGTAGAAAAAGTTGTCGTTAATAGAGCCAATCATTTTTAATAATGGTTTTTAAAACTCAAAAGCCATTAGGAAACTAGAAAATCCTTTGGTAACCAAAAAGGAAGGATTGAAAAGGTACAGCACGTCATGATTTCTCATCAGCAGGCTAGCAGTTGTTGTATGCCATATCTTAAGGATTTTCTTTATTAAGAGAATTGGGTTTGAGAAATTTATTCACAGTTTTTAAACTTGACACCTGCCTGTCACTGAAGACTGTCTTTAATGTTACTAAATGTCAACTTATACAATATCTAAACTGCAGTTCAAAATATTAAGCACTAAGCATATTATTTATTCTAAAAATGAAATGCTTCTGGTTTTTCAATTTATTCGTTGAAATGACAATGAATGCTAACTTCCATGTCTTTATCAAGTTATTTATTTGATACAACTTTCAGATATGACTTAGATAATACTAAATGTCAACTTATACAATATCTAAACTGCAGTTCAAAATATTAAGCACTAAGCATATTATTTATACTAAAAATGAAATGCTTCTGGTTTTTCAATTTATTCGTTGAAATGACAATGAATGCTAACTTCCATGTCTTTATCAAGTTATTTATTTGATACAACATTCAGATATGACTTAGATAAATAACTGGGCATACTGGAATATATTTTATCATTCAAAGGTGTGGATATGTTCTAGATTGGTTACACAATAAATATATCTAACATTTTTCGACTTTTCTCGGGATTTATATGAGTATACACTGTATCCTATACTTCTATATCTATCCTATGGCATTCTATCCTTTTGGGTGACACAACTTAAAAAGATAATGAATTTCTATTTTCTCCCGTTTTATAATCCATTTAATAACTTGAACCTTAATTTATTACTGTTCCCAGTAATTTGTATTGAGTTAGAAATTCTCGTGTTTTACTGATGAACTATTTTAGTGAGCAAATGTCCATTTTGCATATTTTATAGTGAAACATGTATCCCAAGTTTATTCCGGAATTGCATTAGCAGAACCACGGATTGAATTAAGCGATTGTACAGAAATTTACGTATAGGATCTAATCAGTTGATAGCATACACCTCTGATCAGCCAATAAAAGCTTTGTAAAGTTGTAAATTAATTCTATTAGTTTCATGTCCTTTGGGGCTTTTTTCTAATTGAAAAGGCTGGAGAATAATTAATCACTATTGTAATCTTCATGAGACTCAACTCTTAAATTAGTTAATTTGGTTATTTATTCAAAAGCACCATTTGTGTTGCTGTCCCCATTCACTTTCAAATTTATATTACACGACACGTTATAATATGCATGTGTACATATTTTCCAGTAAAACAATTTATACATTACATAGTGTTACAAGATATGAAACAAACCGTGTAAAACATGCAAAGTGAGTTAAGTATTAAATATTTTTCCATTCATTATCGCTATATATACATTCTTGAACTAGACATGTTCAGCACACTAGTAAAATTTATTTCTGGCAATTTTAGTTTAATAGATCCAGTGTATGTAATGTGCGAATCCTAAAATGTCATTTTTACCGTATCCGTGATGAATTTCTGTTGTAGAATGACAAATAAACAGACGACAAATTCAAGATTTTTGAATAAAATAAGAAATAATATATAATGTGAACTGTTTTTATAAATTCATGATATAGGTATGAGATGCGGACGGGTTTTCATCGCGCCTACAGCCATCCAGGTGCAAAATTGATACACAAATAGATAAATATTAAGAATAGTTCACGAACAGAGCGTGCAAGAGATTTCAAAGTAGCAGTTAAGTTTCATTTGCAGAAAAATGTACCGTTTAACATAATTATTAATGTTGTTTAGCTTAAAACAGGTTTTGTTATTTAGCTTGTTGATATTGAATCAAATTCCACTATGCTGTTTTCGTTATGCGATTCATATTTACTGTCGAATACTGATACTAGACTTTCATTTTCACTGTAGAGCGATTCATTTCTATTGTATATGCGATGCATTTTCACAGAAGGAAATTAATTAATTTTCATTATTTAAAGTCTTAATTCAGCCGACTCTCTAACAAAATTTATGAAGTCAGAAGGATTGATTATATATGCATACTTAGTGAGTGAATTTCACAGTTTGAGGTAATAAATATATCAATAAATTCCTTGAACATGGTATCTATTGCTAATATTGTCAATTCTATTTTCTCAAATAATTTGTCCTGATCTATATGTAGGATAAAATTTATTCTTTCCTATGACACGTCATCATTATATACATATATCTTGGACAGTTAAGCCAATCCACGTCACCGGAAAAGCAAAATTTCTGTTTCAGTCTAAATCTACATCGCACAGTAATAAATCAAACGTCATTAGAGCTAATTTCCTAATGCTTGTAGTTAAAAGGTGTGGTTGGCCTTGATTGTGTAAATGTTGCCTAAGCATTGTAATTAAGATTGAGCAAGCGTTTATACAAACAAAGCAAGCAAGCCAACTAAACCTTTAAACTACAAGCGTTAGGAAAATAGCTCTAATGGATGCATTTGAAATAACAAAGAGCATTCACAAAACGATCTTCATTTCACGATTGAAAGAGTGGAAATGTTTTCATCTTGCACAAACAATTAACGCTTGGATGACTGGATAATTGATATTTATCATGCCGTTGTGTATAAATCTTATACAGTAAAGAAAGTTCGAGCAACAGTCGAGTCACCTTAAATATGCTTGAATTTCTTATAAGTTGGTGTTACTAATAAGCCAATACGCAATTGTGAGAATACAAAGAAATATTGAAAACAGTTTATTGTTACATGTCTAAATGGTTCTATACCACGGGGTATAACCGCCGTACAGTTGATTCCGAACGTTAATTACTACATCGCGAAACAAACAATATGTGTAACTCAAACTTGATTAAACTACAAATAGAGCATAGATGGTTGGCTCTTTCACTAAATGCGACCGTCTTTTTTGTGCTTTGTTGTTATAAAAATACTTAATACGAACGAGAAACCCGTTTTTTTTTTTTTATTTTATTTGAAGACATTACTTGAAAAACTGACCTCAGAATTTTGACACTGTACGATTCGTTGTCTTTGTAGTTTGTTTTCTTTCTTTAGTACCGTTCGTTGTACATTCTTGTACTGTTCGTTGTACAAAAGCCTATCAATACGGTAGAAATATGTATGACACGGCGTGACAAATGTTCAAAGCTTTTTTAAGCGAGTTATAAAACTTTTCAAAGAAAATTCATCGTAAAAAAACGTTATATTCATGGATGTTCTGCTCCAGTAAATTTTCGGATCCATGACAAGCTAATAGCAAACTCACCAACAATATTTGAATATTCATGATATGAACGTGGTTATACCCGTGTATATTCAAGCAAGCATCTACGACTAGCTTGCATTTCAAATTGTAATATCATCAGTATTAAAGTCATTTAAAAACTATTTTCAGTTGTTGTATATCGAATAATCAAATATAACGACAATGAAAATTCACCGCACTTCCAAAAATTCCACATCAGAAATGATTGCACTTACAGTGATAATTCATCGCATCTATAGTTAAAATGAATCGCATTCAGTAATCAATATTATGGATTCTGCTGCTTAAAAAACACTTTTTTGGACTTTAATCCTGTTATTATACATTAAAAAGTTATATTCTAATGAAATTCTGTTAAAACATACATTCAAATCTATTATTTTGTATTGTCAAAAAGTAAACAAACGCAGTTTTTCCCATCATCCTTTATTCTACAATAGACATACTCGCATACAACAGTGAAAATGAACTAACTGGATTCGCACTTTATATACACTGAGATCATCGATTTTTTTTTCAACAGCTGATGGACGGACAGAGAAAAGGTCCTTTTCCCTCTGTTCTTGATTCCGTCTGTCCCCCAATAACATTTTGTGAATATTAATCCTATGTGACTGATTTTTTTTCATACTCGCTAGGGATTTTTCATTATGCGTTAAGTAGTTGACCGCATCAATACTTAATCCCTTTTTTATTTAAAAATGTTGACAAAATTTTTGAACGTTGACCATTTTTGGTCTATTTGAGCATGAGGACATTCTGGAAAGTTTTTTTTTTGGTCTTTACACAGTCACGCCGATATCTTTTGTCCAACAGCTTTTACAATTACTAAAATAATCAGTCTTCATTAACTACATGTGTAGTTGTTGACCCTACTATACATTTATCGCCATTTTAAAATGATTTTCGCAGCTTGAGATGTTACGAGGATTGTTTGGAGTACCTTTTTTCAGCTAGTGCACGCATTCACTTCATGAATGATTTTTATGTAAGATCGGCATAATTTATTTCACCTTTTTTGGAAGTCCAAAATTTTAAAACTTATTTGGGTAAACGGTTAATCATGTTTCGATGTTTGGCACCAATGACCGTTAAAGCACTTAAAATCGATTATTAGATGCATTTTATTCGATATATAGTAACAGCTCCACAAGACATCAGATTTCATTTTTTTTAAACGCGCTTCCTTTCAAAAGATTTTTCAAACTGCCGTTTTAAAATATGGTGTTGTGCAGAATCAAGCGGAGGACATCGACATCAATATATCGAAATGTTTTCCTCGAGTTATAATCATCGGCTTTGTACTTGCATTTGCACATGTTTAGCAGGAACTGCTTACTCTTCCAGAGCACCTGAGTCCCCCCGTTTTTGGTCGGATTCGTGCATCTTTGTCTTTAGTTTCCTGTGTAATGTTTGTTATTGTTGTTGTCTTTTCGTCGTTTTTGATTTTGGCCATTGTGTCTGCTTTAATTGCTCCTTTGATATCTTCTCTCCCTTTTATTTTTTTTTTTTTTTATAATTTGCCAGAGAAATTCTGACAATCGTTTATACAGTCTATGAAAGATAACTCGGAAATTTGATGTGAAAAAGAGATGTACCACGAGGTTCACAATGATTACAGTAAGGCAGCATGACTTGCATCATTACCTCGTTCTAGGTTAACGCCAGGTGAAAACAAATCATAAAACGATAATTAAATGCTAAAATCCGTGTATTTATTGAATTGAAAAAAAATAATAATAAATGCAAAAATGACGATTTATTATACTGTCAACAAAACAAGTCGTATTACAAATATCGATGCATCGCTATAAAAATTCTTGTGGATGAACTTTACAGATTATCAGGCGAAAAGATACAGTCTTTATATACAAAATTGTTAAGTAGTGATTGAACATCGTGGTAGTAAAAAAGTATGGAACGCCACAGCTGTCTTATGTGGAACTCCGATATTACTTTATGTTGTTTTATTATTACTTGATGATATTTTGTCTTTACTTAATATGGTTTTGACATTACGTAATGATGTTTTGATATAACTCAATATGGAATAGTCATTACTTAATGCTATTTCGATTTTACACGATATGGTTTCGTATTGACTTGATATAGTTTTGTCATTACTCAATATGGTTTTGTCATTACTCGATGTGGTTTCACCATTATTTAATGTGGTTGTGTCATTAGTCAATGTGGTTTTAACATTACTTGATGTGAATGTGACTTAACGTTATGTAGTTGTTTCATTACATGATGTGGTTTTGTTATTTTGTAATGATGATTTGCCTATTCTTTATATGGTTTTAACATTACGTAATGATGTTTCAAAATTTGACGATTTTACACTACATGATGTGTTTGTTCCATTATTTGATGTGGTCCTGTCATTCTTTGATGTGGTTATCCCATTACTTGATGAGGTAAAATCACGTGACCAATTCGGAAAAACCTGTTCTATTTTTAGATAGATTTCCATGTTGTATGTGCCTTGGATGAGTGTGGCCATCCATCGAATTAGAGTTCAAATTAATGTTTGGTTACTGTTTGAGTTAAACTTTGAGTTAGTCTTCGATTTCGAATTCAAGTCATTATTATAATTAAAGTTTTAGTTAGCATTGAGTTTCGAGTTGGACATCGAGTTTGAGTCACATTTAACTGAGGTAGAGTTCTAGTTACAACATTAAATTTGAGTCATTTTTTAAGGTAGAGTTTGAGTAAGATTCGAATTTAAGTCTCATTTAGATTAATTAAGATTTTGAGTTGAAATTCGAGCTATCTTATATGAGTTCGTAATTAAATTTTCTATCGCGGAACAAGGACTTTTGTTCGGGCTTCCGAAAGGAGGGCTCCGGGTATGCGTACAAAGATAAACAATGTTACAGTATACAAAACGCAACATCGAAGTTAGATGTGGTGTGATTGACAATGAGACAACTATCCATCAGAGTTTAAATGCAGTGGATGTAAGAAATCATATATAGACAACCGTACAGCCTTCAACACACCGTATAGTCAGCTACAAAAGGCCACCATGCAACATGTGAAAAAATTCAAACGAAAAAAACAAACGGTCTTATTTATAAATAAACAATCTACAAAAAAGAAATGACACACATTTATACAATGACAACAATTGAACTTCATGATCCTGACTTGGGGCAGGTACATAAAGAAAGTGCACGTGGCGGAGTTTAAAATGTATGTGAGCGCTAAATCCTAACCTTACATCGGACTGTTACAGTTGTGTAAGAGCACAACACGAGAAAAAAATGTAAACTAGACAAAGTGATGCTCCCGCACTCAACTCATTTAACCGCTTATACCCCAAAAATGACAAAAAAATGTTCATTTATCTCCCAAAAGAGCAAAAGATAATAAAGATAAAAACCCTGACCACATGCACACCTTCAATATATGTACAAACAGACAGTAAAGAGAAAACTTCCTAGGATTCAAACTGTAGGAGGAGTTATGCGGAATAACTATATACCCATAATGGGACGGACAGACGGACGGACGGACGGACAGGGTAAAACAATATGCTCCCCAACTTTCAGTTGCTGTGGCATACAAAACAGTTTCATATGGCTGTTTCAATAGATCGGTATGACTGGGTACTAGTAATATAAATCCATCGGGGTGATCTCGGATGCTCCAGAAAGGCACCCGTCGTGTTATTCGAGAAAGTACAAACCCAGTGATTTGGTTTTATTTGGTAGTTTACATTCAAGGAAAAGATGACGGTTTTATGGTTACGACCACTAGAACATGTCCGTCGTCACATATGAAACAGATATTCCAAAAAGTTTATTTTTCAATTAGTGCGAGGTAGATCAGGGAATTCAGTTGATTACAAATAAAAGATTGATATTCGTATAAGTTCAAATGATCATTTACGCTAAAAAAAAATCGGAGAATTCTTGTTTTATAGTATTGATGCTGTGTCGCTTAGTCCGAGCCTCCCCCCGTTTCCCTGTAACTTTAGTGTGAGTTGGTGTGTTGGAAAAAGTGTTATATGTAGATGGTGGGTTCACATGTCTACTGATGTATGCAAAGTGTAACAAGAAAATAATATATATGTATTGATGGTTTTTATTTTGCTTTGATTATATGGGCTGTGGTAATTTGGTAAAATTCCATGTTTTTTAGGGGGTTAATTTATTCAAATTTTTTGGGTGGTGGGGGTTTAATAAAATTGTCTTCCTAGGGGGATAGTATTTTCTGGAACATCCCTTAGTGGCATCAAACTATTATTAGATTATTGATCAACCAATATCTTATACTGAAAAAAAAGTATTTGAAACCTTATGTTGAATATTCATATGTTCATCTGAATTAAGCTGGTAGATCTAAAAATGGTTGGTAAGTTAATTTTTGACAAGGGGCACGCACCGTCACATCAAAGTTAATGTAAAAAAAACGTCAAAATTCGAATAACCACTGAACACGTAAAATAGCTACAGCGCAATTAACATGCTGCATATTTCACTTATTATGTAGAAAACATAAATTCCTGTTTTCAAATTCAATTTTCAGCAAATTCGTTTCTAATTTTATATGGGTTTATCAAGAACTGGAGTCAGTGATGTCTTTAAGGTATACCATATGTTCTATAGGGAAAAGATTTTGCTGGTAACTTTAAAGTATAACTTGTAATAAATGTACATGTTTATCAACGGTTTACGGAGGTTTATCATCTAATGTCATTATTTGGATTTTTGACAACTTCATCGTAACTAGGCGGTGGCGCATCAGGTAAATTACTGTCTGACTGAGGTATAGCTGACCCATCTGGCTCTAAAGGAATGTTTTGTAAACTTACTGTCTCTGTTGAAATAAATGATTTTTTTTAAACATAATACATATACATATAAGAATATATATAAGTTTGCTTAACACTTTTTTTTGACATGTGAATGTCAGTGTTTGCAGTTTAATTGTTATACATTTTGAACTTTTAATGTAATGAAAATGAAAATATAAGAGTTTTGTAACTTGACGGGAAAGATAACTATATATATAGTCTTATGTTGGATGATGTTTTCCTTAGTCATGTTCTTTTTCCTCAATCGTGAACCATCGAATATGCGACTTGACTTGCCATATACAGCACATGGGTGCTAATATTATTATGGGAATTGCTTCTCCTTCCGGAGCACGTGAGTTCACTCCTAGTATTGTTTTAAAGAGGCTTGTGTTGCTTAAGCTATAGTTTTCAGTGTTGTACTTCGTGCATTATAATTTTCGATGTTTGTGGTGTTTATTCCGGTTAACAGCCTCGTTTATCTTTAGTCCTGGAAAACCATGTGAACCTTTCCAACGTTCACGTTCAAGTTTAATGGTTAGGATATTTACCCAATCGATGGTTAATGAATTTGATGATGTGGATGTCACTAGTGGAGCAGAAACTCATGACACTTCCTGAACACTTGAGTTCAAAACCATTTGTTTTAGGGATCGTGTTGCTTAATTTTATGTTTTCTATTTTGTGTATAATCACTGTTCACTTTTATTTGTCTTTTTTGCTATTTTGTAGCCATGATGGTGTCTGATTTTCTTTGTCTTACGGTTTTTACTTCATCTCTTGGTATTTTTTAGGCTTTTATATTGCTCTTCTGCAAACTGAAAAGCAATCTTTACTGTAGTGCTAATTTGTATCAATCAAGTTTAATCAATATTTTAGTATTCATATAATTTGTTTAAAATCTAATATAATATATTGACATTCCACCAATTTCAGTATTTGACATTTTTGTTCAAGCAAACTGAGACTGAGACTGTGGAATAGGCGCCCATTTGCTTCATACATTTTGCACAAATGATTTTTTTTTCTTACGAGGTTAGAAACAATCTGTTTTAAATACAGAGCATGTGTCGAAACTTTGCTTCGCAAAGCAATTCTTAGACACAGGATCTGTATTTTAATCAGATTGGGTTAGATCCAACATATATTACAAACTGAAAGTAAAATTTAAGTCTGAAACATTAGTGCCCATAATATTCAATATAATGCTTACAGAGAATCATTTTCCTTAATAATATTACTCACCGCTTGCGTTATAACTGTGTTGTGGTTCTTCTACATGTAAACAAACAGAATGTTCTGAGTTTCTCCTTACTTCTGGGTCACGTCTTCGCCTTGAATTAGTTCCCGTAATTTTGTCTATAAGACTTGTTATAACAGAACAACATTGCTGCCGTGCACGTTTGTTGCTGAGTATACAGAACACAACAACCACAACAATTGCTAGTGGAACAATATCTTCAATTACACTTATTATTTGGTCCCAAATTTCTCCAACTGTAATCAAATATAAAGATTTCGATTTAAACAGGTAGAAAAGTTAAGGATTTAACACATAACACCAATCTTTACCGACAAAAATGCATAACCTCCACCTACATGTAAATAAGCTACAAGATAGCGCTTCATAAAGAAACCTACTGCAAGGACTACGGATATATATTTGTTTTGAAATACAATGAAGATAACACATAAAAGCCAATGTAAGATGCTTTCTGATGTTTCCATATAGCGCGATATGAAATATACAAAACCTATTGCAGTTTGCAATGCTGTATAAAGTTGTCCTCAATAGCACGTGTGCGGCTGAGTTACAATAGTAGTGGTAAAAATGTGAAATTGTTTTTAGTTTGTAGTAGTTTAATATTATAAGAGTGTTCATGTTAAATTCCGCTAAGATTTGAAGTTTCATCAACTGTCAACAATTGGTTCTTTGAATGAAACAAATACACTGACCTTTGACCATAAATCTACAATGTTTCATGATTATGTTAATATAGTTAAAACTATCATATAATCTGTCTAGTGTATATTATGGGCCCAGTTCATTTTCAACCACAGTATAAACATACCTTTTGGGTCTACAAATGTTTGTGATGTTATTTTCAATTTCAGATTCCACGTCGACTCCTGATAATTCTTTGATATGACAAGCTTAAACATCATATCCTTAGCTTTGTTAACACATTTGCTTTCAATTCTTGTATCTGAACTATCGTAAACCTGTATTGTATAACATATAAACATAAGATTAAATATAAACAAGAACATGTGTCCCATTCGACACCATGTCCCGCTTTCAATATCACATTTCAATGTTTAGTGATCTGTGAAATTAGGATCATATATTTTCACGACGTTGCGCACGATGTTGGTGCGAATTCCATTTTGCTATAGATTAGTATGAAAATAAATACGTAGACTGGTCAGTTCGATCAAACATATAGTGATTTCTGGTTGAATTTATTACATTAGACTTGAAAATAAAGAAAAAAGGAACCGAAATTTAAAATATCAAGAATTATAACACTTAATTATCCCATTTTTACGCAAAAACGTAATGTCCAACGTTACATTTTGTATGCAAAAGATCGGAGTTCCGTTTCTTTCCTACGGTATTTTTTGTGATCATCGTAAAACTTCACAAGAGTATTGCTATTGTTATTGTTATTCGCGTTTTAAAGCAAAATCAATATCACTGAAACCGTAAACCGGAAAATGTTATTTTTGAAAACGGTCTGAAAAATGTCCAAGCATATGCAAGGTAAGCATTTATTGGGTTTGCGCATTTATACCGTGAAATTGGAAAAGCTGAGAGGAAAAATATTATGATATTTTGAAAGTTTTTAACTTTTCTCCTGGTTCATGATATTTTTGCCGGAAACCATGCGTATAGTTTCTATTGCAATGACTTCAAAAGTATAGCCATCTTGTCCCAACGAAAAAACGCTGTATTTTCTTTACAATTGAGGTTTTAACCGCCTGTATATTAAATAAGCATAGTTAGATCATAGAAAATAAAACTTGGCGGTAAAAGTTTTTTCTTTTCTTTTAAACAATATAGTGTTTAACATTTTTCGATAGCCAACAAGATTTTAGATCGTTTCAAATGTATAGCCGTTTTGTCCCAACGTTCGCAAAACGTAATTGATGTCATACTCGGGTTTTAATTTTATATCATAATTATTTGTTTCAAGTTTAATTCGAATGAAAATAAAAATATAAGTTATAATATAACCAATGTATGATAAAGGAAAAGTTTAAGTTCAAATTCAAATGTTGACCAAATGAGATTGATATAAAAATATCGGGATCTTAGTTTTTCAGCACATTCATGACATTTGTTTTATTCAAGGAATGTTGTCTATCTGCAAGTTTTAAATCATCAAAAGCAACATGCATATTTTTTTGTTTATAAAATAAAATAGAGAAAAGCAGTGCTGGCAATTATAACAAAACAAAGGATATGCATAATGACACAAAATACGGAAATGAGAAAAACATGAATCCAAAATGTTGAACTACCTAGAAATTTTGCGACAAAGAAATCATCGGAAATGATAAAATATAGAAAGGAAACGGAAACGGAAAGAAATGCAACAAAAGGAGTATGTATAAACATGCAATAAAAAGGGAAAATAAATTCAAAATCTAATTTATATTAAAAAGAAATCTGTATAAATTTGGAAATTAATGTATGATTCATTAATGCGAACTGCTGCCAAAAATAAAATTATCAATTATGGCCTGGAAAGACTGACAACTTCTATAAATGAATATTCATTAAAAAAAAATTATGTGTACGACCACTTTGAGTTTTATTTGTTAAACTATGCATTTTCAGACAAACCGAAATCGGTTACCAAATTCACAACAGTAAATTGACCTCATCAATTATAAGCTTGAACGCTTGAAACGTTCTTTGAAATCGTCGAAATCGCTTCATTATGAGGTACGTCGTGTAACGCTAAGTAGTACCAACATCGTGCGCAACGTCCATACGTTCACATCATAATAAACATAACTATGTAAAAGTTTCCAGTCTTAGTGACCACAACTGACTGTATATTACATTGAGAGACTAACAGACGGACTAACGGACGGATGGACCCACAGACCGGAAAACACAATACTCCTTATATTGTACTTGGGCATAATGAATGCATTTATATGTAAAAATATTGTCAAAAGAATCATTTGTCTATTATAACGCATTATTACATTTTAAATCATCAGCGAGAAACTTAAACCAATACACTGATTTTGTACCATCTACATTTTTTAACACTGACAAATAAAAATTTTATTTCCTTATGAAAACGCTTGAATTTTCCCTGATTTTTTTTTGTCTGTAGATTGCTGTCTCCTTGACACATAACTCTTTCTTTCATTCATTTAACTAGTGTTTTGATAATATTGATTCATTGCTCAAGAAGTCTGTCGCATAATTGCTGTCACATGAAATGCAATATATAACCATACGTGCAGCTTCTATTTGGCAAATCTACATTTCAAAAATTTGCACCTGCTTCTTCATCAAACGCGATATTTAAAAGTGAAAGCAAAAATGATAGGCTCGGAGACAGAACAAGGTGTCCTTGTTTCCACACCGGTATATACAATAGGGCACGTGGATACCATATGAACTTTAGGTACTCAACACTAAGAAACCAAGTGTCCATTACTTTGACAATTTACAAAAATCGGATGTTCGCTCTATTTCTAAAGACAAGATATGGAAGCGCATATGGTACACCTTGTAAAGTTATTTTGTTGCAAATAAGATGGAATTATTAGTTATGTTGTGTGTTATAAGCTGGAATCAAATCATCATGTGGAGTCAACTTGTCGGAATGATAAAGAAAAAATTGCATTACAATGCCGACTTGCTAGAATAAATGTAATGACAAAGTAATAAGAAGTCGACATGTTGAATTCAACTTGTTAACTGATTAAGTCGACAACTTGCTCATTTGATGATAAGGTAAAACCACGTGACCATTTTGGAAAAACATAGGTCTATTTTTAAATCGATGTCCATATCAGTCATTTTTTAAATGTGCTTCGGATGTTTGAATCCATCCATTGAGTTCAAGTTCAAATTAAAGATCGAGTTGATGTTCAGAGTTATTTGTTATAAAAAGTGGGAACGGCAGCCAAAAATCCGAAAAAAAGTACTAAAAAAATTACAATTTTTTAGACATAAGGGGGATATACCCACATCACTTAGTCCGGCTGTTTATTTTCCTTAGGTCTTAACTACACTACAATAATAATAAACACAAAGCAATGCATTTAGCCGTGCAGACTATTTTAATTTTGTTCCTACTAATTAGTCATGTAAATTATTTGATACTCTTATAAAACCTATTTTGATATACAACTCTGAAATTTGGTTTATGGATAATTTTCAGTCAGCTTTTAGGGCATCTAATAGAGCTGCTGTAAATAATACTTTTGTGATACTCTTGCATTAGCAGAAAAATATCCCTTGAGAAGGTTCATTCTAAATTTTGCAGAGCAGTATCATGACTGAAAAGACAGCCACTAACATGCTAGATCAGAATTAGGTAGATTTACTTTGGACTCTTATATAAAAACTCAAACACTCATGTATTTTTATAGAATAAACAACTGTAATGATATTAATCCCCTGGTTAAAGAATCTCTACAAAGCAAACATAAATTTAAATTCCGCAGGAATTTATTCTTAATACTCATTTGCAGGTAGATTTTTAAAGATATAAAAATAAACCCAGAAAATTACTCTTATATTAATGTACCTTTTAAACAATCCGAAAACATGTTAAAATGTAATATTAAAAGTGTGTTTCAGAGGAATATGAAAAGAACTACTTTAAATTAACTTTCAAAATGGATTCCTCATCTAAACTTTGTCTTTATGGGAAATTAAAAATTATTGTCAGTCTGAGAAATATTTTAATTGCAATAATTTTATACATAGGCAGTTACTCTCAAAATTTAGGCTTAGTAATCATTCCTAGTCATTGAATTGGGAAGGTACAGAAACATTCAAGAGCACAAAGATTATGTAAAAATGTGGAAAAATTTCATTTCGTGTTGTATTGTGACACAAACATATCATTGCGTTCAAATATTTTTTGCTTATCTAAAAGACTATGTACCATTATTTCAACATCTTGATGCATTAAATAAACTAAAACACATTCTAAACCCCGTTCCTAAACTTGTTTGTCATATTGGATTCTTCATTCAGCAGTCTTTAGAACTGAGGGGGTCAGACCCATGTCAGACAAGCTTATGATGGTGTTTTTACATAAATCTATAATTGAACTCTTGAAATATGTTCTATTATTCTATATATTGTATTGTATTACATTGTATTGCATTGTATTGTATATAATTGTTTGATTGTATTGCTTGACCCTTATGGGTGTAATTTTGCAATGAAGATTACTAACTAACAGAGCCGGCGTTTAATGTATATTTTATATTATAAATACATATATGAAATACTAATACATTCCAAAATGAGGTATATAGACAGAATAAACGTCTGAAAAATGTCTACTATGAAGCAATAAAAGCCCATATCTCTTTGTATGTATGTACATATTATATCCGTGTTTAACGTAACCTCGCCGCCCAGGAAAAACCACAAAAACTTTACTAAAGAAAATTGATATGGAAACCTGTGTTACGGAGCAAGTGCAAGGCACGCCTCAGGACGTTGATGCCGAACTTCATCAAAAACAATTAAAATAATATATAAATATCAAATATTATAAAATATTGAAGTTTAGTGTTGAACGTCTGCCGCTAAAATGATTTTCATTCAAGCTTTCACCTCATTAACATAAGAATACTTATTGACACAATCCAAATGATTGGTCCACGTAACCACGTATAGAACTACACATAATAAACATGAAGAATGTGGCGCCAAAACATACCGTTCTTAAAAAACGTTCCTTTTAGAAAACATTTTCCAGCTATACTCCGAAACGCGGAAAAATACATTTCCCCAATGGAATCAGTATTATAATAAATTCGTTAAGGATTCCACGAAACCCTCTTTCTCGCCTGAGATTGCTGATGTCAGTGTAAAATTGTAATGTTGACTGTAAAAGTTTATATCTGTGTAACATACAAGATTTAAAAATAGTTTTTCTGTAGATTCTTTATCTTGATCTAAAAGATTAACTTCTATACAAGTTTTATAACAATTCATGGAGAGTTACACCTTTATCAGGACAAAAAGTTTTATTAACTGCAAAAAAAATAGGAGGTGTGGTATTATAGCAAATATGACATCTCTCCACCACATACCGTGGCAAATCACGGAGAAGTTAACAACTATATATCACTGTATGGTTTTCAACAATGAGCAAAACCCTTACCGCATGGTAAGCTATGAAAGAACCCGAAATGACAAAAGTAAAAAAAACCCGAGGAACGTAACGATCTAAATGACGAAGACGCCGACGCAATTACCGACGACGGAATAAAGGTTTGTTGTTTCTCATTTCTGCGACATTAATCAAATGACTTGAACTTTATTGTCAACAAATGATACACTTTTAATAAACTCACACTCAAGTTACAGGAAACGACGGATAATATATGTTCCAATTGTCGTAACAACAATTCCGTCTTCTTTACCTCGAAGATGACCTACCACATTAGACCAAATAACTGGGTTTGTAATTTCACGAATAACACGAGAGGTGACGCACGTTGTACAGGATCAGCTTACTCTGCCGGAGCATCGAGATCTACGCCGGATTTTGATGAATTTATATTGGCCAGTAATACCGATTTATTGAGTAAGCCAGCTGCAACTGATTTTATAGTATTTGTTGTGCTGTTACACGGCGGTCCCATATTACGGTTAGGGTTGAGCGCTCACAGACATGTTCAACTCCGCCACATTCTTCATATGTCTGTCCCAAGTCAAGAGCCTGTAGTTTAATGGTTGTCGTTGGTTCATGTGTTTCATATTTGTTTTTCGTAAATTGTTTTGTTATAAATAAGGCCGTTACATTTCTCGATTGAACTGTTTCACATTTCCACGTGGTTGCTTTTACAGCCGACTATGTAATTTGTTGAAGGCCATACGGCTGCCTATGATTGCTGACATCCTCTTTATTTAAACTCTGGCGGCTAGTTGTCTCATTGGCAATCACCATGCACATCTCCTTACTTTATTTAGTAGTGGCGTCGGCGTCTTCGTCATTTAGATCGTTAGGTTTCTCGTTTGAGTTGTTTTATATGTCATTTCGGATTCTTCATAGCTTACTATCAGTGCGGTAAAGGTTTTGTTCATTTTCTTATTTTTATTTAGCTAGCGGATCCCTTCCCGTGCGCTTCCTTTGACATAATTCACTGCGATTCTACATAGATACTAGCTAGGAACAGGACTCTTTTTTGCAGTAAATAAAACTGTTTTATCCTGACAAGTTAACAAACCTCCATGAATTGTAATGAAACTTGTATGGGCGTTAATCTTCTAGATCAAGATAAAGCAGCTAGAGAAAACTATTATTTAAATTTTGTATGTTACAGACAAATGAACTTTTAAAGTCAACATTACAATTTTCACTGACAGCAGCAATCTCGTGCGAGACAGAGGAATCCGTGGAATCCACGAATTTATTATGATACTGCTTCCGTTTGAAAACTAAGGAAAATAAACGGCCGGACTAAATGGTGTGGGTATATCCCCTTATGACCGAAATATTGTTATTTTTCAGAACTTTTTTCGGATATTTGACTGCCGTTCCCCTTTTCATACCAAATAGCTCTGAACATTCCGTTTGAAAACTAAGGAAAATAAACGGTCGGACTAAGTGGTGTGGGTATATCACCCTTATGTGCGAAAAATTGTTATTTTTTAGTACTTTTTTCGGATTTTGACTGCCGTTCCCACTTTTATAACAAATAACTCTGAACATCAACTCGATCTTTAATTTGAACTTGAACTCAATGGATAGCTTCAAACATCCGAAGCACATTAAAAACGACTGATATGGACATCGATTTAAAATAGACCTATGTTTTCCAAAATGGTCACGTGCTTTTACCTCATCATCAAATAAGCAAGTTGTCGACTTAATCAGATAACAAGTTGAATTCAACATGTCGACTTCTTATTACTTTGTCATTACATTTATTCTAGCAAGTCGACATTGTAATGCAATTTTTCTTTATCATTCCGACAAGTTGACTCCTCATGATGATTTGATTCCAGCTTATAACACACAACATAACTAATTATTCCGACTTATTTGCAACAAAATAACTTTACAAGAGATGTACCATATGCGCTTCCATAACAAGACCTTCAAAGGTCTTCCTTCGCCAGTTCCAAACTTTCTGTTTAACATTATACATGGTACATGTATATAGGGTATTTGTTTGCAAATTGTACTATCAATTATATATACACTTAATCATCAAAAGTACAATACGTTTTCCTTCTTTTAACTTTCAGATGTGTTCAAAGTAATCGATCAGTGTCTTTAGAGTTGAACTATTTCACAAAAAGGATAATATTTATGATGTAAACTCTTCGTTTTACTTGATTAAGCAGTCCATCAATAATATACACACTTGTATACATTTTAAAAAACAAGTCTACTTACCCATCGATCGGTACCATTGGAAACGACTAATTCTACATCATATGATGGTATGTCATATTGTTCAGTCTCAAAACAAACTTTAAAATTTGAGAATATTTCTCCGTTATCACCACCAGTGAAGTTAAAAGTGCATATTTTAGGATCTGTTTTTCCTAACCAAGTTAAACTGTATTCTTTATCCAATGGTATTCTTCTTGCGTATTCATCACAGTTGTAAGAATTAAATGATACTAAAAGTAGAGATAAAACTAAGAATTAAATTTTAATGAAATAAGGAATGATATTGTTTGTATTTTACGGACATTCTGATTGCTGTAGTACGTGTGTATTGTGTGAAGATAGTTAGAAAATATATAACGCATTCAAAATTGACTAGTTTTCAGGTAGTACATTTGTAAATCACTTATAATAGTACTATGTCATGTTTTTCTTGCTGATTGGGGGTCGTGATCTTCATGAAAGTCCTAATTTTACATCGCACCGTGTTCTTTTCATATACGTCATTCATTAATTGTCTGAACACCTCTCTTGTTGCTTTTGATCTGTCTTGTCCATATATTATCCTCCTGGCTCCTAATTCTAATTCCTATTTTAACGCTATCGGTAAACTCAATGCCCTGTGTCGGAATACAGAGTTAGAATATATATACCTTGAACAATGTAAAGAAGAAAAGAATTAAGACAAGTTTTCCTTGTGATTGTGATATAAGTAGCAGTGTGTCATTCTAAAAAGTTCTTTCCTAAAACTCACTACATAAAAGCGTCTCATGCATAAATGTCTTACAAAATCATGCTATATTTGTGAGAATTTAATCACATTATACATGTAAATGTTTCAAGGTGGCTTAAAACTATATCTTGGATATCATTTGTTAAGTATTTAGCATTTATTGAAAAACCAATAGTAGGGCATTTCAAAAACAAAACGACAATTTAAACAATGATAAAGCTATTTATAATCAAACTCATCATAGATACCAGGATTAAAAGTGTGTACGCCAGACGCGCGTTTCGTCTACAAAAGAGTCATAAGTGACGCTCGAATCAAAAAAGTTAGGCAGGCCAAATGAAGTACGAATTTGAAGAGCATACTGTTTCTGATACTGTTTGGTTAGGTGTTGTTTTGTGTGCCCATCAATGCTAACGTTTTACAAAAACATGTAAAATTCGCATAAGTTATTAAAAATTTGTCATGTGCAATAAACTGTAGCGCTGAATAATATTTTAGGTTAATGGTAATTTTTGAAAAAATATTTAAGAATCTTCTAAGTATATCACTTAGCTTTTTTGGTGTTCAAATTAAACTTTTTTTTTCAGCTAATCCCGTTATTGAAAAATACACTGAACCGTTGGTCATAGTATTACATTAATTTCTCTTTTATTTTTTATCATTGATCGGACAAATAGATTTGCATTCTTATACCATCATGCACAAAGAAAAGAAAATACCAAGAGGAAACAGAAATTTAAAGTCCAAGAAGAAGAGAAAATGGTATGGACAAATGAAATAAAAAAAGAACAGGTAAAACTGATAGATACTGCTCACTGATGATACCCCCGCCGAAATATTTCGTCAAACAGAAAGTTGTTAAGTGATGAATCTGAAAACGCATCACACGGTATAGCTGACTTATATGGAAACAAATTTCAGAAATCCTTGTCAAGTAGTTCCTGAGAAAAATGTGACGAACATTTTCAACTTGGCTATCATGTGTAAAATAATACAAAT
Source organism: Mytilus coruscus (assembly GCA_017311375.1). Taxonomy (NCBI): domain Eukaryota; kingdom Metazoa; phylum Mollusca; class Bivalvia; order Mytilida; family Mytilidae; genus Mytilus; species Mytilus coruscus. The sequence continues at coordinate 33,508,940 of CM029601.1, forward strand.
GTTCGGTAAACAGGAAGTTGTTGAGTGATGAATCTGAAAACGCATCACACGGTGTAACTTACTTATATAAACCCTGAAACCAAATTTCAGAAATCCTTGTCAAGTAGTTCCTGAGAAAAATGCGACGAAAATATTCATGGGACGGACGGACTGACGGATGGACTGACGGATGGATGGACTGACGGAAGGACAGACAGAGGTAAAACAGTATACCCCCCCTTTTTTTAAAGCGGGGGTATAAAAAAAGGACAAACAAAAGTCCACAAATTACCACAGAGAAGTATGCTAGATATATACGGAAACAAAAACATGTTCACAAACTTGAAAATTAGAAATCGCCCTTCATATTTATTCATTTGTTTATTAAACCACGTCAATGAATTGTATATTTCCTTAACCATGTTAACAATATTTAATTAATGTGTCTTATAATCAAAATTTTAGAAGCGCACAATCCCTAACGACGCTTTCTGATCAATGCATGCCTGATTTGAAAGTAAGGAACTTTATTTTGTCAATTAATATGGTCCCAAAGATATCAGGTCGGATTTTTTTAATTGAAAATTATTAGTAGTTGAGAGATATTTCACAATTTGAATAGATAGCATTGTGCGTTTTTTTCTTTTTTTGACTGAACATGGAGTTTAATGAGGGTCTGGAGAGGGATCCTTTATTTCTGTATTCTTTAATTTTTTAGGCCATTTTTCTCTATTCTTTATACTTTTTGCCAAGTATTCTCTATTCTTTATATTTTAGCACCTCATTTTTCTCAATTCTTTATTTTATAAAATAGACTAGCATCTATTATGTAATATGCCTGAAAAAAAAGTTCAGTAATGACGCACAAAAATTATTGAAGCTGTTACGTTTATTTTAATATAATAAATCAAAATATAATTATAAAACAATTAAGAATTAAGAAATCATAACCAGACGCCACCAGTGTACTTACGGTCGACTGTATAACAAGTTACTGTTCTAATTAAAATCATGCATATCATGACAGTAATTATGTTCACGTGATATGTTCTGAACTCCATGATGTTCTTTTTATATAAACATCAGCTATGCACTGAAACATAAAAAATATTTTCGTCATCAAAAGGAATCATACCACCTTGCCTAGTTTGTCAGTCGATCTTTCAATTACTCCATGCACTTTGCCTCCCAAAATGGAAGGTCTTGATGGTGATTCAAGATACACTAGTCGTATCATTTTAAATCAGTATCGTATTACTGAAACACATAAACCAGCACCATAAAATATTATATAAAACTTGGTTCTTATATGGCCCCTGTATATCTATTAATCATGATCATGATACATTGTATATATGTTCCAGATCATATGAGTAATTGGACCGTATGAGTATACTCGTACGGTCCGACCATACGCGTACGGTCGGACCGTATGGGTATACTCATACGGTCTAGTACGAGCTGGACCATATATGTATTTAGACCATATGGGTTAATTCTAGACAAACATTTATCAAAATCTTTTATTGAGTTTTACAAATTGATATTATTACAATAAGTTAAATAAAGTGAATAAGTGAACATTACTCTCACCAAGGGTGACACTTGCTGCAACAAGGAACGTCAGAGTTTTTACATTTACATGTTTTGTTCATGCATTTCCTTTGCATTTGAATCTCTTGCTTGTTTTGCGGCAGCCGATGCAATGAAAATCCTTCTGTTTTCCAATGTGCAGTTTCAATTTTACGTGTCAAAAGTAATATATCACCCATATCATGTAAAGAGTTTAATATGCCAAATTTGCATGATAGTTTGTACAAACATCTTTACCAACTATATCATCAACATTACATGATAATCGGGGAAGATCCTATCAACTACTGGTACTCTGAGAGTAACAAAGCTACGTTTTTAAATCTTTGCATTAGTTTTCGACACGTTGTTATTATATTTTCTCATTGTATTTTCAACAGATTATTTTTATAATTTCTGTCCAGTATCTTTGACGCTTTTGTAGTAAAGTTCCTAAATATTCTAGAAACTTTTCTTCCAACATTATGTTTACTTCCGATAACTTCATTTTCAATGAGCATATTTAGATTTCATGTATTACTTACTTGCAAAATACAAGAGATTAACAGATTAAATTAACGTGACTTTATTTAAATAGTTAAAATATTAAGTTTTTATTTCGTTTACAATTGAACTTTTAATATTAATTCGAGATTTCAATTATGTTGATCTGTAATATACATGTATATCTAATAAACTTGACCAACTTATTAAAATTAGTCAGACCGTATGCGTACAGTCCGACCGTATGCGTATTTTGAAAAAGGCCGCATATGGTCCAGACTGTACGCGTATGGTCCAAATGCTCATATGGTCTGCAACATATACATGTACCGTATGTAGGAGAGGAACAGCGGGTAATTTCTATTAAAATTTTGAAATGAACTCGCGAATTATTTAGTTTTTGTAAAATTGCCTTTAAATGGCAAACCACTTTAATTTATGGTTTAGTTGGAATATAATGCTAATGTATTGTTTAGATATGACTCAAAACACATTTAATATCACGATAGAAATAAAACCTAGCTGTTGTTTTGTTTTGTCATTTTTAACAGAGATATACAGAGACATATATACACATTTATTTTCTTTTTGTGGACCCAGGACTTCAAATCAAAAGACCCTAGGTCTCTACTACTTATGGTTTAGGAGTTACTATTACGTTTCACTTATGTCGAATACATAAAGGGAAATAACTCTGATATATGGAATCTCTAGATCATTTCGATCATGTGTATATATGTCTCTGTTTTTAATTAGCAGTTCAGTATAACGAATAAATTGTTAATTTATTATATCAATTAAGTGAGAACGATACTTGTTTCTTTCAGTAGTGACAGCTTATTTGTCGAATTCGCCTAAAAAGTGAGAGAGACAAAATTACAAATTACGTCAACGGAAGGATAATAATCGTATTGTGCATAAATATAAGTTAGAGTACCCTCCCTTGATTTTCGCTCGAATTGCTGAAGGCAGTGATATAGGCAATCATTGACAATGGCAATTTTGATTTTCTGTTTTTTTTTTTTCTTTAATTTCTTATTGTAAAGTCACGAATAGCTTCTCTCAATAAGTCCCTAACCTTCTTACGTTGTGAAGGTCTATAAAAATAAACGGCTTAAAATAGCAAGTTCGAAAAAAGGGTGTAGAATGGAATACGTCTAATTAGGAAAATCCTATTCCAGAGATTTTGAGGTAAAAATATATGAGAAATATTCCCTCCTTTGTCTGTGTCAAAATTACTGAAATACATTTCAGTATTTATTAACTGTTACTTTTAATTTTAGTAAAAAGTTAAATCACAAAAATACTGAATTGAAAATTCAAAACGGAAAGTCCCTAATTAAATGGCAAAATCAAAAGCTCAAACACATCAAACGAATGGACAACTGTCATATTCCTGACTTGTAACAGGCATTTTCTTATGTAGAAAATGGTGGATTGAACTTGGTTTTATAGCGCTAAACCTCTCATTTGTATGACAATCGCATCAAAGTCCATTATATTGACAACGATGCGTGAATAAAACGAACAGACATAATAGGTAAAAATGTCGAAATAGGGGTACAGCAGTCAACACCGTGTCACAATCTTCATCACAACAAAAACAAACAAATATTTAACAAAGAAGCACAAAAAAGCATGTATCACATTTAACAATCTCGTTCATTACACTGTAGAAACAGTAAGTTTCTACAGTATAAAGTTTGGGGAATAACAAACTAGATCCGCCACTGACTCTTGTCTATGATTTTAAATTCTAGTTGTCTTTTAGCTTCTGTAAGATTGGAGTTCTTTCTTACATAAAATTGAGAATGGAAATGGGGAATATGTCAAAGAGACAACAACCCGACCAAAGATTAGACAACAGCCGAAGGACACCAATGGGTCTCCAACGCAGCGAGAAAAATCCCGCACCCGGAGGTGGTCCTCAGCTGGCCCCTAAACAAAATTGTGTACTAGTTCAGTGAAAATGGACGTCACACTAAACCCCAAAATATATAAATGAACTAGAATTAAAAAACATACAAGACTAACAAAGGCCAGAGGCTCCTGACTTGGTACAGGCGCAAAAATGCGGCGGGGTTAAACATGTTTTGTGAGATCTCAACCCTCCCCCTATACCTCTAGCCAATATAGAATAAAGAAACACATAGCAATACGCACAGTAAAACTCAGTTTAAAAGAAGTCCAAGTCCGATATCATAATAGGTAACAAAAGAAACTAAGCAAAATGACAATGATACATACATTAACAAAGGACTACTAGCAATTACTGACATGCCAGCTCCAGACCATAATTACACTGATTGAAAGATTATGTCTTCATCATATGGAAATCAAGTACAATCCCTCCCGTTAGGGGTTTAGTATCATACAATCATAAAATATATGAGAAGAACATAACCCGTATCATGCAAACAACTAGTTTTAGAATAATAGTGTTTATTTCCGATGCAAAGACCCTATGAGTGAATCAATATTAATACCAAAATATGCAATCCTTAATGACCTGACAACAGTATCGTAACTATATCCTTTCCGAATAAGTCTGTTTAAAGGTTTGGTTAGTTTTTGAGGTGAATGTCGACATTTTTGTGCTTTGTAAAGAGTATTACCATAAAATATAGGATGTAAAATACCTGAACGTATGTCTACATGTTGATTTATATTTACGAATGATGTCCTTGTACCGATGATAAAATTTAGTAAATGTTTTGGCTAGTTTGTGATATCGAAAACCCTGGTGTAATAATTTTTCAGTAATACAGAGATTTCTTTCGTTGAAATCAAATACGTTGTTACAAACACGAGCGAATCGAACAAGTTGAGATATATAAACACCATAAGATGGTGACAAAGGAACGTCACCATCTAAAAATGGATAATTAACAATAGGAAATGAAAAATCATCTCTTTTATCATAAATTTTGGTATTAAGCTTCTTTTTATTCATGCGCATTGAAAATATTTTCTTTGATTGCAGATTCAACATATAACATTAATAAGATTAATAAATGTACTAGCACTTTAGACGTTAGTGGTTACATATGTAATTATTTTCTGCAGATGAAAAACGTCTCCGGCTCTTCTTTAAGTAGCCTGAACGTAAACATGGTGTACTAAATATTCTCACTTTCAATTTATCATATGAATAAAATTTTTAAGTAAATTTAGAATAAACAAATGTTTAAAATACCTTGTAATCCTGTACATCGACCTCACACGATTTCTGATATTGTATGACGAAAATAATTATTGAAAACATTGAAAATTGGTATAATTTGCAAAATCACTTACTGTTCTTGAAATTATGTATAAATATACATTATGTCAAACTGACACTAACTTATAACTATTGATCCATAATGATTATCAATGGCTTATATTGATTGGTATGTGAACTGTGTAGCTACCCATTTGTTTGTGTACATACATGTACACAAACCAGATCTGAGTGTGTGTGGATCATCGATTGTCACATTTAAATATAAACTGAGGCTTAAATGTATATACATTTAAATACCCATGTTTCAGAAATATTACTTATTCAAATTCAAAAGACTTATAGTTTAGTAGTTCGCTCATTTCTAAATATAACTCTTTTTTTTATATCTCATTTAGTATACTAACTTTTTTTGTTTTATCAGAAATTGTTTTTTTCTGAGAATTGGGAGTTTTTAAAATTGAGATTGTCATTTCCAAATGAAAAAAAAGCATTTGATAAATTTCGTGCGCCCAAAGCTCTTTTCTGGATTCCCCAAACATAAACATTTAAAAGTCAGTGATGTATGTAATAGTTATCCCATGAGGACGCGGTGTGTCATTGAAGGCCGGTGGGTGATCTTACACTGACACACAAGTCCGAGTGGGATAACTATTTTACATCCCAGCTCTTCTAGACTATATGAAAAAACATTTACGCTTCATAACATCTAGTTCAGAATGTCGTACAATAATTATAATATACCTTATATATTACTATATAGTATATGCCCTTTATGAGCCCCGGATACAATGTTTAAATATGTTAAATTAACAGAGAGTTTGTATCCAGTCGTCCTGGTGTAGAGGTATGAATGGTGGCTTCATATGTTTAAGGTCTAGAGTTCGATTCCCCGTATAGACGCTGGAAATATAGTGGATTTTTTCTACATAAATTTTGAAAGTTAGTCTTTATTCCGCATAGATATTTTTAAGTTTTATTGTGTGATTAACATTCCCGCCAAAATGTTACAGAACAAAAGAAAGCATGCAGAACAAAGAAACTCAAGGTAGGGTGATTTGGTAGGGGTTAGAACAAAGGAGCTAGGATGTAAAAATACGTAGACACGTTAGGAGCTATAATATGACCGAAGTATAGTCAATTTCATATAAGCTCAACCTTGCCTGAGGGAGTTGGAAACTTAGTTTCTTAAAAATGTCATAATTTATTAACGGGAAATTTTAAAACATGCTATAAATCATGCCATTTCCGAAGCACTGACTACTGAGCTAATGATACCCCCAGGGACTAACAGTTGAACCAGTGCTAGTAAATGAATATAACTCTTTATAAATTTCCGTTGATTTGAAGTGCTTTCTGAATTTACCTTCATCGGAAACGCTCAAACGTTAAATGCAGGTGAAAGCAAGGGATGTATAAATACATAGTTTCGTTCGTAGCTGTCCTAGAAAGCATAGCAAAAATTCATCTAACTTACAGGTCAACTTTTCCTGAGGGACAGGTTTGTTATTAGTTTCCTTATTTATCAACGGGAAATTTTACAATAGGATGAAATAATGTCTAAGTTTCAAAAGTCAGCTTGGGAGTGTGAAAAGTTTAGTTGGAAGAAAGAAATGTCAAAATCGAAATTAGAAATTTAAAAAAATAGAATGTCTCGATCAGTCTTTCGCAGAAAAACTATGTTTACGTTGTTTTCACCAGATCCCAGAGAACATTGTCCATTCTTTAAAATGTATGTACCTTATGGGATAAACGGCTAGAAACAGAAAACCTGCTTGACGTGTGTCAATTCATGGATTAATTAAACAATTTATCCCCCCAAAAAAAAGTCATTTCTCGAAAGGAAGACGTTATGTGATAAAACCATGATATACACAGTAAAAGGTTCGTTTACCAACTGCCAATAAATCAAACTACTCTCATGTCTTCTTTTCTGGTTTGTTGTTGTTGTTTGGGTTCTGTCTCACTGACGTATACCCTACATCTCCTTTGTTTCATTATCATTCAACTAACTTAACGAATTTCTGTGGATTATAATTACATGTACATGTAACACCAATCGTCTTTCTAAAACTTATTATATATAATATAGGTCTGCTATGCGTAATATGTTTTAGTTGCTACCATCTACGTCATGAAGTCTCTCGTTTGGTGTCTCATTAGAACTTGGGATATATATATATGCAATCCGAGAATCAGCAATTACTAAACAAAAACAAAGATTTTGTCCCTCGAAGAATCTTATTCATTATGATAACGAAGTAAACCCTGGTTTATAGTTAAGGTAATTTAAATATCTGATCTAACCCAGCTGGGTAAACCATTACTATCGACTATGACGTACATGTAAGGCGAATGAGTAATGCACATGTGTGAAACAATTGGACAACGAAACGTTTCTAGGATCTGAATTTAGTTCAAAGTCAAAAAAACACAAACAAAAACAAAAAACAAAAACAAACAAAAAAAAACAAACAAAAAAACAAACAAACAAACAAACAAACAAACAAACAAACACACAAACAAACACACAAGCAAAAACTTATAATTTGCAAAAATATAATTTTGCATACATGTATTCAAAAATATGTATTTACATAATACTGTGATAACCACTCCACAACATACAATGTAGGTTCTGGTTTACTGGAATATTTTGTGACATTTTAATAGCATCCTTAATGTACAATGGTAATGCAATGGTTATTAAACCATCGTTTCTCTGACGTCAGCATTTTCATTAACTGTGATTTTTTTTTCTAGGATCAACGCTTCTCAAGTTAAGTCGATGAAATAGAGTCACCGAGTTCTTAGTTATATTTGATTAGATTTTAATGAACTTGTTTAATGAGTTCTGTTCACAATTGCAATATGTTATAATTACATTACATATATGTTTCATTAGAATCCGTAATTTTGATTGGCTGACAACAATCGTGAGACACTTCCATATTAAATTCTATATCCGTATAAAATATAACTGCTATGACTGCATGTGCTATCCGTGACATTGTGAAAACAATGCACAGAAAAAACAAACGAAAAGCTTGATATAACTCTTTTAATTTCATGGTTTCTAGCATAAAATGCATCTTTTTGTAATTTTATAGGTTTGTAAAACTGTTGATCGTGCGAACATTTTTAGAATGAAGCGCACAATATGCTTCAGTCAACGCTTTTACACCCTAATAAAATTATAAAACAAGAAGCATTCATTTTTTAATAATTTTTTTTTTTTTTGACTTCGCAATTTTCATTTGTTGTCGTCAATGATGTCTACTGCAATAGTATGCTATAGGATTTCATATTGCATAAAACATTTAGGGGTTTTATATATATATATACATTTATATTTCACATTGTAATTCTTTTTTTAACTTGCAAATACTAAAAAAAAGCAGACTTATTTGAAAAAAAATGATACGCTGGTACAATGTCCTGGACAACATAGAACTTGTTATTTTATATATGTACATTGTAACATAGCGTACTATTCATACTTTATCTTCGAATCTCCGAGTTTCAGACAAATTTTAGAGTTCATTTAAAATCCAACTTGACTATTATCTTTTTTTGACCGACCAAAGGTTTTCCATTGTACATGGAAATTAATCTTTGTATATATATATATCTGAGTCTCAACACAAAATCCGTATTTTCATGCCAGTACCGAAGTACTGGCTTCTGGGCTGGTGATACCTTGGGGACTAACAGTCCACCAGCAGAGGCAGTGGTAGAAATAACATAAACGGTACCAATTTCTCTGCAACAATGTGCGCATTTCTGTACTCCAAACTGTACTTCTTTCCTCCCTTTTACTCATGGACTTCTACCAGTAAAGTAGTTTAAACATTTTTTATTTGCATAAATACAAATTTAATTGGACACAAGTAAAACAGACTTATGAAGTCTTCTACATCTAACATGTTTAACAATACAATATTTAAGAGAATGCATACATTAAATATTATTTCAACATTAAAATAAAATAAGCTTTGCCGCTAAACACGAGGCATTTTGGGGTAAGAGCAAAGACTGTACAACTCGGAAAAATGTTTCCGGGACGGGTTCACTGTGTATCATCGCCACCGGAAATTGGGTACTAACGAAGCAGAGAGAAATGGAAAAAAAAAGTAAACAAGGTAAGAATTCATTCAATTTAAAGCATTTCTACTGATTTGACGAGGGTACCGCTTAAGAAATGATTTTCTGATATATAATTCTTTAAATTATTAGGCCGATAAGTACAAGATTAAGACAAGATTTTGTGTTATACTCCAAAGCTTGCCACTTAGTACCTGAAAATTTCGAGGTCGATTGTCCTCTGCCGCCCCATTGGCAAGATATTCAACTGTTTTTCATTATTTTTCCAGACACGTTTTTAGATTATAATAGTGTGACATCATATTGGCTGAAATTTGTACTTTTTTTTTTTAAGTTAATAGTAATCAACAGACACAAATCATTCGGGGATACATGTCTTCCTGTGGATTGTTGTCTCGTGATCTAGCAGGTTAAAAATCCGGACATAGCCCGTCGATCTAGTATACAAACCATGGTTCATATCCATATCACATTAACATGTTTCCATCCTGTTATGCATTGAATACTTGTCACTGGACGTTAAATATCTATTCATCCATTCATTTTTATTTGTTGGTTTATTACGTATTCAATTTGATATCATTTAGGCATGATTGTTATCATTTTTTGTTATAAAAAATATAAATGATCTTACAACTGAAACATGTAACGTTTCTTTTTTTGCTTAGTATATTACGGATTCCTGTTGTTTATTGGTATATTTGCAGATACAATTTACTGAAGGATTATACATGATTTAGATGTATTTTACCCATTGTTTATATTATTGAAATAAACTCACCGATAACATTGCAGACCAGGAAAATAGTGAGGATACAGATAACATCTTTTAAACACCATACTTTAATATACAGAAAACTTCAGAAATCGAGCAACTATCGATCACTTAAATATCTATCGTAAAACAGCCATATCGATCTACGTAAAAACATGGGATGCTCGGAAATAACATGCAATACATATATTCAATATAGAAAATACAATGCGATAAATACTCTTAAGTTCCTGTTTTACTTCACATCAGTAACTACGGTCGATCTTTCATTTGATCAATCCTGAAACCCCTTGTTGTTTTATACGACACAAAAACTTTCGCATACATGAATGCATTATCTATAATAATTTAAATTTATGTTCACAATCTTTATTTATATTATAAATAAGAAAATGAGACATACATAGCATCGTCATTAATGTGAGCTAATTCTTATAATTGTTTCAGTTTTTTTTTTTAAGTTAATAGTAATCAACAGACACAAATCATTCGGGGATAATGTCGTCTATTGAAAGTAGATACATAGTTCGCAGGATGAGAACGGGAAGGCTGATAATTATGAAGAATTTTTAATACATGCATGTATACTTATATCCTCTATTTTTCTGGAAATTTATTAACTAATGTCATTCTTTGAATCGGGATTTTTTACAACTTCATCGTAGCTGGGAGGTGGTGTATCAGGTTTACTGTCTGACTGAGGTATAGCTGACCCATCTGGCTCTGCTGGACTGTTTTGTAATACTGCTGCCTCGAGCTCTGTTGAGATAAACGGAGCTTATTACAAAAAAATAAAAAACATACACACTACAAATTAGAAATACATCAAATGTTGCTTATTTCTGTTTTGTTTGCTCTGCAAGTGTTATTACATGGATTATTCAATATTTCAAGTAAAATAACATATTGAATCAATTTACTGCACCAAATATTGAATATTAAAATAATCTGGTTCGTGATACTACTTTGTTACCGCTGTCTTATTTTAAAGCACATGTGTATACCAACCGTTTAAACCAATCAGCAATTTTCAGGAGAAAAACACAACTGAAACATAATCTGCTCAATTCCATTATTTCATAGTCTCGCAAATAAATATATAGTATAATAGACATACGTTTTAGAAAATATACCAATTTAAACCTAGTATGCCCTAAAAACTCATACTAAATAATTTACCGTTACATTTAATGTTTACAACAATATGAATGAAAGTAATTGTCATGAACATTGCTTTCAATATGGCTTATCACAATAAAGTTATAAACATTGCACTCGTAACATATAAAATGACAATATTGTCAATTCAGTTATCTCCCTTTGTCCATGATACAGTTGTCTTTGAAGCACATAGATTTTTACATCATGCACTGCTTTCTGCAACTTGTTAATTAAACGATTTTCTTGACAGTTATGAAAATTGAGCTCTTATGGTTTTTGTTAATTGAATAAGAAATAAATTGTTTGATATAGGCACAGACATGATCTATATAATGTGCACCTAATTGCACTATATTGTGTGTACTCGTAAAACACCTGAAAATATTAAAATGTATAGATAACAAGTCAGGGACTATAGGGATTACATTGCAATTCATGCAATCTTTATCCGAATAAAATGGACAAAAGATTACAGCACGTGCAATACTCAAGGTTTGTAAAAAAGTAAACAATGAAAATAAAAGCTATATGAAATAGTAAATAAATAAAGTGATATAACTGTATTGAATAACAGATATTTACATTAGGCTTTCAGTATTCATGTCAGTTCTAAAACGTCGTATTTGCTAATTATGCTGTGTAACTTCTTACATTTCGGACAAAACTTAAGAAATTTCAAAACCGTTTAATTTTTTTTTTTCTACATTTTTTCATTAATATTAAGATATCAGGTCTTAAGCAATACAAGCAATAAAACATACTACACGCAACATGACATCTTATATCCCATACAAGTTAGTAAAGGAGCTTACTAGAGAGGTTGTTTCATGGTTGGGTCTTTAGTATTATAGATACGTTCGTGATTAAGCAAATTTACTCACCACTAGGGCTATAGTTTTGTCGAGTTTCGTCTACATGTAAAGGAACAGAATGCGCGGGATTCCCTATGGAATCACGTCTCGGTCTTACAGTCGTTCCCATAATTTTGTCTTTAACACTTGTTATAACAGAACAGCATTGCTGCCGTGCATGTTTATTGCTGACTACACATAGCAGAACAATCACAACAATTGCTAATGGAATCATATCTTTAATCGCCTTTCCTACTTGGTCCCAAATGTCTGCAACTACAATAAAATGTAACGATTTGTGTTAACATGCATAAGATATCTAATTTCAGATAACAATTTTGACAACCATAAGAAAGAGACGATCGGAATGGAAAAAAAATGTGTTACTGCTTCGCTTGCTTGAAAGTGAAGCATCAATACGAGACCTGTATTTCAATCAGATTGAGAAAGAGAAAACTCAAAACACTATAATACACATTTTTGCATTATTTCGATTTTGTTTGGAATAGAGATTGAAAATAGGGAATGTGTTAAAGAGACAACAACCTGACCAAAGACCATAAATCAGCCGAAGGCCACCAATGGGTCTTCAATGCAGCAAGAAAATCCTGCACTCGGAGTCGGGCTTCAGCTCGCACCTAAACAATAATGTATACTAGTTCAGCGAAATGGACGCCACACTCAACTCCGAAACATACAAATGAACCAAATTAAAAAACATACAAGACTAACAGAGGCTAGAGGTTCCTGACTTGGGTAAGGCTAAAAAATGCGGCGGGGTTAATAGAAATAAGAAGATATGGTTTGAGTGCCAATGAGACAACTCTCCATCCAAGTCACAATGTCTTTAAAAAGTAAATAATTATAGGTCAAAGTACGGCCTTCAACACGGAACCTTGGCTCACACCGAACAGCAAGCTATATAAAGGGCCCGAAAATGACTAGTGTAAAACAATTCAAACAGAAAAACCAGCGGTCTAATCTATATAAAAAACGAAAAACGAGAAACACTTAAGAACCACATCAACAAACGACAACCACTGAAACAGGTTCCTGACTTAGGACAGGTGCAAACAACTGCAGCGGGTTTAAACGTTTTAACAGGCGCCAACCTTTACCCTAACCTGAAATAGTAGTGTAACATTACAACATAGAAAATAAAATTGAGAATGGAAATGGGGAATATGTCAAAGAGACAACAAACCGACCAAAGAGCAGACAACAGCCGAAGGCCACCAATGGGTCTTCAATGCAATGAGAAAATCCCGCACCCGGAGGTGGTCCTCATCTGGCCCCTAACTAAAATTGTGTGCTAGTTCAGTGAAAATGGACGTCACACTAAACTCTAAAACATATAAATGAACTAAAATTAAAAATCATACTAGACTAACAAATGCCAGAGGCTCCTGACTTGGGACAGGCGCTAAAATGCGGCGGGGTTAAACATGTTTTGTGAGATCTCAACCCTCCCCCTATACCTCTAGCCAATGTAGAATAAAGAAACACATAGCAATACACACAGTAAAACTCAGTTTAAAAGAAGTCAGAGTCCGATGTCAGAATAAGTAACAAAAGAAACTAAGCAAAATGACAATGATACATAAATGAACAAAGGACTATTAGCAGTTACTGACATGCCAGCTCCAGGCCTCAATTAAACTGATTGAAAGATTATGTCTTCATCATATGAAAATCAAGAAAATCAAGTACAATCCCTCCCGTTAGGGGTTTAGTATCATACCATCATAAAATATATGAGAAGAGCATAACCCGTATCATGCCAACAACTGGTTTTAGAATAAATGTGTTTATTTTCAATGCAAAGGCCCTATGAGTGAATCAATATTAATACCAATATGCAATCCTTAATGACTTGATAACAGTATCGTAACTATATCCTTTCCGAATAATTCTGTTAAAAGGTTTGGTTAGCTTTTGAGGTGAATGCCGACATTTTTGTGCTTTGTAAAGAATATTACCATAAAATATTGGATGTGAAATACATGAACGTATAAGATGTCTGCATGTTGATTTATATTTACGAATGATGTCCTTGTACCGATGATAAAATTTCGTAAATGTTTTGACTAGTTTGTGATATCGAAATACCTGGTGTAATAATTTTTCAGTAATACAGAGATTTTTTTCGTTGAAATCAAATACGTTGTTACATACACGAGCGAATCGAACAAGTTGAGATATGTAAACACCATAAGATGGCGACAAGGGAACGTCACCATCTAAAAATGGATAATTAACAATAGGAAATGAAAAATCATCTCTTTTATCATAAATTTTGGTATTAAGCTTCCCGTTAAAGATAAAGATATCAAGATCCAGGAAAGGGCAGTGTTCATTGTTAGTATTGGCTTTATTTAAAGTCAGTTCGGCAGGATAGATCTCTTTAGTGTACATACTGAAGTCGTCATTATTAAGAGCTACAGACTATAAAATATCAATTGAAATGGCCTAACTCAATCAAAAAGACCTATTAACAAAAACAAGTAAACAAACACTGAACGAATAAATTTGATCTATCATGACACAATGTCAAAAAGACTACTATAACCTTGGACAAAATTGCGTTAAATAAAATAACGTACACAGGTAAATTTAAATACATAATTTTGTTGTTAGGAGTACGGAGATATTTTTTACAAAAAAAATTAAATTTGTTATTCATAATTAAACGTGTTTTGTGAGATCTCAACTCACCCCCTATACTTCTAGCCAATGTGGAATAACCAAACACAGAGCAAAAAATGTTTGTTTTCATTAATCAGTAGGACTCATTGTACTGTAAAAGGATACTCAGAAGACAGTAATGCAAAATTATCCACCATGTTTACAACAAGCCGAACGGCAAATCAAAATTACTGTAGAAACTATATCCCTTGATGTCCCTTTTAGGCAAATGAAATAGCAAAGTAATTAAAAATAATAATAAATCTTGAAAACACAAACTCTTCCCATTTTAATACAGACTAGCCTTAATAATGACCTACACTTAGAAACTTGCCATTGTTGCCGCAGGCACTATAATTTCAGATGCATCAAACATTGAAGACATAAACCATATGGAAAAAGATGACCTAAGATAAACAGGGATAGATACATTCAAATACAAAAAGGACACTGTAAACTCTCAACATTCAAAACTACGCATTGGGCAATTAAGATGGTACAGCTTAATTATATCGATATTTTTTCCCTCATGCATTTAGTATTGGACCAATTCCTTTTCTCACTCGTATAAACATACCATTTACTTTAACTTCTGATGTTATCTTCAATTTAAGTTTGGACGACGACTCCTGATAATTCTTTGATATGACAAGCTTAAACATCATATCCCTAGCTTTGGCAACACATTTACGGTCAATTTCGTCATCTGAACTATCGTAAACCTGTAATGTTTAACTTATAAACATAACTAAGTCTAAATTGAAAACAACGTTCAAACCTATGATTGCGTTCGATAAAAACCGCAATTTTTATACGTGTGCATGCAAAAAAAAAATCTTGGTAGAGGGGTCTAAATACAGTACAAACAACATTTTCCAAAAGACCAAAAGGGTGAAAAAGTATATTTAAACAAAAATCATTTGACTAACAGGTCGAACAACGGATGTTTATAAACATAACTATATCATATCTAAATGAAGATCTTTTAAATACGTTAAAAAGAATGTGCTTTACAAAACTGAACTCAATGAAATCATCAAATATGAATTGTCAATAGCGACAATAATGTGATTTTTTTTACAAAACACAATATATTTTTGTGAAGAAAATACTAAAAAAAACTAATTACATGAAAAAAGCAAGAACTCCCGTTTGGGTTTTCGCATACTATACAACTACATTATTCCAAATAGATTCCGAGTGAGCAGTGTCTACCAATTCATCATACATACCAGGATTAAAATTTTGTACGCAAGAAGCACGTTTCGTCTACTACAGACTCATCAGTAACGCTCGAATCAAATAAGTTAAAAAGAAAGGGCCCAATAAAGTACGAAGTTGAAGAGCAGTGAGGACCCAAAATTCCGAAAAGTTTTAACAGCTACGGTAATCTATTCCTGGGGTAGAACAGCATAAACCTTTATGAACAATTCGACTGTATATCAAAATATATATACTAAAAAAAATAATATATTTTTATTGGAATTCCAATTTGTACTAGGAGGATCCTGGATCATACTGAATTCCAATTTGAACTGTAACGTATACATTTGAAAAGTCTACTTACCCATCGCTTGGTAGCATTTGTAACAACCAATTCTACATCAAATGATGGAAAGTCAAATTCTTCAGACTCAAAACAAACTGTAAAGTCTAAGAAATGTTGGTCTTCACCACCCGTAAAATTAAATGCACATAATTTTGGATCTGTTTTTCCTGACCAAGTTAAAGTGTAAATTTTATCCTCAGGGAGCCTTCTTGCGTATTCATCACAGTTGTTAGAATTAAATAAAACTATAAGAAGAGAAAAAAAATTAAATAATTCATACAGAATCAAGTCGACATTGTTGATTTTGTGGACGGATGTTTGTCTTCCCGTCGGTGTTATGTTGTTTATGAGTTATCTTTTTTTCTTACGGTTTTTTATTGACCTTGTTATCTTCTCCCCGTTTCGCCCTGGGGGTCAGAATAAACTTTAAACTGAAAATTCACAGAACAACTGTCTATCTTACAGCATAGGCGACAATATTGACCATTTTTAAGTACATATTTCGTAATAGACCTTTTCAACAACTCACGACACCGACTATTGACACCTACAGTTTACAGGAGAAATAGAGGGGTCGTATCAAAGATAAAAATCATTCAGGTAGATCATGCATGTAACATAAACTAGTACTACATATTCGATTTAAACGGTATTATTTAAAAAAAAAAAAAAAAAAAAAAAACGGATATTGTGCAAATAGCTATTCTGGATTTTCTGTGTTTTTCCCCTTTTTTCATATAATACTTATCATATGTAAAAAAAAAATAATTATAAACCATTTCTCTTTCAATTCTTTAAATCTTTTAAAACAATCGCGATCTATTCACATCCGAATCTATTGCTTCTTTGGTAATATGATTATTGATATCTAGTTGTACGAGTTTTCCATGGAAGACTGCTTCGCTTGCCTATAGCCGTTAACACGTTTTTGGAATGTTATTTTATGACTCTACAATTTATCCTCCCCATAGTAACAAAGTTACGGATAGGACATTGCAACGGGACTATCTGTCTGTCCGTAACGCGTCCAAAACACACTTGTGGACATTGTAGAGGTTGCGTCTCAGCAGATCTTCACTATACTTGTTGTACATATTGAATGTAATTGACTGTTATAAGTTCCCGAATGAATCAGACCTTGTCCATTTGTTTTTGATACATTTTCTCCGGCATAATCACCACGGGAAACACGTCTAGTATGTTGTAAGAAGCTAGAACTGTTTACCCTGTCGGAGCACTTGCGTTGATCCCAGTTTTACGAAGTCAGTGTTTTCTCATATAACTTTGGTCTTCTTTGAGAAAATTGCCCTTATCTTTTGTCCCCCGATTATTTTTCTTTATTTTCCCTTTTGTTGAACTTTGGTCTTCTATGAGAAAATTGCCCTTTTCTTTTGTCCCCCGATTATTTTTCTTTATTTTCCCTTTTGTTGATCTACGCTTCGGTTTTCTTCTCTTATTTAGTTTTACTATGCGTCCCAATGGTCCTTTTTTTTTTATTTCACCTCTGACCAAACATAGAGGGAGGTTTTGGATCCGTTTATATATTAAGTAAAACTCCCGCCGCATAAATTGTGCCCCTTTTCAAACCCTGGACTATGTTGGTCAAGAGTATATTCTTTTCTCGTTAGAATTTTTAGGTTACAACTCTTTGTTTTGTCGGAGCCGTTCAGATCTTGCTGCTTGGTACTGAATTCGGAGATCACGCGGTAACTCTAAATGTCAGTTTTATGTGTTGCATTTTGTGATTTTAAGCTTTATTCGTGCCGTGTCCGTTGTCCGTGCCTTTTCTCATTATTTTCAAAGTATGTTTTGTGTTATTTGAATTGAAAAAATATAACCTAAATATGAAAAGGACATTCGCCTTATCTAAATGTTCTGTACAAATTGTCACTGAATACACATTTAAGTTAAACATATAGCACGAGTGAATTAAAAAAACCTACTAAGTATAAAGTACATTGAAGGCATCCACGGCAAAACATAGCGGACTTTGTATAGACATGTGCCGCCACTGCCAATAGACGATAGACATACAATAATTGTATAGACATGTGCCGCCATTGCCAATAGACGATAGACATACAATAATTGTCTGTTTACATATTTACAACTTTTTTTTCATTTGGCTACCTTAAAGTAGCTAGATTCTCATCTTCTAAAAATATAGAATAGAATATTAAAGATTTCCCTTTTATTCATTCATGAGGGTCTGGGTGGGTCCCTCAGTTCTGTATTCTCTCTTTTTTTAAGCATTTTTCTCTATTCTTCTTTTATTTTTCCCATTATTCTCTATTTTTTATTATAATTTAGCACCCCAGTATTCTCTATTCTTTTTATTCCTTTTTAGCTTATTTTTCTCTCTTTTTTTGGCCCATGATTCTGTAGTATTGGTCTATTTATGTCTATTCTTTAAACCACATCCAGACACTTATTCATACTCAATTTAAAATAAAACTAAAGAATTTAAATCAGTAAATGGTTTATAACCAAAACAAGAAAAATATCGTTGTGGTAAATACAAATAGGCAAATTTTTTTCCTTTCAATTCAATTACTGATAACAATTATATCCAACCATTACTACTTTGAGACAACCACTTACATCTTACCTGTCGTAGTCGTTGTCAACTGTAGGTGTAGATAATTGTTGAAAAGGTCTAATAGAGGTATTCTGATTAAAAATGGTTCCAAATTAAGAAAATATAAACTTGTTTGGTACCATTAAAACGTTTAAACCCGCTGCATTTGTTTGAACCTGTCCTAAGTCAGGAATCTGATGTTCAGTAGTTGTCGTTTGTTGATGTGGTTCATAAGTGTTTCTCGTTTCTCGTTTTTATATAGATTAGACCGTTGGTTTTCCCGTTTCAATGGTTTGTAAAGACAAATACAATACGTCTTTGGTCTATGGAGGAGTTACAAGCATTCAATTTGTATCATTTAATGAATAGCAGGCGCTTGTCCTTTACTTATATTTCTGTACGCATGCGTCAGTCTCTGTTATTTCATGGTATATTGTAACTGGTATAAATTTATTTATCATATACTTGTATAAAATATTACTAAAATTTTAGAGTTCAATAACATTTAAAAATACTAAAAGGCTATGAAAGGATTACTAGGTTTATTGATCAGATTCCTAAGAATTTCCTCAGCGGGCTGATAAAGGAACCTTTATTGACTGCTTCTGGAATGTTATCCGTTAATTTCTGTGACGTTTATCACATGCAACTTCGTGCATTTCCGGAAATTTGTTCGAAAACGACAACACAGTGCGGAAAAACGCAAGTGATTTAAGACTTTTCACACATTGGTTGAGAAGCAAATTTCAAACTAAGAACATGATAATTATTGTGACAAGATAAATAAAATGCTTGTAATATCAATAAAAACAATTAAAGTTAAGAAATTTGTATTTGGTTTTCTGTAAATTATTATCTAAAAGTTCATGGAAAGACAAAATTATAATTAATAGTTCTTGTCTGTATTTCTTCTGTTGAAGTATATGATAAAAAGATAATTACATGTCATTTATCATATCAGACCCTTTATCGGCCCTCGTTCTTGATATCAGCCCTCGAGCCTGCGGCTCTTGGGCTGATATCATGACCTAGGGCCGATAAAGGGTCTGATATGAAAAATTCCATGTAATAATCTATACATATTTATCATAATTTTTATACTTGTATAAAATATTACTAAAATTTTACAGTTCAATAACATTTAAAAATATTAAAAGGCTATGAAAGGATTACTAGGTTTATTGATCAGATTCCTAAGAATTTCCTCAGCGGGCTGATAAAGGAACCTTTATTGACTGCTTCCGGAATGTTATCACATGCCTTTCCGTTAATTTCCGTTACGTTTATCACATGCAACTTCGTGCATTTCCGGAAATTTGTTCGAAAACGACAACACAGTGCGGAATACCGCAAGTGATTTAAGACTTTTCACAAAATGGTTGAGGAGCAAATTTCAAACTAAGAACATGATAATTGTTGTGACAAGATAAATGAAATGCTTGTAATATCAATAAAAACAATTATTAATTAAAAGTTAAGAAATTTGTATTTGGTTGTCTGTAAATTATTATCTAAAAATTCATGGAAAAACAAAATTTTAATTAATAGTTCTTGTCTGTATTTCTTCTGTTGAAGTATAATTATGATAAAAAAAAAAATTACATGTCATTTATCATATCAGACCCTTTATCGGCCCTCGTTCATGATATCAGCCCTCGAGCCTGCGGCTCTTAGGCTGATATCATGACCTAGGGCCGATAAAGGGTCTGATATGAAAAATGCCATGTAATAATCTATACATATATACATGTATGTATTGAATTATTTGTTACAGAGTGACAATTTTCATTTATTCTTAAATGTTACTGAAATCGGACGTCTAACAAATCTGGTTGATCAGAATGTATTATTGATACTATTATATAACATTACATTTCCTCATATGCTTCGGTTTAGACATTTTATGATTTAGGTTTGACCGTACCTGGGGACTACAAAGTATGTGCGGAACTTGTAATCTAATTGTCAGTAAAAGTCTAATGTCTTTAACAGGTTCAATAGTATATTACGATTGGTTTTTAAACGAATAAAGTCAAAATTTATTTTGAATTTGATAAACCAAAAAAAAGAAAAACAATTTATAATTGTCCTTGTCCTGTATTAACATATTGTGCCAGCATCAATAGTTTACTTACGATCGACTGTATAACAGGTTATAATTCTAATTAAAATCATGTATATAACAAAAGTAATTATATCCATGTTTCTTCTCATTTTCATCTTGTTCTACAATACAAACAGCATCATCTGTTAACTGAAACAAAACAATTGACATCGTTAATAAGAACCATTGCAGAACGTATAAATATTATTATTAATTGGGAAATACAAATTTTCTGTTATCAGATTTCTGCAAGAAAGGTCATTAACCCACAATGATTACTTTGATGTATTGACACTTTCCTAAGGAACTAAATGTTTTTGTAAACACAATATTCAATGGAAGATTATCGAAAAGTGTCACTAGTAGAGCAGGAACTACTTCTGTTTCCGGAGCACTTGAGTTCGCTAAGATTTCTAGGAACATTCAGTATACATTCAGTCTTCTATGTAATATTTTGATTGATTGATTGGTGTTGAACACCACTTATAGCACAATGCCGGAGTGCCCGGAGAGAACAACCGACCATCGGAACATGTAGGAAAACTGACAATACCGAGGCCCCAGTATGTAATGTTTTGAGGACAGTTGTGAAACCTTTTCTTCTTTTTAACAATATAAAAATTGAATGCAGTTTGATTGCCAATAAGAAAACTGTCCACCATAGTCAAAAGGACGTGGACGTAGATTTAAGCATGAAACATTAGACACAAAAGGTTCCGGCACGACAATTGCAACATATGACACAATTCAATCGAGAAAACCTTCAGAATGCTGAAACATCAAATGAAAAACAAATATGGCAGACTGCAACCTACGACAGCCACTGAGTTGCAGCCATCTGACTTGATACGATCACATTATTATATTCAAAAGAGATGAGATTAACGTAACATCTCAGCCACGACGATCTTTACATATATTACATGTTTGATGGACCTTTATTAATTTTCCAAAAACAATAATACGTTGATATTATATACGAAAGTTAAAAAAATAAAAGTAAATACAATGTAGATAAATGCCAAATATGGATAGACGATGATGTTACGTAACGAAAACCCCTGTATTTAAGGGCATCCGATACAGTTTCAAGGCAGTTAACTATTAGCGCGACGTTTAGGGTTCGAATTCCCGCAAAACGTCACTTTCGGCGGGACATCATGCGTGTATTTTTTACGTAATAAAAAAACCGCAGAACGGTATTTAGAATAAACGATGCTCCAACTTATGTTTTATTACACACGTCAACTTCTTTGCCTTAAAGATTGGTGCTTTTGATTCTAACATTTTGATATATAAAATCATAAGAAATTAAACACTTATTACTGTTTCTGCTGTTCCTCATCTTGAAGCTTCTGTGAGGTCTTAAACAATGAAGTCAACAAAATATCGTATAGTGAGCAATCTCAAGACGACTGTCCCTTTTGGTGTTAACATAATGCATGCCAATTATCATTTCTATTTTCATTCATTCCTGATCGAATTTTGACTTGGTTCCGATTTTCTGACAGCACACAAAAAATAGTTTTACGGCGCATTTTAGTAACAAGCAAAGTCAATATAAATTTGTGTCAAATTTCATATTGAAAGTTCAGATAGCGCAAAAATCTAGTTTTAATCATTGTAATTCCACATCAACACTTCAAAAGAAGTAAATTTTCTCACGGAACATTTTATTCCATTTATTTATGTAAAATATGAGAGGACGCAATAATAATGGTATGCCGCAATTATTAGCGATGATACAACTTTTAAAATAATATATAGTAATGTACTAACAAAATTACGCTTAATGAAAGTATTACGATTTTAATCGAAACTTTTACAAAACCAAAAAAAACATGAAATACTGGTTATTACGAGGAGAATGTATGCCAATATAATAGTACAGAACCGAAAGAGGTAGGGTCAGTTTTCCATAAATTTATTAAACACTGCACTGATAGTTTTTTTTTAAAGGTCTTTAAATCTGTTAAAAAAACATCACAGCTATACTTTGAGGTTTCTACAACATTATATGTATGGTATTTCTGAACATGTATTAACCAGATTATAAATGCTTTAAGTGACTTGCTTTAAAATTGTAATTTCGGATGGTATATGTAGGATATTTTGGAGATGAATCAAAAGGACACAAAAGACCAAAACCAAAGTTATGAAGGGTGCATATATAGGTAACATGTCCCGTTTTTCAGATATAAATTGAATCATGTTTGCCAGATCAAAAATTATGAAATATTTCAAAATTTTTGATAAGTTTTCTTTAACTGTAATCAATCGCCCGAATAAATGTTTGATTTTATGAATAAATGTGAAATTATTAAAAGCGATTAAAATGTGAATAAAAGAATGTTTTGGGGGTATGTCAATGAAACAGCAGCCCACCAACCAGAACAAAAAACATCTAGAGGTCAACATATGGTCTTCAACAATACACGAGTGTGTACAGTTCCGACATGTCTAGCTCTAAATTGCCGCGAGTCTTTAAATTTTGCCGTAAAAGAAATTCAACAGTCCGCCATAACTATCCCCGAGATGTTTCTCACTTGGAAATAAACAGAATAAAAGAGAGAGATATTTATGATACATTTTTTTTAATTCCAAAACAATATTATTATTTTAAGGTAGTTCTTTATAAGAAATATATAAACACTTGGAAAATGTCGCCGATAACCTTGCAGGGATAATTTGCGGGAGACGCCGAAATTGTCAGCCAGCGACGTCCTGCATTTTCGCGCTAACGATGAAGTTACCAAGGGGGGACGCAATTTTTAAGATAAATCGTGATTTATCTTCAAATACAGCACGGTGACATATATTTTTTATTTGCTATTTGGAGAAAGCATGACAAAAGACAGTTAATGTAGAAAAACGAGAAAAATGACATTATAAGAACCTCTCGATTTCAACATTTTAAGGTAAAAAAATACCCCACTTTGAGCATCTTATCCGTTATTTTAAGCATGGCTTGAATAATTAACTAGTCATTCTTGATGGGATTTATGTTTCCCTTATTCTCACTTTTCACAGCTTCAGATTGATTTATGACGAAGAATATCTACTCCAAATTTTTATAACTTTGCTCAACTTTTTACTAAAGTGCAAAAATCCCCCAATTTTCAGCCTCAATTTTCTCGAAAACAATCACGGTGACCTATGTTTTATTTGTTGATTTTTTTATAACTCGTCCAGGGCTACACCATATTTCAAAATTATAAAAATGACAATATAACGTGAAACTGTATCGGATGCCCTTAACCGCCACCATGCTATAGACACTTGTGTAACGTCACCATTAGTTGTCTCTTTGGCAATCATACCGCAAAAAGGAAGAAAATGAAAGGCAAATAATTAACAATATCAAATGATGGCAATACTTGTTCTTCAAACGACTATTATGAAACATAATGATATTTCAGAAAGATAACTTAGGAAAAAGGGTCCAAATGGTCGGAAATCATGCATCTTTTATATTAATTTTCATTCAAAAGTTGTCTTCCGTACAAGGACGATGAATTAATTAAAAAAGAAATAGAGACATTTTTAAATTATTAGTTAGATCTAATTAGGAAAAAACTACATTATCAAGTCATTTGTTTGTTAAGACGAAAACTGCTTAAAGAAGTTTCTTCTGTTTAAATTGCCACATTTAATGATTGGGCTCGGCCTTCCTTAGTATCATTTGTAGGTAAATTGATTATGAATACTCGTAAAAATCTTCTTGTATTAAACTTAGAAGAAAGTGAGGTTCAGCTGTTGCTGCTAATGAAACTTGAGAGAGGATCGTCAAATGGTATTCTTACATGCATGGGTATCCTTAATGTCTTTCTAGGGTTCGACTTTTCTTAAGTAATCTTCCATTGTCGTTATATGTCCTTCTTTGATTAGTAATGAGGTACATACCTATGCTCGACTTGATCTTTAATTTCAGAAGTCAAGATGTGGCTCTTAAAATAGATTTTCCAAACGTAAGTTTTAGTTCCGGGTAATGACCCGACCGTAGAATTTTGCTTCAATTATCCTTAGAGTCCCTATCGTAGAAGAGGCGGGCATGGTTGCTTTGCTTGCCTCATCAAGTTTTGTGCGTAGTAATTTTTTGATAGGTACGCCACTGGTCACTCTATCATCATGCTCATATCTTTATCATATGTACGTGTATATTTGTATGCAATACAAGAAGCACATGTAGAAACGATTTGTTAATAAGAACAGTATTAAAAAACATTATATTTCCAATTTTGAGCCCTTATAATTGTGTGGCTTACATAATAAGATAGAATGATCCAAATGAGATAGCAAGCAATCCGATAAGCTATATTCTAACACACGATATTATATGAACAATTGTTTTGAAAGGTTCAAATACCCTTAGAGTGATGTGGGTACACAAATGCTTAGATGTTGATTGATGAAATTGATAAGAATGATGTACTTGTGAAATCACTTACTGTATATGAAATTATGTGTACATTATTTAAACTGGCACTTATAATAACTTGTCATCCATTATCGAAGGTTAATACTGATTCAGTGATTGGCATATGCTGTGTAGCTACCCATTTGTTTGTGTAAATACACAAACCAGATCTGAGTATGTGTAGATCACTGATGTCATCTTTAAATATATAACCTAAGGTACAAATGTATATAAATCATGTAAATATAACATTATAATAGTTATATAGTTTTCGACAAAATTGCTTATTTAAACATGTGTTAAATTCAGATATACAATATTGTGGCGATATAACATTAACATTAATTGGCTTCCAGAAAAATACATCATAAAAATAAGGAGATGAGGTATGATTGCCAATGAAACACCTATCCACAAGTTAAAATAAAGTGGATGTAAGCAATTATAGGCAACCGTGCGGCCTTCAACAATGAGAAAAACCCATACCGTATAGTCGGCTATAAAAGGCCCCGACATGAAAAATATGAAACAATTCAATAGAGGAAACTAACGGCGTAAGTTATAAAAAAAAAACAATTAACGAAAAACAAATATGACATACATGAACCAACGACAACCACTGAACTACAGGCTCCTGACTTGGGACAGGCACATAAAGAATGTGGCGGGGTTGAACATGTTTGTGAGCGCTCAACCCTCCCCCTTACCTGGGACAGTGATGTAACAGCACAACATAAGAACAAACTATAAAAATCAGTTGAAAAAGGCTTAACTTATCAGATCGATACAAAGCAGAAAACATAAACACAGAACGGATATGTACCGGACGTGGCAGGGTATTTATCCATCCCTCATCCCTAACAACAAAAAGGACATTAAGTACAGATCTGAGAATACTCGCAGTTACTGACAGCTAGTTTGAAGCAAATAACAACTAATAAAAAAAATCATGTATCTAAGATTAAAATATCAATCAGTACACATCCAACATCCAATGGATTTAGTGTAAAGACGTCATTAACAGTCAGAGAAAAGCATGACCTTGTGCATGCCAAAATGCCAAACGATCGACAGATTATAGTACCGTTAAATTGCATATGTGTATAACAAAACTATAAGTATGATTTTAATTTACTGATAACAAAATCAATATTTAACCAATGAAATCAACATTCAAAGATCTAATTACAGTGTTGAATTGGTAACCTTTTAGAATAAGTTTATTTAAAGGATTGATAAGTTTACCCGGATCCTATATAAATTTCTGGGCTCGGTAAACAACATCACCGTAGAATTTAGGATGTGCTATTCCGTCTGAAATAGGTTTTTTACAGGTACAACCAAACTTGCAAACCAAATGTTTGTGCATCTATGGAAGAATTTCGGTTTTAAGTAATTTGTGGTAACGAAATCCCTGACTTAATGATTTACCAGTAATACATAGATTACGCTCATTGAATTCCAAAACGCCACTACAGACACGGGCATAACGAACGAGTTGGGATATATAAACACCGTCAGATGGTACCAGAGGAACATCACCGTCCAAAAAAGGAAAATTAACAATAGGGAAAGAAAAATCATCCCTTTTGTCGTAAATTTTTGTGTAGAGTTTCTGAAATATCTAAATCTAGGAAAGGACACTTATTGCTGTTGATATTTGATTTATTTAAAGTAAGTTGCTGTGGGTAAATTTCGGCAGTATATTTAGAGAAACCTTGATTATTTAACGACAAAATATCATCAAGATAACGGTGAGTGTTGTTGAATTTATCAATTAAATGGAATTTAGACGGGTCTTTACTGAGTTTGGCCATAAACAGTGATTCATAACAGTACAGGAACAAGTCTGCTATTAAAGGGACACAATTGGTGCCCATAGGAATACCTACAATCTGTCGATAAACTTGATTGCCGAAACGTTCATAAATATTGTCAAGGAGAAAATTTATGGCTGTAATCATCTCATCACACCTCCAGTAAGTATATCTAGCATATTTACCTTTCTAGCATATTTACCTTTCTCGTTTGAGAAAAAAGGCTGTTTATTAGTTGCAGCAAATACATTTGCAATTAGATTTATCGAACGACCATTTAATTAAATAGGAAAACTTTTGTTTGACAAGATTGTGTGGAAATGTAGTGTAAAGAGTGGAAAAGTCAAAACAGTCAACTGAATCAAAAGGACCATCAAAAGCACGTAATTTATCTAAAACATCCAAAGAATTTTTTATACTCCAAAAATGGTTAATTCTACTATTTTCATATGTTTTATTACAAAAGTTGATGATCAGTTCTTTGATAGTTAAGGAACTCGTTAAAAGCACTGAAATTCTAGTAGTAGAACACTTACTAGAGGGCAATGTTGAAAGGATATTTTGAGGGTTGTTTGTATAGTTTAAGTAACCAATACATAGTGGGGACCTTCAAATGTTCAGAAAAGGCCTTAAGCTGAGCTGTGATTGTGACATGATTATTTACTATATGACTCTCTGTGGAGCGTACGGCCTTGGATGTAGTTGAATGTATAATTTCATTCTTAAAGACTTCCGTGTAGTATTTACGTCATACCACCACCACATTGTTGGCTGCTTTGTCGGCAAGTACGAACACAAAACGATTTGCGAGTACTTGAATTTTGTTTTTAATCCTAGAAATGGGCGTATTACTTATTCTTTTATTTATTTCTAAATTATTTTCGAAATGTGATATGCGAATATCAACAATATTGAGACATTTGTTCAAATGGGAATCAAGTGACTTTTTGTCAGATTTCTCCCGTTTACACCATTTTTTACAATATGATGAAAGAGCATCTTTAATAACCTGACGACACTCTTCCGAATTAATTTCGACGGTGGACGATATCTTGGTCAGAAAGTTTATAACCTCTCCGTCTTGGACGATATTGAGGTTCCCTGTAATTACATAGCCATAGGGATCATATCTCACCTTTGATGTTTCAGAGTCTTATGTCGAAGGAGCATTACTGACGTCTGATGTAACTGACGTATAATTAAAAATTAAACTTCTACTAAATTGTCTGTTTTCTGCAGCAAGCCTTTTTGTGTTGGAATACTAAACTGTTCCTTATCTATTATTTTTTGGACAATGTCTGGCTATTTCCAACATACCCTCATTTTCAAGCTGCAGTAAACGAAATTGTCATCCCAGTTGACATACCTGATGTGTAAATTGTTATTGTTTTTACTAGTCCCGAATATGCTTGAAATATTTGCCAATGGACTTCATCAAGCCACATAGTTAAAGCCAACTAATTAATAAGCAAATTTATGTCATAGCGAGAATCGAGGGCGTCTTGCATTAAATGTGGCTGGCCTTCGTTGGTACAGAATGATACAAAGACAATTCAAAGTTATTGCGATAAGAAAATATGCTCTATTTGATGACTTGCAGAAAATTATTGCGAGTTGAGATGTAAAATTCGTTTTAAAGTAATGTGACAGTAGCCAGAATATTTTCCCAGTTGGATAACGAAGTCAACTTAAAATAAGAAGATTTCTAACTCCGAACCGTCATAAAACGTGGAGTTCGTCTCTCACACGGTAGAGTCTTTTTTATCGACTCCCGATAAATCTCAGATGTCATTTTATCTGTTTTGATTTAGTTGTTGGGTTGTTGGGGCTACTTTTATTCATAAATTTAAAAGCATTTGTATTGATGCAAAATTTTATTTCACACTAGAGCCATTTTCAAAAGTGTTTCAAACTGTATTAATTTATTGCATCAACGCTTCATGGATGTACATGTACTTTGAAATTGTAACAATATTACGTCGTTATTCTGAAACATGAGAAAATAATAAAATTGAGAATGGAAATGGGAATGTGAATGCTTGAATTGATTGCACTTATTAAAAATGATTTAAATTAAGAAATTAAATAATTTTCGGATTTAACCTAGTTCTCAAGTAATAATAAAAATATACAATATCTAAGTACACCAAAATGCGTCTATAGGGCAATATTCAGTCTTAAAAAATATATATGTGTCGGACAAGCTCCGAATCGTCCTGAGTATAAAACTGGTGAATAATTAACATGTAACAATTAAAGGTCTGTCTTCAACACATTATTCTCCAAATAACGGAAAATGTAATTTAGAACATGACTTTAGGCTACCACCCTCGCGGATCCGGACTTTTGACAGGGACATGATTCATTCATGTTCCGCGATACATGGTATCAACTTTTGTCTGAAGTGAAAACTAATTATTTCAATTTCGATATATTTAAAGCGTTAATTGTGAATTTTCCAATTTCTATGAAGCAACATTCTAGCAGAGCCGACATATGGAGTATATATCTCCCAGTTGATACGATATTCCAGAGCTTGCATTTTCTATCACGATTTACTTGATAGAGGATTGCTACTTACAAGAAAGCTATTAAACCAAGACTTCAAGATGTGAAGTTAAAAAATCATTCCATCGAAAATTTTACGGACGCCATCACGACTTTGTGGAACGTTATGGAATATCTGTTTCGCATATCACGACTGATATGTTCTAATTGTTGTAACCACAACCCCGTCCTCTTATCCTCGAATATGACCTACCGAATTAGACTTATCACCGGGTTGTACTTACATGAGCAACACGACGGGTGCCACATGTGGAGCAGAATCTGCTTTCCCTTCCGGTGCACCTGACATGACCTCCGGTATGTGGTCGGGTTTGTGTTGCTTAGTCTTTATTCTAATATGACGTTCTTCTTTAGCTTTGGGTACAAAGCCATGTTCTTATTCCAATAGAACATGGGCTGCGCGTGATTGACGTCACAATTGAAATTGCAACGTCAGATGAATTTTGAACAACGCCAGAGATCAACATGGACATTTTTGTTGGTGTTGCTCGTTAGGAAATTAAATAAAAACATTCTAAAAGTAAGTTTAAATGTTTCTGTTCTTTTTTAAATTGATAAACTGTTCATTTTCTATAAAGTTTTTGGTTCATCAAATCAAAATGGCGACATTTCGAGCGTCTACTATGTGTCCGCTTCGAAGTACAAAAGTTCAAAATATTCCTATTAGAATCGAAATAATTCTATCATGCCATGCTCTATGCTCATTTTAACATGGGTAGGCATTATATTTGTTAATATCTTAATACCTCGCTAACGCTCGGTATTAAGATATTAACAAATATAATGCCTACCCATGTTAAAATGAGCATAGAACGCTCGGTATTAAGATATTAACAAATATAATGCCTACCCATGTTAAAATGAGCATAGAGCATGGCATGATAGAATTATTTCTTAAATTTACCCTGCGCGACGCTAGAGCATGGCATGATAGAATTATTTCTTAAATTTACCCTGCGCGACGCAATGCGGGGGACATAGAAATACCGGGCGTGTGTCCGTGCGTATGTCCGTCAGGTCTTGTTAGCGTTCTCACGTATACAATTCTTGGCAGATGTTTATAAAACTTATATCATAGGTTTGTTTATATCAACAATGTATCAGACAAGTTTGAAAATCAGTGCCGATCAACTACTTTTAAAAGAGTTATGCCCCTTGGAAATATTAATTATATGGATAATTGAGAGCATTGTAAGCGCTCTCAATTTTTGCCAGAATTTTATGAAACTTATATCAAAGGTTTATATCATCAATGTCTCGGACAATTTGGAAAATCAGTGCCGATCACATATTTTTAAAAGAGTAATGCCCCTTGGAAATATTAATAATTGATCTGAACCACTCTTAAAAGACTTAACGATAAATTATTAAGTAATTTGTAGTCTTTCGGTCAATTTTCAGACTATCCACTACGGTAAATTCAGTATTGTTCAGACATATTTCGCTTGCAGTCAATAAGGATCCGTCCAGTCAATGTTTAGACTGTTCAGTAGTTGTTATTTATCTGTACAAATCAACATCATACTGAATTGTCACGAAAAGCTACAGAATAGTATTGAATTGACTGAAAGCAAATAATCTGAACAGTACCGAATTTACGGCATTTGGTAAGCCTGAAAAAATATTTGCAAGTCACTAAAGGTAAGTAACTTTCAGTTTTCTTTTCTTTTTATATTAGGTTCATATTTATACGTTCCGATTATCAGGGTTGCTGCATATTGATGCTCTAAAATACCAGCTACGAGTTACAATAACAAAACTTTTTGTCGAATGATCGCAGCTAACGAGTTCAACAAATGATTGCATATTGTGTCGACCATAATAATTCGAGGAAGCGGATTCCACGTTCAATATAAAAATACGAAAATGTTTAATGATTGCCAACTATTCACCCGAGGAAAATGACTTAGATCTAAGCAAGTATTTTGGGTTATTCTTTAGTTGCATGTAAGATACAGGATACCAAAATGTACCTTCTTAATGAAATCACAGCTTAACAAGATCAGAATGCAACTCAAATAGAAGGTAACAGTACTACATTTTTCATTATCTGTTTAGTATTTTGATTTGTTGTTTTTGCATTTGTTTTTACCTTATTTATTAATTTATTTTTTGTGTATTCTATTTTTTCTTGTTGGTTTTTTTTTTTTTTTTTTGTCCTTTTTTAGCTCACCTGGCCCAAATAAGCCAAGTGGGCTTTTCTCATCACTTGGCGTCCGTCGTCCGTCGTCGTCCGTTAACTTTTAGAAAAATCTTCTCCTCTGAAACTACTTGGCCAAATGAAACCAAACTTTACCTTAATCATTCTTAGGGTATCTATTTAGAAAATGTATCCGATGACCCCGCCCATCGACCAAGATGGCCATCATGGCTAAAAATAGAACATGGGGTAAAATGCAGTTTTTGGCTTATAGCTCTGAAACTAACGCATTTAGAGCAAATATGACATGCCGGGGGTAAAATGTTCATCAGGTTTATTTTAAGGAAATTTTACATTTTTTGGTTATTATCTTGAATATTATAATAGACAGAGATAAACTGTAAACAGCAAAATTGTTCAGCAAAGTAAGATCTACAAATAAGTCAACATGACCAAAATGGTCAATTGACCCCTGTAGGAGTTATTGTCCTTCGTAGTCAATTTTGGACATTTTTTGTAAATTTTTGTAATCTTTTACAAAAATCTTCTCCTCTGAAACTACTGAGACAAATTTAACCAAACTTGGCCACAATCATCATTAAGGTATCTAGCTAAAAAATTTCAGATAACCCTGCCTACCAACCAACAGCGCTGACATCGCTAAAAGTAGAACATAGGGGTAAGAAGCAAGTTTTGTCTATTATTTTTTGAACCGTTATAAATAGAGAAAATCTAAAAGGAAAAAATATGTTCAGAATAATGAGCTCTACCAATTGTCTAACTATACGTCAAAACTGTTAGACAAATTCTTATAGGAGTTATTGCCCATAAATGACAAATTTTACGATATTTTTTTTTCATTACTGCCGTTTATCCTGAAAACTATGATATTTAGAGAGAAACATTTTTTTTTCTGTTATGCTTCATTATGGTAGATAAAAACACTCTAAATCACAAAACTGATCAGCAAGGCAAGATCTATTAATAAGTCAAAGAAACTAAACAGACTAAAAGATCAGTAATACAAGATCAACAAAACAGAGATTTTTGTCATGGTCTATTCTCGTCTACAATGTTGGAAAGTGTGCTTTGTTTGATATTCCCATAGACCAAGGTGAGCGACACAGGCTCTTTAGAGCCTTTAGTTTATATAATATTATTGTTTTGTAGACTGTTAGATTGCACCATAAATGACTGAAGGATTGAATAACTTGCACAAAAATGGTCCCTTTTCGCTTTCTTGAAGTTGCCTGTGAGGAGGGTGTCAACATGATTTTCAAACAATAAGAAATGGAACTATTATAGAAAGTCAAAATGGTCAAAATGACGTGTTTAGATTGTTAACATCTGGTTCTTTGGTTATTAAAAGTTAATGAAAGTCGAATATTTCAAAAAACAAAAGTCCATTTCATATTCTCATTTGAACTCAAATCATAGTACGGATTTACACAATGCATCTTTTCATCTAAAGACAAATAGCCATATAACAACTGATTTTTGTAAGCTTTGTGCAAATAATTTTGGAATTTGAGGATGTATATTCATGGACAAATTCAACAAAAACATGACAGGTTGATCTGATAAAGGGATTGATTGGCATCTTAGCGCTCGGCAACAGCATTATGAACAAAATCCCGATAATTGGTAACTCAGGAATGCAAATTTCCATGTAATGATTTGAAGTCAATATGCTCAAATGACGATTTTCGTGATGTCGCATGATTTTACAGATTAACACTCAAAGAGAGATAACTCTAGCTGTAGCTGAATGCGCATAAATCTCTATACATGCATTATTACCTAAAGGTTGAATTATTGATATGATTAAAATTTGAAATTAATAAATACCTTGATTCATTTCATTTCAAGAAATGTAAGTAATTACTGTTTGCTGCAATAATTGTCGAGCATTCATTTAGCTTTTGTCGATATCTTTTCGTTTACTGAACCGAGATAAAAAGCGGTAGAATTTAAAGTACAAGCTCCCATGTAACATGTCCTCAAGAAGCCATCTCATCTTTCCGAAAACGTTATGCTGGCTCCTTTCCAATCAGAATAATTATATTTTCCCTGCAAGCTGTGTTCCGTGTGAGGAACCACCCGATATCAACTTTAAAGGTTTTGGTTTGACATGGCAGATTGGATCCAATACCTCCGTACAAAGGCGAAGCAAGGAAGCTCGTGCTCCAACAACATTCTCACACAAAAATTTAAGAAACAGACGTTAGGAAGGAGAGAGAAATTCAAAGGTTATATCAAAAGATATATTATAGTTAATTTGAAAAATTTAAGACGAACCTCCATGATTTGTTGTAGACGGATTTTCGGGAAATCGCAATGTGTAGTGCAAAATGCATATTTGCTTTGCGTTTACATACATTTTATACATTTATAGACCTGTTTCACAATTTTTTAAATAGACTTATCTTTGGAAGTATAAAAAATAGTGTTTTTCGATATTCAGTTGCAGTTAACGAGTATTAAATGACTGCAAAATTTCAACAAAATCATCAACATCGCATAATTACGTATAACTTGCCTAAGGTAAGAATTATAATATTTCATTCTTTTATGACATTATTCTTTTAGAAAATGTAGTGGCAGATTCAAAAATTTAAAAGGAGGGATAAATATCGCATTGCAAAGAAAGTGGTTGAAAAAAAAAGTAGACAAATCAGAAACGAAGCCACAAGTATCTAGTCAAGAGAATGGTTGAAAATGCCCTTTTATCTGTCACTATATGGGTGAAGCTTGAGTTATTATATCTTAAAAATATAAGACCCTTAATTTTTTTTATTTTCATTTGAATAAGTTTTTACTGACAATCAAAAGTTTTGGTTGGTATGACTTGTAAGTGTGTAAAAATAAGTCATGTGATAATTTTGATGTGTATTCATATGATGGATTTGGTTCTAAATTTCAATGTATTTTATAAATTATTCAATCTAACCATATAAGTTGTTCTACTTTGTCTTCTTCATTTAACCACCTCGATGGTCTCGTGGTAGCGTGTTCGCCTCGAGTGCGGAAGATCATGGGTTCGAACCCCGGCCTAGTCAAAACAAAGACTTTCAAATTGGTATTTGCTGCTTCTCCGCTAAGCACGCGGCATTAAGGAGTAAGAGCAAAGACTGGTCGGCTCGGAGTCAAAATAATGTGTCCGGGTAAGATGACATGCCTTCCTGCGGACTGTTCTTGTGAACTAGCAAGTTAAAAGGTTAAAAATCCGGCTCAACATGTCGGTCAAAGTACAAAGCAGGGTAAATATTCATATTACATTAACATGTTCTCATCCTGAATATGCATATCAATTTGCCGCTGGACATTAAGCAGCCATCCATCATCGTCATGTTCTTCATTTATTCATTGCTAACTTAACTTATTCATCATTATTAAGTGATTAATAAAAGTTGTCATTTCAAAGGAAAACATATTTTTGACTTGCAGATTGTTAATTAAATTTCAAATAACTAGGCATGGGTTAAGGCCGGGAAACCTCTGCAAGTACATTTAAGGAACACTTAAGGGGATACTCATGCTTGTTGCCATCTAAATACCGTCCATGCATATTAACAGATACACTAAAAACAGAATTGATTGATTAACTGATTACAGTGTGTAGTTGCTTAACATTATGCTGGAAGCAGGGGATGGTCTGGAAGTGAAGATGCAAAGTGCTACCATCCTCAAGGGACACATATTATGTGTTGTTTTAGTTTCATCTATTACGTTTACTTCCCTCAAAAATTCAGTTTTCAGTGCTCCTCCTATCTTTTTAGAAGCATGGATCTTCCACTGGGATGTTTTAAAGACAGAACTACTTAATGTCAAGAAAACAATGAGAGAAACCCATGTTGTACAGCAAGCTTCAAAAGACCCCGAATTGAGAGAAACCCATGTTGTACAGCAAGCTTCAAAAGACCCCGAATTGAGAGAAACCCTTGTTGTACAGCAAGCTTCAAAAGACGCCGAATTGAGAGAAACCCATGTTGCACAGCAAGCTTCAAAAGACCCCGAATTGAGAGAAACCCATGTTGCACAGCAAGCTTCAAAAGACCCGAATTGAGAGAAACCCATACCGCACAGCAAGCTTCAAAAGACCCCGAATTGACAAATGTAAAACAATTCAAACGAGAACACTAACGTTCTGATCTATGTACAAAACAATAAACGAAAAACAAATGTGATATACAGCAACAAATGGCAACCACTGAATTACAGGCTTCTGACTTGGGACTGGGACTGCAGAATGAAGCCGGGTTGAACATGTTTGAAGAAGCTTAACCTTTCCATATCCTTTGGCAGTGGTGTAACAGCATAATACAAGAACACACTATAAAAATCAGTTGAAAAGGAATTAACACCGCAGATTGATACAAAGCACAAAAACAACAAAACACAAAAGACACAATGTACAGATTTGAGAGTACTCGCAGTTACTGAAAGCTTGTTCAAAGCAAATAACAACTAAAAAACAATATGTACAATGTATGTAAGACTAAAAAAGTAATCAGTACACATCCAATATCCAATGGATTGAGTGTAAAAACGTCATAAACAGTCAGAGAAAAACATGATTTTGTGCAATACTAAAATATAGGTATCGATAGAATGTAGGACCGTGAATGTTCATTGGTGTATATCAATAATATTTTATTGATAACAAAATTAAAAATTATACCGATCAAAACAATATTAAATGATATAATGTCAGTGTTAAAAAGGTACCTTTTAGAATACATTTATTTAAAGGATCGATAACGTTACCCGGATAATATCTAAATTTGCGGGCTCGATAAGCATCACCGTAAAAATTAGGATGTGCTTTACCATTTGTTAGTTTTCTTCATGCACAGCCAAACTTCCAAACCAAATCTTTGTATATATGAAAGAATTTAGTAAAGGTTTAAATAAAAGATTGAAAAAGTTATAATTGATGTCTGAAATACTTCAACCCAAAACTCTCTGAATTTCAATTGCAAACATACTAAGTCCTATCAGAAAACAAATATTTTCATCATTTTCCTATTGATACTGTCTTTAATTTGATTATAAATAAGCTCCTGCCCAGGTTTCCTTAAATTACATGAATGAAGTTATTGATCTCTAAAAACAACTTTAACCAATAGACTGTATCTATAAAAGGCTAAATCGTAGGCCTTTGTTAGGTTGTTCTGGGGTTGTTAAAGTAAAACTATGTGCACTGACAAGGTTATACCCGGATGTTCCAAGATAAAACTGTATTACAAGGTCAGGTTGCTACATGTGTACACACAGTTAAAAATAACAGCAATATAAAAAACAGGTTCAAATTCACTGGAAATTTACAACTGTTTCGGTTCTTACACAGCCCTGGCTTTCAAATATTCGGCTTTGAGCGTTCCTGATGAAGGTAAATCCAGAAAAGCGCTTCCGTGTTGTTTTTATTTTTTACAACTAAATATATGAAACGGAAATAAATATATAAGATGTACTAACAAATGCTAAATTACCCTAAGTAATGTGTACTTATATCGTATAAAGTATCAGATGTGGAGACATATATTACATATTATGTTTAAAATATGCGAAATTATCCATTGATATCTATTTAAAAAAAAAAAAAACTCTCATTATTGTAACTTTACACTTAATATTTGAAGTATCAGCATGCAGGTGTGAAATAACCAATGATAAAATACATAAGGGACAAAACATAAAATTAATTTAATTGATGTAACACGATAACTTATAGCCTATATATATATAATCATTATTATGAAGCATCAAATTCCAAATAGAGTCTTTGAGTTTTCCATCAAAGCGTTTGTATTGTCCTACTTTTATACAACATTATTTAGCACATTTAAAAAAAAAAAGATTTGAAACCATTCTAAAAGTGTATTATATTACATTTATTTATAAGAACATCTTATATAGCACACTATTTGTAATCCACACTATAAATCCGAAGTTTAGCTTCACACCCTCTATAATGATATTATACATGTAGTTGTTTAACTTTTGTTTTTATATTACATGTATTTACATAT
This sequence comes from Mytilus coruscus, assembly GCA_017311375.1. Lineage (NCBI taxonomy): Eukaryota > Metazoa > Mollusca > Bivalvia > Mytilida > Mytilidae > Mytilus > Mytilus coruscus. Next base: position 33,546,999 of record CM029601.1, read on the forward strand.
GTCACAGATGTAAGCAGACCATGTTCGTACATTTTAAAGGATACAGAACTTAAACTCTTTGTGACTATAAACCCGAAGCTTAGCTTCACACCCTCTATAATAATATTAAAGTGGTTTGACTTTTGTTTTTATATTACATTTATTTACATATGTCAGAAGAGTAGTATAGTTTACATAAATACGGACGTTGTTGCAATCAAACAAAGGGACGCTATTTGAGCATTTATCCTTGTTTGGCATAATCTATAAGAGCATTTATCCTTGTTTGGCATAATCTATAAGAGCATTTATCCTTGTTTGGCATAATCTATAAGTATGGACTTTTTTTTTTTTATCCGGAAGGGACAACATTCGAAATTAATATTTTTCTTTCAATATTGCGATATTTAAAGTGTTTTTTTTTTTCGTAATTTTGGTAGAATCGACCAGCAATAATCTGTCATGATAACAATGTCATCATAAAAACATACGAAAGTGGCAAAATAACTTTATCACAAAGTTATTTATTTTTGAATAGAAAAAATATGTATGTAAAATTATGTTGGTCAATTTAAATTTCAAGGCAATATATATGGTCAAGAACTGTACTTGAAACTTGATTAATAATTTGGTTTTTGTACAACGATATAATGGTTCTAACCCTTTTCAACAGGTGTTTTTTTTTGTTCTAAATGTTGTATTGTTAAGCCAGTCTCATTTTAGGATGAGGGTTGAATGCTCATACAGATGTTCAAACACAATACATTTATTTATGCGCCTGTTTCAAGTCAGGAGTCTGTAGTCAAGTGGTTGTCGTTGGTAGCTTCGTTTGTACTCTGCATGCAGTTGTTAACATCTGCGTCCTTTTGTCTCGATTGGATAGGTTTCTCATCATTTGGAAGCATACCACACCTCCTCATTTTTATATTCACGTGACGTCTTTGTCCAATGAGAATGTTGTCAATTGGCAAGAAGGGCGAGTGAATAAACAAATAGGTTAACAATATTACAACACCAGTAAAGTTTGGATTGTTGTACTTCGATGGCATAAACAACCGTTTTTTTTTTGGGGTGTTTGTTGTCTATTTTGAAATATTTCTTTTCACTTGATAATTTTTTTATGTACTGGTCGAGGAACAGTTACTGTCACTAGGCATTTTTGTAATAAAGGATGCGTTGCATGAATTTGACATACTGCTATTATCTGCAGACACAAATTTTTGCTTCATATTTAAAAACTTTGTTTTGCTTGATTTGATTAAGATAATGAAATTCCGAGTTTTTCGTTTTATTAACACGATGTGGGAAGATACGCGTGCGGGGACATTTCTTTCATATAAGAATAAGGATAGATTTATAAATTTGAAAATCATAGTTTTTGCTCACCTTCAATACAGTACATTTTGTAGATCTCAAATGGCATAATATATATGACCAGTTCCGACTTTGCGAAAGGAAGAACAAATTTAGACGGACGTAATGACTTTGTGCTTGGATAATTAAGCAAAGAACCTTTTCGTCTGATTACAGAAAAGCATTTATTGACTTTAAATACTCACTAGTATATATACCGATTTTCGTCGTTTATAAGACGATTTGAAGGTTGAGTGCGTGGTGTTTAACCTTACTGTTGGTAACCTTTTTATGGTTAAAGAATATTTTAACAGAAGTTCCTGTAAAAGATGTTTTGGAAAAAACTACGAATTTCTGACGGTAACTGGTACCGGACCAGTACATCTTTTCACTTCTCTCTAATTTGTTTTTTTTTTTGCACAGGTATGAATGTCATGCATTTAGAAATTTAAGACATTCTTTGTTTTTTATTCTATAGGGTTATTTCGCTAATATTTAGAGCTTGCGATGGCAATATTACAACTGTATATACTGCGGGAGACAATATTGCTCAATATTTATACAAATAAACTTTTATAGTCAAAACTATATCAATACAAAACTAGACCATTACAATATATATTAAAACATAACCAGACACTGTTCAACTGTGTTCAAAAAATATTCCAATCTGTTTTACCTTTAGGTCAAGCTCCATCAGGCTTGTTTTACAAGGCTTTTGTACTAGTGCAATATTTTCATATGTTTGGAACGTCTTTATAGCCTACCGGCTTTAGACAAAGAAGCTTGCAACTATTTAATAAGCCTTGAATCCTGTCTCATTGCTCGATAGTAGATGACCGTTTTTTTTTTATCAAAAAAATTGACCTCCAGTGTAATTGACGAGGATTATTCCGGATACACGTATTTAACGAACGTAAACCTTGCCACTTTGAGTTTTTCGAAATACTAAGGATTTTCTAACCAAGGAATAGATTACCTTAGCTGTATTTGGCAAAACCTTTCGGAATTTTGGGTCCTCAATGCTCTTCAACTTCGTACTTTATTTTACCTTTTTAACTTTTTTATTCGAGTGTCACTGATGAGACTTTTGTAGACAAAACACGCGTCTGGCATCTAAACTTTTCAGCCTGGTATCTATGATGAGTTATTTACAACCACTAGGTCAATGCCACTGCTTGTGGCGGTTTCTCCCTCTAGGGTATCACCAGCCCAGTAGTCAGCACAGAAGTGCTGACATAATTATCGTTGATTCAAACTTATAAATTAAATGTAAAAACACCTTGATTTTTTTTAGAAATTAAGGATTTTCTACCCAGGAATAGATTACCTTCGCTGTATTTAGCGAAACCTTTCGGAATTTGGGTCCTCAATGCTATTCAACTTTGTTCCTTGTTTGGCCTTTTTAACTTTTTTATTCGAGTGTCACTGATGAGACTTTTTGTAGACGAAACACGCGTCTGACATATAAACTGTTACGCTCAGTGTCTATGATGAATTTATCTACAACCACTTGGTCGATGCCACTGCTGGTGGAGGTTTCCTCCGCTAGGGTATCATCAGCCCAGTAGTCAGCACTTCTGTGCTAACACGATTTATCATTGATATGGTCAAAATTGTAAATTAAATGTTTGCAAAACCTTGATTTTTTTAGATACTAAGGATTTTCTACCCCAGAATAGATTATCTTAGCTATATATGATAAAACCTTTCGGAATTTTGGGTCCTGTAGACGAAACGCGCGTCTGGCGTACAAAATCTACCTCAGACGGTATTGTCTCCTTGTCAAGCAACACGTATTGTGCTAACGAAAATCATATCCTACGTTTTATACAATTCATGAAATTCAAAGTTTACACATATGAATACAATCACGTACATCTAGTTGTATGTCTTGTAACGGGGTGCTGTTAGTAAAGTAATTTGTCCCTTATAGATATGATTATTTTGCGATAAATGAGAGTGCCCAATTTAAATATCAATTACAATTATGGTTTTCAAGATTAAAAAAAAAAATAAACCCAATATATGTGGTTTGAAGAATTGATACATTTTATTATTTTTTTCTCTCTAATGGAGAAAAGGAGACACTTCATGATCATTTGGTTAAGATGACGTATATTCAAATCGTCGCAATCAGAGCAGAGTATAATCCATATACTTGTTATTTTAACTGTTTTCTCTATACAATTTGCTTTTTAAGAACAATATTTAATTGCATCACTGTTTTAAACCCTTGATTATTTTCTTTCTATAGATCTATACCACTCTAATCTGTAACGTTATATCATTGTCATACTATAAGCACAATAAAAGAACAGTAATGATTGCTCGTACCACGTAAGAATGTGTTTTGTACAATTACCATTTTAATTAGCTACCGTTTTTGAATAAATAAAGACATGGGTGTGGTAAGGAGAGATATAACAATAAAAAAAAAAAAGTAGGTTTATATAATGATATTGATTAAATTTAAACTGCATGAAATTTGATCGACAAATATTCAAAATATCGAACCGTAGTTCTATTAAATGTTAAGAAGTATACTTTTTAACTTTTTGAAATTAGTTAATAGTTCAGTTTACCTTTGTTACACTGACAATGAGCTCAGACAATGAAACATGTATAATTGTAACCAGCCACACCTTTAAAGTCGAAACATTGTTGAGTATGTAACATGTAGCGGGAATAATAGGCCTGCTAACCTTGAAAATGGACAATGATTGTAGTTATTACAAAGATTTTATTTATAAAATAACGATTCTTGGTTTTAGGATTTTCGCTTCTCACGTTTTCAAGATTTCCCTAAATACTTTATATCCTCTCTGGGTTTTCCACCTGCATTTAAAATTTTTCCCCGGTAAACGAAATATTCTTCAATGATTTTTGTAACTCAATTGACCTTCTTGTAAATTAGTTTTGAGATCTTGTAGTTTTTACATATTTTTCAGTTAAATGTTCATTTTAACATGATTTTCTCGGTCTTCCCTTGTTTTTTTTTTAATGGTTCCGTTAGTAATTTTTCCCTTTTCCTTATCGCATTAGAATCTCAAAATAATAATAGAAGTTACACATAGACACATTTGTACAAGTCGAGTTGCAAATTCCCAAATATATATACATGTACATAAATTGTCTTTCCTCCAATGATCTCAAGACATCTGTCTGTCAGATGTCATTGATCATGACTGTATAAAAATGCCTTCATTCTGTGTTTGCTTTGAGCTCTCAGATCAACTGGAATCAAAGTACTGAAGTACTGAACATCGGATGACCGCAAGTTCTTGTGGGTGGCCGTCACAAGCACTTGTCTCAGAAAAAAAATCTCTATACCTGAAAGTGAGGTAAATGTACAGAGATATATTTTTTTCTGAGACAAGTTCGTGCGTGGATGATGAAGAAATGACAGGGAAATTCAACCTCACCGTAATAACTATTATATTGTAGTGATACAAATCAGTATACTCTGGTTTGTTGTTATATATTATATTAATATTTGTATAATTTATAACAGTTACATGTATATAATTTTCATCCATTTGTATATCATTCTTTTCTACTATTCTAATAATAATGCAGTGCAAGTACATGGTGGACACTCTTCTGTAATAATTCTATTTTTCTAATAGATTGGATTTGAGTAGGCATTCATATTTTCCCGCAAAACGTTCTTCAGATATTCTTCCGCTTGAGTTAAGACAATTTTTCTGTACGTGTGCATAGATATTAATGATTTTTTTACTTATATATATATTTCTAACGACAAAACATTTTCATATTATTAATCTATGTTCTAAGAAAAAATATTTTTATAGGTATTCATTGAAGAAATGAATTTATAACAAGAGATTAGGAATGTTATTTGCACTCGATAATGTCTGCGTATTTATACGATCTGTTACCAGTCAAAAACGAAAGTCAAATCTCTGTGGCAACAATACATCGGAATGCCCTCACGGGCATCGCGATGTAATAAAAAAAAGTGAAGAAAGATACCAAGGTGATATTTAAATCTCAGAAGTCTAATAGAGAATGACAATGCCATGGCAAAAAAAGCAAATGACAAAAAAATTCCACAAAACATAACATCGATGGCTAAAGACTGGGCAACACGACCCCCACCAAAAACTTGGGGTGATCTCAGGTGATCCGGAAGGGTTAGCAAATCCTGCTCCAGATGTGGTATATGTCGTGTTAGTTATTAGGAATAAATGATGAACTTATAAAAATGCAAAAGTTGCCTGTTCTTGACATCTCTTAATCACTTACATGTACATATCGGTATGCCTTGAAGCTTTATTTTTCAAATTCTCTATCCTTTGGTGTTATCTTTATTCCATCTAATTGTGATTAAGTTTGCAATATTCTGGTATTTACTGCCTAATTGTTGATTGAACAGCTACACGTTTAACAACACTAAACCAAGCATCTAATTGGATTTTCAATGGATACTTTTTCAGTCGAAACATTATCTTCGGTTTTATTGTACTGAATTTGAAGAACCCCACAAAGATCAAAACTTGATGTATAATAACGTTGTCCTTGAATGTTGGATCACACATTTCATGTTAGATGCATTGTCTGGAAACGTTCTTTTAAGTTTTCATTTCAATTGACGTCTTTTCATATTATAAAAATGTTACTCCTTAATATACGTTTCGAATGTATTCTACGACTATGGCGTTCTTAACATTATAGAACTTGTCTGGTACAATTTAAATATACCAACGGGATGATAGACAGCACTTTATAAAGTACTGCAGTCTCCAGTGAATTACCAGTATCTATAACCATTGAAGTATTATATTGATTAATATCAATTCGCTTATCTATTAAATGTGTTCATTTTTATTTTCATTTTATTTTTTTTGTTCATTTAATTTCTAGATGTTATATATATACACGTACCATTACCATGCGACCGCCATAACCATCTCCCAACAACTCTTTTCTGTCTCTGTTCATCTCTTTAACTCGCAAATACGTACATTTTCTTTCAAAAAAATAAAACAAGAACCAAAGTTTTGTTAATCTCATACAAAAGCCAGGAGAGAGTTTCTTAAAGACATTAAAGTCCTACTGCAAATGTTAAAACAGGAAAGAGAAGGCTAACAAAAACGATCGAGTTATGCCTTAAAACAGTATGAAAGTATTTCATGATCGTACGTAGATTTGATACATAATTATTCCACTACTATTCCTAGACTAAAAATCAAATTAAATACGCGTTGTTGCTCGAAATGGGTATTTATTCCAGATATTAAAACGAAGATAACACATTTTAGCACTTTCCTACAACATCATCTAAGTAAAAGGTGATCAACATTAATGCTCAAAGACCACTGACAATTTCTACTGTACATCAACCTCCTGAGTGCAAAAAAAAAAAAAACTTATCTGTTTTAAGTAAATATATGTTATAAATTTCAATTTTAATTTTAACAAAAAAAAAGGTATTAGTCAAACATAAGGTTTTTAAAAAAAATTATTTTAATTGTACGAAAAAATTTCTATGTAAGTCTGCATCAAGTATAACGGCTAAACTACGTACATTTGGGTTGACTTACATAATCGATAGTTAACAAAAGTAGATAGAAGAGAAATGTTTTGCAGATGATACTGTGATAATAAAAAAGGAAAATATGTCTTAGAGCAACCAAAACTCATAATTTGAAGAAAGAAAGACAAGGTAAACAAAAACACAACAAAAGAAAAAAGACGAAAAGACAAACAAAAGAAAAAAGACGAAAAGACAAACAAAAGTAAACAAAATATTTAACATATAGCTGAAGGTGGAGCAACACGAACCATGCCGCGAACCGAGGTGAACTAAGATAAACTTACCACTCAAGAATGTAAAGTTGACGATTGAAAAACTGTGTAATTGCCATAATGACATCATTTTGTTGTATTTCGGACTCAACAGGGGTACGTTATCAAGGGTTTGGAATGATTGGTATAAAGTAAAATAACAAAAATACGGAGCTCAAAGAAAAATTCCAAACGGAAAGTTCTATATCAAATGGCAAAATCAAAAGGTCAAACACATCAAACGAATGGGAAACAACTGTCATATTTCTGACTTGGTACAGACATTTCCTTATGTAGAAAATGGTGGATATTACTACAAAATATTGAAATTTGAAAATAAAAAAAAAAACAATATTTGCCATATATACTGTCATTAGCTTGATATTTCAGTTTGAAGGTAATATTCCCCTCTTATCGCAAATTTATGGTCTATGGAAATCATGCGTCGTCAGCGAACATCTTCCATATATTTCAAAATTGAACTGAAAATAACATCCATGTAACCCCGATTGGTCATAAGTGTCATATTACGTGTAAACACACGCACACACGAAAAAAGAAATAACATTAGCTTATATAATTCCTTGTGATATGCTTTTCTAAGTGACTGAGTGAGAGGGGAATGAACAGACAAACAAATTAGATAAATGGCTACTTTAAGCCAAAAGTGATTTCACTTTTCAAGGTTAGGCGAAACCTAAAAGTACTGTAACGATAGATATATAAATATAGAGCTAGATTGGGTTCGTTACGTGCCATTCAGCAGGATATAAAACATTCACCACGGTTACACCATTATTATGGAAATCGTAATGTGCATTTGATATTTGATATTGATATTGAAAACAAACACTGCAATCAATTACAGAACATTAAGATTTAATGGCCATAAGCCATGTAGCGAATTATTACAGTAAACGTCTCAAGTTATTCCCATTTACATTTTTATTGCACATGAGGACTTTCCGACTATATTTGTGAGAAAAAAAAACGGAAAAATTCCGACGAAGATTGAGCTATCAAGATATATTATGATAATTGGATTCATAAACACATACTCATGAATGTATATATTTACTTCGCATTTAACGATGACACACTATTTAATAAGATATCTTATACTGCATAACTGCTTACATGACATTACAAAAATAAATTCAACCACAATACCCTTTAACGCTTATGTTTATCGACTTGCGATAGTTATATTTTAAAACTTGAAAAGCCGATTATTCTTAAATTTTAATATCTCTGTTAATAATATTTATCGAACTATCGAGAATCGAAAATATATATGAAGAACAATTCAAACTCTTAAATGAGATGAAATGTGAGCAAATAAATGAAACCGAAAACTGAAACTGGTTAAAGAATTATTATAGTTAGCTGTCATTTTTTTCCATGTTGTATACCATGAAATTCTAACACTTTCAAAAGCTCAAGTATGCTCTGAGCGGTTTGCAATTACGTATTCAATGTCTTTGATATTACAAGCACATTAAAGATGTTTTCATTATAATAAGTGATACAATGGTAGTTAGCATACGTAAAAACTCCTCAAAGACACGAGGTTTATGATTTAGTACGACAGTTCTTTAAGTCAGTGTCATACGAATAAAGAAACCAAACAGCTATAGGTGGAGAAAACGTTTTCAAAGAAATGCAGGATGTCTATTGAAAGTTAAGCACAGAATCATTATTAATATCTTAGCAATACAAATCAAGTTTTTTTATATCAGTGTCGGATTCAAAGTATTATTACAAAGTATAACATGTGTCTTCCTAAAACAAAAAGTTTGTATCTGCGTTTTTAAATGCTCATTTATCAACTTATTCTTTCAAATGTAACATGTATTACACTGGTAGCCCATTTAATAAGTGTACAAATTGCATTGAAGGTCTGAATTGATAAATAGGTTTCACTTTTGGAACAAAACTACTCTCTTTAAAGTGACGACTTTGTTGCTGTCTATTTAAATGTGCAAAGTGTTTTGATGGCTAAAATAAAAACTTTTTTCTCCGTAGAAGTAAAGTCCTGAAAAAGTGAAAATGTATATTCTCAACTGATATGACGACTTTATAACAAGGTTGGCATTAACATATTGTAAGTGTCAGAACAAAGTCAAAATAGATATCAAAGTGGCACTCATAACATACGTTAGAACACATTTTATTCTACATTGGTCATTTACTGCATGAAACTTTGCTTACTTTGATATTGGTAAAATGGTCATTTACTGCATGAAACTTTGCTTACTTTGATATTGGTAAAATGAGAAACATTCGTGCAAAGGATGACGGGTTGTTACTTCATATACTAACTAGTGTCTTTGGATTGTTTAGAGCTAAGTTCTGATTCACATCACTGCTATGATGAAAACCCACCAAAAACTGGGTACAGTATACGGACTAATTCACAGATTATGGTAAAATATTGCATACAACTTTGGCTAGTTTAACTATAAATGCAAATCGAAAAAATAATGCATTTATCTCTTATTTTCTGAAATATTATTGATTAAATTCTTTCAAATAGGTGAACAATTGAATGGAAAGCACAAAACATCGGCGAAAAACGTTTTGTCTCAAAAACATCAATTCTCCTATTTCAAGTCTATAGATTTTTTAAAAAGTATTATATGTTGTGGACATATAAATTTTCGTTTTAATGATGTAAAAGAATCATAGAGTAACTGACTTTGTTTTTACGGTATACACTATTCATAAGTGGTGCTCTAGTTGAAAAATACCAAAAACGTCAAAAGAAGCGTAACGTCATAGCGTTGTTAGATGATTTTACGACAAATATTTCTCACCAGTTCAGTAGCCAGTACTTCTGTTTTGAATTATCATTGATATGATAATACATATAACTGTTTACTAAATACTTAGGATTTTCTAGCTCAGGAATAGATTACCATAGCTGTATTTGGCATAACCTTTCGGAATTTTGGGTCCTTAATGCTCTACAACTTCGTACCTTATTTTGCCTGTTTTACCTTTTTGATTCGAGCGTCACTGATGAATCTTTCGTAGACGAAACGCGCGTCTGGCATACAGAATTATAATCCTCCTATATATAAAACTTCTTGTGTGTATATATATCTACATATTGAAATGCATTCCAATTTTCCAAATGTAGGCGTCTATTTTTGTATTTGTTTTTTTTTTCTGAAATTTGAAATTAATTAATAAAAATAACACAACACGCCTTTATACAGGAAATCCTGTATACCTTATTGGTAGTTAGGCTGCAAGTAATATATTTACAGAATGATTTCCAATGCCCCCGATTTCAAATTATTTCATTGGCTAAGAGACTGCTTTATGAAGCAATACTTGCGTTACTTAACTTTAAATATTTTAACTGAACATTAAACAGCTGACTAGGTAAGAAATGTATATTTCTGATTAAGTGATATTATATTATGCATCAAATTGTTTATGTATATACGGTCTACGGTAGTTGAATAAACCGGAATTGAAAATTTTATATTATTTCGTCAGAGAGGCAATCAAGAAAATAAGAATTATCAACTTTTAAGATTAATTTTGATAATCAAAATGAAAATTGTTATAATAGATAAAATAGACAATGTATATGTCGTGCAATTATCTTTTTGATCAACTTACACGTACATGTAACAGTGAATAATTACTAATTATAAAAATGTACTTCGTGTCTTTTTTGTTGTTAGCAGTGTAAGAATACGCTGCCACGTCCGGTCTGTGTTTTTGTTAGATGTATTTCTGCTTGGTATCGATCTGATGAGTTAAGCCATTCTCAACTAATTTTTGTAGTTTGTTCTTTTGTTGTGCTGTAACACCACTGTCCCAGGTTAAGGGAGGATTGAGCGCTCACAAACATGTTTAGCCCCGCCACAATCTTTACGTGCCTGTAGTTCAGTGGTTGTCGTTGGTTCATGTCTGTCATTATGTTTTTCGTAAATTGTTTTGTTATAAATTAGGCCGTTAGTTTTCTCAATTGAATTGTTTCATATTTTTCATGTCGAGGCCTTTTATAGCCAACTATACGGTATGGGTTTTTCTCATTGTTGAAGGCCGTACGGTTGCCTATGATTGCTTACATCCACTTCATTTGAACTTGTGTGGATAGTTGTTTCATTGACAATCACACCACATCTCCTTTTTTTTATATAAGTAACGAAACTCTTCGGGATATTAGTTTGGATCCGTTTCCATCGCATTCCAAGAAAATTATATTCAGAGATAGATAACTTTGTTCTGGAATTTCTTTTAAATCTACAGTTACTGTATTCGTTAAAAGAAAGTACTGAATATTTCTGTGTACTGATACATGCGTTTTTACTGTGTATAAATAAGAATAGGTGGTATGCAGGTCAAAGTACGGCCTTCAACACGGAGCCTTGGCTCACACCGAACAGCAAGCTATAAAGGGCTGAAAAATACAGATAAATTTTTGTATGTTTGGTTTTTCGTAAAGACTTAAACTTTTATTGTTATTGTTAATGATTCCATCTTTACCTCCCATGATTTTCTGCTAACACCTTTCACTGCTCATTCATTTTCAAAATAGAATTGTTTAAAAATTTAAAACACCAGGGATCGTTGACAATTATGGACTTTTGATGAAATTGATACAATGATTTAGCAATCCCAGAGATATGATATTCACCGAGGCCAATGGCCAAGTGTGAATGTCATATCTCTGGGGTTGATGAACATTGTATGAACTGATATAAAAAGTTAACAATTGTTTTATTATTTGACCTTTTTTCATTCATCTCGAATTTTCTAGTATTTATTCAAGATATTTAACTGTTCATTGTTTTCAAACTAAATATATTATCGATCTGATTTGGCAGTTGCTTTTACAAGTTGAAATATTCGATAAAATTCACAAAAAAACACCCAAAAAAATAAAATAATAAAACGAGAATGTACATGACGTCATATACCTACGTCATTGACGTTGCCTTGGAAAAACTATCTATAGGTACACGTTAGCTGTTCCAAATGTTATATTCACCTTTCATAATTTTTCCCGCAGTGAATATAATGTTTCATAAAAGATGATTCCCTCTGTTTTAGCAAATGAGAAATGAGAATTTTTATAGTCATATAATGAGTATAGATATTTCAAAATAACTAAAAATGTTCAAATACAAATAGAAAACTTAGTGAAAAAAATATGTTTGAGAAAGTATTTTCAGTTTTATCGGGAAGTTATTTTAGTTACTCCTTTTAGAGTGCGTGCGATTCCCTCAGTTTTTGTTTGTTTTCTTGATTTGTCTTCATCGATTTATAAGATTTGAACAGCGGCAAACCATTGTTGCCTTTATTCATATATTCGGTTACATTTAAATTGTTTTTTCCAAATTTCATCGGTGACGATGATCATAAATGTTGTTAATTTCTCAGTCCTCCTTTACAAGCCGGATACCTTTTTTAGAACAGGAGCTGCTTGTGTTTCATCAGCCACTGAGCTTATCTACTGATTATCAGCGGAGTTTATGATTCTCAGTCTCAGCAAAGAAGATAACCTCCTTGGTCCCATTTTTAAATTGGTTTACGGTTCATGGATGCTGTAACTTTGTTTGTTTTATTTCGTTTTGTCTCTCTCTTTTCCATAAGTCAATGTTGCTCTTTCTTCAACGACCCCGTTTTGGATTTTTGGTATTTTCTTATATTTAATTTTTTTTTTAGCTTTTAAATACAATAGAAAATGTAATATTTGATAACTGATGTGTATCGTAGATTCAAACGTTAAACATATTATATGTAAATATAAGTGAAAGATACGATGCTTACATGGTTACACAGATTCGCAGCCGGTCTCGCTCCTTTTGGATTGTATGTTATTCCCTCAATTTATATGTGTTCCTTGATTGGTCGCTTTTTAATCGATTTACGAGATTTCAAAATCGGTAAACTACTGTCGCCTTAGTGTATACGGGTTGATATGTTGTTTGTAAACAATATATTATTATGATACCAATTCTAATATTTACCAATATAACTATTATACTTGGTTAAGGTAATTACAAATAATCTTAATATAGGGAGAAACATAGTTCTATGCTTTTAATGCATATTCTTCGACATCGGCTATGAAAGGAATCGAGTATGACATTGCACAAATTGATAAAACTCGTGACAGTAATGATGAATTTGAACTCTAAGCATTAAACGCTTTATTGCTAGAGAATTCAACCTTTACAATAATTTCAGTTTTGTTTATGTTTTAGTTGTTAGTATTATTTAAAATTGAATAACATAATTCTTACGTTTAAATTAAATGTCTACTTCATGCCAAAATAGTTAATTTTCTTTTAACATTAATTACTTTTGTTGTCACCTTTGTAAATATTATATGAAATAATGTATTAGGCATTGTATGGTATATTAAGTACAGAATACTGGTAGATCAATTATTGCTTTCTGTTTTTGTCTGCATGAATGTAAGTATCTTACACAATAATTGGTGATTCTTTCTTATGATTTTTGTTTTTTGTTAATTTGGTGTTCTTTGATAAATTATTCCATTGATATTATACAAAGTTATTAGTTTCCGTGCTTGGCATTTGTTTATCCTTTGGCCAAGACTTTAGCGGAATACAAAATAATTACTAAACTCTTTCCTCAGATCTATGTTGATTTGGATTTCAATTTTGTAGTTCAACATGGGTATCTGTATATTCTTGTGATGTTTAGTGTATCTAAAATGTTCAATACAATTAACTGTAGAAAATGTCATGATCAAGGGTAGAAATTATCGATATCTATCTTTTTAAATATAAAGTAAACAAAACTTTACCATATTCCGCCAAAAAAAAGTGCAATATTGAAAGTACGGATATCAATACTGTTTTACAAATGAAACAAGTAACAATATGAAAATTTTCCATGGAGAACAAATAACTTTAATAAACAGTGTAAATTTAATATAGAAGCAGTATTTAAGTCTTTTTATGAATTTTAACTTTTTATTTGAATTTGGCCTTCCACATTTGGATTCGAGCGCCAATGATGAGTCTAACGATTACGAAACACGCGTCCGACTGGCTTAACAAATTATAAGACTAGTATATTTGATGAGTTTTGACTTCTTTAACCTACAATTATACATACATTTACGCTTCGATGTAATAATTCATTTGCTAGCCAGTAAACATAATTGAGATCATTGTTCCATAAACACAAACAAAATACTTTTGCAAGCTTTCACACATCAATTTTGGCATCTTAATTGTTTTGTTCGATCATACTTAGTAACACTATAGATAGACACGTCAATTTTTAAAGCAACTATTTGAAACCTGTAATTATGTGCATTCAAAACTTCTCTGACGATATATATGTAAATATTATGGAACACTTTGAAAATTGTGTTTTCAATTAGGTCAATATTATTTTATTATCCTGCATATGAACAAGAAGTATACCAACAATATATTGATTATTTATATTAGATTGGAAAAAACCTTTCTGGGAAAGACTAGTATATTTCTTTTGACTGTACTGTTCTAATTTTCTTTAAACTTGTCACGTGAACCGTTCTCAGACAGTCTCTAGAACTGTTCTCCTTGCTATCACAGAAGCTGTTCTGTCCTAGAACAGATTCTAACAGTTCTGGCCTAAACAGTATTTAGTAGTTCTTCCCTAGACCACATTGTGATAGTTCTTTTTTTTAGAACAGCATCGAACAGCTTTTTCTATATATACAAAATTGAAAGTATTAACTAATTAATTAATTTATCAAATTTCTTTTTTGTTTTAAATTTGTTCCTGCAATTTACTCTTGATTATTTCATACAAAGTATTCTAAGATATTGTTGTTACTTTTAATGATTATTAGGTATAATTGTTCATATTTTTTTTAAATTGTCAATATTTTTGTTCATAATTTCATGAATTGCTGTTATTAACGTACACCAAACTTGAAATAATTGTACTACACCACATATCTATCATTACATAGGATTGTGTAATGACAAAATGTCAATCAGGTAAACTCAGGTATGAATTTAGACAGCAATAGTTATCTCTTAAATTGACGGAGAAGATACAAATCAAGATCACACACAACAACTGAGGGAATCTCGATTAACTCCAAAAGGAATGAGGCCTGATTTGTCGAAAGTGTGCGCGATTCCTGCTTAACAAGCATTACCCGCCATGAATATTCACACTCAGTCAAAATTTCACAATCGGGAATTAGACTCAATAATTTCCAATTGTCGTAACAACAATCCCGTCCCTCTTACTCAAATTTGACTTGCCGTATAAGACTTATCACCAGGTTTGAACTTATATGAGCAACAAGACGGATGCCACATTTGGCGCAGAATCTACTCATCCTTCAGAGTTAACAGGGATCGACCTCTGGTTTTGGTCGGGTTCATGTTGCATAGACTTTAGTTTTCTTATGGTGTGTTTTGTATACTGTTATTTGTCTTCTGATCGTTTTATTTTTATTGCCATTGCATTGTTAGTTTGTTTTCGACTTATGAGTTTGAATATCCCTTTGGTATCTTTCTCCTCTCTTTCTCACTCGTTAAAATTACAAATCAGACGATCATTCTTGTACCTAACGATCTAAGACCGAGTAAACATGTCGCAATTGAATTTTGACATATATATATATATTGTATCGGTCAATATATCCGTGATTGTGATTTAGATATTGTCGGTTTCATTCGTTCTTCCGTAAGGAGCACACTCCTGTTAATATCTTGATAAATTTTAATGACCTCAAACAAGGAAATTGTATCTTCTTTTCACATTTTTGTAGAAAAAGTTCTGTTTGATAAGACGGTGTAGTAAACCTTTCCGAATTGAGCATGGGGAATGGTAGTGTAAAGCCTATGAAATGAAAAGTAAGCTTTGAAATTACTGTCAAATTGTAAAGATTACGATTTAAGATTTTTGAATAAATCTTTAGAATTTTTGGAAACCCCGTCTGACTGACACCGCTAGTTGAAAATACCTCATCACACTGTTTCTAGTATCCATCGAAAGAATAGTGGTAAGAACTTCAGAAAAATGCTATTTGTTTTAGTTGATTGTAGTCTCTGATGCATGATTTTTTATTATTAATTGTTTTTGGCTTTTAACTAGCTTTCAGTAACTGCGAGTACTCTCAAATCGTACTTTCGTGTTAATTTGACCTGTTGACAAAATGTGTAATGCATTTTTTTGTTATTCAATGTTTACTTATTTAGTATTTGTGTTATATCTCGTCTCACTATTTTTAATATGTAGCACCTTTGATAACTATTTAGTATGACGATAAATTTTCACGTCTGATCTCGTACTATGAACAACAAATTTATTTGTTTTGTAAAAAAATATTTCCGTACTTCTAACAACAAAATTATTATATTTAAATTTACCTGTGTACGTTATTTTATTTAACGCCATTTTGTCCAAGGTTATAGTTGTCGTTTTGACATTGTTTTACATCCCCCTTTTTTATTTAATACATTTTTTTGTGATCTAAATTATCTCCCTTTTTAATCTCGTTCTCTAGACTAATTAAAGGAACATACAATAACATAAAATACAAATTAGTACAGAAAAAAAACATTAATCCTAAAATAACTCTATATAAATGAACAACAAAACCAATAATAGAAAAATAATATTATACCGTACCGTATATAATGCACGGAGATGATGCAATAAAGTCGAACTAAACCATTGTGAGCTATGGAGCTCTTTTTTTTTTACTATGACACGAATAGGTAACAAAACGCATGTTCAGATAATAGATTGATTGATTGGTGTTTAACGTCACTTTCAACACTTTTGTGCTATTTCGTGGTGGTCAGTTTTTATTGGTGGAGGAAACCGGAGTACCCGGAGATAACCACCGACCTTCGGTAGGAAAACTGACAATACTGGTAAATTAAGATTGGAGTCCAGTGCACCTGCCACGTGCGGGATTCCAACTCACAACTTCAGTGTTGACAGGCTAGTGATACAGTAGTTCGACTACTAAGATCACTCGGCCATCGAGGCCCTCAGATTAAAGTGCGTTGTGTTAATTAGCAGAACAATTATGTTCTCATACAAAAAGTTGAAATTGGGTTGGTCCAGTTATTAGTACTTTGATTTTAAATGTGTTCAAATTTGAAACAAATATGTATATTAAAAAGTTATTTAATTTCACCAAGGAAATATGTACAATTTAATTTAATTGGTTTGATGTAATTACTTCAAGTACATTAGTACCCATACGTGTGAAGTGTTCAAACTTATGTTTTACATATAACCAAGATTCACTGTAATCTAATA
Organism: Mytilus coruscus; assembly: GCA_017311375.1. Lineage (NCBI taxonomy): Eukaryota > Metazoa > Mollusca > Bivalvia > Mytilida > Mytilidae > Mytilus > Mytilus coruscus. Next base: position 33,564,423 of record CM029601.1, read on the forward strand.
ATTATAAAAAGAAAAAATATAAAACTAACACGTACACGTATAGATAAATTTATATAATTGCAAAATTATGCAGTTGATGTCATATTGTTTGGTATTGTTATGGGAGGTTATCTTAGTGCAAGTAAATTAAAATTGATTAAGTAATTATTAACAATTATTAAAGATTACAACATTTTTATTAAGAAAACTAGCTCCACCTTAATGTCAATTCCTTGAGATAAGTATTGATTACGTCATTTTATAATAATATACGTTCGTGCATAGTGATATGACATGTTAGTATTTAACAATATTTTATTTCACCAGGAGTTAACAAATGACAATTATAGGGATTTAAATATAAAAAAAATATTGTAATCCTCCTCCACGAACAAGATGACAATGCTGAAAATCAGTATGAAACATTCTAAAATACAATTTATGTTTGTTATTTGTCAATTCATCTCTGAGGTCAGCGCAAAGAGATGACGTGATTAACACGGTCTGAATGTTGCTCATAGCTGTTAACATATTTATGAATTGTGCCTGAATATGGCTCTTTTAACTTAACAAAATATATATTAATACCAAGAAGCAGAATAATAAACAAAAATCTCCTTATTTCACAATTAATTTTCGTACAACTTCAAAAACATTTTCATTTCTCTCATCATTGAAGACTGTACTACCTGACTGAAAAAAAAATGATTATAATAACTTGTTGCTGTTCTTAACTTGGTTATATTTACAAGTGTTATAATGAACAATAGTGTTCTGAAAAAGTGTTCATTTAAACCTCTGGAGCTTAAACTCAATCTGAAATGAAGCCCTTTGCCTTTTCTACAACCAGTACACAGCAAAATTGCATACCCGTTTTCATGCGTAAAACAGGCGTTGTCGTATGTTATAAACGACGTAAACGATATTGAGGACCACGCATGTAAAACGCCCGTTAGAAACGTAAGAATTACGTATGTTAAACACACGTAATACATGCGTATACGTAAAACATGTGTTAAATGAATACGTATTACGGCCGTTTTACGGGTAAACGCATGTTAAACGCCTGTTAATTTCTAGCAAATCATACGTTTTACGTATGTTTTTTGGTCCTCAACACCCGTTTTACACATGTTTTTTAAAGTCCTCAACACCCGTTTTACATATGTTTTTTTTAAGTCCTCAACACCCGTTTTACGTGTTTTTTTTTTTTCCATCAACACCTGTTTTACATGTTTATTTTTGTCCTCAACACCCATTTTTTACATGTTTTTTGGGTCTTTAACACCTGTTTTACATGTTGTTTTTTTTTGTCCACAGCACCCATAATATGTAAGTTGTTGGATTTTTTTTGGTCGTCTACACTGTCCAGTTTAATGAATGGTTATTTTTTTTGTATAATAACACATCACCTGTTTAACATGTTTTTGTTGTCCACACCCCCAAATACATAATCACTTTTTGGATTTTTTTTTCTGGTTGGTTATGAATGAACCATAAATACTTGTCTTTTCTTATGTAAACACTAACATTTTGATTTTTTTTTTACATATATATTCATGTAATGAGTATATCATTGTAGTATTTAAATAGCTGGAAATCAAAATGACAACATTTAAATATGATGGTGTTGTCTGTCCTTTTCAAACTTGATTGCCTCTCTTCCAGAACTGTTTTTGGCAAGGCATACATTTACTGTGTGCTATCTTACAATAAGAATGGAAGCACAATATTTTATGACAACCTATACAAATGATCTATATTCATAAACCTAAATCCATGAAAACACCCTCACGAGAAAGATTATCAATTGCCATTTAAAAGGACTATTTGCCTGACAGATGTCTTTTGGTTATTATGCTTGTCTTATTGACGTAATTTTGCTAATATCTCCTTTTTATATTTAAGTTACACTTTAGTATAATATTCTGTTGAAAAGAATAGATTATGCTAAGCCAATGTGAAAAAGATAAGGTACATGTATTAGGATTAGACATCATCTTTTCTGTTGGTCAGAAATTTTGTTCGCCACAATTGTGATTTGGATGGATTGATTGTTGGTTGGTTTGTTCAATGATAGAATTTTCAAACAGACCTCAAAATGTGATGGTCATATAAACCTTACAAATTTAGTTATTTCTATAATATTTATTCAACAACTACATTTATTTTTGGACCAGATATTCACAATCGTACAAAATGTGTACCATAATTCTTATTTCATAAGCATTATGTGTTATTAATGTACTTGTGGTTGACATATATACACTCCAAGTTTACTCTGTGTTGCTCTTAGTCTCTTGTTCGCCAAACTGTTTAACTGTTAGTACTATTTGAGACTGTTCTCCTGTTTACAAAATTATAATGTTTGCACTTGAATTCCTTCATTTATTTGCACTTCTCCTTGTAAGATTCTAATGGTTATGATGATATAGTCCTGTTGTTCATAATCAGTAAACATATCCTTTGAAAATTTTCTACAGCAGCTGTAATGTAAAAACAAAAGAAGATATATTTTGGTGGGCAATCATTATTTTTTTAAATGGAATAACAAAGTATACCTAAACATATTTTTTATTGAAATCCCAGCATAAATATATATATAGATGTTTGTCAAAATATGTCCTTTTTATAAACACAAGTCAACTGCTATACTTATCTCAAAACTAAAATGTCTGATATATATCAGTGAATCATTGTCACGCAGTACACCAAATATAGCCTTTTGCTGATATCATATCTGAGTAACAGACCATTGCTAATTCTTAAAGGCTGTACGTTCTCTTATGGAGAGTTGTCTCAGTGGCAATCATACCACATCTTCTAATTTAATTCATACAAGTTAGAAAACTGAACATTGACTTATTGTTATGAACCATAAACATGAGGTCCAGGTCAGATGAACACTACAGACAACACCTACACCATGCAATCATTCCTAGCCACACATATAGTTGATATATTGATTTAGTATCTGAGAAACAGACATAAACATGAAAACTAACACTGACAAATGAACCATGAAAATGAGAACAAGGTCAGATGACACCTGCCAAACAGACAGGTACACCTTACAATATTTCATACAATAAATATATTTGATCTATTGTTTATAGTAATAGTATCTGAGAAATAGACCAAACCTAAAACAATTAACATTGTCCTATAAACCATGATGAAAGGTCAAGGTCAGATGAAACCTACCAGACAGACATGCACATCCTACAAACATACCATACACCATAAATAATTCAGTTCTTTTGATAAAAGTACATAATATTCTCCGAAGTAAGCCCATTTTGGACATTTTGTCAAAATATGATGGTTTTGTGCAATTTTCAGACCTAAACACTTGAGGAATACCTTGGCCGCCACCTACAATCCAAAATGTTTTGTAAACAAAAGATTCCAATTTTGATATAGAATTCATAAATATGAAAACTTTTTGGATCGTGGATGGCGGCCCAGGTTAATTATGTGGTGAATGCCAAAAACAATTAAAATTATGGAAAAATTTACCAAAATTGACCTTAAAATACAAATAATGTTTATTTAAGGTGTCATAGCTTCATAAATTTTAAGAGAAGGTGCAAAAAATATATTTTTATCTCAATAGTATTATCATAAGTATTTCTATGTGAAATTTGTAATTTTTGGCCCGATTTAAAAACATAAAAAAATAGGGTCAATTTTAACCCTTCGTTAACCTTCTCCTTTGACTTTTTAATAGATCTTGCCTTGCTGATCATTTCAGTGATTTGAAGTGTTTATTTATCTTTTATAATTTAAATCATAAAAGGCATAAAGGGGGAGTTTCTTTCTAAATATCATAGTTTTCATGGTAATACTAGTAGCCAAAAATGAGAAAAAAATGGTAAAATTTGTCAATTATGGGCAATAACTCTTATAAATTTATCTATCAGTTTTGACGTATATGGAAAATTGGTAGAGCTATTATTCTGAACATTTTTGCTCCTTTCAGATTTTCTATATTTATAACGTTTCAAAAAATAATAGACAAAACTTATGCTTTTACCCCTATGTTCTATTTTTAGACATGTCGGCTATGTTGGTTGGTAGGCAGGTCATCAGACACATTTTGTATTTGACTAGATACCCTAATGATGATTGTGGCCAAGTTTGGTTAAATTTGTTTCAGTAGTTTAAGAGGAGAAAATTTATGTAAAAGATTACCAAAATTTACAAAAATGTAAAAATTGACTATAAAGAGCAATAACTCCTTAAGCAGTCATTTATTTGTAATCTTACTTTGATGAAACATTCTTGCTGTTTACAGTTTATCTCTATCTATAATAATATTCCAGATAATAACTAAAAACTGCAAAATTTCCTTAAAATTACCAATTCAGGGGCAGCTACCCAACAACGGGTTGTCTGATTTGTCTGAAAATTTTCAGGGCATATAGATCTTGACCTGATGAACCATTTTACCCTTGTCAGACTTGCTCTTGTTTCAAAGATATAAGCCAAAATCTACATTTTACCCTATGTTCTATTTTTAGCCATGGTGGCCATCTTGGTTGGCAGCCAGGTCATCGGACTCATTTTTAACTAGATACCCAAATGATTATTGTAGCCAAGTTTGGTTAAATTTGGTCCAGTAGTGTCCGAGGAGAAGATTTTTGTAAAGTTAACGGCGACAACGGACCAAGTCAGATTAATGACTTTTAATGTGCGTATTGTTATGCGTTTACTTTTCTACATTGGCTAGAGGTATAGGGGAGGTTGAGATCTCATAAACATGTTTAACCCGCCGCATTTTTGCGCCTGTCCCAAGTCAGAGCCTCCGGCCTTTGTTAGTCTTGTATTATTTTTACTTTTAGTTTCTTGTGTATAATTTGAGTTTAGTATGACGTCCATTATCACTGAACTAGTATATATATTTGTTTAGGGGCCAGCTTAAGGACGCCTCCGGGTGCGGGAATTTCTCGCTGCATTGAAGACCTATTGGTGACCTTCTGTTGTTGTCTGTTCTGTGGTCGGGTTGTTGTCTCTTTGACACATTCCCCATTTCCATTCTCAATTTTAATTCTGCCGGACAGACATGCAAATCATCTGACACACCAACTACAGTTTAATTTAATATATAGTAAATTAAAAATTTTGTAGACATGTTTGGAAATTGTCCTTGAATAACTCCATATTTCCTATAAAGCATCATTTATATTTACCTTAAACATCATTTTCTGTTCTTAACAGTTTGTTTGATACTATAATGCAGATCTGATCATTCACCAAAGAACGATTTGACAAACCTAAGAAAGAAAAATAGTAATAGTTTATACATTATTACAAAATGTATATATATAAAAAGTTAAGAAATTTACATCCTCCTTAAATTGATGAAGTTCATGTTTAACTGTTACAGCCTTTAAATAGTATATATATGTGTGGCTCACCTACATGAATCATTGTGCATCTGCTATTAAACATGTCGCCTCTTCTTTTGGTGGGTTAATGTTGTTCAGTCTATTATAATAAGTTTTCTAAATAGTAGTGTATGGACTTCTTGGTTTTTATTGTTTTTTTTTTGCAAGACATCAGTTTCTCTTCCACTTGTGAGTTTTGAATGTCCCTTTTATATTTTCTGTATCATCATGATCATTCTTTTAAGATCAACAACTCATATATGGAAGGAGTTGACAGACAATTTTGCGCTGTTAAGCTATGGTATTGGTAGACTTTTTGGTAGATTTGTTTTTCGTTCATTTTTGTACATAAATTAAGCCGTTAGTTTTCTTGTTTGAGTTGTTTTACATTTGTTATTTAGGGTCTTTAAAGCTGACTATGCGGTATGGGCTTTGCTCATTATTGAAGGCGGTATGGTGATCTATAGTTGGTAATTTCTGTGTCATTTGGTCTCTTGTGGAGAGTTGTCTCATTGGCAATCATACCACCTCTTCTTTTTATATTTGCAATCAAATTTGAAGTTAAACAACAGTTTTCAGTATATAAAGTCTTACAACAAACTATCGCAAGTTTTCCCCATGATTTTAAGGTAATTTTCATTTCAGCTATTTGACCTTATGACCTTTTTGTTGATCTGGTCTTTCTGATCATTTTTGCTATTCATAGATTCTCACTATCTATTAAAGTTTAAAGATAATGGGCAAAAACCAAATAAATTGTTAAAAATTACTTGATTTATCGTATTAAGAGTTGACTGATCCATTTCCACCATACATGTATGGAGGTATTTCATTTGTAGATCATTTTTTGTATCTAAAAGTTGCCCTTTATCTTTTGCCATAAGGGTGGGGGTACATATTGGAACCCTGTTCTTTTATTGGACTTTTTCTGTAATTGTGTCCATTATACCCTAATCTATAAACCCAATAAGTGGTTAAAATTCTCATACAACTGCATACATTTTGTACCAAACATTATTGACCTGTATGTCTAGTGTATGAGTAGTGGTTCCCCTTCAGCCGACCTAATAACTAACATAAACATTGTTGACCTGCCAACACAAGGCCATGGCAAGCAACAACTTGCCCAATTATTAATCTTGTTTTTTTCCCCTTCTCTGATGCAAGGCAAAATGATATACACTTTTCAATCATGCCAAAAAAAATAATATGTGTGTTTCTGCTAATGTGCTGGGAAAGAATAGGATAGGTAGGTAGGCAATATCATTTTATTTTTACAAACATTGTTTAGCTGGTTTATCTACTAGGGAATGACTTTAAAAGTGCTTGTTCAAAAATGGCATAAAAAGTGTTAGGGTAGGCACTAAAAATTAGGGTATATACCGTACATATAGTATGTTTAGCGGAAACAAATATATTATTTTTTTGCCCAACCAAGTTGAAATGATAATTTACATGATAAATTGATAGCTACTGCTTATAATGTTTGCTACAATACAGTATCTAAGTAATACTTACCAATTTCAGTTGTTGGAGGAGTGATTGGCACTGAAAAATTATAAAAAGTTAAATTTATTTTAAAACATGTACAAATAATTTGCATAATCTGCAAATATTTTTACAAAATTAACTTTATTTTTAAAAAAGATGGTGGCTTCATAATAGTTCCTTATATTTTTACCAGTCCCAAACTTATATTTTTACCAGTCCCAACAATAATGTTTATGTTGTACCTCAAATCTATCTCAGCATACTCGATCTAGTAAAAATACCGTTGGTGAACATATTGTGTACAAAGTATCATGTTGATAATGATGTCACTCTGATGGTCACATGATCATGACAAAATGTGTTGATGAGACCATCAGGTGGATAGTTCTCATTGGCATTCATATTGCATGCTGCATCTCCTTATAATGATGATTCGTCCTGAACATGCATGAAATATTTGCCACTGGACGTTAAGCAACCAACAATCAATCAATCAATCCTTATAATGATAATAGCATGGTATTTTTTTTAAGAGATTTATATATCAATTTGACAATTCAAAAAAGGTTTAATTTCGGGTCTTCTATAGCTATGTGGTATGGGCTTTGCTCATTGTTGAAGGCCGATGGTGACTGTCACCTATAGTTGTTAATTTCTGTGTCATTTGGTCTCTTGTGGAGAGTTGTCTCATTGGCAATCATACCACATCTTCTTTTTATATTAAACTTCAAAATGTGGACGCTTTTGGCATTGCAGTTTTGTAGATTTACACCATGTACACATGAACAGGTCTTCCTGTTCTTTTCTGTCATTTTATTGCTTAGTACATGTAGTATGAAATCTACTCCACGAGTCATCTTCCTTATACAGATGCAGAATTCATTTTGTGATTATAAGCAAAAGTTTAATAACGTTTGTATGAGACATACTAAAGTTAGAGAACAGAAACTACAGATTCAGCCTTTTTTTAAATAAAGGGCATAACTCATGAACGGTAAAAGTGACACCGCCCAATTTCAAACTCAATCTGTGTTTTGTGGTAATAAGCATTACCTGAATCTGATGTTCAGTAGTTGTCGTATGTTGATGTGGTTCATAAGTGTTTCTCGTTTTTATATAGATTAGACCGTTGGTTTTCCGCTTGAATGGTTTTACACTAGTAATTTTGGGGCCCTTTATAGCTTACTGTTCGGTGTGAGCCAAGACTCTGTGTTGAAGACCGTACTTTGACCTATAATGGTTTACTTTTATAAATTTTGACTTGGATGGAGAGTTGTCTCATTGGCACTTATACCACATCTTCTTATATCTATTGTATATTAGTTTCATAATATTTAGTTTTAAAGACAAACTTACGTTAGATTACGAAAACAATGTAACGAGACATAGCTCATGAACTATAATAATAAAGGTGACGCCACCCAATTTTGATATTGATTTGTGTTTTGTGGTAATTAGCATTGTGAATAAGTTACTAAATTATTTATTTTATACTCACCTAATTAAACAAAACAAAGATGAAAAGTTTCAAGTAATACTCTGGTATATATTTTTTTATTTCATTTTTTCTATCATATGAGTGAAATGGGCACCCAAGTGAATAAATACCCTTGTATGACATTTAGTTGAGGCAAACTTAAATTAGGAAACGAAACCAATTTTGGGAATTACGGACGGACAGGACAGACAAGGGCAACACTGAATGCCCCTTCGCTACAGCCATGGACGTACAAATAGTATTCTCCAGTTTCATGTGTCTGTCTGAAATCAGGAACAGTTTAGGCCTAAATTAAAATATTGTTTGTTTGCCTTTTCCGACCCTATTTTTGAAACAGGGTAGGTAGGTAGGTAAAATATTTTATTTTTCTTTCCCAAAAATAATTTGGCTTGGTACATTTTTGTCATGGGTAGGCAGGTAGGTATAATATTTTATTTTATAGATACAAAATCTGCATGATATCATTGTTGTCTGTATTGCTTTTGTTTAAGTATTCTTTTACTATGAAGTTTCTGGGACTATTACTATAATAGTCCCAGGAAGTTTTGAAAAAATATAGAATGTTAAGTTAATTCATATGCACTACTACCTTTTTCTTCAAATATAAAAATATAGGACTATGTGGCATATTTTCAATGTTTATATGCCTGGAACTTTTAAGAGTTTTAACTTACACTAAAATTCTGTACTACGACCTTACCTCGACCTTAGGTTTTCCACATATTTCAATTTGACTGTATATATATGGTAACCATTCCCAAATCATGTCTCTACGAGATGAAACATAGAGATCATATCTGGGAACCAGTATGTCAAAAAATATTAACTATCTATCTCTCCAAAGCATGGTTTGTGAATCAGTTGTATTTACAATGTGCAACCTATAGCATGTTTTATTCACATACTAACAATTTTATCAAAATTTGAACTTAAATTACCAGAGACATATCTTCGAAATAAAAAGAAAATTTGACTGGATATAAAGCCACAGCCCCGCAGTCCATTTCCCACCATCATCGTCTTGCACCCAGTTAGAAGAGCTAAAACTAAGCATTTGTCTTATTTTACTTTCAACCCTCGAGTGTTTAAATTTTCCTGTGTGCCGGTGTTTCCTATAAAAATGCTACAAGACTTGAAACTCACTTGTCACGTATTTTACATTGCATTTATAATTGGTCTGTATAGAAAAACTTGGCGATTTTACTGCCAATTATTCTCCCATTTACAGGCCTTTGGTTCATGTCAGATATGAATAATATGTCAAAGCTGGTCAAGGCATCGTTAACATAATCATCCTGATCTACGGATCACCAAAGGCCCTCCTACATAGGATACAACGTCCGTGTACCAAATATTTTGTACACACGTTGATAATTTTGTTTTGGACGAACTTATTTTAATGAACCCTGCTCTTCAAGTATAGATTGAAATAAACAATTAATTTCCCCATAGGCGACAATGATAGCTTTTTCGAGATACAGACTTTAGAAAGTTGATTTTTAAACAAAACCTTGCTAGAATTAAAGAAAAGTTATTAGGACAGTATTTTTGGTCCAAAAATATAGGTTCGCGTTGCTTTTCTAAGCGTAATTTGTACTTATCTCCCATGCCTATCAATTATGCACTTAAAAATACGTGTCTCATTCTAGTGTTTAAAAGACATCTCAGTTCCGTTAGGGCTAAGGAAAATAATTTATTTGGCCTTTGGTATAATGCAGAATGCACGAAGTCTCTAATAACAAAAATAAAGGAGCACATATCAACCAATCAGGATTAGCTATACTCTTAATTCTGAATACCATGTTATGCTCATAAAATGGTGTATTATAACCTATAAAGACACACAGGGCAACGTCAGTCATGATTTCAAAACTTTCGACATCGATTTCAAACCAATGCTTTGAATCTCTACATGCATGTGTTCATGTCAAACACTTGTGATACCAAACAGACTAAACCCTATACGGGAGGATAAAACTGAGGATTCAGGTAAAAAGTTTTGAGCGGTACATACAAATATAAGATTTTCGGTAGGAAAGAAAAATAAAATAAAATAAAATATTGCCGAGAAATACAAATTAAAGATTTTCAGTCGGAACTAATTCATAGGGTCGGTCGGTAAAGGCCAAACGAACAATATTTTAATTTAGGCCTTATCCCAAACTCTGTCTGACCAACTAAATGTTTTTAGTAGAAAAACGTCAAATTTCTGTTTCATTCTGACAGACAAACCCTAAAACAGTTTGACAAAGTCTGCAGGATTGGAACCTCATCACTGTTTGCATTTCTTACATTTCAATGTATTAATATTTTCAAGGATAATGGTGGTTAAGGTAATGCTAGAAATATGTCTATTACCAGTAGGCCAAAAAAAAAAATATGTGTTTCTGCTAACTTGCTGAAAGAAAAATGGGTAGGTAGGTATGTCATGTATGTAGGCAATATCATTTTATTTAACAATTTTTTTTTAGCTGGTTACTACTAGGGAGTCAGTCTGACTTTAACAGTGCTTGTTCCAAAATGGCATCAAAGTGTTAGGGAAGGCACTAAAAATTAGGACAGGTAGCATTAGCGGAAACACAAGTATTAATTTTTTGGCCTTATTGAAATTTAATTATATCAGGATAGATACTAGGCCTAAGGGGTAAATAATAAACATATATTATAATGAAGGCATTTTTTCTAATCTGTTATAATCATATATATATCATCAATGGCAGATCCAGAACCTTTTAGAAGGGGCCCACTGACTGGCCTCTCCAGTCATGCTTCAGTTATTCCTATATAATCAACCAAATATTTCCCACAAAGGGGAGGCAGGCCCATCCCCTGCGGATCTGCATATGATCATGTATACGATATCCATAGTCCAAGTAGTGACATAGCATATATATATATATAACAAGAGTGTATACGCTGAAATGTCTCACCTTCTTTACTAATCATTGATATTATGTTGATAGTCCTAAATATAAAGCTTTACTACAACTAACACATAAACCTAACATGATCCAAGAAAATGAGGTCAAGGTCATACAAACCAAACAAGTAATACATGTAAACCTTATAATCATTCAATACACTAAATATAGTTGACCTATTGCTTATAGTTTTTAAGAAATAGACTTAACCAAGTGAAGAAAACTAAACATTGACCAATGAACCATGAAAATGAGGTCAAGGTCAAATAAAACCTCGAGGCTGACATGTACATCATAAATGATAAAATATTTCCATACACCAAATATAGTTGACCTATTGCATATAGTGTTAGGAAAAAGACCAAAACTCAAAAACTCAACTTTACCACTGAACCACAAAGTAAGGTCAAAGTCAGATGACACCTGCCAGCTAGACATGTACTGTACACCTTACAATCATTCCATACACCAAATATAGTTGACCTATTGCATACAGTATAAGAAAACAGACCAATACACAAAAACTTAACTATAACCACTGAACCATGAAAATGAGGTCAAGGTCAGATGACACCTGCCAGTTGGATATATACACTTTACAGTCCTTCCATACACCCAATATACAAGACATATTGCTTATAGGATCTGAGATATGGACTTGACCACCAAAACTTAACCTTGTTCACTGATCCATGAAATGAGGTCGCTAAGTGAAGACTGTCTGAAGGGCATGAGGACCTTGCAAGGTACGCACATACCAAATATATTTATCCTATTACTCATAAAAGAGAGAAAATTAACATTACAAAAAATCAACTTTTTTGCAAGTAGTCACTGAACCATGAAAATGAGGTCAAGGACAATAGACATGTGACAGACAGAAAGTTCGTAACATAGGGCATCTGTATACAAAGTATGAAACATCCAGGTCTTCCACCTTCTAAAATATAAAGCTTTTAAGAAGTTAGCTAACACGGCCGCGGCTGGATCACTATTCGATGTCGAGTTTTCTGAGACAAAAGTCACAGGCTCAACAAAAATTAGCTGTGGAACCATAGCTAGACAAAAATAAGATGTGGTATGATTGCCAATAAGACATTCACAACTCTCCACAAGTGACCAAATGACACAGAAATTAACAACAATATGTCAACGTCTGTACAGCCTTCAATAATGAGTAAAACCCAAACTGCATAGTCAGCTATAAACATGATAAAAGGCTCTAAATGACTAGTGTTTAACAATTCAAACCAGAAAACTACAGCCAGATTAATATGTACAAAATAATAAACAATAAGAATGAGTTCATAGTACACGATACCCCACTTCCACTATCATTTTCTATGTTCAGTGGACTATGAAATTGGGGTCAAAATATCTAATGTGGTTTTGAAATTAAAGATCATATCATAGGGAACATGTGTTTTAAGTTTCAAGTTGATTGGACTTCATCTTCATCAAAAACTACTTTGACCAAAAACCTTAACCTGAAGCAGGACAGATGGACTAACGGACACACAGACGGTGAAACCAGAAAACATTAAGCCCATAAATGGGGCATAAAAACAAATATGATATTTACATATACAGCAACACATGACCACTGAATTAATTACAGGCTCCTGACAGTCCTGTCGGTCCTGATGGCAGGTTTAAACTAGTTTGAAGGAGCCATCCCTCCCCTTAATTACCCCACTGGAAATAAGTTTCTATAATTTTTGTTGGTCATCCTAAGGTATTAGGCTAAGTTCAGTGAAAATCTAGTCAATTTAATGATCTAGTCTATTCATATTATCAAAATATCATGACAATTTTCATAAGTTTAATTTTTAGTAACCATGTTAATCATTTTAGTGTCTATGAACTACTGTAAATTCAGAAATTATTGTGATGTTTTAATTATTGCGAAAAATGTGACAGGGTCATATAAATCGCAAAAATTTAAACTCGCATTTTGAAATTTTAATTATGAATTAAACAGGTTTTTTCTCAATATCGCATTTTAGTTTAAAATGACAAAATCGCAATAATAAACATGATAAATGCTCGCAATAATTTCTGGATTTACAGTACATGAACTATGTCTAGTGATTTATCTGTGTTATTTGTAATTTATTGTATCTGTCAAATTCATGCTTTTATCTTGAATAAATATACCGGTAATATATCCCAGTCATTCCCAAGGTCGCCGCCATTTGGCAAAGTCCAGTAAAATTTGGTTTAGTCCAGTTAAGCAATATGCATAATACTGGACCAATGACCAGTAATTTTTTAATTTTGTCCAAATCATATGAGTAAATGTCCAGTTAAAAAAAGTCTGGTCCAGTTAAGAAGAATGGATTACTGGACCAAATGTCCAGTTGATTTCTCAAAGCCTTGGGAATCACTGATATCCTATTATATCCATTTAAAGCCAATTTCTCTTGGGGTGGGGAGGGGGAAGCTACTGACTGGGGTTCTGTTACCCCACCCTTTTTATATAATTTAGATTTTTTAAATCATGTATACTTTCCCATATTGTTTGGGTTTGTGAAGTCCAGAAAATATTAGGAGCGCAGATTCCTTATATGTATTGTTTAATTACGCCAAGTTACAGCAAGACTTTTGATGTGGGCTTTTCATATAAGTAATAGATCTATTATAGAGTACAGATCAATTATTTGGGACCCATATACCCAAAAAGACATCGACAAATTGGAATCCATACAAAAAAGAGGGGCTAGATTTATCACCAAAGACTACAAATCAAGGGATGAAGGATGTATGACAAAAATACTATCAGAACTTCAGCTTCCGTCACAACAATCAAGACGACAACAACGACGAGATTTTCTTTTTTAAAGTGGTTGAGGGGAAGATACCTGAGTGCTTCTTCCAAACGATCTTATAAAATTTCATAGACCCAAACGACAAATAAGAGCAACAACATATGATAACTTAGTAACTAAGAACATTATAGACCAACAACTTCACAAGTCCGTTACAACAAACAAGCGGTCATAGTTCCCAATACGGCAATAGTAAGACCGACCAGTTCATAAACTCTATCTTTGTACGCACTGCAGTAGATTGGAACATGATCTAGAGGACTCGGTAGTGTGCGTCACTACAACAGAGGAGTTTAAATCAGCACTCCTCAGCAAGTGCGATTAATTTATGCACAGACCAACCCGTCACACAATAGCCGAAAGGAATCTGTGACGTACCCATCAATATTCATAAGTGGGAAATACAGATACAGATAAAAATAATTTCTGACTTGCCTTGGACAAAAACCATTACCCCACCTTTGCTCCCTACCATAATTTGATTTAGTTTATATTATAAAACCGTAATGCCATTTATAAAATATGTTTTTTTTTACTTTAAAAAATTTTAATAAATGAAGTGTGTTTGTTTAAGTGATCTGAGTGAGTGACCTACCCATTTGTTTACCAAAATTAATCATCTGCCTCTTCACAGTTTTGTTGCGTTGACTGTTCTGTTCACGTCCCCCATTTTTGAAGTTGAAAAGCGACCTTCTAATCAAAAAATAATCCGCCTCCGCTTGGATTGCTTATTTTATTCCATTTCCAATATTTTAATTCAAATGTGCGTCTATGTTTTTCCAGGTACAACATTTCTGATGAACAAAATTATCGGGCACAGCGTCCTTGGTGTCGTCTGCGTCATAACATCTAGATCTTTCGGGCGTTTAAAAATGAAAACCGAATCCGGACTAAATTTCCCGATTACCGTAACTGGGATTCCAGCTGAAGCATTTTCATTATTACGTATTTCTATATTCCGTTATTAATCAAGTCTTAATGTTTTCAGTATTGTAAATACTGCCTTTTAAGACAATAAAGACTGGACTCGAAATTGGCAAACTCGATAAAAATAAACATTTGATAATTACGTATAATATTTATAGGTAAATAATTTTATTGCAAATAACTTGACGTTTTTTTCACCCTCGTTTATCTGAGGAATAAACCACGGAGGGGAGGGCGGGTCACTTCATGTAATTGGGTAAACGGGGATGTGCAAAAAATTAAAGACATAATTTTGCGAGATTTTATACAAAAATGACCCTCCTACAAATCACATAGATAATATAAATACGCTATAGAGAATCTTACTGTATTCATTTGTAAGTTCACCTTTAAATAAGTTCCCAAATGAACTCCAGAAATTTGAGGGTAGCTGTATATCTTTATGAATTATTAGTGATGATACAGATTATATAATTTTGAATCCATAACACCAAGATACATAACCTTAAATAAGCCCTCACGGCGATCCCAGATTCCGCCTGAAATGACGACCCATGCTTAGCACCAAAACAGTATAAGTGGGGCCCACTGACCGTTGCCTTAGAGGGGGGCCCGCTTCAGTCATGCTTCGGTGATTCCCTATATAATCAACCAATTTTTTCCCTGAAAAGGGGGGGGGGGCTTTGCAGCAAAAACGTGCCTATTGTCAAATTATTAGAAGCATATATCTAGATTAAGGGGGAAAAGTTGAAAATAAGGGGTGCTGAATAAGCATGTGTAGCAACCAATGAAAAAAAAAATATCAATCCTGAAAAAAATCCTCCTTTTCTACTGGCATTTCAAATGGTCGATCGTCTCCTAATGAAAATTTTTAAAAAATGTTATAATTAAGCTTGAATAAAAAGAGTGGTGTATGCTCCCGAATGTTGTTCACCCCTTTGGGTACACGGGGTTCAAACAACAACCCCCCAAAACCGAAATATTATAAAGTTGAGATTCAGATTGATGTTTGACTATCAAAGCCATAACCTAATGCTAAGACCAAAATGCCACTGTGGGTGATATTCTGGTTACATTGAGACTTTGCATGCACATTATTCACTGGAATAAGTCTACGATCAATATTTACATGTGTATGACAGGGACAGAAGCGTCCAAGTTTTTTAGAAGGGCTGACATTGTAGATGACAACATAAACTGCTTCGCTGAGCGAAGCTGGATACGCCCGCAGATGTCCAATCCTGAACAGTTTGGGCAAAATGGATACAATAGTCAAGCTTGATACAGGTCTGAATTTGGATTGTAATCAAATATTTGACATATTAAAGGTTTCTGAATAAATGTAGTCAAAGAACTTGAAATTGGTTATACGAGTTGAATTTATATTCAATTAAAGATTTCTTGCTGTAGTGCAATACACTGTGCTGTTGCGCATAATACTTAGTAAATCTGTTGTCAGACTATAAACAAATAAAGTTCAATTAATTCTCAATGTCATATCAAAATTTATGAAAATCAAAAGGAGCTTACATCAATAGATATAAACAATTCACCAAAGTTTCATGAGAATTGCTGACAGCATTTTGAGTTATTGTCCGAAAACTGGAAAATCCCCTTTTAATGAATAAAACCCCATAACTCAGAAATGTGAAATGTAAAATTGATAGAATTCTAAAGGAGCTTACATCAATAGATATAAACAATTCACCAAAGTGTCATAAGAACTGCTGAAAGCATTTTGAGTTTTGTCCGAAAACTGGAAAATCCCCTTTTATGAATAAAACCCTGTAACTCGGAAAAGTAAAATCTAAAATTTATAAAAATCGAAAGGGAGCTCATGTCAATAGATATAAACAATTCACCAAAGTTTTATGCAAATTGGTTAAAGCGTTTTTGAGTTAATGTCCGACATGTTGACGACGGACGGACAGACGGACAGACGGACAACGGTATACCATAATACGTCCGTAAACGGGTGTATAAAATTGGCAGATTTTATGCTAAAATGATGTATCATAAGTTTCAATCCAATGGGGTGTGTGCCCTCTACGCCACTGTATTAAGAATTATTTACAAAACTCACACGCTTTTATTCGTTTTAATTGAGACAAAATGAATAAAGATAAAAATAAAGAATAGTAATAATTTTTTGGGGGGTTACGGTCTCATTAACGTATTAACCACATATCTCCTTTTATTCATATTTCTAATAAAACCTGAAACTTTAGTATGACAATTGTTTCGGTTCCCAAAGGAGCGTAAAGACAATTGGCAAATGTGCAGAAATTATGAAAGTATTTGCCATTAAATAGTGGCGGATCCAGGGGAGAAGGGGGAAAGGGGTTGGAACCCCCCTTTTTGACGATCAATGCATTTGAATGGGGACATATGGTTAGAACCCACCCCCTCTTTATCCATGATTGGGCCTGAACCCCTATTTGAAATGGCTGGATCCGCCCTATTTAATAATTCATAATTAAAAGGGTTGGAGGTCACATGAAACATTTTTGCCTTTCAGTCCAGTTCATTTTCATGACCATCCAGTAATTTATACATATAAAGATACTGAACTGCAAATATTAGACCGTTCAGAAGACCAGTCAACGTAAACAACGAAACTATGATAATTCCCCATCCCCAGATATATATTTACTTACTGTGATTATAAACAGAATAAATTAATATATGAACCTGCAAATATCACATTCACATGTCCTTCTGATTCCTCTGGTAAAATGAGAATAGATTTGAACAAGGATTTGTATAGTATATTATACAAATCCTTAGACGATCTTAGACAAACCAAAGGCGGATTTAGGGAGGTTATTGTTACAAAAATATATTCCCAACCGTATGTTTTGGAATAAAACCTTCAGTTAGATGATTACACCATTTCATAATAACTTATAAATATCTGATGCATTTACCTGGCCACAGAGTTTTAATAAACAAAATTGAAATAGACATCTTCTAAATAGTTTCAATGGTTACTTAATATTATATGTCTCTGATAATGGTAATCAGTTTGCTGATAATTTCTGAGTGTCCATTAATTTTGGTAACTTGTTCATTTTCAAATTATTATTTAGTGTAAAAGACAATATTGTGTTCGTCTTCTACTTTCCCCTGCATGTAAAAACTTATAGGTAGAGGCTATGTTTCGCCCCTGTACCAATTTATCCCTTTGGAAGACTGTTGAAAACCAGATCCAAGTTGGGATGCTCTCTGTTATGCTTTCTACATCAAACAGTGAAACTTCTTTTGTTCTGAGTGTATAAATATTGTTAAAATGGTAATTAAACCAGTTGATTAAATATAAGGTCGGGAATGGGTAAAGCTAAGGGGGTGTTGTAGTACTTGACTATCAGAGACATAAAGATACATACATATTGTATTGTACAGGTTATATGTGACAGTCTCTTGTAGTCATGGTAGTACATATATTTTAGTGTTCTGTCCATTCTTTCCCCGTTCACAAATAAAGTCTCATTGCCATCTTCCAATTGCTCAATAATTTTTAAAAAAGGGGTGGGCAAAATTTATATGGATATGAGTATGATTTGTAATGATAATCAGTTATAGCAAAATATTATTTTAGATTAACTGCCAATGATTCAGCAGTAGCATCTAACCTTAAGTGGAAATGATGCTTACCAAATAAAAAGAACTAATAAGGTCTAAAGGATATCTATGTTAGTATCACAGACATATATACATTGTAATACAATTGTACATTATACATGTAAAACAATGTACATGTATGTTTCTGTAACTATACCTTTTAAGTAAAATCAAATTAATCTTAGAAACATGGACAGTTTGAAAAGATACATTTTTTTAATTGTGGAATACAAATTGGTAATTATGTTTAAAATTTGTGTGAAACTTCTCATGTAAAATGAATGTTTTACTTTTTCACATTAATTTCTTTGATTCATATGAAAATAATGAGATGTGGTATGATTGCCAATAAGATTACTTCACCTGAAAATTTGCACATGCATTTTTAAAATTCTTGATTCACATGTATGTACATTTAATGTGTAAATTTCAAGTTTAAATAATACATACAATACATGTAGCTTTTTAAAGGAGGATGTTGTACTATTAAGGTTTAGCATGAACAGATAACTTTAACCAAAATAAATACACAAATATTCAAGTTTGCAGTATGCTGTTGTTATTTTTTCATCAGCTTATACCATGTATACACTATTTATAAATATGCTCTCTTAAAATGAAAACCAATGGAAAATAAATTGTGAAAAAAAATAACCTGACCAATTTGATGTGAAATTCTCTTGAAGTTAAATGTTTAATTGATGTTAAATAAATTTTAATTTGAGAAAAAAGGCTGCATAACACAAAATATATAATGAAAACGCATGTAAAACACATGTAAAACATATGTTTTACGTGCGCTTTAAAACATACGCTTAACGACGTGATGTATTACGCCCGTTTCTAAACAGGCGTTTACACCCGTTTTGGTACAGCCGTTAAACGCATGTTGGCTAAAACATACGTATTCCATACGTAAAACGATATTTTACAGACGTTTTTAAAACGACGTAAAACATGCGTTGCACTTTTGCTGTGTACCAGGAGTATAATTTGGTACACCAGACGCGCGATTCGTCTACATAAGACTCACCAACTGTAGCATACTCGTACAAAAAAACTATGAACTATGAAGCAGCAAAACGTCTATTTGTGCAAAATATGTCAAATATTTCTATTAGATATACGGTAAATACAAATGATGGATTTGACCCAATGCTGTATATATTAAATACACCATTATACTATGTTTAATGCAAAATGATAGTTTACAACCATTTATAGGACAGGGTCGGGGTCTTCGGGAGACGTTATCTTATAATAAATCGTGTTATCGCTATTTTGTGCATTTTTCCTTTGATCATTTTTTGTGATAATTTTTCATATCATGCTACTCGCTTGAGATGGAAAATTATCGCTAGAAACTAAGGAGGCACGTGGCGTTGCTAATGAAATTGACATGAAATTGACAACGTCGTCATAGGTAAAATAGCGATAAACAGATTATCATTGGTCATCTCAACTCGATTGCTTTTCTCGCTTTCGTCGTACCGGCTCAAGCGAGAATATCAATCTCGTTGAGATGATCAACGATAATCTATAAATAAATGCAGTATTTGTAATTGCATTTAATTTCATGGTATAAATCATTTTTAAAAACGAATTATGTCCTTCAATTACAACTCTCGATTCAATCACCATTAGCTATTTCAACTATTCTAGGAGAAACTTACGTATTCCATTTGTTTCTAGGTGTATCAGTACTTCGTGTCAAACAGTCAAACGCTTTATTTATATTTAGAAAAAAAATGTTTAGACTTCCTTTCTAGAGATAAGAGCTTCCAAAATGTCGTCGGTAATATTAAAAAGTTGATAAACAATATTATCGCTATTTTGTGCATTTTTCCTTTGATCTTTTTTTTGTGATAATTTTCATATCGTGGTACTCGCTTGAGATGGAAAATTATCGCTAGAAACTATGCAGGCACGTGGCGTTGCTAATGAAATTGACATGAAAGTGACAACGTCGTCATAGTTAAAATAGCGATAAACAGATTATCATTGGTCATCTCAACTCGATTGCATTTCTCGCTTTCGCCGTACCGGCTCAAGCGAGAAAATTAATCTCGTTGAGATGATCAACGATAATCTATAACTATATAAAAATAAGGCGATTATATCAGCTCTTAATTCTCTACTACAATGAAGTTATCATCTTAGAGCGAGATATTAAAATTAAAAAAAAAATATTTGAAAATACATTTTTCCATTGTTTTATCCACGAGATAACAGAGAGAAAGTCTTTATTTGATAACTTTTCCTGCGATCCTGTTTTGGAAATTGGTGTATTGTTTGTTATTCCCCAGTAGAATGGCAAATAAAATAACGCTATATATTTTAATGCGTACGCTTTTCTCGATTTGTTGTAAACAGGAAGACACATTTGATTTAAAAAGTTTGCTGTTATTTCAACTCGAAACGTAGTAAACATGTACCGTATTAAGTGAACTGTTTAAAATTTATGTCAAGTTGGGATTTTTGTCAAGATTTTAGGGTTCGCTGTACATGATAATGTTACAGTCTAACACGGCATAGTGTTCTATGTTTATTGTTTACAATCACTTCAACCCATTCCATCGTTGGTCAGGCTGGTCACAGATAAGATAATGCGTGTCCCCTTGGTATCTTCTGCCTCTTAAATATATCTATATATGATCTTTCAATTACATACTCTTCATCATAACCCACCATTTCCTTCAGAAAATGTCTGTACGAAGTCACGAATATGACGGTTGTTTTCCCATCGTTCCGTTGGTTGATATAGTCGAGCGTTTGATTTTGTCAGCTTTTAATTTTACCTTGGGGTTCAGTATTTTTGTTAATATTTTTTCATCGCCACTTCTACTGAATGGCTGTTTTAACACGTATGCTAGTCTGTTTTTTTTTTTTAATTTAATTGAAAGTCATTTTGATAGTACAGAATAAAGTTACCAATGGGGTGTTTGAAGGTCTTAAATCGAAGAAAAGTCAAAGAAAAAGACGACTAAAAACCCAACAATAGTCAAACATGTCAAGGACGCGGATACCCACTAATAACGGGGGAGGGTGAATCAAGTGCACATGAAGACCAGTAGTCCCCACTCAACATGTCGATTAATCATAGATTGATTTGGTATTGGCAGAGTTATGTTTCGGGAATCTATTTTTAAAGAATGAACAATACTTATGGTAATCTAATGCGGATTTCCTTTTTCATTTCAACAACATCCTTAATACTCTTACCATTGAATAACGAGATGCGTGGGTCATAAGAGATACTTCTGTATACAGGGGGCACTGAGAGGTGTTTATTTTATAACAAACATCCGAACTATAAGAGTAACCTTACGCCTTTCATATGCTTATTATGTTTAAAGTAACAAATAATTTTTTATCACGAAGTTGTTGAATACCGTTTCCTTTTCCTCATTTAAAATTCGTCTTAAAATTGACACATCCTTTCGGTCTCAAATTTGAAACTCTTTTTGGTTTAAATAATCACCTCCGATCTGTAGTTCCTATCCCACTTTTATGTCTATAAATAGAAAGGAAAGTATACCATTACTACTCCACCTTCTTTAATGAATTAAGTATAAAACAGTAACTATAAATGCGCACACTTTTATAATACTTAAATGTTTTAAATTATACCGCCTCAGATGACAAATATACAATCAAGTAAATGTAAAGGTCAGATCATCACACCCAAAGGTGTTTTTACTTTTAACTTACTGTATGAATAACGACCGTCTTTATATTTTTCATTTCGCACTGAATATATTTTGATTTTATTAAGGCATACGGATAAATAAGAGTACATGCATATAATACGTCTGCGTCTGCTATATGCTTTTACAAGATTTACAAGATAGATAACTAGATAACCAGTTCAAACCTAAACAGCCATTTTTTCAGAAGTATATTAATTATTTTTCTTAATTCGTCGCTTATGTATTGTAATAATAGGCCGTTAGTAGTTGGCAACTTACGCTGTACATTTATGGCATGTTCGTCCAATACAAGGCTTCCTCATTTTATTTGACAATGCATGTATGATGTTTTCAGTATATACACTTTCGCATCGGCTTGGCATGACTTTCGTTTTCTTCTATATATTGGCTTCCATTTTGTCAAACCTTTGTTTTTAATGGTTGTCGTTTATACTAGGTTTTCTTATTTTCTTAGATACAATTTCGGCGAATTTTCTTCCATCATCGTTGAGTCCCTGGTGATTTAATGGTCTTTTTCTTTTTTGGTGTATATTTTTTCCCTGTACATTGTAGTAATTGTTGTTGCAAATGATCGACTTTACTCGAGACCACTTTTCCCGCTATCTGCAATTAATCGCTTCCATTGTATATCACATTGATATTGAATACTGTTTTAAATACATATCTTCGTTTTCTTTTTTGATTTAAACTAAAAAGTTGAATTATTATGTAGATGTCAAAATTTCTCTATCCGAGAGATTTGGGCATCATTGTAAAATTGAGAATGGAAATGGGAAATGTGTCAAAGAGACAACAACCCGACCATAGAGCAGACAACAGCCGAAGGCCACCAATGGGTATTCAATGCAGCGAGAAACTCCCGCACCCGGAGGCGTCCTTCAGCTGGCCCCTAAACAAATAAGTATACTAGTTCAGTGATAATGGACGTCATACTAAACTCCAAATCATTGTGTATGTTTACGCATCAATATTATAAATATTTGTAAAATAATTGAATTTGCTCGTATTAAAATCTATTTTTGTCAATAGATTTATAAAGCATATAACCTTTCATGAATGAAAACTATAGTCCTGACATTTGTACGAGCTTTAATCAATGAACTCTCCCTAGACATATACAAACATGAACTTTTTCTCAAAAGGTGAGTTTCATTCATTTTACCAGCCCTGCTGTGATCAATGCCGCTACCTTCATTGATGGTCATGCTGTCTGAAACTAAATAAGTTATCTTGATCTAAGGGTGCATACATTTTTACGTGAATGTGTTTATACTTAACATAGAGGTGACATGTATTCGGATTAATCAAACCACAATCTTATTGATTTTATCATTAAACGGTTGGTAGGTGCAAAATACTTCATAAATATCAAGATTTCATTGTTTTTGACTTAGTACAAACATGTCAAAATATTGGTGACATGCTCAGTAACAGAAAAACCAGTCCGTTTACTTCTATGAATAAAGTTTGTTCCAAATACTTTAAAAATATTAAAAAAAAAAAGAATTGGAAAGAATTGCATCATCCACAAATTACAGTCTTAAGTCTAAGGCAGATTTTTAGAATGTATGATAAATAAAATAATTATAGATACCAGGATTAAAATGTCATACGCCAGACGCGCGTTTCGTCTACAAAAAACTCATCAGTGATGCTCGTTTCAAAAGATATCAGACATAGTTTGGTTTTTCATTAGACTCACACTGAGCTGAAATGAAACACGTTGGCCATTTAAGTTCTACGTGATGTTTCATCCGTCACAGTATTTGAATACCTCCAATAGACATAAAATAATGATGTTTGTCTTTTGTCGTTTTTCTGGATTTTTTTGCCATGTGATTGTCAGCTCTTTTTCAATTTATGAATTTAAATGTCTATTATAGCATCTTTCGCCTCTCTTTTACTCAAGTTATCCTGGTATTTTTTATGAGTAATTTTTTGTTGTTGCTTTTTTATTTATTTATTTGTTTTCATTGTTTTCTTAATTATCAATTTTGTTTCTTATTTTCCATTTACAACCTTGGTACAATTGTTTTATACTTAAATATGTAGTTAACACATTGTACTTTGACCAGGCTCAAATAGACTTATGAAAGTTAACTTTTATGAATATTTGTTAGAATAGTAATTTAGACACTCAGCCTAATCTAGTGTTCAAGAGCCCCCTGTGTGCGTTTGTGTGAATGTGTGTGTGGATGAACTTGTTTTGAATATTCCTGTTATATTAAGTGATATCTGTGTTAACCGTTTACTGCTTATAAAATGTTGAATTATTCGAAGCACTAAGGTTTTTAACCGCCAGGAATAGATTGCTTTAGCTGTATTTGTCTCATCTTTTCGGAATTTTTGTTTTGTATGCTCTTCAACTTCGTGTTGGTTTTGCTTTCCAACTGTTTTGATTCGAGTCACTGATGAGTCTTTTATGTGAACGAAAGCGCGTCTGGCGTAGCAAATTTTAAGCCTAGTATATCTGATGAATTTTTACCAGTAAGGCGGCCACATCAAAAACTTAAAAATGAAATAATTTTGTCTGTTGCAAACCAAAATAAAACCTTCGTTTTCATTACCCCTTTGACAGATAAATAACAAATCGATCTACATGTACATACGAATGCAATAAACTGACAGTATAAAATAAGTAACTGTGGTATGATTGCCATTAAGACAACTATCCGTCAAAGTCCTAATGATGAGGATTTAAGAAACCAAAGGATGGATTTATGGTATAATATTTACCAACATTTCCATTAACTGTCGTTCAAAAAATTGTATTAATTGACTTTTTCCAGAAAAGTTTCTAGTTGGATTTATGATAAGGTTTGTTTTGATGTTAATTGTTTATTACATTTATCAATCTTATGCTGTAATGTTTTTTGTTGTTCTGTTGGAGTTTTGTTTGTTCTGATTTTCCCAAAAGTTTTTAATGAGACAAAACATAAAAAGTATGACAAAAATAACTAAAAATATTGGACAATACAACAGACAACCCTAGCCACCAACAACCGGCTCCTCTGAACAAACATATGTAAAAGCAAGGACAAAACACAACGGAAAAATGGTCCAAGTGTTAGGAATCTTCTTCACAGAAGTTATTCTTTGCCTCCTTTTCCAATAAATTATTACTTGCGACCATGTTGTTTTGGTGTTGATCGTTGTAGGTTGTTTTTTGTTGTTTGTTTGTTTTATGTGTTTTGTTGTTCTACTTCGTGTTTTTGGGGGGTAATTTTTGTTGTTAACTTAATATGTTTTATTGGTTTTCAACAGTGTTTTGTTGTTTATTATGATACCTTTGGAGGATAAAGCTAGCCGTATGCATTTAGGTCAGTCCTGAATTTATTACTGGAGAAATGCGAAAGCTTTATTCTGACCGTTTCATGCCCTAACTGACATATGTTTTTTCGTTTAATAAAAGGTTAATTGGACCACCTATTGTGCTTGCATTTTACGACTAAGTCCTCTCCGTATCAACTTCTGTTGTATTTCATTTATACAGTTATCTGCTATTGAGTTAAGTCGCTTTATCAGGTTGTCATGTAGTACGTATCATAGTCACAGTACCCATTATCAAACTGAGAATGGTATACACTGATACAGTCATTAGTAATCCAATATATCTTTCCTAAATTCTGCCAAAAAAGTTAAAAGGTGCATCGCTTATGCAAATATAACCAAAGAACGATAAAGACATCAAATGTATAAATGACAGTTGTGAAATAGATGGGAAGAAAATTTAATTTAGTAGAAATAATGTGATGTTGAAGTACGCATTGAGGCATAACCCTACCAACCAGGTGTTATGAAGTAAATTTAATAGTATATAATACGCTCTAACAATATATTCTGACAAAAGCATGGGTACTATACAAGGAGATAATTGATATTTGATTTTGTGGAAGGTAAGCAATAGATTATATCGACTGATAGTATTCTGTAAGCAATTATAATAGACCACAGACGTTGTTAAAAAAAAGATGTAATGGGCTTTGTCGTTATAGATAAATTTATGGTAGCATTCAATAAGTCTGGTTTCAAATTCGTTTAAACTGTTATCTTAATTGAAGCTTAACTACTTAACGGAGAGGATGTCGCGATAATAGGCAATGTTAAAATAGTACATATAAACACTGTGTTTTAAAATCGGCATGAATATGATTTTCTTACATTGGGCGAAGTTGACTTTGTATATGACACATTCGTTGTAAGTGGACACGGGTGTTTCTCATATTGCTTTAGTTATAAGGAACCTCTTTCAATAATTGTTGTGACTCGAATATAATAAACATTGCAAGCGACAGTTGTTAAAAAATGAAATCACATATTGACAAAAATAATTGCGTGTAACATTCCATAAAGGCGAAGACTGAAAATGATGTATGTCATTTCGAATTCTTAAGGTAAGATAGTAAATCTATTTATTGTCTAATTAGAACACATTTTGGTTATAACAAAATGTCAACATGGTTAATCTTTATTGCTCCTGAAGTAAACAATTTGAAAAAGTTTTTTTCCTCAATTCGTCAAAATTGTTACCTAACATATAATTGCTTATTTCCTTTTCATATAAATGTCTTCACAATATATGTACTTGAAACTAATTTATATTAATTTGCTCTTTTAAGTTGACATTGACCGATTAACTGAAACTTTTTGTAAAAAAAAAACCCAACGAGATGCAATTTTAAAATTTTAAATGGTACGTAGAAGTCTACCAGAAAAAGTGAATAATTATTATATGTCAGTTCACATTTGAAATATAAACAATGCTATGGCTATACAGTTTTGAAGATTTTTCTTTAAAGGGAGTATATAATTTCCTGATTTTGAGTTTCTGATAAAATCATGATTTATAAGGACATGCTATATCAGAACTATTTCGAAACACTGTAAATGGAATGATTTTCTTCTTCTTTAGTGAACGCATGAATTTGGATATGACAAAATCATAAAAATACTTATAAAGAAGTTATAAGTAAATACAGTATAAATGTTAATGTTTGTCAAAGTCAGACCATAGAGTTTCTTAACGGCTTCGACTCTTTCAGGTTGAATTTCTCTGTTTAAATACAATCCTATTTGTAATATAAAAACTCTTACAATTGGAATATATACTGAGTTGTTACAAGTACGTATTCTTTATTTGGAGATATAGAAGAGGGACGAAAGATACCAGAGGGACAGTCAAACTCATAGATTGAAAATAAACTGACAACGCCATGGCTAAAAATAAAAAGACAAACAGACAAATAATAGTACAGAAGACACAACATAGAAAACTAAAAACTAAGCAACACGAACCCCACCAAAAACTGGGGGTGATCTTAGGTGCTCCGGAAGGGTAAGCAGATCCTGCTCCACATGTGGCACCCGTAGAAGGGTAAACAGATCCTGCTCCACATGTGGCACCCGTAGAAAGAATATAAACACTCTTTTCACGTTGATGAAAATCTTGATGAATGAGATATGTCGATTTACAGAAATATCATTATCTTGTTAGTTTTACATCCCTGACTTTGAAATGTTTAGGTTTGAACGTTCCCAACGAAGGTAAATACAAAAAGTGCTTCGGACGCATGGCATTTGTTTTCACTTAAAACAAGCAAAAAAAGCGTACTCTCAAAATATGAGAACAAATATCTACAGAAAATGATTAAAAATTCAGATTCGGGTACGACCTGTCATAGCCTTCTTGGATTTTCCTGCGTTGCAGAACAATTTTCCGTACGAAGCGATATGCGTCGTCTTACAGCGTTTGATCACACATCACAATAAACGACTCAGCAGAAACTAAATCATCATTCTAAATATAACTTTTCGATGAGTCACCTATAGGATAGAAGCATAATTCTTAGTTGCAATGTTCTAATCATGGAATTTTGTCAATTTAAAATTATTATCTGTAAACCAAACAAATGCAGTCACATATACATTGACCAGACCTTTTTATTTATATATGTCAGATAGTGGCCGTGCTTGCACATGGCTTATTATACATGCCTGTAACGTAACTTGTAGCTGTTCTTTGCATGTACTATTACTAAAGTTTTGAAAGTTTTCATATCTTTGTAACAATATGACGTACATTAGCTGAGAGACTTGTTTCAATCAATGGTTAGGGATAAACACGCAGTTACCACACCAAAATTAATAAAAAATGATACCAGAAAAACACTTTTAATTTTAACAAAAGACACACTCGCATATAAATATCAAAGTGAAGTAAAATTAAAAGAAAAAGCGAAACAATTTCAAAACAAGCTACAAGTAGTACCAACCACAGAATCAATCAAAACCGATAAAACCTAAACAAAAAGTGAAGGCTTATACTGTTATGATTTTACTTACCGGATGCTTTTGGTCTTAAAAATACCGGTAACGATTATAAAGTGTTGTATTTTAATGGTTATGATAAAAAATGGAATATGAAGATCAATGATTCAAGATGTATGGCCACGAATAAATACGTAGTTGATTTTGGATGAAATACATCTAGTGATACAAGTTTCTCATATAATCATGTTAAATGAAAAACTTGTTGTAAAATTTGTACTAAATTAAAAACAAAAACTGTACATGTTGAATCTTAATTTTATTTTTTTTGTCATCTTCAGGAGCACCTGATATCACCCCCGGTTTCTGGTGGGGTTATTGTTGCTTAGTCTATAGGTTTATTTTATGTAGTGTTGTGTAGGTTGTTGAATGTCTTTCGTCGTTTTCGGTTTTTTTTTTTGCCATGATTTTGAGTTCTGATTCTCCTTTTGGTATCTTCCGCCTCTTTTTAAAATAAGGACATGAGATATAATTGTTACTGTTACTGAAAAAACATTAACTAAATACCGACCAATCGACAAGAAAAAAAAACCAAACTGCTCACTGCACGGTCTTCAACTATTAACACATACATATGATAATCTATCAACAAAAAATGTAAATTAAATTTGGAAAAGTGAAAAGAAACAACTGACGGCATAGAATAAATGTGATGCATTTGATGATTTATTCGCCTTATCAACGGTATTGATGATTCGTCCAGAGCATGTATATGAGTCTATCAGCGGTATTGATGATTCGTCCAGAGCATGTATATGAGTCTATCAGCGGTATTGATGATTCGTCCAGAGCATGTATATGAGTCTATCAGCGGTATTGATGATTCGTCCAGAGCATGTATATGAGTCTATCAGCGGTATTGATGATTCGTCCAGAGCATGTATATGAGTCTATCAGCGGTATTGATGATTCGTCCAGAGCATGTATATGAGTCTATCAGCGGTATTGATGATTCGTCCAGAGCATGTATATGAGTCTATCAACGGTATTGATGATTCGTCCAGAGCATGTATATGAGTCTATCAACGGTATTGATGATTCGTCCAGAGCATGTATATGAGTCTATCAACGGTATTGATGATTCGTCCAGAGCATGTATATGAGTCTATCAGCGGTATTGATGATTCGTCCAGAGCATGTATATGAGTCTATCAGCGGTATTGATGATTCGTCCAGAGCATGTATATGAGTCTATCAACGGTATTGATGATTCGTCCAGAGCATGTATATGAGTCTATCAACGGTATTGATGATTCGTCCAGAGCATGTATATGAGTCTATCAACGGTATTGATGATTCGTCCAGAGCATGTATATGAGTCTATCAACGGTATTGATGATTCGTCCAGAGCATGTATATGAGTCTATCAACGGTATTGATGATTCGTCCAGAGCATGTATATGAGTCTATCAACGGTATTGATGATTCGTCCAGAGCATGTATATGAGTCTATCAACGGTATTGATGATTCGTCCAGAGCATGTATATGAGTCTATCAACGGTATTGATGATTCGTCCAGAGCATGTATATGAGTCTATCAACGGTATTGATGATTCGTCCAGAGCATGTATATGAGTCTATCAACGGTATTGATGATTCGTCCAGAGCATGTATATGAGTCTATCAACGGTATTGATGATTCGTCCAGAGCATGTATATGAGTCTATCAGCGGTATTGATGATTCGTCCAGAGCATGTATATGAGTCTATCAACGGTATTGATGATTCGTCCAGAGCATGTATATGAGTCTATCAGCGGTATTGATGATTCGTCCAGAGCATGTATATGAGTCTATCAACGGTATTGATGATTCGTCCAGAGCATGTATATGAGTCTATCAACGGTATTGATGATTCGTCCAGAGCATGTATATGAGTCTATCAACGGTATTGATGATTCGTCCAGAGCATGTATATGAGTCTATCAACGGTATTGATGATTCGTCCAGAGCATGTATATGAGTCTATCAGCGGTATTGATGATTCGTCCAGAGCATGTATATGAGTCTATCAACGGTATTGATGATTCGTCCAGAGCATGTATATGAGTCTATCAACGGTATTGATGATTCGTCCAGAGCATGTATATGAGTCTATCAACGGTATTGATGATTCGTCCAGAGCATGTATATGAGTCTATCAACGGTATTGATGATTCGTCCAGAGCATGTATATGAGTCTATCAACGGTATTGATGATTCGTCCAGAGCATGTATATGAGTCTATCAACGGTATTGATGATTCGTCCAGAGCATGTATATGAGTCTATCAACGGTATTGATGATTCGTCCAGAGCATGTATATGAGTCTATCAGCGGTTTTTAATAGGGTGTGTGTTGCTTTATCTTTTGGGTTTCTATGTTGTGACTTGTGGACAGTTATTTGCAGATCTGTTTGTCTTTTTTCTGTTGCCCATGATGTTTCTTCGACTTATGACGATATGTTTCACTTGCCACTTGGTATCGTCTCCAACTTTCGATAAATAAAGCTAATAACAATCAAAACGAAACAAAAATGACAAATCAATAGTCAGAAGGCCAATCACAATCAGAATGAGGAAAACATAGCTTATTTTTCAAACTGGTTACCTTTATCTTATCTTTACTTGAGTTCTTCTTGATTTTTCATGACAGAACTATTACTTTTATTCATACCAGAAGTTTCAAAATCTAAATTTTCCTCCAACGCAAATTGCTAATCAGATTATAATATCATTTTATTCTAATATCCCAGCTACACATGGATAAACTCTTTTGGTACTTTAAGATTCCTTGGTTTAATATTGATGGAATGGAAATGAAGAACTAGCTGAATATAAGTGCTTGGTAACAAACAGTAATACAATTTGTCAATCACTTCTTGGTACATACAGCGCAACAGTGATATGAAACAGTCAGTTTAAACGTCCCCGACTTCCTTCTTATTCAGATAAAAAGATAACAGTTGGTATTGTAAAAAGTGAAACAAAGCAGAAAAATTGATAATTTGAAGGTCAAAACATGAATGACCATCAAAATATTAACATAAACAATCCTTATCATTCCGCTAAACAAAACGATCATAACGGGGCATGCAAAATTGTCGCCATATTAAGAAAGCATTATAAGAATAATTATAGGATGCACACACAATTAACTTCAGTTATTAAACCACTAGAAACGCTACAAAGAAGTTGCTTGAATGTGAAGTTTTAAGTTGCATGTACAAATTTAAAATTTTCAATCAAAGGTAATTTGTTTATAAATGAGTGATTATTGAAATTTGATTTTGTGTTAAATGAAGTAATACATATAATGCTCAGCGACTGTGTAAACCTCAAACAAGTACTTCTTATGTTAAAATGCATTCAATTTGGATATACCAATATATGTCAATGACCTTCACCGGATTAAATGATACAATTTCGGTTCATTCATAAACACAAGTATCTCATAGAGTAAATATATCACGTTTATATCCTAGCCAAATTTTACATAAATATTAACAAATTGATACTATAAATATACTGATCGATTGACATGCCTTTACACTGTTGAAGCAACTATAACTTTAGTATTAATGAGAAGCTGATACTTTCACATTGTTGTTTGCTTTGCGTACAGTGGTAAATATCTTATGCATATTAAAAACATCTTAAAGTAACTCATGTCACTGTTAAAGGTACTGATAGTACAATCAATTAATTTTGAAGTGTAAACACTCTTTTGGTGTTTTTGATGTTCCTTTCTAAAGCAAAAATACAATCAAGGGTAGCGGTAAGTGATATTTTATTGTTCAATTAGATGGAATTTAGATGGATCTTTACTGAGTTTGGCCATAAACTGTGATTCATAAAACACAGGAACGCGTCGAGCTGCTATTTAAGGATCACAACAGCCCATGTGAATATCTATAACCTGTCGATAGTCATATTTGGACAAGGTCATGAATTTTGCAGACTGTTTCTGACGAATTTACACTAAATCCGTTGGATGTGTATTGTATTTATTGATATTTTAATCTGGGAGGACATGATTTATTTATAAATTGAAACTAGCCTTGATCTAGGTTTCAGTAACATGAGTAACTGCGCGTAGTCTAAGACTGGAACTTTGTGAATAATGTCGACGAAATAATGAATCAATCCTTCCTGATTTTTACCTTGTTCTTTGGTTGTGATATTACACTTACCGTTGTCTTAGCGTATGGTGAGGATTGAGCGCTCACAAACATGTGTCCCCAGTCAGCAGCTTTCAATTCAATGGGCTGTCATATTTGTTTTTCGGTTATTGTTTAAGAATAAATCAGGCCGTTACTTTTATTTGTTTAAAATGTTTCACATTTTGTCATGCCTTCTATAACTTAATATACGGTATGCGTTTTGCTCATTGTTGAAGACCGTCCGGTGATTGCATCTCTGGTGGATAGTTGTCACATCTCCAAAGTTAATATGTCATTGCAAACAGCAAAAAGAACCAATCCATAAATTTGAATAAACAAAATACAAATTACAGTTGTTAATAATTTTAGGAAAATTCTTTAAATAGGATACGGATGGAACTAGTAAACAGAGGAAAATGCAATGATAATTATTTTCTTAGTGGACAAAACGGTATGAGTTTTAATTTTTATTCAGCAACAAATGGTCCAGATACCGACTTGGTAACTTGGAGTCTATGATCGTTTTCCTCATTTCAAGATAAATCTCCAATTTCATCGGGTTGCTTTCCAATATACTTCTTATACTTGAATTCGAATATGAATGCAGACTATTCAATTATTACATTCAGTGTTCTGCATTGCATGTGGTAATATATTAGAACACTGCGGAGATGTGTGAAAGCTAATTAATATTGCAATTCTTCATCGAGGTTCAATCAATCATCAAATGTGCAGATTATGTTTTCCGATTGATTTTGATAGATTAGATGATGGACCTCATACGGTCCCACAAACAAGGTAACTTTTAATGGCTTTCATTCACGCAGGTGTTTGAATGAGCGACCCAAAGGACCACATTAAACAATGGCGATTGTGTCTATCAAAATGTTTAGCCGATTTTGATCTTAGATGTGATCGTTATCAATAGTTCTCACATTTATCAGAAGTTTGATTGACAAAATCTACATTTATGGATCAAAACATTTAATATTTTGTCGGTAATAAAAGGCATTAGCGTATTTCATAATTTGATTATTTATTCTGATTGTAACGATCAATATGAAGACGGTTAGAATGTGAATTAGACATATTTTCTTATTACGAAGGGTAAGACAGTTTTAATTAGTCCTGTTGTATACTCTTTTATACACACGACGTAATTATTATGTATACAATTGCTGAACGGCATTATGCTATGAAATCTTTCAAAATGTTCAAATACACATATACGCACTTTCCTATTAATGTTTTAAAAGAGTTGTCAATATCTGCAAAACATTTTTATGCCCCGCAACTGAAAGTTTGGGGGCATATTGCATTACCCCTGTCCGTCCGTCTTTCCGTCCGTCCGTCCCATTATAGGTATATTGTTATTCCAGATAACTCCTCCTACAGTTTGAATGCTAGGAAGTTTTCACTTTGATGGCTGTTTGTACATATATTGAAGGTGTGCATGTGGTCAGGGTTTTGATTTTTATAAATATTTGCACTTTTGGGAGATAGTTGAACTTATTTCAAAATAACACTTTGCATCTGCGGGGGCATCATTTGTGTCTCCCAGACACAATAAAATCTCAAAGAAAGTTCTACGTTGACTTTGTTATAATGCAGTCACTTCAGAGTGGAGTGCGGGGGCATCACTTTGTCTAGTTTATTATTCATTTAAAATATTCTCAAATTTTTTTTTCAGCTTTAAAGAATGAGAATATTGTCTGCTGACTACACAGTAATAATAGCTGAGTTCATTATTGCTTACATACTTAGGAACATCGTTTTCGGTAAGAAAATTAGTTATGTCTTTAGTCTTAGCAAGATAGTGTTGTGTTAAATTGTGTTAGTGGAGGAAATTTAGGCTTACTATGCGGTATGGGTTTTGTTCATTGTTGAAGGCCGTACGATGATTTATAGTTGTTTACTTCTACGTCATTTGGTTTCTGGTGGAAAGTTGTCACATTAGCAATTATACCACATCTCCTTATTTTTATATTTTTATATATAAAATATATTATGCTTTAATGCATCAAATTCAGGGGAAAATTAGGATATAAATAGATTTAAAAATAAATGTTACATGTACAAATTCTTAGTTTCCAAAGTAACAAAAGCATATTAGTATTGCAACTATTGAATCATATTCTAAGAGAAAAGCACCAAGATTGTCCGGTTGAAAATGTGTACTGTGCTATTTTCTGACTTAAACCTAGTAGAACAAATATGTATTATTATTCATCTGAACGTTTTAGGTAAATAAAAGAATCAGGCCATTAACCCTAGAACCTTATAACGAACAGGATCAGGATATAGACGATACATTACACGCTTTTGATGGTGCTACATGTATTTCCTTTCTATAATTGACATCACTATCTAAAACAGTACAGAAGAATCTGTTTTAACAAAAATATATATATATATATACGAATTTAATTTACCCATTTTGAGACCAAATCTTTGTGAATTTGTATATTTTCTAGCATTCGTTACACTATATTTAAATATATATACCTCAAATTTGCGTTAGCAAATTTTTGTTCTTCCCTCAGCAGGATTCGAAGCCCTGCATCTGAGACATCGTGGCAACATGGCCGCCTGCACCGTGTCCAGCGCCCTAGAGGTCGAATGGTCTAGGGCGCTTGACACAGTGCAGGCAGTGTTGCCACGATGTTTCATATGCAGGGGTTGGAATCCCGCTTAGGGAAGAACAAGAATTTGCTAACGCAAATTTGCAGATCTAACATTGTTGGGCTGAATTTGAGACGAAATATATAATAATAAATAATGGTGTTAGCCCTGTATAGCCACAGGTTATCAGATGGAGAACGTCTGTCGCAAAGTTGTCACATATTTAGACTATATATATGTATATATATGTGTGTATAAAACATGACGTTTAACATTTATACAACATATTAAGGATGTCAGTACTAATGAAATTTCTTCTTTCAAAACCATACACTAATATATCTTTAGGCCAAAAAATGAAGACCGCAAATACATGTAAGAAAACGCAGTGAACTGAGCGACATATTATACATTCCAGCTGTACTTGCGTACATTAATGTTACAATTTTTCATTTATGCATTTAGTCAAGGAATTGTATATTTAAAAGGAATGGAAACGCGGCTGACTTCAAAGACATTTTTATGATGCATCTCTGTCTCGGGCGGTGCGTTAATTACATCCCGTCGCTCTATCTGGCTCATTACTTATCCGGCAGTAGTTGGTTATTTAATCATGAAATGAAAAAAGGAATTGTAAATTTAGATATACAATTCCTTAATGAAATTAAAAAAAAATACAACAATATAACAATATAACAATACAACCTTATACAAAGTTACTTCTGAAAAACGTTTTTACATCGCGATGACCGTGAGGGCATTTCGATGTATTGTTTGCCACAGAGATTTCTACTTACGTAACTTTCGTTTTTGACTGGTAACCGATCTATAAATACGCGGACATTATCGAGTGCAAAATAACATTCCTTATCGCTTGTTATATATTCATTTCTTCAATGAATACTCATAAAAATATTTTTTTAAGAACATAAATTAATAATATGAAAATGTTTTGTCGTTAGAAATATATATATATAAGTAAAAAATCATTAATATCTATGCACACGTACAGAAAAATTGTGTTAACGCATGCGGAAGAATATCTCAAGAACGTTTTGCGGGAAAATATGAATGCCTACGCGGACATTATCGAGTGCAAAATAACATTCCTTTTCGCTTGTTATATATCCATTTCTTCAATGAATACTCATAAAAATATTTTTTTAAGAACATAAATTAATAATATGAAAATGTTTTGTCGTTAGAAATATATATATATAAGTAAAAAATCATTAATATCTATGCACACGTACAGAAAAATTGTGTTTACGCATGCGGAAGAATATATCAAGAATATTTTGCGGGAAAATATGAATGCCTACTCAAATCCAATCTATTAGAAAAATCGAATTATTACAGAAGCGTGTCCACCATGCACTTGCACTGCACTATAATTAGAATAGTAGAAAAGAATGATATACAAATGGATGAAAATTATGTATACATGTAACTGTTATATACAAATATTAATATACATGATATATAACAACAAACCCGGCAGAGTATACTGATTTGTATCACTACAATATAATAGTTATTACGGTGAGGTTGAATTCCCTGTCATTTATTCATCATCCACGCACGAACATGTCTCAGAAAAAAATATATCTCTGTATATTAACCTCACTTTCAGGTATAGAGATGTGATTTTTTTTTCTGAGACAAGTGCTTGTGACCATCCACAAGAACTTGCGGTCATCCGATGTTCAGTACTTCAGTACTTTGATTATTCTTGTTCCTCGTCTTGATATTTCATGAAGGTATGCAACAATTAGATGAAATCCGACATTATACGAGTTTTTAAAAAGAAAGGTAATGCAAAAAGTGAAAAAATAACTTTTCAATTTTGGAATATGACTGGTGTAGAAAAGTATACAGGAAGAAGTACGTGAACAGATATAGTATTTTATCTAGATAAAAGAACTTAGATTAAAGGTGTTATAATAAACACCGGTATGGGATATCCAATTTGCAGGTATAATCTAATAAAAGTATCATGTATCATGATACGCTAATTTTTGTCGTATATATTTAAGATGTCAACAACGAATCACGCCGAGCACACCTGTCAATTAATGCCAAATGATGCCACAGTGCAATTAAATTTTGATTAGAAACAGTTAAAACTTTCCAACATCCACATACATGTATTTCTTGGTATTTTTAACACTTAAGCATAATTTGCGAACTCTAGACTATACTGTTCTGTGAGAAAAAGGAAAGAACTGTTATGCTGTCTTATGGTAATTTGCGACAACGCTTAGTTATGACAAACTGCAATATCAAATAAAGTTGTATTTGAGAAAAATAAATAAATTAAATCGTGTATAAAACCACACAGTCGATTTCAAAGTGGAAGTCTATACATTTTTGTCTGTATTTTCAGACTTCGTTCGGTCTGGAACTTGACTGAACAAAATGACGTCAATGTAAACTATAAACAAGGGATTTTGAAAATCATAGAAAATTCGTTTCTTGCACCATTTTCATAAATCAAACACCATGTTATAGAAAAAAGATTAAGCTTTTTAATTGTACTTCATTGTCATGTCTATTTCAGGAAGTTATTTAACACTTACCAGAATATAGTGTGTTGATGTATTTTTTTCACTTAAAATTTTCAGTTTGTTTCGAAATAAAATCATTTACAATATACCAATAACATTTAGCATTCGTAATTTAGACCAAATACACCAGTTTCACATTTAACTGCGCATGTCTAACCTAATTAGCTAAACTATGAAATCACGCGATAATTCCCTAGAATTCATCAACTGGGGGCTTGCGGTTGATAAGCAGTGACCATCACCTGATTAAAAGATTCTAAAACGGACTACTGTTTGTTGTTGGTTGCAGTAATAGACGATCTGATATGCCGCCTGACTTTGTACCTTTAATTGTC
Organism: Mytilus coruscus; assembly: GCA_017311375.1. NCBI lineage: Eukaryota > Metazoa > Mollusca > Bivalvia > Mytilida > Mytilidae > Mytilus > Mytilus coruscus. The sequence continues at coordinate 33,602,780 of CM029601.1, forward strand.
ACGAAGGAGTTCTTGGATTCACGCTAAGGTCGTTCACTTAGCGGGTAGAATAAATTAGATAAATAAGCGGGGGTCACTTCATATCCATAGTATTAGGTCATAAATTAAGAAGTCAATTAACACCTTAGCCATGTGGAATCCTCGTTTTACCTTGTACAATTTCACCAGGTGACAATTGATAAAAACGTAATATATTCTACATACAGTTACTGAAAAGGGGACGACTATTTGATATTCTGACGGAAGCTAGAAGGAAATTTATTCAACTTTTGTACACAATTATTTCCTGCATTTTGTGTCTAAAAATCAAATGGTCATCCTCTTATATAGATGTTTAAAATGTTAACCCTGGTACCTAATTTACACTGAGATATCATGGCTAGTATGGTTAATGCAACTGGGTATATATTTTTTTTAATAAGTTAGAGGGGGTCATTCAATTTGATCTTATTTTTAATTAATTTGAAATGTCATATCTATCCTTTTTTTTTATAAAATTTGAAAATCATTTTGGACACAAAGTATGCTAAGATATGCATTATATAGAATTTGCAAAAGTTGAAAATATGTAGAAAATTACTCTGGCCGTTTGCACTGAACCACTGCTTAGGCAAAGTCGATCATGAACATAGCCTAGAAATTAAAATAGTATTGAATGCATTGTTTAAAAGTCTGATATTTGAAAATTGAAGATAAACCTGTATTTCTGATACGTTTTTTAAAACTGCTTTAATTATATCTCGCTTCATTATCATGACCGTCTAAAAACATCACTGAAGCAGATATATTTGAAACAAATGTACATATAAATAAGAAGATGTGGTACAGCGTATGAGTGCCAATGAGACAACGCTCCATCCAAGTCACAATGTATAAAAATTTAACAATTATAGGTCAAAAATACGGCCTTCAACACGGAGCATGGGCTCACACCGAACAGTAAGCTATAAAGAGCCCCAAAATGACTAGTGTAAAACAATTCAAACAGGAAAACCAACGGTCTAATCTACTGAAAAAACGAGAAACGAGAAACACCTATGAACCACACCAACAAACGACAACTACTGAACAACAGGCTACTTAGACTTAGGACAGGTGCATACAAAATGTCTATTACAATTAACAGGAAAGTGTTCTATTTTATGTTATATGCCATGTATGTTGTAGCAGGATAAAACGCATGGTGACCCCATTTTTTCTTTTGGTATTCTGAAAGCATTTTCTAAGAGCTAGTGAGCTATCTTCTCATTTTTTATTTTAAAATTCTATCATTCAGTTTACCTTCAAATATTCATATAATGATGCATTTTCTCTGAACAATCCATACAAAATGTTTCATATTTCCACAGCCGTGGTAGCTTGAAAACACACTCGGTATTACAATATACATGTATACTACATCTTTGTCAAAGGATATATGGAAAAATTCTATCAATTTTCGTTTATACTTCATACTATACCATTAGTGGAAATTTCGATTATTTAGTAGCTACATTCTTAACTGCCGGTAACTGGTCCTTGTACCCATAAAATTTCAATCAAAAGTCACCATAACAGTAGCAGGCTTTTGTTTCGAAAGAAGATTAATAGTTCGAGTCTATAGTACTAAACCAAACTATAGGGCGTAACCCTTTACATGTTACAAGAAGATGTAAAAAAAAATCAAACTGACATACAGAACTGTAGCGCAGTAAGCAAAAGATAGCAACTACAAGATTTATACCTTTTTTAAAACCATTTCGTTCATGAATACAACTGTTATGAACTCTTTAAGTCAACAAGAAGACTTATTTTCTCGTTTGAATTGTTTTGTGTCGGTACCTTTTATAGCTTACTATTCGGTATGGATTTTCTCATTGTCGAGGGTCGTATGGTGACCTATATGGTTGCTTTCTTCTGTCTTTTGGTCTCTGGTGGATAGTTGTCTCGTTTGCAATCTTCTTATTTTAAATTTATGTTATTCTCTGTATAAACGGTCATATACTATTTAGTTTGAGTATATAAATATAAAAAAAAAAAAACGATTATTAATATCTTAAAATTAAATAAACTTGGACCTCTATATACATTTATTCGTCCCAATCATAATACAGTTACGTTTGTTAATATACAATTGTTTAATGTCAGCAATTGCCAAAGATATAGAAGCTATTATATCTATGATGTTAGTGACAACTTCTCAAATAGCTACATTCGCCGTGACAAAAATACTGTGTACTGGTATCATCTGTTTACCTTTCTCCAGCATACACCACGAGAGAGAGAGAGAGAGATAGAGATGTGTATTATCGGTTGATTTATTATTGTGTTGCTAAATATTAGGGGCAATCGGTTAGCCCCCTGTCACGTATGATATCGTTAATTATCGCGTGATTTAAACTAAAACGCGCATAGGATTTCGATATCAATGTTGATAAGTTGCTTATGTGAAACTGGTCTATTGTAGGAAAATGTTTCTTCTTTCAAATGATATCTCATGTTGTCACTTTATTCTTTCTACTTTTCAACATTTGAAAAACAATCGTATTACGCTGCCAGATTGAAAGACACGTTTTGACAGAATAATGAAATTCTTATTGATAAGACTTTTCAAAAGATTTTATTGCAAACGTATGTCCGAAAAATAATCAAAAGGATACCTATGGCCTTAGCTTTTACATGGCATAGTAGTTTATACTTGACTTAATTTTTTCTCTCCTTTATATCTTCTCAAGCAAGATGACCCAGTGAATTTAGATGACCAACATATATATGACAGGAAATTGACCTCCGTCATAATTCTTTATATTATTTATCATACTTCCGACCGAGTCCGACATGGATTATAGCTCCGCGGGAGTCCCGATTGATCTCGAGCCGCGTTTCCATTCCTTTTAAATATACAATTCCTTGATTTAGTGAAGTACAAAATGATAAATTGTGTTTACTTTCGAATTTTAAAACCAAAAATAAGAATTGTAGATATGAAATGGTCATATTTTTATATGTCATTTTTTGAAAATAATTCCTGAAGCTAGAACATATCCTTAGAGTTATTGATAAAATTTGGAGAATTACCGAATTGGAGCTCTTTTAACGTTTCTACGGATGCTCTGCACATTTTAAACTGTATTACACTTCAGATGCGGATCAATGATTTTGAAAAGAAAAGGGGGGAACTATGCAACGTTAATTAGGAGTGGAATATGTAAAATCTCTATGAATTAACCATATTTTAAGCCTCTTCATTCTTAAACAGGCGAAATTAAAATATAGTGGAACTACAAAGATATTCTCTGCTGGCACAGAACATTTTGATGATTGAAACGAATGTTTTAATCGTTAATTTATATCTTATTCAAACAAAATTCATATTAGAGAAACGTTACTAAAATAATAATCTGTTTGAATTTTATAATTGACCCAGGCATTTAATTAATTATCCATTTGTACAAGTTGTTTCCTTTAGGGAAGCCATACATTGTCATTAAAAATGAAGAGCTCGCGGAAAGAGCAAATTTATCTATGCGTTATGAGTGTATTCCTTTAGTTTTTCAAATCTTTTAATAATTGTTAATCTTTAACTGAAACATTTGATAGCAATAATTATCTTTCATAAAAAGATGGTTAAAATGCCTATATGTTACTTTCAACATATTTTGCTTTTGCATGGACAGTTGCCCATTTTGTATGGTGGCGAACCAGTCAATAACTGACAAAGGGGAACAACTTGTGTTAAAAGTGTGTAATAACAGTCAAACCGGTAATCGGCAAATAGACTGTAGATAGCCTTCGGTATAACCTTTCAGTTACCATGTTGGAGATGTAACAGGTTGCTTTTCTTATTTGAATAACCATGTGTTACAAAAAAGTCTGACGAGAGACCCTTACTAGATCGTATCGTGATGAACTATGCAAGGCTCATGGAAAATTTAACTGTTTTCAGAAAGCTACTTTTTCTAAAGTCTAACAGTCATTTGAATTTGGCTTTCATGCACGTTAACCCCCCCCCAAAAAAAAACCAACATGGGAATAAAAGGGAAATAACTCTTGCACGAAATTCTCTAATCGAAAACTATCCAATCTTATAACTTATATAATTTTAAAATCTTTATTTTTTTTATTTGAAACCGGCAAATAATGAAGTATAAAAAGTAGTATAAGTGTTTAATCTTATCTTTCAGTTGAGGGCCAGACCTGTAGTGTTGTTGAACGAAATTTTACTGCCAGCACAATAGAAATGATATCTCTGACGTCACCAGGATATAATGGAGGAGCTGGAACATACGAAAAGTAAATATCAATACTAACAATAGAACACTAGACTTTACTAAACTGAAACATACTCAGTATATGTAAAATAAATGATATATTCTGTTAAACAGATGACATATCAACTGAACTGTCTTACCATTTCAAAACAACGAGGATATGACACACAGCGCTAGTGAAACACCAGAAGGTTACAGAAGACTTTCCAATTTCAGTGTATTGAATGAACGGTCCTAGTTGACCTGTGGTCATTTGGAGAAAACGCGTCATAGGACATTGTGACGTGAAGGTGTTTGCTTTGTGAGGTCAAACTTTTCTGGAAAAATACATTTATTGTAAAATCGTGTATTTCGTCCTTGCATAAATATACTGTAGTTGTATCATGTACAGTAGGGCCTATTGCATGATAAATCTAGGTTTTTTTCACATATGGTTATCTTCAGTATATGTTCCACGGTAAACTTGAACAATTTGTCATTCTCAATCATAGCTCAATATCTTATTTAAAATTTAAAGATGTTTCTAATTTGTTTCAGTGATATGGATTGTTGGTGGATTATAGATTCAGGATCTGATGATTTACAGTTATTAATATTTCTTACCTATGACATATCTTGTCCTGGCGATACTATAGCATTATATAATGGTAAGTTATATATTTTGTAATATTATGTAATTATAAAAGAGATGCGAAAGATACCAAAGAAACATTCAAACTCATTAGTCGAAAATAAACTGACAACGCCATGGCAAAAAAAGAAAAAGCCCAAAAGACAAGCAACAGAATACAAACAGAATATAGAAAACTAAAGACTGAGCAACACAAACCCCACTCAAAACCAGATGTCATCTCGTGTGCTCCGGAAGGGTAAGCAGATTCTGCTCCACAAAGTCGTGTTGCTCATATAAGTACAAAACCGGTGATTAGTCTAATATGGTAGGTCACATTCGGGGAAAAGGATAGATATAACTTATATTGAAATAAATATATATATATAATTAAATTTGATGTGACGGCATCGTAAGTAACATTATCATCCTTTACGACAGACAAAACATAGCTGTTCTGTAAGGTACACAATCTGCTTGCCACAATATCATCATGTACTGTGTTACAACCGTAGATTAAGCCGACGAGGAAAGGTAATACTCTATTAACGAAAACTATATTTTAATATAGGCTAGTTGGTCTGAACACAGTGCAGACGGTGTTGCCACGATGTTACAGTTGTAGGGGTTTAAATCCCGTTGAGGGAAGAACAAAAATTTGCTAATGCGAATTTGCATAGCTAACATTCTTATAAAAATAAGAAGATGTGGTATGATTGCCAATGAGAAATTAACAACTATAAGTCACCGTAGGGCCTTCAACAATGAGCAAAGCCCATTAGGCTACATTTGAGACAAAGTATATATATGTATATATAGTGTAACGAATTCACAAAGATTTGGTCTGAAAATTAGTAAATTGAATTCGTTAACAGTTTACTTATCTGTCAATGATATAGAGGTCAAATTAAATTTTACATGGTGGAAACTCGTGTTTTTCTTCTATTTGCCATTTACAAAAATGTACACAATCATTAATACGACAAATCAAGCGTACTATTTAGTTTACTGTATGAGGTCGATGTCTACTTTAGTTTTGTCTCTTTTGTAAGAAAGGCACCTTTTTACTGACCTCAACAGTTCTAGATGAACAACAGGCTAAAGTTGAAATCAAAGGGGATGTTACCATTGTCGTTAACCCAATTTATCTGAAAAAAATGAGGGTGCATGACTCAATCCAAAACAATTATATACCCTGTAAATTATTCCTCTTTTCATGACAAATACAAGTTAGCGTGACTTTTAGTACGAACCGTTTGTTTGAACATTCGTATTTATAATTATATCAAGATTTAAATGATGGTATAGATTTTAACTACAAAAGTTCAATGAGAATTGGACAATCGGTATTCATGTGATATTTAAGTTACTGTAATAACCATATTTATTGTACTTGTTTCAAATAAATTATGTACATGTACCGGTACTGTAACAGTGTCATTTGTTTCTTAAAAAATATAATTATAATAATATACAAGGATAGAACCTTGTCACAACATTTAGGTAACAAAAATTTTTTTTCGTTCCATTTTATTAGCACTAATTGAAAAATTATGCAACAAATGTATTGCACTGTCATGTATATATTGCACATTAGTAGGTCAATAAACGACTTACAATAAATGACACTGCGTAGATAAGGCAAATTTACCCACAATTTATTTTACACTTTGTCCATTTTTAAGAAATTTTTCAATCAAACCCAAAATAAAGAATTACCTCTTCGTATATAGTGATGTATTCTTTAAGGCTGCAGAAACGTTATGTCGCATTTCTGGACAGGTAGCCCCGTTTAAAGGCCCACAAAAACATTAAACTTACAATTTTAAAAGATTGTGATAAAATTTCGAGAAAAAAAAAACGAAATTAAGTAAAGCGATGAATGTATTGAATAAATGAAAATTTTGAATACAAAAACTCAAAATTGAACCTGCTTTCTGAATTGTTATGCCCCCGCCACGGTGGAGGGGGTATCAAGTTTTACCCTTGCCCGTCTGTACGTCCGTTCGTCTGTCCGTACGTCACAAAATTAGTTTCCGTTCTCTAACTTTAGTTTGCCTCAACCAAATGTTATGAAACTTTTATACAATGCTTATTATCACCAAACACAGATCAAGTTTAAATTTGGGTGGCATCACTTCCACTGTTTTTTTAGTTATGTCCTGTTATGAATGGAAAAATTGACAAACTTTGCAATTTCCGCAATTTGACTTTATTTTGCCTCAACCAAATGTTATGAAACTTATACACAATGCTAATTACTACCAAACTCAGATCAAGTTTGAATTTGGGTGGCGTCTCTTACACCATTCTAGAGTTATTTCCCTTTATAAATGGAAAAATTGCTAAATTTGCCGTTACCTCAGTCTAACTTTGTGCGCCTCCATCAAAATGTTATGAAACGTATATACAATGCTTAATACCACCAAACACAGATCAAGTTCGAATTTTGGTGGCGTCCCTTTTGTCGTTCTTAAGTAATGTCCCTTTGTAAATTAAAAAATTGCTAAATTTGCCGTATATTTCCAAAGGGGGCATCTGTGTCCCATGGACACATTCTTTGTATTTATTTATTTATACATCGTCGTCTGGATTTAAAACTATCCACAAACTTTTGGATCGATAGATCATCCACACTTTTATAAAACATATTATTTCTTTCTGTTAATAAAAGATGACACTATATTTTTAAATGTTGAACAATATCAAAAGACTGTTTGTTACATAGAATACATGTGACTTTCTTAATGGCTGTCGATCCTAAAGCCACAAGCACTAATAGTTTGAGTTTTGTATCGGGATGTAGAACTGTCAACCAAATTAATCTAGTATGTTCACAGAGAGCAGTGTGAATTTTATAATACCAAACGAGTTCGTTTTTTGTTTGTTTTCTAAACTACTTTTTCATCTGTTTTCGTCATATTTCACCAACGTTGTCTCTAAAAGGAATTTTGTTTTATGGATTTAAGGCAACTTGTTTCTATTTTGTTCAGACTCTTAAAATCAAATTGCAATATAAGTTTTATTACGACCTCACGAGTGCAACAAGTTCAAAGAAGATTTACCCTTCTACCTCAAAACTCATCATTTCAAATAGCAGATAAAACATGGTGTGCAGTATTCGTGCATACAATGTAATCCAGATGAAGGCATATTTTTCTTGTTTTAATTTTATTTCGGGTTTTTGCCGTGTAATCATGGTAACTGTAAACGTCATGTTCTTTTTTTCTTCTGAGCTAGATGGAATTGAAGGGGAGAGAGATATTACTCAAAACATTTAAATTAAGTTTAGCACATTCGCTAGTGCATATGCCTTTCCAAAGTCAAAAGCTGTTACTTTCACTTTATTTTTTGGGTTTTTTTTTCCATTTTGTTTTTGTTTTTGTTTTTGTTTTTGGGGGTAATTGAGAGTTTTGTGTTACATTCGTGTGTTTGGTTGTTTTGTAGAATTTGTTCACATCTTGTCCAGACCTGGGGACGTTAATAGATTGTTACGCGTTGTGAAAGTTGTTTTAATATTTGAAGGCTATGTGGTGACACATAGACAAGATTTTTGTGTAGTTATCTTGCGTGGTCAAATAATTGTCTCTCTTCGTTTACTCATAACAGTTTACATTAAAAACCATTTTAGTCCAAACGTTTCTTTTTAAAATATTAGAACACATGAGCTATACAAACTAGAGTGCATGTGCAGTAAACATTTTGGATCTGATGTTACAAACTGAAATCAATAAAATTGGTAATAAATTTTAAAAGACACGGCAAAGTTTAAGGTTTTGGGCAGATAAAGAAACTCTGTTACTGTGGACTACATAAAAAATCCCTATATTAGGATGAAGTATATTCTAATGAATATTAGAAAAATATCCGAAATGATATTCTCCTATTATTCAAATTAATTCCAGTTTTTTCTATTTACAGCTGGGGATCAAACTTCCACGTTATTTTCATCGTGTGGTGCACCATCATCGCCTGTTCATTATTCCACATCACAACGTTATTTACGAGTGGAGATGCACACAGATTCAGCTACAGTCAAATCTGGATTCAAATTAGACTATTTAGCTGCTAAAAATTATGGTATATACACATGAAACTTCTTTTAATATAAATAACGTTGTTACATGTATAAATTAATCGTGCAATGAAATATATCAACATGATGAAGCACGGTTTTTGTACATTCGTTTTCTCAGTCGTGATAGAAGGAAGCATCATTTTACAGTTCTGCGCTCATCCATTTTATATATAAAAACAAAATATATTTTGAAAGAAACGATATCCCTAGACAGAACGATCTAACGATATTTTAAGTTATCTGCACACATATAGAAACATAAATCTGAAGAATTATTCAGATTTAATCGAACATTCGAATTCCTAATTGAAGAAATTTTAGTTTTATACATATAGGTTTGCTATCATAAGTGCAAAATCAACAGAAAAGTTAGCATGGATTCTACTTACAGTGAAAATTTTCTAAAACACACGACAACTCCACAGAAACATGTCGTAGCTTCTAAAATTCTATCATACAATTTCAGAGGGAAAAGGTTGTCAAAACCGAGAAGATATAATTTTAACTGAAAATTTCCAGTTTTTATCTAGTCCTAGTTTTCCAGAAACATATCCAAGGTTAGTATTTGTAAAAACAGTAAACTATTTACTCAAACTCTTGAAATCCGCTCGCTCAGTTTTCTAACAAATTAAAGATTTCATCAGTTCATACCATTAAAATTCAACAAATGATGGTATTTTTATGCCTATATAGCATATCTGTACCACAAATCTTCATTCTTTGTGATTTACCAACATAATCTTAAACACATGTGACTATAGTGTTGGTAGATGTTCTTTTACGAGTGAAAAAAGAAAGAAAAATACTATAAATAGAAATTGGAAAAAAGGATGATTATGATAAAGAGAAAAAGTAAAGACGACCAACATCTTATAAAATACCACATTCAATTTTGGGCTACACAAACCTAATTAAAAAACCGCAAGTGAACTTGTGCGCTCCTGACAGTAAGCAGTTTGTTTTTCCACTTGTGACAACTGTCGTGCTGCACTCATAACAGGTACAAATCCGGTGATACTTTAGTAATTCGCATTTGATAATAAGTTATAAATGAAAAGGAGAACGTGATTCTGGCTAAGACAAATCGGACATATCGATACCAACTTTGTAGTAAAAATCTTATAGCATCGAAAGTGTCCGAAGTCGCTTTACTTATCTTATTAAATTATACCAAGTATATTTTAACACTTTGTATTTACAACAATCAGCCGAATAATCCCTCCCATTAAGTAACAAATCTTTTAGTTTACATTTAATAGCATTTATACATACATTGTGTATTCTATCGAAGTTTGAATACACATTGCATATGACTTTTTTGCTTTTGTTTTTAGTAAAAGCGATTGTCGATGGAATTTAGCTTACGAATTTGGTGCAATAGAAATAAATGTTATACTTGGAGATATCGAAGATGGAACGTCGTGCGATTATGACAAATATCAAATATACGATGGTATGTTTTATATAACTGTAATAAAGAAGATATTAAACAAATGAAATGATAATAAACTCCACATAGTACAGTACATGCAAAAAGCTTTACCCTATTGTACAAATAAATGTTTTCTATAAATAAAGTCTCCAGTGATATTCTGCTTCTATGTTGAGGGAACTGTAATGATAAAATAACTGTTTCCGTCACAGTTTATTTTGAGGTCCTCAACACGGTCCGCGTTATAGCCATGTCGATTACTATAAGCGTCAAAGACAACGGTTGAGAATTAAAAAAAAAAAAATTAACATACTGCACCAATCTTAAATTGAGGGATAAAAATGATATGTGTGCATTGCCTCAAAATATTGAATTCATTTGTATTTGTTACGAAACACCAGAAAAGCTCGGCGAGCCTAGCTTTTCAATCGCATCTCAAGCTCGATCAAATGAATTTGATATTTGCCGACAATGTACATACCTTACAATGTACATGTAAACTGTATATTTCTTTCTACTTCCAGTTCAACATCTGCAGTGTACAATACTTTAATTTGGAGATATGCTTATGTTATTCAATTATTGTAAACATTTCATAGTGAAAATTTAATCCAAGTTATTTCCTTTCAGGTGAACATCGATGTGACTATAACAGAATGTCAGTTGTGTGTGATGAATATCCTGATACAACACCATACAACTATACATCTAATAGTACATCAGTTGTTGTAGCATTTGAAAGTGATGGTTCTGTCAATAGACGAGGCTTTTTGTTGAGGTATAGAGGAATACCAAATCCTACTACCACAACAATGACGTCACCAAATACAACTGAGAGTAATTCAAAAGGTTAGTTCTAGATATCAGTAAATGGTTCTAATCTACATATAATGTATATTGTACCCGACCAGTGATGTCAGCTGATCTGAATAAAGAAAGAGAGATAATTCAAACTAGAATTTCGGAATATTAGTTGTCAATACATATACTCGGGCAGCATAATATTTTCTAATTACAACAGTATTGATTTAATGATTGATTAATTGATTGTTGATTGCTTAACGTCCAGTGGCAAATATTTCATGCATGTTCAGGCCGAAAACAAAATAGAATTCAATAGGTAGATCCTGCAATAGAGGCCGTCTGGGATTAAGGTCGGGGAAATTTAGATTGCCACTGGAAAATGAGGGTATATTGGATAGAGACAGAACTTTTGCCTTGCAACAGGACACCTACGGACCCCTAAAAAATTTGTTACAAGGGTTCTAAACGTGCAGAAGATGTGGCCCTCTCTCTACAAGAGGCATCGGATTTCACGTCCCAGTTCTAACCGGACGTGGCTGCGTACTTGCACATCCCGCACAGCAAAACGGACGCCCACTTAAGCAAGGGTTTTACTGCTGGTCGGAAGTAGATCTGTAGTGACCATATTTTTAATCCCCAGTCACCCATTGGGGGGAATTACAACAGTATAAGAGTTCTTTCATTTATAACTATATTTGCATTCTAATTTTTTGCACGAACAAGACTTAGTATTTAATTGCCTGTGTCTTGTTTATTTCAGATTTTATAATTACTGCAGAAATATTATTAGGTCTAGTATTTGGATCTCTAGGACTTATATCATTCACTGTAATAACCACAGTATGCATTGTGATGAAACTGAGAGTGCCTTTAGAAAAGACTATTTCAACAACTCCAATCAAAGCTGTAAAATCAAAACCAACTATTCAGACAATCAGCAGATATAATAACAATACTCATACTAAACCAGCAATAATGAATAATAAAGCGGTGACTAATGGTGTTTCCAGGAGAATAGCAGCTTGGTAGCTTTACAACTCTCCTCCAAAAAATCAAAGACATTTGGTTTATCATAATGCGTAATATGCTCTAATTTCACAAATTATTGAGATATCTGATGAGCTTGTGTTAGAAAACACTCTGACTGTACATTCCAGACGATGAAAGGTGACATATTTCAAATAACAGTCGAAGACGTAACCGGAAACTGTCGTCTTTGTGTCTTTCGTCCATAGATGCAATATTCCATGCAGCACATTAAACATTGTCGATAAAACATTTTTATGATTTGCCTTTCAAGCCAGCAATGACTTTTATAGCAAATTTCAAAATAATCTGATAAGAAAGTTTACCTTTTTTTTTAAATGATTTGGAAAATAAATGATATTATTTATACACTTTTCTATGGATGTATTACGCGTATTTTTTGTACTGTTTTGAATTGCCATTTTGTATTTTTATATTTGTTGTTATATCAATTCCTATTTATTTATTTATGTACATTGTAAATTTTCAAGTTTGTTATTAAAGAATTTTTATACCATATCTTGGCATATAAGTGATACCTTTTCACATTTCGGATTTGTATTTCAAAAAACTGTTGTCGTTTGTTTGTTTTTTTCTTCTTTTTTTGCCATGGCGTTGTCAATTTGTCTTTAGCTTATGAGTTTTGATATCCCTTTGGTATCTGCTGCCTCTCTTGGCCTTGTTTGTCTGTTTTGTTTTCAATTTTGTCTTCCAATACACCACTGCATATCATTAAAGACTGCGTCAATACTTGTATTTACTTTTGTAGCATTCGGTTTTAATTGTCAATGAATATTTAAGAAAATGTTCCCTTTTCTTATACCGACACCCCGTTAGTCCGACGCCCCAATGGTCCGACACCACAATAGTCCGACACCCTATTTGTCCGACACCCAACAGTTCGACATTCCATTAGTCCAACATCGAAATATAAAAAAAAAATGCATTTATATTTATATCAGAAAGGCAAATAAAAGAATATTTCAATATTAGAAGAGGACATTGTCCTTCATGGGAACAGGCGATGCAAACTAGGTTAATGTATTAGTACTAGAGTAGCAGAATTTTATCACCACTAACTAAAAGCACATCATACTTTGATAAGTCTTGGCGAATTGCTTAATATCTCTGGATACACTATCTCAGAGATACAGGTTAAAAGTGACACAGTAAAAAAATAAAGGAAATAATGATCTTTGCTACTTACACGATTAAATGTGTGAATATGGTTTGAGTGAGTAAACGAACACGTTTTTTCTGGTATAACTCTAGCGAAAAAAGTAATAGCGGTTAACTCACCTTAAAACTTATTTAATAAATTTTTTGAAAGGGGAGCTAAAACGTAACAATAATGCCATTATTTGATGAAGAAACACCAGTCTAGTCTATCTATAATAGCATTAATATTAAAGAAAGAGGACTAGGGGACAGAACACTTGTGTTGAAGTGTTCTGCTGTAATTTCGCTCTTTTTCAAACAGTGGGTAATCTGGTTCAATGATTATCTCCCTTCCAAGTAATACTCTTCAGCTTTTGACGCGTTCGCCGTTAGGAATCTATTGACTATAGCAGATTACAAAATATGTCCTGGTGTTAGGTTTATCATATATAAATAATTTCATAACTTTCCTCGACATGACAGTCGATAAGATCATAAGGTTATTAGAGTATTGTATAAAATCAGTATGGTTTTTGCTATGAAAAATATTCAGATCCAAACGGACACGGAAACCACTATTTATATTTCTTTAATAGCTGTAATTGTCACAGCAACATACCAATACTCCTCATATGTATGAAGCTAGAGCAGAGAAGTTAAAGAAAGAACTAATACTAATTGATTATTATTTGCTGTACGTCCAGTGGCAAATATTTCATGCATGTTCAGGGTAAGAACAAATTAACAATAAAAACAATAGGTAAGTCCAGTAATAGGAGTCAACCAGAGTGAAGGGCGGTAATTTGGAAGCAGTAATATTCACTGTAAGTCCATTCTGACGGCAAATGCCATCCGTTTTTTTGAGTTTAACAATCTTAATAAAGTATTTAATAAAGAACCAAATAGTATCGTTGAACAACTTTACTATGAATTTTTTGACTTTCATTTGTTTTATAAAGTTTTTCGATTTTTAAATTCAAATTCGGTATAAATAGAAACCAACATACTTGGATAAATAAGTTTTTTTTATATTGTAAATGAAATCTATACAGTTTTGACCGTTTCGGAGAGTATATTGTAGGCTGGACATTTTCCCTTACAACGAGAAACTGTTCTTCAAATTCCAAATTTTCTTCACTCCAAAGGTGACTGGGGTATAGAAATGTGTTAACTTTTGTTTTTTTCTTTATAAAGTAAACCCCTTGCCAAAGTTGGGCGTCCGTTTGGTTGTGTGGGATGTATAAATACGCAATCACGTCCGGTCTGAATAATGACTTTAAATCGTGTAGAAAGAGTGAGTGCCACATTACTTGCACTTAAGAAACCTTGCAATAACTCTGGGATAGGTCCGTTGATGGTACCCACACTTATTTACCTATATTTGTTCCTCCTCACAGAAGTTCCTCTGGGAACATTGTTATAAACAATGCTATAATATCTGTTCCTTTTGGAACAAATAGTATATACCCTTTATTCCGTCAGGAACAAATAACGTATTTTTTGTTTAATGGAAATAATATTCCAGAATATTTATTCCATTTGGAGCATATATTATAAAGGAACTTCCATTCCATGACAGTCTGTTGCCAGGCCTAATTTCTATCACTCAGTCCATCTTTTCCGCCCTCCATCCAGGTCGATTCTTAATACTGGACATACTTTTTATATTAATTGCTAATTTGTTTTCGTCCTTAACATGCATGGACTATTTGCCACTGGACATAAAGAAAACAGCAATCAATCAATGAAATGCCCTTTTTTAGCGGAGTGTTTTGTATGAAAGAGCTATAATTAAGTCACACCTTGTATTTGTAAAGCAAAATATTGCAAGGTTGTCGATTGCCTTATATTTACAGGATCGTGGTATTTTTACATACCAGTTTGGAAGTGCTGTCTTCTCCATTTCTTTATATGAAGTAGATTTTCAATTAAAGCTTGTGTCGGACTATTGGGGTGTCGGACCAATGGGCGTCGAACCAATGGAGTGTCCGACTATTGGGGTGTCGGAACAGCGGGGCGACGCCAAAAAGGAATAAAAATGCGATGATATGCAATGAAAACAATGTGCAATAGGAATTTATAATATCCCGTAATAAAATAATAATAATAACAATAAAACCAATTGCATACAATTATTCTTGAAAGACTACTATTAACAACTCAACAGACAAATCGACGACAAAATAAGGTATAAGATAGCATATAGATGGGTTTTAATCAGTATATGATGTATCGCATATTCTTACAAAAAGACGTCATCACATTATCAAAATAATGTCCACTGCACGTTATTGGAATTGGTCAACTAGTTACAAAATTTTAACGGTTAAATGTGTAAGCAAATGAAGATAACAGGAATAAAAGCCCTGTTCATTGATAATTTTCTATTTTTTTTTAATGTATTGTGTGCGATTTTGTCCCATGTACATTTACTCCATATCCTTTCATTTTCTATATAGTGTGCTGATATGTTCTTCATCAGGTTTGTATTTCCAAATTCTGGAATATGAGTTCTCTCCTCTATATATTTTGAAAGTTTCGCAAATTAAGTGATTTTATCGCATTCGATTATTTTAACTGTAGCAAAACTGGTTTTCTCATTGTTGACTTTACTTTAATGCTTTAGCAAGACATGTAAGATGTTTTCTTTCTGAGCAATAACTGTTCAAATATATTTTCTTGATTTTTTTCATCAAGCAAATATCGGCAACACGATTTCAATTTATATATTTAGGCTAACGAAAGAGAATGTTTTTTCACAATTATATGGCTCTGTTGGTAAAATGTTTTTCGGGGGTTTTATTTTTTTGCTGACAAGTGAACACAGTATTTGTAGGGGTGAGATTAATCAAATGCTCATTGATTGGATATTTGTTAAAACATATTAAAAAAATAGAACTTCAAATATTAGTTAAGGTCCTCTTGTCGTTTTAAGCTAATCTGTGTGGTCACTTTTTATGTATGCATTCTCAATTACTACATTCCATCCACATTTGCTTTATTAAAACAGTTGGCAGTGATCTTACCGGATTGAGTTACCTGAGGAGCATATTCGTACGTTTATCATTGTACATGTACCTGTCCTTGCTTTCATGGTGATACTTTAGAATTACATAATATCTATCTATTTTTATATAAATAACACGTAGCTGAGAGGGTCATAGAGCAAATTGTTACCCCGCGAAAACATGATTGTCAACCGAGGCGAAGTCAAAGGTTGACAATGTTTTTTTTCCAAGAGGCAACTATCTGCTATATCAACCTCTCAACTATGTGTAATTCAACTTATGATACTGAATTTTCTGTTTTGTTTTTTTTTTATTTTAAATTTAAAGTAATAAACTTTGACGTCATATAAATAGGAAGATGTGGTATGAGTGCCAATGAGACAACTCTCCATCCAAGTCACAAAGTTAACAATTATAGGTCAAAGTACGGCCTTCAACACGGAGCTTTGGCTCACACCGAACAGCAAGCTAGAAAGGGCCCAAAAATGACTAGTGTAAATCAATTCAAACAGGAAAACCAACGGTCTTATCTATATAAAAAACGAGAAACGAAAATTACCTATGAACCATGACTTAGGACAGGTGCATAAAAATGTACATGTATTTAATAAAGAGCATCAGTGATACATGTAAAGCATCTGTATGAAGGGTAAAGTAATATAACCATGGGGTAGAGTAGAATGTCGTCCTCGTAATAATCAATCAATATCTGCCATTTTAACGTGAAGTTCAAATATATATTTTGTACAAAACTGCAAAGTAATCAATTAACATCATTTTGCTGTTGAAGTCTACGATCGCATGTGTTTTTTTTTTCAATAGCACATTTTGCACTTCTTTACAAACAATTATTGCTTTTAAAATTGTGCCGTCGTTATAATGTTTTTCTCTCCAGTGCTTGTTTAATTATTTAAAGAAGTTGATATCTCGTGTTCGTCTACCCACTGCCTTTTCCCTGTTCAACCACTCTGAAAGTAAAACTCGAAATATATTATACTAAAGTATTCAGTTCATGTTTTGGTCTTTGATTATTCGTATGTATTTTAGAATCTTCATAGACCGGAAGCCCATCATTGGCTCGTGCGATTTCATCCTGCCAATGGTAAACATTTTGAAATATACTCAGTCCACACAAAACTACTCCAATACATAATATAACGGCTGCTGTGATCGCTGGGGTTGTTCTCATTTTCATAAGTACATAACACATCATTGCTGAAACATTAAACATTTATTTTATATCAGAGTGATCTCGCTTAGAAAGCAATATAAACATACAGTTATAATGAATAAATAATATTGTTGATATTGGGTGTTGGCATTCGTATTTTGTATTTTCAGGTATTTTGACAATATGGGTTTTGGCATTTTCATGCATTTTGACCGCGGAGATTTTGACTTTTGTTTTTATCAGTGGTATCGGACATGCCTGGTGAAGTCCGGAAACGGGTATCATCCTATACAGAATAATTTAGGAAGTCTTATACAGAATGGTCATACTTGAACGGATGGCGTGCGCAGTAAAATTGGCATTTACAGATTTTCTCTTGTATTATAGTTTCTGCGATTCTGTTAAAAATCAGTGTCTACGATTCTGTGAATAATTAGTGAACGCATTGTCGGAGTCTCTTCTATCAAAATGACTTAGGATGTGAAATTACAATAAAATTAAAGTTACTCATTGGAATATATACTTCAAAGCTATACTTGTTAGCTTTGTACAATTGTAGCTGACATGTACAGTTAGGAACGACTGGGTCAACAATGTATTTCTTTAATTCATTATGTTACAGTAATGTGTACATACTCAATACTATTAAAGCCTTTAGTTTAGTAAATATATATGTTTCAGTAATGATATTCAACTTACTAATCAGAAAAGCTGGGACGGATATGAAGAAACCTAAAATTGCTACAAAACGACTACTGGAACAATCTGTCAAATATTTTGCTGCCCTAAAAAGAGATATAGATTTTCTTTTTCAACGCAATATCTATAATACTAAAATAACGAGGTCCAATTTGTAAGCCGGCATGACGAAAAAACGACGAATCAAAGAATTCAACTTTGTATATAACTAATATAGGACAATGGTGTTGATTAAAAATTACACCATTCCAGGCCCATTTGTTTTCCACATAATTAAATATTACCAATAATTAACAAGTTCCGGGTAGAATCCGATACCGATACCAATAGTATATGCCACATGTAGTTTCCGGTTGTCTGTATGATGTATGTTCTGTATCTTCCTCCTTATTAGGAGCACCACAATGGGTTTTGGTGTAAAAGAGGACATTTAACACACTGTATCAGTGCAGATTTAATGTGAGCATTTGTCTAAACAGTTTCCAAGCCTGGCCATGACGGGTCTGATTACCAGAAAGTTAACCTTCCCAAAAACAATAATTACAATGCAATAAAACATACAAACACCCACTTACCTGTATGATTTGCTCATCTTCACAATATAAAAAAATGCAAAACATAATACAAAATAAGGAATAAGGTCCACAAATGTCATGTCAACGAACGGGAAACCGGTAAGGACACATTGTAGTAAGAATACAAGAACGGGTTGAAACAGAAAGATTTTGAAAGCAGGGAAAACTAATCAGCATGACTTTATCAGATGGCATACTAAAAATCCAGGCTAAAAATAAGGCGTAGGTACTTTAATTTAGTCATGTCGCGGGTGTGTTCTAGTAATAATTTATAAATATAGTTTACGATAGTAACATTATTTCTACTGAAATTTCTCATAAAATAGATTATTTTTTAAATAATGATTTTTTGCAATACTTATGGTTGTATTGAAATAAAAACATATTGTATAAACGTATCTTTGTTGAGGACCGTGATATATACTATATTGTCCTGAATATATCAGTTTTAGTTTCAGTGTCTTCATGTGATTTTCCATCTTTTTTACAAATTCAAGACGAAACATATATAATTAGTTTCTTTCAATTGCATCGTCATTTTAATTGACCTTTTCTATTAGTTCAATCCCACGAATGCGCATCTATCTATTGTTTACCTTATTGATATTTTTGTACATATATCAAAATCAAGCACACCTACATTAAATAATAACACACTTTATCCACAAACTTTTTGAAGTATAAAGAATCGTGTGATACCAAGATTCCATCTGGTTAATTAATGAACGCACATACATGTAGAATTAAATAATAATGGATATTGATAATACACATCATTATCATGATTTATAATATTGATTTTGTTTAGCCTGAAAACTCGTATTCAATTGGCGATAATTGTCATATCATACAAACGTACAACTACAAATTATTGAAACATAAAAACAGCATCCATAATTACCTTTCCTTCCCATTTTGAACAGTGAGTATTTTAGATGCAAAGAAAAACTGCATACAACAAATCATCATAGAACACATATCAAGCGCGAACACAAACGATGCAAAAGCTGACGTCACTTCCAGGAGATCAGCATATGACTTAGGTGATGACAAAAGGGAAGTGTTTCTAGGATGACCAACATCATTTTCAGTAATATTGAGTATAACCTGTAATGTTAAACCACAAAGCACCAAATTGGCAATACAGAGAATTCCTAGACTGTTTATCATTTTATGAATATACGAAATACTTTGATTATTTTTCAAGTCCTCGACCTCATTACTGAATCTATCTTTTGAGATATCGCCACTCCTTTTAGATGCAAAGCTAGGTGGTCCACTAATTTCATCCGTAGCTGTCGACAACAGGCCAGGTAGACGATGACGACTATCATCTCCACTTTTTTCTTCATTCTTTTGTATCACGACCTCAAGGAGGTCACGGTTTCTACGGCTGTCTGATCGAATGATTTCCTCCATTTTAACACTGTTTTATGATTGGCCAACCATTACATGCCGTTTATCGTCTCACATTTTATGTTTTGACATTGACACTGTTTGA
Source organism: Mytilus coruscus (assembly GCA_017311375.1). Classification (NCBI taxonomy): domain Eukaryota; kingdom Metazoa; phylum Mollusca; class Bivalvia; order Mytilida; family Mytilidae; genus Mytilus; species Mytilus coruscus. The sequence goes on from CM029601.1 coordinate 33,623,092, forward strand.
CATAAATTGTATTCTTCCTGAAAATAAATTCAAAACAATATACAATTTCAATGTCACATTACTACACCAATGTAGTACTTTATTTTCCTGATCCGTTTTAGGGCCTCGGAGGCCAAGTGTAGTTCATCTTGCGTGTGCCTTTCATTTGTAATAAATCTCGTTAAACGTATACTAACTACAATGTATTATATACATGTACTACATGTAATTTGAATTGCAAGATGAATACAGTTTTACGTACAGTTTTGTTGTTTGTTTATTTTTGTTTATTTTAGGGTTTTTTTATTAATTTATTTTAGATTGGATCATTAAGAAGCTCAGTTTTATTGCAAAGTCAGTAACCACAAACCTGTCCTCTTCTCCCCGAAGGTGGCCTGACGAATTAAGACTCACCGGGGTTGTATTCACAACACGACAGGTGCCACATGTGGAGCAGGATTACCTTTCCGGAGCACCTGAGACCGCCCTCGTGTTTTGGTGGGGTTCGTTTTGCTCAGTCTTTAGTTTTCTATGTTATGTTTTGTATACTGTGTTATTTGTCTTAAAAATTTGATCGTTTTTCGTATTTTTGCCATGGCATTGTTAGTTTGTTTTCGATTTATGAATTTGAATATCCCTTTGGTATCTTTCGCCCCTCTTTTGTAAAAATGTAGTGTGTCTTGCAACAACTCATGATGAGGACGTGTCGTTTGTTAAGGGTGTACTAATACACAATCACGTGGAGATGACAACTTGTACATTTATAGCTATACATTATCGAATCGTATATGGCTACGTGGGTTATTCAGTGTGCACCACATTTTTGGTGACAAAAAATATTACAGTCATTTAAGAATTGAATGCTTCTTTTTGTAAATTTATTGGTGTGTAAAAGCGTTGACCGAAGTACATTTTGTATGAAGCGCGGAAGAAAAATGTGCGCACGGTCAACGCTTTTACAACCTTATAAAATTACTAAAAGAAGCATTCAATACTTATAACTAGGAACATGATAACACGTTATCTATCAAGTTTTTCTTTTATTTACCTGTGCACTTTATTGTAAAAGCTCGTGTCATCATGAATGTTACATTTCATTTTGAAATGAAGGTTAATTTCAGAATGACGCGAGATTGCTGTTAGCCAATCAAAATAATGAAACATACATGTAATTTAAGTATTCTTTAATGAAAGCAAGTGACCATCAAATTTTGTATGAAGCATGAAAACTTTCATTTCGTATGAATTTACAAAAACACAGTACTTAATTCTTATATTGACAGATATTGTAAATGGAAAACTATATGTAATTCACATGTTTAATCTGAAAGTAAAACATTAAACACATTGTGTCTAGTGAGATGAAAGCAGTATCAATTCGCGTGAAATCAATTATAATATGTCATATATCTGAAAATGGCAGATGAAGATTTCGATTTCAAAGAAGATAGATCGTAAAATATATATCCAATTTCAATCAATAGTGTTCAAGTATATATCATATTACGATACTAATTTATTGTTATATATTTATATCAATTTTCGATATTTACAATATAAACTGTCAGCTTCTTTTTTTCAAATGAACAATATTTTCGATATTTAGAAATTAATAACTGTTCGCACGAAGTACACGAACAATGCGAAACAATAGTGTTGATTAATTAGGTAGGCGGTACTAATAATACTTTAATCTTTGGCTGCTTACACAAGACATGGGTTGCTTTCATGTGCCACAGTTTGTTTTCTTTCGAAATAAACGCATATGACGGAATCAAATGATTCGTCTTTCATCCAATAAAAGATTGATATTTGTATGTATTTTAAGGATCGTTTGCTTAGATTTCCAAAAAACTAGCAAGTTTAAATAGACGTTAGTTTTTAGAATATATATGTACCTTGGAGATTAGTACATTTGTTATAACCTACTCTAATATGTCTCAAGGAAGTTTTCATGCCAACGTTTATGAAAAAGTAACGTAATTAAATTGTCATGGTGATATTCCATTAGCTCTCTCATAAATGGCTTTGCTACCTATTTAGGTTGATTTGCTTGAGTAATGACAAAAGCATTAATTTAAAGTATTATATAAATATTTAATGGATTAATATTTTCCCACATATTAAAATACTGATTATTAGTTAGTGTCTTTTGTCTTTCTTGTTTATTATTTTCATCGTTTAATTACTTTTCTTTCTTTCTTTTTTTAACGTTTCCCCCCAGAGGCTAGTATTATTCAGTGAAGGGCGTATTTTAATATTATGTTTATCTCATAGTCTCGTTTTGATATGAACGGAGAAAACATGGAGTAAAAGTTTCGCCCACAGTCTACAGGATTCTGAATGAATTTAGAAGAGACGGCTTCAACTAAATTTTATGAAGGAATAAAGAGTACTAAGGAAAAAGTCAATATATCTGACGAAATTCATAACTTGAGAGAGACATACAAAACAATTAGTAGACTTCTACTAGACTTAGTTCAATGCGCATTTTATAGTTGAAAGAATAAATAATGTATTTAAAACTCCAAAGTAAAACACCAAGGGTTGGCTTGTGTATAGAAATTTGGTTATCTGGACTTCTCCATGTACATGATAAACAGGGTCGTTTTTGTGGCTGTTAGTGATGTATAAGTACGCAGCCACGTCCTGTCGCAATAGGGATGTTAACTCGAATGACTCGTGTTATACTACCTGCACGATAAAGAACACTTGCTAAAAAATTTGAGGGGTACACAAGGTGACCTGTTGCCATACAAGTGTTTGTCATATCCAACATACTTTTTTTTAATGATAGTCGGTATTTCCCGACTTTCATTCCGTTGGACTCCCTTTGCAGATCTTTTCTTTTTCTTTGAAGATTTATTATTTATTTTTTGTCGTTTTGACAAAAGAGAAGTGGAAGTTACCAAGGGGATAGTCAGACCTCAGGAGTCGAAGAGAAACTGACAAAGCCTTTAGTTTTTTAGAGTAGTGGTAACGGTGTTATTATTTTCTTTCCTTATACGAAACACCTTTCTTTGGCAATTTTAAGAAAATCTTACATAAAATGAATTTATGAAATATGCTATAGAACCTTTCTGGTACTTAACAGTCCATAATGTAACACATTTGGTTTTGGTATTTATGGTATGTTTAAAGTCGTTTTATGAGTTTTTTAGTTTCAAGTTATTATTATTAAAAGGAAATAAAAACTTCGCTATTGATTTTTTTGTAGTATTATTCAGATGTACATGTTTATGTATTTCCCTATCAAAACTGTAGTTTGATAAACATGTCTTTGGTCAACAAGATTTGTTGTAAAATAATTGGTTTATCCTTTATCGTCTATACTACTGAATGAAACTAACACTTTATAACTATACCGATTGTGTTCGAAGAATTTTTTTTAATATACTAGTACCCTCATCAGAAACGCTAAAATCTAAACATTTGAAAGAAAAGAATTAAAAAAAATATAAAATTACGTAGAAACATTAGAAGCCATATGACCAAAAGGACCTAAAATGAATAGCCAAATTTATCTAAGGTCAAGTTTGCTTGAGGGAGTTGGAATCTTGGTTTCTTAAAAATTTCTTGTTTATCAATGGGAAATGTTATAAAACATGTCAGTACCAAACCACTGACTACTGAGCTAGCGTAATGTCCAAATTTGAGTCACTCTATGAATACACATCGTATCAAGCCGGCATGACACGTAGTTAGTGCCCTGATGTTGTTTACATCTTCATTTTTTGTTTTCAGCCCACCTGGACCAAATGGCCAAATGAGCTTTTCTCATCATTTGGCGTCCGTCGTCGTCGTTGTCCTCGTCCGTTAACTTTTACAATATCTTCTCCTCTGAAACGATTGGGCCAAATTTAACCAAACTTGGCCACAATTATCATTAGGGTATCTTGTTTAAGAAAATGTGTTAGATGACCCGCTTGCCAACCAACTTGGCTGCAATGGCTAAAAATAGAACATAGGGGTAAAATGTAAGTTTTGTCCATTATCTTAAAAACCGCTATAGATACATGTAGATAAACTCTGACGAGGGCAGAAATGTTCAACATGTTGAGATCTACCTATTGTCTATATACTGTAACATCAAAACTGTCAGGAGTCATTGCCCTTAAATGACGATTTTTAACAATTTCTTGCATTTTTGCCTAATATCTTCAAAATTATGATAAATAGAGAGAAACTTTAACCAGCAAAAATGACCAGCAAGACAACATCTACAATTAAGTTAAACATTGCTGAAATCGTCGGACAACTCTTTATTGGAACTTTTGCCCTTTAACGACGATTTTACCAAAATTTTGCGTTTTTGCCTTATATCTTAAATTATAATAGATAGATAGAAACTTAAATAGTCAAAAATGATCAGCAAGACAAGATCTACAAAGAAGTCTAATGGCCGAAATTGTCAGTTGACTCCTTATTAGAGTTAGGGTCCTTTAGTGACCATTTTTATTGTTATCGGCTATTATCTTGAATACTATAATAGATAGACACTTTAAAAACAAAAATGATCAGCAAGATAAGATCTACAAATAAGTAAACATTGGGGTGATGCTCTCAAATGACCTTTTTTTACCAATTTTTGCGTTTAATTTTGTCTATCATCTTGAAAACTATAAAGATAGATAGACATTTTAAATAGAAAAAAAAAATTATCAGCACGACAAGATCTACAAATAAACCATTTTTTTCAGAATCGTTAGTAGACTCTTGATAGGAGGATTGCCGTTAAATGAAATTTTTTTATACCCTTTTCTATGTTTTGGGCAAAAACTAAGAAGATAGAGAGAAACGGTACACAGCAAAAATGATCAGCAATACAAGATCGACAAAAAACAGATTTTTGTCATGAATTCTATTCTAGTCCACAATGTCCATCGTTAAAAATGCACATAGACAAAGGTGAGCAACACAGGCTCTTTAAAGCCTCTAGTCTAGTCTGGTGGATACTTGTCTCATTCGCAATTCCACATTTCATATTAATACATATCCATAACATGTCACCTCAAAACGACGTCTCATGAAAAGATATTGCAAGGTTACACTATCCAGGATTATATACTAAATGTGTATGCGATATCAATCGCTAGGTTTTAAGCAAACAACAGTCAGCCAAGTTTTTTCCATTGTTTTTCCTGCCCGTTGGCTTTATATTACCCATTTTGTTTACTCAAATTCGTCATAATGATAATAAATATTTTTATATAAAACGAAATAGAAGTTCCTACGATAATAAAATAGATATAATTTCATTATACATGCAAGAACTTACTTTTTAATCCATAATTGAACGTTGATCTAGGTAAAACAGTAGAAGATATATACATAAACTATTTGCACCCTTTTATTTCCTGCAAAGATAAGATATCATCACTTTAATTATCTCAGATTCCGTTATTATATTGATTTTCAATATGTGACATGAAATGTCAAATAGATTTTCAATCCCAAACTACTTTTTCAAGAAGAAATACGAAAGCTCATTAAATGAAATGGTTTAGATGTAAGAAACATGTGGGAGGTTAATAAAATGAGAAAAGTAAATAAAATTGAGAATGGAAAACTATAAAAAAAATTTAATTATGCTAAATATTTCTTGCATAAACCACAAGGGCTGACTGGGGTAAATAAATAGGTAAGGTTATCACTGGACTTCTCTCGTCTGGCTGTAAAACCCTTGGTAATGTGGGTCGTCCATTTGGCTATGCGGGATGTATAAATACACAGCCACGTTCGGTCTGAATGGGGGCATTAAATTTGATGCCCCGAATAGAGTGAATATCATGCTCCTCTGCACGTTAAAGAACACTAGTTCGTATGTGGCAAACTATTTTGTTTTGTTTCAAGCAAGGAAGTAATATGTCAATATAATACTTCCATGACTCAAGGAAGATTACTACCACGAAGTTGTGTTCACATCAATTTGAAACTTAGAACTCATTTTAATTTGTGATTTTTATAAGATATCCAAAAATAATGATTTTGATCGTGATTTCGCGGTTTACATGACATGGAAATATAATAGTGCGAGCGGGGCATGGTGTCGTATGGACCATTATTACTCCCCAAGCGTAAATATTCCCAAATGTTGTAAAATATTGTACTATAATGCATATTACCATAAGAGTAAAGAAAATTTCTCTCAGCTATAGTTCTAGGATAATTCTAGGATTCATTTTGAGAATTTCAAGGACACTGTTATCTCACTTTTTACACACCCCAACGGTAACTGGGGAATAGAAATATGGTCACTCTTGGTTTTCTTCCGACCGGCAGTAAAACCCTTGCCAAAGTCGGTTGTTCGTTTGGTTTTGCGGGATGTGCAAGTACTCAGCCACGCACAATCAGAATGAGGACGTTAAATCTTAAGCCTCGTGTAAAGATAGTTCCACACTCTCTGCACGTTTTCTGTCCTTATCCAATATATCCTCATTTTCCAGTGGCAGTCCAAATTTCCACGACCTTCTACCGGGACGGTAAGTAACCAACAATCAATAAATACTTTAAGCACAAATTAGATTACTGACACTACATTCTTTGACGATTCTTTGACGTGTAAAGGTATATATTTTTCAGGTTCAGGGTTTCAATCGTTTTGCTCCTTTAGTAATTTTTATTTGTTGAAGGCTTTTTCCCACTATCTGTTTTACTTTTGTACTTGTTATATTGAGATTTTTCGTCAGTGACACCACAGTTTAGTATATGGTAATATCTGAACCATTTTTTTTATATATTTTTCTTTTTTAATTGGTGTAAATATGCATTAGTAATTTTAAAAATAAATATAAATAATAATAAAACCCATAGTCGTGTATCTGTATCAATACAAATGAAGCATAATTTGAGCGTCGGATAGAAATAGACTTTATGCAAGTGCACATATACATATAAAAGTAAGGAGATGTGGCATGATTGCCAATGAGATAACTACAGAATGATGTGGATGTAAGCAATGTATGTATAATATTTTGATTGAGTCCATTCAGATACGAAATAAAAGATGAATTTTGGTCTGTTATGTAGGTTCTTATATCAACTCAATTTTCAAACAGTTACAGACTTTGCATAGATATTTTTCAACCCGAAATAGGTTACAGATGTATTGATATTCATTTCACGGCGGCATAAGGTCGATTTCTATCCGATGCAGTACAATTTTGTTTCAGACAAATATGAGATATTGCCTTGAGATGATTCCTCATCTAAACTTTGTCTTTATGAAAAGCTGAAATTAATTGTCAAGTCTAAGGAATATTTAAATTGCAATAATTTCACATATAGACAATTGTGATTATGATTAAGACCAAAGCATTGAAGTGGGTAGTTAAATAAACATCCCAAGAGTACAGTGAGTATGAAAGAAATGTAAAGTACTAGATGATTAATATATATTTTTTTGGTGATATCAATTGTTTTGCTTACTAAAAAGACAACGTTCCATCATTTCAAGTTCTTGATCCAATTAATAAATTAGTGCACATTCTTGGCCGCATCCCAGAACTTGTTTGTCATATTGGAGTCTTTATAAGACAGTCTTTAGAACTGAGGGCGACAGACCTATGTCAGCCAGGCTCATGATACTCATACAAGTGCAATGTAGTAAACATCCCCTTGTATTTGTCTGTTCAGTTAAAATTAATGTTCATTTGTTGTATTCTTGTACAAGTATGCATTTTATTATTTATTGCTTGAACTTTATGGGTGTAATTTTACAATAAAGATATAAATTATGTTATGTAATATTCAATTACATTTAAATTGACGAATATTTTGAAACAAATGACTCAGGTGTACAAGTATCTGAGAATTGTCAAACGCATTAAAAGTACAAAACCCAGAAGAAGCAGCACGAAATCAAAACGTTGCTATACAGTCAGAAAGTAACCGGAAATCCATCGCTAATTTTGAGATAACATCTACAGCTAGCCAAAATCGTGCATGCTAGTTGTTAGACATCTATTTCAACATCACCGAAAATAAATGTCACCAAACACTTGGACTTATACAAAGATTTTTTAACAGATCTTGATTAAGATTATAACAATCAATGATGGTGTAACATAGATATCGAATTTAATACATAAATAATTTGTAAACTGTCATTTACCTGTAAAATGCCTCAGTTGTTAACACATCATGTACAGTTAAATCGATGTTGTTATAAATGGTCGATAGTGCACGGTTTAATTGTTAACATTTTATCATAAAAGCAAAATATCCTCAACCATAAAGGATAATACGCTTAAATTTCCGCCATTAACTGTACTTTAATATTTACGTCTTTTGTATAACTAAAGACTTCAAAATAAAGAAAAACGTGTGATACTTACTGTCTTAATTCCTGTTCAAACGACACTATTCACATAAGTCGTTTGTTTCTGAACAGATCATCCAAATTAATCGCACAAGATTTTCTTAATTGATTGAAAACAATATTTAAAAATCACCATCAAAACACCTGTTAATTATGTAACGCTATCACCACAAAAATGTCTGATATAGTTGACACATACCGTGTGCACCTTAATAACTAGTTATTATTATATTGTATTTTCAGTCAACATAATCGATTTCTAAATGTGAATTGTGTGCAACATTTATTATCTCGGTTTCAGGTTGATGTTACCTTTAGCGTCTTAAGTGATTCTTTTAATACTTGTTCAAGCGCAACGAATGTGCATACATATCAAAAGATGTCATCTGTGTGTACAAATTTTATTATCGCATCCCTATTGATAAATATTTCATTTAAAACTTGTTTATTACATATTATAATATTTTGCATTAGAAATTCATTCTATGGTTTCATGTTATATAACATTCTGTAATTTCATACGATGTTCTATTAATTAACGAGCAGGGTATTATAGAATTTCAATATATAATATAAAATGTACATTCTTTTTAATTCGTGAATATCTCGTGGGATGACAGGACACGTTGTAAGTTGTCTTGGAGCATAGAAAACATAAAAATATTGAAAACGGGCGTGATTGTTTCACTTACGGAAGTCCCTGCAGCTGAAGTAGATACATGTATTTGCTTAATACTTTAATCCCTCATGTTGATAGAGAATATACTATTTTATACTAAAACTTTGTTTCATACGTTTAAAAATCAGCTGTCAGTCAACTATGAAATTGAGGTTATCAAGGACATCATATCTTAATGCCTTTTCACATAAGTAAAATTATCAAGAAAATTAACACGTGTGTGATTTCAACAACCTTTTTGCATGTTAGACGACTGAAAAAATCTTTTACAAAACATTTATTACCGTAGTACTTTGGGGGAAAACTAGCTAATAGAGACTTTATTTAATTCAAATATAAACTTGAAGATGGGAAAACTAGCTAATAGAGACTTTCTGTAATTCAAATATAAACCTGAAGATGTGGTGTGAATGTCAGTGAAGCATTATCCACCAAAGACCAACTAATGTAGATGTAAGCAACTATTGGTCACCCTACGACCATCAAGAAATCTTTCAAAGTTAGTACAAATAAATGTATTTAAACATATATACATCAAGTGACAACGTAAAGACAACAAAAATTGTTAAAAGGTCAAAGGTAATTCGAGTTCATATTAAGTACTCACGGTAGATCCAGTACATAGCTTCATAGGTCGTGTATATGTTAGTGAATTTGTAAAATCCCTGAAATTTCAGAAGTTTTGTAAAATCACTGAACTGATTAGTGATTTTATTTATTCCCTGATTAGAAATTGATTTGTTTAGGTATTCCAGTGGCAAGTATCAAATGCATATCAGGACGAGAATATATTAATGTGATGTGTATATGAACCCGTGTTTTGTGCTAGACCAAATCGCTAATCCAGCAGAATATAATCGTGCTAGTTCACATGGTAAAAGTCCACAGGAAGACATTGTCATCCTAGTACCCTGTCGTATTAATATTCTGACTCAAACTCTGGAAACAAGTCAAATATAATCATCGTAGATTTTTCATGTTTTATCAGTGCAAGGGAAATTTTAAAATCGAATAAGTGTTGTCTTAATATTACAACCAGGCAGTAGTAGGTCACCTTGACCATTTTTCATGCTTCACTTGCTTTGGTCATATATAAGATACTGTGATATATACATCGATGCTATTACATAGGAGAGCATAATTTTCTATATCTTTTCAACTCTTTGGATCAAAATCAAATAAAAAGTTAATTTTGTTTGATACTAGTAAGAAGGTAGGTATGCAGTTCTACAATGTGGAGATGTGAAAAATAGGTGTGCCTGTCGAAAAGCTAAGAAATTGAATAACAGCAGATGTCAAACAAACTCATTATGAAAAAAAAATAAATTGTAGTCTTTATATGTATTTAATTTTAGTTCATTTATATGTTTTGGAGTTTAGTGTGACGTCCATTTTCACAGAACTAGCACACAATTTTAGTTAAGGGCCAGCTAAGGACCACCTCCGGGTGCGGGATTTTCTCGCTGCATTGAAGACCCATTGGTGGCCTTCGGCTGTTGTCTGCTCTTTGGTCGGGTTGTTGTCTCTTTGACATATTCCCCATTTCCATTCTCAATTTTATTTATATCTCTACATATGTTTTTTATTCATAGTCACTTTATAATAGTGAAAACCAGTAGTATTCAATAAATATATTTAAACCATTAATGGTCTATGATCTATAAACTCATTACTAGATACAAGGTTTATAATTGTGTACGCCAGACGCGCGTTTCGTCTACAAAAGACTCATCAGACGCCTGATACGGTGCTTTTTGTCCGCAATTTGCTTTTTGTCCGCTTTTGCTTTTTGTCCGATAATTTTGCTTTTTGTCCGACACTTTTTCTTTTTGTCCGTTGCTTTTTGTCCGACACTTTTGCTTTTTGTCCGTTGCTTTTTATCCGTTTTGCGTTTTTAGCTCACCTGGCCCAGAGGGCTAAGTGAGCTTTTCTCATCACTTGGCATCCGTCGTCGTTTTTAACTTTTACAAAAATCTTTTCCTCTGAAACTACTGGCAAAATTAAAGCAAATATGGCTAAAATCATCCTTAGGGTATCAAGTTTAAAAAAAGTATCCGATGACCCGGCCCAATAATCAAGAAGGCCGCCACGTCTAAAAATAGAACATTGGGGGTAAAATGTAGATTTTGGCTTATATCTCTGAAAATAAAGCATTTAGAGCCAATCTGACAGGGGAGGGGGTAAAATGTTCATCAGGTCAAGATCTATCTGCCCGAAATTTTTCAGACACATCAGGCAACGCGTTTTGAGGTTGCCGCCCCTGAATTGGTAATTTTAAGGAAAATTAGCAGTTTTTTGTTTTTATTTGATTGGAGTTTTATTTTTAAGTCGTTATAACGACTAAGCTTACTTGTTATAACAACTCAGCTTACTTGTTATAACGACTTATCTAACAACTTAGCTAACTTGTTTTAACGACTTAACTAACTCGTTTAAACAACTTAATTAACTTTACTTAAAAACTTCTTATTGTAAATACAGAAATCAATGCGTACATTTATTTTTGCGATTCCCTGATCCGAAATTTTCGTTTAATATTTTTATTACGATTTCAGTAAATGTTATATAAAATAGTTTATACTGATAAAATCAAAATACGAGTTTTCATTTATGCGACGAACATCTTGTTGCATTCTTCGCATTAATAAAACCGTCGCAATAATATCTAAACTTGCAGTATTTCATCAGTATTTGCGCCCTGAACTTCAAGCATTCGTCGTTAATATTTGATTTGCTTGTCCTTTGGTATTGTCAATTGTTGTTTAAGTATTTTCGGATGAATTGAATACCAGTACATTCCAGTTGATTTCTACTGTTTCTGTGTGTGTTTTTTGTTTTTTTGTTTTTTTTTGTTTTTACATAAAACCCTTGAACAAAACTTTTTTATTCTTCCACAAATAATTTGCGTCTGTTCCAAGTCAGGCATTTGTGGCCATTGACATGTTATATTATCTCTTTATATGTTGTAGTTGCTAGACATATTTAAAGACAAAGTGGTGTGTCTATAGATATAGGAAGATGTGGCATGAGTGCCAATGAGACAACTCTCCATCCAAGTAACAACTTATAAAAGTAAACCATTATAGGTAAAGGTACGGCCTTCAACAAGGAGCCTTGGCTGTCAATTTACCCACTTGATTATTTTGCTGGAGATATTTTAAGGCTAGTCATATGGTAATTGATTTACAACTTTATTGATAATCAAGTGTGAACTCCAGATGTATAGTTTCTTAGGGGATGCATGTTGTCTCTTTGACATTACTACCTATTCCTTCTCTTTCATTTTCATTTAAAGATAAAAAATGAAACAGACAAAATGTTTTTACCTGTCGTCCAAAATAATTCTGAAAAAAGGGGTTAATGAGCCAAAAAACAGTCTTTTTGGTCACATTTTGGACTGTCGACTATAGGAGTTGTCAGAACAATAGGCTTTAGACAAATGGGAAGTCTGACTTGTGGACTGTCGGAATATAGATACCCACCTTTCTCAGCTCACCAAGCTAACCAGTACGTTATCAGGTGGCAGATAGGGTATGTCTTAAATAAGACTTGACATTTACGTTCAACTAACTTCGAACCGATAAGTAAGAACCTGCTTTTAACATTGTTGACTTCTGACCCTTTTTGGTGCCTTTCTTTTCAGAATTGAAGGGGGAAAAACAATAGCAAACTCTGGCATTTGGTCCTGGTAACACTTTCCTAGACATCAAGAAAATCAATCCACTGCAACGTAAAAGGATAAGGGGCATTAGAGGACCTTTTTTCGTCCCAGCATTTTACAAACATTTGAAGCTCATCTTTCCAAGGTGCTAGAGATGTATTGACAGGGCTTAAACATAAATTATCACGAAAAGGGCGTATTTGTTTAGATGTCTTGAAGAACTAAGACTATAACTAAACATTAAAATGAAGGAATCATATAAAAAGTCAGTTTTTGCCTGATTTTACTTCATTGTTTGACTTACCTTGATCCGGTAAATATCGAGCGCACAACAAATACAACTTTGTATTTAAAAGAAATGTATATTGCGGAATCATAACTAACATGTAAAAATATTTAGTTGTTGTGTGCCTGTGATTTATACCTTGATGGTATGTTTTATGTTTGGACCAAAATTGATCTTTATCGCCCCAACTACTTTACACAGATGTTAATTTATCGAGTCTCTGATAAGGGGTTGCCTGTAATCATGTAATAACTCATTGTTGTGCTTTGATAGTCATTAAACCATTTCCTTCAGTTATAAAATTATCACACCAATGAATAACGCAGCCAATTATTCATTAGAAATAACACATTGTGATAAAATAATCAGCCTCAAAATACCTTTATAATTATGTAATCATGCAATAAAAGACCTTAACATAGTCCTGTATCGTTATAGACATACAGCAAAGAATTCCGTCTTGAACTTGCATTGCGGTGAGATCGTTGAAAGCATCACTGTGACTTTGAGATGAAGAACAGTAATTAAACTGCTGTTCAGTTGCTTTGGGCTTTGTCAAGTGTATGTAGAAATTTTGTGTCATGATTTTATACACCATATTCATTGTTTCTTTTTACCCAAACAATTATTGACGACAGACTTAGCCATTAATACTATAATAAATCAAATATTTGCATCAGTATATATAGACATTTGGGAAATATGTGTGCAAGATATAAAAGTTGAGGGTGTTTTTTTTATGATTTTCTACACATAATGTATTTAATTGTTTTATGTGTTTCTGGTACAAGTTAACTAGTAAATAAAAAGAGTCCATTATGATCAACATAAATAAATTTTAAAAAAAAACAACGTTTTGATATGCAAACAAACATGTATTCATCAAGACTTCAATTTAGTAATTAAATGATGTCCATTACCCAAATATCATCGATAACAAACTGTTAAATTCTGTTCTAAATGAGGGATAATTTCGTAGCTTTTTGTTACTTCTAAAAGTTTCCCACATGACACAGACCATCTTGTGAAACAAACTGAATGGAATATCTGCCTGTTCTTTCAACATTAAGTCAAACGCTGTACAAAAGCATAAAAACAATTTTGATTTGGCCTGGACTATTTCTTTGGTGTATTTTCTCAAGTACTCCATAGTATCTCTTTCAGTAGAAGAAAGGTTTTCAAGAAAGATAAGGCTGCCTAAAACGTTTTTAACAGTCGGTTGTTACGTATTGTAAAGCTGTTGTTACTTTGTACTTTAATTGCTGAACTAGTTCTTAATGTGGAATTTCCTTTATGATTCGGTTGAAATAGTCAGGTTTTCTCACTTTTTACAAGAGTGGCTATCAAGAAAATCTGCAAGGTTTATTTTATCAATCTCTGCAAAGATTTCCAAAGAATATAACACAGCCTCATTCTCACATGGAGTCCGATATTAAAAAGATATCCGCGATATCTGGTTTTACTTAACCAAACATTGCTTCTTCAAATATAACCCAGTTCAGTGAATTAAACCATGAAAGATTAAAGTTGTGCGCACGAGTATAAAAAAGATGTGCGCACAAGTATAAAAACTAGAGGCTCTAAAGAGCCTGTGTCGCTCACCTTGGTCCATGTGCATATTAAACAAAGGACACAGATGGATTAATGACAAAATTGTGTTTTGGTGATGTTGATGTGTTTGTAGATCTTAGTTAACTGAACATTCTTGCTGCTTACAATTATCACTATCTAAAATGAACTTGACCCAGTAGTTACAGTGGAAAATATTTTGTAAAAATTTACAAAAATTTACAAAATTTATGAAAATTGTTAAAAATTGACTATAAAGGGCAATAACTCCTTAAGGAGTCAACTGACCATTTTGGTCATGTTGACTTATTTGAAAATCTTACTTTGCTGTACATTATTGCTGTTTACAGTTTATCTCTATCTATAATAATATTCAAGATAATAACCAATAGCTGCACAAGTTTCTTAAAATTACCAATGCAGAGGCAGCAACCTAACAAAGGGTTGACTGATTGGTCTGAAAATTTCAGGGCAGATAGATCTTGACCTCATGAACAATTTTATCCTGTCAGATTTGCTCTAGATTCTTTGGTGTCAGAGATATGAGCCAAAAACTGCATTTTACCCTATGTACTATTTTTAGCCATGTCGGCCATCTTGGTTTGCGGGCGGGGTCATCGGACACATTTTTTTTAAACTAGATACCCTAATAATGATTGTGGACAAGTGTGGTTAAATATGTCTTAGTAGTTTCAGAGGAGAAGATTTTTGTAAAAGATTACAAAAATTTACGAAAAATTGTTAAACATTGATTGTAAAGGGCAATAACTCCTTAAGGGGTCAACTGACCATTTTGGTCATTTAACTTATTTGTAGATCTTACTTTGCTGAACATTATTGCTGTTTACAGTTTATCTCTATCTATAATAATATTCAAGATAATAACCAAAAACGGCAAAATTTCCTTAAAATTACAAATTTAGGGACAGCAACCCAACAACGGGTCGTTTGATTCATCTGAAATTTCAGGGCAGATAAATCTTGACCTGGTAAACAATTTTACCCTTATCAGATTTGCTCTAAATGCTTTGGTTTCAGAGATATAAGCCAAAATCTACATTTTACCCCTATGTTCTATTTTTAGCCATGACGGCCATCTTGGTTGGTTGGCCGGGTCACCGGACACATTTTTTAACTAGATACCCCAATAATGATTGTGGCTAAGTTTTGTTAAATCTGGCCCAGTAGTTTCAGAGGAGAAGATTTTTGTAAAAGTTAACGATGACGGACGACGACGACGACGACGAACGACGGACGCCAAGTGATGAGAAAAGCTCACTTGGCCCTTTGGGCCAGGTGAGCTAAAAAGTTGTGTGCACAAGATTAAAAATTGTGCGCACAATATAAAAAGTTGTGTGCACAAGTTTAAAAGTTGTGCGCTCAAGATTTAAGGTTGTGTGCACAAGATTTAAAGTCGCACGCACAAATATTCTAAATTTCATCTTTAGCACTTAATGGACTACGTAGATACCAAACAAAAATGTTTCATTATCATTTTTCGGCTACAATGGGTATATGAAACATCCAATATCGAATTATCAACATAGAGTCCTAACAAAGAATGTTTCTGTCATGTTGAGCAACGAAATCGCTACAGCACATGGTAGTGACAACACTAGATGTTTAACAGGATGCTGCGAAAAGCCAGTGAGACTTTGGTCCACGAAGGTAGCAAATGGTCTGTGTGACCATCGCTGACGGCTTTTAGTACACATGAGATGGTTGTTGGTTAACAAAAATTTTGTACGGACGGCCATTAAAATATCACCAAGGAAAGGTCGCCGTGCTCTTTGTTAATTTCCGCGCAAACTGATATAGCTCCAAAGGTTTTAACATGAACATCAATGGATACTCGTGCCAACGGTCCTGCTGGGTGTGTGTTGCTTTATGTCTCCCTGGACATGGCCTATCATTAAAAGATCCCTTTTGTGGAATTTGTGGATTAATAGTGTAAATACACTCTACGAGCAATTGCATCCAGGGAAAAGCCTTATTAAATTACGCCCCAAATTGTTTGTCACTGGTTGTCAGAAAGACCTGGCATATGGTCTGCTGTTTATTGAAGTTTCTTTACACTAAGGGCGTGAAATTCATGACATAAGCTAAACTTTAGATGTCGAAAGTAAAAGCAAGAAAGTCATACTTGAGTTAGAAAACGTTCGAACTAGAATTACGTCCGTTCAAATAACCCTATACTTCACATCTGTTCCAGAAATCTATCAAGGGAAAAGGATTCGACATTGGTCTTAAAAGTCATTTTTAACCAAATATACATAGTTCTTATAATGATAAACTAGAGGCTATAAAGAGCCTTTGTGATCACTTTGGTCTATGTGCATATTCATCAAAGGATACACTCCAACATTGCCAAAATCTGTTTTTTTCATCTTGTATTGCTGATCATTTGCTGTTTAGTTTCCTTCTATCTTCCTTAGTTTTGCTCAAAACACAAAAGAGGATTAAAAATCATCATTTAAGGTCAGTAACTCCTATAGAGTCACAGTCTAATTAAATATGTCAGCAAAATTTGACTTGTTAGTAGATGTTGACTTGCTGATCATTTTTGTGATTTCAAGAATATCGTTATCTATTATAATTTTCTATAATATATGACAAAACACCAAAAAAAAGAGAGGTGGAAATCGTCTATAAGGTGGTATGGGAGTATAGATTAAAAATGATAGAATTTGTTCAGACTTTGCTAAAACGTAGTACATGTATATATTGTGAAATGTTCCAAAATATAATAAATATGATAGGTCACAGAGCATTTTCTCAAGCTACAGGTTGTGACAAAATCACACATATTGTATGGATTATACAGGGAAAAACAGCATTATGTGATAAGAAGCTAAACTAAATGATAGAATTGAAAACAAAATGCGAGAAGATAGCTTTTAGAAAATACTTTGAGAATATCAATAAATAAGATAGGGTCACCTTGCGTTTTTCCTGCTAAAATTAAAAATAGCAAAAGTTCATGTGGAATGCACTATTTCAGAGTTATCTCCCCTAAAAATGCCAAATTAAGAACATTAAAAATCAAACAAATAAATTCAAAGCTTGTAAAAATATTTTAATATTCATATGTTCAAATCTTATAAATATGTTCTTTTAAATGAAAATTCACATTAGTTATCTACATTTCTGTATCAAAATTTGCTACTTTGATTAAAAATTGGTTCTCTGTTATTTACAATCCAATAATGCGAAAGACAGTATATTAAGAAATTGCCTTCATATGGTCTTTATTGTAGATGTAAGATATAAGGCAAAAAACACAAAAATAAAAAAAATGGTCAAAATCATCATCAAAGGACGTGACCTGTAATAAGGAGTTGATTAAAGATTTCGACCATGTTGTCGCATTTGTAGAACTGATCTTGCTGATCATCATAAAGTTTTTCTGTATCTATGATAAATTTCAAGATAGTAGGCAAAAAAGAAAATAAATGGTAAAATTTGTCATTTAAGGGCAATAAATCCTATAATAAATGGGAAATGAGTCCATGGGACACAGATAATGCCCCCGCTTGCATATAACTTTATAAAGGGACATAACTTAAGAACGGCAAAAGTGAAACTACCTAAATTTGTACTTGATATAACTGCTGTTGTAATAAGTATTGTTTTTAAGTTTCATAACAATTGCTTGAGGCAAACTTAAGTTAGAAAACAAAAACGATAAAGTCAGCATTTTTCCCATTTATAAAGGGGCATATATAGCAGGAAAAGTGAGACCACCAAAATTCCTACTTGACCTATGTTTTGTTGTAATACACATTGCACATAAGTTTCATACCATTTTTTTATGCAAACTAAAGTTAAAGAACGGAAAAAAAAATTTCAAAAAAAAAAGAATAAAAAATTCAGCAGTTTTTCTGTTTGCAAAGGGGCATAACTCTAGAACAGTAAAAATGATGCAACCGAAATTCGAACTTGATCTGGGTTATGTGGTAATAAGCATTGTGTTCAAGTTTCATAACATTGGATTGAGGCAAACTATAGTTAGAGAATGAAACCAATTTTGGAACATCAATTGACAGTTTTGACATGTATGGACAATTGGTAGAGCTCAACATCCTGCTGTTGTCAGATTTTCTCTCTTTTTAATGGTTTTCAAAATAATAGACAAAACTTTAATTTAACTCCGTATGTTCTATTTCAGCCATGTTGGCCATCTGGGTTGGTAGGCGAGTTAATCAGACATATTTTTTTTTAAATTAGATACCCTAATGTGATTGTTGCCAATCAGTGCATGAGTCCTATATTTAACAAATTCAAGCAATAACTGAGCTGAAATAACCATATCATATAGATGGATTCGTATGTCAATAATGGAACATAAATAACTGAGCCCATCTTCATGTCAACATTAAGATAAATAGTCTGTCCTCCAAACTACAGGACAATTCAGGATTAAGTTATGAAATAGGATGAAAATTAATTATCCAAACAACCACACCCCTTCTCGATAATCATAAGGTCGTCTCTAATAACATTAACGGTAACAATGTTATTGCACCAGCCATTTTAGCAATTAATATCTCTTCGGTGATGTTGGACACAAAACAAAATCTGATACAAATGTTGAATATCTTAGCCATAAAGGAGATCAACTAGAGCTATACCGACCAAGGAAGAAATGTAATCTTTTTAAATGCAAATTTCAATCAAACACAATTTGTATTTCCATTCCAGTACTGTCCTTGCTATTTCCGTCAAGTTTTTTTATCGTCTTGATAGTCAGCTTATAAAACATTTTCGAAGTTTTCTCTGACCAGTTAGGTTTTCATGATTAGCAACAACAAAAACAAACACAAATCAAAATAGTTTCAGCTATGGACAATAGCTCTAATAAGGAGTCGTTCGATAGTTTAAGTAATAAGTTCTTTCAAATTCTCCGAGGCCCCCTCCATTTATAAAGTGAGTATGGTCTGTATTTAACTCAAGAAATGTGTTTCGAATTTAAATGAAACCTGCAAAATATACACATTTTTATATCGGACATAAAGCAAAATCAGCGGACAAAAAGCGAAACTGACAAAAAGCAACGGACAAAAAGCAAAAGTGTCGGACAAAAATCAAAATTATCGGACATAAAGCAAAACGGACAAAAAGCAACGGACAAAAAGCAAAATTGTCGGACAAAAAGCAAATTTATCGGACAAAAAGCAAAACGGACAAAAAGCATCGGACAAAAAGCAAAAGTGTCGGACAAAAAGCAAAATTATCGGACAAAAAGCAAAAGCGGACAAAAAGCAAATTGTGGACAAAAAGCACCGTATCAGACGCTTGAATCAAAAAAGGCCAAAAAAAAGTACTAAGTGGAAAAGCATTGAAGACCCAAATTTCCAAAAGGTTTTGCCAAAATAGCTAAGCAGTCATTCCCAAAAATGGGTACAATTACAAAATTACAGTGTCGCCGGCATATACCCACAAATTGCAAGCTTAATATATGTCACAGATAATCTTTTCGTGTTCTTAGTGATTAAAATGTATACTTAAATAAAATCAAACCCTTTTTGACGTAAATCGTAAATATATTTGTGTGATTTTAACATTCATTAGACGGAAATCACACCAAATACACATGTCGCCAAGAAAACTCCAAATATCGGTGTGAATTAAAATACTTCATTTCATCTAAATCATGATTAGACTTACACTTTTTATCTGACTTTATATTTTTTTAACCACAAAATATTTTAGAACCAAAAGTTATTATATACACTTTGTTTCACACATTAAACCAATGTCGCCGATAAACGTATAACCTACCGTAACGTACCTTCAGGAATCATCAGAACATAATATATGATTGGAAAACATGCCCAATATGACTTTAAGCAATGTTTATACGTCAAATTTTAATATGCTGCCTTTAACCTTAGATGCAATGAAATGAAAATTGAAAAAATCTTCTTTTCTCTTTTTTCGATTGTCCCATATAAGAATCTAACCTACGTAACGCGTATTCTGGAACGTACTAACCAAGGACAACTCAAATGATGACTATTTCACTGAAAGCACCCATAAAGCTTCTCATTAATCAGTTTTGAGAAAGCAACTCAACAATTGTGTTACAAGTTTCCAAAATAATGTAAATAAAACTAACCTCCGTTTAAATAACCTCCGTGACGCAGATGTTACAGTTTTGGTGTCGGACGTTTTTATCAGTATCAGCGGCTGCTGACACCGCCGGAAGTCATTTTTGTAGCAGACAGCATTTATTATAAAGGATACAGACGAACAAAATACAGATACTGAGATTATTTTTATTGTTTTGAGAAAGGTAGGTTAACTTATTTTTTCCCTACTATGTAAGCAACATTAAAACGTATAATAAACGTTATATCAGCCATTTTCTGGGATATAAAATAGTCTACAATACAACTTGTGTAAATACGACGACAATCACAACTTTAACAGCGGTGTAAAGGAAAAATTATCAAGATTATTTAGAACTCATCAATGTAACGGAGGTTATGCAAATAAAAAAAGAATTCCAAACATGCACACACGAACATTACAATTAAAATTCTTGTACATTGTTATAGATACCAAGTCAGTCCATCAATTACCACTAATAAATATAAAAAAGAGGCGTCATTCATAGACGACATCATTGATTTACGTTACGGAGGATAGAAATTTAAGAAAAAAAAAGTTTTTTCTCTAATAGGACTTTACTGTTCTTCGATAAGGATTTACTAAGAAAAATATTTAATTCTGTTGTCTTGATAGTCATTTAATTCTAATATTTACATTCATTTATATGTTTGATGTTGGTAAGAACTGGAATTGTCCGTTATGGAGGTTTTAAATGTCGTTACGGAGGATAGAAATTTTCGAAATGAAAACTAGTTGACTCCAAAACTTCATAGTCGAGTATATATACATTATAGTGTGTATGTGAGTGTTTGATGGATTGTGTGCGTGTTCTCTTGCTTGCTTGTGCATGCGTGTTTATCAATACAATATTTTTCCATTCTTTTTTTAACATTATAATTATTATCAATACATTATTTTTTTTTCTAGAAAATGCCACTGAGTAATGCAGAAAGACAGAGACGATATAGAGAGAAACAAAAGCCAAAAACCAGTTGCATATCTCAAGAAAGAAGCTCAAAGAAAAAGAGATGCATATATTCCATCGCATTTACTTTCCCCTGATGCTTTAAAGAAAAGGAGAGAAGAACTGTGTAAAAAGTCAAAACGACATTACAAGAAAGTCAAACGAGTACAAAATGAAACAGTCGAAGTTGCAGGACCTTCCACCTCGTCCACACTGATAGTAAAGTTGCCAATCACCAACGTGAAAAAGGGAAAGCAAGTGAGAAAAACATACCGAAGATCGTTGAGAACAGCCTATAGAAAGAATAGTGAACTGTCTGATCAGAATAAAGAACTAGAAAGAAAGAATAAAAGGTTACAGAAGAGAATTGAGCGTTTGAATAAAAAGAAACCTTCAATGATGTTGACATCTACAGATGCGGAGGACGCAGACATATCCAGTATGGATAGTGAGGCGGAGCATTTCTGTCAATGAAATGACCCTAGATCCAAAACTAGAACAGAAGTCAATTCATTGAAACTAGATAGGAAAAGAGCAGCACAAGTAAGAAAAAAACTACTACTTTCCAACACAGTGCTCCATAGCATACAGTCATCAGTTAAACAGAAAAAAAAGAAAGGCATTAAATCAATCTGGTCAGGCCTAATTTCCAAGTACCGGTGTTCATCAGCCTTGAGTAGATCTCTTGGTATTAACAGAAAGAAGGTTAGTGCATTGTCAAAAGCAAGGAAAGGCAAAGCTATGTCCGAACAGGTCAAACATATAGTAATAGAGTTCCTAGAAAGAGAAGATAACAGTACTACATTGCCAGGAAAGAAAGATACCAAAACAATTAACAAAGAAACCAAACAGAAACATGTTTTGTCCGATTATGTAATGAACTTGTATGAAAAGTTCAAACTGGAAAACCCGACAATTCATATATCAAGAACAGTATTTTACAAGTTAAGACCACCTCATATAATTCTCGCTGACTTTGCAAACCGAAAAACATGTCTGTGTTCGAAACACCAGAATTTGGCTTTGAAAATAAAGGGTCTAAAAAATGGAGGCTTGAGGTGCTCTAAAAATCCTGATATACTCATCAAGGAGTTTCCTACAAATGAAGAGATACTAGAACAGATAAACATGCTTGAATCAACAACAATCAAGTTTACACAGTGGAAAAGAGTTCCTGATGGAACGAAAATGAGGTTTAAAGAAATAGAAGAAACGTTAACGAAAGCAGACTTCTGCGTCAAATTCGATAAAGATCTTGCAGAATTTAGAGATCATGTTGATAGAGTCCATACCCAATACAGTGAGCTGAAAAGACTTCGTGAAAATCTTCCAGAAAATGAGGTATTAATATGGATGGATTTTGCAGAAAACTTTGGTTGTGTCTCAGTTGAAGAAGTACAGTCAGCATATTGGAATGCTGCCATGGTCTCATTACATACTATGGTAGTTTATTATCCCGCGAGTAACGACAACAGAATACAAAGTTATGTTGCTGCTTCGGATGTATTGTCCCACAATGCTGCAGCTGTCTATACGATCCTTAATCAAATGATAGGAATCCTAAAAGAAGAAAATCCAAATTTGAAAAGAATGCATTATCTTAGCGATTCCCCGACGAGTCAGTACAGGAACAAAACTATTTTCCAGTTTATCGCAATGCATGAAGAAGAATTTGGAATGCCTGCTCGATGGAACTATCTTGAAAGCGGTCATGGCAAGGGGCCATGCGATGGACTCGGTGCAAGTGTCAAGAGAGCAGCTGAAAATGCCGTCAAGCAAGGTAAGACATCTATTCAGTCTGCCGACGATTTTATGGAATGGGCACGTAGAGCCAGGGAATCTGGGAGTAAAGTAAAATACATATTTTACAACCAGCAGGATTATGATATCTCCGAAAAGTTTTTGTCCGAAAGAATTACACCCGTTGCAGTCAAAGGAACTTTCAAAATACACTATGTCATTGGAAATGGAATAAATGAAGTTTACTCAAGAGTTACATCATGTTATTGCAACAAATGTATTGTTGATATTTCCACATCGACCTGCGAAGGATACACACTTCATCGACTTGTAAAGGACGTGGGTACCGGTGGGGTTGTAGAAACTCTAGAAAGTTTAGAACAAGAGGGAGAGACGGTAGAGGATAGAAATCTAGAAGAAGAAGTAGAAATGAACAGACAAGAGACGGTAGCACTAGATAAACTTTCGAAAGATACTTGGGTTGCAGCAATGTACGAACGAAAATGGTACATTGGACAAGTTGTAGATATTGACGAAAATGACAAAGAAGTTCAAGTAAAATTTATGACAGAGACTGGTCGATATGGCGAGAGCTTCAAATGGCCTAAGGAAGATGACATCATCTGGATCAAGCTGGACAACATTTTATGTATTATCTTGTCTCCTCCGAACCCATCAGGAAAAAGGATAAAAACATATACCATTTCAGTTGATGAATTGAAGAAAATAGAGGACCTTGCTAAAACACGAAATTGAAATCTGTCGATGTATTTCGCCTGAAATGTCAACTGGCACAAATAGTGATACATGTGTAGAACATCATATTGGGGAAGAATATTTTACAATTTTATTGTATTTTTGTTTTCTTTTATGTTTTAATGGTTATTCAGCGAAAGTATAACCTCCGTTACAAGAAAATATACTTGAAAATAACACATTTCATCTTAATGTCAGTGCACAATTATATCTTTTTCTAATATGGTAAATAATTTTACTTTTGGTTACTAGTAATATAAAATCAAGGTGAACATTATTCGGTTTAGGTAAAAATATTACTGGGTGAAAGTTCATGAATCGTTACGGAGATTTTGACATGAACAAGTCCATTTGACTAAAAGAAACATATAATTTGATAGAAAACAGTTTTTTAGTTTGTATTGTCAATAATTTGTTTTGAAAAGCTAGCATTAAAGAGTTGAGTGTTACTTTGTATCAGCATTTGAATACCGGTTTGATATTAACCTCCGTAACAAAGATGGGGGTGTGGATTTACAAGCATAAAACATACATACCAGTGATTCAAAACATATATAATAGGGTTTTTCCTGTAAAGCTATATTATGAAACTAGAATAGTATACAACATAACATTTCATTAGTTATAATTCATTACTAATTAAGTTGTGAAAACTACTAATTTGAATTAATTTTAAACACTATCTTAATTCAGACCTTTAAATTGGTATTTGCTTTCAATATATACAGAAGAATACGCATAAATCACTTTGTTATGGTGGTAAATGTAAGCCATTTCACATGAGCCTTGGTTTACATCTTGTGTTTCTCTCTGATGCAATTTTTACGGTGACTTTATACAACACTAACCTCCGATACGTTCATACCTACCTTGTCTTTCAAAAAATGCTAAAACTTGAAAACCACTTAAATGATGTAAGTCAAAATTTAAAAAATGACAGACTAGATATAGACACAGAAGATAAAAACACTCTCTCTCTGCTCAGTTGAAATTTTTTTTTTACAGTGTCTACATTCGAATTGTACCCATTATTTGGGAATGAATGTAAGGTAATTTATACCTGGTGTAGAAAATCCTTAGGAAACTATTAAGGAAAATTCCTTTCTGATATTAAGTTTTAACTTGTAATTAGGATTTTACAAAATCCCTAGCAATTTTTTAAGAGATTTTACAAAATTACTTATTTTAAAATACAGGGATTTTACAAAATCCCCTGATTTTATAAATTCACTGCAACATATATACGAGGTGTCACTTCTAAGATAAAATGATTATCCAAATCCCTATCAAATTTTCTGATATGTATATTTTACTGTTTTGGAAGGTACCATTTGACGCGTGCTGTAAGAAATGACAATAATCTTAAGGATTATAGTTACTTTATGTAAACAAGTAGTGGGTAAACATTCGTCTGCGATTTTACCACAATGCATCTCGTTTACAAAAAAAAAAAAAAAAAAAAATGCTACTCCACATGAGAAACGGTTTTCTTGATTTGCACTGTCCATAGACTGACACTCTTATATTTAGATTTGGACTTCGGACAATGTCAATAACAACACTTCACATACTGACCCATTGCCCCATAAAGCAACAAGGAAATTTCCTAATCTACATAAATTCAGTAAGATGAGTATGTTTATTGATTTTTGTTATTGTCAAACAGACGAAAAGTTCCAAACTTTATAGAAACAAACAATTAAACACAAGCCATGAACATTCCTTTCTATTTCGAAAAGATAAACAAATGGGTTTGTTTGCTTGCCATTTCATGAAGTCTGAGGAGGGAAAGTTTGGAAACAACTATTCACAAGATTCGTGTACGGAATCAGTAACAGGTATATAGCAACTAAAAAATTACGAACTGTAAACATTCACGATTTTCTCATACAACAAACTGAAAATGGAATGAGGTTTCATACATTCGCTCATTTTTACATGATATCAATTATTTCCCATGAATTTTAACAGTCTTGAAGATGGTATTATACAAGATCATTTTTTCAGGAAAGAGCTTTAAGAGTTCAAATATTTTGTCCACTTGTCTCAATGTATAATGATAAACTATCGTATGTATTTTTAATAAAATATCTAAATTGACAGTAAAACGATATTTGATGTAAAACAATTCTTTCTTGCCTGGCAATGTTTTTAGCGACATGTCAACTCAGTCATATAATGCATGGTTCATTAAATATTTACGAAAACTTTGAAACAAACTTCCCACTCGGTTGCACGTTATGGATTATACGAACGATAACAGACTTCATGATAAAGTAATTAATAGAGTCTGTCTGTCACATACATTAATTTTAATTATTTTTTAAAATACGCAAACCGTATTAAAGTAAATTTCACAATAAAAACATATACACATGTATTATAACACATATAATATTATATTTCTTTTCATTTCGTTTTACCATATGTGAAGAAAAGCATGAACAATAACGAGTGAAAATAATTTGCTTCGAGTTTTGACCCCCTCCCTCCAAAAAAGGGTTCTTAACACAGAAATTTTTAAGGTATAATGTTGAGAAATCTGATTATGGTTGAGAATCACGTGATTAGCTATTGTCGTTATTGTTAGTTTGGTGTATTTTTGTTATCTGTTGCTTTAATGGCTTTGAATGTTAGATTAAGTTGTGTTTTTTTTTTATTTCAAGACGAATATGCAATTCCTAAATATATTTGATAAATAGTTTACTGCTAATTCGATTGCAATAGCAATTATTGATAATTCTAATCATGTTTCAATGCACATAGAGTATAGCATTTTGATTTGTTGATAGCAAATGATAGAAAATACAAAACAGTAAGTATAAGAAAAAGGCCATGTAGTGTAGATAATCATTAAACTACTGATAATCCAAAACCCTGCCAATCCTTTATTTAAATATAGAATTCAATTTAATGGTGTTTGTGTGTATCTTTCCTCAACGTACTTAAAAGAGTATTTAATTATTTAAAATAAATATCGGCGTCTTCCAAAAAGATGGGTTGGACTTTAAATTGATTAAATGGTAATTAAAATATCTATGAACAGATTTTTGCAAGATTTCTTTTAATCTTTTATTTGTTTAGCTCTATCTAGCTATATTTTGTTGCCACTTTGTTTTATACATCGCCATTTCAGGCCATTCGAACGTTATTGGGGGTAAACAACTAATGTGCAAACATAGGATACAAACATTGGGAAAACATGGATGAGTTATCAATTCTGAATCCGCCAATCGCTTTTAAACAACACCTCAAAATTTACTTTTCTTGACGGTTAAACAAGTACTCCGCCTCTGTAACCTATAAATTCCATTTATATCTTAATTTGTAGTAGACAGGATAACGCCATCGACATTGTAACATAGAAAAATGGCACATTTTATCAAATTTCTATTTCTTTTCGGACTTCTTTGTGTTGATGCACAATATATTCCTCTCGGTGTTAGTAAGAAACAACCAACTTGTAAATATGAATTTACAGTTCCAGATACAAAGGGAGCCTGTTCCGCAACATCTACAGCACTGGAGCAGAAAATAGATAATGTTAAACAAGATTTGGACAGAACTCGAATCCAATATGTTTCTCAGAATAGTATTGTGCAAGGAACTTTAGCTCAGTTACAGTCAGACACTAAAATGTATGTTTCAAAAGTGAATGATTTGAACGGGGAGCTTCAGAAAATTAAACAAGGTGTTAGTCCTGGGCAGCCTAGCGGAACAGTTAACCAGTTAATTCACGACACAAAAGACTTACTGACCAAGGCTGTGGGTGACATTAACGGCAGAATATTCAATTTATCATTGGAATTTCAACGGAATGCAATAGAGGAGTCTAAAGTTAATTCTGCAATTCAAAATCAAATCAACAAACAAGCTGTACAATTAGCAACAGCTGAACAGAAACTACTTAATCTGGAAAATATGATTAAAAACTATAAACCACCTACTTCTGGATCCCAGCCACAACCATCCACGGGTCCATCAATTGCCCAACTGATCACTCTGGAGAAGAAATACCAGAAACTTGAAAATGATCTGAAATCTGTTGACTCGCTACAACAACAACAGTTTACAGGACTCTCTGACAAGACCAATAAGATTATGTCGCAGTTACTGAACCAGTCCCATGACATCGATGTCGTTGCACAGGCTACCAATCAATCTGTTGCTAGACTGACAGCTGCAGAGAAATTGATTCAAACTACCAAACAAGACTTTGATAATTTCAAGAGGGCAACAGATCCCCAGATAAAGATCCTTTCACAGGAAGCAAGTGGACTACTTAATAATCTTACCAGTATTGAGAAACAGCTGCAGCAGCTTGGCATAAGACTACTCAATGGACAGGTGGCTTCTATGCAGATGAAGGGAGATGTTGTAAAAGTAAAGAAACAAGCTGATAGCCTTTTGCAAGAAATTACCAAGTTGAGTAGCCAGGTTAGTTTTTTTTTATTTTAATTTAATTTTCAAATATATATTTACAATAAAGCTGCATAAAAATATAACTTTGAGGACACAGACAGCTTACCCTTTGATAAATATAGTTGTTTGTTGCATTGCAAATATTTTCTTAATACCTGAGATATAAATTATTCTGCGCCTTTAAAAGACTTTGAATGTTACAAATTTCGGGTTATTTCTTTATTAAAATAATTACTTTAAATATCATGATGTCAGGATTTTTCTCAATTAGAACACCAAGAAATAGTTTTCCCTAAGAAGAAGTTCTTATAACTATATCTGATATGGTTAAATGCATATGATAAAACAAAAGTTTTTGGGTAGATTTTAATAAAATTATAACCAAAAGTGTTCAATATGATGACTAGAATTACTACATGATGATACCTTCTTTTTCAGTAGTGGTTCTATTATTCCTTTCTAGAGTTTTTAAGAACACATTTTAATAGCAAATAGACGTTCTTTAAGAAACAATCAATTTGTATTTTTTTAAAATACGATACAACGTTTTAACTTTAACTCCTTAAAGTTGAAATAAATCCTTATTTGTTGACAAAACATTCTATGTTAGCTGTGTTTTAACTTGTAATGCATTTGCAAATATTTTATTACTTTACAGAATTTCTCTCTTCGTCCCTGTATGGTAACCGTATCTAATTACACTAAAATATACAAAAATATCATCAAATGTTTAGTCGTGTATTGATAACCTATTTTCAGAAATATGTATTTTCTGCTTTATTGAATTGACAATTTACAATATTTTTCACCTGTTAACATTGTATTGTTTTCAGATTACCGCTCAAGCAGGAGAATTGTTGGCAGTGAAATCTGACCTTTCCGGACTGAAAGGACCATCTACCGGAGGTTCTGGTGGAACCGTCAACATACAAAAGCTCGTCAATACCATTAAAAATCAAACACAAGCAGATATTCAGAAAGCTCAAAATGATGTCAAACAAGTCCAAAACATGGTTACTACACTTCTTACCCAAGTTGCGCTTCTCTCATCAAAGGTGAACAAACTGTGCCCAACAACGCCAAGTGGTTAATCCATCTATAACAAACAATATATACAATATTCGAACAATATACACAATGAATGCTATGCTAAATTGGAGAATAATTCAGGATTCTTCTCATAGCTAAAGTGCTAACTGAAACAGATTGTTTTTTGTTAATAAATTTTTTCAAAGAATGGGTCTTAAACGATATCGGATTTTATGCTTATGACAGCGAGATAGGGTTCAAACAGTATTTGCTTTTACAAATTCAGTTGTTTTTTATATACATTAATTATATATTCATCCTTCGTTAAGCAAAGGATTATTTTAATAAGGCTAAATATATTATATTTTCTATCAATTCAAGCAGTATAATATTCCAATGCGGCTTACCAAATAATTAGATAATTTATTCGAGTATGACATTGTTTGCGTGTCACTTTATAATTCATTTTATTATTTTCAACCGCTTTCAGTGTTATGGTAGCAAGCGGGCGTCATAGGTTCTAAACCAAAGTCTGTAAAATTGGTATTTGCTTCTTCTTCGCTAAGCGCATAACATCAAGAAATAAGAATAAAGATTGTTCGGCAATGAGTCTGATAAAGGGTGACATGTCTTCCTAAGATCTGTTACCGTGAGTGCTAGCATTTTAAAAATCCGATGCAGTGTGTCGTTCAAGTGCACAATTTCCATAAATAATAAGCAGCAGTAGTTTATCAATGTTCATAAACATAATATATTGACATGTTATGTTATGTCCTGCATATGCATGTAATATTTGCCACCGGACATAAAGCATCATCGATTTATCTTTTATTTGAAATTTAGCTCAATTTAAATTGACGTGCATAATTGACCAAAGCTATGTTTCAATTGTGATCATGCACGAATGGTCGATTAAATAGATAAATCAGTATGCTACCAATTAGATCCTTTCAGTCTGTTATCCGATAATATAGTACTATATAAAAAAGGAAATTCGGCATACTTGCCAACGAGACAATTATCCACCAGAGTTCTACTGCATAAAAACAACTATATGTCACCTTACGGAATATAGCAATTAATGATTCCTCCTATTTTACAATTTAGCCCTTGCAAGAAGACACCAATTATATATGATGTCTAGCAAGTACTGCATTTATAGAATCTATTCGGCATCATATACTAATTATAGGGTCTTTTTAAGCTGTACTATTTGTTCTAGAATTTTTTTGTATACTTTCATGAATATGTGTAATTTATCGCCGTTGGGTCTGATATCTTATTTACATATTTGCTTTCTTCGTCGCTCTTATATTGTACTAGTTACCATACCCGGAATCACCTGCTTTAATCTCTGTAAAGTCGACAAGGGAACATGAACAAAGACGACGAGGGAGACAACTCCTTCAATATATGTCATAACGTAAAAGTCTGGTCTCCCATCGTCATAATCTACTTATAAATATTTTCTCCTTTAATGAATATACATGAACTAATCCAAACGGGCTAAGACATATTATGTGATTGTTTGATTGATTGTTGGTTGCTTAACGTCCAATGTCATATCATGTGACAACGTTATGTTAAAAGCATACAACTGATATACATGTTTAGTTCTTTCCCTTAGTTAATATTTATTGTACGTAAAGAACGTGCCATTTTTTTTAACTTATCAAGATAACAAAGGGAAAGTTGATATTAAAAAGATATACATTCATGAATCACAGTTATGTCTGTATCAAATCAGGTACCTCGTAGTGGTTTACCTTTGTTGTAGCTCTATGTTTTTGTCTTTTAGGGAATTTTGTATGAATGGTAGATCTTTGAACGTTAACTGATTAGTTATTGTTTATCGTCGTATCAGGACAAAAAAAAATATAACAAAAATACCGAACTCCGAGGTGAATTGAAAAAAATTGTAAGCGGTTCCCCGGAACCCTGCGTCTCGCCTGCGATTGCTGCTGTCAGTGTAAAGGTGTAATGTTGACTTAAAAAGTGAGTCCATTTATCAGTAAAATACAGAATTTGGAAAAATTTCCTGGTCTTGAAGAATAGCTTCTGTCCAAGTTTCAAAACAATCCATGAAGGTTTACAAATTTAACATGTCAAAAAAATTTAATCCCATGATACTGTCTGTAAATGTTAACTGTAAAAAATGAAGTCTATCTATCAGAAAAATACTAAAAATGAAAAAAATATATTTTCAAAGGTTTACTTCAGACATTATCTCTTAATAATTAAAAAGCTTCTGCCAAAGTTTCAAAACACTTTATGAAAGTTTGACAAAGAAATTGATGTGTAAAAAACTTTAACCCTAGACTATATCTACTTGTTAACTGTAAAAAATCTAAGTCCATTTATCAGTAGAATACGAAAAAATGAAAATACTATTTTCAAAATTTTGCTCTTGATACTGTATTTTGGTCATAAAAAAGCTTCTGTCCAAATTTCATAATATTTTATGAAGGTTTGACAAAGTTATTGATGACTGAAAACTTTAACCTCAGACTAAATCTGACTGTGTCAACTGTGGAAAAAAACTAAGTCCATTTATCAGTAAAATACGGAAAAAATAAAAATAAATATTTTCAAAATTTTGCTCTGGAAAATGAAAGGATATGGAGTAAATGTACATGGGACAAAATCGCACACAATACATAGAAAACATAGAAAATTATCAATGAACAGGGCTTTTATTCCTGTTACTGTATTTTGGTCATAAACAAGCTTCAGTCTGTCAAATTTCATAAAATTTCATGTAGGTTTGACAAAGTTATTGATGTCTATAAAAACCACAGACTGAACCTAAATGTTGACGACGCCGACGACGGAATCTAGGATAGCTATGTCTCGCTTTCGCGAAATAAATTTCGCAGGCTCGACAAAAAGGAGAAATCCATAAAAACAAAATCAAACGTTCATCTTTTATCAACCAACGGAACGAATGGAAAACAACTGTCATATATCTGACTTGGTACAGGTATTTTTTCTGAAGAAAATGGTAGGTTAAACCTGGTTTTAAAGCTAACCAAACCTCCCACTGGTATGACAGATATATAGCGACGAAATTGGTAGTCTGTTATATTTCTTCACTTTTTTAAAACCCGGGACGAATGTAGTTTTGAGTCGCTTGGTAACTATCTCATTGAAGTATATCCCACATCTACTTTTATTTATAACCTCAAGTAGATCTGATCTACTTTTTACAAAACATCATGACAATTTACCTCCCCGTTGGAAGCTAGGGTACAAAAAGATGACAATTGATAACTTTTTATCAAGTATGCAACCTCAAGTATATGAAAAGGACAGGCAGTTCAGTCTCAGATATAACAGTTACAAGTCAAAAGTTACTGTAGTTACCATCCTGAATGACAGAAAAAAATGGTGGGTAGCACAAAAATGAAAGGCGGGAAATTGTATCTGCCACTGAATAAAAAGAGGGTATTTTGGAAAGGGACTGACAATATGCATTGCAGCAGTTCACTTACGGACACATCAAAAGAGGTTGCATATTTAACGTATAGATTTAAAGAGCGTGGCACTGTCCCTTAAGAAGGCATCAGATTGAATGTAACCAGTTCGACTTGTAAGGCTTTGATTTATTCATCACGTACAGATCATATTTTTGTAAATAACAGATATTTGGTAGTCTACTGTTCAAGACTTTAAAACAATCATCTATAGATGACATATATTTTTTGTTGTGTTGTTAGGTTACTTAAACATTGACGTATTCCCAACATTTATTTTCAAACAATATTACACTTTGCGACACTTGTCCATTATATGAAAAATATAGCTGATAGTATGATAGAGCAGATTGTTACCCCAAGAAAACATTGTCAACCGAGGCAAAGCTAAGGTTGACAATGTTTTTTCGAGGGGTAACAATTGGCTCTATCACCCTCTTAGCTATGTGTTATTAAATTTATTATTCTGAATGTTCTGTTATTGTAGTCTTTTATATTTTAAATTGAAAGTTACATGTAACTATGACTTCACGCAAATAACAGCGTTACAGTCATTAAAAAAATCATTTTTGGTTGGTTTGCATGAGACGGTAACTTTAAAAAAAGTGTCTCCCGCTGAGCCATGGGATAGAGTAAAATATTTCCATCGTATCAACCAATCAAAATCTGGCATTTAAACGTGAAGTATACATATAACAACACAAACTTTCCTATTTCATCCTAGTATAACTTGTCATTTAACTTTTAAATAAATGGCGAAGCTCATGTGAAAAATCTTATCTCTCTTCAGTAGTGGATGATACTTTTGAGTTTGAGGGGAGAGGATTGGGTTTAAGTAAAGTTTCGTTGCGAAAATATTTGTTTTCTATTTGTCGAACATTTTTGAACAATCAGCTTTAAAATTTTTTACTTATTTATATTCAAATAACTTAACATGGTTCAGTATCTTTAAGTGTTCTGTTGGCAGAGTCCATCATGGAATTTCTTTTTACTTGGACAGCAAAACAGAACAAAGAAAAAAAACAAACAATCACACAATCGCACAAACACACAAACATCCACAGCAAACACAAGAATAAATACAACAGTTAAAGGTAAAATAACAAAAAATACCGAAGTCCAGGGAAAATTCAAAACGGAAGGTCCATTATCAAATGGTAAATTCCAAAACTCAAACACATCAAACGAATTGAAACAACTGTCGTATTCCTGACTTGGTACAGACATTTTCCTATGTAGAAAATCGTGAATTAAACGTGGTTTTATAGCTAGATAAACTTCTCACTTGTATGACAGTCGCATAAAATAACGTTAACATTTTGCAAGTATAAATTGAATTTAATAAAAGATATACGAGCATTAATTGTGTGTGTGTTTTATAAATAAAAAAGGGGAAAGGTTTTTGTGATCCTTGATTTTGAAATGCTGGAGCGATTTGTTGAACATTATCCAAAAATGAAATTTTCTGCACAAAAGGTATGCGTCGTCTGTATTTAAAATAAAATTAATCTTCATTAAAAACCAATAAGCCAAATAAAATAAGATTTATGTTGATTCTTTTGCAAAAGTTCTGAATCAGAATTATTTTAAATGATCAATCATGCATCAAAGGTGTACATGTAAATCACCAATACTTTTTCTACAATTTTTAAGCTTATTTGTAAATAAAGACATTGGATGTTAATTGAAATTACGATGCGGTTAAATATTTTGTCTAGAAATTTTGAATATTCTAAATGAATGGTGATTTTATTTTGGATTAACATTCTAGATTGCATCCGAAATTCAATGAACAACTTAACACAAGTCTTGAAAAGGTCAGTTTGTTATTCTTAGTTTTTATACGCCAGTCTAAGACGGGACGTATTATGGTATATCGTTGTCCGTTTGTCAATCAGGCCTCCGTCAACACTTCGGACAATAACTCAAAAACGCTTTCACCAATGTTCATGAAACTATGATGCATTGTTTATATTAATTGGCGTAAGCTCCCTTTGGATTTTTATAAATTTTAGATTTTACGTTTTGGAGTATTGGGACTTTATTCATAAAAAGGGGGGATTTTCCAGTTTTCGGATAATAACTCAAAAACGCTAACGCCTTTTATGAAACTTTGGTGACTTGTTTATATCTATTGAAATAAGCTCCTTTTTGTCTTTTATAAATTTCTGATATGATATTGCGGAGTTATTGAACTTTATTTTGTTGAAAAATCATAAAAAATCACAGTATTTCTAGTTGATCATATAAATTTTAAAGCATAAAGACGAGCTCAAAGGGCGACGGGCGTATCATGCGTTCATGGCGCAGCTCTTTATTTTACGGTTCTTTGTTTCGATTCTTCCCTAGGTTGAATTCAAAGTCCTGTAGTCCGCATAGCAGAATAATTAATCTTAGAATTTATGAAATTTAATTATATATGATTTCGAGGGCCTTTACTCATTTAAAAGTAACACAAGGTTTGTTCTTGCTCCGTATGTCAGTAGACCACGTGTAAAGGGGGTCTTTTACTGCTAGTTCCTTTTGTTTATAATCATGTACAGATTACACATCTTCTGCATACTACCTTTCTCATCGTGAACTTGGTCGATTTACGTAGCCACCTTGATAAATACACGAAGACAAATATTACCGATGTTTATTACACCTCTGCTTTTAGATGCAGCCGTTTAATGATGTCCGTCGTTTGGGATCATTGTCCATCACAGGACACATTCCATGCTTATACCATTGGTTTAAGTATTTTCATTTCTGAAGATTTATAATATTTCTCTCTTATATGTCCTTTTTATTCCACTGATTGAGATATAAAAAGGGGGTTGTGACCGCCCATACCTAATAGTTTAATTCCGCTACATGATCATGCGCTTGTCCAAAAGTCAGGAACTTCGTCATTGATAATATTTAGATATATCTTATCGTTTTGTCATCTAGGGTCTTTGATACATATTGTTCTGAAATTTTATAATTTTGAAAACAATATATTTGTCTCTAGATGTTTTGGGTTTTTGTGTCGTTGGATTGCTGTGTCGTTGAGATATACCCTAATTCCATTTTAGTTTTATAATTATCAATAAATCAACCAAGCTACAAGATTTAATATTATTAGACGTATATCCAACATAAATTCAGTAGTCCTTTCGGTCAATCAAGTACAATAGTTTGTTAGTTACACTGTACTGTACAATAAGAAATAAAAATGAATCTCTCACGCACAGGACTGCAGTTACATGTAGAACAAACAATAACTATTAAATAAATGTATTATTCGGCGTTTTGCACTTGCGCCAATCTGCACTTTATTTGCGCTAATTTTTTATTTCATTTGCGCTATTTTGTTTTTTTTTTTTTTTTTTTCATTTGCGCCAATATAGTTTATCTTTTTTTCATTTGCGCCAATTTACAGGTAAACACAAGTCACGAGATATGTAAGTTTTAAACAATTTATTGATATAATAACCAAAAAATCGCTTCCGTCTGCCATATGACCCCTGCTCACCACAGGGAGGTGGATTTCGAGCAGGATAAGTTTATTGTAAAAGTTAATGATGAGATGATAATGATTAATTGTTAATTAATGTTTATCAATTGCCATTTTGTTTAGTTTCTTCTGTTACCTATTCTAATATCGGACTGATTTTTACTGCATTGGGAGAGATCTCACAAAACATATTTAACCCCGCCGCATGTTTGCGCATATCCCAAGTCAGGAACCTCTAGCCTTTGTTAGTCTTTTGTGTGTGTTTTTTTTTATTATTTTAGTTCATTTGTATATTTAGGAGTTTAGGGTGGCGTCACAAAAAGTCGTAAGTGTAAGTCCTACGTGTTGTACTTAAGATTCTCCTAAGAGTTGTCTTAGGTGATTTTCACAAAACATATCGTAGGTTTTAATATTTATATTCACTATCTTATATGGTGAATTTGGGCAAGAAAACTTTGGCATGAAACAAACATTCTGAAATTCTGAAGTTCAAAACGAAGAGCATATTTAACAATAACAAATTAGCTATTTCTCAGTCCTTCCTTCCTATTCAGGTCATTTTTTGTTGTTGAGCCTAGGGGAGACATAGGGATAGTGATCCGGCTGCGACGTTGGCGTTAACTAACTTCTTAAAAGCTTAATATTTCAGAATGTGGAAAACCTGGATGTTTCATACTTTGTATGTAGATGCCTTATATTATGAAGTTTCCGACTGTCATATGTTTATTGTCATTAACCTCATGTTCATGGTTAAGTGACTACTTGAAAAAAGTTAAGATTTTTGGTAATATTAATTTCTCTCTTATTATGAGTTATAGGATAACTATATTTGTTATGTGCGTATCTTGCAAAGTATTCATGCCTGTGAAACAGTTTTCACCTGACCTCGACCTCATTTCATGGATCAGTGATTGTAAGGTGTATATGTCTGTGTGGCAGGTATCATTTGACCTTGACCTCATTTTCATGGTTCATTGGTCAATGTTAAGTTTTCCTGGTTAAATTTGTTTTTTTAGATACTACTAGAACACACCCGCGACATCGCAGGTCCGTGACTGAATTAAAGTTTCTTATTATGTTTAAGCCTTATTTTTAGAATTGGTAGTGACATGATAAAGTCATGCTGATTATAAGACGCACGGTTTTCTCTGCTTTCAAAATCTTTCTGTTTGAACCCGTCGACCTGGAACTTATTAATTATTGGTAATATTAATTAGTTGGAAAACAAAAGGGCCTGGAATCAACACTATTGTCCTATATTATTTATATATAAAGTTGAATTCTTTGATTCGCCGTTAATCGTCATGTCGGCTAACAAATTGGAAACTGTACCTACGGCTATATTCTAAGTGGATTTTTAGTATTCGTATTGTCATCTTATAAAGTCATGCTGATAAAAATACTAAAATACCGGAAACAATGTGACAATGATGGAACTTAGTAGTGTCAACCCTGTATAATGACGTATTTAATAGGTGTGATTATGACCCGTGTATATAGAAAATCCTAAATACACCGTTTGGTGGTGCGCCTGACAGATGCGGAACTTACAGATTAGTTAATAGGTAACAGGT
This sequence comes from Mytilus coruscus, assembly GCA_017311375.1. NCBI lineage: Eukaryota > Metazoa > Mollusca > Bivalvia > Mytilida > Mytilidae > Mytilus > Mytilus coruscus. Next base: position 33,661,139 of record CM029601.1, read on the forward strand.
AACATATACTATTGGGATCGGTATCAGATTCGACCCGGAACTTGTTAATTATTGGTAATATTAATTATGTGGAAAACAAAAGGGCCTGGAATGGTATAATTTTTAATCAACATCATTGTCCTATATTAGTTATTATATAAAGTTGAAATCTTTGATTCGTCGTTTTTACTCCATGCCGGCTAACAAATTGGACCTCGTTATTTTAGTATTATAGATATACAATATGTCAACTGTATGTGATGCATGGAATGATTGTAAGGTGCACATGTCTGTCTAGCAGGATTCATCTGACCTTGACCTCATTTTCAAGGTTCGTTGGTCAATATAAAGATTTCAGGGTATGGTCTGTTTCTTGTATGCTGTAAGCAATAAGTCAACTATATTTGGTGTATCGAATGATTGTAAGGTGTATATGTATTTCTGGCTTGGTTTATCTGACCTTGACCTGATTTTTTGGATTATGTTAAGTTTATGTGATACTTGTAGTAAAACTTTATAGTTAGGATTATTAACATAAATATCAATGGTCAGTAATTAAAGCAGGCAAGACATTTCAGCGTGTGAACTCTAATAATATATTTTTGTGAAGATTGAAGTTACAAGTCATCCAATTTCAAGTTTCTTATACATCTTTCGTCAATGTACCTCAATTTTGCTGTGACAAAGCAACTAAAGTTGTAAGGAACTCATCTAGGATCCTTCTATTCGCCCTGCAAAATGTATTGCAATGGTTCTCATGACAAGTTATCCCATTAAAACAAAACAATCCACTCCAATTATTTATTCATGTGTCTCAGTTATTATGCATGTTGTTTTTATGATATTGAGAATTATATTTAACATGAATTGAAGTACAGTTCTTTGTAGGTTTTTTTCTATCGGAAAACGTTGATTTGTGGCATAATGTAATTTTTGGAATTTATTTAATAACGTGCGAGAAATTTCGAACTCACAAGGGCCCCCGCACTTGCCATACAAGTGTAGTATAGTAATGAAATGCAACAAATCACATGTAAGTATTATTTTATTATTCTTTCATTGGTTGAATTCCAACTTAATCAGTACGTAACATTTAAATGGTCAGCTAGAATATAATATGGGCAGTCAACAAAACAGTGTTAATAGGTTAACTTCGGGGACAAATCTGTTGGGACGAATTGCAATCTATATTGCAGGACGAAAGCATGTTCCGGTATTAAAAGGTCGAGGTCGTTTGAATCAGAAACAAAACAAAAGAAAAACGCTTTTAGGCTGTGCAGTTAATAAGAAGAAAACATTAAAATGTATACATGTATAACTGTTGGTATGGCTTTTGAGCGTCCAGTTGGTCTTTCAACAAAGCGCGTCACCGAATCTACATTTTCTAGCACCGTTTACCTCGGAAATCTATATCTTCAGATCATTTGCTCATCATCGTACATATCTAGCGGGTTAGTCCTGTCCCTAAATATTCTTTCTCTCCTAAATTGGCGTCTCAGAAATAAAATTTGTAGGGCTGCCGCTATTTTACTGAAGAAAATCGTGAGATTAATCGTAAGTATATGTCCTAAACTTACGTGTGGGTAGAGGCACTCTTAAGTTTACGACCAATGTTGGACGTAAGATTTGTCGTAAGGTTTTTTGTGAAAATGGAACTTGACTTAAGATTTGTCGTAAGTGCAGTCTTAGACTTACAACTTTTTGTGAAATTAGCCGCAGGATACCAGTCTATGTCTAATTAAGAGTTTTAAACGAAACTCGTCTTTTATTGGAGGCCAGTTAATGCCATTTCGCCTTTCATATTCTATAAGGCGAAAATGCGAAAACACGAAGTCAAAAACGCAGAAAACGTGAAGTCGAAAATGCGAAATGGTTGCACAAGAATCTTCAACTGGCATTTTTTGTTTTAATTCAACTTGATAAAATAATCTTTGAAATAGCAATGTGAATAATAATTGCAGCACTAATCCCTACTCAATAGTCGTACGAAATACGAAAAAAAACAGTAAAAATTTAATAAAATAGTCAAATATAAAAGAAACAAATCATGATCATTCATTTTCTCTGTAAAATATATTAAAATTATTAGAAATCGAAAATGAAATTAGTTTACAAAAATTATTATCGTATAACTCATTTTGCTTTGGAATTTCGTTAAGCCCACATGTAATAAGATAAAACCGACAAGTGCAACCCGTTATCATGACCAAATAAGTTACATATGTAAGTACTCGTTATAACAATTAATAACACTTGAAAATAATACAATTCAGTCAGGTTATCTTCAAATTGTTAATCATTATCCAATCAGATCAAAGATACAAGATGATTGACAGAAGTTGGCAGTAATTGACAAATGCGAAATAAGGAAATCACATAGTGGAAAAAAAAAAAAAAAAACGCGAAAAGGCGAAGTCGAAAACGCGAAACGAGAAGTGAAACCATTTCGCGTTTTCGCATTTTCGACTTTGCGTTTTCGCGTTTTCGACTTCGAGCTTTCGCGTTTCCGCGTTTTTGCCCTAAAGAATATGAAAGGCGAAAACGCGAAATGGCCTTGACAGGCCACCATATCTTTTACATTTCGGCAGTGTTGGACGTAGAAAATCCACAGATAATCGTTTGGTGTTTTAGTTTAGACCGATTCAGTATCGATTCAAAGCGTTTACACTGGACTTAAATCGATCTTAAGTGAACCGATCTTGTTTAAATGTATTTATTAACTACCAAAAGCACATGGGTTTGTTGTTATATTGGGAACATGTGTTCATGTTTACAATAATATTTAAATTATTTTAGCATAACAATAAGTCACCTTAACAAACTTAAGAGTTTAAAGTTTCTTTATATGATAGCATGGACTGGTCATTCGCGGTAAAAGTTAACTTTGAAAATACATTTTCATATTTTGACCACTCGAATCTCAGTCTGTAAGACAGGTATGCTGTAGCGGCTTAGCGTGTCTGCAAAGTGATTTGAGGACAGTGGTTTTTGTTAGAATAAATAAAACTTTGCTGAACTCGTCTATGCGAGCTGTTTCCCATAGATATGTGTTTTAGTATTTGTTCGTAAATACTTTATTTGCGTTTGAGGCCACGAATAAGAAAATAAATCGATCTTATTGTCCAAGTGTGAACAACAATCTAAAATATAATTTCATAGTAAGAGTTATCACCTTAGGCCACACCAATTTGATTAATAGTTCTTTGGATTTTCCCGCTCCTGTTTTGGAGAAATTGACTTTTCATTAAAAAAAAAAAAATACCGCTTCCTCAAATTTTTGGTCCGCATGCCGCTCCAAAATTAGTTTCTCCTTGAAAATTTTTTTTCACATAGACGCTTTTCTGTTGCTTATAATGCTCCTATCGTTTTAAACGCCCGGGTGATAAATCGATTTGTAAATAAAAGGTCAAAAATCGGAATGCCAACATGCAGTTGTGTCAGCTCATTGCAGTGGTCTGGACAAGTACTTATTGGACACAGAGTTATCCGAAATGCTTCTCGTTTTACCTTTAAAGACCTGTTCTAGGATGCAAAAATAAAAAAAATCTTTCGTTAGGTGACAATATTTGAAAGAACCATTGTCATCCCAATCCTTGTTTCAACAGGCATAGACCTATATATCTTTTGGATGAAATGAATTGTAAATTCCCATGAACTTTTAAAAAAAATCACAGAAGTATTTGATGCTGATGAAACCCCATATCCCCTTGTTAGTCTTTTGGCATGCAAGCAGAACTCTTCTTTTGTTGGAGGGAATTTAAAGAGTTCCAACGAGACCAAGGTGATGCCGGCGTATTGTGATTGGCATGCTCATAATAATTAAGGGTGTGTAATTGGTTCAACCACTTCTAGTCAAGCTAAAGAGTTTTAAATGCATAAAGCTTTTAGGAGCAAAAGGAAAGAGTATTTTGCTCAGTAAGAAAAATGCATATGAATGGGGTGACAGGTATTTTAATATACATTTGGATCTACATGTATAGCAATATAACTATCTTACTCAGGATGTTGTTTTATTACAAAGAAAGAAATATTCACTTTGCTCATTATTTTGATCCTAAATATGCATAAATAATTCCAACTGGATGCAGGGGCGGATCCAGCCCCCGGAACCCCCCACCTCTGGATCCGCCACTGTGGATGTCAAGCAGCCAATAAATAAAGGCAACAGTAGTATACCGCTGTTCAATAGTCATAATTCGAGTAAGCAAAAATAAATCCGGGTAACAAACTAAAACCGAGGTAAACACATCAACTATAAGAGGAATACAACAGAACAAACAGAAACACCGAACTACAACAATAAACAATCATTACATTAGAATGAAAACTATCAAATATCTTTCAGGGGCATTTTTTTGGATACATACACATATTTTATTCAACACGCGTCATTTACCTAACTAACATACTTCCTCTTGTAAAACTGCATCTGCTATGCTTCCTAAATATATATATATATGGATTTAAATGAAAATTCACATAGACAAAGCTTACCTGAAGACAATAACCAAAATTAACTAAACCACAGTGAGACAAGAAAGTCTGATATGGTACAGGCACCAATAAATCAAATTATATGCATCTGTTGCTCCTCGTTTTTCTATGAAATAACCCAGTTATAACATGTACATAAATTGTACAACTTCTAAATCACACAATTTAAAAAAAAAATATGCCACTCGCTTCACTTGTAGAGCACTCGCCTCAAAAAAAAACTCATTTTCAAGAAATATATAAAAACAAAAAAAAATTCGCTCGCTCGCCCCATATATTTTGGAGCTTTTGTCCGAAGAACTATTAACTAGCACCTCTGCCGGTATTCCCGGAAGAGTTTAAGGAAGATCACAGTATCTTATCTCTGGACAGGCCCAACTGTGTGTGTTTGCTTTCCGGCTTTATCTGTCATTTTATATTAATGTGTTACTTCACGCTGAGAAAACAAGAAATTAAAAATTTGCAACGGAGAAATAATTTCGTTTGGTATTGTAGACAGACACTTTAAGTTTCATAACTCTAACCTCCAAAACAAAAACCATGCATGCAGCGATTATATTACATAAAACATTTAAAATATTTGGTTTGAGTTCTTTTAAGGGTCTGAAAAAAATATTTATAAAATGCCAATAATCAACTGAAGGTAAAATAGTACTGTTGGTTTTTTAATGCCATAAAATTCAGAGCTCCAGATAAGCTGCGTATTTGCGTGATCACGCAATAAAAATTATTAAAAACCCAATACAACTGCCCGTTGCAGCGTTCAAAAACCCAATTCATTCGAAGGAAAACCCAATTATATGCCAAAACCATGAGTTCTTAACGCTTTTATTCGCTATCGTTTGCGTTATTTACCCTTACCTATTACATAGTCGTCGTGTAAATCTATTTTTATAATATTTATAATTGGAAATGTCCTTTCGTTCTAAAAATAGAGCGTTGCATCAAGTAGTTGAAATGGGTCCCTGTTGGAATTTTCCGTTGCTCAAAAGGTACACGTGTTGATGAAAACATTTCGATCTTCTCTGCGTTTATCCAATTAGCGTTTGTAATGGTGTCATAATTTTTTCGAATTGCTCGGGATTTATCATAACACATAATGTTAAAACGAAAGTAATGTCCGGTAAAAGTATTGAATAGAAGCATCTTTTCAGCTTCTTTTTGATAGCTGAGAGATAATTATAATGATAACAAGACGTAGTTAGTGTTTTTGGAAGCGTCCATCGAACGCACAGGCGTGTTTGCGTGCCTTAACGAGAAAATTGTTAGAACGACAAACACGGGGTTTCGTCAAGAACTATATCCTTTATCAGTTATAACAGTGAAAGTTATGACATGATATGAAGTTGGAAAGCATCGGAAACCAAAAGTTATAATAAGGGACAACTTAACCTAGATTTTATGTTAATTAAATTTAGTTCATGAGTGAACACGCATGCCTTAATTATATCCGTTTTTACGTCAATGTAGCTTGAAACTTTCTTTGTTTTTGGTCTACTTGTTCTGTATGCTTAAGATAGTTGTCTTCTTGGCAAGTGCAGTGTAACATTGTCATTTATTTATTTGATGTTGCAGTATTATTTGTAAATTTAAATTGAATGTGGTCTCTTTTATTAAACCACCCTATAAACCTGGTCAAGGTTTTGGGGTATATCTTAAATCTGGGAACTACTTATTTTTTTTTTAAAAGTAGGTCTGGCAAATAGGTGATAGGACTGGCAAAACTATCTTACATCACCTAATGTTCACATATATTACATAAAAATCAAAACATTTAGCCACACCTACCCCAACTAAACTGTAGGGTGATGATCATATTTAATCTAGAAAGGTAATTAGTTACTGTCCAACTAGCGACACCAGCTGCAGTTTATATAAGTTGTGAGAAAATACAAAACTGGCAGAACTTTAACCGGACACAAATTAAACGTACAATTGCTCGTCAGTCTATAAACCAAATAAAACCGCTATTACATATACAAAGAAACATATTGAAGATGGATTAACATCTCGGTTTGATATAATGTGTTTATAACATGCCTAAATATTCAATATTGTGTTGATGAAAAAACCCAATGCATTAAGGAGCTTGGAGGTGAAAACCCCAATTTGATATTTGATTGAGGGGTGAAATGGAATTGATAATGCAATTAAAAAACTTTATCACTCAATTACATAAAAAATGGTGGGTAAAAACCCCAATTTGTGAATTCTTATCTGGAGCTCTGTCATATAACAAATGGCAGAATTCCTGGCGATGCTTTTGTTGGCTTAACATGCTATACATGTATGCACATAACGTAGCTAGTACAGTATATTATGTGTTTTCGTATATATCAGGATGTGTTAATTTTATCAACACTTTTAGACTGCAGTTGCTACTTAGAATGGTCAATATCAGCTAAATATTGTACAAAAACTGATCATGATTGTGTTAGTACTAATGGAATTGTTTCCAGGTTATATATGGTCAGAAGACTCACCAGTCCTTTATGTAAGAGGCCTTTTTATCTAAAGAATGCCAGAAAAGACTTGATAAATTTCTTAAATTCCCAGACACCAATTGATAACGCAATCATGCTATAATTAACATATATTATTATCTCAGCTGATATTACATGTATATCGCTTATCATCAACACACTCGGGTATACATTAAAACACCGAAAAAGATTTTAACCTTTTATATATGCAAAAGAACCTCTTGACTTGTGGACAATTAAGTTACAGTTAATATCCTAGATAGCCTGCTGTTAAAAGATGCTATGAGACCTTTTTATAACTGTCTTCACCTTCAATAGAGGACGACACCGACAGGTACAGTGTAAGGGGTCGTCTTAATAATAGTAATGATCGATCGTAAAAAAATATTTGTAGGAGTTTACTGGTTTGAAAAAAAACAACAGTTTGTATGTGTGTTATATTAATGGTTTTGTTGCAAAACATTTATTAATAAAAAATCACTTTTAATTTTGAATTTAGTATGAAGGAAAGGAAGTGCCTCAATATTTTATACCATTTTTAGACGATAAGCTTCTAGCTTCCATGATAAAATTAGGGAAATAGGAAAACAACTGTAATTCAGTAGTAAGTATTGAATAAAACAATGCTTAATTGACAAGAGAAGCACATGTCTCTACAATGTCTTATAACTTTAGTCCCGGATGCCTCCATTATGTACTTATAACTTTATGTTTTTTTGATTCACCAATGATATTAAACTTAAGTCTTCTTTCAGTGACAATGCCATTAAATTTTTGACACTTTCGCTATAATTTTTTCAGGCATACAGTTGGTGTCTTCAACCTATGCCAACATTTGATAAATATATATTCAACCTATGCCAACATTTGATAAATATATATTCAACCTATGCCTACAAACAAAATACAATCAATTATAGGTGTTGTTATAACAATTATTGATTAATAACAGGTAAAATACAGTCAGTATTTTTAGCATCAAATATTACTCTTTAGAAATTAGAAATAAAAATAAAGTATTTGCAAAATTGTGTTGTAGTAAAATGAAAGCAAATACCAAATTAATAATAAAAAGTAGACAAAAATTCAAAATAGAACACGTAATACTTGAGAAAAAAGAGTTAAACAGCTGTTTTATTTGTGAATTTTATATTAACTTTGTTAATTATTTTGTTATACTAAATATGAAACATACAATAAGCAAACACATAATAAACAAATATACCAAACTTTAACAAAAAATTAAAATGAATAATTTTAAATCAAATTAATTGTGCAATCTGAAATTTAAAAACTAACAAATAAAATGATTTTTTCTTTTCATTTATTATATGGCGGCTTTCCAGTGGGACAGTGCGCTCTTTATTTACTTAGTTTTTACTTGAGGAAAATTACTGAGTGTTTGTTTTATTTATTAATTTTATTTGTGAGTTTTATGGTTGCATTTTGTGTCGCTAATTTGTAAATTGAAAATCTATCATTCACAAGTCAGTATGGCAAATGCAGTTAGAAATTTCCGTTACCAATAGATTAGGCAACCAGAGTCTAATCTATAATGGGTACCAGTTCAAAGTTAAATCCAAACTAGATAATAGAGTATACTGGATATGCATTATACTTTATTGTCCAGCTACATTAAATACTCGCAACAACATACCTACAAAACTACCAAATTGGCACAATCATGACAACAACAAAGTTAAGCACAAAGTAGATGAGATACTCCAGACTATAAAGAAACGATGCAGAGAGGAGACCACACCAGCAGCTGACATCATGTATGGTGATGGTACACATATCCAGATGTATTTGAACAATTCTATACCTTCCATGCTTTGTCGACGGAGCCATCTTCCCAATGGTTTACGCATTACTACCTAGTAAAAGCCAATTCATCTACACAAGTTTCTTGACACTACTGAAACAAGCATGCCAACGCTTTAATCTACAACTGCAGCCAATTGAGTTTAAAATAATCCATTACTCCAGCAGGTGGTAAACGTCGTCAACGCAATAGAAAATGACAACAGGCTAGCTGACCTAGACCAGTCTTAGGGAGACCCAGGATAACAACAGGACACCAGTTTATTAGACAGCTGCAGCATCATATCTTCTACATATTAATTAGTGTAACTTTTGTGACAATCACAAAATTTGATGAATAAATAAAAATTTTAAAAATTTAAATTAATTAAAGTTAATGATGTTATGCGTAATATATTTTCACATATTTTCAAATATAATGGTTAAATTTATCTCAATCGTGCGAATGTTTGATTGGTCGATACTGTTGTAATCATTACTTTTACATAAAAGTAGAATTGTGAAAAGGCACGTGATGTTCGTCTCCAAGTCTATTACTAAAATGTCTAAACAAAGTAATGATGACAACAAAAATTCCAACATTGACAATTACTCTTATTTTAATTTTGTTTGTACAATTTAAATTACTTTGAGAAGACGGAGGCCAATTTAACGAAATGGTCTTGTCATAAACAATGAAGGATGATCAAAGAGATGCTACTTAATATTTACAAAACAGTCTCCGCTTATCTGTTTCATATGTATGTGTAATCTTCTAAATAAGGACAAAAGTTTCAGCACTTCCCCCTTCCCATCTGCTTTGGAAATGAAATACCAAGTGGGAACTGAATGCTACGTTTTAGAGTGAACAGACGCATAAAATGTACACTTCATAGTTTATTAAGTATTTATCGTGATTTCTATGAACTTTCGTTTGTTGTATATTTTCCAACAAGATGAAATTATCATTCAAAATAAAAAAATAATAATATTTAGCTTGTTTAATTCATTTATGCAGGACCTATAGTCAGTAAGAGTTTCAATATAAATATTTATGTATTTATAAATGTTGATTATCAAATTAATATTTTGCTCAGTATATTTTACAGTTTCAATTCTGTTGTATACTGATCTTTGAAAAAAAAATTATATATATATAAATACATTGTACATATGTGCCAAAGGTAAAACTGGTAGTTAATTAACACATATACATAATGTACTTTAACCTAACTAAATATTGTAAAAGGACCTAATGATTTTATGTTTCGGTTATCTGGTGCTTATGTGTTATTTTATTTTTATTCCTCTTTAATTCAGAAAATTTAAAGCTGTTTACTTAAACCCAACGCGGATCTTTGTCTAGAATCAATAAAATTTGACAGAAAGGGAAATAAGGCAAAATTGTAGTTTCTCATGTCGTATAAAAATTAAGTGTGGTGAACCCTCTAAATACAACGCTATCATTATACCACATATATTTGGTACTGTGAGTTTGCTGGACTTTCACTAATGTGAATGATTGATTGATTAATGAGTGTTTTATCACTTTGGTATTTAGCAGCTACATTTCTTTGTGACTAGTTGTACTTGGAAAGTTTTCTTATTTAAATAAACAAGAACATCTGTATTGAAAATAAAACAGATAGCAAATTTTACGTTAAAATAATTTTATAGCTTTGTTTAGTTTTCCCGGACTCTGGTAAATGCTATTGGGAATTGGGTGTTATGGCAGAAATTTGATTCTGTCTGATAGATTTATTCACAACTTTTATAGTCTCGGGACGATTTAGAGCTTGACATATTGTATGGACAACTGTCTATTCTTTAAAAAACAGCTGTATGTTGTCCTCTAGATATTTTTTCGTGATTTTTGTCATTGGTTGCTGTCTCATTGGCGTATACCCACATCTCCTTTTATAAAACTTTTTAATCTCCTTCTTTCTTTTGTGTGTTTTGTGTGTGTGTGTTTGGTTTAAACAGAAAAGTAGCAGTGTTTCAGTTACTTTAATAATATTTCTTTATATTATTATGTTCCATCAAAGTTCGACATGATCTTTTGAAATATTTAATTCCCAAGTATAAGAAGCCATATTTCTCAAACTGGTAGAGGAAACACTGTTTCTTTGTTGTTTTAAGGCTCTATATATCATCAAAATCGCCCATTATTGCGAATGCTGAATTCAAGACAGAGAGGGAACAATAGTGAGCAACTACAAATACAACACAAGGACTATATAGCTAACCATTCACATCAAAGACACAGAAGTGCGCGCTTCTTGTAGTGACAATATTGAGGAACAACAACAAGAGGCTTACACTGACTACCAAAGACTAAATTCAACAACTGACACACAATTTAAAATACTTCAACCCGCTGAAAATTAAATAATACTATAGATTAGCTTGAATATCTGATACTTGAAAATGCTATCTCAATATATTTTTTTTCATTTTCATGTTGAAACAATTCAGGTCCCTGACATATAGCGGACCGAGTTCGTACCCTACATTAGATAACACATGGTCACCAAGATGAATCAACCCTTGCTTGCTGTTTTTTTTCACACTTGTGTTCAGGGACAAGCATTAACCATTTACTACCTGATGCTACACAATACAATGTAGAGAATCGAACATTTGCTTTAAAAATGATTAAAAATAATAATAACCAATTATACTGTATGCCACAGCAAGCCCATGAACCAGACATAGTATACTTAACAGGAATTTAAAAACTCTGCAAATTGTCAATTAATACGTGTAGGAAAACACAGTAAGCTATTCAACAATTACGAGAAGATATCTGACAGTGGTCAGTTTAACAGAATGTTGTGCAAGTGTTTTAAAGTAATATTAATCCTGACAGTATGGACACCATTTGCTGGTATAACAAATCCATGGTTACTAGTACATAATTTAGTAGAATGTTAATCTGATGTCAGTTATTAAAGTCCACATATTGTCCTTCATTTCAGAACCTAAAGGGTGATTGGGGAATAGAAATGTGGTCAATATTGAAATAAGAAGATGTGGTATGAGATCCATTGATACAATTATCCATCCAAGTCACAATGTGTAAAAAGTAAACAATTATAGGTCCAAGTACGGCCTTCAACACGGAGCCTTGGCTCACACCGAACAGCAAGCTATAAAAGGCCCCAAAATGACTAGTGTAAAACAAATCAAACAGGAAAACCAACGGTCTAATCTATATAAAAAACGAGAAACACTTAAGAACCACATCAACAACGACAACCACTGAAACAGGTTCCTGACTAAGGACAGGTGCAAACAAATGCAGCGGGTTTAAACGTTTTAACAGGCGCCAACCTTCACCCTAACCTGAAATAGTAGTTTAACACTACAACACAGAAAGACACACTATAAAATATCAATTGAAATGGGTTAACTCAATCAAAAAGATATATTAACAAAAACAAGTAAACACACACTGAACGAATAAATTTGATCTATGACACAATATAAATACAATATTAAATAAAAAGGAGGGGTGTAAAACAATGTCAAAAAGACAACTATAACCTGGGACAAATGGCGTTAAATAAAATAACGTACACAGGTAAATTTAAATATAATAATTTTGTTGTTAGGAGTACGGAGATATTTTTTTAAGGAATGACTGTCATATTTTTTCTGTCTATGAAGAAATAACATCAAAAATGTGGTGCACACTGAATAACCGGCGTAGCAGGTTATTTAAAAGTGTGCACCACATTTTTTATGTTATTTCGAATAGACAGAAAAAATATTAAAGTCATTCCTTATAATTTAATTCTAAAAGGAGTAAATAATGATAAAAACGTTGATGACGTCGCGTCACATGACAAAATTGTGTCTATGAGCTGATAGACAAAACACTTTCAGCCAATCAGAAGACGCGTTACATCCAAAATTAAATTATTACAAAATAAATAAATTTGTTGTTCATAGTAGACATAGTACGAGAACAACAGTGAAAATTATCGTCATACTAAATACTTATCAAAGGTGGTACATATTAAAAATAACGAGATGAGATATAACACAAAGTGAGTAAACATTGAATAACAAAAATGCATTACAAATTGTGTCCACAGGTCAAATTAACACGAAAGTACGATTTGAGAGTACTCGCAGTTACTGAAAGCTAGTTAAAAGCCAAACACAATTAATAATAAAAAATCATGCATCAGAGACTGTTCTTTTTCCGACGTCAGTAAAACCCTTGACAAAGAAGGGCGTCCGTTTGGTTGTGCAGAATTTATAAATACGCAGCCACAAACAGCCAGAATGGGGAAGTTGAATCCGTTGCCTCTTGTAGACAGAATAACACACTCTACGCACGTTAAGAACCCTTGTAACAACTCTTTGAGGGGTCGTAGATGACCTGTTTTAAGGCAAAACTTCTGTGTACCTTTCCAATATAGTTTTACTCTCATTTTCCAGTGGCAGTCCAAATTTCGTGCCATCGTCTGTCCGATTCCAATTGTAGAACCCACAGATTGTATTCAATTGTTAATTTGTTCTCATCCTAAACATGCATGAAATATTTGTCGCTGTATGTTAAGCAAACAATAATCAATCAATCAGCCTTAATAGTCCTAGGGAAAAATTGAATGTCCTTATAATTTTACTATGAAAATGCTTTTGTAAATGTCCTTAACATTTTACTAGGAAAATGCTTTGTACTGGAAGAAAATCATTTACATGTGAACCGTGGAAATCAAATTGTTTAATTATGTTCCAATACCGGTTTACAGTTTTAAATCAATCTTTCATGATTTTTTTCAAACATGGGTATTTTTTTTAAATAATTACAGTGGATTTGTTTTCCTTGGAAAATTGGAATCATTGTCTTTTATCATGTTTATATCTACACATTTGACTTTTGTTTTTTTTTTACTATTGAAATATTCTTCACTATACAAATTTGAATGAATATTCAAATTGTGAATGTCTTATGAATTGACATTGTACATGGACTTGCTTCCCAGAAAAAAATTGACAACTCGAACTTTATAACTAAAATTCGATTTTTTCATATTTGAATATATTTATACAAATTGAAAACTTCCTAAATCATGAATTATTTTCCACTAATTCTAAGCGTCCAATCATTTGAAATAATGTAAAGGATTGTCAAGAAAAAAGACACTGTAAAGATTTATTATAGTAAAATTGATAACATGAACTTTTATAACTAGGAAAACTGATTGTTTTCTTTTTCTGTTATTTTCTATAATGTATTCACTTTGTTTTCAAGTCAATTAATATATTACATTGCTTTTATCATGTAAACAGTGTTTCTAGTGAAATACTTCCGGAAGATAAACGGGTCCGCCGATTTTGCTTCCTAGGTAAACTAGTCCTTGTTTTAGAAAGTTGCCAGAAAATGAAGTACAGTGGAGATCACTTCTAACCTCTCATTAAATCTGTCAGAATCTGTCAGGAGAACTGTTCTAGGACAGTACGTAGAACTGTCAGCCTGACACCTTTTAGTCAGTTCTAGCTAGAACAGTTCTAACCTAGAACTGATTTGGTCAGTTCTACCTAGAACTGATTTGGACAGTTCTACCCTAGAACAGTTTTAGACAGTTCTACCTAGAACTGACCAAATTTTTGGTCAGTTCTACTTCTAGAACAGTTCTACGGTTAGAATTGATTACAAATTGAAATTCTACGGCTAGAATTGATTTATAAATTATACGGCTAGAATTGATTTATAAATTCTACGGCTAGAATTGATTTATAAGTTTTAAGAACTCTTTGTCTAAATATAAAGGCTTCGGCAAAATAGCGATTAATATTATATAGAGTTTTGCTATTTTGACGGTTTTATTTCAGATTTTTAATCAAGAGAACATGTTTAACCCCGCCATATTCTGCATGTATGTGCCTGTTCCAAGTCAGGAGCCTGTAATTCAGTGATTTTCTTTTGTTGATGTGTTACATAAATGACCTTAAATTATTAGTTTTTCGTTCATTTTTTGTACATAAATTAGGCCGTTAGTATTAGGGGGCATTATTATTTGAATTGTTTTACATTTGTCATTCCGGGAGTCAGGATGGCTCGTTTCACATAACAAAATTATCTGACCTCATTAACCAAATGTAATAACTTGTTTCCCAATCCACTATTACATGTATTATAAATAAATATGTTTTAAATTAAACTTAAACTGACCATATTTGCTCTTCATCATGTAAATCTATATACATTTAGCCGCACACTGCAGTAATCCAGTTATATTTTAGGCAAGGATGTATTGTACAAATGACAGCAATTATATTGGAAAACAATGACTTCAAAATTTTGTTTGCACTCAATTTATAGTACTAGCATGTCCTCTTTTATTCAAAATATTGAATCGTAAACAAATGCGATATCTGTTTACAGTAGTTATTTCATACCTCGGACGGACCTGTTTAACACAAATCTTTTGACCGCATCAATCTAAACTGACATTATTTGCTCTTTTTTTCTGCAAACCTATATAGCTGCACAGTAATTCAGTTATAATTTTAGGTCAAGAGGGACTGTAATATACTACAAGTTACAGCAATATTGGAAAACAATGACCACAAAATTTTGTTAGCATCAATTTATAGTGCCAGCATGTCCTCTTTTATTCAAAATATTGAATCGTAAACAAATATCAGTAGTTTTCATACTTCAGACTGAGTCGTAATAAAATCTTTGACCGCATCAACCAAAACTGACCATATTTACTTTTTTTATGTAAATCTATATAGCTGCACAATAATTCAGTTATAATTTTAGGTCAAGAAGGACTGTAGCATACAAACAACTGCAATATTGGAAATCAATGACCACAATTTTTTTTTCGCATCAATTGAGAGTGCCAGCATTTCCTATTTTTATTCAAAATATCGCATCAGAAACAAATATCAGTAGTTTTCATATCTCAGACTGACTCATGTAACAAAATTATTTGTCTGCATCAATCAAAACTGACCATATTTGACAGCATCAACCAAACTGACCATATTTGACCGCATCAACCAAAACTGACCATATTTGCTCTTTTTTATGTAACTCTTATAGCCGCATAGTAAATCTGTAATATTTTATGCAAGGATGGATTGTATAATACAAATGATAGAAATATTGGAACACAATGCTACCTAATTTCATTTGCATCAATTTAGAGTGCCAGCATGTCCTCTTTTTATTCAAAATATTGCAGCATAAACAAATATCAGTAGTTTTCATACCTCAGACTGACTGGTATAACAAAATTATTTGTCCGCATCAACCAAAACTGACCATATTTGCACTTTATTATGTACATGATGTAAATCTTAATAGCCATAAAGTAAATCACTTATATTTTTATATCAGGACGGATTGTTTAATATAAATGAAAGCAATATTGGAAAACAATGACTACAAAATTATGCTCGCATCAGTTTATAGTGCCAGCATGTCCTCTTTTATTCAAAATTTTGAATCAGTAAACTAATTTCAGTAGTTTTGATATCTCAGACTGACTCATATAACAAAAATTATTTGTCCGCATCAACCAAAACTGACCATATTTGACAGCATCAACCAAAACTGACCATATGTGACAGCATCAACCAAAACTGACAATATTTACACTTTATTATGTAAATCTTAATATATATATATAGCCGCATAGTAAATCACTTATAGAACTTTACATATCACGATGGATTGTATAATTCAAATGACAGCAATATTGGAAAAATTTCCACATCAATTTAGAGTACCAGCATGTCCTCTTTTTATTCAAAATATTGAATCGTAAACAAATTTCAGTAGTTTCAATATATCAGACTGATTCGTTTTAACAAAATTGTTTGACCGCATCAACCAAAACTGAACATATTTACACTTTATCAAATAAATATA
Organism: Mytilus coruscus; assembly: GCA_017311375.1. NCBI lineage: Eukaryota > Metazoa > Mollusca > Bivalvia > Mytilida > Mytilidae > Mytilus > Mytilus coruscus. The sequence continues at coordinate 33,677,798 of CM029601.1, forward strand.
TATGGCGGCCTCATTGTAAACCAATAATATTTCTATGTCAGGACAGATCGTATGATAAAGATGACACCAACTTTGGAACACATTGTATACCATATCTAAAAATTTTGTCCACATCAATTTAGCGTGCCATTACTTCCTCTCCATAAAAATGAACCGTCACTAAAGTGACTTTTTAAGTGAGTAGTTTGTGATGGTTTGTTTTTTAAACAAAACTATTAAACGGCATCATCCAACACTCACATGACTGATTCATATACTTTATTTTAAAATGAAAAGTACATGTATGAGAAGTTCTCTTCTTGGAATAGTATACTGTTAATATAATTTGAAGCAGGCAAAGAAAAATGATTGATTTTGTTTGTAGCCTAACGTCCAGGGGCAAATGTTTCATTCATGTTCAGATCGAGTATATTTTTCTGACGTTCCAGACTCCCAGATACCATTTATAATCGTTATGGATAAGTCTGGCTAAATTGACGAGATGGTGCAAATGTACATTGTTTTTTTACGTTATACAACACTTTTTTCATTAATATCCCATAATTCATCCACTGTACAATTTTCGTTTGAACATTTGTCAAAACAGAATCTTAAATCATGAATGTAAATCCAAGGCAAACAAGGTAAATTACGATTAAAATTCCATGAATTAAATGCAGAGTTATATTTAGGAAGAGACTGTTAAAACGGGGAACGAAGAAACGTAAACAGTGATGTTTATATGCAATCTTATAAAAATATTTCTCCGATGAGTTGGATAACCTTTCTATCCACTTCGATATTTGTACATGTAACGTTTGATCAGTAAAAAATATAGAAAATCTGCTATTATATAGTAGAGTAATTGGAACTGATTTTTTCTTCTAAATTCTAAAGTGCCCTTACTGCAGTGACGTCATTTAGAACTGTTCTACAGTCCTGACTGATTTAGTCAGTTCTGCTGACAGTTCTACGGTTAGAACTGATTTGGACAGTTCTACCTAGAACAGTGTTAGACAGTTCTACCCTAGAACTGATCCTGACAGTTCTATCTAGAACTGATTCTGACAGTTCTACTTAGAACAGTTCTAGGGTAGAACTGTTCTAGGTAGAACTGTTCTAGGACAGGTTAGAACAGTTCTATGACAGATTATTCTGACAGTTCTAATGAGAGGTTAGAAGTGATCTCCACTGTACTTGGGAAAAAAATCCACGAAATTAAGCGTCAGACTTATTTTACTAACTGTGGACTTATTTTCCTAGGAAATGATTTCCTGGGACTTTACTTTCTAGTATAAGCATGGACATGACATGGACAAAATCTGGGGGATAAGTTTTGCTACCGGGTCGAATTTACTGTTACACTAGCATGATTAACATTAACACGAAAGGAATCAATTATATACCACTCTATTAACAATTATATACCACTCTATTAACAATTATATACCACTCTATTAACAATTATATACCACTCTATTAACAATTATATACCAATTATATACCACTCTATTAACAATTATATACCACTCTATTAACAATTATATACCACTCTATTAACAATTATCAAGGATTTGTATAGTGAGAAGGATTGGAATCTCGCGGTATATCGACACTTCTCGCGTATCGTGAGATGTTGCGTACTCGCCACTATAAATTTATACGCGCCTGATAGTAAATATCCGGTTGAACGGCGTGTATTGCAAGATAATTATTTCTGACTTGTTTATAGTTAGGTTTAGTTTGTTTAAACATCTTTGGTCATTATTTTGTGTTAATTCGCAAAGATATCACGATTCCTTCTGAGTATGTCATATTGAGGACCTCCCCCAAGCTGGAAAATAAACTTTGATAGTCGTTTACATTTGGCAGTTGCCGAAAAATTATCGTAATTATGTTGTTGTTTTTCTTTTGATCGTAATGTGAGTTGCCCAACACATCTTTATGATACTAGTAATAGCTGTTTAAGATAACCTCAAAGAGAAGGTCAAAACAATAATTTATTTTCGCAGCTTGTTTTTTGGTCCTTTCTTTTAGTATATGAAACTGACCCAACTACATGTATCACAAGAGCATTGACAGTTGGAGGAAAGCATACAGTTTTCAAGAATAGTCTGTCTGGCAGGAAGTTAAAATAAGTTCATGATTATAAACAACAGTAAAAGTCTTGATTTGTTTTTTAAATCAATGGTTGTACCCATGGCAAGTACAAGTAAATTTCCCTTGTGAAAACATTAGTAACACAAGCAACTAACAGCATTTTACATATAACTTTGGGTTATCTGCTTATTATGTCATACACCCTACTCATAATTTGTTTCACATTTTCACATTGTGGCCTTGTAGAGCCAACTATACCATATTGGTTTTCTCATTGTTGAAGGCTGTACAGTTGCCTATAATTGCTTACATCCACTTCATTTGAATTTTATGTATAGTTGTCTCATTGGCATTCATACATCTTGTTTTATATTGGTAAATATTTGACATTTTTATAAGCATTAAGAGCAATATATAAGAGGACAATCATTTCATTTTAGGGGTAAGGCAGGAGGATTTCTCTTGGACAGATTATTCACAAGTAGTCAATATTATTTCATTTTATCTGTTGCTCAGATTGTTTATGTCGCATAGCTTCATTTTCACTTTTTACATAATTTTCATGCGTAATGTGAGGCAGAAATGCAGCAGCTTATTCATTTTCATCTTGAACGGGCAACATTTTTCTTCTACTAATTCTCACCAAGCTAAAATATTCATTCCCACATCACCCCACCCTCATTCCATTGACCCAATAAATCAATTGGTTATCAACTTTCAAAAGTACCTATCTAGAAAACCTATCTTAGTGAACACTGACCTGTCTTTGTTTACATCCTTGTCCTTTGATCTCCTGATAGTTGTCTTAATAGCAATCGTACCACATCTCCTTATTTTTATACCCACATGAAATATTATTTTACATTCCTTATGAACCAAACATGAAAGACGAAAAATGGAACACTGTTACAAACTAAACTATCTGGGAACACCCAACCACAGAAATGCTGATACCTGCTATGAAGACACCATGTATTCTGGATGTCTTGTAATAAAAGAAGTTTGTTCTTGCTGACAAATTTTATTCACACACACAAAGCAATATTAAAACATGTTAATTTTCCATGTCCTTTTAAATTCCATTCATGACACTATTTGAATAAATATATAGTCACTGGTTGGATTTTACATATTAATAATGGTGATTTCATACTCTGGTTAACTTCTGTCTTAAGTTTGTCAAAGGAGCTGACACAATTTGTATTTGATTTTTTATTATATAAAGTATCCTCTGCGACGTGTACTTCATAGAAAATACATTCTACAAATGTATGTCTTCTATAGGCTTGGTTTGATGCCTTTCCCTGTATTGCCTGCAGTATGAGTGATCATTTTGTAAGTCAGAATATGGTGTTATTTCTTGCACTTTCACTACAATGAAACACGTCTCCTTTCTTTAACTTTGGTATCCTGAAAAAAGCAAACATTTTTTTTTTGTAAGACATGTAAGACTAAAATATAATTAGGGTTTCCCTGAATAATTATAATTTAATCCATTTAATTTCAAAGCAAAAAAATAAAACATTACATGTAAAACAAAATACACCTGCCTACTACAAATTAAAACGAATAAGAATCTAAAATTACATTTTGTGGCAGTACTAGTACTAGTGCTGAAAGCTGTCAAAGCTAGCTAGAATTCCACTAAGAATTTCTGTAAAAAATATTAAGAGATGTGGCACACTGGTATGATTCTTGCGTAAATTGTGAAAATAATGATTTTAAAGTAATTCTGGTATCAGTATTATTATATATATTTAATAATGTAGTTACCTGATTATTATCCACAGCCATAACCAACTATTGTCTTCAGAGATGTACTATTAAAACACAAAATATCTTTTACATCTGAAAGTAAAAACTTAATGCAAATATGATGTTAAACAATTATACACAGGCTACTCTCCTAGCTGTCTATATATAAAAGCAAAATAATTATGTTTTATCAAATAACATTTAGAGAATTTTGCAGGAATTTAAAAACAAATAATTGGGCACTCGTCACTGCTTGGTAACATGTATGTATAATCTGTTACTGTTTAAACAGATGTAATTTACATGTTCACTGTAATAATGCTGCGATATGTATTTTATTGAAATTAATCCAGTTATCATGGGGTTGATGGTATACATGAACATTAACAAAATAACACAGTTCATAATACATCACAAATATAATAAAATACAAGACATGAATTTATGTAGAATATGGAGTCTGGTCAGAAAAAGTTTAGAATTTTAAAGTCCGCATTGGCACATTATGCATCCTACATGTATACAAGTACACAACCGGTTGATTGTATTGGGGTAACAAGGATTAATTATGTACTTTAGACATGTAGCCATCCCAAGAATATCAAATGTTTGACCATGATCTGACAACATAAAATTTTTGACTATTTTGGTATTTCTTTATATTTCAAATGATGAACCCAGATACCCAAGAGTCCTGACAGTATGAAGAGTTTTAGTAGTGAGATGAGATTTTATAACTGCTCCTTTTACTTTCAAATTCTCCATACATGTGCATGGACCGTTCTTTTCTTTTCGGTTTTATTTATGAGTGTGAAGAGATTTTGTGTATCGTGGAACACTTTTGACAACAAAGCCTGAAAATTAGTCTTTCATAAAATTTCTTTTTATTCATTTAGGCAGGTTAAGCCTCAGAAAATTGTACAGGCCTGGGACGAGCGCTTGTGATTTATCCTGAAGACGGCAATATATATTTTTATTGCATTAACTGAATTAGTCGGACTGAAATCGTACCCTTATCCCCCACACTTTTAAGCACATATATACATGTACAAATGTAACTATCTCCTGTTACCTTTGTTACAGGCCTGAGGTATACCAAAAGATTGGAGAGATGGACAGTCTTAATATAAATACGATAGTAAGAACACGCCTTTAACTTGTAAAATAATAGTGTCCTCTATTTTCACTTTATACTACTGCCAAAATATGCTATGACCTGTGTGCAGTATGACTATGATATACTCAGTTGATGCTGGGAACAGTATATCTAACATATATATATGTTCCTGGTTGATGTGGTGCTGAAGCAGGGTTCTGTAAACCCTTGAAGGCATAAAGGAATTTCCCAGTACATTTTCATATCAATTCTAAAGGAAAAACAATACCTTTTGGTGTCAATGTCCATGAAATGACAGATGCAAACTATGTATTTTAAACATTTTCATCACGTTCGAGGATTACAGGAAGTTTATTTATGTTAATTTGGTCCCGCCCAGACATTTGGATGCATCTAGCAACCGTAGCGGTATTTTAAAATATGATAATATCACACGTTATCATTTTGCAAGCCAAATGTTTTAGAAAGTACAACAAATAAACTATAATAAATTCATATAATTACGTTTTATTGTTGAAATCGACCAATTGTGGCACTTTATTGATATTTTATCAGGCCACCCTTTTTTGCACTGACGCGGGACGATTTTTGACGGTTGGTCTGAAATAACCATTAAAATAACAACAACGAAAGCTCCTTACACAATATAGTTTATAATATGCACGCACACACACATTTATTTCATAAAATTTAAGTTTCTCAACACAAATCCTTATTATGAAGGAGGAGATTGAGATTAAAGTTGTGGTTTGGACCGCCTATTTGGGTGGGATTATTACGATGACCAACAGATAAAAATGCATAGTAAATTTAGATGCAGATAATGTATTTTGTAAAGATATAAACATTTTTTGAATCAGAACTGTCATAAAGTTACACTTAAAAGTATCACATCATGTAATTTTGTTATATTATACTTACAAAACGCCGAGTTTATCTTGAAATGACATAAATTCAACTTTTAATGGTGGACGAAAACGACAAACGAGATGCATCACGGTAAATCTCGCAAAATCTCATCATACTCAGCTTATTTCAATACAGGCAATTCAATAGTCCACGAGATTCCAATCCTTCTCACTTACAAATCCTTGCAATTATATACCACTCTATTAACAATTATATACCACTCTATTAACAATTATATACCACTCTATTAACAATTATATACCGCTCTATTAACAATTATATACCACTCTATTAACAATTATATACCACTCTATTAACAATTATATACCACTCTATTAACAATTATATACCACTCTATTAACAATTATATACCACTCTATTAACAATTATGTAATAAATTAAAGTTTCAAATTCTCCTTTAGTAGAGGGTAATCAGTTAGAAGTGATTGCTATGGTTTTTTGTTAACCTCTATGTGCTATTTTAAGCCATACTAGCCATGTTGGATTGACAACGAGGTCATCGGATATAATTTAAAATCAGACTTCCTAAGGTTGCTATAGTTTTAGACGAGAGGATTTTCTTAACGTTAACGACGTACAACAGACGTCTAGTGAGAAGCTCACACTGGTTCTTTGGGCCGGGTGATTTAAGAATAAGGGTGATACTAGTGGTGTTTATAAAAGAAACATTAACATGTTGCGCAACGAATTATGTATAGTATAAGAAAATGTGTTTCCCTCAAGTAAGGGAATCTTGTAAGTTAATTGAAATACGCTCAACCTTAATAACATTGGTCGTAAATGCATAGATCGACATCTTTTAAAGGATATTTTTGTATAAAAAAAGACGAAAAGAGGATTGTTATAACAAAATATAACGACTCTCACAAAACAAGGAAATTATGCAATAAATATGTTTTGGCCAGTTGCAAATAAATTGTTGAGTTTTTCTTAAATTTCAAATTAAGCTTCTAATTTGGAAACAAGGAAGGGGAAACCACTTATGATGATACAAATATTTGGTTGTTTGATTTGCAAATACCACATTTATAATTTGTGCAGGTAGAAAACATGTCAGATTATAAAAACTTCTGACATTTGGTTCTAATATATTGAAGAATTTCTCTTTGTATAAACTAAATATTTCAATGACTTTTGGTTATGGGAAAGAAACAAATATAATACTACAATTTGTTTTTTTTACAATTTGAAATTTGTGAGCGATTGAATTTCAAATTTTCACTGAATCTATAAAAAAAAAAATGTATCATATCAAAATGCAAACATTTATTTCTGTGAAATTTTATTTAAATGGCTTAATTTGACCACTTTTTGTCAATTGTAATTTTATCACAAATTTATCAGAAAGTCAATTATGCTATTGGTTGGTTTGTCTTATTGAAGTACAATATTTAACGAACAGTTTCTTGCTTTATTTACACCAAGACGTTGTTAAATGAAAATGGATACCCTGCATTTATCACGCTTTTCAATAACATATGGTCAAAATCGCTGAAAGACCCCCTCCAAATATTTTTGAAAACTATCATTCTACATTGACAATATCTTGGTGTAAATTAGAAACACAGATTCGGGATAACGCCCTCAATGTGAATCTAATACATACAATGGCAAATTCGCTGCGTTCGAAGTGCATTTCTAAATCCACCTTCAGACAGGAAGCGCAGAACTAAGAGGTTGAAAACCGGAGATACATACATGTACGCACGATGAGCTATATATCAATAGGCATCTAAAGCAATTAGGATTAGTCTTAGCTGAAAGATTGGAACCTTAGTTTTGCAGTACTACGGTCCCAACTCCTAACGATACGTAATAATTATTTCAGCACATATTTTAGAACTGACCAAAATGGATTCAATGTATTCTGCAATACATTGTATCTATATGATCTTTATGGGACAAATAAATGATTACATATCGTATTCCATATCAGCCTTGATAAAGAGCACCAAGTCCACTAAGAGTCTCGATTATGCGAAAATCATTTAAATAATAAAAAAAAATAATTCCCAATTTTTCAACAAAACAGTTAAATGTATATAGAAATGAACGACAAACCACATAATTAATAAACACAAACAAGGAAGTAGCAAAAATGTTGAATCATATAAAAACTACAGACACCAGAGAGTTTACTACATATTCTTTGGATTCGGGGGCAATAAGGCCCTTTTTTTTACCCACAAAATATGTAGGTTTTGTAATAAAATTAAAATAGCAACTAATAAAATTAGTGCATAGGAAGTGCCTTTTTTATATTACCTTCAACAAGAACGCTCAATCCCAAAAATTTGTAAGCGAAGGATGCATAGAAACTTAAATATTTTTTATGAGGAGCTATTTAATAAAAAAAAAGTGACATGAAAAGAATAAGCCTTCGGTCAATCTTTGCCAGAAGGAGTTGGAACCTTCGTTTCTCAATCATTTCTAAATTCATTAACGTAAAAACGTTAGAAAGATATACAACATGTTAGTACCGGAAGCACTGAATACTTAGAGAATACGTTATAATGTACAGAGTATAAAGAAGTATACAGAAATTAAGAACAGAAATAAATCGTCAATTATGCCTTATTGTATGTATTAATTAAAATCATTTTAGTAAATACTTAGAAATATCAAAATGAATTTTCATACTCCTATTTTTTTTTAATGTATTATATAGCTGTATTATACAAATGTTTCGTATAGACAAATATCTTAACATATTTGCTATTTTGTTAACTTAAGTTTTAAAACAGTTGTGTCATTTCTGCTTCAGATTAAAAAAACAATGATAGGCAATATATGGAACAATCCTACATAATTACTAATTACGGAAAAACGGAAGTTACAAACATACAAATGACATATGTTCAAAAAACAACTAAGTACTCCTATGTCTACAGTCGTAAGCTGATTGTTTGTTGAAATTCCTATCATCAAAGTTTTGCTGCTTTTAGTATTCGATATGAAGACGAAAAAGTTACCACAATTCCTGTCATACAAACAATTATTAAGTGTTTTATCAAATATTTATCAGGATTACATATCCTATTAGGTGATTATCGTCAAATAGAACCCTGGTTGATAAGACTACCTACACATCTTGTAAACATTCAGCTTTGACCAGTTCAATTATGTTATCAAACTTGGTTCTTAGCGAAGATTGAAAAGCACGTGGACAAGTTGTTACTTTCAACACGCCCCCTTTAAATTATATAAACCTACTGAAGAGATTAGTTTAAAAATATTTTTTTCGAACTTTGCATGCAAACACTACTCTGAAGGTGTCTTGACTATTTCAAAAAATGTCATTCATAAGATTCATTACAATTGCAATTCTTTTGAATTGTATTCTGTTGACGAATTCAGCTACTGTATGTAATTTTGACTTTTCTATTCCTAATGTGGGACCGAGCTGTGAAATGAAAGGAGGATTACCATCGGATTTAATTGATAAATACCATGAGTTGTTTGGTGGTGTTGAAGGATTAAAATTAATCGTCGATGATAGAAAAGGATTAGGCAAAATAACACAAGACCAGTTTTCTAAGATACAACGTGATCAGCAAATTTATGCTCAGAACATTAACCAGATTGCTAATGAAATTCAAACTGTGAAACATCAGCTTGGAATACACCCAGTTGCACCAGAGCCTACTGAAAACGAAGATGCCGTGCAAGACTCTAAAATTTCAAAGCGAGCGGTCGATCCCTACAAAGCTTTACGGGCAGCTTTACAGGATGCCGAGCTGAAATTGGCAAACATGACTAACAATATGAATGCAAACGCCAGGCAGCAGTCAATCATCTTCAGTACAGTAGAACAGCGTGTACAACAACAGGATCTACGCCTAATGACGATTCTACAGAAAATATCAGATTTGGAAAAACTTGCAGCTGCGTTACCAGCATCACAACAAAGCCAAACAGGTGGAATCTCTTCGCCGTCTTTTAAAACAGTGATGAACATTGCCACAATATCCGCAAAGATACAAGCAACAACTGAAATCATACAAGCACGAGTAATGGATTTGAACGAACGGTTGAAGCAATTTCAAAAGCCAATGCAGGAAAGAAGCAAGAACTATCAGGATCTCGATAGTAACCTTAAGCGTCTACAGGCAGGAGTTTCTAAGTTGACAACAGATTCAGCCTCTTTGCAACTAACCTACAACAAATTTAAAAGTGATGTCACGAAAGATCTTGCACCAATTAAACAGAACATGAACTCAGATAATCAAAAATATAAGACTATAGACAGCGATTTTAATGGAGTACTTACCAAGATACAAAATGAAGAAGCCGACTTACAAAAACACAAGCAGTTATTACAGCAAGCAAGTGCACAAATCACGCAACTGAAAACACAACTACCGCCACTGGATCACGACCTACAAAATATAACCAGCAGTATAAACACTATGAAACAGGATCCACTTGTATTACTGGGACATTTGAAATCAAACGAGACCGTAGTGACAAAAAAACTAGACAAGGATACCGCACAAGCCAGTCGCATGTTAACTTCTATCGGCGGAATGATACAAAGAGTGAATGGAACTCTGAACAATATTCCCCAGGCTTCAGGATAAAAACATTGATTTCTCATGACGTTCGTGGTTTATATGAGGGGAAAGAAACATTTTTAATGCTGTCAGTTTTTTCTGTTGGAATATCTACGTAAACAACCAATAAAGTAAAACATGTTGCAAAAACTATATGCAAAACGATTTATAGTCAGATGTATTTAGACACTTTATGCATTTATTCATTGAACCAAATCTCATTTTGTTACATACATATACATTGCAGTAGTATTTTTATTTTGTTGTTACAGTTTCTTGCCGGACAAGAGATGTTTGTTTTTGTAACTGAAATAGCTGTATAGGGTATTGTTATTATTATAAATTTTAAGTATATTCTATTGACTCCTACTCTTAAAAAGCAGCACACAGTCATCACGTACTAGAGTAAAAATAAGAAACAAAGTTGTCCGGCTACAAAAAAATACAATAAGTTTGTCATATTTTGCTATGAGTAAATTTTTTTTGACAAACAAATATTCCACTGATTTGGTCTCCGACATACATGTTGAGGATTATACCAGACAACAATGACGTAGGTACGTAATGTGGTATCAAATGTTCATATTCACACTATTTTTTTTTCATATTTGGTATCCCAACGAAATTGTGACTTGAAATGTGAAATAATCTTCTGAATTGTTTAAAGAAGTGTATAACCTACATATAATGAAAGAAAAGATATTAATAATTTACAAAATTTAGAAGTTTTAATTGTTCTTTGAATTAGAGATTTGTGTATACTTAAAAATATGTTCCTTTTTGTTCTTCGTGAACTCAAGTTTCTCTCTTTCTTTCATTTTAATTGTAAAAAAAGGGCATTTCTGGCATCTGTAAAGTTGTTCGTCTATAATTGGCGTCACAAACACCTTTCCGTCACTCTCATATAGGTTTAACCGTTGTCCAATAATAGTACATGTATCAAAGTACATGTATACCAGAGACATCGCAGGCTTTCAATGAAAATTCGACGTTATTGCATGCGGTTTCTTCTAAATATATTTTGTAGTTTAAGTGGTAAACACCATTTGTTGAATACCAGTGTTTCTAGATATTTAATCTGTGGAATTAAAACAAAGTACCAGAGACATATAGCAACCGGTCCAAATAACTGCATTGGTGTAATATACTAAATATTATGTTTAAAGTTTCTATCTACATTTTTATAGGAATTAGATTCAATTGCTTTGTTTTGCATTCAGAAGCAATGCTGCAGATAAACAAGTATCAACTTTGAACTACCTTGTATACAGAAGCCAAACAAGTTTATATTTAGCTTCTTGTATAACTTTTAAAAGAAAAAGACGTTACCAAATTCAGTTTGAATCCTCTGTCCTAAGTTATTCAAATATGTATCAACACATAAACAGAAACAAGTTTCAGTGCATTTAAACTTGTAGTAGATACATGTATATCATGCGGAATACTTTACCAAGCATTGGTTATGACCATCTTTAATGTTAACTTTTAGCAGTTTGATATAGACACTTAACACGCAATAGTAACTATTTTTTTTTCTATTTGTGCCAATAAAATACGTAAAACATGCAACTTTTGAATAAAAATCTACTTGTATGATTAATATATAATATACAAAAAAAAATTCCTTCAGTAAAACCTGATACTAAATTCTATTGACTCATTTATTACAAAAGATAAAACATTGATAGTAATTTTCTTTGTTTTCTGGTGTCTTGAAAAAAAGAGTTATGTCATTTATGTTACAAAAAAAACGGAAATTCATCTTATTTACCAAAATACACCTGAAGAGGATACCAATGCTACAAGTCATTTAAATTTGAAGCCTCAGCCACTGTATATCATGTTTTTCGTTCAAAGTATTGTATATGAGCCTCAAGTAGGTCGGATATCACATGATTGTGTCGTACTATCTATTTTGAATATCTATTATAATATGGAAATAGGGAATTTTGCTTATAATATTGTTCTGTTGTTTTAGTAGTTAAAATAAAAATAAGGAGATGTGATATGATTGTCAATGAGACAACTATCCAACAGTGACCAAAGGACGTGGATGTTAACAATTTAAGGTCACCATACAGTCTTCAACAATGAGCAAAACCGTAAAGTATAAAGCTATAGCAATATAAAAAAAACGGAATTCCAAAAACGTCAAACAATTCAAATAAACGGGAAACAAATATGACAGACAGCAATAAACGACAACCACTTAAATACAGGCTTCTTACTTGGACAGGCACATACGAAATGTGGCGGAGTTAAACAGGTTTGTGGGCAACCAATTTCCCCCATAACCTAAATGACTGCTGTAACCTCAAACTGTAAAAATCAGTTGGAAAGGGCTTGGCGAAGTAAGAGATCAATGGACAAAAAATAAATGTTGATAAAATGGTCACATACAAATTACCAGCAGATATGAATTACTTTAGAACTACATTAATGTAATAATGAGAATTCATATTAAGGCATACCTACAGAACATGTATATCCAGTATGTAAAAATAGTGTTATTTTTTCTCTGTAATCATGGGATCTATTGGTATTACGTGTTGGTGAATTTATTCCACCGTGGGGACTTTTTGGAATTCAATGAATTGATTCTGTGGATTGTCAAACTACTACCGTTACTGGTAATTTGAATTTATTGCAAGTTCTTTATTGATTCTCTTGTTCACGATCTGACATGATAGCATATCTCGAAATAAATATTTTATTACTATGATCAAGATACATCCAGTAAGTAAAAAACAAAAACAAAAATCATTGTTTTGATCAGCTATAACACGTTACAAATGATTCTACATTATAAAAGTGTGATATGACTATCAATGAGACCCCTAAACACCAGAAACCAAATGAAGTAGATGTAAGCAACTACAGGTCATCATACGGCCTTTAACAAACTTAGGTAAAGTCAGCTAAAAGGTAGCGGTCATGACAAAATGTGAAACAATTCATACGAAAAACCAACGGCCTGATTTATTACAAAATTATAAATGAAAAACAAATATGACAGACAGGAACCAACGACAATTACTGAACTACAGGCTCCTGACTCAGGACAGGCACTTTAAATTGTGGCAGGGTTAAACATATTTGTGAGTGCTCAATCCTCCCCTAACTTGGGACAGTGGTATAACAGCTAAACATAAGAACAACTGTACAAATCAGTTGGAAATGTCTTGATTTATCAAATCGGCAAAGACTCAAAGTGCCCGTTTTAGAATACTCACTGTTTATAGTAATCAGTACACATCCAACACAGTTTGCGTTAAGACTTCATTAACAGTCTGAGAAAAGCATGACCTAGTGCAATGCCAAAATATAAGTACATTACATCGACAAGGTGTAGGACCATAATTTTTTAACAATATAAAGCAATGCCTATTTAGTTATGCTTTGATTTATCAAACAACAAAGTTAATGTTTGTACCGAAAAAGCACTATTCAAAAAGCTTACTACGGTGTTCAAATGGTATCCCCTAAAATATTGTATCCAAAGATAAAGGAGTTTACTTGGATCGTATCTAAATTACTGTTAAATGAAGCATGTGATATCCAAATTTTGGTAAGAATTCTACTAGGGCAGCCAAACTTCAACATCAAATCTTTGTATCTTTGAAAGAACTTTGTAAAAATTTACTAATTTATGGTAACGAAATAAATGACTTTTAAATATTTCGCCAGATACATGTAAACATAGATTGCGTTTATTGAAATTTAAAACGTCAATACAGACATAAGCATAGCGAACGAGTTAAGAAATGTAAACACCGTAATAATGGTCCAAAGGAAGATCATTGTTCCACAAAAAGAAAAAAAAATATATCGATAGGGAACGAAAAATCATTTCTTTTGTCGTAAATTTTTGTTTTGGTTTTCCTGTCTGGGAAAATGAAATATAAATATCTACAAAGGGACAATACTAAATTTATTTAAAAGTAAGTTCCCTTGGGTAAATATCTGCAAATAAGAGAAGTTTTTATTATTTATAGAACGAAACTAGCATCAATGAAACGGTAAGTGTTATTAAATTTATCAATTAAATGGAATTTGGACTGATCTTTAATGAGTTTTTCCATTATCTGTATTCATAACAATACAGAAACAAGTCTGCTATTAAATGTGTTCAAATGGTGCCCATATGATTAGAATATCTACCACCTGTCGAAAAATTTTATATTTTCGAAACGTACATAAAGATTGTCACGTAGGCAAATTACAGCTTTACATTATATCATCTCGCCAGTCCCAGTTAGTATATTTGGCATCTTTACCTTTTTCATTACATAAAAAGGTTTTGAATGAGTTGGAGCACATAATCATATATATATAAACTGTAGATTTTTCAGAGCACTTTTTAATTTTATAGGAAAACTTCTGTTTATGTGGAAGTATAGACTAAGTGTAGAATGTCGAAAAGTCATACATGTAAGTGTAAACCGAATTGAAAAGACCATCAAGAGCACGTAATTTGTCTAAAACATTTCAAAGGTTTTTTACACTCCAAAAATAATTCATTCTATTATTTACATATTGCAAAAGTTAATAACAAGTTTTTTTTTATCTTAATAAGGGTACTTGTTAGAAGCACAAACAGATAAGCAGTAAAACACTAACTTTATGCTGAGATGAACGATGTTTGAAGGGTTTTTTATGTAGTATAGATAACCAATACATAGTAGGGACCTTCATATGTTCAGAGGAGGCCTAAGGTTGCGATAAGTTAGGACATAATTGTTGCCTTGAATGTAGAAACAATTAAAACTTAATTCTTAAGATATTCTATGTGGTAGGTACGTCATATCACAAACACACTGTTGGCTGCTTTGTTTCCATCTTTTCCAGAGACAGTCTAAGTCCCTTGATCCAAACACTATGCCGAACCTGTCTATTATATATATTCTTTTTATTGTTCGTATCCTGAATATATATAAAAAATAAGGAGATGTGGCATAATTGCCAATAAGACAACTATCCACCAAAGTTCAAATGAATTGGATGTAAGCAATTAAAGGCAACCGTACGGCCTGCAACAATGAGAAAAATCCATACCGTATAGTCGGCTATAAAGACCCCGACATGAAAAATATGAAACAATTCAATTGAGAAAACTAACTATGTACCGATCATCCGATTGTCTGCATATTGATATTATAGTGTTATTAACTGGCTGTTTCTGTATTGGCCCTGTTGTAGATTCGAGGTTAGCTGTATTGGACCTGAGACTCTAAGAGTCGAGGGCCAATACTGCTGACCGAGAATCTATAACAGGCCAATACAGAAACAGCCAGTTCATAACACTTTATTTAATGATTTTAATTCTTTGAATAAGAATAAGCTAAGAAACTTACCGTGAAGAAGATACAGAATTTCATATCTGAACTTGTCTTTTCATTCATGTCCATCGATTTTTGTCAACATTGTCAGATGTAATTTCTGATTTCTCGTCCAAGTACTTAATATTATGTTATTACAATTCATTTTATCTAGCAAATATAAAGTAGCTGGGAAGAATAAATCAGACAGTTTAACTATTCTTACTCTTGGATCGTCTGCGTTCTGATGATTGATCAACGGAAATGAAACAGTGTCAATAATTGGAAGTCGTACTCGAAAAGGCTATGAAATATTTCCGTTTCAAGACTTCAATACGTTACAAAACACTGAACATTATTTAAACTTTTATTTTATGATTTTAAGTTAAAAAATATAATGCAAATGTTTCTATGCAAAACGATATGTCCAAAGTTAAGTAAGGCATAAGAAAATTGAAACCGGAAGTGAATTTCCGTATTAGCCCATTGGCCAATACGGCTTTTTTCCATATTGGCCCTGTTTTTCGTATTGGCCCTGTCCGAAAAGCTCTTAACTCTTGAATTATATCGACAGGTCAACTTCATCAGTATTGCACATGCTGATTTATCCGTATTAGGGCTTATTTGCTCATATCATTTAATAATATAAAATACCAGTTGCGAGTCACAATATGAAGCTTTTGTCGAGCGAGCGCAGCGAACGAGTTCAAAAGTCTTCATATTGTGTCGAGTAGCTGATATTTAACAATATAAATATGATGAAAATCTGATAATCGATTTACCGGATTGTATATATGTGGATTGAGCAAGAGATTTTAGTTGTTTCACCAGCAAACCGAAAGATGATTAATTTTGATAAGTTCGGGTCAAACATATTAACGTCGGTTCATTCATTATAACGTCGGTGATATGTCCGGGTCAAAGTTATTTAGCGTATTTGACGTCACAAAGCCGTGATAAGCATAGATTATTATCGTTCATGATATCATCCTCGAGCCTCCGGCTCTTGGGCTGATATCATGACCTAGGGCCTAGAAAGGTCTGATATGAAAATGCCATGTAATGATCTTTTATCATATACTTCAGCAGAAGAAATACAGACAAGAACTATTAAAATTTTGTCTTTCTTTGAACTTCTAGATAATAATTTACAGACAACCAAATACAAATTTATTAACTTTAATTGTTTTATTGATATAACAACCATTTCATTTATCATGTGACATATCACAACAATTATTATGTTATGAGTTTGAAAAATGTATTGTCGCATTTCCTGTAGTTGACATGTGATAAAGGGTCTGATATGAAAATGACATAATATATAAACCTCAAAGTCATTTATGTAGTATCAATAGTTAAAATTATAAGTTTTCCGCACTTTGTTGTCGTTTTCATTGACTCGACAAACGCAGCCGTGTCGTCTGCCATGTTTACAAACAAATTTTCGGAAATGCACGAAGTTGCATAAGAGAGGGAAGAAAGATACCAGAGGGACAGCCAAACTCATAGATCGAAAACAAACTGACAACGCCATGGCCAAAATAAAAATACAAACAGACAAATAATAGTACAGATGACACAACATAGAAAACTAAAGACTAACAACACGAACCCCACCAAAACTGGGGTGATCTTAGGTGCTCCGGAAGGGTAAGCAGATGCTGGCACCTGTCGTGTGACTTATGTTATTACAAATCCGGTAAATAGTCTAATTCGGTAGGTCACATTCGTGAAAAGGGAAGGGTATTGTAGTTACGACATAAGGAACATATCCGTTATCATCTGTGAAACGGTTATTCCATAACGGTCAACCAACTCGTGATGGCGTCCGTAAAATTTACGAAGGATGATTTCAACTTCACCATTTGGAACTCTTGGTTTAATAGCTTCCTTGTGAGCAGCAATCCTTTATCAAGGTAATCATGATAGGAAATACAAGCCCGGGAATATCGTATCAATTGGGATATATATACTCCGTATGCAGGCGCTGCTGGAATGTTGCTACATAGAAATGGAAAGTTCACAAATGGGAAGCTGAAATCATCTGTTTTGTCGTAAAGTTTTGTTTTCAACCGACCCTCATTGTCAATTTCTAGATGTTAGTCAAGATATGAGGCAGATTTAACTGTATCTGTATGTGATAAACCCCACGGACAATAACGGACAGTCATGTGATAACATTCCGGAAGCAGTCAATAAAGGTTCGTTTATCAGCCCGCTGAGGAAATTCTTAGAAATCTGGTTAATAAACATTATAACCCTTTCATAGCCTCTTAATTATTTTTAAATGTTATTGAACTGTAAAATTTAAGATATATTTTATACAAGTATATGATAATCAATTTTATGAAGAGCTGAGCAGAGTGTATACAGACAGTGGGACGACCGATAAGCATGAAATATTTGCAAATGGACGTAAAGCATACAAGATATTTTGGTTTATATATATTTGTTGTCAATCTGTTTCAGGTTTAATTATTTTCTACTAGATGTTTTAAATTAGATTTTTATAAACGCTTTCTCATATCATGTATTTTTATAATTGCACGTTTATAACGGATGTTGCGAAAATAAAATACGCTCGTCATTTTTTCGTTTTTATTTGATAAGGAAGTTGAATTTATCGAATACAATATATACGATACTTCATTGTTTGGCTGAACAGGATTTCTGTAACCAGGTTACCATCGGAGACAAGTACACTGTGCGATGAGAACGACGTTGTATATAAATATTTGTCAAGGAAATATCAAACATTTATGATACATTTAAACTTTAAGTACCCAGTAATATTGATTTCAACTAATTATCCTTCTTCCGTGTTGATAAAAGATTTGTATTTAATCACACTTTCCATTTTTTTTTTTTTTTTTTTCATTTCTGTTTTTTAGTTAAAAAGATTTTTTTTTATAACTTTTTGTTACGAAAAACATCTGACCTCAATAAACTTAGCCGACATTGAGAGATAAACCAAACAATGAAATTCCATAACGTAAAAGTAAACTGGTCGTACATATATCTGTAGCTAAAGACAAAAATTGTTAATACGGAAGAGTATTAGGAACATAGTAAAATAAAATTGGCATTGAATTTTATTGAAGTTTTTCAAAATTTTGATATTTAAAATCTTAAAATTTTGTCTTAAACTTGAAATTGTAAGTTTTCAAATCTCGAAATTTTGACTTTTAAAATTTGGAAATTTTGACTTTTAAAAAGTCGAATGTCTAACTTTTTAACTCTAAATTTCGACTTTTAATAACAATAATAATTTACATGATAATAAAATAGACAGAGAAAATATTTTACGTAACATGTGATTATTTGACTATGACGTATTGTCGTATCATGTTAAGACAACAGTAAACGTAGTTTACCAATGTTCAAATCTCGTTAATTCAAACCAATGTATATATATAAAAAAACCCAAAAACAAGGGAATCGCATGAACTCTATGAGAAGCGAGACCGGTGTGTTCTGGGTCTTTCGAATACCATGACATTAAATAATCATTATGATACTTAATTACGAAAGATAAGGTGGCTTCATCAGTCTAAAAAACTGGATCACTAAAGAACCATGAATATAAAAATAAGGAGATGTTTTTATGATTACCAAAGAAACAACTATCCATAATAGAAAAGGAAGAATATAGGGTATACATCCATGACACAAAATCAGTAAATGCAAAGCAAAACAAAAATAACACAAAAGCAAAGAAACAGTGTTTTTCTTCATCTTACAGTCACATTGAGGCCTTCAACACGGAAAAACTCTCACCTCACTGCATGCTTGATTGCTGAGGTTTCTCAGCATAATTGCTTTATTTTATTATACAGTGTGTTGCCTGATGCGCGATTATCTTTAGTCGGTTTCCTTTTTTCACAATGAGTTACTGTAAATATTTAGTCAAGAGTATTCAGATTATTCTAAGTTGGAATAATCATTATGTACAATTCGAATAATAAATGAAAATCTCTAAGCAATTGCTTAAGTAAAGTAAGTTGATTTTCAACACATCAGTGATAAAAGAACATTCTTATATATAAAAGTTAAACTTCTAGTCTACCACATGTCAACAGGAAAATAACTTAAATTAAACATGATATTTATAAAACTATAATAATTCGTATTATATATCAAGCAAAATTGAAACAAGAAAGCAAATATATGAAAAAGTAAAACTATAATTCTGTTCCATATTATGACTATCATTAAGGATATGAATTTTATGGTTGCCATTCCAAATCATTGTAATTGATATGAAGAAAAGTGAAAATTTCTTATAAACCCTCAAACCCCATTTATAGTGAAAATAATTTGTTTAAATGGATGTGTATTTGTAAGTTTATAAAACAGAGTTACAAACCACTTGAAATGGACATGGTTTGGACATATTTATATGTAAACTTAGGGTGGTATGTTCCTTCGTTTAAACGTTTGGGACAGGTAACATAGCTCTATCTCGCTAATTAAACGTGTATGGAATTAACACAGAGTTTGAAACGAATAAATATTTTCATCCATTTACTAACTGTTTTTTCTGTCGTTAAGAGAAATACTTTTATCATTTGCAAATGGTATCTCGTTTAATGTCTAATCTTTATTAACCTACAGGACTAAAAATCAACAGATATAAAAATTATCTGAAAACAATGTTAATGTGACCAGACAGTTGATAGAGACTTGGCGGTTAGTGTCTGTCTGGAATGTCAACATTAAACAAAATATTCCTTAAAACGAACGAAATAAATTGAAAAGAAATTTAACTGTTGTTTTCCATAAGGTGTTGTTATTCAAAAGTTCTAAATATTCATCTGATACCTTTACAAAACATACTTGTAAATTATCACAACTATACTGTATGGAAGCGCATATGGTACACCCCTTGTAAAGTTATTTTGTTGCAAATAAGTCGGAAATTATAGTTATCTTGTGTGTTATAAGCTGGAATCAAATCATCATGAGGAGTCAACTTGTCGGAATGATGAAGAAAAAATTGCATTACAATGTCGACTTGCTAGAATAAATATAATGACAAAGTAATAAGAAGTCGACATGTTGAATTCAACTTGTTAACTGATTAAGTCGACAACTTGCTTATTTGATGATGAAGTAAAACCACGTGACCATTTTGGAAAAACATAGGTCTTTTTTTAAATCGATGTCCATATCAGTCGTTTTTTTTAATGTCCTTCGGGTGTTTGAAGCTATCCATTGAGTTCAAGTTCAAATTAAAGTCCGAGTTGATGCTCAAAGCTATTTGGTATGAAAAGGGATACGGCAGTCACATATCAGAAAAAGTTCTGAAAAAAATATATTTCGGTCATAAGGGGATATACCCACACCACTTAGTCCGGCCGTTTATTTTCCTTAGTTTTCAAACGGAAGCAGTATCATAATGATAATAAATTCGTGGATTCCACGGAACCCTATGTCTCACACGAGATTGCTACTGTCAGTGAAAAATTGTAATGTTGACTTTAAAAGTTCATTTTCTGTAACAAACAAAATTTTAATAATAGTTTTCTCTAGCTGCTTTATCTTGATCTAGAAGATTAACGCCTATACAAGTTTCATAATTCATGGAGGTTTGTTTATTTGTCAGGATAAAACAGTTTTATTTAATGCAAAAAAAAAAAACCCTGTCCCGTTCCTAGCTACATGTAGTATCTATGTAGAATCGCAGTGAATTATATACAAAGGAAGCGAACGGGAAGGGATCCGCTAGCTAAATAAAAATTAAGAAAATGAACAAACCTTTAACGCACTGATAGTAAGCTATGAAGAATCCGAAATGACATATAAAACAACTCAAACGAGAAACCTAACGATCTAAATGACGAAGACGCCAACGCCACTACTAAATAAAGTAAGGAGATGTGGTGGTACTGGTGATTGCCAATGAGACAACTAGCCGCCAGAGTTTAAATAAAGAGGGTGTCAGCAATCATAGGCAGCCGTATGGCCTTCAACAAATCGTATAATCGGCTATAAAAGCAACCACGTGGAAATGTGAAACAGTTCAATCGAGAAATGTAACGGCCTTTTATAACAAAACAATTTACGAAAAAGAAATATGAAACACATAAACCAACGAAAACCATTAAACTACAGGCTCTTGACTTGGGACAGGCATATGTAAAATTTGGCGGAGTTGAACATGTCTGTGAGCGCTCAACCCTAACCCTTACATGGGACCACCGTGTAACAGCACAACAAAAACTATAAAATCAGTTACAGCTGGCTTACTCAATAAATCGGTATTACTGGCCAATATAAATTCATCAAAATGCGGCGTAGATCTCGATGCTCCGGTAGAGTAAGCTGATTCTGCACAACGTGAGTCACCTCTCGTGTTATTCGTGAAATTACAAACCAAGTTATTTGGTCTAATGTGGTAGGTCATCCTCGAGGAAAAGAGGACGGAATTGTGGTTACGAAAATTGGAACATATATTATCCGTCGTTTCCCTGTAACTTGAGTGAGATTAAAAGTGTTTCATTTGTTGACAATAAAGTTCAAGTTATTTGATTAATGTCACGGAAATGAGACACAACAAACCTTTATTCCGTCGTCGGAAATGGCGTCGGCGTCTTCGTCATTTAGATCGTTACGTTTCTCGTTTTTTTTTTACATTTGTCATTTCGGGATCTTTCATAGCTTACCATGCGGTGAGGGTTTTGCTCGTTGTTGAAGACCATACAGTGACATAGAGTTGTTAACTTCTTCGTGATTTGCCATGGTATGTGGTGGAGAGATGTCATATTTACTTTAATACCACATCTTCTTATTTTTTTTTGCAGTTAATAAAACTTTTTTGTCCTGATAAATGTGTAACTCTCCATGAATTGTTATAAAACTTGTATAGAAGTTAATCTTTTAGATCAAGATAAAGAATCTACAGAAAAAAACTATTTTTTAAATCTTGTATGTTACAGAGATATAAACTTTTTACAGTCAACATTACAATTTTACACAGACATCAGCAATCTCAGGCGAGACAGAGGGTTCCGTGGAATCCTTAACGAATTTATTATAATACTGATTCCATTGAGAAATGTATTTTCCGCATTTCGGAGTATAGCGGGAAAATGTTGTCTAAAAGGAACGTTTTTAAGAACGGTATGTTTTGGCGGTTTTTATACGACTGCAAAATTAAAATTTTTGGTCGTATATTGGTATCACGTTGTCGTCGTCGTCGTCTGCGTCGTCGTCTTCAGCGTCGTCCGAAGACAGATGGTTTCGGATAATAACTTTAATATAAGTAAAAGAAATCAATAAAATTTAAACACAAGGTTTATAACCACTAAAGAAAGGTTGGGATTGATTTAGGGGTTATTGTCTCAACTGTTTTGGAATTAGGGGCCCAAATAAGCATTTTGTAGCTTCCAGACAATAACTTGTGTAAAAGTGTATGAATCTCTGAAATTATACCTACAAGTTTCCATACAACAAAGGGATGGTTAGGATTTACTTTGGGGGGTTATGGATCAAACCATTTAGGAATTAGAGGCAAAAAGGGGAAAACAAGTTTTTTTTCTGGTTAAAGGACAATTAAGACAATTTAAAAGCAGTCTATGGGAGGTAATCCAATCCCTATTTAAAACAACAATATTTGACTACCTCTTTTACACTGCTTGTAAATTATGTATTAAGAAATGATGATTGTCTGGAGGCGATTAGATGTCAATTTATTTTAAAAGTTAAGTACTATTAATCAATATTAATTTTAGTCATGACTTTGTATGTCATTTTATATTTTAAGACTTGTATGATGTATTTAAATGGGTAATTATGGTTGCAAACTTTATTAAAATTTGAATTAAGATTATGACTATATCTTGAGGAATGATTATTTTGGAAAAGGAAAAGGGAGGTGAAAACAAATGGGAAAGGGGAATAAGAATTTGTGGGGGGACTATTTTTTCTCATTTCAGATTTCAGAAATTAAAAAGAAAATGTCTTCAAATATTTTTTTTTTGATTAATATTTAACAGGACAGTGTATTGCACAAAATAAAAAAAAAACGGGGTCAATTTTATTTAGGGGGAGGAGGTCAATTTACAACAGCATAGTGTATTGCACAAAAGCAAAAAATTGAATATATATTCAAATCATATAACCAATTTTTAAGTTCTTTGACTACAGTTATTCTGTGGCAGAAACCTATTATGTGTCAAATATTTAATTACAATCCAAATTCAAACATGTATCAAGCGTGAACATTGTGTCCATTTTGGTCCCAATTTTCAGGGTTGGACATCTGCGGTCGTATCCAGCTGCGCTCAGCGAAGCAATTTATATTATGTGTAGTTCTGAACATGGTTACGTGGACCAATCATTTGGATTGTGTCAATAAGTATTCTAATGTTAATGAGGTGAAAGCGGGTTTTAACTTTCTTTTTTGTTTGAAAATCATTCTAGCCGCAGACGTTCAACACTAAACTTCAATATTTTATAATATTTGATATTTATATATTATTTTGTTTTTGATGAAGTTCGGCATCAATGTCCTGAGGCTGCCTTGCACTTGCTCCGTTAGTAATCTTTATTGCTAAATTACACCCATAAGGGTCAAGCAATTATAATCAAACAATTATATACAATACAATGCAATACAATACAATGTAATACAATACAATATATAGAATAATAGAACATATTTTAAGAGTTCAATTATAAATTTATGTAAAAAACACCATCATAAGCTTGTCTCACATGAGTCTGACTCCTCAGTTCTAAAGACTGCTTAATGAAGACTCCAATATGACAAACAAGTTCAGGAACGGGGTTTAGAATGTGTTTTAGTTTATTAAATGCATCAAGATGTTGAAATAATGGTATATAGTCTTTTAGATAAGCCAAAAATTAGAACGCAATGATATGTTTATGTCACAATACAAAAGAAATAAAATTCGTCATCTAGCATTCCACATTTTTACATAATCTTAGTGCTCTTGAATGTTTCTGTACCTTCCCAATTCAATGCCTAGGGAATGATCACTAAGTCTATATTTTGAGATTAACTGCCTATGTATAAAATTATTGCAATTTAACTGACAATTATTTTTTTAATTTTCCATAAAGACAAAGTTTAGATGAGGAATCCATTTTGAAAGTTTATTTAAAGTAGTTTTTTCATATTCCTCTGAAACACACTTTTAATGTTACATTTTAACACGTTTTGATTGTTTATAAGGTACATTAATATAGAGTAATTTTCTGGGTTTATTTTCATATCTTTAGAAATTTTATCTGCAAATGAGTACCAAGAATAAATTCCTGCGGAACGTAAATTTATGTTTGTTTGTAGAGATTCTTTAATCAGGGATTAATACAAAAAAACATGAGTGTTTGAGTTTTATATAAGAGTCCAAAGTAAATCTACCTAATTCTATCTAGCAATCTAGCACCGATGTTAGTGGCTGTCTTTTCAGTCCACTAATACTGCTTTACAAAGGGATATTTTCTGCTAATGCAAGAGTATCACAAAAGTATTATTTACAGCAGCTCTATTAGATGCCATAAGAGCTGACTGAAAATTATCCATATACCAAATTTCAGAGTTGTATATCAAATTAAGTCTTATAAGAGTATCAAATAATTTACATGAGAAATTAGTGGGGAAAAAATCAAAATAGTCTGCACGGCTAAATGCATTGCTTTGTGTTTGTTATTATTGTAGTGTATGTAAGAGCTAAGGAAAATAAACAGCCGGACTAAGTAATGTGGGTATATCCCTTTATGTCCGAAATATTGTTATTTTTTAGTACTTTTTTCTATTATTTGACTGCCGTTTCCCTTTTATAACAAATAACTCTGAACATCAACTCGAACTTTAATTTGAACTTCAATGGATGGTTTCAAACATCCGAAGCACATTAAAAACAACTGATATGGACATCGATTTAAAATAGACCTATGTTTTTCCAAAATGGTCACGTGGTTTTACCTTATCATCAAATGAGCAAGTTGTCGACATAATCAGTTAAAAGTTGAATTCAACATGTCGACTTCTTATTACTTTGTCATTACATTTATTCTAGCAAGTCGACATTGTAATGCAATTTTTCTTCATCATTCCGGCAAGTTGACTCCACATGATAATTTGATTCCAGCTTATTACACACAACATAACTAATAATTCCGACTTATTTGCAACAAAATAACTTTACAAGGTGTACCATATGCGCTTCCATAATACTGATTCAATGGTTTAGGCATAGCACTGCCATAGAACAAAACATAATAGTTTCTATCTGATTTTTGACAGTGAATCTCTCGTGCATTTAACTTTCGAAATATTTATGATAACTCAATATATGGTTTAAAATATGTTAAGCTTTGTGCACGTACATGTATAAGGTGCGTTTGAGAGGAATATGATATAAATGCACTTTAACCTAAGAGATGGAACAATTAGTGCTTTTTTTCATAAAATATATTGCAACTTTGATTTTTAAACAGAAAACTAAATTAAATTAATGAAAGGTCTGGGAGGAAAAGTTGTAAGATCCCAAAATGTGGGTGTAAATATGAATTTCAAAATGCTTTGATTGGTTGCATGCTGCCTCCAAATGGTAAATACATAAAATAAACTTCCAGGAAATAACCCAGCAAGTAATTTAGGAAACTAATAGTATGCTATTGTTTATGTTGTATCTGTAGACAAGGAAATCAAAACGGTTTTACAATTCAACTGTAATTAAACATGCATTTAACTTATTACACAACTTCTGTAATAATTCCTGTGTAAGATATGCATGATAATATGCAATCAACGTTGCTTATTTGTTTGGGAAAAACAATTAAGAAAACTTAAGAGTCACAAAATTATGAGTGACCATATACCAGTATACAAATGGGGTGGAAAGATTGATGTATTCCATCCCCTATACTGGTTCAAAGTCTTCATCACTCCTGTCTTTATTCCTGGACTCACATAAAAGTAATGCCACTGTTTATTAAACCACAACCAATGTGATGATTCAGGCAACATCTCCAAAAAGTGGATAATCTGAGGATACATTAAATGTTCGCACTATAAAAACTATGTATGTATATATAAAAATAAGGAGATGTGGTATGATTGCCATTGTATATATGTTTCGTGTATAATAAAAACAAAACAAATAGCTATTCCAATAGATAATAGTACATAAAAAATAGCAAGAAATAAAAAAATATTGGACAGTTCACATACCACACCAACCATACCAACACTCGGCTCACCTGAGAAGTAGACGTACCATATATATTCATTTACAAAACAAACAACAACTTTACAACCAGCGCGTTACGTTTGTGCGAAAAAAAATCCATGTTTGCGCGACAAAACGCATTACGTTTGCGCGAAAAATCTATATTTGCGCGACAAAACGCATTACGTTTGCGCACAATTTACCTGTCGAAAAGTCACTACGTTTGCCCGGATTAATTAAAATTTTCACATGTGATTCAAATCTCACATTTTACGTGATTCGACTGATGAAGTTTTATTGATGGCTCATTCAAGTATTGTCCCAAATTGTTTTACCAATTGTATCCTATCCATGGATGCAGAAACGGAAACTACTTGACTTTTGCTTTGCATAGTTGATTTTGAATTGTCAATGCATAATGTGGTTCGTAGAAAGTATCCAAATACTACGGTCAAATATTGTCGTTTTCATCTTGGACAGGCCTGTTCCGAAAAATAAGAATTTAGACTAAGCTAATGAGTACAAAGTCAACTGAAATAGGAATATGGTTATTAACGATTTTGGATTGTTATTTTTTCCGGCGGAGGAATGTAAGGACAGTTTTGCAGTTGATGCCAGATGCTCTGTAAATGAAAACTGCAACAAATTTGCCGACTACTTAGTAGAAAATTATGTTACCAGTGAATCAAAATTACCACCAGTAATGTGGACGGCTGTGCCTAATGAAGAAACAAACATATCAACAAGGACCCAGAGTCTTTTCACAGCCATTACAATGAACAGTTTTATTCTACTCATCCAGCCATGTGAACCTTCATTGAAATTATACTGCAAGTTTAGGCGACTACTTGCCTTTAAATTCGCGGTAGCGATAACCAAGCTCTTGTAAAGCGCACATACAAAGAGAAAATTCAGTTTATCGTTCAACAATATTTGAATTTTCAAACTGGGGAAATTTCCCGCGAATGTTATCTGAAATCACTAGGGTAGAAGTACATGTACCAGGCAATGACTGATTTATAGATGGTTCCCGAAGGTAACATGTACGTGTATACTGTGTTTTATTCATGACTGTATACTTTGAATGTTCCTTTCCAGGATATTCACTGTATTTTTTCAAAACTTTCCTTTTACATAAATGTAGTGTTTTTAATGTTTTTATAGACTAATAAAACCTTTTCTAATATATATAAGAAGATGTGGTATGATTGCCACTTTATGTTCAAAACAATAATGAAGAACAAATATGATAGACAACAATCAACGAGATAACTCATTTAAAAAACCCCGTAAAATTCATGTAAGTTACAGGTAAATTCGCGCAAAAGTAATTCCATTTCTTCGCGCAAACGTAATGCTTGTCATATTTAAATTTGTGCAAATGTAGACCGCCCTTTACAACAACTCTAGATAGGTTGAATATACGGAAGCGAATTAGGACCATCCCTTTTATTTTTTTCCAATTGTCGACTTTAATCTTGGAATTATCAACTTTAATCTTGGAATTATCAACTTTAATCTTAGAATTTCCAACTTTAATCTTGGAGTTATCAGCTTTAATCTTGGAATTATCAACTTTAATTTTGAAAATGACTGATATTTCACTTCTAGCCCATAGTTGATTGTGTTTCGCCGTATACTTAATCTACTTATAATTATTTTCGCGGCTATTTTTTGTAAAATGTTAAAGAAAAATAGACGTGTATCGAAAGTCTTGTATATCTTCACGTAAACTAATATCAACGAAAGGAGGGGTTGTAAATTCCTATTAATGGGTATACGTGGATATGCCAAAATATGGGTCATAAATGGCTTATTCTCATTTCGCCTTAGCTGTCAAAATCATTATATAAAATTAATTCCATTTCGCCTTAGTACAACTTTCAGGTACACAAGAATTAACTAAGGCGAAATGGGAACTTGTGTAAACAATGTAATTAAGTTATTTTTGTTTGTATTGCAATTAGTTGATATTTGTTATTTTAATGTCAAAATCTGCCATGAAATACTTTTTAAAAGAAGATATTTTTTGGTGTCTTCCGATTGTCCCACTTTTGAATAATTCTTTTATAGTGGCTCATCTTTTTAAAATGTTTTTTTCACTTATGTGATATATTTTGTAAATAAAGTCTTTATTGTTGTTTCTTATTAGAGATGACAAATAGGATACGGAATATTTCATATTTTAATGAATAAAATAAAGACAAATATCATACAATCAACAAATATTTTATTTCTGAATCAGCACTGAATTACAAGCACAATTTTAAATTAGCATACTGATAAAGAAAATGTACATGTAATAAATAATCGCATGAGAAAATAACTAATACATTAAACATCAGAATTATTTCCATAAACATAAATAAATAGTACTATGATAGTTCATATTATGAAAACAAGGCACTGATGGACACATTGGAAAGTTCAAAATTCATTTAGTTACCAAGTTTAAGGATGTAGGAAGCTGCATCACCATACTGAATGTAGTCTGTTGTACCATTCTGTAGGTTTTCTTTCAAAGTGGTGAATAATTCTTCTACTTCTCTATACTTTTTAGCTTTTCCCCTCACCTTGCCACATGCTGCATATTGTACTTTCTTTACATCGTTAGCTGCTTGCTCTTTCTTGAACGCCTTGATGATTTCAAATATGTTTGGATGTGCTGTTTTGACCCTCTTTTTAGCTTGTTATGCCAGCCCTCTAAATGATTGTTTGTCCTGGGTCCTTCTGTTTGGTGGTGGTTCCAGGTTGGTTGTGGGTATCTGCCCTCTATCCATGTCAGAATTACATAGTCAGTTAATTTGGTGCAGGCATCTGTGGTGCGTTTTCCAAAGCGTGTAACCAGTAGTCTTCCAAGCGATCTAAGGGCAGTAATGGTAAGGCTGCTGCACGACGGACGAGTTTGTTGACATTTGGGACATTTTGTATTGAGTCTGAATAGATATAGGAAGATGTGGTGTGAGTGCCAATGAGACAACTCTCCATCCAAATAACAATTTATAAAAGTAAACCATTATAGGTCAATGTACGGCCTTCAACACGGAGCCTTGGCTCACACCGAACAACAAGCTATAAAGGGCCCCAAAAGTACTAGTGTAAAACCATTCAAACGGTAAAACCAACGGTCTAGTCTATTTAAAAACGAGAAACGAGAAACACGTATAAATTACATAAACAAACGACAACTACTGTAACCCTTACTTATAAGTTTGTTTAAAGGTTCGATGAGTTTACACGGATCACATAGTGATTTCCTCGCTTTAAGTACAATATTACCGTAAAATTTAGGATGTGAAATACCATTTCTAATAAGTTTTCTACAGGTACAGCCAAATTTACTAATCAAATCTTTGTATCTATGAAAGAATTTAGCCCATATTCTTGTGTCTTTTTCCATATGGCTTTTGCGTAGCGGAACAAACAACCTTTGAGTTCTGCGTTTGAAAGACATGAGCAACTGCATTTCTAGATGCACATTCAAAGTCAAGGCTAACTGTGTTCGGCTGGAAATTCAGGTTGTGGTGGTTGGCAATGTTTTCCAGGAGATTGAAAAATCTTATATAAGTGTCAGCACCTCGCTGTGGTAGAAGAGAATACACCAATGGAAACAACTTTCCTAATGACAAATGTTTTATTGTAGATTTTTCTGATTTCACAACTTTTGAAATCATAAAATGGTCACTTTATTAAATGAATATATAAATAATAATTCAAGAGAAACAATTCCATAATTACATGTTGTTTAAATTGTTATAAAACACAGAGGTTTAATTTGTTTATTTAAAATTTTATCTAAATTCACATTTCGCCTTAGTTCAATTCCCATCTCGCCTTAGTATTTTTTACCTTTTTACCTGAAATTCACAGCTAAGGCGAAATTGGAACACACCTCATAAATATGCGAGATTTTATATACATGGCACTTCTTTTAATGACATTCTATATTGATATGCATTGTTCTTTCAAAACTTTATATTGATTTGGGGTATATTCTACATATCTTATATATATATATGTTATTTTAGAAATCTTATATTAATGGCCAATTGTGGTAATTGAATCAATCAGGGACTTTATATTTTTTAAATATAAAGTCCCTGAATCGATGCATTTTAAAATCAAAATATTGTATATAAGTAAAGATCATTCTTTGTATATATTTATATATTCTAAACATAGGTTAGTGACTGTTATAAAAAAAAACACCGTTGCTAATGTCAAAATTTAAATATCCATTTGTAATTATGTATGCAGTACATGCATTTATTATTTTATATTGCTGAATAGGCGAATGTACATCGATGTTTACAATAGCAATCACCAACTAAAAGTAAAGTAAATCACATCAAACTGAAGTGCACTGTTTGGCCGAGGCGAGAGTCCAGGAGCCAGAATTCACGATATTCTCGATTCAGAGATCCACTCGATTAATGAAAATTGGAAAAATCAGTGTCGGATTAATGAGAGTCGGAAGATTAAAGTTTGAAATATTTAAGTTTAATGTTGATAATTCCAAGATTAATGTTGATAATTCAAAGATTAAAGTTTGAAATTCCAAGATTAAAGTTGATAATTCCAAGATTAGTGTTGATAATTCAAAGATTAAAGTTGGAAATTCCAAGATTAAAGTTAATAATTCCAAGATTAATGTTGATAATTCCAAGATTAAAATTGATAATTCCAAGATTAAAGTTGGAAATTCCAAGATTAAAGTTGATAATTCCAAGATTAAAGTCGACAATTTGAAAAAAAAAATAAAAAAGGATGGCCCTAATACGCTTCCGTATTGAATAGGTTCAGGCACATGCATAATGATAATAAACATGTGTCAGTATCAAACAAAAAATGTAAGTTGAATTGAATGACTTATTTCATACGACTAAACATGAGATTTTATTCTCAAAATAAAAATGATTTTTATTCTCAAAATAATAATGATTTATATTCCTTTTCATTGTCATTCATTTACGTTATTTGTTCCTTCAGGCTTCAAATATTTTTACAAAATATTCAAAGGCACAACCGTGGCCATAAAAGCGATATTAAATTTTCTGTCAATTCTTAAAATAAATTAAAGCCTATTTATGAGAGAATAGATAACAATGGGCAAAGCGTGCAGAACAAAGGGCTAAAAAATAAAGAATAGAGAATAATGGGGTGATAAAATAAAATATAAAGGATAGAGAATAAAGGGCAAAATAGATAAAGAACGGAGAAAAATGATTAAAGAATAAAGAAATGAAAGACCCCTCCAGACCCTCATTAATACATGACAATAGGATATTGTTTGGTTAAAATTTCCTGTTTTAAATTTTGCAAAGCTCTGATTCCTTGTCCGGATTTGGCTATACTTTAGGTCCATTTTGGTTTTTTTCCGCTCTTCAACATTTGTATTATATTTCGGATACTCAATTTTTTGGCCTCGAGCATCTCTGAAGAGACATTAATTGTGGAAATGCGCATTTGGTGCTTTAAATTGGTACCGGTACCGTTTATGTCAGTATAATACTTCCCACAATCGGTTGACTATTTTTGATAATCAACATGTTGTATGATTGATCTCAATTCATTTTTGGTCAAAATTCGATTAGTGGTTTGCTGGATCCCAGATCTTCTTTGGATAAAATACCGTTATTACTTCAATGTTTCTTGCTTTCCTCTGGTTTCACAAAAAAAACCGACCATGCTTTATGACGTCACATAGTCTACAATTACTGCTTTTGATATGTAAATATGTGGTTTTATTTACTTTTGAAAAACTGATATTCACGGAGGCCAACGACCGCAGTGAATATCATTTTTTTTTAAATGTCAATTAAACCACGGATTTACCGGAACAGCATATGTAGTGATTGTTTTATTATACATGTATATTCCCAGAAAAATGTTTTTTTAATGACATTTATTTATCAAAACCAATTGAACGTCAAACATTTCACCATATTTATATATTTTTATTTGTCATATATTTAGTAGTAAATACAGTAGTTTTGAATATTTGATAAATAGCCTGCTGTTTAATCCGTATCGCTCATCTTTGATGCGCACCCTTTATCACACCCCTTTATCGCATGTCTACCCTGTATCAAATCCTTTATCGCTCCCCTACTCGGATTTCTCGTTTGTATTCTATACGGAGTCTTTTGGACAGTTCCTATATACTCTCCTGTTTAAATATATGATAGAGCGTATAAAACATGGCAAAATCCGTATCGCATGCCGTATCACCCATCAATGTCATCCGAAGGGCCTAAAGGCCCTCGGGCTGATATTGGTATCTCGGGATGATACGGCATGTGATACGGATTGTTGCCATGTATTATTCTTTATGTAAAGCACGACGTTTAACGCGATGAATATCACTATTCTTCGACTGAAGTTGCTGTTTAATAAAAATCCATTTATATAAATACACCTACAATAAATGAATTGATCCAACTATGCCTTGGAATAAATCCCGATATTTTGTAGATCAATAAAAATAAAGATAAAGTTTTCATGTCGTCAAAAATTATAAGAGTAACAGATTCCATCATCGTATCTCGGAAGATACGAGTAACCGTCTCTATGGTTTCGTGGTAGCGCGTTCGCCTCGAGTGCGGGACTGCCGGATCAAACCAAAGACTGTAAAATTGGTTTTGCTAAGCACGCGGCATTAAAAATGAGAGCAAAGACTGGTGGACTCGAAGTCATAATAATGTGTCCTGAAAATAGGGTACATTATCTTCCTGAGGACTGTTACTTTGTGAACTAGCTCTTTAAAAATCCGGCCCAGAGTGTCAATGTGGTACAAAGCAGGTTTCATATTCATCTCGAACTAACATGTTCTGAATATACATTTGATTTGCCACTGGATGTTTAACAGAGACCATCTGTCCATTCATCGTAAGATACGATACACATGTATTATTCCACTCTCGATAGTTGAATTTTAAACATTCAAAAGGCTTGACAAATTTGAAAATGTTAATGTCTTGAGAGCAGAAATGTATTGCACTCGGTGCAGTGGTGAACTATATATATTCACTAAATCTTCAGAATCGACAAATTTGAAAGGACAGACATTAATTATACTCCAAGAGTTGTCCTTCATTGTACACGAAATCGGTACACCAATATTGAGTTTACATACATTTTAAGTATAATTTATAAATAACAAGTTCGTTGATATATCTACTGTACATACTACTCGAAATTATCTCATGGAAAATCCTTTGAGGTTTACGTCTTGCTTCATTGTCAAACCTTTTTAAAAGGTGTACGTGATATTTCTATAAATCGCGAAAGAATACGACTTCCATAAAATGGATCTAGAAAGTTGATTTCAAGACGATTATAGATATTTACTACCCTCTCACAAATACCGCCGATTTTAATCAAATTTCATGAAATCTTGTATACAGGTGTGTTGTTTTTATTTTTATTTCTAAAGCTACTGTATCCAACAAAACACCTGTAGCTACCGTGACAACCTTTCTGTAGTGGCGAACACATTTTACCTTGCTTCTCTTCATGTTTTTATTGTGTGTTTTAGTTTAACGGCTTAACGACATACGGTCTAGATAGATAATGGGCAGGTTTGTGGACAAATAAAACTGGTTTAAAGACATACGGTCTAGATAGATAAAGGGAAGGTTTGTGGACAAGAAAATATGGTTTAACCCAACCACTTTTTGTGCTTTTACCAAGTCAGGCTATTTAGACATTCTGGTATTCGTTGTTGCTTGTCTTTGTTTCTATTGTATGTCTGGGTTTTTTTTTTGGGGAGGGGCCGGGAGTTGGTAGTTTATATGAAAATACTGTGGTATGATTGCCAATGAGACAACTATCCACCAAAGTTCAAATGAAGTGGATTTAAGAAATTTAGGCAACCGTACGGCCTTCAACAATGAGAAAAACCTATACCGTACGGTCGGCTATAAAAGGCCCTGACATGATAGATATGAAACAAATTCAATTGAGAAAACTAACGGCCTAATTTATAACAAAACAATTTACGAAAACAAATATGAAACACAGCAACAAACGACAACCACTGAATTACAGGTTCCTGACTTGGGACAGGCACATAAAGAATGTGGCGGGGTTAAACATGTTTGTGAGCGCGCAACCCTCCCTAACCTACGACAGTAGTGTAACAGTACAACATAAGAACAAACTATAAAAGTCAGTTGAAAAGAATTAACTCATCAGAAGGATACAAATAGAAATACATCGAGTGGACGTGGACGGGTACTTATACATCCACACAACAAAAAGACACTAAATACAGACTCGCAGTTACTGACAGCTAGTTCAAAGCCAATAACAACTAATAAAAAAACAATCATGTATCTAAGACTAAATTATCAATCAGTACACATCAAATTAACATCAAATGGATTTAGTGTAGAAACGTCCTTAACAGTCAGAGAAAACATGACCTTGTGCAATGCCAAACTATAGGTATCGACAGAT
This sequence comes from Mytilus coruscus, assembly GCA_017311375.1. NCBI lineage: Eukaryota > Metazoa > Mollusca > Bivalvia > Mytilida > Mytilidae > Mytilus > Mytilus coruscus. Next base: position 33,713,214 of record CM029601.1, read on the forward strand.
TGTAGTACCGTGAAAGTACATATGTGTAATATTTAGTATGGTTTTAATTTACTGATAACAAAATCAATATTTATACCAATAAAAACAATATTCAAAGATTTAATTACAGTGTTGAATAGGTAACCTTTAGAATAAGTTTATTTAAAGGATTGATAAGTTTACCTGGATCGTATCTAAATTTCCGGCTCGGTTTACAACATCACCGTAAAATTTAGGATGTGCTATTCCGTTTGAAATAAGTTTTCTACAGGTACAGCCAAACTTGCAGACCAAATCTTTGTATCTATGGAAGAATTTAGTAAAGGTTTTAAGTAATTTGTGGTAACGAAATCCCTGACTTAATAATTTACTAGTAATACATTGATTACGCTCATTGAAATCCAAAACGTCACTACAGACACGAGCATAGCGAACGAGTTGGGATATATAAACACCATAAGACGGTGCCAAAGGAACATCACCGTCCAAAAGGAAAATTAACAATAGGGAAAGAAAAATCATCCCTTTTGTCGTAAATTTTTGTGTAGAGTTTCTGGTGTAATACTGAAATATCTAAATTTAGGAAAGGACAGTTATTTCCTTTGGGTAAATTTCAGCAGTATATTTAGAGAATTCTTGATTATTTAACGAAAAATATCATCGAGATAACGGTAAGTGTTGTTGAATTTATCAATTAAATGGAATTTAGACGTTTCTTTACTGAGTTTGGCCATAAACTGTGATTCATAACAGTAAAGGAACAAGTCTGATATTATAGGGACACAATTGGTGCCCATAGGAATACCTACAATCTGTCGATAAACTTTATTGCCGAAACGTATATAAATGTTGCCAAGGAGAAAATTTAGTGCTTTAATCATCACATCACACATCCAGTAGGTATATCTAGCATCTTTTACCTTTCTCATTAGAGAAAAGACTTTATATGAGTTGCAGCAAATAAATTTGCAACCAGATTTATCAAACGATCATTTAATTAGATAGGAAAACTTTTGTTTGATAAGATTTGTGGAAGTGTAGTATAAAGAATGGAACAGTCAAAGTGTCAACCGAATCAAAAGGACCATCAAAAGCACGTGATTTATCTAAAACATCCAAAGAATTTTTTCACTCCAAAATGGTTAATTCCACTGTTTCATATATTTTATTACAAAAATTAACGATAAGTTCTTTGAGAGTAGTTTTTGTGTAGTTTAGATAACCAATACATAGTGGGGACCTTCAAATATTCGGAGGAGGCTTTAAGCTGAGCTGTGGTAGTGACATGATTATTTACTATATGACTCTCTGTGGAGCGTACGGTCTTGAATGTAGTTGAATGTGTAATTTCATTCTTAAGGACTACTGTGTAATATTTACCTCATACCACCACTACATTGTTGGCTGCTTTGTCGGCCGATACGAACACAAAACGCTTTGATAGTACTTGCATTTTGTTTTAATCCTTGAAATGGGCGTATTACTTACTCTTTTATTTATTTCTAAATTATTTTCGAAATGTGATATACGAATATCAACAATATTCAGACATTTATTTAAATAGGAATCAAGTGACTTTTGTCAGATTTCTCCTGTTTACACCATTTTTACAATAGGATGAAAAGCATCTTTAATAACCTGACGATACTCTTCCAAATTTATTTTTGACGGTTGACGGTATTTTGGTCTTTTTTTCATAAAGTTTATAACCTTTCGGTCCTGAACGATGTTGAGGTCCCCTGTAATTACATGGCAATAGGGATTATATCTAAACTTCCATGTTTCACAGTCTCATGTTGAAGGAGCATTGTTTTCTATAATAACGTCTTTTTTTTTATACGAATAAGAAATTATAGGTGGCTCAATGTTATCAAAATATGGAGGTATAAAGTTTTAAAAGGTAGTCATGAAAATACTAGACAAATTAATAAAATCAATACCTCTATTAATGTATTTTATTTTAGAAAATACTTTTATAATCTTCAGGTTTGTCAATTTGAGGGAACAGTCTGTGGTGACAAAAGCTGTAATAATCCGTGTACACTCATATTTTGGACTGAGAAACGATATTGTATCACATTCGTTATAAAATTATGTAATTTACTCATTGGCATTTGACCCTGGCCAGTTTGCATAATAATTGATGTCTACCATTGTTTTAAAGATATAATAGATAAAAATCATCAAGTGTAAAATTAGAAAGATGGTTATTTCGTTGATTGCTGTTAATGTGATTGCCATGAGACCTATGATTACGTTGTATTTTATCAACAATAGTCATGATATCAAAAGTTTTAGATATGTTCCCTTGGCCCATGATATTCTAAGTTACATAGTGTGTTAGTGACCTAATACGATATATACTGGGTCAGTAAATTCCATATGGGGTGAGAGCGAAGCTCGAATCCCCATATGGAATTCACTGACCCCATATATATCGTATTAGGTCACTAGCACACCGTGTAACGAATTTATCTTACCGACTATCTTTATTTGTTGAATTTAGACTAGAGTAATCTACATCTTCTTATTTCTATATTAAATTGTTCAAGTGTTCAATTTTAAAACCTACTTCCATTGATCTGCACAAAAACTAATGTCAACAATAATAATTTAATATCAACAACCTTGATATAGCAATATTAAACAGAACTTTCAATACATTTAAATAATCAAATAGTGCCAAAGTCGTAACTCCACTACTAACCGTGTATTGAAATTTATCTTACCTCCTATACATTTCTAGGAATATGATTGGTTAAAAGCAACCGCGCGGAGACCGTGTATATTTCATATTGGGTTAGTAGGCGGGGCATTTTTTAATACACGGTTAGTAGTGGTGTTACGTCCTTTTATAAAACCAACACGGTGTTGAGGAAAATCTTAAAGGTTTCAACAAACGAAGAAATTGATGATGAACTATTGAAATAAATTCATAAAACACATTTAAAGCTAACAAGTTGTTATTGTTGGCATTTGTTTTGTATAGACCAATGGAAGTATAGGTTCTTAATACTAACGGTATTGAAGACTTGATCACTTTGATAAGCCACTAGTCTAAATACCACATGTTAAGATAGTCGGTAAGATAAATTCGTTACATAGTGTGCTAGTGACCTAATACGATATATATGGGGTCAGTAAATTCCATATGGGATTCGAGCCTGCTCTCACCCCATATGAAATTACATAGTGTGCTAGTGACCTAATACGATATATATGGGGTCAGTAAATTCCATATGGGGATTCGAGCTCGCTCACCCCATATGATTACATAGTGTGCTAGTGACCTAATACGATATATGGGGTCAGTAAATTCCATATGGGGATTCGAGCTTCGCTCTCACCCCATATGAAATTTACTGACCCCATATATCGTATTAGGTCACTAGCACACTATGTAACTAATAAAGCTCCGCCTCTCTACTAACCTAATAAGGAATATACACGGTCTCCACGCGGACGCTCTTAACCAATCATATTCCTAGAAATATATAGGAGGTAAGATAATGTCATTTAGACCTAGGGATACGCTTTCTGTAGTCGTTTAATCCAAGACAGTTCGCAAATTTTACAGGAATCTTCAAACTGTTTATGTGATTGTCCTGGTTGTTTATGGAAGGTTTGAAGTGGTTTGAATTTGATAAACTTAATATTGTGTTTGTGTTTTTCTTAATGTTGGTAAATTAAACTTTTGAATTTCTTAGGTATGCGGAAGCGGTATGGTCTGCTGTCACGACTGTCGAGTATTTGTAATGATTTCTGTTATCCATTTTAATGGTTGCAGTCTTGTAATTGACTATTCTATATACTCTCATGCAAAATAGCTGATCTTAAAAAAAAAAAAATTAAATAAAATGCTATTTAGAATTTTTTTCCATGTACATATCATATATGAAGTAATGTGAAATTTTTATTTAATAGAGGAAAAATAAAACCTCATGCAACGAAGAATAAAAAGTTATGAACACTTGTAATGAAAACCTACTTTTTTCTACTTTCTGTTTGCTGTTTTACTGGTTCGCACCACTTCCAGTGAATATGATTTCCTTCCATTTTCCTGGTCTAATATTCCAAAAAGATGCAACATTTTTATATCAATTTTTTTCAATTCAGCATAATCATCAGTATCGAGTCAAGAAAAGAAAAAAATGTTGAAAAAGTGGACTATTTTATTTCACTCCATGTTTTGACATGCAGCGGAAACTGTAGTTGTAATACAAGACTTAAGGTGTCATTCAATTCAAAGAAATATTAAAAATCTTCAAATAAAGCAATTGGTCGGAAATGATGTTGTCAATGACTATTTTTAGTATGTGTTTGTTACTTCAGCTCTTTCTAATTACTGCTCTTCCTCCTACATATGAATAAAAGGAGATGTGGTATAAAAGTCAATGCGACAATTACCTAACGACACAATAAGACACTTAAAGAATAGGTCTTCAACAATAGACATATGTCTACCAGTATATATCTAGGCTTACTTCCCTTTAGTTACTGGGTGCTTTGGTATTACCTGACTTTTGTATAGGAGTTAAAACAAGTATATCACAAATGAGGACATTATTAAGTATTTCAAGAGGGGTTGGTAGAAATAAAGAAAGCAGAACTTTAACTCTCATTATTTGATATTTGGTCAATTCCTCATGCTTTTTATGATTTTGATTTTCATTAATTACAGTACACAAATACGATAGATATCATAAATTTGTAAATCTAGATTATTAAATTGTTTAGATTTTCTAATTCAGCATGATCTAGATCCCCGTTATTATTTTGAGTAGTATTTAATTCTCTAAAAAGGTTTAACTGTTCTTCTGCTGATATATTGCCTGGTTTCTGTTCTCCAGAATTTCCATTATCGCTTTAAAAAAAATATTCAGAAGTTTTAAATAAGTTTTAGGAGTTTTATCTTTTGGAGACTCCAACGGATTTACTAGATATTTTCTTAAATCTATGGTGTCGTATTTTTGTTTTGCTAGCTTTTATAATGCTTTTAAGAACCGAGAGATGATCTTTCATGGATCTTTATACAATTTTCCAAATAGATTTTTAATTTTCAAAAGTTGCTTTTTGAACACTGATAGAGATTGATCTACCAAATTATGTTTTTTTTATCTATATTATATTTTTTATTTTTTCTGAGACTTTTGTTGACAACGTCATACTTTACCTGATTAAAGTTAAAACTTAGAGATATATCTGATGAACATTTACCTTCACGAAATGTGCAAACTTATTCTGAATTATGATGAAGAAAATACGTTTTGGAATCCAGCAGAATACCCAGAGATTCAATACTATTTTACCGTCACATTCACATTTCACAGAGTATTTTACAATTGATATTTAACATCATCATCGATATTATTTATGCGTAATTATATCATAACTATATCATCATTTGTGTATCGATATATCTTATCGTTATCCGTTTATAATACTAGAAATTGTTAAGAAACTGAGGTTTTGACTCCCTCAGGCAAAGTTGACCTTAGATGGATTTGGCTATTATTGTTAGGTTCTTTTTGGTAATATTGTGGTTATTAGGTAACATGTAAAGTGGAACCAATCAATACTATTATATGAAACGGCCCAGGACATTCATAAAACATAAAAGAACCGATTGCAAGTGAGTGGTACCACAATGTAGTGAGGGTTTACTACAGTAGCATCCAGTTGACCAAGCAACCATCCGTAATAAACAGTTCAACAGTCTTCTCCACCAAGGATAAATATAGCACATATGAGTTCATATTTTGATGTCATATATCATGCCAATACCCTTCAATAGAGAAAATTGGAATAACAAAAATGGAATACTTAAATTTCTTATAAAAATCAATCCAAGTAAAGCAGTAGGACAAAGACAATACCACACCAAAGTTACTGAATAAACTAGCGAAGGAGAAAGCCCAAATTGTGACAATCATTGAAAACAGCAATTGAAACTGGAGATATATCACCTGACTGGATAATCGCCTACGCAAGCCCAGTCGTCAATAAATGTGAGAAAAATAAAGAAGAGCATTATCGACCAATATCTCTGACTTGCATCTCTCTGCTTCAGACTCAAAGAGCATATAATAAAAAGCCACATCATGAAACATGCAGATCGGCACCAAATTATCTAACCGTTGTAACCTCGTGGTGGCAATACGATTTTCGTAATAAACGATCATGCGATGACATCACAAACAACACAAGTGCAGGTAAACAGACCTTAGTATTCTAAAGGATTTTTAAAATCCTTGATAAGGTTAGTCACAGTCTCCTCGTACGAAAAAAAATGAAACGCTATGGAATCAGATGGAATTTCATAGGTGGGTTGCTGCAGCATCGGACACAAGCAGTAGTAGAGGATAGATAGAGCTTATCACTCGTTGATGAATAGTCTGTGGTACTTCAACGACATGATTAATCGCATTACTAGAATAGAGAAGGAAACGAGGAATGTGTCAAAGAGACAACAAACAGACCAAAGAGCAGAAAACAGTTCAAGGCCAGCGAGAAAATCCACTATCCGATTATTTCCAAGCGACACGCTAGCATTTTACCTTTCTATATCAACAGACAAACTCTCGAACGACCTGAAAGAAGATCTACAAAACCAAATGGAAAATGCCTTTCCACCCGGACAAAATGCAATGTACTCCCGTGGCCTGGACAAAACAACACCATTGCTATATCATTTAAATATCATGGTCCGACTCTAAAACCTGTCATAGGCGCTAGATACCTAGCTTCACATTTACTACCTTACTCAAATGGAATGACTATGTGTATACCATATGGCTTAAATCCAACAGAACAATCCTCCTTGTTACACGTAATCTGAAAATTGGACCCATTTCGGTAAAGGGAATTGCGTATAAAACGCTCGTGAGACAAATACCATACTTTAAAACAGAAATATATCGACTCTAGATTGTCCTGATGTTGTATCAGCAGTCATTAGAGGCTTTCAAAACCTCGCTTACAAAGCAGACTAAAATTCAAACATGTTTCTGAAGAGTTGGAGCCACTGGGAGTGGTCCATATGTGCAAGTCATGGCAAGATAATAAGTTTGTTGATGATATCTGGCAGAATTAGAAATATATTATGGGCCTGAACCATTTAAAATTGCGCAAGACACATTAAACATGTTTTGAAGTTCTTTTGTTGTTGTTGTTGGGGAAAAGGGGTCATTACTGATAAGTGATGCAGCATTAATAGCGTATGTGACCACAAAAGCGTGACTCTCAAGAAGCAATACTGTGGTTAACCTTTACTAGCACATTCCTCGGGCTATTTTAATGTCTGAAAGCAATCACACTGGGCTTTAGAAGAAGTTTAGAAAGAGCTTTGAAGACTTTTGCAACCTATTTCAATCTTTTGTACCAATTTGACACTGATGTTATTCTTCGTAGACTGGTTCTAAGGAACACATGGAGTCCTTTTATCGTTGATTTTAACAGTTTGCTCCTTGTGATACTCCTTGCTTGTGTCCATGTTGTCTACTTTTGTTTTCATTAGTTAACTCAGTCGTGTTTTAGATTATTTAATATGTGTTTGAAAATGTACATGTCATCCTGATCATTCAGCCAAGGCATTATGTGCCATCACGGAAACAACCTGAATAAACACGACTGAGTCGATTCAATATTTGATATGACATGAAGCATGAAAAAGGTGCATCATAAATAATAAGAATCACTGAGCTTTATCATACCTGTATCAATAATAAATTTTGTACACTCTCAGTCTAGTTGTCGACTGGTACTTAACCTAATGATGTTATAAGGTAAGTATTTCTATATCCTTTGAGCGTTTGTTCTATTTGTATAAATATATACATTTACATGCAACATTGATGTTTATTTGCGGCATTTCCCATAATCGCAATATTAAAATTCAAAAATTCAAAAGGCTGAATTTTTGTTAAGGAGGTAGTGACAACGTCGCTGACGTAAAATGATTTTTTTTCGCGACGTCATACTGAGACATATTGCCCATTATTGGGAAAAGATGCAGTTTTCGACTGATTTTAATCATTAGTTTTAAAATGACATTTGGCTTGATTATGTATGAAGACTATTTGTACTTTGTACCAATTTTATAAACAAATCACCGATTTTGTTTTTAAATTAGATAAATATACAGCAAAATATGGCGGTTTTTTCTAAAATCATGAAAATATATATAAGAAAAAGAAAGTTATTTCCAAAGAATTATTTTACGAATTTAGAGCATACTTATGTAAGAAGATATTCCAAATGTTTATACAAAATTCCGCTTGTGTTTATCTTTTGAAACAAAAAAGGTAGGTATGTCTGTCCAAAGGATAGAAATGTGATGTGCGAAGACTAAATATTTTGAGTAAAATCAATTTTAAACTTTCGACCACATTTATCTCTAAAAGTAGCACAGAAAGGTATATTTGTTTTACACATTTGAATTTACTACTTAAAAAGACTTTTAAGCAAATTCTCGTAAAAAATCCACGTGGGATTATAGCTGTATCGTATGCCTTATTTTTCTTCAGTTATACGACAAAACTTTAGGAAACTGAAGATTACTTGTCGTTTCACATGTGTGGTATTTACCAAAAGTTATTTATCTTGTAAATGACAAAGGTAATATAAAAATTGACAATATGTGTATGTATAATACAAAACAAAGTGATTAAAATTAACATTATTTACAAAATTTAGTATCTGGTTTAAATCAGTTAACAGAGAACACCTATGTATGGTGTGCTCTGAAGCTTTCAACTGTGGTTGACAGTTCTGTGGCTATTGGTAGTATATTCCACTGAATGATGATGCCTTGAAAGTAAGACCATGTATATGTTTAATTTGTGTTTCGTATATGTCTGTAAGTAATTGGTGATTTTGTCTTGTTCTACTGTCTGTTGGTAAAAGGATTTTGGAGGGTATGGCAATAAGGCCGTGAATAACTTTATAAAATAGTATTAGTCGTGTTTTAAGGCGACGTTCATCTTATGCAGGTAAGTGTAAGTTGTTCATCATATTCGTACCACTACTGGTGTTGCATTAAATTTTGTTGAATCAGGGTGTACAAAATTGTACACCATAGTTGAAAATTCGTACTTCTTAATGCGCATTTCGACCTCATTTCAAACAAATTGTCTGACAATTTTTTTATCCTTTTATAAATAAGTACATTTTCATTATAATACTATCACTTCCATCAATATTAAACATGCAGCCAGTATACATTGTTTAATATATTTATATTTATTCAATCTGAAGTAATATCTATAATCGGGAACATTGTCTTATATTTATGAAATGCTTACGCTATTATATTTGAAATAATTGATATTGGTATACAATAACATATTCTTATGATAGCGCATTATTGAACATAAAAAGTTGCGTGTTCGAATATCTTTACAGGTAAATAGTACTTTCTAAACCGAGCCTGTTTTCAATTCTGTAACTAAAATTAAAGACAAAATAAAGGTAAATAGATATAAGAAGATGTGGTATGAGTGCCAATGAGACAACTCTCCATCCAAGTCAAAATTTATAAATGTAAACCATTATAGGTCAAAGTACGGTCTTCAACACGGAGCCTAGGCTCACACCGAACAGTAAGCTATAAAGGGCCCCAAAATTACTAGTGTAAAACCATTCAAACGGGAAAACCAACGGTCTAATCTATATAAAACGAGAAACGAGAAACAAATGTCCACCTGAAAATCAATACAAGCTTCACTGAACCTGAATGTGACATTCAATGTGGTAAAACAAAAATGAATTCCGCCTTTAAAATATCAAGAATATTAAAAGAAAATGCAAAAGATACAAGAGTTGTTTTGCATTTATAACGAATTCTGTATCAAAACACGTTTTCATGCCAGCTTATGATGATAAACTTCTATATTTGTGATCTTGCCGACTTGTTCCTTTATTCATATGAGGCTGACTTCATACGGGATCTTCTTAGGAAGAAAGAAAATAAGAAAGCAACATCCATTAACTTTACTTTCCGCTATAAAGATGATGTTCTTTCACTAAATAATTCAAAATTTGGTGACTATGTTGAACGCATCTATCCCATCGAACTTGAGATAAAGGATACAACAGATACACCGGTAACAGATACAGTTAAGTCTGCCTCATATCTTGACTTACATCTAGAAATTGACAATGAGGGCCGGTTGAAAACAAAACTTTACGATAAAGAGATGATTTCAGCTTCCCAATTGTGAACTTTCCATTTCTATGTAGCAACATTCCAACAGCGCCTGCGTACGAAGTATATATCTCCCAGTAGATACGATATTCCAGGGCTTGTATTTCCTATCATGATTTCTTTGATAGAAGGCTGCTGCTCACAAGGAAGCTATTAAACCAAGAGTTCTAAGTGGTGAAGTTGAAATCATCCTTCGTAAATTTCACGGCCGCCATCAAGAGTTGGCTGACCGTTACGGAATATCTGTTTCACAGATGACAACGGATATGTTCTAATCCCGTCCCCTTTTCCCGAATGTGACCTACCGAATTAGACTTATCACCGGGTTTGTACTAACATGAGCAACACGACGGGTGCCACATGTGGAGCAGGATCTGCTTACCTTCCAGAGCACCTGAGATCACCCCAGTTTTTGGTGGGGTTTGTGTTGCTCAGTCTTTAGTTTTCTATGTTGTGTTTTGTGTACTGTTGTTTGTCTGTTTGTCTTTTTCTTTTTAGCCATGGCGTTGTCAGTTTATTTTCGACTTATGAGTTTGAATTTCCTTTGGTATCTTTCGCCCTCTTTGCCTTAATTTAGGGCCGTCTTTATTTCTGTATTCTTTACTTTTCAGACGAGAGGATTTCTCTGGTTCACGTTTTTGTTTTGCATTCTTGAGCAGATTATTCTTAATCTTTATTTCATGGGGCCATTTTTCTCTTTTCTTTATTTTAACCGGTTATTTGTTTACTGTTAAGGTTAAGGTTCGACGGGAATATATATGGCGTTATGAGATAAAAATAATTTGGTACAAACGATTTCTCCTTAAGTAGTGTATATTGGTCAAAATAAAACAAACTAACATAAACATATTATACTCATTATGTATAATGTGCTTGTCATCATTACTTTCCGAGATTAATGCTTGGTTACAATTTACGCAGCAGGAGGAAGGAAGGGTATCGGGCAGGGCGGCTTATCTGAATGTTAACTTTAGCTGCAACAGAAACTTCCTTAAACATACATACATCATATTTCAAGCTTCAGCAATAATTAATATCCGGGAATAATTTTCAACCCTAATATATGATAATATCTTATTCTAATTTAATCTGAAATGAAGCACGGGTAGAAATTTATAAAAACCACTGAGGTGTATTATGGTTTACATTTCTTTAATATTGATTAAAAATTCATACACCAATAGAAATCTTTGTTTACTTCCTTATCAACCTGTAATGCTTGGTGATTTATAGCAGCTATTAGATGAATTGCACCTGCTTTACATGAACGATTGTTACAAAACAATCTAAATTCTTTATAGAAATATGAATAATATTCACGGTCCACATGGTGCTTACATGTACATATTGCATTATTATTGAAAAATAATACATTCGAATCACTGAACTTTATCAATAATACATTTTGCAATAATATCTCTCAGTCTAGTACATTTTGTAATAGACTGGTACTTTGCTTAATTATGTTATAATGTAAGTATATCCTTTGAGCAATTGTTCTAATTGTATATTCATATATTTACATGCAATATTGACGATTTTTTATATCTATATGCAGTATTTCCCGTAATCGCAATAACTAATGTTGCGTGTTTGTTGATTGTTCAACAATCGAAATAATAAATGAACACAAATATCTCTGAATTGACAGTATATTGTTCTGTATTTTTATTTGTTGTATGTTTGGAGATACCAAGGTAACTTGATTGTTCTTTTCCTTCGATTTAATTGTTAACAGGGTATACTGTCTGATCATACTATATGCATAAGTAAGCAAACTTTGTTGTTAAGTTCATAAACGATCTGAAAAGTTGAGGTCAATTTCTCTAGTATTTATTTCATACAAGGGTCATTTTCAAAAGGCACTTTAAACATACCTTAAATTCATAAAGTAGAAATGCTTCATATGAGTAATTTGAAGGTTTTTAAAACAGCGGTATGGAGTTTTCTAATAATTTGTTGAATAAAATACCTACAGATAAATGAAAACTACAGAAAACTGGTAAATCGTATCAATTTTGAAGCAATTATCGTTAAAACGGACATTCTGAACCAAATCCTAAATTTACTGTATAAAGTTTAGCAATTTTGTTGTCTTAAGATCTTAGACTACATCGATTAATGTTGGTTAAAACTGTGCCTCAAAGCTAAATTTTACAAACAAAATGTGAATTTCATGTGATATTGTTTCAAAGCTGTCTTCCATAACAATGTGTTGAGCTGATTTTTTGTTGGTGTTATGGGTACGAATAAAATATTGTGAAAGAGGGACGAAAGATACCAGAGGGACAGTCAAACTCACAGATCGAAAACAAACCGACAACGCCATGGCCAAAAATAAAAGACAAACAGACAAACAATAGTACAGATGACACAACATAGAAAACTAAAGACTACAACACGAACCCCACCAAAAACTGGGGTGATCTCAGGTGCTCCGGAAGGGTAAGCAGATCCTGCTCCACATGTGGCACCCAATATTCCATTTGGGTTATTTTGACTCTTCAATATTTATCGAGTTGGTTTTATTAACTTTTGGATTTACACCCTGCGAGTGAACGAAATTCAGAAGAAATTGACGTTTCCTCTTTTGTTCATTTCTTGTGACGTTTATAGTACACACAATTTTTATAAACTCTAAGAAATGGATATATATGAAATCACAATTACATTTCGACTACAGTGGAGCAAAAACAATCTAAATGTTGCTGAATTTCAGGTAATAATAACCTATACCTTGGCAGTCAAGCAATTTAAATCTTAAATTTTAAATTCTTGCAAGAAAATATGCCCTTCAAAATACAATACTATTAAGATATTTATTCAATATACATTTACAATAAATACGCATTAATGCTTTGAACTAATAAAATTGAGAATGGAAATGGGGAATATGTCAAAGTGACAACAACCCGACCAAAGAGCAGACAACAGCCGAAGGCCACCAATGGGTCTTCAATACAGCGAGAAAATCCCGCACCCGGAGGTGGTACTCAGCTGGCCCTAAATAAAAGTGTGTACTAGTTCAGTGAAAATGGACGTCACACTAAACTCCAAAAATATAAATGAACTAATATTAAAAACATACAAGACTAATGATAGGCCAGAGGCTCCTGACTTGGGACAGGCGCAAAATGCGGCGGGGTTAACGGTTCTTACATAACAACATTTGTAATCTGTGTTATAAAGGCCCTACTCTTCAATATCTAACCAAAGGGAGAAACAGGTAAGGTGTATGTCTATAATTAAGCGTTGAACTAACTAGAAAAGTGATGTAGATATTTAGATTGATTGGTAAGATTTTCCTTACGCTACACTTCTTGGTTAAATCATTCGTACGCAAAACACTACGTTTTTTTTATAAGAACACGATTTTAGTGTACATAATACTCTTAACTGATTTGTTAATTGTAAACATTGTTTTTTTATGCTACAAATATTTGCAACCTCCTGGTTTGTTGAAATATTTTGTTCATTTTGATAGAGAGAAATTTTTAAAAAGGTCAAGGACCATTGTAACCTGACTTTTCCATGCATGTAACCATTGTAACCTGATTTCCCATGCATGTAACCATTGTAACCCGACTTCCCATGCATGTAACCATTGTAACCTGATTTCCATGCATGTAACCATTGTAACCCGACTTCCCATGCATGTAACCATTGTAACCTGACTTTTCCATGCATGTAACCATTGTAACCTGATTCCCTATGCATGTAACCCTCATTGTACATGCATGTAACCATTGTAACCCTCATTCCCCATGCATGTAACCATTGTAACCTGACTTTTCCATGCATGTAACCATTGTAACCTGATTCCCTATGCATGTAACCATTGTAACCCTCATTGCACATGCATGTAACCATTGTAACCCTCATTCCCCATGCATGTAACCATTGTAACCCTCAATCCCCATGGATGTAACCATTGTAACCCTAAATCACCTAAACCATTTTAACCTGACTGACTTATGTAACCTCACAGCGATGAATAAAGGGGTTGCCATGGTAACATGATGGCATAAAGGATTTTTGCATGTGTGTAACCAGTGTAACCAATGTAACCATTAAGTCAATGGGGGTTACAAATGTACCAGGATTTGAGAATTTCTGAATATGATGATTTATGATAGTTTGTATGAGTGTAACCAAAGTAACCAATGTAACCATTATGTCAATGGGGTTACAAAACAAGGTAACTTAATTCTGGTGCACATTTTGTGCCTTATATGCCCAGTTGATGAACACTCGGGAATTATCGCGTGATTTCATAGTTTGGCTAATTAGATTAGACATGCGCAGTTAAATGTGAAACTGGTGTATTAAAAGCCTGGTATCTATGGTGAGTGTATTTATAACCACAGGGTTGATCCCACTGCTCGTGGGGTCTCCCTCGAGGGTAGCACCAGCCTAGTAGTCAGTACTTCTGTGTTGAAAAGAATTATCACTGATATGGTCATAATTATTGATTAACTGTTTACAAAACATTGATTTTTTAAATACTAAGGAAAGAATTTTCTACCCAGGAATAGATTACCTTAGCTGTATCTTACAAAACCTTTGAAAATATTTGGTCCTCAACGTTCTTCAACTTCGACATTTATTTGGCCTTTTAACTTTTTGATTCGAGGTCATTGTTGATAGGGTAAATGCAGGTTGATATACTTTTGCAAGTTTTGGACTGTTAGTTTGAACGTTTTGAAACCGATTCTCCATATTCTAAACAAGAGCACATTCGTTGCACCTTTGGGGACCCACTGTGAATATTTACCTTTGTAAATCATTTAGTGTAGCTGGAACGGGGACCCAGTTATTTGCCCCATTGAAACGCATTCAAAATCATAGTAAATAAATGGGGTGCTGTCCAATAAATAATTTTGATAGCCACCTTGGGACTTCTGTTTTATGTTAGGCATTTGTTTCGAAGTTTCTAAGTACAATCTCAGTGCCTCATGACCGGCATTCCGTTGCAAAATTTTGTTTTGATTGACAACAGGTATGTCCGTCTACTTCGGGGAAGAATAAAGGCTAGAATTTAGGCAATTTACTCTATATGTACCGACGCCTGATTACATTTAAATCAATCAAAATTTTACAGAAATTCAAGCTAGAAAGCCTACCCTTTCAAATAAATCTACATTCAGTTACACAACTTGTGTAATAATAAAACTACACGATTTTGAATAAAAGTTATAAATTTTTTAAGAACTACATTCGTGGGTACCGGACTGGTTGCCGTAACTGGGATCCTATTCCTGTCAGACTTCATTTTTTCCCAGACTTAAAACTGCACTTTTAAAATAAAGATATACATCTCAGTAGTTATTGTGCAAAGTTTCAATAGATTTGATCCAACAGTTACAGAGTTATTGATCCTTATCTATGACATCTCAAATACCAGAAAATTGATCGGATAAAATCATAAATTCATGAAGAAAATATGCTTAAAATCAGCAAAACTTTTTATTTCAAAAGATATTTACATTCTGTAAATTGCACATGGTAGATAAATTCATTATTTGTATGGAAATCTAGTTAAAAAATTTTGCTGAAAAAAATTAATTATAATTATTTTTCAATTAAAAAAAAATCTTATAAGAATTACATATGCAAAGAAGCATACCCCATAACAAGGGTATAAATCATGAGACTTAGTCTTCAAACAGTCAGCTAAGTTCATTTAATATACAATGGAAAAGGCTAGATGCAGAGAAGTTCTCACTTATAGCTAAAACCAGTCAAGACGGCACCTCCTACAGTTTAACAAATGTCGAGGGAAATCCTGGATCTGCCTGAATGCTTAATGCTACTGTGCGTTGTTATACTTGTGACTGCAATAAATGTCCCACTAGTTCATACGTGTGTGGTGGTGGACACTCAAACTGTTGGTTGCTGAGATCCATGTACTTGGGTCCAAACAAGTTAACCAACCTGAATATGGATAACAAAAACAAGTTAATAATGCAGGAACTTTTAAAAATGAAACTTAGCGAAGAAGCATTAATGAAAATGAAATTTAATCATTACACTCAAAAGGTGAAGCTGTTAACAGAGCACTAAGTGTTTCCTTACCAAAGAATGTCAACTTTTCTAGAAATTTGAAGGGAGGGCATCAGCAATAATTCACACTTTGAATAATGGTATAGCTTATTCCTTTTTGTGACAAAAAGCAGAATGTATTGGTTTTAAAATCTCAAAAGGTTCATTAAAACACTTCAACCAGATGTAAAGGGAGTGTGAACAAAGTAAACCAAAATACTCCAGAAAGGAAAAAGAAAAATTTACAACGCACCGGACAGAAGACAAAGGTTCATGTGGAAGAAAAGGATCGAAGTAAATATACAGATAGATATAAAAAGGGCAACCTGATCCAAAACTTGATGCTGCGTTTGTAAAAGCATAAAGGACGATCATTCATATGGTAGAGTAATACCTGCTAAGAAGAATATACCTACCAGAAGCTGTTCTTCAAAAGTTCCAAAATCAAGGAAGATATAGCTGCATTCATCTACTGCTGAAAAGATACAGACATAATTAACGGTCCTTTTAAGGACCACCAAAATCTTTAAAAGGAGTCTAAAATTGTTGTACATTCAGTTAAAATTGTTTATATACATGTAAACTATAGCCCTTCCCTTATATATCTTCCAAAAATTCAGGCCCCAATCTGAAAATTGAGAGCCCTGGCAAGATTTTCTGAGTTTACAAAATATTCTGTCGTTATTTATGTGTTGCGGCTCTACAGTAATGTGAGCCACATTCCACACAAACTTTATGACACATAAAATGGCATAAAGTGTTTTATTTAATATTTAAAACTTATCAAAACTAATTAAAACCATAAAACTGTATATATGGGCTTTTTCGTTTTCCAGGTCCCAGAAATAGGATACTGGAAAGAAATAAGCCCATATTTTCCATCTTTGTTGTCCCCTGATCCCATATAAGACATTTGTTATTTCTTGCCAGGTGGCTCTTTTCTAATATTCTTTGCTGATAATTTTCGAAAAATCCCTCCATTTTAACTTACAAGTGTATGAATACATAATACCATCAAAATGACCTTTCTGTGACCCTTTTGAAACTTTAAATTGAAAACAAACTTTTAAAATTTCAAAATTTAAATTTCAATTTAATTTAAAAGTTTAATTCAAATTTTAAAATAATTACACCATTGTTTTCCTTATTGAATTCTGAAGTTTCTGGCCAAATTTCATCCATGTAACTCCAGAAATAAGCTTACAATTGCAGATTGAAGTGTTCAAAATATGCCCTCTGACAGACTTTATTTTTTCCCAGACTTAAAACTGCACTTTTAAAATAAAGATATGCATCTCAGTAGTTATTGTGCAAAGTTTCAATAGATTTGATCCAACAGTTACAGAGTTATTGATCCTTATCTATGACATCTCAAATACCAGAAAATTGATCGGATAAAATCATAAATTCATGAAGAAAATATGCTTAAAATCAGCAAAACTTTTTATTTCAAAAGATATTTACATTCTGTAAATTGCACATGGTAGATAAATTCATTATTTGTATGGAAATCTAGTTAAAAAAATTTTGCTGAAAAAAATTAATTATAATTATTTTTTAATTAAAAAAAAATCTTATAAGAATTACATATGCAAAGAAGCATACCCAATAACAAGGGTATAAATCATGAGACTTAGTCTTCAAACAGTCAGCTAAGTTCATTTAATATACAATGGAAGAGGCTAGATGCAGAGAAGTTCTCACTTGTAGCTAAAACCAGTCAAGACGGCACCTCCTACAGTTTAACAAATGTCGAGGGAAATCCTGGATCTGCCTGAATGCTTAATGCTACTGTGCGTTGTTATACTTGTGACTGCAATAAATGTCCCACTAGTTCATACGTATGTGGTGGTGGACACTCAAACTGCTGGTTGCTGAGATCCATGTACTTGGGTCCAAACAAGTTAACCAACCTGAATATGGATAACAAAAACAAGTTAATAATGCAGGAACTTTTAAAAATGAAACTTAGCGAAGAAGCATTAATGAAAATGAAATTTAATCATTACACTCAAAAGGTGAAGCTGTTAACAGAGCACTAAGTGTTTCCTTACCAAAGAATGTCAACTTTTCTAGAAATTTGAAGGAGGGCATCAGCAATAATTCACACTTTGAATAATGGTATAGCTTATTCCTTTTGTGACAAAAGCAGAATGTATTGGTTTTAAAATCTCAAAAGGTTCATTAAAACACTTCAACCAGATGTAAAGGAGTGTGAACAAAGTAAACCAAAATACTCCAGAAAGGAAAAAGAAAAATTTACAACGCACCGGACAGAAGACAAAGGTTCATGTGGAAGAAAAGGATCGAAGTAAATATACAGATAGATATAAAAAGGGCAACCTGATCCAAAACTTGATGCTGCGTTTGTAAAAGCATAAAGGACGATCATTCATATGGTAGAGTAATACCTGCTAAGAAGAATATACCTACCAGAAGCTGTTCTTCAAAAGTTCCAAAATCAAGGAAGATATAGCTGCATTCATCTACTGCTGAAAAGATACAGACAAAATTAACGGTCCTTTTAAGGACCACCAAAATCTTTAAAAGGAGTCTAAAATTGTTGTACATTCAGTTAAAATTGTTTATATACATGTAAGCTATAGCCCTTCCCTTATATATCTTCCAAAAATCCAGGCCCCAATCTGGAAAATTGGAGAGCCCTGGCAAGATTTTCTGAGTTTACAAAATATTCTGTTGTTATTTATGTGTTGCGGCTCTTCAGTAATGTGAGCCGCATTCCCACACAAACTTTTATGACACATAAAATGGCATAAAGTGTTTTATTTAATATTTAAAACTTATCAAAAACTAATTAAAAACCATAAAACTGAATCTATGGGCTTTTTTCTTTTTCCAGGTCCCAGAAATAGGATACTGGAAAGAAATAAGCCCATATTTTCCATCTTTGTTGTCCCCTGATCCCATATAAGACATTTGTAATTTCTTGCCAGGTGGCTCTTTTCTAATATTCTTTGCTGATAATTTTCGAAAAATCCTCCATTTTAACTTACAAGTGTATGAATACATAATACCATCAAAATGACCTTTCTGTGACCCCTTTGAAACTTTAAATTGAAAAACAAACTTTTAAAATTTCATAAATTTAAATTTCGATTTAATTTAAAAGTTTAATTCAAATTTTAAAAATAATTACACCATTGTTTTCCTTATTGAATTCTGAAGTTTCTGGCCAAATTTCATCCATGTAACTCCAAAATAAGCTTACAATTGCAGATTGAAGTGTTCAAAATATGCCCTCTGACAGACTTTATTTTTTCCCAGACTTAAAACTGCACTTTTAAAATAAAGATATGCATCTCAGTAGTTATTGTGCAAAGTTTCAATAGATTTGATCCAACAGTTACAGAGTTATTGATCCTTATCTATGACATCTCAAATACCAGAAAATTGATCGGATAAAATCATAAATTCATGAAGAAAATATGCTTAAAATCAGCAAAACTTTTTATTTCAAAAGATATTTACATTCTGTAAATTGCACATGGTAGATAAATTCATTATTTGTATGGAAATCTAGTTAAAAAATTTTGCTGAAAAAAATTAATTATAATTATTTTTAATTAAAAAAAATCTTATAAGAATTACATATGCAAAGAAGCATACCCAATAACAAGGGTATAAATCATGAGACTTAGTCTTCAAACAGTCAGCTAAGTTCATTTAATATACAATGGAAGAGGCTAGATGCAGAGAAGTTCTCACTTGTAGCTAAAACCAGTCAAGACGGCACCTCCTACAGTTTAACAAATGTCGAGGAAATCCTGGATCTGCCTGAATGCTTAATGCTACTGTGCGTTGTTATACTTGTGACTGCAATAAATGTCCCACTAGTTCATACGTATGTGGTGGTGGACACTCAAACTGCTGGTTGCTGAGATCCATGTACTTGGGTCCAAACAAGTTAACCAACCTGAATATGGATAACAAAACAAGTTAATAATGCAGGAACTTTTAAAATGAAACTTAGCGAAGAAGCATTAATGAAAATGAAATTTAATCATTACACTCAAAAGGTGAAGCTGTTAACAGAGCACTAAGTGTTTCCTTACCAAAGAATGTCAACTTTTCTAGAAATTTGAAGGAGGGCATCAGCAATAATTCACACTTTGAATAATGGTATAGCTTATTCCTTTTGTGACAAAAGCAGAATGTATTGGTTTTAAAATCTCAAAGGTTCATTAAAACACTTCAACCAGATGTAAAGGAGTGTGAACAAAGTAAACCAAAATACTCCAGAAAGGAAAAAAAAATTTACAACGCACCGGACAGAAGACAAAGGTTCATGTGGAAGAAAAGGATCGAAGTAAATATACAGATAGATATAAAAAGGGCAACCTGATCCAAAACTTGATGCTGCGTTTGTAAAAGCATAAAGGACGATCATTCATATGGTAGAGTAATACCTGCTAAGAAGAATATACCTACCAGAAGCTGTTCTTCAAAAGTTCCAAAATCAAGGAAGATATAGCTGCATTCATCTACTGCTGAAAAGATACAGACAAAATTAACGGTCCTTTAAGGACCACCAAAATCTTTAAAAGGAGTCTAAAATTGTTGTACATTCAGTTAAAATTGTTTATATACATGTAGCTATAGCCCTTCCCTTAAATATCTTCCAAAAATCCAGGCCCCAATCTGGAAAATTGGAGAGCCCTGGCAAGATTTTCTGAGTTTACAAAATATTCTGTTGTTATTTATGTGTTGCGGCTCTTCAGTAATGTGAGCCGCATTCCCACAAACTTTTATGACACATAAAATGGCATAAAGTGTTTTATTTAATATTTAAAACTTATCAAAACTAATTAAAAACCATAAAACTGTATCTATGGGCTTTTTCGTTTTCCAGGTCCCAGAAATAGGATACTGGAAAGAAATAAGCCCATATTTTCCATCTTTGTTGTCCCCTGATCCCATATAAGACATTTGTAATTTCTTGCCAGGTGGCTCTTTTCTAATATTCTTTGCTGATAATTTTCGAAAAAATCCTCCATTTTAACTTACAAGTGTATGAATACATAATACCATCAAAATGACCTTTCTGTGACCCCTTTTGAAACTTTAAATTGAAAACAAACTTTTAAAATTTCATAAATTTAAATTTCGATTTAATTTAAAAGTTTAATTCAAATTTTAAAAATAATTACACCATTGTTTTCCTTATTGAATTCTGAAGTTTCTGGCCAAATTTCATCCATGTAACTCCAAAATAAGCTTACAATTGCAGATTGAAGTGTTCAAAATATGCCCTCTGACAGACTTTATTTTTTCCCAGACTTAAAACTGCACTTTTAAAATAAAGATATGCATCTCAGTAGTTATTGTGCAAAGTTTCAATAGATTTGATCCAACAGTTACAGAGTTATTGATCCTGATCTATGACATCTCAAATACCAGAAAATTGATCGGATAAAATCATAAATTCATGAAGAAAATATGCTTAAAATCAGCAAAACTTTTTATTTCAAAAGATATTTACATTCTGTAAATTGCACATGGTAGATAAATTCATTATTTGTATGGAAATCTAGTTAAAAAAATTTTGCTGAAAAAAAATTAATTATAATTATTTTTTAATTAAAAAAAAATCTTATAAGAATTACATATGCAAAGAAGCATACCCAATAACAAGGGTATAAATCATGAGACTTAGTCTTCAAACAGTCAGCTAAGTTCATTTAATATACAATGGAAGAGGCTAGATGCAGAAGTTCTCACTTGTAGCTAAAACCAGTCAAGACGGCACCTCCTACAGTTTAACAAATGTCGAGGGAAATCCTGGATCTGCCTGAATGCTTAATGCTACTGTGCGTTGTTATACTTGTGACTGCAATAAATGTCCCACTAGTTCATACGTATGTGGTGGTGGACACTCAAACTGCTGGTTGCTGAGATCCATGTACTTGGGTCCAAACAAGTTAACCAACCTGAATATGGATAACAAAAACAAGTTAATAATGCAGGAACTTTTAAAATGAAACTTAGCGAAGAAGCATTAATGAAAATGAAATTTAATCATTACACTCAAAAGGTGAAGCTGTTAACAGAGCACTAAGTGTTTCCTTACCAAAGAATGTCAACTTTTCTAGAAATTTGAAGGAGGGCATCAGCAATAATTCACACTTTGAATAATGGTATAGCTTATTCCTTTTGTGACAAAAGCAGAATGTATTGGTTTTAAAATCTCAAAAGGTTCATTAAAACACTTCAACCAGATGTAAAAGGAGTGTGAACAAAGTAAACCAAAATACTCCAGAAAGGAAAAAGAAAATTTACAACGCACCGGACAGAAGACAAAGGTTCATGTGGAAGAAAAGGATCGAAGTAAATATACAGATAGATATAAAAAGGGCAACCTGATCCAAAACTTGATGCTGCGTTTGTAAAAGCATAAAGGACGATCATTCATATGGTAGAGTAATACCTGCTAAGAAGAATATACCTACCAGAAGCTGTTCTTCAAAAGTTCCAAAATCAAGGAAGATATAGCTGCATTCATCTACTGCTGAAAAGATACAGACAAAATTAACGGTCATTTTAAGGACCACCAAAATCTTTAAAAAGGAGTCTAAAATTGTTGTACATTCAGTTAAAATTGTTTATATACATGTAAGCTATAGCCCTTCCCTTATATATCTTCCAAAAATCCAGGCCCCAATCTGGAAAATTGAGAGCCCTGGCAAGATTTTCTGAGTTTACAAAATATTCTGTCGTTATTTATGTGTTGCGGCTCTACAGTAATGTGAGCCGCATTCCACACAAACTTTATGACACATAAAATGGCATAAAGTGTTTTATTTAATATTTAAAACTTATCAAAAACTAATTAAAACCATAAAACTGTATCTATGGGCTTTTTCGTTTTCCAGGTCCCAGAAATAGGATACTGGAAAGAAATAAGCCCATATTTTCCATCTTTGTTGTCCCCTGATCCCATATAAGACATTTGTTATTTCTTGCCAGGTGGCTCTTTTCTAATATTCTTTGCTGATAATTTTCGAAAAATCCTTCATTTTAACTTACAAGTGTATGAATACATAATACCATCAAAATGACCTTTCTGTGACCCCTTTTGAAACTTTAAATAAACGTATTTACACTTTTGGTATTTAGCTATATTTTGCCTCCGAATGACCTTAGATCTATTCCGAATCACCTTTGACGTCGGGCAACAATCACATTTTAATTGTGACGTCAAATGTTTTGAATTATGATGTCAAAGTTTACGGGAACCTGTGTGATTTTACGTAATGGCGGACAAATTTGCATACAAGTGTAAATACGTCTATTGAAAACAAACTTTTAAAAATTTCATAAATTTAAATTTCAATTTAATTTAAAAGTTTAATTCAAATTTTAAAAATAATTACACCATTGTTTTCCTTATTGAATTGTGAAGTCTCTAGCCAAATTTCATCCATGTAACTCCAAAAATAAGCTTACAATTGCAGATTGAAGTGTTCAAAATATGCCCTCTGACAGGAACGGGGACCCAGTTATTTGCCCCATTGAAACGCATTGAAAATCATAGTAAGTAAATGGGTGCTGTCCAATAAATAATTTTGATAGCCACCTTGGGACTTCTGTTTTATGTTAGGCATTTGTTTCGAAGTTTCTAAGTACAATCTCAGTGCCTCATGACCGGCATTCCGTTGCAAAATTTTGTTTTGATTGACAACAGGTATGTCCGTCTACTTCGGGGAAGAATAATAGAATTTAGGCAATTTGCTCTATGTACCGACGCCTGATTACATTTAAATCAATCAAAATTTTACAGAAATTCAAGCTAGAAAGCCTACCCTTTCAAATAAATCTACATTCAGTTACACAACTTGTGTAATAATAAAACTACACGATTTTGAATAAAAGTTATAAATTTTTTAAGAACTACATTCGTGGGTACCGGACTGGTTGCCGTAAATGGGATCCTATTCCTGTCAGACTTTATTTTTTCCCCAGACTTAAAACTGCACTTTTAAAATAAAGATATACATCTCAGTAGTTATTGTGCAAAGTTTCAATAGATTTGATCCAACAGTTACAGAGTTATTGATCCTTATCTATGACATCTCAAATACCAGAAAATTGATCGGATAAAATCATAAATTCATGAAGAAAATATGCTTAAAATCAGCAAAACTTTTTATTTCAAAAGATATTTACATTCTGTAAATTGCACATGGTAGATAAATTCATTATTTGTATGGAAATCTAGTTAAAAACATTTTGCTGAAAAAAAATTAATTATAATTATTTTTAATTAAAAAAAAATCTTATAAGAATTACATATGCAAAGAAGCATACCCAATAACAAGGGTATAAATCATGAGACTTAGTCTTCAAACAGTCAGCTAAGTTCATTTAATATACAATGGAAGAGACTAGATGCAGACAAGTTCTCAAATGTAGCTAAAACCAGTCAAGACGGCACCTCCTACAGTTTAACAAATGTCGAGGGAAATCCTGGATCTGCCTGAATGCTTAATGCTACTGTGCGTTGTTATACTTGTGACTGCTCTAAATGTCCCACTAGTTCATACGTGTGTGGTGGTGGACACTCAAACTGTTGGTTGCTGAGATCCATGTACTTGGGTCCAAACAAGTTAACCAACCTGAATATGGATAACAAAAACAAGTTAATAATGCAGGAACTTTTAAAATGAAACTTAGCGAAGAAGCATTAATGAAAATGAAATTTAATCATTACACTCAAAAGGTGAAGCTGTTAACAGAGCACTAAGTGTTTCCTTACCAAAGAATGTCAACTTTTCTAGAAATTTGAAGGAGGGCATCAGCAATAATTCACACTTTGAATAATGGTATAGCTTATTCCTTTTGTGACAAAAGCAGAATGTATTGGTTTTAAAATCTCAAAGGTTCATTAAAACACTTCAACCAGATGTAAAGGAGTGTGAACAAAGTAAAACAAAATACTCCAGAAAGGAAAAAGAAAAATTTACAACGCACCGGACAGAAGACAAAGGTTCATGTGGAAGAAAAGGATCGAAGTAAATATACAGATAGATATAAAAAGGGCAACCTGATCCAAAACTTGATGCTGCGTTTGTAAAAGCATAAAGGACGATCATTCATATGGTAGAGTAATACCTGCTAAGAAGAATATACCTACCAGAAGCTGTTCTTCAAAAGTTCCATAATCAAGGAAGATATAGCTGCATTCATCTACTGCTGAAAAGATACAGACAAAATTAACGGTCCTTTTAAGGACCACCAAAATCTTTAAAAGGAGTCTAAAATTGTTGTACATTCAGTTAAAATTGTTTATATACATGTAAGCTATAGCCCTTCCCTTATATATCTTCCAAAAATCCAGGCCCCAATCTGAAAATTGAGAGCCCCTGGCAAGATTTTCTGAGTTTACAAAATATTCTGTCGTTATTTATGTGTTGCGGCTCTTCAGTAATGTGAGCCGCATTCCCACACAAACTTTTATGACACATAAAATGGCATAAAGTGTTTTATTTAATATTTAAAACTTATCAAACACTAATTAAAAACCATAAAACTGTATCTATGGGCTTTTTCGTTTTCCAAGTCCCAGAAATAGGATACTGGAAGAAATAAGCCCATATTTTCCATCTTTGTTGTCCCTGATCCCATATAAGACATTTGTTATTTCTTGCCAGGTGGCTCTTTTCTAATATTCTTTGCTGATATTTTTCGAAAAATCCTCCATTTTAACTTACAAGTGTATGAATACATAATACTCTTTCTGTGACCCCTTTTGAAACTTTAAATAAACGTATTTACACTTTTGGTATTTAGCTATATTTTGCCTCCGAATGACCTTAGATCTATTCCGAATCACCTTTGACGTCGGGCAACAATCACTTTTTAATTGTGACGTCAAATGTTTTGAATTATGATGTCAAAGTTTACGGGAACCTGTGTGATTTTACGTAATGGCGGACAAATTTGCATACAAGTGTAAATACGTCTATTGAAAACAAACTTTTAAAATTTCATAAATTTAAATTTCAATTTAATTTAAAAGTTTAATTCAAATTTTAAAATAATTACACCATTGTTTTCCTTATTGAATTCTGAAGTTTCTGGCCAAATTTCATCCATGTAACTCCAAAAATAAACTTACGATTGCAGATTGAAGTGTTCAAAATATGCCCTCTGACAGGAACGGGGACCCAGTTATTTGCCCCATTGAAACGCATTGAAAATCATAGTAAACAAATGGGGTGCTGTCCAATAAATAATTTTGATAGCCACCTTGGGACTTCTGTTTAATGTTAGGCATTTGTTTCGAAGTTTCTAAGTACAATCTCAGTGCCTCATGACCGGCATTCCGTTGCAAAATTTTGTTTTGATTGACAACAGGTATGTCCGTCTACTTCGGGAAGAATAAAGGCTAGAATTTAGGCAATTTACTCTATGTACCGACGCCTGATTACATTTAAATCAATCAAAATTTTACAGAAATTCAAGCTAGAAAGCCTACCCTTTCAAATAAATCTACATTCAGTTACACAACTTGTGTAATAATAAAACTACACGATTTTGAATAAAAGTTATAAATTTTTTAAGAACTACATTCGTGGGTACCGGACTGGTTGCCGTAAATGGGATCCTATTCCTGTCAGACTTTATTTTTTCCCCAGACTTAAAACTGCACTTTTAAAATAAAGATATACATCTCAGTAGTTATTGTGCAAAGTTTCAATAGATTTGATCCAACAGTTACAGAGTTATTGATCCTTATCTATGACATCTCAAATACCAGAAAATTGATCGGATAAAATCATAAATTCATGAAGAAAATATGCTTAAAATCAGCAAAACTTTTTATTTCAAAAGATATTTACATTCTGTAAATTGCACATGGTAGATAAATTCATTATTTGTATGGAAATCTAGTTAAAACATTTTGCTGAAAAAAATTAATTATAATTATTTTTAATTAAAAAAAAATCTTATAAGAATTACATATGCAAAGAAGCATACCCAATAACAAGGGTATAAATCATGAGACTTAGTCTTCAAACAGTCAGCTAAGTTCATTTAATATACAATGGAAGAGACTAGATGCAGACAAGTTCTCAAATGTAGCTAAAACCAGTCAAGACGGCACCTCCTACAGTTTAACAAATGTCGAGGGAAATCCTGGATCTGCCTGAATGCTTAATGCTACTGTGCGTTGTTATACTTGTGACTGCTCTAAATGTCCCACTAGTTCATACGTGTGTGGTGGTGGACACTCAAACTGTTGGTT
The DNA here is from genome assembly GCA_017311375.1 of Mytilus coruscus. Classification (NCBI taxonomy): domain Eukaryota; kingdom Metazoa; phylum Mollusca; class Bivalvia; order Mytilida; family Mytilidae; genus Mytilus; species Mytilus coruscus. Next base: position 33,740,705 of record CM029601.1, read on the forward strand.
GCTGAGATCCATGTACTTGGGTCCAAACAAGTTAACCAACCTGAATATGGATAACAAAAACAAGTTAATAATGCAGGAACTTTTAAAATGAAACTTAGCGAAGAAGCATTAATGAAAATGAAATTTAATCATTACACTCAAAAAGGTGAAGCTGTTAACAGAGCACTAAGTGTTTCCTTACCAAAGAATGTCAACTTTTCTAGAAATTTGAAGGAGGGCATCAGCAATAATTCACACTTTGAATAATGGTATAGCTTATTCCTTTTGTGACAAAAGCAGAATGTATTGGTTTTAAAATCTCAAAAGGTTCATTAAAACACTTCAACCAGATGTAAAGGGAGTGTGAACAAAGTAAAACAAAATACTCCAGAAAGGAAAAGAAAAATTTACAACGCACCGGACAGAAGACAAAGGTTCATGTGGAAGAAAAGGATCGAAGTAAATATACAGATAGATATAAAAAGGGCAACCTGATCCAAAACTTGATGCTGCGTTTGTAAAAGCATAAGGACGATCATTCATATGGTAGAGTAATACCTGCTAAGAAGAATATACCTACCAGAAGCTGTTCTTCAAAAGTTCCATAATCAAGGAAGATATAGCTGCATTCATCTACTGCTGAAAAGATACAGACAAAATTAACGGTCCTTTTAAGGACCACCAAAATCTTTAAAAGGAGTCTAAAATTGTTGTACATTCAGTTAAAATTGTTTATATACATGTAGCTATAGCCCTTCCCTTATATATCTTCCAAAAATCCAGGCCCCAATCTGGAAAATTGAGAGCCCTGGCAAGATTTTCTGAGTTTACAAAATATTCTGTCGTTATTTATGTGTTGCGGCTCTTCAGTAATGTGAGCCGCATTCCCACACAAACTTTTATGACACATAAAATGGCATAAAGTGTTTTATTTAATATTTAAAACTTATCAAAAACTAATTAAAAACCATAAAACTGAATCTATGGGCTTTTTTCTTTTTCCAGGTCCCAGAAATAGGATACTGGAAAGAAATAAGCCCATATTTTCCATCTTTTGTTGTCCCCTGATCCCATATAAGACATTTGTTATTTCTTGCCAGGTGGCTCTTTTCTAATATTCTTTGCTGATATTTTTCGAAAAATCCCTCCATTTTAACTTACAAGTGTATGAATACATAATACTCTTTCTGTGACCCCTTTTGAAACTTTAAATAAACGTATTTACACTTTTGGTATTTAGCTATATTTTGCCTCCGAATGACCTTAGATCTATTCCGAATCACCTTTTGACGTCGGGCAACAATCACTTTTAATTGTGACGTCAAATGTTTTGAATTATGATGTCAAAGTTTACGGGAACCTGTGTGATTTTACGTAATGGCGGACAAATTTGCATACAAGTGTAAATACGTCTATTGAAAACAAACTTTTAAAAATTTCATAAATTTAAATTTCAATTTAATTTAAAAGTTTAATTCAAATTTTAAAATAATTACACCATTGTTTTCCTTATTGAATTCTGAAGTTTCTGGCCAAATTTCATCCATGTAACTCCAAAATAAGCTTACAATTGCAGATTGAAGTGTTCAAAATATGCCCTCTGACAGGAACGGGGACCCAGTTATTTGCCCCATTGAAACGCATTGAAAATCATAGTAAACAAATGGGTGCTGTCCAATAAATAATTTTGATAGCCACCTTGGGACTTCTGTTTCATGTTAGGCATTTGTTTCGAAGTTTCTAAGTACAATCTCAGTGCCTCATGACCGGCATTCCGTTGCAAAATTTTGTTTTGATTGACAACAGGTATGTCCGTCTACTTCCGGGAAGAATAAAGGCTAGAATTTAGGCAATTTACTCTATGTACCGACGCCTGATTACATTTAAATCAATCAAAATTTTTACAGAAATTCAAGCTAGAAAGCCTACCCTTTCAAATAAATCTACATTCAGTTACAGAACTTGTGTAATAATAAAACTACACCATTTTAAATAAAAGTTATAAATTTTTTTAAGAACTACATTCGTGGGTACCGGACTGGTTGCCGTAACTGGGATCCTATTCCTGACAGGAACGGGGACCCAGTTATTTGCCCCATTGAAACGCATTGAAAATCATAGTAAATAAATGGGGTGCTGTCCAATAAATAATTTTGATAGCCACCTTGGGACTTCTGTTTCATGTTAGGCATTTGTTTCGAAGTTTCTAAGTACAATCTCAGTGCCTCATGACCGGCATTCCGTTGCAAAATTTTGTTTTGATTGACAACAGGTATGTCCGTCTACTTCGGGGAAGAATAATAGAATTTAGGCAATTTACTCTATGTACCGACGCCTGATTACATTTAAATCAATCAAAATTTTACAGAAATTCAAGCTAGAAAGCCTACCCTTTCAAATAAATCTACATTCAGTTACACAACTTGTGTAATAATAAAACTACATGATTTTGAATAAAAGTTATAAATTTTTTAAGAACTACATTCGTGGGTACCGGACTGGTTGCCGTAAATGGGATCCTATTCCTGTCAGACTTTATTTTTTCCCCATACTTAAAACTGCACTTTTAAAATAAAGATATACATCTCAGTAGTTATTGTGCAAAGTTTCAATAGATTTGATCCAACAGTTACAGAGTTATTGATCCTTATCTATGACATCTCAAATACCAGAAAATTGATCGGATAAAATCATAAATTCATGAAGAAAATATGCTTAAAATCAGCAAAACTTTTTATTTCAAAAGATATTTACATTCTGTAAATTGCACATGGTAGATAAATTCATTATTTGTATGGAAATCTAGTTAAAAACATTTTGCTGAAAAAATTTAATTATAATTATTTTTTAATTAAAAAAAAAATCTTATAAAATTACATATGCAAAGAAGCATACCCAATAACAAGGGTATAAATCATGAGACTTAGTCTTCAAACAGTCAGCTAAGTTCATTTAATATACAATGGAAGAGGCTAGATGCAGACAAGTTCTCAAATGTAGCTAAAACCAGTCAAGACGGCACCTCCTACAGTTTAACAAATGTCGAGGGAAATCCTGGATCTGCCTGAATGCTTAATGCTACTGTGCGTTGTTATACTTGTGACTGCTCTAAATGTCCCACTAGTTCATACGTGTGTGGTGGTGGACACTCAAACTGTTGGTTGCTGAGATCCATGTACTTGGGTCCAAACAAGTTAACCAACCTGAATATGGATAACAAAAACAAGTTAATAATGCAGGAACTTTTAAAATGAAACTTAGCGAAGAAGCATTAATGAAAATGAAATTTAATCATTACACTCAAAAGGTGAAGCTGTTAACAGAGCACTAAGTGTTTCCTTACCAAAGAATGTCAACTTTTCTAGAAATTTGAAGGAGGGCATCAGCAATAATTCACACTTTGAATAATGGTATAGCTTATTCCTTTTGTGACAAAAAGCAGAATGTATTGGTTTTAAAATCTCAAAGGTTCATTAAAACACTTCAACCAGATGTAAAGGAGTGTGAACAAAGTAAAACAAAATACTCCAGAAAGGAAAAGAAAAATTTACAACGCACCGGACAGAAGACAAAGGTTCATGTGGAAGAAAAGGATCGAAGTAAATATACAGATAGATATAAAAAGGGCAACCTGATCCAAAACTTGATGCTGCGTTTGTAAAAGCATAAAGGACGATCATTCATATGGTAGAGTAATACCTGCTAAGAAGAATATACCTACCAGAAGCTGTTCTTCAAAAGTTCCATAATCAATATCAAACACTAATTAAAAACCATAAAACTGTATCTATGGGCTTTTTCGTTTTCCAAGTCCCAGAAATAGGATACTGGAAAGAAATAAGCCCATATTTTCCATCTTTGTTGTCCCCTGATCCCATATAAGACATTTGTTATTTCTTGCCAGGTGGCTCTTTTCTAATATTCTTTGCTGATATTTTTCGAAAAATCCTCCATTTTAACTTACAAGTGTATGAATACATAATACTCTTTCTGTGACCCTTTTGAAACTTTAAATAAACGTATTTACACTTTTGGTATTTAGCTATATTTTGCCTCCGAATGACCTTAGATCTATTCCGAATCACCTTTTGACGTCGGGCAACAATCACTTTTAATTGTGACGTCAAATGTTTTGAATTATGATGTCAAAGTTTACGGGAACCTGTGTGATTTTACGTAATGGCGGACAAATTTGCATACAAGTGTAAATACGTCTATTGAAAACAAACTTTTAAAAATTTCATAAATTTAAATTTCAATTTAATTTAAAAGTTTAATTCAAATTTTAAAAATAATTACACCATTGTTTTCCTTATTGAATTGTGAAGTTTCTGGCCAAATTTCATCCATGTAACTCCAAAATAAGCTTACAATTGCAGATTGAAGTGTTCAAAATATGCCCTCTGACAGGAACGGGGACCCAGTTATTTGCCCCATTGAAACGCATTGAAAATCATAGTAAACAAATGGGGTGCTGTCCAATAAATAATTTTGATAGCCACCTTGGGACTTCTGTTTAATGTTAGGCATTTGTTTCGAAGTTTCTAAGTACAATCTCAGTGCCTCATGACCGGCATTCCGTTGCAAAATTTTGTTTTGATTGACAACAGGTATGTCCGTCTACTTCGAGGAAGAATAAAGGCTAGAATTTAGGCAATTTACTCTATGTACCGACGCCTGATTACATTTAAATCAATCAAAATTTTTACAGAAATTCAAGCTAGAAAGCCTACCCTTTCAAATAAATCTACATTCAGTTACAGAACTTGTGTAATAATAAAACTACACGATTTTGAATAAAAGTTATAAATTTTTTAAGAACTACATTCGTGGGTACCGGACTGGTTGCCGTAACTGGGATCCTATTCCTGACAGGAACGGGGACCCAGTTATTTGCCCCATTGAAACGCATTGAAAATCATAGTAAATAAATGGGGTGCTGTCCAATAAATAATTTTGATAGCCACCTTGGGACTTCTGTTTCATGTTAGGCATTTGTTTCGAAGTTTCTAAGTACAATCTCAGTGCCTCATGACCGGCATTCCGTTGCAAAATTTTGTTTTGATTGACAACAGGTATGTCCGTCTACTTCGAGGGAAGAATAATAGAATTTAGGCAATTTACTCTATGTACCGACGCCTGATTACATTTAAATCAATAATTAATTATAATTATTTTTAATTAAAAAAAATCTTATAAAATTACATATGCAAAAAGCATACCCAATAACAAGGGTATAAATCATGAGACTTAGTCTTCAAACAGTCAGCTAAGTTCATTTAATATACAATGGAAGAGGCTAGATGCAGAGAAGTTCTCACTTGTAGCTAAAACCAGTCAAGACGGCACCTCCTACAGTTTAACAGATGTCGAGGGAAATCCTGGATCTGCCTGAATGCTTAATGCTACTGTGCGTTGTTATACTTGTGACTGCTCTAAATGTCCCACTAGTTCATACGTGTGTGGTGGTGGACACTCAAACTGTTGGTGGCTGAGATCCATGTACTTGGGTCCAAACAAGTTAACCAACCTGAATATGGATAACAAAACAAGTTAATAATGCAGGAACTTTTAAAATGAAACTTAGCGAAGAAGCATTAATGAAAATGAAATTTAATCATTACACTCAAAAGGTGAAGCTGTTAACAGAGCACTAAGTGTTTCCTTACCAAAGAATGTCAACTTTTCTAGAAATTTGAAGGAGGGCATCAGCAATAATTCACACTTTGAATAATGGTATAGCTTATTCCTTTTGTGACAAAAGCAGAATGTATTGGTTTTAAAATCTCAAAGGTTCATTTAAACACTTCAACCAGATGTAAAGGAGTGTGAACAAAATAAACCAAAATACTCCAGAAAGGAAAAGAAAATTAACAACGCACAGGACAGAAGACAAAGGTTCATGTGGAAGAAAAGGATCGAAGTAAATATACAGATAGATATAAAAAGGCAACCTGATCCAAAACTTGATGCTGCATTTGTAAAAGCATAAAGGACGATCATACGTACGGTAGAGTATAACCTGCTAAGAAGAATATACCTACCAGAAGCTGTTCTTCAAAAGTTCCAAAATCAAGGAAGATATAGCTGCATTCAACTTCTGCTGAAAAGATACAGACACAATTAACGGTCCTTTTAAGGACCACCAAAATCTTTAAAAGGAGTCTAAAATTGTTGTACATTCAGTTAAAATTGTTTATATACATGTAAGCTATAGCCCTTCCCTTATATATCTTCCAAAAATCCAGGCCCCAATCTGGAAAATTGGAGAGCCCTGGCAAGATTTTCTGAGTTTACAAAATATTCTGTCGTTATTTATGTGTTGCGGCTCTTCAGTAATGTGAGCCGCATTCCCACAAACTTTTATGACACATAAAATGGCATAAAGTGTTTTATTTAATATTTAAAACTTATCAAAACTAATTAAAACCATAAAACTGTATCTATGGGCTTTTTCGTTTTCCAGGTCCCAGAAATAGGATACTGGAAAGAAATAAGCCCATATTTTCCATCTTTGTTGTCCCTGATCCCATATAAGACATTTGTTATTTCTTGCCAGGTGGCTCTTTTCTAATATTCTTTGCTGATATTTTTCGAAAAATCCTCCATTTTAACTTACAAGTGTATGAATACATAATACCATCAAAATGACCTTTCTGTGACCCCTTTTGAAACTTTAAATAAACGTATTTACACTTTTGGTATTTAGCTATATTTTGCCTCCGAATGACCTTAGATCTATTCCGAATCACCTTTTTACGTCAGGCAACAATCACTTTTTAATTGTGACGTCAAATGTTTTGAATTATGATGTCAAAGTTTACGGGAACCTGTGTGATTTTACGTAATGGCGGACAAATTTGCAT